>CP053135.2:7500000-10000000 GCA_022674325.2 Grapholita molesta | reverse complement strand
TTCCCAGACTCAAATACAATTTTAAATGGAATTCTTTCTATATTTTTTATTAAATTTTGCCTACAACAAAGCGCGGTATTCCATTAATTTCACTAAATTGAACCGTTGATTACAATCATGCTCTAAAAGAATATTTCTTTACATTTTATAATAATATTAGGATTATGTAAATCCGTTCTGATTATAATCCCTGACAGCTGGCAACCAAACGTAATGATGACCGGACAGTCCGCTGTAAATATATACAGCCCCAATAAAACTGAGCTACAGTCGTATAATTTATATTATGCAACTTTATTGAAATGTTAAGATAATTATGGACAGGTCGGATAAGCGTCTGGCTTCAAACTCGACATTATTCGCTTTGATAAGATTTTAACTTAACGAGTATTACTGAATGCGATGAAGACTGGAATTAATTGTCTTGGTACAATTAAAATTGACGTAAAATTATTTTAAAACCAGAGTTTTGAAATATTCATGACTAGTTTAGATTATAATCAGCACTACTCGTAATTTACTCAAATATCATATTTTTCATTTAAAATGCTTAGAATAAAATGTCACACTTCGTCAATATAACTATTATTTTGTTAATATTACCTGTTTTGTGTGTTGAGCATCGAATGAACATTTTATGAGACGTTAATTTATAAATATTTGTGTTTGTTAAATGCAGAATTATATACATACAAGACTGACCAGCGTTTGACCTCAGTAACACCTGATGGTAAGTGACGACGAGGTCGCGGGTGTAGCACGCTGCTTCAGTAATAATAATTGTATGCCGATTGGTAAAATGAAACTGTGATAATTTGAGCATTATTGTTGTAACCTATATTTACAAATAAAATATTAACTTACGTACGGTAAGTTTCTATTCTTATTTTTATAGGTTTTAGTTTGAATTTCACTAAAAACATTTTAAGCGTACCTACTTTTTTTTTCTAAAGTAAAAGGCTTCAAGTCGAGTTGAATTTAGGTACATCTGATATGAAAAACGGAAGAGAAGATGGATGGATGTGCGCGACGGGCCGGCGACGCGATCGGCGAACCGAACGGACACTCAGCACTCTTAGTGCTTGAAAATAGAGGCCTATGTTCTCCGAAACATGTCACGCGAGTAACTAAATAAACGTGAATAGAACCCTGTTAATTGTTTAATTAATAGATTATGTCTCACGAAAGTTTAATTATAAAAGAGAAGATGGATTTAACAGGAGTTAAAAATACTCTTTAAGATCTCATCCTCATGCTATGATCTATTCCTTCTTCACTCAAGTGAGCGTTCCCCATAATAAGAATAATATTTTTAAACAAGAAAATAATAATACATTTCATAAAAGAAACATAGGCGACTTTCGTCATACATCACCAACTATATAACTATGTCTGTCAAGAACACAGAATGTTTATTGGACAAAGGCGTAAGGCCAAGATAGCAAGTATTTATCACTATTATCGAAACCACACTCCCAATCATTTACTCGTATTACAATAATTAATAATACCTACTAACCCCAAACTTCGTAGGGTGCCCTAATCTATGATCCGCCATCTGATAGTGAACCTTAATATCTCGTTTCTCGTAGCCTCTTTACCCGAAGTCCTTCAGATATTTGTTTTCCATTTCCTCTTAGTTCCCTGGCGTGCGAGTCGTTCATAAGGATTTTCTATACCATTAAACATGACCCTCTGTAATAACATTATTCAGAACAGATAGTTACATTCGTATAGGTCAGTTTGATGGGTTCTTTAAAGAAAGAGTTGGGTTCACACTATGTTATGTCACCTGCCATATAATAATATCCTACTGCCTACAGTGGGTGGACTTTTCAAAGTGTTCCTTTGTTTCATTTGAGTAATGTTACTTATTCTCACTTGTCATTTTCCTCGCTTGCACTTTGGCTTCTATAATGTTCTTTATAAACTCTTTATGTAGTATCAGGTGACCATTAATTTTCCCTCTTCTAATCCTATCATGTTTAATGACTTTCTTATTAGGGTAATTTAAAAAAATATTATACAAAAAATACTTTTTATTCATATTAACATCGAAATGCATATCATAAATTCTAAATAGTATATGTCAAGTTACATTATTAGTATTTATTACTTATTCCTTTATACAATAATTATTATTTGAATATTGAAATAAGAGTATATCTGTCGCGTTAGTTTGTTCGTAGATTATAAAATTCAGTAAGTCCATCTATACAAACTGTGTTTTCATCGCCACGTTTTTATTTCATTTGTTATGAGACGCGACGATGCACATTTATTATATCCCAAGGGAGTTAATTACCTAGGTTATTTATTAAAAATAATAATAAAACACCGTCAAAGAATGAAAGTACTATCTAAATAAAAGCCTAAAGGTGATTTAAATAATGTAAGTAATCTATGATTTAATTGCGACTTTTTAAATTTTCAGCAATGTTTGGGAACTGACGAGACCAGACAAAAGGTACAATTTACGACCGGAACGTTGTAGAAACCGTCAACTTTCCCTAACTTGTGCGGCAAATTTGTCTTTCCGTTCAACTTCGACTTTGCCTGCAAATAAATGTGTCGTAAAAGTATAGTTCCAAGGTTGTTTCTCGGTAACAGTTGTTTATAAAATGTATTGAAGTGCGTAAATATACTTAGATTAATTAATTAAATCCACAGTAAAACAATAACGGCTCGATTTGCAGTCATGCTACAAAATTTAATATGCCAATCTAACACTGTCAACGGCGAACGTCAGCACGCAAAATTTTAATCCATTTGGTAAGACGTGTGTCATACGGGGTAATTATTCGTAGTTAACTTCTTTCTTTAAGGAAAGCCTTTTAATTTTTTTAGTTTTTGCAATTTATTACATTTTGTGACAAAGTCTTTACGTTAAGTACAATTAGAAGTTGTGTACCTATTGTACGTTTTTGAAATGTACATAATACTATTAAATATTACTACTCACATCAAGTAGCGGTACAACAAACACACCTGTTGAGATTTGAACATTTGCTTTATAGTTTACGAGTTAAATGCTTGTGCCATACGGACAGTCGGACGATTTTTGTCATTTTAGCTATGGAACCCTAAAAAAGACAGGAAGACGAGTAAATAAAAACGTTGCTTAATTATTAAAACCATAAATGTACTAATAAAATCATTTATTCTTCTACACAACAACTTGCAACGATAACGAGTTAGACGTAACTTAAATTTTGTATATTTATGTTGATTTTAAACATGAGCAAATATTATAGTCGCTTTTAATTACTACCGACACGACTCGCTTAATTGTGATATAAACTGTTTTTGTAGCGTACCGCATCCGTTCAATCACAACCAATTTATAATTATATTTTGAATATAAAAAAGAGGCAGTTAATTAATATTTATAACGGCATCTAGCCTAGACTGTAATGACAGCGCCTACGAAGCTGGCTTTTGGGTTTGGATCCTGGGCAAGCATTTAATAGTGTGTTATCACAAATTTGTACCATGGATGGTGTGACCAGAGGTTCTAGTGTAAGTTTCTTTTGACGTAAAAAAACGTCTCGAACGCGTAAGTGATAATGTTATTTATATAGGAAACACTAACGCGATGGTAAAGTAATATTACCTACGTTAAAAACTTACTCAGGGCTCTGTAAAGAGCTCTGGCACGCCGTTATAGAAGTAAAAACCTGATAACAATAATTATTACAAAATTCGTATTTTAAGAATCATCATCTTTTAGATAAACTTTTTTTTCCATCGCCATGATTTCTATTCCGACCTCTAGAATAATGAGACAATTCTAAAAAATAACAAAATTAGTTAACTATTTGAGATCTACATATTCTCCTTAATCACCCAGGATCCTATAGCGACGAACTCGTTTTTATGGTAGGTTTTAGAAAAAGTAAAAAAGTATCATACGTGTGTAAAAGCCATATTCATATACGACCTTTCTGTTTAGGCATAAGGAGCGTGACGGACTTACGATTATTATTTATTGTCATATTCGTTAGTGATCAATAAATTATTTAAAAAAATGTTAATATACGATTAGAGGGGAAAAAATCTTAGGTACATTTCATACACCTACCGATACAGTGAGTGCTGGTTTAACACTTTTATTAAAACTATCTTACAAGATACATTACCTGTTAGTGTTTTTTACGATACAATATAATCTTTGCATTGTAAAGACAACGATATCCTTATTATTTCATTATAATTTTCATTGTGTTTTTAGACTAGAAACACTGCTATAATAAAGTATAAACCGAAAAATAAGACCCAGTGTTGGTTTTGTACTTATGGCTGGAAAGCTGAAAGAAATTGAATCAGTACCTATCACCTGCATTTGCAACTTAATGTCTTATATGTAGCCGGGTTCATAAGACACTTATAATAAAATAAATAAATAAATATTACAGGACATTCTAACACCAATTGACTGAACCCCACGGCAAGCTCAAGAAGGCTCGTGTTGTGGGTACTCAGCCAACGATAAATATAATATACAAATACATAAATATATGAATCGTCAGTGACTCGGGAAAAAATATATGTGCTCATCACACAAATAAATCCCCTTACTGGGATTTGAACCAAGGACGATGGTGTTACAATCAGTAGGTCCTGGCTTCATAGGCAGGGTCACTATCCACTAGGCCAAACCTGTCGGCACACAGTTTTTCTTGTGTTTGCCCATGATATATATATTTCTGGGTAGTGAACGTATCATATGGTAGTATATATTTGATCAAAATAAAGTCAATTATTTTTTCAATTAATGTAATCTTAAACTAACCAAATCATGATCATGACCTTTCGGTCGGTCGGCTTTTTGACATACACAGTACTCGTATGGGATGCGACAAGACGTCATAATTATTGAGTTGTTAGAGGGAGGTGGAATAACTATGTCAAAATTAAAAAAGTAATATATGTGCTTCGATTTTAAAAAGAATCGAATCCATTATGTTCATACATTTCTAATGACGTAATGGCTGAAAAAAAAGTAAATGTCCTAGAACAGAAAACACCGCTTTGTACCCTCCTAGCGGGGAAGAAAAGTGCCTTATATGAGTTGCATGGTTGTGTGAAAAGAAAATTATTATAAAAAAAATATTATTGTAGGTACATACAGTTTTGGCACCCGCCACAATAATATTTTATAACGACGACAAGACAAGTTACATGTAAAGTGTAAAATGTGATAACATTAGTAACATTACGTATCTCGTATAAGAAGACTACCATTAAAATTGTATAATATTCCCTTAATCTCATAAAAGCAATTTAACTGCTCCTAAGGCAATTCAGAAAACGCTTATTACTACGTCTGCGGGCCTCGTTCACAAGTACCGTCATACTTCTTGCTTTCAATCGAAGTAAACTTAAACAAGTAACCTATTTACAAATTTAAAATATTCATTTAGCGATGTGCTCGAATAAAAACGAATAACAAGATGCAGTCAGAACGCAGCTAGACAGGATAATTTGAGTCAAGATTAATACATTCATGATATGACGTGAATTGTCGAATATTCGGAGGTAGATTACTGTTTTAAGTATTTATACTGTGTAGTAGTTCTTGCTTTAAATCCCGGCTAAGAATCGCTCTCCTCGGTCAAGTTTCTTTTACCTAGCTACCGTTACAAGAGCGGATTGTGCTGTTAGCCCGACGAGATGCTATCAACTTGTCAAGTTTTGAATTATGTCTTGAGTTACGTTAAATATGCAAACATTGATTTGCATATTTTTAGTACCTAAAGTTTTATAAGGGAGTATAAATGGATATACTCATGTTTGTGTAAGCGAAACCAGAATTGTTCTAACTTAATCAACGATAATTTGTGTACAAAATTCCGTTTTCCCTTTACACATTACGAGTGCACATTTGTACATTTATATAGGTATAACTTATTTTCATAACGGATCCTTTACTTAGGTACAGAGGCCATCAAATGAATCGGAGCAGCCTAGGTATTCAGAAATATCATAAACATAGGTAACTTAAACTTACTCACAATTCATCTCCCAAATCAAGCTACGGAATAAGGCGTAACTTCAATCAAATTATCCATGTGTCATCTTCCAGCATACAAAAATGTCGCCACAATGTTCTACATAATTATAGCCCCAGGGTTTCCGCCCGAGCCATAACGTATCACAAATTGCATCCTACATAATGCATAACCGTTCTTTTATTTGAATAAAAATGTCTCCTTCATTATACAATTATCCGACAAAATAAAACTATGCTGTATAACTATAATTAGATCTAATAGGAGGTCTGTCGGTAGCCGAAGGCTTTTTACTCCAATTGCAGCCTCACGGCTCAGATGTGGAGATAGCGCGTCCATCAAATTATATGATAATCGGTCTCGGTTAATTCCATTACCTATAGGCCGATCCGACCACTCTTCACACTTACATAAAACGATACTAGAATTCCTCTTAAAATTTTAAGGAACACCACATTTGCATTCTGCCACTTACTGATTCATTTTATATGGAATTAATTTATCATGTGGCCTTACCATTCGATTATTAGTGTAATCGGGATGCAACTTTGATATGAGTGAAAAGGAGGCCTACTATGATCCGTTACTACCATTACTTTGGATTATGACATAAATATTTATTAGTGCAGTAAATACAGGAGAAACGCTCTCTGTTAGGTAGCTTAGGAATTATCCCTCACTTTATACTTACTAGTTCCATTAAGGTTATGGGGTTTCTTGGGTATAGGTGTTAGGAGTCATAAACTTGATTAGAAACTAATATTTTCAAATTGAACGATTTAATCCTTTACAGCGTCAAATTATGCATGTTTAGAAAGGATAAGATACATATTTTATCGGTTTTTAGACATCAAATACTTAACTTACTTAACTATACGGTACAGTTAACATAATAACATCACTAAAGCAGTAGCTTAGTCTAAGTATAGTGGTTATGCTTTTAAGATTGTGAAAGCGATACTGCTGATTTCTAGTCCTACATTTGCGAAGTGATTAAGATCAAGACTCTTTTGTTCGAAACTACATATAAGTAGGAAGCCGATGTATATGCAAAAAAGTGCGTGTTATTAGGAAAGGCATTCTTAGTTCTCTTTACATTTTAAAACATGTTAAAAATTGAACATGCGACTCCTTTACTCTGCCGTCTGTTAAAGTTCGGATCAAAGGTTGCAATGTGAGTAGACAACGAACCTAGAATACCGCGACAAACATCAAAACTTAAGCATTGGATGTACTTTTTACTGTCAAAGCATCCATAAAACTAGTTTATTTTAGTTGGGTACTTTAATTGTAGCTCACAAAAAATTAGAAGGACAAAAACTATACTGGGAAACTATACATATATAACCTCATCCATTTTTTGCGGTAGATTTAAAATACAGAAAAAGTTACGAGACTATTAATCAAATATACCGAAACCAAAGTAATATATTTTCATCCTAGAATAAAGTTAAAGACGAGTATGTGAAGTTTTCAATTCGCATTGTGTCGCCGGAGTCTGGCTAGTACTTTCTTGTTCATGACAAGAGAATATGCCGAGCAGTGGGACGTATATAAATTAACATATTAAGAAGACAATAAATAAAAAGTTCAAATTTACTTACTCTATTGCATTTATTTTGTACACCATCAAGTTAAAAAGTAGCGGTGGAGGGCCTCCACTAGGGGGGACTTACGATCTGGTTAGGGTCGCGGGAAATCATTGGATCCAGGCAGCACAGGATCAGTCGATGCGAAAATCGTTGGGGGACGCTTTTGTCCAGCAGTATACGCCTTTTGGATGATGATGATGCTGAAGTAAAAAAATCACATAAAGCGAAATACAAATTTAAGACTACGGTTCCTTAAGGCGGTCTTATCGCTAAAAAGAGATTTTCCAGGCAATTTTTGGGTAGCAGGAAAATGAAGAACCATGATGACATATGGAGGGATTGCCAATGCCTATATAAAACCGGCTTCCTCCGAACTGCTAGCTAAACGTATATTTTTGGTACTAATCGTTCAAAGCGCGATCTGTCGAGCATCACGTATAGTTACTTTTCGGGCGTTTGCCAGAGAACATACACTAGATGGCACTAGTACCTTAGCCAGCATTGCGGGGACGATATATTGTATATATGGGGATTGCTTATTCCACATCTTATATCATCTTTGCTTTGAATGAAGTATTAAGGTATATGAAAGTTAACCAATCGCAATTATGTACATTAGCGTATAAGGGTTGAAAGAACTTTACAAACAGCCATTAATTTGCCGGACGCTAATAACGCGGCCGAAGATTAATCGTCTAGGTGCGAGTAATAGAATATTCTGTCACACACGCAACCGAGTTATTATAAAATTGAAGCACTGTTTGATAAATTAGCCTTATCCGTCACGATTGGTCACGGAAGTCGGTTGAAGAAAATAGGGTTGAACGAGAAGAAAGCTCACTTGATTTTGTATGATATATTTTGTATGGTATGGTATGATATTTTTTTTTACATTGTTAGTCAAACTCAACTCAAACTCAAACGTTTATTCAGTAAGTAGGCCACAGGGGCACCTTTTACACGTGTGCCTTAAATACGAAACATCAAATAATATGAGCGAAAATAACGCACATTATTTTTAAGTCCAGCATAATTCTTAAATAAATCGAAGGTATTCTATGAAATGTATACAGAACATTTTAAAATAGTACAAGTGCTCGATTACATTTTTAAATCTTTTTTCTCCTTTTCTGTTTTACAATGTTAGTACACAGAAATGATACGGTGTATAGTGTAATCTTATTTGCAGGTAGCTCAAACGAGTCGCAACTACAGGCAGCCGGCAACTGTTCTAATGCATTTTACAACTCAGCCTAATTTGCATACCTAAACCGATTTAGGGAGCCGACTAGTGACTGCCATGCTAAATATGTACAGCTAAGTGCTAACTTTCAACTAAATATTTTAGTCACATATAAACGTCTACTGACTATCTTTAGTATCAACGCCCAGTCTGAGTATTGATATAAAGCAAGTAACCACATAGTTTTTAGAAATTGAACTCCTAATGGGATAAATACGGGGTTGAAATTTTGTAAGGCGGCATGAACGTTTGTTATACCCCCATTTATGACAAACGTAATCGTTAAAATCAGTTCTAAAGATACCAAGCAACTTTAGAGCTTAACTTTATACACCCAGATTGTAATATCTATATTTTCTATTTCGTATTATTTGTGTAGAAGCGCTCTCTCTTGTGAGTTACCTCACGTTTTATAAGTCGAATACACCTCGATGTGTGCTGTCTTGGTCAGCCAACACGAACGGCTTATGAGTAGGTATGGTTCTCGTTACAGAGCGAAACATGTAAAGTATACGACTTATAGAACGTGAGTTACCCGCTTTTATACAATTGATATATATGAAATCGTTTCGTTATACAATAAATATGGTCGAATCTCACGATAGTTTAGTGTTTAAAACCTACTTTTTCGGCAGAAGCAATAGTAAGATCTATATTTTTTTAATTATTACATAAAAAGCAAGTGGCTACTCTGGTGTAAGCTGTGATAAAAGTATGTTAGTTAAACCATAGTACCTGTTGGATAGGGTACCTTCACACTCGCGCAGCGGGTGTGACTTGGATTTATTTTGTGATGTTATTTTAAATCAATTTTAACCTTGCAGTGCTTAGCTGCGTAGTCATGAGAAATTCCTTACACGCCGTGTGTCTTCTTTTACTTCCGTTAATTGCGTCAGGCTACTTAGTACTAGCACATAGGCAATTTGGAATATACTGTTATAACATATTTTATGACATTGATGTGACACCTAATGATATTACTAGTACGTAATGCAGAACATTAGTTTAACGTATAAATAGGATGAGTTCTATCGTTATCGTTAACGTAAAATAATATTTTCTTGAAGTTAACAAAAACGCTGTGTATTTTTAATATTAGTGTTATTCATTAATTAAGACTTTACAATTTTATTGAATTAAAAGAGATAAGTGTATCATTACATTCATTACTTATAAATAGACATATTATTTATGTAGATTTAATAACAGATAGTTAAAAATAATTTCCATGCGGAATGAAAACACTTTCTTACACCTCTCTATTTTATTGTTCAAATGTTTCATGTACTTGTATTTTGGTGTCACTTCTAGTGTATACAATAAATAATTTCACAATTAAACTAGTTGTGAAGCAGCCTTTACGTCAAACGAAAAGTTACCGTAACGTTCACAAAAGTAACGGTAATGACTCATTATAGTTCGCCATTGTCGTGCGGAAGTACGGTTCGATATCCGTCGATTGACGTGGGAAGGGGTGCGGGCCCATGTCAAAATATACCGATCGACAAAAAAAACCATATATGGTTCTCTTAAAAACTGGATAACGATAACAATCAGTATAAAACTTACCGAACATACGTTTTCAGAAGAGCGATGTATAATATGGTCACCTAAAATTATCTATAACCTACAACATTACATACAATTTTATAGAAAAAAAACACAATAAGTTTAGGCTGACAACACATGTGTGAATCTTCTGGAGTTATAAGCGTTCTAATGCTATGGTTACTGCTTACCGTCAGGGCGTTGTATAAAAAATACTGGAGGACATCTTTTTAAGTTTAAACTAAGCCTCGGGTATAATCTCTAGTCTAGGTAAGGTAAGAAATATGGTTGCAACTACAAAAAAATACCTCTTATGTGATGTGAGTGAAAATAGCATTGTCGGTTTTACTAACGAGCGGAATCAGTTGATATACTAAGAAATACACAAACAAAAAAATTTACAATCTAGCGCAAAACAAATTTGCCATTTGTCCATATAACAAATATAATATAAGTGTTATAAAATAACGAAAGCGCAAGTTAAACTAATGCTACTCCACCTATGGAACCCTAAAAGTCCTCTATTTGTTTAATAAATACACGTAAAAAGGTATGTCGAGATACCATCAGCAACTATTGTGCGACACAATGCGTTATTATTTGATGGTATCGGATCGAAACTAGAACAAAATATTCAAACAGCTGTACTCACCCTTCGCTACGTACCTAATTAGTACATATCGCTTACTTTATCACAAGAACAATTGCGAAATTAAAAATGTACAGTTGCATTGGTAGGTCCTTACGTTAATATACTTTTTTTAATTTTTTGTTATGCAGAAACGTCTGCTAGCGAATATCTTCGATATTTAAATCGAAAGAAAAATAGAAAAAATTGACTCGGAGCGGGACTCGAACCCACAACCACTGGATCACTAGCCCAGTGCACTTCCAATTGTGCTATCCGAGTACCGCTTAGACTTGTCAAATTTTTCTATCTTATCCTTCGTGGTATACGTCATCATAGCACAATTGGAAGTGCACTGGGCTAGTGATCCAGTGGTTGTGGGTTCGAGTCCCGCTGCGAGTCAAATTTTTCTATTTTTCTTTCGATTTAAATATCGAAGATATTCTTTTTTTTTTCAAATGGTTAATTCCAACATACATACATATGAAACTGATATACACTGATATCATGATTATAAATTGTGCAAGTTTTAAATGTTTAGTCATTTATTCATCAATTGAATATAGAAAGTTGTAGAACAAGAACTCGTGCAAAATTATAACCAATCATAAGATAAATGGAAATTAGGCAATTGTGATTTCCATATACATATCTTCAAACAGGCCAAGAAATTTTGTGAAATTTGAGTTAACTTAGTATGTAGAATAATGCTACAAATTTTGGCATCCATATATGGAACATTTAGATTGCTATCAGTATTATTAACAAGCTGAAGCTCTAAATATAGTGGTGCTATAATTGTTACACATCAAGTCTCATAAAACTATCAAAACAATAAATTTTATGTGCTGACGACGTCGTTGAGGCCATGATTTTTATAAAACATCTGACGCGATGACAGCTCTTATTTATAACTGGCATGTGACGAATTCATTAGGCTTAAAAGACTTAAAACGATTACAATCTAAAATAATCCTTCTAGTTCATATTTAAAACCAATTTTGTTCTTGCTACAAAAGGTTAGGATTGAAATTACTGAAATTGATGATAACCAGAGCTGCTAAAAATATACGAACAGATGTTATAATACTAGTATCAAATCCTAATAAATATTACGTACAAATATTACAGAATATCCTCACACAAACTCACTGAGCCCCACGGTAAGTAAGAAGGCTTGTGTTGTGGGTACTCGGCCGATGATATATTATATATATATAATATACAAACACTTGTAAACATAAAAAACACCCATGACTTAGGAACAAATACCTGTGCTCATCAGACCTATAAATTCCCTTACTGGGATTTGAACCTAGAAGACGAATGCCGGCTTCTTAGGCAGGGTCACTACCCACTAGGCTAGACTTGTTAAGTAGTGATGGTTAAATTAATATCTGTGTACTATTAAAAAAGATTTAAGGCATACTTAAAATTACCTTCATATTCTATTCTTATTCTATTTGAAATAATTGCTAGTTTGCGTGTCTAAGGATATCATAATCGTTAGCAAAGATTTTCTAGCTTTTTAGTTTAAAAGAAATTCGCTCACAATAAATTCTGCGGCTATGTATCTCCGCGCTCAGAAAATATTATCCGGGGCCCTTATGTGGAGGGCCTTTGACTACGGAGCATCGCCGAAACTCGTGTGACACCCAGAGCATGTGCCACCGTAATGGTTTCCGGCTTCCTCCACCCACACAATACTAGAGCTCAGTACGAAAATTTTAAATACTTCATGCAAAATACACCTTTTCCTAAAAACAATAACGAGTGCTCTGGTTTGTCGCCGATTTACGTCCGCGTCGCGATAATTGTTGGGTGATTATTTTTACTTTAAAGCCATAAGAAGGAGTGCAGAAAATTGTCATGGCGGAAAGGCAGTTTGAGACGCCTGCCATGAAATTTAATGATCTTTCAGCGGCTTTTGGTCCAATGTACTTACTTTGTGCTAGTTTAATGAACTTTCAGCAATAAAAAAATTAAGTTGCAAATTACGGTGTTAATAACACTGATATATTTCATTTTTGAAACTACACGATATTTCACGCACGGCTAACCTGATACAGTTTAGCCATATATTTGCTCCGTATATGTCCGTACGAAATTGAGACACAAATCCAAATTCAAATGAGCGATCGTACATAACGAATGGCCGATATCCGTCCCGTCGCACGGGGCATTTGTTACCCGCTGGGGGTCAGCCTGGAAGCACGTTCTCGGCATTCTTTCCGAAATAACACCCCGGCGCATGTGTCCCAGCCGCTACACCGATTAATCACTTCACACTTAGAATCGTCTTCTAAAAAAGAATTTATAGACGCCATTTTTCTACCGAATTTTAAATTTGGAATGATAAAAGCCACCTTTTATATTAAAGGCGAAATGTTTATGACTCATTGTTTTGTACGGGGGCGAAATTTCTTGAAAGTTTTGTCAGGCTTCAAACAACTTTTCTAAAGCCTAAAGTTTTAAGGTCTCTCCAATGTAGTTAAATATATAGTTTATATTACCGTGTGTCACGTTTTTGTAGCATCTTTGTATTATTTCCTGCCAAATCTCGTTTTAATGGCCTACTAGCAACCTGCCCGGCGCCGTGGTCACGTCCTCATCAGCTGCTCAGTTTAGCTACGCCCAAATTACATCCTCATCTCCTACTTTTAAATTGGACCATCCAAATTCAATTCCAGAAGCATGCAACTTGTTCCTTATAAACTTTGGTTTAACGGGATCACTGATGTAGGCACATGTGGTCATTACTTTTAGTTATTTGAGTAAACACCGCTGTTCGCTTGTTCCTTAGTGCTTACGCAAATGGTCTAGAACGCAGGGTACGTGACTAAGCACGCTTGAACCTCTAATTTAAACGATGGATTTGCAGAAACGGACTACTTTGTATGACTTGAATGTGAAATGGGCTCGTTCAAATACATTGAACGCAAATTGTATTTATTTTAAAGCTTAGCAATTACGTCCTGGTTTTAAAGCAAAAAGTAGACGTAAATTGAAAACAAAAGCACAGAGATACGAAATTCCATTATGAGAATAAAATATCACGCACTCATGCGGCAACTTGTTGAAAAATTATAATCAAAAAGAGACGGAACATCCATATCATTGTATTTAATGAAGGTAAAGTAAACCGGACAACTCATATTATTACCTACAAAAAAATCTTAATTTACCAGAATCTGACATAAAAACATTAATATATTTTTAAGGGGACGTAAAATGACAAAGATTTCGCATTATGGCGGCGTCTTATCGAGAGGCGACTCTAAATGAACATGGCAGACCGATTGCTACCATAAAGATAACAATAATTAGGCGTAATGACCGCGTCCTCTGTGGCTCGGGTGAGTTTTTTTATAAGTGCAGTGGCGGCACCGCGATCGGGAGATAGTGAGTCCATCAAATTATATGATAATCGGGCGCGGTTAATTCCATTACCAATAATAAATGCAAGCATTAAATTAGACCTGTCGGATGAGTCGGCGGAACGCACTCTTACCAACGCTCCCATCACTTGGATTATGATATGAATAATTTATTAAGAAAAATAAAGAACCACAGCCTATTATTGTTTTGAGCTTCGGACGTCAAGTGCGACGTGTCACTGCGTCCGATCGGACAGGATAACGTCTGCGTTTAGATATAATATAAACGTGATTCTGATTACAATCGCATTAAGATTAGAAATATTTAACGCAATACGCTTCAGATTATATATTTTAGGTTGCTCTCAAAGATCCTAATTGATGTCTTATATTTAGGTATTTATATTCTTGAAGACATCCATCGATTTAATTTATTCCCGCTCGAGAAATTAATTTTGTCATGAAGTATAATAATGCCTACAATATGAGACAAAGAGAAAGCTGCATTGTTAGCAGCTGTCGCCCTGTAAAAGAACTCATATTTCATGGGAGAGATTCCGTTTAAGGCGTAAATCACGGAGAGTAAAGAATTCGTACCTACACTCTGAAACACTTTTTCCTACGTTTTACGTCGAAGTAAAACATTCTACGCTAAACAAAACTGACTGTCTAAACAATGACGTAACAAGCAAAATGTCTTGTTAAAATTAACTTTGGACAAATTGTGATTAATAAAGTTTGTAACGTAATTAATAAAGTGGATGACTGGAGTTGTTTTGTCGATGATCTCGACGGAAGATCGACTTAATTTTATTAGGTAAAAAACGGTTCGGGTGGTTCCAGCTGAGTCATGATGAGATCGGTGGCTCTTGAGAAGTTGCCTTCAATTTAATGAAGTATGTTTTGTGTTGATACGTCAGTTTTAATTACGGAATAATTCAACTTTGAAATGTTCATTGATCAATACTATTAGAGGTCTTCGTTTCATTTAACCACAACCCTTTTTTATTGTCTTTCTCTGTCAGTTTGAATAGGGTCATCAACGTATCCGTGCCAAGTATCATGACAGTTTTAACTAAAAACGGCTTCAGGCTTGATAATTGACACTCGCGAGTTGCTTCAAAGAAGCTCTTAACAGAAAAGTAGGAAACCCTAATTTTAAGCACGTACAAAAATTTCCCATTTCTCGGCGACAGATGTTCTTCAAAGCTTCCAGAGAGGTTATCAAAGTTTTTTTACTTTATTTGTCCGCATCAAACCGCGGTTTCTGTTATAATTAATGAACTCTGGCAAGTCATCAGAAAGGCTAATTAGAGAGAGGCGGGTAGCGATGCCGCAAACAAAGTCCGGACTTAGCGACAGGTGCGAGGAACAGATAACAGGGAAGAAGACGCATAGCTATGTCACGGAGCTTAACCCCGCTACTGTTAATTGTGAATTTGTATCTAGCATCTAGCACGTCGCTTGTTACTTTCGACTCTGGTGAGCAATTTGTAGTAGTAAATCACTTTGTTAGGTACATGTACCTAACGTTTGTACAATGTAACACTTCACGTACTCGCGTGTCGTTTGTATTGTGAGGTACCTAACTTAATGCTCTTTTGTAGGCGCCTTCTGTTAGCTGGTGTTACAAATGTACTTATTATGAAGTTGGTGAATTTGCATATCACATTATATGAATTGCGTTATGGAAACTCTAGTGTCTCTAACTTTTTAGTTACCGCGCGATCTGTTTTGAGCTTTTGTGTTGTTAGTATGTCTGACGAAGGACTACATATTTTAGTATTTTATGGAACAGTGTAATAACAGAGTTTTAAAAACGAGACTGGATTGGGTGACGTTGGAAGCCCAAACTCCACACTGAATTTTATGTATTACATGTAAATAATTATCGAACACTAACTTCTTGTGTCTTATATACATGATTTCTAATTATAAATTTGTTAATTTTAGCCTACAGCAAACTATAATAAATTTCACAAAATAGAAGCTGAACAGAGGTTTTCGCAAACACAGGTATAAATTGGTCATTTGAAAGAGCGAAACGAATTTAGATACAAGCAGATTTTGTAAGTTTGCGGTGGAGTTCCTAAACGAGCGAGAAACTTTAAAACACAAGGTGTTCCTTTTCTAGTACTCCGTTATATAGTGGTAGTATTTATTTAGTTAGTAGTATTATTTGTATAGATTTATAGGATTGTAGGTTTGGTAGTTTTTTTTTTTAAGTGGTTGCACGCCTTAGCGTGTTGTAATTGTCGGTGTTGCGTTTGTTGTGTGTGTTGTCGTGGTTTGTGTTACACACACTGTGGACACGCATTTTTAAGAGTAAGTATTATACAAAAGAAAATGGTTTGAACCGTAAGTGGGTCAATAGTTAAAATCCGGGACCATAAATAAATAATTAAAATATAAGTATCAAAGCTTAACAGAAATAAAAAACTTGTACGTTTTTATAAAAGTGCAAACCCTGCGGCTTTCGAATTCTCAGTCTAAAAAAACCATAATAAATTCAACCCTGTCCGTTAACAAAACAAAGATGAGACTCACAACAAGGACGTAATTAGAGCACAAAATGTTGTCCTTTAAACTAACTCGAATGTACCAGTAAGTGAGCGAACAAGGTGGGCAGGGAGCCTTTAAGTCAGAACTTAATTTATGGCCAATTAACCCGGTGTTAAGTTAAATAAAGTGTCACTAAGATAGCTCGCCCTAACAAAATAAGCTACTTTAAAGCTAACATTTTAAATATGTAATGTTAAAAATAAGTTTAAATTGGCAGTCAGAGTATTTAGGTCACGGTTAGTGTTTTAACTTTGACTATCTTTAGTAGGTTCATAAAATTGCACAAAATAAAAATATTTAAATCTGAAAATAATGTTCTCGTGAATTGATATAAATGTTTTATCGCTTTTTAAATGAAGGATGATAACGTAATGGATCTTATTAAAGTAGTAATTGACGTCTTTAATTAACTACTCTCCGGTCTACAGAAAAAGTCGATTAGCTTGGAAGTTTTTTTTTTATCTTCTATTAATACTCTTCAGGGATTCAAATTATTAACAGTGTTCTTTTACGTTGTTTGTTATTAAAAAGATCAGCTTGATTATAAAATGTAAACTTAAATAGTACCTACTCAACTAGGAACATTATGTAATTTAAAATGTTTTATTTATGAAGGTTTTCAAGTAACACTGATATGAATAATTTATTAAGTACAGGAAATTGCATACTCGAATACCTAACAAAAAATGACCCAAACCTACCGATGTCCAAGCGGGATCAAGTTCAATTAATATTATTATAATTTTTTAGGCTCCTAGTTCGTCATTAATAATCCTACAATAAAATGTCTTTTTATTAACATTTGAGGCTGGTAACTCACGTAATACTGGTCTACTACAATCAACATTTTTCTATTGAAATATCTGAATTTATTACTTGTTATAGTGAAATTCCAAATTCAAAGGCAAAACTAGGCTTAAGTTGGATTAGATACGTTTTCCTTAAATTTTTATCCATTATAATTAATCGTTACAAATCAATTTGTAAAATTAAAATGACATTTATTTAGATACAGCAGAAACGTCTGCTAGCATATCAAAGATATTTAAATCGAAAGAAAAATAGAAAAATTTGACTCGCAGCGGGACTCGAACCCACATCCAGTGGTTGTGGGTTCGAGTCCCGCTTGTATTTGCCAGAACACAGCATCATTGGACGAACAAACACAGAGACCACGCCAAATTTTGGATTCTGTTACCAAGTGGACTAGCGTTCAAAAAAGTTAATAAAACGTCGGGACTCACGCTTGAAATGACGGCTTAATATTTTTTCCGAACAGTTACATATCATTAGATTTTAATAAATATCTGACAGATGTCTACGCTGTATGAAAAGTACTAGAACCTTCTTTGTCAGTATAAACAGCTGCAATCATCTGTTTGTCGGCAGTTCAATAGCGCAGCCCATTATAATTACTTGCACAAAATTCATTTACATATTCGCACGATACCTACAATTTCCATAAAAGGATAAGTTCAGTAGCGGCTAAAAGCCTTAGGACATACCTAATAGCCTTAAGGAAACATTATTACGCATCCTTAAGGCCAATCTTACTTAAATAATAATTAAAAACGTTATTACTTACACATAGTTTTATTTAACTTAGGTACCTGTATGCCACTTTTAATAAGAGCCATATCATTTATTATTGTACTTACGCCTCGGGGTAATAATCCTACATTGGTTATTAAAAGTTTATATACGACTTAAATAACTTACTTAAATATTGTTGTATTAATTTGAAATGCCATAACTTTTGAAATATATGTATACTAAATACAATTTTACTTGTATTAAATACACGGTTTTCAGTGATGGACACTATTTTACTATCAAGAAAGCCGATTATTAGAAGAGTATGTGACAAAGTTATACGAACAAGGATTTTCCTGGTGAGCCTGGATGCACCATTGAATGAGATAGTTAATACATACTACGGCAGCCATAATATATTAAAATGGGTTATAAATAGAAAACGCCTATCGAAACGAAAATTATTTATCGCAAAAGATCATGTTTTAAATATCGTTCGATCTGTCAATTCGATACTTGTAGATTAATTTAATGTTCCGATTGCCATTATGTCGGTAGGCAGCTTAGTTGTGGGCCCTGTATACGTACAGACCATTATAATAATTAAATAGAGGATAACAGTATCAAATAAAAAATGTAGCATTCCAAAGCTAACACATCGGAGGCGTTAAAATACCATGCGGCAGTGCCTCTGAGAGTAAGATCGATGCACATGGATACATGTCTGCCATACTTGTTACATAGCATTAACTATCTTAATATCGGATCTCATGACGGACACAGATCTCTGGATAACTGATAAACTGGATTAAAGTGAAATTAATTAACGTGCCTACGAAATTGTTGAACGCATACTGGTTTCATTTCGTCCCACGGCTATTTGTAATCGGTTATTGGTTTTGTTTAATTTGTTACAACTAAAAAATACTTGTTATTGTTTTATTTTATGTTATAGATTTACTCTTAGCGTTTGTCTGCTCAGTCTCTTATATTTGTTACGATTACGTTACCTAGTATTTAGTTTTAGTACTAACCTAACGAGACCTCAAAAACTACCACTGTCATTATCATTATCATACATCGATAACTGGTGGCATTTATGTAGCACTTGACAGTTTATAACAAACTAGTGATGTGACAATATTTTTCCCGTACAAGACGAGAAAAATAAATCCATTAGAAAAATATTGGAAATATGGATATTGAAAACTGGAAGCGAGTGGAAGCAAAATCGGTCACTGTGGGCTATTATACAATAAGTATATTTTTTCTTTGTTTGTTATGCAGTCCTGTAGCTATAGGTACGTAGTTATAAATCTGCAAGGTTGCTTGATTTGAATTTTGAAACTTGCAGGATTTTCTAAAAAATATCAACGGCTATTGGGCAAGTTAATTTCTCATTTGGTTTTTCTTTTTCTTTCGAATTTCTTTCTCATTCGGTGATATCTTCGTAAATTAATGCTACGTTACTGTGCTTGACAAATTACAAATATCTCTACAAAAGCACAATGCTTGGATTGTACATTTTTCGATAGTGTCAAACAAAAAACTACTTAAAATTCAGAGAACGTAACGGCAATCTTACAAAAAACTAATGAACCTGGTCACAATACGTGATCATTTATAAGTAAAAGAGAAACTCGACCTAAGAGCATTAAGAAAAGTCAACTTTATTAAAAGAATGAGCAAAACTTTCGTAATACATTTGAGCTTCGACAAAAAACCTCTTAAGTTGATTACAATGACCCAAGGCGAAACAAAGCTCGATTATTTTTATTTGATTTATAGTGTTTGCTTTTAATAACTGAGAAATATATGATAATATTTTGTTTGTATAGAAAGCGCTGTGTAATTTACTCGTGGAGTTATTTAAGCGTGATTTGAATAACTTAACGCTGTTTGCTTTCAATATAAATTAAATACAATTTAAGTTTGTTGTTGCCTATTCACAGGATTGATTTATGATTGCAAATCAAATGCTACTATTTAATTGTAAAATCTATTAAGTACTGAATAATCCAGTAGTTCTTGCAATCACCGCCTTTATTCACGCAGACGGATACAAAGACGCGTCCATTAATAGTCGTGACAGAGTAGTAGCATTAACCTTGTACTAAACCCTTACAAGTCAAGTCTAAGACGCCCGACAAATTACTCAGGGTATATTTTAATAATAAAACGTATAATAGAGGCAGGGGGCAAACGGCGCCTCCGGCGATGGGGTCCAACAGGGCCGGGATTAGCCCTAAATTAGACGAATGAAAAGAATAAAACGAATCCTTCGGCATAATTAAAAAAACAATTTGCGAAGTACATCCTAATGGTACAGAACGGACATCGCCGTGGGTAGAACCGTTTCACGTGATATAATGACAAACAGGCGAGCGCCCGCGGCTTTTCTTGGGGTAGGTTTGACGTTATTATTTTCACTAATGGCCAATATGTTACCACAGTCTCATTTGCCACTAATGAGACATACGCTACGTCGGTGGTTCCACTGAGTATTCTTACTTTTTATTTCGACGCCAATGTGAGGTTCTTTGCTTTTATACTTCGTGACAACTTTGTAGGTATAAAGGAAGCGTGCCGACCAAACACGTATTTTTATTTACTTGAAAATTCTTATTTACATCACGTAAATTTATTCCGGCACCATTAGTTCAGTTGCTTATTCCAGCGTCTGGCTAAATAAGCTAATTGGTGCTTTGGAGTTGATGAATAGGTGTAGTTTAAACTTGTTAGTTCTATCAATTTCCGATTGTGGGTTAAGAGTGGTTTGTCAATGGTCTATTAACACGGATGAGATTATAATCGATGCGGCTGTGAGACAATAAGTAGCTGCGGGGAGCCGTGTTATTGTTTGTCCTGTCACACCTCGCAGCAGGCCCCGCCGTTCTTGTACGCAACGGACAAATTGATGAATATAATCATGCACGTTTAAAAAGACATAGATTTATAATCGGCTCTTTATAAATTTAGTAGCTTTTAAAATGCAAATGGTGGCAAGAATAACAGCTTGGGCGATTGTGAAATAATTATTGAAGAGCTGGTTGTTGGTGTATTTATTAATAAAAATTAACTTTGATTGATTCGACGCGTGATTTTGGATTTAGCTTTAACATTAATTTAAATTACAACGGCTAATTTAATGTTTGGGTCTGTTGTTATAAAATGTGCTACATAATCAATAAAATATGCTAGTAGATCGTAATATAACATATCTTTAAAAAAATGTTCTACTCTCGTGCCCTGGGTTACAGGAACTGTAATTAATATATATTATATATTAAACTACCTATTTATTAACTAATCGCATGTTTATATTAAATAAAATAAAAACTTCAACCAAAAAAAAAAACTATGTACAAATAATAAATACCCTGCATTCTTGTTGACGTCACCTAAATCCAATGGAAGACAACGTCGTTTCTGTCGTAATAAAAATGGAGATTTAAAAACGTTAGCAAATTTACATTGCAAAAACATTAATGCTTAAGTGACAATTTACATTTTGCCGATAAAAGAACAAATAAACGAGGCGAGTCAGTACGAAGTTAAGAGATTAACAGAAACGCATACATTTGCATCATTATTGTTTTTGCGGCGAGTTGAATGAACTGGCGTAGTAACGATACTTGTATAAGTATACAGTACAATGCGTTTTATATGCAGCGATGTTTATGTGGTTGATTGACGTAAAGCGGGTATTCTCCACAGCATCTGCTTTCGACAGCCGGTGAAGTGAAATCGATCGGTCTGTACCCCTTGCCCGAGCAAATCCATGTGGAGCATAATTAGTTTTTGTCACTTCACATCGGCAAATCCCATTTGAATCCATGGCGCGATAACGCGGACCCCACCACTTACGGCACCGCACAACCGGCTCTTATCAAAGAGAATATTATTTCAAACGCCCCTGTTAACCCCGATGGGCTTTTCGAACCCCAAATCCAGTTTGTTATGAATGAAATTACAGAAATCGAATAAGGTAAACACAACTGAGAGCCAACAAAAGCTTGCTCAAAAAAACCTAAATTGAATTCAAATTGGTTTCGTCGGGTATTAGGGACAGCCGGGGGACTTTTTCAAGACTCGCACAGACGTATAGCGTGGCAATAATTTAAAGTAACTTTTTTGTCAAAGGGCGACAGCCCGTTGAGTGTGATAAGATCTACAGAGACGATTGAATGAAAACAGTAAGCACAATGGAAAAGACCAGCGTAAGCTATTTGATTTTTACCTACGGCCATCGGAAAAGATCAGCCGACGTTTTGACTAAATCAGAGTCACGTATTTTTATCTGTTGGGACTTTCACAAACATTTATTAATTTTATTTGCCATGTTTTAGGACGTCAATCATTTAAACATGGCATTTGTTTATTCCTGTATTTTCGTGTTACTAATGTTAGTTATTTCGGACAAAACATTTTGCGTTAGCCAATAATAGCATTTTAGCGAACAGATAACATAATTTTAGGTATGTAACATAGGCACGTTCTATACTTATGCTTTATAGATATTTACAATATTACAGTTATTTTATTTTCATCTCCTAATATGAATAGTGCACTCAAGAATATTTTCCCCATAGCAAAGCACCTTAGGTCCTGAATGATACACATAATTCAAGTGTCCAGACTAGATTACAGACGTCTACTGAGCAAGCGTAGTTACGGTCCGTCGAGAAGTGAAATGCACAACGATTTATACTTGCTCATTTGCACAACAAGGTATCTTATGTTATAATTTAAAGCAATTGTGTTTTACATGACACTATTTTTATACTATATATTTAGTACTCACTTGTAAGTAATTAGTAATTGTACTTAAGTACCACCTTAACCTTTGATTTTATGTCATTTACTTTGATTCTCTTTGGAAGCTACAATGACATTGCACATACGTC
Organism: Grapholita molesta; assembly: GCA_022674325.2. Lineage (NCBI taxonomy): Eukaryota > Metazoa > Arthropoda > Insecta > Lepidoptera > Tortricidae > Grapholita > Grapholita molesta. The sequence goes on along the minus strand of CP053135.2, from coordinate 9,976,599 downwards.
AACACTTTCTTCGGGGTTAATATTACAGGAATTTCCACTCGATCGTGTATCAATACGTACATTGGTACGTATACGGCGTATTATACAACGACAGAGTTTTGACACAAATGGATAACTAATGATTTGAAATATTAGAACATTTAAACCGACAAGTCTTAGCATAAACTTTCAAATCCATGCTTACCTGACAGAGGTGCGGTTAACCGCGTAAAACGATTTGACTTTGTTGCCTTCAGCTTATTTTATAACGGTAGGTTAAATTGAATTCTGCGGTTATTTATTTTACTGAATCTTAGCGCAACTGGGCCGAGGACGTAAAAGTGTAAATTTATTTCTTTTTACACTTTAGTTTCAGTGCTTTGGGATAAAAAACGCCTCTTCGAGCTTCGGTGGCGAACGTGTGTCGTGTTTTATTCGATTCGTACAGTTAGATAGATACCTAAAAACATTATCTTATTTAACGAAGGTTTTCGTTATATAGTCACAAACCGTTTTCTTATGTCCTTAGTTACGAATTTGCCAATTGTTTTGACTACTATTAATACAATCAAAAACATACTCGTAGACCAACTTGGAGACAACATTTCATTTAAAAATAAAGACATAATGATAACACTCTAGGTGCCTTATAAACTGGCCATAATCAGTTTCTGATTTGCGTGGGATCAACGCGGCTAACGTAACGTCTCAATGGTCATAAATTAGGTTCGTATCTCGTTTATAGTCGGTTCGAGAGCTAAACGATCGTTAAAACTGGGCCTCCATTAACGTTATCATTCAGGAGCCAATAACGTCATACTGACATGCAAAGGTGAATGCGGTGACCACGTTGCACCAGAATTGATTATTTCTCCGAATTAAAAAAAAAACTGACACGTTTTTTTGGGATCGGCACTCTGGGACCTCTGTTAACGGGAAAGCCGCCGACTTTTCAAGTTTGATAGTAATATATTTGAACAATCGGTTTTATTTTTACTCGATTAGATAATCAACTGGCCTTAAGACATGTTTTTCATTTTGATGTTCAAAAAAGAGGCGGATTAGACTTTCTTTCATCTGCCATCAATTGTAAAAGATAATTTTAATGAGAAAAAATATTTATGAGTTGTAATCATTTCGTTCCCCGTTACCAGGTGCAAATGTAATACAAGTATAGGGCAGGTTTTTTAATTAGTTTTGCCTTTGATTGCTTTATTATGTATTTCGTGAAAATATATTTTTACGTTATTAAATATCTCCGTTTTTATCAGTTTTCGCACTAGGTGATATCTTTAATCATATATTAATTCATAGTTAAAATAATAATAATAAAACATGTATCAAGAACTAACAAAATTAACATAAAAACTGCTAAAAAGAACTTAAAACTACACTTCAAAATAAACTCTTACATATACGCAGCAGGCAGCGTTCCCGCGCTGGATTGCCATGGCAATCCTTTGTGCGAGAAAGCTGCCTGCTCGAGGATTGCCTGTTGCTTCCCTGAGCCGCTTGCTAAGCGCTTGCTTTATTTAGTCAATTGTTATGTTTGTCACTTTTTGTTATCAAATATGCAATTATCTTTATTAATTGTATATATTATTATTTAAAAAATGCTTTAAGTAAAGTTTTTTTTTAATCCAACGCATTTAGAAATATAATTACAAATAGTGGGTAGAAATAAAAAAATCAGTCCAAATTGATGGTGACATATTTTTGCGTACTATTATTTCCTATTCTATCAGCCGGACGTTCACTGCGCTGCACATAGGCCTCCCCCAATAGCCGGCCATAGGGAGTGTGTGATCTGTGAGAATAGTGGGCTTAATGTCGAAATCGCCAGGCTTTGCAGGCGGGTTGGCGATCGTATGTTTCACTGCTCTAAACGAGACCTGCTCGCCGTCCTCCTGGGTATATAATTTTTGACCTTATGGTAAAATCGTCAACAGAATTTGTTTAGATTATTTGTCAACTTAACCCCAAATTGAATTAATTTTAAGCATTAAGCTTGTCTCTCCCATCGTTTACTAGTGGTCATCCTTCGTTGGCGCACATATTCGCTTTAGTAAGTTTCATCCCATGTAAGTAGCTATCTAACATCGGAGCATTAGCTTTACAATAATTATAGCCAGTCTTTGTTTCAACAAGATAACAGAAAAGCCCGGTTGCCCAAAGGTTATATGAAATGCTTGTAGCGAGATAAACAGGGGGCCTTTGTTTTATTATTTGTTTATAAAAGTTAGACATACAAATGTGTAATAATTATAGCATATAAAGTGAATATATTACTATTTAAAACTGATAAGGCTTTTGAAAACTATTAGAAGCAATACCATTTGTAATGTACAGAAGAAACCCTTATTAAATCTTTATTTACAATAATTTCAATATTATGAGAACTACGAGTACTTAACTAATTATTACGTTAAATCTAAAAAAGGCCCTAATGTCATAACAAGGATAACGAGAAAATAACTGTTGAGAGTGTGAAGGCAATTCACTCCAGACTTATGAATGAATACGAGTACCTTATCCAAATGTATGAAGTAAGTCAAACCCGAGTAAAATATTTGCTTAGTTACTGCAGAACCCCAACTCTCTGTTTACTATAATTCTCATACTATGTGCTCTGATAATCTGGTGCAGTTTCTCCTATCTCTTTCTAATGGAATAGTGTTCATACCTGGTCTATTTCAGGGCTTCTTATCCTTCAACGAAATCATTGGCTGTCTCCATTACCTATCTGGACTGAGGGTGGAATATAGTCATAATGATAATGTACAGCCAAACAAGTGTCCGTTTTATCCGTCACCCACTTAATGTGTGAATGAAGACGGCACGGCCGGGGACAAGCCGATGCGTTTTGCAATACGGTAACATTACCTCAATTGCACACCAATACGCGCCTTAGTTCAGGGACTACATACATATAACGGATTGCCTACGATCGATGCAATCTGAAAACGAAGTAGTTGTTCGCTTCGATATGTCAGAGTCTTACGATATTTTTGTGAATGTAATGTGTTTAAAATGCTTCTAACAAACCGCATATCTTATTTGCATTAAAAATCGCAGTCCTAAAATAGTCACTATTAAGCATAATTCCAAACAATGGTACAAATTTAATCTCATCTGCACAAACATTTCCACTACAGGGTGTTATGAATCGCGAAAACAGTGCAAACTAAACTTTTGCGGAATCGTATAGTTCTTGGCGAGATGAAGTTATTCCTTCGGGGACCGCGCGTTGATAGAATTCCCTTCGCCGCTCTATCACTGAGTGTAAACTTTGAAGCAATATGCATATGGAGGTGTAAAATTATAATGAGATCGCGGTAAAATTTGAACCAGGCATTTCAAGTTGCTACATGCAGATGTATAATTCGTATTTCTCATTCATTGGGGATTGCACAAATATAACCGGCTGATACAAAAGTTCTTATAATTGGTACTAATATCCAATTCGAACTAGCAACGGACGAGTATACCTAATGCCATCAGAGTAAGTAGTAGTAGTAATCCTTTGCCAAATTTATAACATTCTATGAATTTATATTGTTACGGCCTCCTAACCTAGTCAGTAGTGATCCTGCCTGTAAATCCAACCACCTATTCCGAGTCCCAGGTTCAAATCCTGGCCGGGGCATTTATTTGTGTATTTATCACGAATTTTGGTTTCGGAGTTATTGATGTTATCTATGTATCTAAGTGGCTATACAAAACCGGTCATTGTGGTTCGATTTTGGGGAGGCCTTTATCCAGCAGTCGACGTCCTTAGGCTGATGTGTTGATGATGATGATTACATATCTACCTATTATTTACATATATAAGACTAGTTTTATTTGTATAAGATGGCACCAATTTAGTATCAAAATCTTATAATTAAAAAATAATTATTTTTAGGAAGAGCTTGTTTTTTGTATAAGTAATGTTGCACCATAATATATGTTTGTTTATGTGACATCGCCACGGATCTTCAAAAGATACCACAACGTCATTATCACAAATTGAAATAATTCCCAGTTCAGTTTTTTACTTAAAACACTATCCCACGAATCCCACCTAAGCTTCCTGCCGCTCACGCACCATCACACAAATTGCATTTCGAATCCCATCTCATAATAACGCGGTACAGATAGTAAATAACCGAAATCGCACGAGCGGCCGCACGTCAGATGCGGCTAACCGACGCCGACGCGACGTCACGTGCAGGCCGTTGCGTGAAATCCCGTATTGCAGGTACGAAGCTAGATATACGTAACACCCTGTATACAAGCATACGGCGGGACTACATGTTCGTATCACAGTAACTGTGTACCCAGTTATATATCTAGGTGTAATAAATAATAATATATATATCGTCGTCGTCGTCGTATATTTATTTGAGTAATTTCTATATCATACCCATATATATATACTCGTATATATAAGGGTATGATATACAATTACTCAGATAAATAGAAAACTCCCACGATACAGGAACTGTGGTCATCACGCAAATAAATGCCCTTTCTGGGATTTGAACCCAAGATCGTCGGCTTCATAGACAGTGTTACTATATAATGCCCACTAGGTCAGACTTGTCGTCAAATTCGGTATATTATATATTGTCGGTATATTCGTAATGGTGCTTTAACAAATAAACAAAGATCATTACAAGATAATAAACAATAAGATTTATTTAGATTAGATTGCGTTCAATGGTAACCAATTTAATTATATGCGTATACAGTTTATTTCAAACACGGAATTCCTAGTAAAAGTTTAGTAAATTGCCATTTTAGACTAATTCCGATTTCATAATATAACAGGCATGCGACTGGTACGGCTAATAGTCCGTATCCTCGGATTTATCGTATCAAAGGATTGTAGTTACGCCATCTAGGATATACAGCGTTGCTTATCAATATTCAACCTTATTAATTTCACAATAATATTCACGAGAACTCTCGTTTAAATTGGCAAGTGCTAACCGACTCCGTGTAATTGTGGAATTCATTATGGCCAACTGTCGTAGCCATGCGATCTGTCAACGATCTAACAATTCTAGCTACCGGATTATGGATAAAGTTAATACGTAATTATTTCAACATTAAATTTTGCTTATTTATAATTGCAAAATTTTGCGTAGCTGTATTCAAATGATATTATCTAAATTATTTTAGCTTAAATGATATAATCTGAATCACCCGAAGGCGAATTAGTTCTAGTTATGACGTAGAAAGCAATAACAGTTTGGACATTGCAATAACTTTGCGCTGAAATACTCATTATATATTATTAGAACTATTTGATATTATTTTTTTAGATGAATATTATGTATAATCGATCAATAGTTTGTCGTACTTAATAACAATTATGTAATAAGCGATTTTCCAAAATGGGTAAGTACGGCAAATTATTGTCGCAATTTTCTGACGATATATTCTACTAGCTTTATTAGAGAAAAAACGTAGCCTATGTGTTATTCCAGGGTGTCAGCTAACTTTTTTTTAAATTACCTAATTTTATTAAAATCGCTCCAGCCGTTGAGACGTGAAGCAGTAACTTTCGCCTTTATGATATTAGTGTAGATATCTCCCTACTATATCCCTAGTAGCAGTCTATAGGGAAGGCCTATATCAAGCAGCAGTCGGGGCTGCTAGAAAAATAAAGATGGCAAGTGGTGTTATACGAGACATAGTTTAGTTTAGTATATTTTATTTCACTGCTGGACATAGGTAACACCCTAGACTATCACAGGGAGTGATGTCTGAGCATAAAATAATCACCACGCTTGGCAGGCGGGTTGACGATTGCAGTATCTTCCATGTCTCTAAAGAACGCTGCTGCTCATCCTCCAGTATTATCTGGGTATCTGGTCACAGTATAGCGACAATACCCGGGTCCATCCGGGTCGATATATTAACAATTGTATGTATTTGCTTGCGGCCAAATGGCGTCCCACAACCCGCATCCCGCATGCCACAGTTTGTGGCGAGGCCGAGGCTTCTTAGCTATCGTTAAACATTTATCGTTTAAATATAAGAATTTTGACTTCAAGAGAGTTTGCAACTACACCGATATAAATATTTGTATTGGACATAATTCCGCCTCGAACGCCTAAGATCCTAGTCGCTTTGTTTAAAAAAAATTATGGCATCTATTAAAATTTGTAAGAATGTTTAAGTCAGATACTTCAACATTGAAAGTTTTGTGACAGTATATTAGTTATCTGTGATCTTAATACATTATTATTTGATCAGAAATTATAGTTCGTGGCTTAGAATTTATTTACACTTGCTATGTTCGTGGTTCAAGTTTGTAATATTTCAACAACTCGGGGACTCAATATAAAAAACTAACTTTGTTGACATGTAAAACAAATAACTATTTCAATGTTCTTTGCTTATTCGCTAAGTTAGAAAGCAAAAACACTGACAAAGTATTTATTGATATTGTATCGTTTTTCATGAATATCTGAATAACATTATTCGATGTCAAAGCACGTCGGTGTCATTCCTAATTGCAACAAGGAATTTAAACTCAAACATAAATGCATTATGCATAAGAGTTGCTCGAGTTGTTGCAACTAATAAATAGAGTCACCCTTCTATTGAACAATGCTCTCGGAACCTACGATATTATAGTCACAGGTTGCTATCTCATCCTGCACAATACATTATGGGCATATATAGTCGCCATATATGATATCTGGAAGAGATCGTTCTTGTACGATAATACCACTGCTTCTCTATTGTATCTAAATACAAGAATTATGTGAGCAACCTGCTAGCCGAATATGGTCGGGTTTTTATCATTTGTCACGATATCTGACACGCTATACGTATGTGAGTGCGAAAGGACGGATAGCGCGATAAACGATAAAAAGGCAACCATGCTTTTCGTTCTAAGACCTAGATGGTCCCTAAGCTGCGACTAGACACCACCGGAAGACGGGCAGTGGCGTCCTTTTACAGCGGTGGAAAATACTGCGATCGCCAATCCGCCTGCCAGCGATCGCTAGCAGTGGCATGACGTCAGTAACTTATATAAACATTAATCCGACTCGGCTGGGCAGCGCAGCGTTTGGAAAGCTTTTACTCCAATATTTTGCAATGTCTTAATACGAAAGTCTTTAGACCAGGGCGCAGCGTGTGTTCCCAGTGATGACATATGGAACTGAAATGTGGTCGCTTACTATGAGATTCATAAGGACGCTTAAAGTCACCCAAAGGGCAATAGAGAGGGCTATGATGGTAGTGCCTTTGCGCGATCATATCAGAAATGATATTATTCGCAGCAGTACAAAAGTAACCGATTAGGGCAGGGCACATTGCACGTAGAACCGATGGCCTTTGGGGCTTAAAGGTTCTCGAGTGGTGACCATGTACCGAAAACGCAGCTTGGGTAGACCCTCAACAATGTGGACTGACGACCTGGTAGACCGCGGGAATCCACTGGAAATGTTATCACTTTTTTTTAATGTAATTGCCTTGTATGAATTTTTGCCTGTAAAACAATACTTAAGTAGACAAAAAGTAATTTAAATGTCATTGTTATTATACTCGTAGCAACATTTTCGTATTTTTGTAACTTTTCAATACATTATCGTGTATTGTTGTTGCTTTTAATCTAAAACGAAAACAATGATATAAATTATGCTTACGTAAATATTTATAATCTAAACTATTAACGAATGATTGTAAAATCATTACTTTACGTTACTGAAAAAAAAAACTGAAAGTGATTTTACAAGTCGCAGGTGAGCATTTTACAATTATTGTTTGACATACGCTATAACAATACATTTTTGATATCTAACAACTTACATAGATTTTGCATGTTTATTCATATGTGTGTTTCTATTGTATTAATTAAATAAAGTCAGTATTTCTTAACTTAGTCCAACTAATAAATAACAAATTTATATACAAAATAGCCTAATTTTTAAACAATTTAATGAAATATATCAAAGCCCACCAGCATCTACGTAACGGCATTGCTTATTTTAGATCAAAATCTTACTTATCCAGCCTCCATATCACTATATTACCCGATATCACAACAGCGCAACATGGTGTCTAGCTATTACCATTATCATTTGCTTTACAATGAAAAGACCTGTCCTGATTCAATTCACAGGAACCCATTTTGGGCTTATGACGCTAAACATAAAGAAACAGTGGGGTGTATCAGTTCACCCCTTTGTGCTGGACTCTGTGTACTCGGATCACGTGTACTTTTACGATCTTTTTGATAAAAGGGTTTATTGTCACCTCGATATACAAAAAATAGGTTAATTTTTGTTTTGACAAGCGTGAACATACGTACATACCTACATGTCATACAACTGAACTGACGGGACTATCTTCTTATTTAGTTAGCTTAATATACTTAAAGTATATGTATGATCTTACATATACTCTTGTTTATTGGTGTTTTTATGGTGTTTATATAAATAAACACAATAAAAACACGAAATAACACAACAGCTATTAACAGACTATTCTGTTAATATTACCATGCCTAAAAGTACAAGTTCTAATACCTAGATTGTCCCTAAGCTGCGACTAGACACCACCGGAAGACGGGCAGTGGCGTTATTTAGTTAGCTTAATATATACTTATAGTATATATATTTTCATACTATATGTGTATGAACATACATATACTATTGTTTATTGGTGTTTTTATTGTGGTTGTATGAATAAACACAATAAAAACACGAAATAACACAAAAGTTATTAATAGACTATTCTGTTAATATTACCATGCCTAAAAGTACAAGTTCATTCAGAGGGACATACAGACTTCAGGCAGTCATTTTAGATATCTCTTATATCACAAATATTATTTTTCCTTAAAGGTAGTTGCTCGCTTTATTTAGTTTAATATTTATTCTTAACTCTTATGTTACATTGCCAGTTTATCATAATCATCAATATGGTAACCTACTTAGCGTAACTTGAGTCTAAAGGTGTAGGTACGCCATCGCCCACTCAATCTATAAATAATCATTCAGAATGGCAACCATGCAGCCTTACCTGTAATAATCTAAATAACAAAAGATATATAATATTATAACACATATTTATGCAACTCTACACCATTGGAATCGAACAAAACTATTGAAATCGAATATATGCAAAAACAAAACTATCTAGCGCCGCGGGAAGCTTAATAAAATTAAGATTTACGCGATATTGCCTCGCTCTAGAGATGCCAAGTTACAAGCAGCATCTATTATTTTAACTGGCAATAATTATATTAGCCTAGTTGGTACCTAACTGCTTGTGGCATTGTGGCTGCTACTTTTATGGACCTACTTGCAACTCCAAATTACCAGTTTGGGTATTGTGATAAATATTAATCACGTACGTAAATGGTAATAACTGTCTTTGATAAACTAGATTTTTTTTATGACAAAGGTGTCAAACGAGCAGACGGATTGCCTGATGGTAAGCAATTACCGACGCCCATGGGCACCCGCAACACCAAGGGAGCGACATGCGCGTTGCCGGCCTTTAAGGGGATTGGAGCTGTGGGAATGTATCCTCTGATATTAAATTTTTGTATCATATATTTTATCGGATAGGTACGAACAATATGAGATTTAGTAGTGGAAACATCAATAGACAGGTATTTTAAATATTGTGCTTTCAGAACGGATAGCATGTTTGCCATATTATCGTCTATCGCTCTATTCGACACTTTTGCACTCACATACTTGTTGGAGCGTGACAGATATTGTAACAAAAAGTCGACAAAAACTTATACTTATATTAAAAGTTTCCATATGAACTTCATAGTCATTCTTATGTTTGAGAAAAGACTGAATTGATGTTACGGAAAAAGGCAATTTATTAAAACAGGAAAAATGTAGATTCATTGTCCAGGACAAGTTATTTTCAAAATATTAAACCTATCAATCATGTCAAAAAATACAACTTAGGTTTGCATTTTATTATACTAAATAAAAATTGAAACAATCAAAATTACACAGGTTTTTGCATCTCGTAATAAGCTCACAAAAACAAGTTATGTGTTATAACCACAGATGCGCTCTGAACGAAATCGAATAACTTTTTAGTTCGCCTCTACTGACATTAACGACGCAAGCGGCTCCCTCTTTGTTCATCGTCATTATTATAATGTATTTCATGCGATCTATTTACTTTTTTTGCGATTCAGTACATCTATCGTTCAGTTCTGTTATACTAGCTAATAAGCAAAAACGCGATCCTGAATGCAAAATTTCCTTGTCCATTTTGCGCTCGGTTTAAAGATAATAAATTTTGATCGAGATTGCCTTTATTCGGAGGTTTAGTGAATCGAAATTAAGATTTTTTATTGCTTTAATAAAACTTGAGTTCGTTTATTTATCTTTATTGCTTCGATATTAAATATCGATGATGTTCATCTCCTTGTCGTAAACAAAAGCGATGGACGGTACGGGCAACATCACGATTCCAGCGTCGTATTTGGACTTGGGTTTAAATAAATCTTCAATGTGCCTACCTACTTTGCTCTTACACAAAACTAAGTTAGAATTGGAGCGAGGATATTAAGGCGTAGCCCATGGAATTGTAAGGTAGAGGTTTGCAATTGAAATTCTGAAATTCAAATCACTTCGGGACCAACTTTAGAACACAATCGTATCTTTAAGTAGGATGTAAATTTATATATAAAGGCTATTTTAATTTATTCCTTTGAACAAACACGATGTTACCAAACAACGGACAATGCGTAACTTTAGAATTGAACTTATATTAATGCTATATTTTTTTTAATACATTAAGTATAATGTTACTAAAGTATTGTACGATACCTTTAAAATACCTATATCAATGTTTTATATTTTAGCAAACAGACCTATTTATGTAGTACCAACGGTATGATTTACAAAATACCCTCTAATATAACGTAATTTCACAGACCATGATTCAAGTAAGATAACTGCTAAACGTCGCATCAGAAGCGACGCTGGGCTTAACAATTATGCTAAGCCCCCGGGGCCGAGGAACTCGATCAAAAACCACTTATTAAGATATCGCGGTCACATCGCCCATTACGCAACCGAGAAGTAATTTTCAGCGATTATTTCTGACCGCGAAATCAGCGTGACAGTCATCAATAAATTTTTACCGTTCGTCCAGACTTGAGAGGTTCTGCCACGAATGGAAGAACCGGCCGTGTTATTACTGGCCCTTATTTATTAGCGGCTTTTGGTAGAATCAGATCGCTATGTTTGATAGACTGATGTGCGTCAGATAAAGTACAGAATACCTTATTGCTACACACAAACTAACCCCTACCAACACACAAACAAACAGCTTCTCACTTTTACTCTCTGTCAGGCGTTAAAATCGAGTTTACTACATACACGAATAGTCGTACAAGCATAGTTCACAAATCGTGCTACATCAATCATAGCTAAATTAAACTTTAGTATTCGTTTCATAGTTGACATGTTGCGTGCCCGCTTCCCGTCGTTCGGTAGTCAATTTATATCAAATGTCAGTAACCAAACATACATTTCTGTGCCATAATTCATATTCCAACAAGAAATCATAGCTAATTTGTATTGTTTGACAATTTTCGGTGGACACATGTTATATTTTTACATAATAATTGTATAATGCAAAAAGGGGTAAATTACGTTGAATATAAAATATAGGGTTATCATTTTGTCAGACAAAACAAATTCTTTTTACCCACATTAAAAATTAATCAAAAATGACTTCTCGAGAAGGTTGTCCGTCATCCAAATTGCAACAAAAACTCTCACGCACTGCTCAGATGACACCGGGGGACTCTAACGACAATATAATAGCACCGCCTTCTGTCGTGCGAGCTAACCCGTAATCAACACGATAAGACCTTCCAGGACAATCGTTCTACAGAAAATAATGACGATAATTTAAATCGAATTTTGAAAGTCACCTTTGTCACGAAAGCTTATTTTTAGTCCTACAGAACGTCGTTAAGACTGCGTGATATGAAAATAGTATACTTATCTACATAAGAATTATTTATGAATTAGATATAGATATTTGTGGGACCTCAACACCCGCTGCGATTCTAGGTAACAATAATGCGATTTGCATTAAGACATACGTGCCAAGTATGCAATACATGTCTCATGGTAATAGTCATGCCTTTCCGTCGGAAAACATAACTTTATGATACTGCAGCGTACATGTACGTGATAATAAACTTTACATCATACTAATATGATATGAGACTTTTCAAAACGAAGACAGCACTTTCATCAGTCGTCGCAGAGTCATATTTTTGCAAAATTACGCCTCCCATAATCTAAAAAACGACTGATATATTACTTTCTCATATCTCGTGTCTCGGAGCCTAAACGCGACGCCACACTTGACATTTTATTTTTATGCTACGTGCGTATCATTACGATGCACGAAATTCTTCTTAGTATGCATGTCTTGCTACAGCTATTAGACTCAAAGATTCGAATCCCTCCCTTCCACTTTCGAAAGTTTCAAAGACATTTTTCCTTTCCGCTTGCATTAAAATAAACCTTATGTTTAATACATAGACGATATTGCTTTTGATAAAGCGGTTTTAAATCTGAAATTTAAAGTGTGATCGAATTTTAATGAGCGTTTTGTTTGTGTCGTTGTTATTGGTAAGGTAAACTAAGGTAAAAAAAAACTTCGTATCTTTCGTTGTTGTGCAAACGTCTACATACATTGCCTCTTTAAAATATGTTTTGACGACACGTACACACAGCAACACTCTTAACTGTACATCGGTGGACTTTATGCCTTATATAATAAGGTCTACCAATGTATAGCTAGGATTGTTGTTGACTGTACATGAAAACAAAACCAACAATTATTAAAACATAAATAGCTAAGCTTTAAACAAAAATTGTCTGAACACTTTTTTGTAGAAACTTCATTTCATTTGCAAATGAAATTTATGAGATACAAAAAATAGATTCAATGCGATTGTTCCTTGACCTCCGGCGTGATTCGAAGATGTCAGTCGGTCTGTCTGTACCATGACACTTACATAAAATATTAATTCAATCTTGTCACAATGATATTTCGATATGGAAATCGTTTTATTGTTCATCCGCTACAATCGGCCCTACAAGTGTTTGATGTCTGAATGATACAACCTTTGGCATGTTGACGATCTCAACGACTGAATACATTAAATAATACATCCAAAATGTAATTTTACATTTAAAACATACCTAATACTTATTTATTTTAGGCTTTCTAGAAATCATTGTAGCCCTCTCACTAATATTCAGGATTTTGAGATATCTGAGGCCCGACAATATTTTTTCGTATATTTTTTACAAGCACCTGCCTTTTTGATTATATTTTTGGTAGAATAATTTTATTCCGATACATCATCCATCCATGATGATGATGATGACATCATCCATCATCAAAACAGGTATAAGGTACTTACTAAGTACGTTTAGCTTGTACTGTAGAAGTGCAAGGTAAGTACACCTCCATTAAACTTGATTTTTAGTTATAGATCGTGTACCTATTGAGATATCTCAACAGGTTTAACCGTTTATGAATGTACTCCAGATTTATTTTTAGCTCAAATGTGTTATTTTCTCGCCGATTGTTCCAAGCAACAGTTTCAGTTGGGCTAGAATTACTGGCAGCCACACGTCTTTTCCTTTTATAATAATTTAGCCGATAATGCGAAAAATACGTGCCTCTTGCCGTCTGAGCCCTACGTGAGTAGGACCTTATTGCCACTTATTGCTCCCAAATGAAGCGAAATTGCGTCTGAATAATCTTAATGCATTAAACATGTAGTATTATTACTAGGGAATGAGTTCATCGCTTAGGCTTAAATGTTAAACAAATAGAAATCAGTACATCCTTTATGACAGAAAGCGTCTAGATATAGGGTTGTCGAACGTTACAACTGAATAAGGATATTTTATATTAAGTCAGTGACATAAAACTCACTCTCGACATTGACTTAACGGATCGTGTTTTAGCTCAACTGTCAATAAATCGATTCACACATTAACACTGAGATCTGTGTAAGCAAGTGGAGTAACTTATTTATCAAATGTTCTCAGTACTCAGTGTAGAGTATCTCGCATCTCATATAGAAAAACCAGACTGAAATACTGCCATACATTGTTAAATCTGTCATTTCGCTGCTGGAGAGTGTAGTTACCATATGTGAACCATCTAAAGATGCTGCTATCAATAAATAGATTGATAAATGATCTTACGTGAACACAAAGGCTGAAAGCTATACAGAAAATATCGTATTTCACTTTTTATCAGTAACCTTTCTCCTATCGACTTTTCATATAAAAGCTGTTGTTGATGAAATTTATAGCGGTTGAATAAATATTAAGTTTCAGAAGTTACCAAAATAAGTACTTAAATATTAAGTGACGTACAGTAAATATCACTTGCGGTTCAAATTACCCTTTATTTTTTATGATTTTTACGATTATTATAGTCTTCTACTTTTAACACTGATTACGTGATGCAGAATTAAAAAAGAAACAAAAATAATTCAATATTACTACATACATTATTACAAAATGAACTTAAAATAAATGTATCTTGAACGAATTAATTTATTTTGAATTTTAATTATGACAAATCAAAACGGCATTTGACTTGAGAAGTTTGCAGGTTTTGGTATCTGAGTGCCCCTGAATGCGTATGGTTTACGAAGGTAGAAGATAGATGCAGAACTTAAACATACCGTACAATTTATTTATTTTTTATGACTTTAAAATGTAGCAGATCCCGGTAACTGCAATGATGGTTTAACACGGAGCTCAAAGTGGTTGGCGGACCAAATAAAATATTAGGTTGGGATATTTGTGAGGAGTAGTGTAGAGGTTTGTAGAAATCTACCCACGTATATTTGAACGTCTGTTAGGTACATTTGAAATATATATTTTTATGTCAACACCTAAGTATTTGAAGGTAAAAATATTTTGGACATCACTACCTTTTCTCAGAGTGAAAAAGGAAGACTATATATACTTATATATAAAACTATGGTTATACAATTACTTAATTTTAGATTTAATTAAACAATTCAAATAAGTGGATCAAAAAACCATTGTATATATCGTTTCAACATAGCAACCAAAATCATGTGTCTACAAGCCAGTCAATAAAATAATTTTGAATCCGCGGTTTACTGTCTGAAATTACAAATTCGTTGGTCGTGACAGCACATCATTGGCAGATGCATTTTATACTGGGGTAAAATAATTCGTACTGACACTAGAATTGCTTGAAACAATAATAAATTGTAGCGCATGGCATCATGAACGATGCTAAGGATTCTACGATTTAATAGTTGGCGAAGTGTGTGTTGTTCAAGTGGTAACGCCGAAGATATACAAAATGTTGCTACCTTTGTAAATGCAAGGCTTGATTCCACTCACTTTACTGATAGTATTTTGTTGCGAATTTGAAAGATACTACCAATTTAGATGATTTATTAGACTTTCAAAGTTTAGTCGTGAAGTCAGTGTATCAAAAACTGCGACGTCATCGTTATATCGTGCTATGACGGCGATATTTCCTTGGTACAAGGGCCTTTTTACTTGATACTGTGACACAGCTGTGTTACAGGTGAAAACAAAATGGTCAATTTTGTATTGGAATGTATGCATTGAAAACAATATTTAACTTCTTTTAAAAAACAATTGAAGAATGGACATGTTTCTAGAAGTTGTAAAACAAAAGATGCTTGGTTCGGGGGTTAAAATTAAACCTCGCATTCAAATTCAATTGCCCCATAGTCAAAGACAAGGTGTATACCGCTTATCAGACCTTGTAAAAGCACAGTACAAGTTTCTCTCATTCGGTCCGTTCTACCTCGGTCTGGTGCAATATGGTTTCACCTGATCTGATCTGTTTCGGTCTCGTCTACTACCATCCGGTCGTGCCCAGTATTTGTTCGGACACAAACATATAAAAATGTACTAGAATAGCGAAATGCTACCTCATTGAAAAAGTCCTCGTTGTAGGGAACTAAAATGCTGTTTCTAAATAAATATGTGCTTGTTTTCGTTTACATAGGTACATCAAAATTTTTAAATACTACATCTTTAGCAGCTCTCATTCATTAATTTTCTACACGTTGCTCCTATAAAGTTTTGGTTCAGAGAAAAATAACTAAGCAGAAAGACAAGTAACCATTTTTCTTTTTTTTTGGGTTTTCTTTCTCCTAGATACATTAATATTTCGAGTGTCAGTGTTACATTTATAGTTTTTTAAACGGCGATATTTTGTCGCCAAGTAATTTTATTGTGTTCTAAATTTTGTTATACAAATTTTACAGTCAAACCAGCATGCGGGAGTTGTACGGGCGGGGCGCTAAAGTGCCCATAACACTTTTTCCGTTACCACGTTAGATGGGATGACCAACTGGCTATTTTATTACTTACTTACCTCAAGGAAGCAGAGATCTGCTTGTCGTATGAACCCCGTATGTGCCAGATTAGCGAAAATGTCTAATGCTTTGTGGGTAGTAAAGGTAAAAATATATAATAAATAAGCTCGGCTCTGAGATGGAGGCACCTTAGTATACGCAATTTATGTTGACAAGTTAAAGACATTTTTATTAGATAAGGTTTATTATGTAATAAAAATAGGAGTTTTTAATTGACACTCATTAGCCTCTATGACATTTTTTTTATTTATTTATGCGTATTTATCTACGTACATGTCATAAGTGCTCTAAAATGCGTCCAGAAACTGTAGGCAATGGCCAGCATTACCAACCATCAGAAAAATTTCAGTAGGTAATGTTAACATTACCTACTGAAATCAGTAGGTTATGAATTTAAATTTGGAACAGCTGTCAAATTCAAGTGGGGTGTCTAATCTAGTATCTATAGATATTAAAACAGCCATTGATACGAAACGCCAATTCGTTATGTTTTTTTAATATAAATCGAACGACATTTGAACCCGAGTGACAGTAGAATAGGGAGTTCATTCGCTTGTCTATGGTTTAAAAAAAAATTGACTGAGATACGAAATACGCAACGCCGCAGTTCCAAGCTGTCATTTGTTTTGTTCGTTGACTTTTTAATGTTTACAAGTAACCCTAGTAATAAGTAATTTCCCTACGGTTTCTGAACCCATCTTAAAACGCTTAATGATATGTGTGTAGATAAAGTAGTGTATGTAACTATACATAATTAGGCATTACAACAATCGTGTGATATTATTATGAAACTCGCCTTCGGCTCGTTTCATAAACCCACACTCTTCTTGTAATGCCCTTCATTATGCACAGATACATAAACTACTATTGTGACATTTTTAAGTTGTATTTTTGATTATTATTTTATTGTATTTTTGTTTGTGCTTAATGATTTAAGGATAGAATTAATAGTCATTTTTAAAATTTATTTGTATATTCTTTATTTGACATGTGTTTTTATGCATTTATAGTTTGGATTGAATTGAATTTAAAGGGTTTATTTTGCTATTGATTAGTCTCAGGGCAACTTAGTGATATAAAACTGTAATCACTCAGATAGCATTCCGGATAAACCAAAGTTCAACGGCAATGTGGATTTGCGTTAAATCTCTGTTTATTTACGGCCAGTATTGAATACCCTGTATATTGTAGCTAAATTATTATGCGCGCGTTTTAAAACAATAAATTGTTTGTGATATATAGGCCCCCGATCGGACGCGCGGTGTAAAAACCGAAAAGCAATTAAAATTAGCCAAATGGCAGTACTGGAGTGCTTTATTCGTTGCTTATATCATAAAATGAACCGATTTATGTTAAACGACGACTCATCTGACTTCGAAGCAGGCTAATGTCATTAAAATCCGTTTTAGAACCTGATTCTGGGAGTCTTGTGAAATGTTAATTGAATGTCTTTTCCTTATTTATCTTGTCTTTTTGGATGGTCGTCGTTATAAACCAATGATTTATTGTTATTGTGATCTATACAATATTATAAATGCGTGATGTCTATTTTTGAAAATATTGAGATCGAATATTTCGAGTATTTATTCAAATATTTAAAATTTAGGGCAATTTGCATAGGGTTTTTAAGTCTAATTCGTTCTAATGTGTAATTTTTAAAACGTATTTTTGTTTGTATTATTTTCTAATTAAAGTAATTTTGTATAGGAGCCATATACTTAGTATATGGCTCCAAAAGTGCAATGAAATTTCATGCGAAATCAGTGCAATGGTAAATTGAATATCCTTCCTGACCTTCAATTGTGCATAAAAGCGCGTCTGGCTGGAGCATTGGTCGGCTCCTTATTGCTTTATGATACAACGCTGTGAAGGTCGAACAACATCTTGAATAAGAAATCTATGGGTATTCGTTATATTTCGTGATTATGAATTGATGGCATCAACTTACGTTTTCATTGCATAATTGGGAGCGAAGAATTATAGCATCAATTTTAAGGGATTTGAGCTATACATATATAGATACTTCGGGATATTGGGGGTGAAAAATAAAGATAATTTGACATTACGATAACTAAAATGACGATCGAAAACGAAAATATTAAACTTGAAGACCTTCTACAATCTACGTTTCAGAGTTTTCTAAAATTTTCAACAACTTGAGCATGTCGCGCCACTACAGTAAAGTGTATTTCTTTGCGACATATACTATAGAATGCGCTTAAGATTGCAAATAATTTACCATACAGAAATAAGTCGATAATGTGGTCCGAGTACCACATTATCGACTTATTTCTTCCTTTTAAAAGACCTATCAAACTTAGCGTGTCAGCCTCCAGATTCAGCAAAGAAATGCTTAGAATTAGATGTGTCATTAAAGTTCAATTTTATTATTGTTTTAAGTATCTATACACCTATAGGTGTTTAATTGTTTTGAAGTAAAAAAAGATTACATACATACATACATACATTTCAGCCGTATGCTGTCCACTGCTGGACATAGGCCTCCCTCAAATATGACTTGTATCATCTTTGGGGGTAGGTGCCATAGTCGCCACGCTGGCAGACGGGTTGGCGACCGCAGTAGCTTTAGATTGGGTTTCGACGGATGCTGCTGCCTATCCGTAGGATTTTCCCCTTTGTCGCCTCTTACGACACCCGCGGGAGGAAATGGGGTGGTGCTATTCTAGTCAGCCGGCATCACACGGCATAATAGATTAACTTGTCAATAATGTTATTTCAATAAAACTACCCTTTAAACTTGTCTTAATCTTCCAACCAATATGGCCGTGTGTCAGTGTCGTAAGTAGAGCTTCACGCATCGATTACTATCCAATTCCGAACCCACCGGATACCTGCCGTTGTCGGACACCTTTTGTCGCCGCGTCACGGGCGTCGGCACCAGACGGCTCTTCTTTTCGTGCGATTTCGTTACCAATGCATTTCAAACGATTTATTTGTATGATACGGGTATACCAATCTCAGGTTCCATATTTAGAATTATTATTCACTTCTTCACCAACCAGGGTTAGCCAACTAACTCTAGTTTAGGGTTAAATATGTATGGACTTGACCGATTAACCTCGGGTTAGGTGGCTGAGTGTTGCCAGTTAGCCTTAGTCAGTTAGTCTTGTTAATAATGTGCTTGCCTAGACAGGCAAAACAGAAAGGCACTGCTTTAAACTTTTGTCCGTTTCTATACAGTGTTCAATGCACTTTTCTGATATTTTTTCTCTTGTAAAGTACGAAAAATAGCACGGAACCCTTTAAACGCGAGTCCGACTCGCAATTGGCCGGTTTTTTTAGCTCTATTTTATTATGTCACAAATAAATATAAAAAACTTAGCAGTCGTAGTTCACATTGAAACTTTAATTTAGACTGTTCGCAATAAAGATAAAATTTACTGTGACTGTTTTATTAACATTTTATTTCTCTCCAATTGAATCTGAATTCACTACAACTAATAAATTATAATTTATTTCCATTTCAAAGAAAAGTTTTGTACCTTTCAATTTATTGGAAACAATGAACTTGTGTACAACCAATTAAAATTCCAAAGGAATTAAGATTTACGGTTGACTATGATAAAACAATATAGGTACCTATAGTAAAGTAACTGAAGATATTTTTCCGATAGTTCATCTGATAAATTGATTTACATATTCAGGTTTTATATCTCTTACCCAACAGAACCTTCTCCATCTAGTTCATATTCCAATCATGTCAATATATTCCGATTTTTGAAATTATTTTTGAAGGGCCATTTACATCCCTCACATTCGCTTGTAATGCCAGTAAGTAAGTTTAAAGTTGATTTGTACAGCTTTGAACGCATAATATATAGCATATAATCGTTTATAGGTTAGATATACTTCAGAAAAAAAGAACCAAGTTGGCTCAATAATATGATCAATTTTTTCCATACCTATCTAACTTTTACATCTGACTGCAAGCTGCATGCTGAGTTGTTTCAGCGGATCTGTTCCAATCCTGCTGATAGTGAGTGCTATTTGGAACACCAGACTTCCAACACGGAATCACGAAAAAGCGGAACAAATTTACCAACAAACCCAAACCTAAACAAGTCTGCGGTGCACTACACGTTACGTACATTTTTCGAGCATCAAATTATAGTTCACGAGTCAGGCATAGATATTTCCGATGAAAGCCTGGAGAGCTCGCAATCAAGCCCGCCCGCTTTACCCGAAATCCCCGCTAACTCTCTGGGCCGACCTCAATCCGCTTCCGCTGCAGTATCTAAAACAATCCAAAACCCGCGTGTTACGATATTGTTTGCAACTTACATTGGCTCTATTATATTTGGACAATTTTCTAGGGCAAACCACATTTGTTTTCTTTTTTTTGTTAATATTAACTGAATAGCAAATAACCAAATAAGTCAATATCGGATAGGATTAAAGGTTGTTTTCATTCGGCGGACAATATAACATTTGGCTTAATTTGTATATCAAATACATAATAATTATGTACTTGTATGCGTAGAACAAATCAAGCTCACAATTACGAGGAAATTAGGGCGTAGGTGAGCTGTTCAGATCTTAGCCTATTGATTAAATCTAGCCTGGCAGTTGTGTCTAACTTGTTTTGTTTTCGGTAAAAAGCATTTTGCCACACAGTTGCCTTGTAGTTGCAGTGCTTCTATTTGCGAAACATTGTTCATTCACACGTTAGCAACATGTTTCGCCGAGCATGTAGCTCGATCCGTCGTACGATCGGCTTGCCTGAAATGGTACGAATATTGGAATTCTTGATGACGAATTGCTGAGCCAGGTTTGTTACTATTCGGCCATTTCAATTTTCGTAGGCCTGCCGTAATGGTGGTTGAATAGAGACGTTATGGAATAAAGCATCGCCCTTTCTAAAACGTATACACATCACATTATACATCGACCGCAAAAGTGGAAATACTTATCAATATGTAACGAATTGCTGGATATGACTAGAGAGATAATTAGAGATCAACCAATGTTTTAAACTCACTATGACGTTTTCTCTTGTCGTAAAGTAAGAAACATCTACATTAGTTATATTTTATTATCATTGCTTTTGAGTGAATCAGTGATACGCGTTTTCAATTATATATCTGAATTCATGATATATTATATTTTCCGTGTTACTTTGTGTTTAATATTGCAAGTCTTTAAAATTAAATTTTAATATACATAATTATGATACGTGTCTATAATTAACATACGCACGGCAAAACAACTTATTCTCATATAGGTCTTGTAGAAATAATTCTGTAGTAGAATGGTTTCTAGGTAATAGTTAAGCCCCAAAGTGCGAAACCTATAATTGACTGCTCGGTCGCGCGGCTTTGTGTCACTGACGAAGTAGGCGGATGGTAAACTTTCACATATAATATTCCTTTGACTCATGCATGGGTTACGTTATGCCAATATATAGTTTATTATTCATAAATCCATTCAAGTTACGAAGCAATATTAAAAAAACGATACATGTGGTACCTTGTTGTAGTTGCCATGTGTCGTCATGACGTCTAGAGTCATTAAATGTATACAGTGTGTAAATCTTATACGGGCGAATCTCTTAACGGAGGGCAGAATAGGACATAAGAAATATATTTAGATAACTTTTGCTTAGAAGAACAATTAAAATTGTATCCATATAAAAAAAATCGGCAAGCAAATCACTCGAGTCAAATACTCGTTGACAGTTACTTGCAAAAGCTCTTATCGCGTAGTGAACCATCTTTGTCTGGTTCTTGTCGTCGACTGTCGATTTTCTCCTGTCACTGTTTTTCCTGTCAGTCTTTAAATTTAATATCGGTCATTCCAAAATATGTCAGTCAGCCTGTACAGTCAGAGTCTGGTCAGTACAGAGTTTGGAACCCCGACACGTAGTGTTCGCAGTGCATTACTGTTCAGAAATTTTACACAAATGAATGACATATGTATAATTAAAGAAAAACCTTTTGGTTAATGATTATACTGGTAAGTTCTATGTCTGGTTTAATTATTCGCCCGTATTAGACTAACACACAGTATATTCATAGGTACCGTCACGTGGCATGGGATATACACCGTAAATTGGGGTCATTTTGATTCACAAGGTTACATTGGTAATCAACTTTTGGACTATAAAGTCTTTAACAGTATATTTATAATGGATTTAAGTTAATCATGAAACCCACATTACTAAATGCTCGCTTTAATAAACCGACAATGTATAGTCATAAAATAGGTGACCAATGCATTGTCACCCCTCGTATCAAAGTGACCCTAGTTTACGGTATAGGGAATATAATTTTAAAATAAAAGAAAAAAATCTACAAAATCATTCACGTAATATCCGAACATATAAGAGCCTTTTTAAGGAAGTTACCTTTAATTATAACTAGCTAAAACTCTGAAAATCAATTTATAACACAATGTTTTGTAACTAAAGGTATTGTTAAAAGCATATTTATTATAATTTAATTTACGCAATGGTGGTAGAACATATCGTAACCTCACTGTAATTGTCGGAATGCAAACATTACAACGCCCATTTTAGATGCCATTATGATTTAACGAGTTTCGCGTCATTGTTACCTTAAAATTATCTTTGAAGTAGTTTAGGTAAATGTTCCAATATTGAACACTACATTTGTAAGGGAATACAGTAAATTAAGTTAAAATAATAAGAGTGGAGATAATTTTTTGGCCATGCATGCGGCAATTATACTTAAGTGTAAATAGTTCATAAATGAATTTATAAGTATGTAGTTGTAAGCATGTTTGTATTGTATGTTCGCAGAGAACAGCTGTTGTTACCAAATCTTATGTACAGAACATCCATTTATTCACAGTGGCAATAAATATTTCTGATTCTGATTATGATACTGAGTGAATTCGTAATTTTAACTTTCACTAATAATACCTATAAGAGCAGCCATTACAATAGTTACTTAATTGTTAATAGTTTTATTCTCGCGGGATAAACCCTAATTTCTTTTTTTCCTTGTGGTACTCATGCATGCTGTAATAATAGCCGGTAATCTGATTCAACTAAATCGAAGCCGTTCAAAAGCTACCTAACGATTTGACGTGTTTACTAAATTATAACGACATTTTCTTTACATTTCAGCCAGGAAACGTCATTCAGAAGAACGGTGACAAGCACAGGTACATTTACCACAACCGGCTTTCAGTGACATTCTCCGACGTTCCCAGGCAACGCGAAACAAGTGGAATAAATTAGAGAACCGTAAGTAGGCAGCGCGCGCCTGTCAATCCGGCGTGATCTAGATTAGATCCCACTGATTAACCCGGTCGCGGTGTACCAACTTAAAGAGTTTTTAGTGTATCAATCATACGGTAGATGGCGCTGATCCCTGGCGCTCGCAAAGCTGAATCGCGTTGTTAATTTTATACTCGCTTACATAAGTATTTTTCGAACACTGTCTTGACTCCTGACTAAAACCCTCCAGATAACATAACTGATTTTAATAATTATAAATTCAATTTCAATTAAAGTTTCATGTACCGGATTACAGTGTATTTCAATCAAGTTCATAAGCAATTCAAATTTCCTTAATCCGCTCGGATGGTACGGATGCAGGCGTGATGGATGGACTGATTGTTATTTTTAATGTACTTAGCATTTGTCAAATGTACGTGGGAGTCTGGAAATTAATTAAGCTTACGAGTAATTGAAATATTTAAAATGTGTTACTACCTGGAGTGCTTCCTAACAATGCGTCTTTGATACAAGAAAGTAAGTTACGCTCGCTATACTCGTAAACTTTTAGTGGTGTAATGGATTATTTACATTTTTAAATTAAGAAATATGTTCAGCAACTACCATCTAACCTAACCTGCAATAAAGCATTTATTGATTATCATAGATTATCTTATTTATCATTAGGTACTTTTAGGAATAATATACGCTAAGCATCGCTCCGAGTGTCACATAAATCTCACTTAACAGATATCACTATGACACCTATTATAGGCCCATTTTACAACTAATATAAGTATATTGTGAACATCCAGTACACCCCCGCCGTACGAAATTGCCTTTATTAAGTCCCGTGAGACAAGGAATGCTAGGACATAGCCCACGTCCTATAAATCTCTCTACCGCAACCGACTCAGATTATTATGAGATGCTTACAGGATGTCGGTAACTAACGGTTATAAGCGAAAGTATGATTGCATTGTACTAAGTGTGTCGTAAGTTTACCGAATAATTATTTACCTTATTAAAATAGTTAGGAAGTTTATTGTGGTCAAATAAGACTGTATAAATCTAGCTAGTGTTTGCAACATTTGTTGTCGATTAGTTAACTATGTTTTATTTTGTCAAGAAAATTTAACTGTTACAGCTTATGAACTAAAATCCATTATCGAAGTAGATAAAAAATAAATCTAAAAAGCCGTTGCATTGATACATAAACCTCTGCACATTTCCGAGGCAGTGCAAGAACTAAGCATCCTTAGAGCGAGATTGATTATACTGTAATACAAAAAGAACAAAACGGAATCCGACCGCGCTGCCCCGGGCGCGCTCCGATAGAAAATTATTAAGAAAATTAAATGATCTACCGTGCGCCGGTGTACCGATATGCCAATTATTGATACCATCTCTACGGCTGGTGCCGGTGAAAAATGTGTAGGCAGCCCTAGTTGCATGAGATTCAGTTGTATGCTTTATCTGCTACCCGTTTCTCTTTTAAGACTAATGGTAATTGATTCAAGTCGTAGAAAACTAGTACCGTGAGTTAGTGGTCGACTGCAATTTGTTTATATAATGAAAATCAGCAGTGAAGCAGCGGAATTTAGTACTTTAGTGCGGTAACACTAATAACTTGTAATGACTTGTAGTATTTTATTTATGAGCTACATAGATTTGTTTCCGTTAAAATCGTTTTATGTTTGTTTACTGCTTAACGTTTATATGAGCTGTTGGCGACTTGGTTTTATAATGCTTATCATTCACTGTACAATTATATAAATTAGAGAACCGTTAGATAATATATCTGTTTCATAATAACAGGGTTAGCAGCTGGCTGTGTCGCAAAACGAAAAATCCATGTGAGGACCTTACACAAACCCTTTTGGCTTATGATGCTATCGATACTTTCTAACACTTAAACACTTTAACCACCCAGGTCGTCAATAGAAAACTATGTCCCAGACGTATTAACATCTGCTATAAATAGTTATGACACTGTAAAGCGTAGCACGAAGTAGTGACGTATTGCTTTTCTTCGATATGATTTGCAATCTTGTGTTTCAAAGGTTAAAACCGTCGCAAGTGTAGTAACAAAATTTTAAATTTAACTGACACATTTGCCCGTTCTCAATGCATGGAGTCAAAAACGATTATTATCCTGAAACACTAAAGGCGGCTTTACGAGAATCTTGACCTGCCGTCAAAGAAGTCCTCACGTAGGCTATAAACCGAGGTCTGCGGACGGCGGTGGGTCACAAAAACTTACCTTCGACCTGCAGGTAAATTAGGATATTATCGCTACCTTTAGTACAAACGGAATATCAGGTAAGGTTGTTCTACATGCATTGTTGACTTGTCCAATAAAATCATAACTTAAAAAAGTCACTTCTATACTCTCGTCGAGCATTAAACCGCACCAGGAACTCTGAATGAACAAATATGTGTTGATCATAATTGATTTTAAGGCTTCGGTGATAACTATTAAATTAATTGGCATCGATCAGAAAGCGTTTTCTCCTTACAAACACTTTTATTATGGTATTTTAAATAAAATTATTTTATACTTTCTTCAAACAATGATGCGCTACATTTGATGTTTCTCTCACTCAGCGCGCGGTCACGCGCAGCAGGCACGATCGGCGTACGCGCATAGAACTTAAATGAATCGTAAGCTCGTATGTACCGACGTAATTTGTATTTTACTCGTGATTTTAGCTTAAAGTTTATTTGGGAACAAAAGCGGAGGATTATGTGATTTGTTTTAATGTTATTGTACTCGTGTGAATGTCGTTTAAGTATCTTGTTTCATATACATAAACTAACTGAACGGTATATTGAGGATGGAGCATTCAAGTACTCTGTACCTTTTATGAACTATCTATTGCCGCCAGGGCCAATGATCAAATAGGAATCATTCATATCCCCCAAGTCTCTAATATTAAAAAAAATATGTAAGGCCAGTCTTACAAAAATCAACCTAGTCCGGAACTAATGGTACTACGGCAATTATATAGGTTTCTGTTATATGTAGTAGCCGACGACATATTTGCTTTATACTTACGTCTACGTTCTTAAATAACAAGCATTAACGTTTCATCATAACTATTAAATTAATTGGCATCAATCAGAAAGCGTTTTTCTTGTTACAAACATTTTTATTGTGTTATATTAAATGATGCTTAAGGAATAAGCATTAGTAACTTATGAACATACAAATAAATATCCTTATTCATAATTCGGACACCCAATAGTCCAATTTCCCCAATCTATTGTTGTTTATTATTTTTATTTGACACGTAGAAATTTCAAGGTTAAGCACCTCGGTTGTCAACTCAAACGCTCTTTTGGCGATTTCCATATGTCTCCCTCATTAAAGTCGCCAAAAAAGCCCATTCCGTCTTCCGTCACGTCGTCGCGTGCGCGGCCCCGCCTAAGACGCGAGACAACGGAACGCCCACTCCGCCCCCCACTAATTATTATAACCGGTTGTTTGTTGTAATTAACCTGGCCGGTGGCGCCACCTGTTACTCGGTAACTGGAACTTCATAGTTCATTAATATTGACCTGTTGTGTAAAAAAGGTTGGCAGTGTCGTAAAGATTGGAATGTTATAATTGGCAGTTTCGTTGGCTATTAAATTGCGTAGTGTACGTGATTGTGATAGAATAAAGCTTAAACACATTTTTACCTCGGTATATTCCTAATATGTGACCAGAAACTACCGGACAACGAACCCCCTATGTTTGAGATCGCTTCCTGTGGAATACTATACACCCTCCAGTTGAATTCCTAGGCTGATAGGAACATTTTTTACAACACTATTATCCAAACTACGCCCCAAAATATCATAACCAATGCTTAAGCTGGTCCGTTTAGCATCCCCGTATAATTCTGGACCGGTTGTGGGCATCCATTTTAGATAGGCTAATGCCTTACTTCCGCAAATTATAACTAAGTGTAGCTAAAACAGGTTCCACGAGAGTCAGGCTTGAAACGTATCAGTTGCCTTCAAGACTTACTTCGGTTAAAAAATACAGTAATACGCTTACATCATTGTTATGAAAACCTGGACATAAGATGTTTTTTATCGCTTGACAAGAATATTAAAGTGCTTAACCATCGTTTGTTATTTATTTTCTGTTTTGTCTTGTAGAGCAACCACGAAACTACATATATATTCGTATCTTTCTAACTAAAATAAAAAAATGAAGGGGTGTGTTTATCTCGTTATAATAATATCATACCTAACCATACTAGCTCCTCGTGATCGTATCATAAACTGTTATTATTTTATGATTATTACAGATAAAATAATTAAAGATAGTACGTAGGTCATTGCTAGAGGATTCTTATGGCAATGACGTCACAATAGGGTAAAGTGGGTGTTAATGGGACGGTGGAAAAAATATTACATTAACAAAAAATAAGATAAGCTAAAAATATATGAATAAACGGTTATGAAGCGAATAAGTTTTTATCAATCACAATAGAAATTGGTCAGTTAACGAAAGAACAATGTGGATAAATTAAACAACTGACGATTGATTTATAGGAAGTTATACGGAGTAATATATCATAAAATAATAAGTAACATCTTCGTATAAACACATATGATTTTTTAACTTATCTTATCTTAATAGATCCGTATTAATTACTACTGTTCCTTCTACACCCACATTAGCCTATTGTCACGTCATCGTCATAAAAAATCTTAATAATATTATGCATTCAGAGTTTCAAAAATATGTACTTGCACTCGCAATATATCTACTAAATACACAACAAAAAAAGAAAACAGCAACTTGCAAATCAAGTTATCCCACCTCTCGAAAAGTCTCTGAACTTGACAAGAACATTGATTTTAATTATAGGTACGCCATTTGATAATACACCGTTGTGTGCACGCACCACAATTACCGTAATTACCACTGAAGACAAATATTTACCAAGTTGCAGGTGATCTTTAGCTGTGCCCACGCTGACAGCCGCTATTACCGCGCTTGCTCCCTGGGGCACGGTTTGCTAGTAGGAAGTTCAGTGAAATATTATTGCTTAAGTACCTGGAATACTAGCTGGTGAATTTATATCTCTAAATACGCGTGAGGAATTATGGTACAATCTTCAATAGAACCCACGTGTCTAACCTAAGGCATTAATCAACTACATGCTTCAACGGTTAATTTAAGTAGCTTTATTCCTGAAATATATTTTGATAACAGGTATTTAAGTATGTATACGTTTATATATCGTTGGCTGTGTACTGGCAACATAAACCTCCTTGAGGTTACATGGTTCTCAGTCTAATTGTGTATCTCCTGTAATAATTAGTAATCAATTTATTATTTACATTTCTTATATCATAGATAAGCATAAAAACATAATCAATAAATCTAAAGTCGTAAAACTGCCCGATTGATATTCATATGATAACAAGTATTTAGGTTCATTAAACAGTGTCTGAATAATTGATTTGATTATCCAGTTGCTTACATATCTTGAATGTTATTTCAACCAATAAAGCGTACTAGCTTCACAGTCACATCAATCACAGCTATTTTAGCCCACTGCCGCCCACTGTTGGGTATCCGCCTATTCTTTCTCACGCCTCTGGCCTGTCCGGATCTGTTATGCATTAAAACAGTTATTTTATTACCGAGTACACACTCTTCCAACATGGAAGTTGTTTTAAAACGTGACTTAAGGACCACTTTGTGACAAAGTCGCTGCGTTATCACATGCTTCATGATGTCAAATGTTTTGCAGATGTCCGCCTTACCGTATAAATACGATGAGTTGATAGTACTTATGCCACAAACGGTATACGTAGATATAACGCATATAATTCATATATCTTAGTAGTCTTACTACTAAAGAAATCATAAATCTGTTAAGTATTTATTTGTGATAAACTGTGGACATGCAATTTTTTTGTAAAATATAACTAAAAGAAAATACAAATATGCAGTGAGATTAAATAATGCTGACTCGGGAGTTATCTTTCGGCGAAACCATATTTTACTAACTTTTAAACTACATAAGTACACACAAAAATAAGAACAAATAGATTGACGGAATGTCAATAACATAAGAATCATTCACAAACGTACTTAAATCAAACAAAAATATATATCGGAATCTTAAAACAAAATAAACAAATCACGTTCTGATAACGAATACGAGTGATCTTAAGGACACTAAGAATGGTTCCACATGTTAACCCTGGCATTGGCAGTTTATATAGAATCAACATTAAATATCTCAGCCTGATATCGCAACCTTCTCCCTTGTAGCGAAATAAGAGAACAGTTCACAGATTATCGCAGTTGTTTCATTCCCATACACGCCTACAACAACGTTAGGCCTATTACGGCGAGCACATTAGAGATATCTCGGAAACACTGAACGCTGGAATCGTACACTTTAAAATTAACATACTGCTGCTATCTAGGTTTTGTGATAGCGGCCTTTCCATTCACATGCGATAAAGTATATGTGTATATAGACTTATAGGACAAGCAGCAGTCGTATTACGTTATTCTATAGTAACTTATGAAAGTTATGAACGTATTACACTAATTACATAAAAATACCAGATTTTACCCCGTAACTTCTCATTACAGTGGGGCCCAAATTGGTGTTTCAAAATATACAATGTGTATCAAAACCTGAAGCAAATAATTAAACCCGTAAAAATGTAAGTAAATTATAAGGTCTCTGTAGTGATATTATTATTATTTTATATATTTTTTCCCTCATATAACGACAAAACTATTTTAAATGTGAAGCATCCTGAATTCATTATTTACAAACTTAAGATCTGAGAAGTCAAGGTTAAGATCAAAACGAAACGTCAGTTGAAGAAAGTTTGTCAATGAAAATAGTAAGCCAACCTTGTTATATTAAGAAAAATAAATTCTCATGAACGTGACATCTATGTTATTGAAAACGTAGTAATGAGCACTGTTTTCACGATAATTTCAACATAATACGGCTGTACTTTGCTAAATTATCTAGTTTTAAAAATGATAAAATGCACTAAATGAAATAAATGCCTTAATATAATATGCCTTAACATGTGTTTACAGTTTTAGGGAAATGTATTTTTTTGTTATAACAATAATTCACAGCATGATATGGGAATATTAAGCGATTTAGAAAAGGTAAGTACAACTGGTCAAATGTTGAATAATATGATGATTCAAAAGATAATCGGAAAACACTAACAGAAAGTGAGAAATATAATTTAATTCGTCATGGCCATTAACGGATTCAATACCTACTTGGTTTCTCATATTGATACATACTGTATAATATTATTATTAGGGTAAACCTAAAAATACCAGTGTTACTTCAATAAGTATGTTTTTTTTCCGGGCATGTGAGAAGAAGTACAAAGATTAATGATAGGTGCGAGTGTATAAACCACAGAACCGGGTAAAATAGGAACCGATGGTAAGTCGTAAACACATAAATAATAAATGTATATTTAGACGTTTCTAACCGTATTCTATATAGAATCATATATGTACTTTATGCGATACCGTTGATTTAAAAATGAACGGGCAAAAAATAAATTGTTAATCAATCGAATTCTCACTGGCAATATCAGCGACAGTTTGTTAAATTCTTAAAAAGTTGAAGTTATAAATTGAAGCCATTAGTAATCGGAATTAAGCCAAATGAAAAGCAACCGAAAAAATGTCTACATTTAAAGGGACTATCCTGATTCGAAGGCACATAAGGAATAAGTAATGTGCTCAAGTTCTGTAATAAATCTTAAAAGAATGCTTTGGCCGCTCCCAAAAGGATACTCGTGGAAGCGTTCACCTTCTATTTTCCCTGTTATTTATGGGCCTATGCTTTATGCTAGAACCGCGAGCCAAGAATAAAATGGGTAACTAAAATATATGGAACTATGTTAACATGACAGCAAAGTTATCTAATCAAACGTGGTTTGAACCGAAATAAATTTTATTTAAGAAGTTGTTTGGTTATGAAGCGCTTCTGCATCTTATTTTCATTCTATGCATTTACATAGATATAATTTGAATTTTAATAAAATAGTAATATATATTTTAAATATGCAGCAGCTCTGGCGGTGTCTTTGAAACAGTTAACAGCAGACAGAACCGCCATTTTGTTAATACGATGTTATCCATACAAATAAAAAATACTATACTTATCTTATCTCAAGGGTGATTTATTATACAAAGACCAAATTGTTGTCTACGTATATCTATAAGTAGCTGGAACTTCAAAATGTTAGTTCTATCTTCCATTTACACGTAATTTACATTAAGATGCCTTCTAATTTGCATGTCAGAATAACCTTTTCATAATCGTCACGTTGGTGGCTTCCAACTTAGCGATTAGCCTAATGGATTTCTCAATTTAATGAACTCCAAACTTGGTAATTGGCTTTTAAAAAGATAGGACCAAATTTACGATTGGTAACTTTTAATTTTAGTTACCGTCTTTTCTTTGACCGTTCAGATTTTTTCCGATCCTACTTAATCAGAGAATGTATTGGCGTCGACCGTTATTTTAAATATATTCCGGTTAAGTACTTAAGCCCGCACGCTCGGGCTAACAACAATGATTGAAATGAATGGTTCCTTGGGGTTCTCTGGCGCACAAATCTTTTTGTTTGATCAGGCGTTTGTTGACAACAAATTCGTTGACGTTAATCCTCAGACAATGGCACAGTTCCATCAGAGAACCAAATGACGGTCCGACCAACGGTATCCTTTTTAAACAATGCTAAATCCGCAAGTTAATATTTATTTAAAGGATTTTGTTGAAATGATTTCTGTTAGTGAGATCCATTCAAGCGTCAAATCGATGAAAGTTTAGCCAAGCAAGTACTTTACGAAACAAGCTTTTAAATTGTTTTGGATGGGAACAAAGAAACTTTTCAGATTTAATCCGGCATTCCATGAAGAAATAAAAACAAACATCGATTCACGATAAAGAATTATTCAATAAAAACGAGAATCGTCCAGTTATGCGTTTATAAGGACCGCTACGAAACATTAAAAATGTGACGAAAAAGTTTGATAATCTCTCTCAAGGTGTCAGAACCGTTCGTTTAGAAGGCATCTTGTTTTGTTGCTTGCAATTCCTGACTTGCAGTCGGGTGCAAAGGAAACCAGAGGTGGATTGTTATTTCCCGTGCATGTGGTGAGAATGAAACCAAAAACTTAATTTGGCAGACATATTTATTTATACTCGTTAAAGTTCAGCTTCATCAAATAGCACATAATATTTATTTACAAATCGAGTAAAGGTACAAAATTAATCACAAATAAATAACTTTAATTAAGCGCTTAGCTATAACTATTCAGATTTTGGTTGTTTGAAACTAAATTTGTCCCTAGCAAGAAACAAATTTTGGTAGTTTACAAATATCGCGGTTTCTCTCTTCATGACAAACTAAAATTATTAAGTACAAATTTAAAGCTAACATCAACTTTAAACAAATACATTATACTATGAGATTTCCTGATAATTTGTGGTAATTTACACATTAGTATGTAGAAAATTTGTATGACGATGTCACGAATTTGCATAGTTTTAATCTGTAGGAAATATAATACCGTTTTGCAAATAAATATAAGAGAATATAGATACCTTTAGATATATGCTTGCTTCCATTATTTACATACATAACGCCTAGATTATTTCTGTCGACGGACAACAAAAATATAACCTCTTTGTAGTGTTTTTACAATATCGTGTTTTTATATACATTACACATGTACCTATTTATTGCTGAAGAAGACATCGTAAGTTCACTAGAATGAGTAAGTTCATCCCCATCAAAAGTATTTTAGTAAAATATATCTAATTCTATATTTAACTAAACAGTAATAAGGACTAGTTGTACAAATAGTTCTAATTTTTATTGATAATACTATAAAACATGCGCCCGTAACGATATTTTCTGAGAACTTAACCAAACAAATAGACGTCCAACATTTATTTATTCTGAGTTACGCAGTTACTTTATTTACAAGCGGTACAAACCAACGAAATATTTAGAAAATTACTAAATTGATTTCCTATTTTGTTCTTAACATATTTACAATGCTAATTTTCTGGTGTTAACCTTACTGTGATTCATAAATACATTTATAGGTATAATTTTAATTTACAATCACCTAAATCTACATAAAAGAATTTTCACATAGGTAGATTATTAATTACATAGCATTTACAACAGGTGACTTACAAAAAGTTCATAACAAAATGTTTAAACGTAAATCACAAAACACTTAATAGTTTTTCCAACCGTGGATACTTTCACTTGTCCCAACGCCTTTTTTAATTTATCACATACGAAACTCCACCGGTTTTTTGTTCGTTACTTGTTAGTTAGTGTTCACAAAAATTTGTTCACTAGTTTAGGAACTGAAGGTGCGGTCTTCCACAGACAGCATGTCGAAGCTGTGACGTCACACAACGACATCCCTTGAAGCCGCATCGTTGTTGGGTGCTTCCGGTGCTATCACAGGTTGGAAACAGTGAGCAGCGGGTGCAAAGTCTTCAACTAATTTTCGCTTGAGTACGGAGGAGGATCCTACGTAAACGTTGGTCCCTGGAAATGTACCTCGTCGTCTCCGCCTCCACAAGACTGCAGCGAGGACAGCTAAGCCAAAAGCAATCATGGCTGACAGGCAACCTAAAACTAGTTCTGAATCAGGTGCTCGCTCGGGCACTCGCTCTCCTCTCATCGAACTAACAAGGACGGACATGAGTCGGTCACCTTCGCTGACTTGCACGTCTTGGACGCTTTCAGTTGATACTCGTTGAGCCCGGCTCGTGTCGATGGTCATGGTTTCTGATCTCTCGTTGTCAACACCTGGCGTTCTAGAAACTAATTCTACTTGGATATGATATATAGTGTCTGGCCACAGTGAAAGTGTTACTCGAGTCGAATCTGTGAACAGGTTTCCTTTTAGTCCTCCACCATCGACTTCCCAGGTGACGAGGTAAACACCGCGGGCTATTCTTGGCTCCCAGGCAATTTCACCTATAACGAGTACTTTCTGGTGAATCAGTGATATTTCTTTTAATGTCCATTTATGTTGATCATGATTTGATGAGTTAGAATCATGGGCAACCCAGGTCTCATCGGGACTGTAGATTGTAACGAGACCGAGTGGGTCTACAACAAGAACGCGAAGAAGAGCTCCTTCATTGTTGGATGGTACCCTGGTAGCGAGGGATTGGGTTTGAATGATTTGCCTCCATGGACCCTCGGCGGCGCGTCGCATGACGACATAGACGAGGGGAGTAGGGCGAGACGTGGCGCGGGGAGCCGGGGGAGGCCAGCGTGCCAGCGCCCCGCTGACGCGCATGACGCCCTCGCCTTTAGTGTGGATTACAGGCTGCGTCTGCGAAGCTCTCGCCGCTTCAGCGTGGAACTCACAGGCTACTTTGCATCCAGGGAACTGTAAACAAAACAATACATGAAGCAAATGCAGGTACAAGTGAACTCAGAATGCTCGTTTTAACAAGGAACTTGTTAAGACTACTATCAACTTGCAATGTAGATCAAAGGTTTCTTGCAATTTGTATTTGTCACAACTGCATTCCCGCGTCGCGTGTGCTTTGTCATTATTAATAAGGACGTCTTCAGGACAACGCAGTATGTTACAAATAATAAAGGTATATTTGATATTTAATTATATGTTTGCTATACTTACGCAGATGTCCTTTTCTTCGCAAACAGCTCCCCATATTTGGTAGTTCGACTGAAGAAGTTCGCAGTTCTCCCAGCACTGTAACAAAAAAAACATCCACTATTATACAGTCTATTAATTAGATCATACTAGCTTTTTAATTTTGGAATATCATTTATAACCCAACTGTTGTATAAATGGTATGGTTTATAATAAAACTGCTATATGGAATGAAAATAAGATTTACAATTTTCTCAGTCTATACGGGCTATACAAGAAAACGGCTAATTTGTTGGTATGTATAGAAGATTCGTTTCTGGGTCATAAGGGGCCAAACTATCGGAAAAAACAAAAACAGATGTAAAAGATACAAGGAATAGAAAACGTAACGCGAAAGTTAACACATTGACAATATTCGTTTGTAAAAGTCATGATGTGCTCGAGAAATTATCAATTATGTGCACCATTAGAACAAAGTGTCACACTAGTTATAGATTAGTACATTTTTGACCTAGTTTGTCAATCACTTCAATTAAAACCAATTGCAATTACCAGTAACTCTATCTCCCATATTAACTGAAAACGTTAACAGCATTCAACAAACAACTAAAGCAGAAACAGAACTTGTATACTCCCAGTGGAATTAAAACAAAATGTACAGCACTCCAATTAAGGAGCAGCGTAATTGACGCCTGTATCTAGCCAAATTTCACAACGGTGGCCGAGCCGAATGCAGCATTTGTCATTGGAAACACTCATTAGTTGGAGTTGACGTTAACTTGACGCCAGCTTTCGCCTCGGTAAGCTTTAATAATTATAAGAACCAGCCGCTGATATTAATTGCTGGTATTGACAAAACGCTCTGTCGCTCCGATTTGGAGTATGAAATTTAATGCTTGAAATTTCGTATTTCGTATTTTAATTGCTGAGTAACAGAACTGAGTAACTGGTCATACTTTGGTAACAATAAATATGTTAATATTACGGTACACCTTACACAAATTGAGTGAGCCCAAGAAGTGAGGTAAGCTCAAGAAGGCTTGTGCAGTGGGTACTCAATCAACGATATATATATAAAATATATTTGATAGGTACTTTGGAGCTTGGGTCGGATGTCGATGTGGGATGCTACGAATTAAGGTGATGCGGAAAGCGCCTACATTTTGATACGAAATAAATATAAGAGCTTGGGCATTTTGTACCGTTTAGCGTAGAAATGCTAGGTCCATGGGGCTCATAAACTTTTTGCAGTAGGTAATCGCGATTTGTCTGGTTATCACAGGCATTTTTTTAAATTCAATCTAGAGTAGTGATCTATTATTTTAATTATTTTGTTTATTTTTTGAAATTGTAACTACTACATAATATTAACAGACCACCATAAAAAAATACAAATATAAGTACTTAAATAAATAGAAAACACCACTGAGGAAAAAATACCTGTTTTCTATTTAATTGAAATTATTTTTATTAATCATATTTATATTAAACTCATACATGACGACTCTTTCAAGGCTACATATTCAGATTGTAGAGGCTTAAGCCACCACGACCGGTACCCTGTGTAGCAACGGACTCCCGTTCCGGACTGTGCTCATTACAAAAATAAATTCCTTTACTGGGATTTTAACCTAGGACTGTTGGCTTCATAGGTATAGTCACTATCCACTTGACCAGACTTGTCGTCAAAAAACTCATTTCCCTAGGTTATAGCATATTTAATTACAGGCGTAGTAATTTAGGTTACAGGCGTAGTAATTTAGGACGGGCAAAAGCCAAATTAAAATTATTATACTGTAAAATATTAAAGTCTTATGCTGTTTTCTATATTTGATGACCAGCGGGGCCATTGGAAATACAAGTTTACGATTGTGCTTCATTATTCTGTCTCACAAATACCCAGTCATTTGCTTAGAGCTTTATGAACGAGAAAGAAAACGTTGGATATTTATTGTTAAACCATAAACTTGCAATATTTGTGTACGAGTACATTTTGTTCATTTAACTAAAATGTTTCTGACATAATGTTGTAAGCATTTGAGTTTTTTACCGGGTTTAAATAGTGTCACAATGGCGTTTTTTAATGACATATAACGTGTTTATTTATAAATTTTATAATCCGTTTATAATTTTCATACGCTTTGTGACTAGAATGATACCTAAACATACTAACGTTGTTTATAATTCGATACGTATGTGTAAATATGTCAGTGTGGATCATTCCGATCTAACTAAACAGATTATATTGTAAATAAATCGATAGATATCATAACATAATAATTATTAATTTATGAATTTAATAATAGGGAGCCGCATCATAAAAATACCCGTGGAAGTACATAATCTATACTGTTGTATATAATAGAACGCTGGTAAAGGAAGTTAGTACTCACCATAAAGCAATCTGGGCCTTGTAAACACGATGACTCCCCGCTGGGACGTGGCATCGCGAACTGTGAACAAGCAAACGTGATGTTCGTTAGCGTACATATACAAAACAACAAAATATGTGAAATAGTTTTATATATCGCTGTAACCTCCTTAATAGGACAATGCGTAGCATGAGGATAGTATCTCATATCCCATAAGTGGTGTAAAAAACAAAAGATACATGAAATATCAGTTAGTGATGCACGCAATGTCATAAAAAAACACTAAAGAGCGAAATGAACCTAGCTCCTGTCACGCGCAAAGTTGAACCATTCGTCGAATGGCGCAGTAATATAAAAGGGGACGTTTAATTATTTGCCAGAGAACCAATACATCGCTCTTTATCGAAGGCAGAGTTTAATACCCCAGTAAAAAAGCGAGCAAAAAAATAAAATGTTCGATTCGAGCAGTAAGTTTAATGTGTTTGATAAAAGTGACAGGCATCTGCTTACCGTCGGTCGGTAGTTTTAATTGCCAGATACCAACGGAAACGCGGGCTCGGACACTTTGGCATAATACCATAGCTTTACTTACAATTGTATTTCAAAAAGTTGCAGTGGCAACTTTGAAAGCTAATACTGTTTTTGTAACTGGATATATTTAAAGCAAGACATCATACGGTAGACGTAAAATGCTTTAATTATAAATAATTGCTAGGCTTGTGCTCTCATGACAGTAAATTATACAATACTCTATAATCATTGGCCTTTAAAATACCTCACATTGAGTGACATAAAGTAAAAACTGACTTTTTTTATAAACATGTTCTTCTCATACACATATCTCAGATATCCACAGGATTCATATCACAAAGTTGTAAATGCATCGGTAATGCATCATTATTCAGTATTTATTCATCTGTAAAACGCTACTTGATATCAATTAAAATAATGTGATCCATCATTGATAATAATCTCACGAACTCGCCTCTTCTTTTTAACCTCGAGAAACATGCTTGGCAATCTGTTGTTGATAAATTTCTATTTGACAATAATAAATGGTTATTAATTAAGTCCTTTAATTTTGTTACTAAACACGAACTCCCACAATTAGTAACTTATTTGAAAAGGTCATTTACGCTCCATTGGATGCATAAACAAATGCTATTTTTTCGATAAAATAAACATAATGCATAAAATGAACAACCATTTATCTGACAGATCGCTGACTTTCGAAATTTAATGCATCAGAAAATTTCAAGAATTTTCTATCGGTTAAAAATATTGTCAAAACCGTTTCAAAGTTTAACGGACAAACAGTGTTAGTAGAAGTAACACGATTTTCCCCAGTCGGTTTTTAGAACAAAGTGCTTACATAAATGCATAGCACCTTAATAAGCCTAATTGACGGTGAAGTTAAGCTTTATAGACCACGTCTAAGTAAATGTATTCGATCAGCCAAGCTTTCTCAGCCAATGAAAAAGTAGTAGCGGGAAAGTCGCTCCGTTCACTCACGTTCTGTGCCTCTAACATTTGAACTCGTCAGTATAAATCTGCTACCGCTGATCAGCAGTTCAATTGACGAGACGATTTATTGTCCCTCTGTTATTTTCTCACTGGACTTTCAAATTTAATTCACGTATGGAGCAATGGATAAACATTGTTTTGAACTTGTACACGACTCGAGAAATATTTTAAGACGGAAATAAACAAAATAAGTTGATTTATGTTCAATTCAAACATTGATAGTTCTAAAAATACAAAAGCTTATTTGATCTTAACTTTTGTTGGCAACATTTTAAATAAAACTACAAACAAATAAGTGAAACATTTTAAAAAGAAAGCTCTGTTAGACGAAGAGTCGGTAGCAAAAAAAAAAACAAATATATCATATTTAGGCCACTATCATTGTAGCTAATGATGCCAATCTCGGACAGAGGCCATCAAGAGACTTCGTCAGACGGAGTTATTAGATGTAATCATCGTAATTTTTCACACAATTTCTTTTTTTGACCACGGTACTATCTCACGTCCACTAATGACAACAAAAAATAAAGTGAAGTATTGTACACAGAACTACCGACACAATTGTAGTTTCAATTTTTTTAAGTTATTTGTGTTTTCTTCTCGACATAATTATTAACTTGACAATTATGACCTTAATATTATTAAATACGCTGATAGTACAATTTAATGTTAATTTTACTTGACTTATTGGCCAAACATAAAT
This sequence comes from Grapholita molesta, assembly GCA_022674325.2. Taxonomy (NCBI): domain Eukaryota; kingdom Metazoa; phylum Arthropoda; class Insecta; order Lepidoptera; family Tortricidae; genus Grapholita; species Grapholita molesta. Next base: position 9,936,708 of record CP053135.2, on the reverse strand, counting down.
ATTGTAATCTAATGACATTTAAGAGGAAACATTTTGTTCTACTTAGTACTAAGATTTTAATTAATGACTTGTACTTAATATTAAATGTAAAAATGTAATTCTCTACTAATGGCCCAAGCACACTAGCGGCGGCCACTTGACGATTTCCTGGCGATTCCGCAGTAATCGGCACGCCGCGTGAACGCGGCGTATCCGCAGCGTCAAATTTTATGTATGGGAACGCCGAGAAAACGCGGGACAGAATCGTGCGCCCACGCTTGACAACTAAATATTCATAAGGATATGTATTATTATATCTATAGTTATTGTGTATGTTATCGAAAAAACGTTATATAGGTAGAACCCAAACAATTCGACAGCCTACCTCAACTTTCACCTTCCGGGTTATGCCGCCTAAAAAATTCAACCAATTCAATTATTGCCAGTATTGTGCACGGCCTTCTAGAGTTCGAATATGAAAGTTAAACAAAACAAAACGAAATACACTTCGGCAACTGCAAAGGGAAGTGAGTGAATAATGAATGACGATTGAAACGGTCGAGAGCCGTATTTGTGTTAGATGCCGCCGCAGATTACCCTTTTCTTAATCAAACAACGTTTATTGAATATTATTTAATTAATCTTTCGTGTTTGACTTCGATCTTGAGTAGAAAGTAAGAATGAAAAATGAGTTCGAAGCGAGATCGAAAGCTAGGTTTTTTGTTATTGATTTATGAATCTATTTCACAATTAATAATGCGATCATTAAGTAAAACCTTGTTTTACATGTATTTATAAAAAGTAATTAACATATTTTGATATTAGGAACTCAAAAATAAACAGATTCCTGGAAGCAATCAAATGTTTATAACCTTTATAAGATATAGAGACCGTGGCAAGCAACTGACCCAACTAGCTGTTAAATATTACCATCACGAGCCTCGATGTTATTATTCTAAGTCATCCGTTAATAGCCCGAATCGAAAATTAGGGTTCAAGATGGATTACATTTTTTCAAAGCGACCCAGGATCCCGACACTTAAAAGTTTACAAAATCCATTAAAGATAATCGTCCATAAGTCGGGCCTGCGGCTGCGCCCGAGCAGGAACTAATCGATCGATGCGCACACACGGTCGTTTACAATCAATCCATCAGCGTTTATGTAACGCGTAACTACAGATGATCTTCATTTATCATTTTGTTTTGTGGTTAGTGACCGGACACCCTTGGGGGTCACAAAATATTCATACAAATAAACGGTCGAACGTCACGCTTATGATATGTAAACAAGTTTCTATTTAGAATTATTCCTACCTGTTTTTAGGGGTCAGGCGTTTGGGAAATATATTATTTAAAACTATTAGAATCGGATACTACTAACTATAATATTATTAATTTACTTTCATAATCCTTCATTGTGTTATCATTCGTAATAAATAATAAACAATTGTAAGAGCGACATTTACATGCCAGTATAGATAGAAAACGAAAAACATTAAACACCTAACAACTTCCATGGGAAGAAAGAACAAAAACAGCATGAATTATGATTTCGCATAAAGATAAAATACAATCTAAGCAAGCGCCAAATGGTAAAGAAAAACGTAATTTCTTGGAAGACAGACCACGGCTTCAGAATCGGGGCATGAAATAAAGTTAGACGATGTGGGTAATGAACAAAGTGTTGTTATTAGGAAGAAATATATTCTTTTATATATTTCATTACAGTTTAACCGTTCATGGAAGTCAATTCAAGCCAATCTACTTACAGAATAATTAAAACTACTAGTCGAAACTGTTAGTTTAAAACGAAGCGTTGATAAAACAAAAAATAAACTACGGCCCTTAATCCCTCGATCCGACCACTTGTCCGGACAACATAAATATCTGAGTGCACATAGCTGTACGGAGCGCGGGAAATGTGTTCCACAAGGCTCCTACGTCAGCTGTTATTTTATTTGATCTGCACTAGGTAAACTCTATTACCGATCCGTTTTTACAAGTAGAAATTCAATTTCAGTCCCCTTCTTCTTGTGAAAAATGTTACCCGATAGTAAATGGAAGGAAATAAATGAACTGACCGAGTAAGGCGTTGTTTTGAGACCTTTGAGGATCCCGATTACAAGTTACATTATTTTAAATGGGTTATAAAACGTTATTTATAAGTCACACTAAATGTCTTATAATGAGCGTGTCAACTGGCACAACGATTAATGAAAAATACAACCCTGTTGGCGATAAAAGATGGCATCGACATCATTAGGTGGCCGCCATGATATGAATTTTTCATGAAATATGGACTCGTATAGCGCGCGTTTATTGCGACAAGTAGAACGTTCGAGGCATGTGTATTATTATTCCCATCGATTGTTTACTTTGGTCGAGTTTTTGCGGACGTTTGACAGATGCGAATGGTTTTATCGTGCCTTTAAAGTTACTATGCCACGTTAACAGAATTCTTTTGAAATACAATTCTTTGTTCGTTTAGTTAGAGATAAACTAAAAGGCACCAAATAACAGATATTACGAGGAATAACAAAGCCCGTTTAAAATGCAACGGAGCAACGTGTCGAGAGTTTACTTATTATGAACATATCCTGCCAATTTACTTTATTGATGTTATATTATAGGACCATTAAGTTTTTATACCCATTGCCTTTCTGACGGACCGCCTATAATTATAATGACTGTCGAGACTAGTCCTTAAACTATTTTTAAATTATACCACAAAGGCCTTAAATCTGGTCCAATACAGACACCGGTAAAATAGAATTACCGATAAAATTGCTTAATTGGTACCTGTGCTGCGCTGGTATAAATCGCTTGAATATTATGTTTAGCAAAACGTTTACAACAAATTTAAGCAAAATATAACCGAATGCTAATTAACGATTAAAGCTTACATAATCATAAAACCAAAAAAATGTTGATGCATTAATCATACTACCAGTATTTCATTAATTAGTCGAAAGATGATCTTTAACTATGGATCCAATGATTTATAAAACCGTCAATTATGTGAGATAAAAACTGAGAAATAGCATTCTTACTTTAATAAAATTATTCAGTAAGTTCCAACCATGTTTTGGTATGGTATCTACCTACCATTAGTCTGAAAAAGTTGCAAACATAAATCCAACAACATCGCCCATTCGCGACCGAATTCCACGTGAAGGCGACATAAATGACACTGCCACTTACCAACAATGATGTAAATGGTACAAACACGTACCAAATTTGATCATGGCGCGAATAAATTTAATAGTAACACAATCAGGGATTAAATTACCGGTTCATTATGCCTCCCACGCACGGTGTTGCAGGCGACACGTGCGGGACACTTCGCGAGCGTTATGTATGTAGCCTTAAGGCTATTTACCACGCCAACTATAAATAACCCAGCCTTGTACGCTCTTAAAGTAACTGTATTTTCTTGGGGGTATTTAACACTTCATCAGTTAGTTATTTTGTTATATGTTTGCAACTGGATTTATTATGGTGTGCAAGTAAGCAGCTAAAACATAATACAAACATTCAATTTTTTTTTTCTCGTACCTACTATGTTTTACTTTTTGTTTACAAAATAATAAACATATTCTTTATTGTCAAAATTTCAATTTACTTTGGTTTGTGTTTTTTTTAATGTGCATTGGTCTAATTATACACCCAGCAACACTCATAGCTATACATCGGTGGACCTTATGCCTTATATAATAAGGTCCACCAATGTTCAGCTAAGGATGTTGCTGTCAGTACCTTAATTTTGAAAAAGACTATTTATATAAAAACATGCCAGAAAAAAAGTTAAAAATATATACTCTTTGATAAGTTCACCTTAATATACATACTCGTAGTCTAATGGTCAAAGCCATGTAACCGTTAATTTTGAGCGTAACATCACTAATGCCATAAAGAGGGTACGGGGTTCAGATTTCGGGCGAACAGCAGAGCCTTAACACATAATATTGTGGCACATTGTGCCGCTCGGCGACCGCATATAAATGCTCCGAGAGCAAATAAAACGGTGCTATAATTTCAAATCATACGGACAGAGAATGGGTGTGGACGGCGCTCTCATTGTGTGGAAATGATGTAACCGCTATTAAAAGTGTGGGCTGTATCCCTTGAATATTTCTTGCAACGAAGACGTAGGGTCATATCGGTATTTTATATCTAACCGGAGACAATAGCATACGTTTCCAACAAGAAAACTGGCTCTGTATGTTAAGTAGTTATGGGCAGCATTACAATATTCGCCTCGGTGATATTGCTATCGCACCGATTATGTTATTAAGCAAGCAATAGATTCCAACCGACAACATTAAAGTTTTACGACAAAATTTATGTAGCCTTATTAAATGGCATTAATAACATGAATATTAATGACACTACCAAATACTTTGTCTGAGACCCAAAAAAAATTAGAAACTGATTTTTATATGCACTGTCACAGATGAAACAACGGCAGTAAATTTTAATACTTTATGTAAAATAAAACGGTCACTTTTATGGTATAGTAAAACCTTTTAGAATGTGTAACGTACAAAAACAATATTTTGTATCGACCATAAAGTGTTCAATTTATCTGTTTGTAACTAAATTGGGGTTTTATTTAACATATTACTAAGGTTTTCTACCTATTGGGAAAATAGTTAAGAGTGCATTCAACATTCGAAATCCAGTAAACTGACTTTTTTATTCTAAATATACAGTCTAAATATAACTGATTTATAATGACAAATTGTCACCTTCGTTCCTTCGTTACAGCGGTCCAAAACTATCCTAAAGATAGCTCCAGAACGGGCACAACACACAAAGTCCGATTTACGACACACGTAAAGGATTACAAGAAGCTCAATAATACTATTCCTTACGGAGAACCCCTATTCAACACACCTTTGTATATTTTTGGAGAAACATAAAAATGGATCCGGATTGTAACAGGCAGAGTAAAAGTCCAGTTTTTTGGCTATGAAATGAATTAAAGAATAAGACGTTGTCAAATCGAGTATTAGCGATATCATCACTGACAGCTTTTGAATTCCAAATATCAGTTTTTTTCTTTCGTCGCGCATAAAATCCTTCCAACTTTTATTAGAGAGTTTAGTATTGTCTCGCTCATTCGCATGGTAGTTTGATATAAGTTCGTCCCTTTTTGGTAAGACCCCGTCAGTTTTTGTGAGGATCACGGGTTCTTTCGAGCATGCGACAGATGCGTGCATGGATGCGGTTGCTAACGACGCATGTATCAAATTGAGATAATCAATCAATTTGATTGTATGGCCATGAATGACTGAACATTAATTTGAAAATTATATTTATTTAGGGCTTCGAACGGTATTCACATAGAGATTTGACTTTGTTCGAAAGTTAAAATTTAGGTGACTTTGTTACTCACTGTACCTTCCATAATATGTGATAATGAAGTATATTTTCTTCTAATTGATGTAATTTCTGAAAATTCTTGGGTTATTTGGGCTTGGTTTCTTACTGACTAGATTGGATGTCTTGATTAATCTTTTTTATAAGTCTGTGCTAATATGCAACGTTTTACGTTTAACGATTCAAATTATTGAATAAATTGTCATGAACATCACAAAATGACACGTCACCGATTTTTTACTTATGTCATCAACAAACATATAGTTATCTCGTAATTAATCTCAATATAAAAAATGTAGGTCAATATATCAATAATAGGTTGCAACTGACAGTTAATTAACCCCTTAATTGACGCAGTAGATTAACGCGTGTAGGTAACTATTCAGCTACAGTCGTAATCGCGATCCAATACCAATTTATAGCGGAGAATTCACCTCGCAGACCGTTACAACAATATCGGTTGAATCCGATAGTTGAAATGCGAAAATTATCCTCAACTATTGTATGCAAGTATAGTGAGGGCGTAAAGTGTTTGGTGGTTATGTTTCTATGTATCTGATTTAAGTTGACGCGCTATTTGTATGGCTGCTGGTAGCATTATGAAAATGATTGCACGATTTATGGCTTTGACAATGTTGGGTTCTGGAAATTGTTGGATAGAACGTTGCGGGTAGCATATGTGTTACCAGATTTTACGAGTCTGTTTACACCAGGCAAGATATATTGAAGTGACGCTTATTGTATGAAGTATCAAAGAGTTTTTTTTCATAAATTTAGAAGCGGCATCGATTATTTATTATGAGTAGCCTCAATAAGAAAATTTGAAGCGAATTTACAAGTACCTTACATACATACTTTAAGCAAGTAGACTGTTGAGATATACTCTCCAGGGGAACATTAAGTAATGTTGTAAATGTTTCATTTTAATCAAAATAATAGTTTATTACATATATAAAATTAAATAATCACCTCCCAAAAGCTAAATGACATTTAATTCAGTGTATTTGTTATACTTCTTCCTATAGCCTTATGCAACGACGAATGTGCCGCTTGTTTGATATATCAAATGACAAGTGATAACCACAGTCACAGTGTCGCATCGCGTTGTCGTGCTTGTAGTTCTCAATTTAGCCAGTCAGAGAACTAGTGCCACACAAGAAGCCCCGTAACGCGATCCTAGTCGCAAACAAGGCGTTCGGCGCCGTGGCTGGTGGTCGGGTGTCATTTCTCGGAATCGGACAATAGAATCATTTGATATACAAGTCTAGGTAGATCAACTTTTTGCATACGTAACTCTTTTATATTCGCTACCTTCTTGTGAGTCTTATAAAATTATGGAATTAAAATATTAGTTCTTCACATTACAAAAAATCTTTGGCGTAGGTAGGTTATAGGTAGGTATATTGAGAGGGAACTATATCCAGCGACGGACGGCGCTAAACGACGCTAAACTACTGAAACGGGGATAATTTTGCCTTACCGCAAAAAAACTATTTCAAGGAAAACCTAAAATCTAGTTTCTTGAAAGTGTTCGATTGCACATATATTATTTTAAATTAATAACTGCCATCCCTAGAGATACTTAGTATTCGATATTACCAATCGATCTGAAACGTGAACAAAGGTTTAGAATAACAGTTGCGTGAGCTGCGCGACCACGATTGGAGCCGATAATGAGAAACGGTACGCAACCAGATATCAAGGGTCATCCGACCAACGCCAACGGGAGTCTTACTGTAATGGCAACACTGCAAAATGTTTATTTATAAATCCTATGCTATAGAAGAAATATGAAACTATGATCTAGTCAAGATCGCGGGAAACTGCTCATAATCATGTGGGAGGCCTTTGTTCAGTAATATACGTCTTTCAGATGATGATGACAATGATGCCATTACGGAGGTTACATGTTCGCCGTGAAAATAAACATTAACTACAATATATAATACATTTTTATTGCATATAACCAAGCTTAATTACGCGTTACATTTTAAATAAAGCAGTAAATCCTTGCAAAGTTATTCCAGATAATTAAGTTAAAAATACTACTCAAGTTGTCTGTTACACAATATCTTCATTAAACTACGCGTGCCTATATTACTTTCCGAAACAAAAGCACCCGCAGTTTTATTTTTGTAAAAGTAATCCAGTGCTGGATATTTTACGATTAAGTTTACGACCGCGGCTCAGCTAAAAGAATTTATCAAAGCCATATTTCAAAAAGCATAAAATAAGAAGAGCAATTAAAGGGTTCATAACCGTGAAAGTAAATAGCCGCATTCTCTTAAGAATATTTATATAGGCGGCCGGGCAAACAGTAGCGTTAAAAGCAAAGACATGCGTTTAATCCAAGACAAACAGGCTGAAAGAATTACACGAGCGGGACACAAATACCATAAAGGACTCTCCTTCCCCGAGGGTAAACAGGAGAGCAACGCAGCATAAAGTGAGGTAATCCCTCCTAGCGTGTAGTCGCACTATGCCAGTTAAGGCGCGTTGATACAAAATGTAAATGGCTCACTTAGAAATTCCCTAGCGGATTAAGATGCAATCTGCATACTACAAGCGTTAAGTGTTGTTTTTTTATCAAAGTCGTTGAAGGGTTAACATAAAGCAAATACATCAAGGGATTTCCAAATTCTGTTAATAGATTTGAAGTTTCGTAGAAGCATCTGGGATAACAGTCATTGGAATAAATTCATCTTAGTTTGAGAGATAGCAATAAAACTAAGTTGGACGTAAAACAGAGTTTAATGACGAATATCAAACTGTATCAATAAACATTTTTTAGTTATTCCAAATGAGGTTTATAATAAATGGAATGACTTAAGATTAACGTCGCGCGAGTGTCTGTGTTTAATTTATTATGTACTTACCTACTAATTGATAAATTACAATTGCTTATTTTATAATGTGCTTTTTAAATGCCAATAGTTACATTTGTATTAACCTTACTTGGTGCTACATATTTGATTGACCAAAAAATAATGATTACACAGGCATGAATTTTTATTATTTTATCAATCATAAATATACCTATGTTAAGTAGCTGCTAAACCCCCATAAGTATACAGTTAGCAATCCTGAAAGGCTTCAAGTTTCACGGACACAATAATAAACTAGGAATAAGTAATATCGCCTTAACAAACTAGCAGCCCCATCGTTGTAAAAGTGGGCGTACATAGTGCGTACTTTAGCATGCCGCTAATTGTGACTCCACCTGCTTTTCTGCTCTGTGCGACCGGAGGGGAGACATATCTGTGCAATCACTTGTCTTCCCCTACAATACCTACTACTACGGGAGTTATTCGCAGTGACAGATACAGAGATCGTAAAGCTTAAAGGGAAAGGTTAATGAAGCCGAACGTGATGCTGAGGCAATTCAGTGCTGTATCAGCACATTAAAGTGGTCAAAGCTAGGAAGAATAAATATGAACTATTACAAGTACCTATGGAATTCACAGCAAACACGTTAAACAGATCTAACAAGACGAGAAAGCGCAATTGGATATCGCCAGCCTCCAAGTAACTAGCTAACTTGCATGCGCCTAATTTATTGCCAATTAAGTTGGTGTTAAGCTAAATAAACTGACGTTGAAGATAGCACAAGTAACCGTAATGCAACTGACTTACTTCAGCGAACCGCGCAAACAGCAATTTCGAAGTCAGAGCATACAGACGACATCAAAGATAAGTATACACTTTTCGCCTTATTACAAAGGAGTAAGGTACAAAAGTGTTTACATATATTTGATTTCAACTGCATGTAAGTTAAACCCTCTCGACGAACGCACCGTTTAAATAACCCGGTTTATCTGGCAGCCAGCTTTGATTATTGCGGCAACGATGACAAGTACAAGAGTATTTGATTTATACTATTAACTAGCAAGCTCGAAAGTGCCCTTAAGAATTATAGCTCCGGGTAGTCTTGTCTTTTAATATTGCTCATTGAATCGACTTCCAAATGAGGATTAATAAGGATTTATGGGTGCTCAAACAGAATAGCGACTTTCTACTTTATCAATAGCATTGGCTACGCTTAACTATCATACCGCGCATTATCCTACCATTCATCTGTCTCCTGTCTCAGTGTTTGTTCTTCAATCTACATTAAATGAAATTTATTACGCCGACCTTCGTGCAATGCAAACTAAGACATAATGCTATTGTCAATCCCAGTTATAGACATTTGCGAGTGTCACTTGAACTCATTTCAGAGACGAAGTTTAAACGGCAAAGTTCCCGAAACAGCAACTAAAAACTGCTAAAGAAGCCAGATGCTGCAGACAGTTGGTAACAACTGGGCCGAGTTGCCTTATAAAAAGTTAGCTTTTAAAACCCCGCGCTATAAATCAATAGAGCGAAGTTCAGAGGAAGTGGAAGCGTAAGGCGGATATTTACGGTGATGGTTCACCCGGCGTTGCCCGTGTCGCGATAAATCTCCGGTCCAGCTCGCTTTGTAGCTGTCTTTATGGAGGTGCTAATCACTGGGAAAGGTAACCTACCGGCTAACTGATAAACGAAACGCCGCAGACTGTTGCGAGTTACTGCGAAGTGCAGAAACTGTTTAGTGTAATTTTAACATCGCGTACTGTCTCTCATGTTGTGGGAAAATCTATGTTACTAATGGTGCAAATTTTTACAGAATCAAGAATGTTTTAGTTGACTATATTGATTTTGTTCGATATTTCGATAACTTATGTACTTCTCAGTGAGATAGAACTATTGAAAATATAATTTTTTAGTACAAATAGCATTAAATAAACAATATAATCACTAAATGTAACAATTACTATATGTATATTATATACCTGTTATTTTATTTAAACACTTTAAACATATTTGAAGAACGATGTTTGTTTTAAAAGGATGTATATGTTAAGCAAAGATATGTAGGCATTATATAAAACGACGTACAAATTTTTTAAGTATTTTTTTTGTCAAATTACTAACTATTAAATTCGTCTACAAAAAAGCATAATCTGCGTTCTTTGCAAAATGCTCATTTTTTATCTAATACAATACACCCAGAAGAAAAGAACTCAAGTAAAGTTAAACCACACAGATTAACTTGATGCATAATGAATCAACAAAATCTGTTACATAAAAATATCTAGTAGGCAAAAAGTCGGGTTTATTGTGTGCCCAGAATTAGTTACGTAAAGCGATCAGAGAAAGGGTTACGTATTTTTTGTGAGATAAAATCGTCACGCTTGGATTGATATCCAATTTACTTGGCGGAGGCCGACGGAGGCCGGTGCTACCTGACGCTTTGTCGCTAACGTGCCCGCCCGTTTGTAAACGAAATAGCCTCTTATTTGTATGCTTTCTAATTAAAAGATCCGAACGATACAGTACGACAAAAAGGTAGTGGGCATTTCGAAAATAAATTGGTTTGAGTAATGAGTATGATTATAAACGAAATTTTGAATAAATTAATTCTATTTATAATTTTTGGTGTATTACAAAAAAACTGGTGTTTTGCAAAATGCAATACAAAATCTAGACTTTCTTTATTTTACTTTTCAAAGTCTTTGATAAAATTGTTAAAATAATATAAAGAGAAAAAACAATTCCGCAAAGGAAGCGAATGGCTTGTAATGGTATCGTAATAATGGTAGTGTAGATATTACAACTCTAGTTAACTGTTTAGAAAACATTCTGCATTCTTGCTACGAAACACGTTAATGGTCAAATAAATACTATTTGAGAACCATAAACACTTTATAGCCGATTGAAAGCTAAGAATCATGAGTTAGTTAGCCAGTTTAAAAAGTGGTTGTTTAACCAACTTGTACGTATGAACATTCTATTAAAATAATAAAATTATATCTTGTAAATGTGCATACGAAAAAAAATAATAATATAGGTAGTGCGATGTGACTGTGTAAACACGACTAATTTTCGTAAATATTATATGTTTTGTGTTTTGAACTTACCTTATATACAACCACTCTTGCGATAGACTCGCACCTATTAACATCCACGCTTAAATCTTGAGTCAAACAGACCCGAATAACATAACCCAAAACACATACTAAAGAATAACTTTGGGAACTGAACCTCGTCCATGTATGGGTAAGTTTATTTCGGCCAAAACAAAACCGAGGCAAGATAGCACTCTCGCTAAGTACTTGTTCTAATCCGCGCTGTGGCTTCCGAAACAGTTGGAAAGTGGGTCGAAAATGTGTGAACGTGAAGTGTTAAGTTTGGCGCTAACAGTTACCAATACTAGTGCTAAATATCTCATAGGAATGAAGATAATTCTATCTTCGTGTTGCTGCGATAATTGTCCCTTAAATCACTAAAACAGACTATAATAGCGTATATTGAATTTAATGAATTGTTAATTTTGTTAATTTTGGGATGTAATTTAAAATAGTTTTTTTTTTACGGACGACGAAAATACAAATAACTAGTAACGCTTAGTTTTAGATAGCGATATTTTTATACAAAGATAGTTTGACCATTATTTTAGTTTACCTGTACAGATATGTCTCGATAGCCTATTTGAAACTGAATGTATTATGTCTGTTATAACAAGGATTTTTTTTTTACTTAAACACATTGAATATCCTACCTTCATATTACAGCGTCTACTTAAATATTCGATACTCGGATAAATCCGTACAACGCTTCTGTAGCCTCGGCAGCCGTATCGAGCAAGTTATTGTGAGACGCGATACGGGTCTAAGCCAGCTTTCTTATAGATAAGGCAGCTCAGCCTGACAAATGGACGAGTCAGTATGACGTCATTACTTGGCAGCTTATGATAGAAGTTATTTACGCAGTTTACTTGCTTGTTGGAGCGTTCAATTTTGGAACGCGAAGATGACTTCAAATTTCATGAACAAACAAGTTAAATGATCAAAGATTACGTATTAAAATGCGAATGAGGATCTTATAACTGTAATTACTTTGTCTTTACTAATAAAGTGAAAATATAGTTATTTGTGTAGTGTGGATTACGAATATAAAATTGACTTTCAAATATCGCGTAATCTCAAAATTAAATATCGGGCGATTATCGGTAACATAATTTTTCGATGGCCTATGCCTAATAGTGCAAGGCCGTATCTAATAGATTGATTATAAAGTAAAAGGAAATATAGATAGCCTGGTTTACAGGTCCAACCCCAAAACGAAAAACTTAGTTATGCGCAAAATAGTACACTTTTTGATTTAATTAAAGTCAATAAAAAAGGATTCAATCCAGTTGTACTCGTTGTAAAGAAAATAAGCACAAACTAGTAACATCTAAACCACCGCACTAACATCAGTTTCTTATCAAGTAATTCGTGACTCAAGATCCAGCTAATCGCTGCTTACAACGAGTGATTCCTCTGAGCAACATACGCTGTGTCGTATCGATTTCGTTATCTGATACAGATTGGTTTAAAGATAACGTCTATCACGGTTAGTATATTTCCGAGAATTAATTACTAACAGACATAATACGATTACTTATCACGCATTCTTGCGGTATCCATTGTAATCCGAGGACGGAGATGAAAGAAGTGCTTTAAGTAGCAGGAGGATGTTTTGACTTAGCACTTAAGATTAGTGAGGTATTTTGAAAGAGTAAGCTGAAGATAAATTGAAAAAGGTAAAGGTTTTAAGTTAAATAACAGTATTGTAATCAGTTATTGTAGACCTACTTTTGAGTTAAATGTCATATTACTCATTGGAAAGGAACCAGGTATGATCGATGATACTCAAATAAAATGGTGGATTATGGAGAATAATTTCACTTGGTTGATCATCTCTGTGCTGCACGATTATGTCAACTACAATCGTTTAAAATAAGCGTATTTTAAATTTGAAATACGTAGTCAAATATTATAAGTTACTTGCAGCAGACTGATTAATTATGTATGTATCATAAAATAAGCAACGTAGTACAAATTTTATACACAAAGCACATAAAGGCAAGCCGGCGACACGATCCAAATAGCAAAAAACCCGTGGAACACGTTTAATTAATCCGGGTATCAGTGTCACTAGTTATAAACTGCGAGCAAACATTTCAGCCGTCACCATAATCGTTTAGCCGCGTTTCAATTTTGTTCGTCGTGTAAAAAGCCAATTAGAAGGATATCGGGCGCGCGCCTGACAATGGCCGCCGAGCGCGCCACCCGCACCAACAATGCACAAATTATAAACAGTCCACTTGCTTCAATACACGGACTCACATCACTTCCTGCACCCATTGTCAGTTTTCAATACAATAACTTTTATTGAAATGATCCTAGAACGCGAGCGCTGAATAGGAAGGCGGTAGATTTTATTTGTGGGTTCGGGTGACATTGTTATGAGCTCGGCCAATTTCAATTTCGGCGATTTCCGTTCAGTATAAAAAGAATGACTCGAACGTTGACGGAATGTTTGCGAAATGCTTCTCTAGACGGAACTACAAAGACGGTCCATTATAAAGACGGTTATTCACGACAAATTTATGTCAGTTACGAATAAAAGAATTGACAGCCATTCATTCCTAGCGTGCGGTCGCAATAAAGTACGATTATCATAGAAGTCTTCCTTCCTTCTGTTAAAGAATCTTGTAGTAATGGTAATAATTTTCCGGTTACATCTCCAAATTGCGGATGTGGTATTTTTTGTTGGAATAATGAGATCTGCAGATGCTTTGCAACTAAACAGTAATAAGTTTAGCTTTGAATTCTTAAGGAACTCACACCTGGTATAGTATCGACTAGTTGGAAACTGGTTTGATTCTATTCATTCGCTGTAATAATCCACTTACAGAACGAAGCGTCTCATAAATTACCGGGTATCATTTCTACACATTAGCTTATTACTATTATATTCTTCACATGTGTGGATAATAAGTATGTTTGCAACGTTTGCTACTTAGGAAGTCGACGCGGACATGCTTTGAGTACGAATACATAGTTTATTATAATTGTAATACCAACATATTAAACAGCTATTACTGTTCATTTACAGTGATGAACGAGGGTCAATGCACCAGTTACCGTTACCTCGGGGCAGGAGACAGATCTATCCCCAACACGTACAACTTAGTTAACGATTAAGTTTGGAAATCGTATGTTGATAATTTCACTTGTAATACACCACTATGAAGAAAGTTTCAGAACTTCAAAGTGGTAGCTTTTATACCTAGTAGACCTAGTTCACTTGTGTTGGTTATGTACATAATTACTGAATCACTGATTTAACTTTAACGAACCCATATTAGTTTAAATCAGATGAGAAAGGGCATCGTTTCATACCGATAGGTACAGTCAGCAGCAAAAGTTGCTAAGCGGGCGAGATATTCAAAATTAGCTTGACACGACTTAATTGTTAAGAGAATAAAAGCGTTTCGAGATCATTCTGAAACCCTGGCCCGCTTAGCAACTTATTCTGCTAACTGTACCTATTTATTAATCGCTTTATATGAGTAACTGTATTGAATTTGTACGCCACCGACTAATTAGCATCCAAATAGAGAGATCTTTTGTTTGAATTAATTATCAAATTTGCTATATTTAACATTTGTATTAAATGAAACAATTGAAAACAATAGTACAACTGATATACCTACCCCAAAGCATTATTTATATGTTATCACCTTCCCACGTATTACGAGGTTTCTATTCAGTTCTCCACTGGTTTTATTACGAAAGCTACACTAAAGGCTCTAATTTTCATGCGACATCACACAAAGATGTGACCGCCAGAGATTAGGCACTTGTTACTTGCTATTTTAGCGAAGGTTTTGTCGTTACGTGTGTTAACGATCTTCTTAGCTTAAACGACTTCCAAAACCTTCTTCGCATTATTTTTGTGTGGGCAGTTTTGTTTAAGTTTTGTAAGTATAATAACCGTTAGTTTTCAATAAGCATGGTTATTGACTTTTAATAACTACGATTGTATTGCTCATTAGTA
This sequence comes from Grapholita molesta, assembly GCA_022674325.2. NCBI lineage: Eukaryota > Metazoa > Arthropoda > Insecta > Lepidoptera > Tortricidae > Grapholita > Grapholita molesta. Next base: position 9,921,437 of record CP053135.2, on the reverse strand, counting down.
GTCCAAGTGGGTTCATAAATCGTGAGGTACTTCACTGCTGCGTGATCGTGATACGAGAACTTTTATACTTACTGGTGGGGCTAAGTATAAAGATTTTTAACTTGGTAACAATGTAATGGCGCTACCAATCTTTTAATCAACTCTGGCAATTATTCAATAAATCGTGCTATAAACATATAATGAAACACCAACCGGGGCCAACACGAAAAGACTCATCCATTTTAATTAAAAAAACAACATGAAATAATTTAAGCAACGTTGCGTAAAGACCGCATGGGGTAACAAAGAATACTTCTCTCCAAACTTAACGTCACATAAGTCGTGGGTGAAGAGGATTTGCAAATAAAAATAAAATCCTTTTTTAATTTAAAGCTGAGAGACAATGAGCAAACACAGCTGGCGGAATGCAAAACGAAGCAGAATAAAGGGAACCTCAGAAACACGGTGACGCCGACCGAAGCGATCCTCGGTAGCCGAAGAGCCAAGTAATTTATGTGGAAACAAAGTATCAGGAATGAAAGAATTGTTACGTCACGTGCGATAAACGATTCTTTGGCCATGGTAAGAATGAGCAGGGACGAAGGACGAGGCAAAGGACGCGACGATTGGTGTAAAGGCATTTTACTTTAAGTAATGAGCAGAAAAGTAGCAACGGGATAACGAATGTAGGGCGTAACACCATGATACTCACGGCATCAAACAGATATTGACGCCTTCTAGTTACTTCAAAAACGCAACCGTTAAACACTAACATATAATTGTTGTGACTGTTGCCTACCATAAAGTTTAACCAGGGCCTTTTAATTGACATGTAGCGGAAACGCGTGTGTATCAGCCAACATACAAGCAAGCCGAGTTCAACGGTTCATTTAAGTGCGCTTTCATGTCGTCAAATAAATATATCAGATTAACACGATTCACGATGAAAAGAAGTATGTTTAGGATTGGATTGAGAATAAACATGTCGCCTGGCGAGCGTCGCGCAAAACTACTAACGGCCCGGCCACGACATTGCGGTGCGGCAAGATTTTTATCTGTTCATTGCGTGTGATCCAACTAACCGCAGTGCATTGCGCGTCTCGACCGCGCAACGAACAGATAAAACGCTTGACGCGCCGCAAGTCGCGCATTGTCGTGGCCGGGTCGTAATAGGCAACCGTTTAGATATGGCAAGCCTGAACAGCAGGAAGCCGTGTCAGAACCCGCGCGGATTCCCGGCGCCGCGGGCGCTGCGGGTTGCGCCCGTGTTTACGACACTCCTCCTGTACTTATTGATTGACTTAGCCACAAATTAAAAAGTTTATTGCTCCATTTCGTAAACTCGAGTCAAGATTTCTTGGCGCTCTCTTGATAAACTTTACAATTTCGATGGCTTTCAAACGCTTTCCGTTCAGACCGATACACTTACAATTTCTGAGATTGTTTCGAACCTTTTGTTTGAGTTCGTGGTTAGTCAAGCTTAATTAAAATTTTGTCGAAGAAAACCATTCACGAATGCTATACTTATATTGTTTCTAATTCGGGGAATTAAAAGCAGACATGGAAGTGCTAATACAAAGTAATGAACCGAAGGAAGCAATGGAATGAAATAAAAAGACAATAGTAGCTATTGTGTAATGCGATATGATTTTACGACTTACGAAGCCATACGTCCGCACACTGACGATGCATTGAGGTGTCGTTTTTAAAAGTGCAAGTGATATCCGCTGCAAATTATTCACGATGCATGAAAATTAATATATATTTCTTAGGTCTTGACAATGTCAGATTTTCTAAATAATTACCAGATATGTCAAATTAACAAGTCGGCATCCCCTTCAAAGGAAATCTCGAAGACGTCAATTTGTTTACGAATTACGCATAAATTCGTCCCCGAAGACAAGGCATCTCGCGCGGAGATCGTTGCTGGGATTTCAATAAAATTTACGATTGTGACTTAAATGGCGTGTCCGAGGCATGAAAAAATTTCCGTCGTGTGTCTCTTTTAATTTAGACTTTACACAATAGGTACTTAAAAGTAGTCGTTAAAATATCTTAGCCTATAATAAAACTGCCGGTATAAGGTATTTGTATATTGTAATGGAAAGAAAGCACAAAATTATAAATTAAGCAGGACTTAATCGCTTTATAACTGCACTGTTACTACTAGGTTAAATGGATTTTTACCGACGCTTCGGAAGTGCGGTGATGGTCCACGTGGTCTTGGTTAGACCTTGTCGTCCCCGCTCCTTAGTAGCTTAAGGTTTAAAACGATTAAATCCCGTTCCATTTATAGTTATTGTGAAAATCGTGATAGTTTAATACAACATAATATAAATCACAAGTTTTATAAATTCTGCGAATTATTTTACTAAACGATTTTTTTTGTATAATACACTTTTGTATAATTAATTCTATTATTTTTAACTTGTCTTGACTAGTTATATTAAAATATGTATATAAAAAAAGTTAAGTCGGCTTTACCACAACTCCAAATTACGAATAAGAGTCCATACAATCTTTATCGATTAATCTTCTTTAAAGACAATCCAATTCCCATGTATTTATAGCCACAGCTATTCCAAAATAAGTGCGTTTCGAGTGGCGTGGCCAACTGCACGCAACATTGATCTGTGTTATTGGCCATGACAGGAGAGTCCGCGAGACAAATCTACCCCAATCGGTATTTTTGTCTGCCTTCTATCTTCTGAAAGAACGCCGTAAGTATTCTTTGGCAGAGTACGAGGTTTATACATTTTTAGTTCGAGCAGTAGTGTCTCTAGTTTGTGTTTATTCAGATGAATTGGCTTCTAAAATAGGTGTCTCTCAATTTTAAGGAACCAATTTGAAACTTGATATTAACGAGAAGCGTGCATTTTGATGCTGTATCCTAGCAGTAATTAAACAATAGGGAGCCATAAAAACACCAAAAGTGTTTAATTATGGATGAATATACTGATAATGTTCCATAATAAAACATCAATACAATACGGCTAACTCACGTAAAAAATATTATAAAGGGGCACATTCGAATCTAAATGTCACTTCGCTGTGGGTTGTTTATTTAAATACGACACTTAAAAATCCTCAACGTTTTTCTCATATGTCGAAAAAAAGGTTAAGAGACATATTTCATTATTTTTTACCTCTTAAACAACGGGGTGCCGGTTGTTTTTTTTTTTGTTAAAAGAATGCCAACTGTGCCACGGCCCACGCGAGTTCCATGATCGCTTCACACTTTAAGTGGCTGTACAGTAGTGATTTAAAACAACTCCAGCTATTTTGAAACTAAGACGGTATAGTTTTTACAGTATCGTATTTTCAATACTCTTTTGACATCTCACTGTGCTGTCAAAAGGGTTAATAAGTAAAAAACATTATACAATGTACGTAGAAATAATTTACAGCGTAGGTTATTTTAAAACAAGCTACACTCGACAAACATACGAATGACATACTGCCGTATTAAAAATATCATAAAAACTAAAAAATTATAAATAACGCCTTTACTATGGCATACTCATACGTTGTATCGACACCTCAAGGAATTTTGATCGTCTTAGATTCAAGCCTAAGATAAGGGACGGTTCCTCCATCAATTTCGTACAAAATATTTGGAAAGATCCAAAGATTCGTTTTTATGGGGTTTAAGAGATTAATGCGCAGATAAAAAGATTTGGGGCTGCAGACGGAACGAATTTGGAGACAATAAATTTTGACACCTATCCCTATTAAAAGAATTCCAGGCTAGTTGAGAATGAGTTTTATGTGTAGACGCATGTTCGCACCATAACATTTTAATTAGTTTCAAATGATTTGCCTCCCCCCCTTTATACCATACCACTCCCCCTTGGTTAAATGTGGGTTGCGTGTACGCAGCAAAGGCTCTAGGCTCCACCCATTATGGACATCCTTCTGTGCTTTGTTTCAAATAGCAAGTTCACTGAGGCATGAAAACCATGTAATCATAGGCCTTAGCTTTTGTTAGAACTAACAATTTGATCTTGATATAAAAATAATGCCGTAAAGTAGTTCAGTCAGCTATTAATGTTCACGCAAATTCATATTTTTTATACACATTTGTACATTTATTTCAATAAAACATTAAGATTTTTTAAATAGTCCATAAATTACATAACGTACTTCAAGATATATAGTATATATATACACCTACTTATAATTATGTAGCCCTTATTTACATTAAATACCAAGGGTCACATAAAGTCACCCATATCGCCGTTTATCCGTCCTTTACCAGGATAGGTTATAGGTTAGTAAAGGACCTCTTGTGCCCCTTGTAATAACGACACCCTCAATGTTACGAGAATAACGACATTAATATATGAATTGCGATATTACCAAATCGAGCACAAAATTTAGTTTCAAACTTAGGCAAATATCCCGACGAAAGCGATTAGTCGATCGGACGGCTGAGTCTCTAAACGAAATTTACGAGCATTAAAACTATCTCCATTTCATCGGTGGCTGCAGGGCTTAGTGTATGCCTTCAGAGAGCAGCTGCTTTTAATCGAATCCCAATCAACTTTGGAACGATGTTAAATAGTTTACTGAAACATTAAATATGTAATCAAAACGGCCGCTCGCGCTCACCAAACTATTAAAACTGATAAACTGTTTCATAATTTTTAATGTTTACGAGTATAACCGTTCCGATCGTGTTTATCTAACTGATATACTTGTTTATAACATTACTTATTTACGACTGGAAACATTCTTGTCTTGATTGCAATTTCGGCGGTTAATCTCGCTGCTCTTTATTCAAGTTCCCGACTAATGGTGCTTGTAAAGTAAATTGTACTCAACATTTACATTTACGAACAGATATATCGACACGACAAATCATTAAATATCTGGGCAATTGATTTCGAACCAAGATACAGATAGGCCATTAATTTCTTATTTACCAAACCGTGTGGGCGGTTGTAGGAAACCGTTGACGTCAAAAATCGGACGTCTACACAATAGTGGTGGAGGATTAAAAGCGAAGCGGTGTAGTAGCGGGCACATCATTTATCAGTAGAACAAGTCTTCCGCGAGCTTTAATGTCGCTAGATGGGATCTGTGAGGAAAAACACATTCGGAACAGCTCGCATTAATGAGGCGGGATTTAAAAAGCGTGTTTTGTTTTAGACTAAAAACATTTTTTAAAACATAATTAATAGCAATCTGTTTCCATATCGTTTTTTAATGCAGTTAAACGTAGCTATTTTGGCGTGAAATAAAATAAAATAAAACATGCGTCATCATTAAGTTTCGAAACTCTCGTTGCTATCAACTTTATGCAAGCAATGAATGAAATATAATCTTTTGTTTAACGTTCGTTTAAAATAAATCTACAATATATTTTCAAAGCCTATGATTACTGTCAAAGAATAATTTATAAGTACTCTTTTATTTGTCAAAGATCCATGCCTTCTACTTAATTTTCCCTGGAAACCGGCTTTATCGCCGCATCGCGTGACAAGAAGCTCTACGTCATTTTCGGGAGTAACGGAACATCATGTAATTTCCAGTAATGACGTGTTTCTTTTACTGTCATTTGACACTGTACTAATATACGATCCCTCATTTACAGCTAATAAACATCAGAAACATCATATTCATTAACATAGTTAAATTAAGATATCAATTTTTCTGCGCAATATTGTTTAACCTTTATATTTAGCCAAGAAAAATATTATATAAGTCCGGTCGATTTAAACTTTCTTGCTTAAAACTTTCTGGCTTAAGCTTTTGTATTTTAAGTGTTTCCAGATTTTGTTTTTAATATTGAAGGCTTTTCTCGTAAGTTTTAATTTAAATTTGTATAAATAGGTATCATTATATTCCGCTATGTATAAATATTTCTCTACTAATCTACCGATACATATCGCTGTTAACAAATGAATTCCTAACACCTACCAAGATTGTAACATCAGCTTATTGACACCAAACAAATAAATTCATCGACTTATCTTCAATCTTTTAAGTGAAACCCGAAACCGTAAACTTGCACGTTGAGCATACAGTGTTAACTATTCATTCAGCGTCTAGGGAATATATTGAACAAAAGACGGGCTCAGCATCTGACTACACTATTTCTCACTACATCGGTGCGATGTAATCAGAGAAGACGACGTGTCGTGCTTATTTATGTATGAACAGGGCGCGGGCGAGGGTGGGCCAAACGTGCGGGATACAAACAGAATAATATTGATGACACTGCGCTACGAGGGGTCATGAATCATTAATCGTCTGCTCTCGTCTACGGCTCTATTACGACTGCCTTACCGGATAAGGCAAGGTGTCCCTTCTTGTGAGTTGTGTAGATGTAATGCCACCTCGCGACACTTAGTCCGATTCGCCTGACCTTTTCTATAAATTATCGCCGTCAGGGAATCCGCAAAGCGCCCTTTTGTATAAAACCAATAAAAATTAGCCTTAATGTAATATAACGTTGTGATCAATAGTCATCAGAAAATCAATATTCGAACCATGATGAAGTTTTGAGTATCTTCAATTCACTGGCCAACTTAAAAATTACGGCTTCGAAAGAAATAAAGCTATGCTTATGAACACAAAAAGCGAAGGCAATTTAAGTTAATTCAGTAAGCAACAGGCATGGCTACTTCCAAATGAACTCAAACGTAACAAAAACAAATCTTGAACAAAAACGCAGGTCATTTCGTCGTTGACTTTCTCGTTTATTTTTTCTAACCGCTGCGTTGCCCGAGGACGTGCATCCGAAACCTTCACTTTTTTTTGATTTTCCGTTGAACATTTTTATTCTACCTCTTGTGCATGGATGAACACCGATAAAATAATAATGCTTACTCCGGAGTGGCCGCTTCAAAAGGGACCATAAGGGAAGGTCGGAGAGTTCCTAAATTTCTAATCGAGATTTTATTTCGCAATCGCCCGTCTGGTTCTTTATGGTTTCTTTTTTGCATTATTTAGGGTTTCAAGGTGAAACGGGTATTTCAGTTTTTTTATTGTGTTGATGTAAATACTGCTATTGAGGCAGTGTTTAAAAATACGCTATTTTTTCAGTTCAACAACCGGCGTCATTACTGTGTGCTTAAAGAATATTTATTTCAAATGTAGCAGGTGAAAGGGGCATGCAAGAATGTGTTGACATGTTTTTGAAAGATATTTAAATAATTTATACAAGTCATGTACGTAACAAAACCTTCTAAACGTAAATACAAACGTTTAACGACATGTTCTTTAAAATTCATATCGTGTTTCTAAAGCTAGCCTTGGCAACTAAAGACGAGCTTTCTACAAAAAATATCTTACCCAAAAATAGGAAGAGAATGGAAACTCATAGACAAACAAATCTATAAAGACCTCGTGGTTTGAATGGGTCTCAGAGCATCATGCATCGGGTGATGTAAAAAGAATAGTAACGAAAAATAGCTATCAAAACATTACACTACATTTTCTTTTAAAACATTATTAAGTAGTACAAGGACAAACCTAAGTAAACCAAATCTTCACATTTCTAATCAAAGTTACATTTTTGTAGAGTTCTTTAGTTATAAAAATGTTTACAAAAGGTTAGAAGTCTAAAGAAGTTTCAGCGATATCGAAGTATATATTATTACAGGTATAAAGTTTACTCCATTAGAGGCAATTATTTTTTTTAAGGCCAACCTACTTCCTGATACGGCTACTAATTTTGTGAACAATAAAAACCTTTGCCTATCCTTCCGCCCATGGAAACGTCACGCACATCCCTTTGCAAACAAAATGGAAAAAAAAGTTAAAATGGCTGCTCATTGTGCGCAACCTTAGTCCATTGCTTAGTCGCAGGTAGAATAATAACAAAAAAGACGGAAGGCAAAAAAAATTGGACGAAGCGTGATCATGCCCAAAATACTCGGATTTATCAACATACGTCGAATTGATCCACACAAGATTGGCAGGACCCATATCATGTTTTTTTTACTCCCTACCTGGCATTTTGCATTAATTGAAATGGCTTTTTAGTCATTTGAATTCGAATATATTTAGAACATAAAACCAATATGCCAATAAAGCTCATGTTGATTCATTAAAAGTAAAAACTTCTAATAAATGGACTTACTATGACTAAAATGGACTTAGGTACTTTAATTAATGTACACGATGGAGGAGCTGTAATAACCCAAATCGAATATGTTAATTAAAATTTAAATAAGGAACTCAATAATTTGAAGCATAATTTATTGATCAATCTTGGAGCTAAAGCTGAAACAAATATTACAATTCGAAAGACAGATACAAAATACATTTATTGTGGCCCGGTCCCAATACCGATAACCAAGCAACCTGTTCGGAATGCTTCAAATAAATAACGCAACCTGTTTAGATAAATTGTATCTGTAAATATTGGTCGATATAAATCGTACTTATCGTATTAGAGAGCAGGCAGAAAATAAACATTCTAGCTAAGTACGTTTGTTAAATATAATATAATATATGGTAGAATTGTGTGCCACAGAAAAATAAATTGACGATGTTATGTGTAAAAAACAAACAAGTAATTTTTAACAAACTGCAGTCGACTTTTCGACAGCATAATAAATTAAATTCCCCTGCCACGACAGTTTCAATATTTTGGTAAGAAAGGTGAGATAAATTATAATAACTCTGCTATGATTTATGACACGGGTCGGGCGACTAGGTTGGTATTTGATTACTTTCTGTTTAGGCTCTGTTTTAATTTTGTTCCGATTATAGAGTTTTTACGTTTTATTGTTAGATTTCATAGTATCACATCAGCACTGACAAATATGAAATGGTGCTTATAACAACACTGCCGTTCAGCCGCCGTCGTCGTCCATTCCGGTACTTTTAAGCTTTTTTTGATTACATACGTGCAGTGAGGTCTACTTAGATATTAAACTACAGTAAGCTATTATCTACATGGTTATAAGTGATTTTACTTTGCTTTAAAAGATTCTGTTTTTAATTAGTTAAAAATGCCCCTTTTATAGGTTCATTATGTGGCAGGCGTTAAACGATCCTAAGTATGTTAAAAAACTCAAAATATTATACAATTTTGAACTGTCCTTATAAGTTTAGTGGACATAATCAAATGCTACCAAAACCCTTCATAAATACTGGACAAGAAAAAACCTTTTGACGATTTCCGACGCATCATTTAACCGGATCGGTTGTTCTTTGATCTATGATCTGTAACGATCCTACTAGGCAAGTAGCTAATCAGCTTGAACACCGGATTATCGTGGGTCTAACGGGTAACGGATGGCCTTCACTGCGATTGATTGAGGGACAAATGGACAAAGCAGGGATCGGGGACTATTCTAATTGGGACATGTGGGGTTCTTTTACATAAACCATCCGGCCTCTAATAAGGTCATCTGAGCCTCCGAAGCATTCTTTCGAATCGTAAAGGTACCGGATTCAATTTGTTTCCTGATTTAGATGAAGAAAAAGGAAGGGGTCAAGTGGCTTACCTTTTGCAAACATGTTGCTCTGCACTGCGCTACCCGCAACGGCGAGGATACCTCCTCTTCAGCTAACACTCCAATCCATAAGGCCGAAAACAAAGTAAAACTATACAAAAACATTTTGGCACTCATTATCTTTGGTATCCTTGACTCGCAACAAGAGTTATGGTCAAAGCTTCTTCCTTATCATAACGCGCACATAAATCCCATTGAAAAATTGCTGGTCATAATAATTTAGTCCTACAAAATTCTTCAGTTGCCAACTGCAAAATTTTCCAACAGTTTTTCTTGACACGAAAACATGTTCCTTTAAACTTTTTGGTAAACAAACTTCCAATGACGTCACAATTCACAGTCTAGGTTATAATCACGTAGTTCCATATCAAAATCTGATATATCACCGTATTAAATGTAAAAATTCACAAGAAGAATATATTCACAACTCGAATCGTTCGCCGGAGAGCAGTTTCGATGAGCCAACGCTACCGCGCGCGCGGTCGAATGCGGACTAACCACCCCGCCTGAAGAAGCTCGGCTCCTCTCCCCTCTGTTGGTTAATTTCTGTTTCTCTCTCGGTCGCTCATGAGGGTTCTCGTCCGTCTCACTCCCGCTGAGGACAAAGTATACGTCCGTGGCTACTACTACGTATGTCGCTCTCTCTGTCGTCTCTACTAGTGCATATATTTTATTCTATCTCGTTTCATCTCGGGAGGTTTTACGTTGTTTTTCGTTGATGCAGTTTAACGGATAGGAATGTAGTGGTTATTGTTAGACAAAGACAGTGGTAGGTCGTAGAAATTTAAGGGTTGTTCAAAAGGGGTGACAAAGAGTCGAGCTAATTCAGGGCCTGCGTTTTTATGAGAACTCAGGCGGTAAAAAATATCCCGCCTCTCTCGTTTGTTCAACTTTATGGTTCTCGCGTCATGAAGCCATATTAATAATATTAATGGCTGCCGCATCAACCACACTATTTTTATATGGTTTTATGAATACGTTATTAAACAGCGTTTTATTCCTAATTTGTATTTTTTTATATTAGGATGTGATTTAGGGTGCAACGTTTTTTTAACTATAATTATATCCTCATTAAGGGTCACCGTGCCACGTCCACAAACTACTTAATTGGACGCCATTTCTGATTCGTCGTTATAGAATTCAGTAAGGAATAGGCGTCATTATTTCTCAGTAATGACGACAGGTAATTGCGCTTATGTTGGTCTGGCTCTAATGACGAATTAATTTATGCCGCGATAACAAATGGTAAGAGAACAAAACAAATTTTCAAAAAGATTCTATTCCGTATGATTTGTTTGACATTCGCCGAGATAACACAATTAATAAATACAAATATAAGTTTTAATATAGTATTCATCTGATAATTGATTTCATTTATCTGTTATAGTTTTAGTATGATGCTAATTTAAAGAAATTTTCCTGTGGTGACAATATAAAACTACTTTATAGCAAGACGATAAAGAAAATGTAACATAAGGTAAATATGCAGATAAATTTTGTAAGTAACCTACAAAACAAACCTCCAGACCAATATTCAGCTATTCTGCAAAAGGCAAATGGACGCTGATAAAACCTTGGCAAAAAGATTAAATAAGTACACAGTGTACGTGATAGCGCACCAGACTTCTTACGTAAAGGCATTTTTCGTTTTCTTTCTTTAGGCTGGTCCTATTCATACCGATGTCTTTAATCTTCCAGTCTCTTCCTAGACTTTGTCTAGACGAAACTCAGTTCATACATTGATCATAATTACGATATCCTTCAGAGATGGTATTGGGACATCACTGGAAACAACTTTAATATAATGCATCAAAAATATTTAATACCTATTATGTATTAGGAAATTCATAATTTAAATATCCTATCTTTTTTTTTCAGCTCTTATAGTTGTGGCACCGATTCTTTTATCCTTGAAATTTTGTAGATTTAAATGGATCAAACAACATGACATCGTAGGTTTTACCATGATTTGTATTTTACTTACCTAATTAGCTAAGTGCCATTTCTTTTGTTGGCGACTGAAGGGAGCTATTTGGATATTTCAATATTAATGACTAACCGTGTATGTTTATTCTGTTTAACTAAAGAACATGTGTTATATTAAAACTTGGTGCTATAAAATAAATAGTAAAAAAAAAAAAATAGTATTAAATGATTTAGGTAGCGCACTGTTTAAATTTAATTGGTTTTAAACGATGTATCTACTTATTGACCATAATTCAGCATACGTTAAATAATGGTAGTTGAACTTACTCGTAATAATACGACTACATTAATACGAGTAAATCTAGTCTAGTGGTTTTCAATATTGCGATGATTTACGCATTATTGAAAACCACGCAAACGTTCAATCTCACTTAAAAGAGCGGTTCAGATCCGTAAAATACTGAAACCAACAACGACCTTGGTCCCGAAGCCACAATCTGGAGTTTATATTGTTGACAGACGCGATCCACCGTCGGAAGTTTACGGCTAGTGACAAGCGAGCTTTGTCGACTACGGAATATACTCTATCAGTGGATTATCTTGGAACTTTCAGATTAAAGCTAGATTATTATGAGACTTATGAGAATGCTTCTTCACTAAAGAAGAACCACTGAAGTAATTTAAGTTCTGGAAGGACATTTATATTGTCGTATATATTTCAAGATTGAATTAAATCCGATTAATGTAGCTGTTATATTAAAAATATGATTTCTTGTTTTTTTTTTTTTTTTTTTTTTTTTTTTTTTTTTTTTTTTTTTTTTTGATTGTATTTATTAGAAAAAAAAATTTCTTGTATTGTTAATATAACAGCTAGATTAATCATCTATGACTTTGTTGCTGTAACTATACTTTGTACACAGCGATTCAATACTCGTAATGGGAGGCTAAAGCTCATCCGACCTCTAGAGCAATAGCCGTATCATAGATGACGTTTTGACGACATCCTAACTCCTAACCTAATTTGTAGTGACCGTGACTATGAAGGCATCATCGATGGCGGCTGTCAGTTTATAAAGCTTGCAATTGGTTTGGCAGTAACTTATTGTTTGCAATTTACTGTAAAATACCTGTCAGACAAGGTTTTCCCTAACTATAAAAAAGTTATTTCATCGAATCTAACAAAGATGTTGTGCACAGAAACAGAACTATGTGTATGTATTCGATTTCCCATCAAGCCCACCGCATCCCTTATAACTCTTGGCACTTACTACCTAAGCCTGTATCTAGTAGCCCCGCTGTTTGTAATTAGCCCTCTTGTCTGGTAACAGAATTACGACGCGCCGCGCTCTAGTGTTCTTTTACTGCCTTATTTCTCGTGTGGAAGGTATTTACGAAAGTTTACCTTTTATTCGAGGGATTATATACTTTTTCTTTGTATATAAACGCTTGCTTACGTTATTTTAGCTTAGCTTTGATAATGATGCTTAAGGAAGTACAAAATTATTTCTTATCTATTTTGTGTGTATATTTTATTGTATATTCATGAAAAATTGTTGAAGTATATTTATAGTACTTGCATTTAATTTATTACAGAGTCAAAATATTTTTTCTAGCTAACAATGAATACCAACTGTTACTTAACAAATTTAAACAGACTTTTAAGGTACGCCTACACGGAATTTTACAACAGGTTGATGTCGTGCAAAACAACGGATTTAAAATTTGAAAACATTCGAAGAGCATTCCGGTTGAAAATTCCATTACGACCTACGTTAATCTCTGGAGCAGAAAGTAATCCGACTTTCAGAAATTTGGCGGGAAAATTTCACAGTATCTGAAATAAGTTAAAAAAATCTGTTTTTCAGAATCATCCACTATGCACGTAACCATCGAGGGAGTTTTTAGGCATACTTAATACTTAAGATACAGATTTTTCGCCTCTTCGCTGATAAAATTAATGAAAATTTTTAGGAACTAGTGAAACATCACCGATAGGGATATGAAATGTAGTCGAACATGTTAACATCGTAATTAATTACTAAGTGTGATATAGTGCATACGCAGAGTAAACAGTTTTGTTAATTGAGGTGCTCGATATTTTTCTTAGTGTCATAACACAGAATATAATATTATATAGTATGTGACGAGAGAAAGAGAAAACTTCCAATTTGATTTCGGCAACAACAATAATATTAATAAGAATTACAGTGTCGTAATAAGATATTTTGGCCTTTATTGTGTTAAAAGCAGAATCGGGACATAATAGCTGCCCTGCTGAGAAACGATTTTTATTCTTAACTTATAAAAATACCAAAATAAGTCCGAACCCTTCAAAACTACTCCAGGTAGTCCTTCTGACACAATTGAGGTCTCCAAGGAATCCACTCCAGCGTCGTCATCACAAAATACATACTTTGGTTTATTTTTCTAATTACAGTTTCGTATTTCACTCGTTCTGTCCGCCATGCACTACAGACTTGTGGTTTGGCAGAGGCTGCCTTATATTCAATATTGTATAAGTTAAATAATAAGTTTATAAAATGTATGGTCTAGAATGATGTACATATAAATTATTTATTGTGCCTTGTGATGCCGAATGAGAATAGTATCTCCTAAAAGGAAAAATCAAGCATCAATCGAAACCAAATCAATAGCTGCTGCGTGCGCCAACCCGCCTGCCACGCGTGGCGACTATGGCAACTATGATGATAGATATGATATATGGAGGATGCCTGTGTCTAACAGTGAACGACGTCTTATAACTAAAATGATGATGATTAAAATCATTTCTTCGTTAGGGTCGCTAAAGGTATTTCTGAATGAGTTTCGTGACAATAGAATCTTGCTGACAAACATCAATAAATTACCTTAATTGACAATGTAACATACAATAATTAAGTAGCATAATGCAACATTAATTAAATGATCTTTTTTATCTGGTCAATTGCATTACTATAATATACATAATATAACCCACATTGCATTCGTAACTGACTCGATAGTACCCATAATAAGAAGCTGCAGAATTTCGTTAACGCACTCATTCTACAAAGTATAAAAACTATAAAAGTATTTATTAATTTATGTTTTCACTTTTTCTAAAACATTTCACAAGAAATATGTTGTACAAGTATGCAGATGAAACAAAAGTAATTTCTGAACGTCTAGAACAATCAAACTTTACCGACAACAGAACATTACTCTTCTCGTTCTTTAATGTTGTAAATAACAAATTGGCAATGTCTGCGTACTTTCATTACTCTACAGCGAGAAATGTACAGTTGAGAAGATGGAACTGTTACACCAGAGCAAGAATAGAGCCATCTCTCCTTATTTAACAATTTTTATGGCATTATTTTTACAATGAAATGAGTTTTGCAGATTTTTTTGTGATTGCAAGAGCTCTCGTTGGTTGGCGGCACGTTTCCCTCGTAACAATGTTACTTAGTTCTGGTAAGGATCGCTTCAAATGCTATTGTATTATTTGGATTACCATGAAACGGGGTAAGGGCCAATCAGACATTTTAACGTCGATTAAATTTTTTTTTACATCTTATGATAATTTAAAGGTGTAAAGAGGTTTTTACGGGGCAACGCGTGAATGGTGCCTCGGTATTGTAAACGTCCATAGGCTGCGGTGACCGCCTACCATCAAGCGGGCCGCATGCTTGTTTGCCACCTTTGTGGTATAAAAAAATTCCATTACGTAACTGCAAAGATAAACACAGAATAGTAGGACATCCCACCTCACCCCAAGTAAAGGAAGAGTGTTTTATACAAAAGTGATTTAGAAAAATTATTGGATAGACAATTTTTGATTATGAATGTTACCATAAATATTTAAGGTAACAGTAGCCAGTAAAACGTCCTCATCCCTTCTCTCCCTATTCGTACCTCAACTACCCACGCAATCCTTACTCACCCCATTTTACGGTATATTATTTAGCCTTCATCATTTGGAATA
Organism: Grapholita molesta; assembly: GCA_022674325.2. Taxonomy (NCBI): domain Eukaryota; kingdom Metazoa; phylum Arthropoda; class Insecta; order Lepidoptera; family Tortricidae; genus Grapholita; species Grapholita molesta. The sequence goes on along the minus strand of CP053135.2, from coordinate 9,906,095 downwards.
AATTAATTTGACTTTCTACGGCAGCAAGACTAAAAATGAATAAACTAAGCTTCGAACGAAGTTTGTTAAGGTTTTATATTCAATATAGCTTTTGAAAACTAAAGTTGTGTATTTAAATACAATGATTAACAAATTCAATTCCCTACCCTTATTTGGCTTAATTTTTACTCCATAAAAATATGAACATAAAACTGTGCATGGTACTCGTATCAGATTGAAAAGAGCATAGATTAAAGAAGACACTTGATATGGACACATGTTTATTTTACATAAAACCTGGAAACGGCTGTTAAAAGTAGGTTCAATCCAATTTGCAATATTTGATAAGTACGTAAATAGTCAATAAAAACGTATGTAAGTCAAATCAATCAATTAGATTTCTAGGCCACTTCGAACTTTTTCACAGTGACGTTTATAAGAGATTATTTGCGTCTTTCATATAGATTTCCACTGTGACAAGGAACGTAGTGGCCCATAAATCAAATTGGTTGATTGTACCAAGTACGTATAAGTAAATTTTATATAAATAAGTAAATAATATATAAACTGACCTCGCCGGACGGACTGATCCTATGAATGAAATGATAAATTGTTGAAGTCTGATTTTAATTAAAGATAACTAAACGAGTCTAGAAAATGAAGAAGGCACCCACACTCAAATGAAACTTATATCACGTCTAACCTTCGTTACAGTCTTCACCGGTCAAATACCTCCTGGATCGAACGCTAGAAAAACTCTTATTTCAAAAGTTCGCAAGTTACGCCTTTGAAGATATAAAAGAGTTTCTGGTCTCAAAGGAGGCGATGAGCTCACGTCGTTACTTTGATTAGAACTTCTGCTTATTGTGTTAAAGTTCGACCGGCAAGGATGCGGGTACCTTTAATTTACATAGAAATAATTACGTTAAAGATTCTGCCCAAGTTGAACTTTGCCATTAAGATTTGTTCAAGTACTGACACAAGCTTATGGAATAAGAATTATTTACATAAATGAATATTCGAAAAGTTAGAAATATTCGGAAGTACAATATGAGGTATCGTATACACCATTTTGACAATCTTAAACACAGGACATGACGTGACCTTTACAAGCCAACGACACTGTGAAGGTCGCAAGTAACATTATGTGAACGTAAGATCTTTTGTTAAACCTTTTTTTACGTTGGTATTCTTTAGGGATATTCTCAAGTTTTATGTTGACAGTCGGCCATGTGGCCATGATATATATTCTAAATAAATAATAATGAATAAATAAATATTTCGGGACAATCATACAAAAATCGACCTAGTCCTGCAGTAAGCTCAGTAAGGCATTAGACGACAATATATATTATAATACATAGCTACATATAAATACTTAAATACATAGAAAACCAATGACTCAGGAAAAAATATCTGTGCTCATCACACAAATAAATGCCCCGACTGGGATTAGAACCCAGAGCTATCGGCTTCATAGGCAGGGTCAGCATCACCCACTAGGCCGGACCGGTCGTCAAATATATGAAGTATTAATTGTTGCAGGTAATTAGTGTGATAATGCAATTAGCTTTAATCTTTTATTAACAGTGTATTTGATATAAAAGTTTACTGACAGTGTTTCTAAATTGCATTTATACCTACTCGTAGCAAAGGAGCAAGTATGAGAACGTATGCATAGGACTTAATACAACCAGTGGGCTAGATAATTGAACACTTTACCCTCGTATGTTCCAATTGTGAACAGACAACAAACAAACGATTGTGAACAGTAGTTCACTTGTCCATAATTAAACACAAAATTATAGTGAGACACAAACATATTAATTGTATTGAATCGGGTAACCCACATTGAATAATTCGAATATAGCTCAACATGTTCCGCTCCATAACGAGGAACATAATCATATGTCGTCTGCGTTGGCTGACCGACGATGAGCCTGTCTCCTCGTTATGGTGCGAAACATGTCGAGCAATATTCGCCTTAAATATAAAACCTGAGGTATTCGTGACATTATTACAAGAAAACTTGTTTTACTTAGTTGTATAGAATATTTACTATTTTATATTTCAGGTGCATACTCCTAGCTTCTATCTAAACGACGACTATTGAAATAGAAAACTCCCTCGCTTCTGACGACAAAGAAAGGGTTGCAACATCGGCATTTGCTTTAAAGAAAGTTTCCAGACTTACATTTCACCCTCATATTGGAAATAATGCGGAAATGCAATTTCCATAAATTTTACACACCGCGGGCAGAGCAGGACCGAAAAGATTGGACGTGACCACGGCGTATTAACCCCTTGTCCACTTGATAGGGGTTTGATAACGAGAGAATATTATCTCTACGGAATTATACAAATTGGTTATAGTTTCCGTTATCGTTTTTGGGCGAGAACCTTTGCCCGTTTCACATGTGAGTTATTACTAACATTTGCACCTCAATAAACGGGAAGGAAGTATAAAATATCTTATAACACACTTATACAAAACCAGAAAATATAGTTATATTTTCTGGTTTAAGTAGTTACTTAAACCGTCTGGCATTTAATACATTAAATTCGGCAATTGCCAGATTTTTAACAACGGTTCAGGAAAGAAATCATATGAAAAAGTATGTATATTTCGTGTCAATGTATACAATTTTTTTTTCATATTTTGGTATTTACTGTTATATCTTGCAATTATTAAACGGTTTGATATTTTATCTTGTGAGACTACGTACACTTGTAATTATGTATTTTAAGATATCGTACGTGCGTCAGAGGTGTAGGATTAGAACCGGCGGCGGTAGATTTGGATGGTATGAGTTTTTGATGTTCATAAAGTGCATTGTAATGTGCCTAAATTGTTTTTGTTTTTTTCAACTTTTGCCGCCCAGAGTCAATTGCTACAAAGTTTTAACCTGTTTAACTGCTTGGTACAGTCAACAACACTCTTAGCTATACATTGGTAGACCTTATTATATAAGGCATTAAGTCCACTGATGTACAGTTAAGAGTGTTGCTGTGTGTACCTGAACCTAATATAGTTAATTTTATTATATGCGATAAATTTTATGAAATGTTCATTTCTCTATTGACGCATATTGGCAACAAACAGCTTTAAGCATAGGTAATTATAATTATTACCTGATGTTGCTCACTATAGAAATTAAGTAATGTGAAATCCTGCGTTAACTGCGTAGCATTTATTACACACTACATACATTGCTAAAAAATCATTCATAATGACATTTGTATGCGTTTTTCTATTGCTTATTAGCAGATTTACGATGCCTTCAATCAGATAAATAATTGTTTTGTTCATACCCCTTTAAATTGTGCAACGTAGGTAAAAATCTCTTACTTACCTTACCTTACCTTATCTTACCTTACTTAGACTTTAGAGCGGTGGAAGATACAGCAATCACTAACCAGTCTGCAAAGTGTGGCGATTATGGTATTGACTTATATGTATAAACATGGGGGATGTTTAGATATCTATGCCCATTGTGCAGCTGTGTGGCTGTGACTGATAGGTTAGTTAGGTAAGGTTGGTGTTCGGGTGCTGAGCCCTGAGTGTAAGCTTTTAACGTAACTTTACATCACGAACGCGTTTGCGTTTCCCGTTAAATAACATTATCACTTACGCGTTCGTAAACGTTTTTTTACGTCAAAAGAAACTCACACTAGAGCCTCCGGTCACTGCACGTCTAGACGCGTCTTATATAAACTTAAATTAGGTACTAGCAATAACGGTAAGAGCAAGTTGTTAACTGTTGAGCAGTATCACCTTTATATTACTGCGTTTGTCTGAATTATTTCGTAATTTATTTTTGTATATGACCAATACTCAGGTACTAAAACAATTTACCAAATGTCAAACAATAATATTGTACTGGTTCATGTCTCCAAAGACTATGTACGTTTCCTTGTTAGCTACAAGGGACGTGCGGTCGTAACAAAGCAAATAAATTATAAAAAGAGATCCGGGAGGCAAGACAGGGCTTTTCTGAGACAAGTCGTAAATTTAATGGACGGAGAAATTCCTATTTTCCTACCCTATTTTCGCGGTTAACTTAGTAAACCTATTTTCTTTGAGAATACCTGAGTAGATTAGAATGTCTCGTTTTATAGTTGTTAACCACATTTTTATTGTTTTGTATCTTTCTGTTTATTATATCTACAAGTTTAAGGTAATTTCTTTACAAACTGAGAAACGGAGTGATTACTAGGCAATTCGAAAAAACGTATTTGTAATTAAGGCATAATATAAAAATACGTCTAAAACACATCAAAACAATATGAACGGGGCAGCACTCAGGCTGCCGGTGGTTAGGGCTGTAGATAGGAGCCGCGGGACTTTGCGCGCCGTGTCCAGGATTGCCGCCTTCTGAATCTGATCCTTGATCCAACCATAACCTCGAAGCGAGTCTCCAAAGAAACCGTTCGCGGAAATAACTATCTGTACAACGGTCGCCGAATCAACTTCCTACATGGCGTTTACTTCGAAAGCCATGTAGTTTTATTGTTACATAATAAATCTAAAATATAATTTTTATTTATGATGTAGAACTTAGGTGTAGTTATATACTTCATAAGAAACTTCTCAAACACCACACGGCTGCAAAACCAATTCGTTTACTAGGAAGGATAAAATACATTTTATTGAAATACCGATGATAAGCTTTTGTAATAGGTATATGTCTGAATATATATAATAGGTATAACATGTATTATATATCATGTTTACCTGTGTAGAACGCAATTCAACGTGTAACTAAGTTCCTTAATTAACGCAGTCGTTCTCCCATTCGCCTCAGAAATTGCTCCATTGTACAAAATTTGTAACGTAGTAAAATTCTTCGACCGCAACAAAATTACCACGGAATTACGAGTATAATTTAATTAAGACATAACAGCACCTTTAATACCAATTAGTCACACGATCCATAGTTTGGGCGTATTGGGTAATTTGAGATCTTGATGGGTTTATGCCGGCTTTGGGTTTACCACCTACTCCGAACTGACCAATCAGGCGCAACCAGCTTTCGGACTTTGAAGGTTTCTCTGATTTATCACAACACTTGATGAGCCTCTCTAATAAAGCCAATGATGTGTCTATCAACGCATCGAGGAGTAATAAAATTTACTATGAAATTAGTTTCATCATCTTTTCCGCGTTATTACCAATAAAAAAACACCTAAAGTTTGTGGCTCAACTTACAAGAGCTACATTGCATTAATATTTTATCCCAGAAGCGTTCAAAATTAAAATCTTAATTATTTACTTAGCCTTGTGTAAATATATAACACCATCTAATCTACTAATATCCTCGACATAGCTACAGAGACATTCTCCTTTGATTACGTAGTATCACTTTCAAACATATGAATGAGTATCAGAGATGTTTCATACTCGACACTCTAGTGTTGCTAACTTATTCTCACAATCTTCAACCAAACAATTATATTTACCAGAAAACAAGACAACTTATAATTAATTTTGTTACATAGACGCAAAAGGAATTCATATAACTATTCTATAAAATTAAGATATGATTTTTTTGTATAAACGTTACATATTTAACTACAACTTTTAAAGCAACGGATTCCGATTACAAACATAATAATATAATGGTTATCACTAAGGGTTATATTTTCGACAAGCTTACTTTCTGCCGATTTATTATTTTAATCCTAAATGGGCTCAGTCAGTCAGCATATAGTCAGACAGTCTTATTTTAAGGTTTTGGTTTGCTAAGCAACAATTCAGAAACTCGGGACTATTAAAATATCAGGATGTCCACAACACTTCACAAGTCACATTTAATAAATTAACAAAATATAATCGTTTGTTCTGTCTCATGTGTTCTGAATAATTACGTCAGAACAAACTATATTCAATCAAACATATATATTAAAAACTATTTAGTTCAATAGCGATAGCATCAATTTGTTTCACAATTTATTAGATATCAGATTTTGCGATCACATTCGTATTACATTTATGTCCTTAATATTAAATAAAGTGTGTTTACCCTCTGCAAACCCAAAATACGATATGAATTTGTAGCAAACGTTCACAGATGCGTGCAAAAATCTCTATCTCGATATACCTATGGCAAGTAATTAAAAACTACGTACATTACGTTTCTCGCATCAAGTATTGTTTCTCGCATTAAAAGTATCAAGAGGAATATAGCATTGTGGCCAGGGGATTACTTTGGAAATCGAAAATTTCCAAGCAATCAATTCTTTGATAATAGTAGGTAGAAGTATTAAGAATTCATGTTTACTCTCACCTCGGCTCTCGTCAATGACAACCTCCAAAGAGAGAGAGTCTCGTCTTTAAAGGTGTTTTAAGGCATTATACCTGTTCTATCCTTTTGTTAAACTATTTTTTTTGAATTACACTGTTTACTTCTATGGCAAGTCAGTTAAAATAAATATGCATTTAAAAAGCGGAACCAGGATTTAATATCCAAGATGTACTTAGCAGACTTTATTCTTAAAGATACCAGCGGAGGTTTTCAATGTAATTGCCCCGGTTCCTTCAAGGGGCTGACAGCTCAAAGGCTGGCTTGTGACGTGCTCATTGTGGTACGCCTACGGTTTATTCAAAGTTGGCCCGTATTTTTCTATAAATACCAATATAAACTGCGGAGGTTTATATGCTTGTAATGTTATGTTTTGTTTAAGTGCAAATATAATACTTATATTTATTGAGACTGTAAAAAGCACAGTCATTTGTAACTTATAGGCAATTTCATTTATAGCGCTTACGACGTCTTGTACTTGTATTGATATTAGTGTTTTTTTTTTGTTATTATTAAAGACTTAAAATTACATACTGGATCAGTATGTTTAGAAAACATATAAAAAAAGGTATTTAAACTTTCGTGAGTCATTGTAATATTTTGTGAAAAATAACGGCTTTACTCACGTTTATTTAGTCACTCGCACGACATGTTTAATACCAACAGCGAGTGATTTAATAAAATGATTAAAGCTGACATTTTCCATATAATAAATAATATATGTCATGTTAATTACGCATTAATGCTCTATTGTCACTTAACGTAAAATACTCGTAAAACATGATTTAAGGTAGTAAATAGATTGATTCGTACGTAGAGTAGCGGTTAGTTTATCACTAAAATTATGATTTATCGTAACGATTTTATAGCTCTTGTGCTGGAATCACCCCAATGGAAGGCCTCCAGTCATAAAACTACACTACAGTTATAAAATATCTTGATTAGTGAGACTAATGGAATTTTCTAATGGGTTTTTACACTAAATTATTGTAACTGTTTTGTATTTTTTTGAGATTTTGATTTGTTACAGTAACCGTTTTTTTAACACCAGTGTAATGATGGCATTGGTAGCCGTAGAAAAACTTAATGATAACTCAACACACATAGCGGATAAGTTTTGTGATTTTTAACTAGAGATCGCGACTTCAAACATTGGCCTGGCAATATTTTATTTCGTTTATCTTTTGATATTTACCAGTCCCATTTCGTTAAAGGAAACCCTTATAATCTTCCAGGATTGTTACTGTTCAGATCACGTGGCAGTTTTTTTCGTAAAAGGTTATCACGTTTAAGGATACTGTGTGACGTCATGTGTCATAGGCCAAAGGAAACAAATGACTACGCCACGTCTGCCGACGTGCTGTCCAAATGTGTTACCACTGAACTTTACAAGAATTGACATGGGAATTCAGTTTCTGGGAACCACAGGGTCTCTGAATCATCATCGATAGAACACCAGAGGAAAGTCAAAAAAGATCATCGAATTAACTTTACATACTAGGTACACGTATAGGGAAGTGGAACGCGTAATATGTGCAAGCCTTGCAATATTCTATAATGCTGAGCAAAACAAAACAATATTGTCCTAAAATATATCTTCTACCGTAACAAGCAGTGGGCGGTAACCCTTAGGTCTCCAATAATTTTCAAATAAATACAATGCCCGAACATTCCTTATAACATCCGTCGTCCGTAAATCGTATGACAAAGTTCATACAAAAAAGAACCATGACCGAGTCCATTATTTCTCTTGAGTAACCCGATATTGCTCATTCAGTTGTTTTCTGGCTGTTTGGGTATAAGATTACACAAAGTTATTTCAATATGGCAATCAAAAAAAAAAAAACTGAACCCACATCGTGATTTTGTGATCTTCGAAATGCAATTGCTAACCCATTCAACAATTGATATATTTAGGTATATTTTAGAGGCATGATCTATATATTAAAGTGACATATTTTATATTTTGTTTTTTTATATTTTTTTATATTCAAGTGAAATATTTTAAAGTGAGTAGGTATATGTCTATCTACTAGTACACTTAAAACAAATGAAGCGTACGTATAAATAAAATACGCTTAATTTTTACAATGGTATACGGTTTTCACAAATCATATCAAAGTGGGCAAAATTTTGGTAATTCTTGAATTTTGCCTTTTTTAATAAGATGTTTTAGTTTTTCATCAAAGATAACTTCAACTTTGTATTCAATACATAACTTCTAGGTAATTCTTCTTGAACAAACCAGAAAGTTTTTACATCCCACGGCGGCGATACGTCTCCCGCTTATAAACTACCATTAAATCATTCCAAGTTAACTTTAATCGCAAAAAGGCTTCAACTTTTTAGCGCTCCCTTTTTGTAGGTATCGATATCGGTACAATTATCGATAGAAGCACTCGCGGACGGCAAGATTGCAATCTCCCGATAGGTTAGTTTAATCCATAGATTTATGGCCTCAGCTACCACGCTTTAATCCGCTGGCTGAGAAAAACCAACGTGTTTGCCTTGCCAACTTGGGAAATATTCCGCTAGGTAAATTTAGGGGTGTAAACAAGCCTGAACTGGGTTATTGGTGCACCAAAGCTCCTAGTTAACTGTGATATTTTATTACCGTAACTGTAACACAATGTGTTCATGAAATGCACCACTACCTATAGTCATAAAGGTACCTTTCTCTTTAAACAGTAAGGTTTATTATTTAGGCTGCATTGTTTGCCAATTTTAAAAGCAATAAACAGTTACTTACTCTAAACATTTGCTTTACAAATCATCAAATTGCACAAATAGAAAAAATGTGCAAAATGTGCAAACTTTTAAAAACAATACAAATCGCCAATTTCGTAAAATAATGGGTAACGGTTGCGAAGTTTGTTTTTAACGTGTTTTATTACATGCAATAATATTATTGGCATTTTACCAACACCGCCTCCGTAACTACCTTTATTTCACTTATTCACTAAGAATGCCTGCCAATATTATTACATCAGTTAAGCCCTTTCTCTCCAAGATTCTAACGCAGGTAGTCGGTTTAAATGTATCGACCTGGGATGCACCTTTTGCTGGAAATCTTTAAAGCAAAGTAACTTAAGCAAACATCATTTATTGGATATTTGTACAAGTGAGATAACCAAAGTATTGGAATAATATTTCGATTGCCACCCAAGGAGTAACCAATATTGTCAATGTCAATAGAAGATAAATATTTTACTGAATATTGTTAGTACACTTGTGTACAGGTAGGTGTAATCATACTTACTATAAAGGAACATTTACTAGTTTTCTAACATTACTAGCAATGGTAATCCTGTTTTAAGATAATAACCGTCTAATCGACGAAACATAAACACTGTATGTTATTGGTAATGAAACTGTTACTGCAGATTTTACTACAAAATGATAATTAAGAATGCTAAGTACAATTTCAACAAAAAGTCTTCTCAATTTTCTCACAGTTAGTCTATGAGGATGGTGCTTGCAACTGTGTGGAAATATCGGAAACTGATTAGAATTATCATACGTTATAACTATTCCGTTTTAAGTAATAGTTGTAATGTAAACGACTTTGTTAGCTTAAAATCGTATGTTTCTCACAAATATTAACTTTATCGCAAACATAAGGAAACGGTATACCTCGATAGCTATTATGATTAGCAAGTATTGCACTCATCCGGTGGGATTAACTTTAGCTGCAGGCTTGTACTTGTTATTAGAACATTCTATAAGTAGGCGCTTAGTAATTATGAACGTATCGTTTGTTTTTGTCTTATACAAAATGGCGAAAAGTAAGGTTGATACAATATGAGTAAAAACATTCGAATGAATTGTGCTCAAAATGTTAGGTATGCATTTTACTAAATGAATATATCACAACGTATACAATATTTAGTATTAGTAAAAGTATAAAATTACACTTCATATATTTACTTAAATATTCCTTTGATCATTTATAACATAACCATGTTAGTTTTGGTCAGGTTTTATAATATAAAATGGCTCGTTTTTTATTTATTAAATACATAAATCGTGTCATTGTCGTCGTGCTATTTTAAGGAAAATATTACATCATGAAAGTATTAATTAATAATATATTATGATATAATTAAAACAGGGACCATTACCGCTATTACTAAAAACCTGAATAGTGTCGTTGAAATAAAAATGAAACCATTATATTTTTAAATGGTATTTAGATAAGCAGAATACTTTATCTGATTAGCAAAATAAAATGCAAAAATATGCAGTAACAGCCGAGATACCGAAATGGAATACTGGTTATTTTGTATGAAAATAATACCGGTATCCGATCCCTGATTTTTTGTTTCTAATCTTTAAAAAACGAGGGATAGTATGTGTAATATGGGATATATTACACACTTACTATATTATCCCAAAAAAAAATGGCTACACCCATTAACGTTATTTAAATTTTACATTTATAGGAAATCCCCCTAATTTGTATGTTTCAGCATGAGGTAAAAGAGATAAAATACGAGCATTACTCTGCACCACAGAAATGTATGAAAGATAAAGTGAATAGCGTACAGATTGAGGGATTTTCACAGAACAAGTATCATAAAAATGTCGCCACAGTACGAAGCTTTTATATTCATACGTAAGTTATGTAGAAAAGGGGTAATATTGTACTGAAGCGGGAAAAGCGGTTTTCATTTGAGTAGCCAACTTGTTCTGTTTACGATCTGCACAATGGCTGAGTGCGGAAGGGTTTTTGAAAAGTTTAATAATGTTGTTTAAATCATGAATTTAAATATTAAATAAAACGCACAAATTTAAAAAGAATAAGAAAATTATTTATACTTACATTTTATATTTATATTTCGGAACAAAACGACGATATATGTCATAGATAGGTATGTACAAATACTTAAATACATAGAAAACACCCATGACTCAGGAACACATATCTGTGCTCATCACACAAATAAATGCCTTTACTGGGATTTGAACCCAGGACCATCGGCTTCATAGGCAAGGTCACTAGGCCAGACCGGTCGTTAAAATTGCAACAGGTATTATGTAATTATTAATACAAAACTAACGTGATATTGAAACGGGTAACTTATGTAACATGTAAAGCAATAATCGACTTATAAAACGTGAGTTACCCGCTTCTACACAATTAATGAGGTAATGAGGTACTATGTACTTTATTATTCAAAACGTGATTGATTATAGAAATTATTTAACAGTTGTCATAACAAGTGGAAAAACCGACTATCATTACAAAGTGCGAAAAAAATTATTTACATTGAAAATTAATACAATAGTTACGAAGATATTGTTTCTCCCAGTTGGTGTAACTTATTTTATAACAATATTATACGTACTTATTCAATGCATCCTGGAACTCTGTACAGAAACATACACGGTACATCTTCCAGCGGGCGAATAGCTTTGATATCTTAATAAGAGGTCATGTCGGACGAAACAAGTAAATTACACCTGTAAAACATTTATAGCCCTCTACATTCACACTGTCTTATCTTCCATACATGAGTGTTTGCAAATTAAACCTTATACAAACAAGATAAAGTTGTTATATTAGATACCGCGATATTAAGATACGAGTACACACGGTAAACAAACAAAAAATTGCATGCTTTTCATTTTACGCAATTTTGTTACCTGAGATTTAAAACTTATGGTTGGAAAGTTAAGATGTTCGGTAAAATTTGAAGTAGCGAATTGAGCGGTTAAAAATATAAGTGATTCTCTTTTTATTCGGTTCGATTCTTATTCGAAGACATAAAGGTGAAGATAATTAATAAAGATAGAGAAAAAAAATTGGTAATATTTCTTCGACTCACTTAGTTTTACTATAATTATACCGTTATAAAGCATAAGTTTTGATGATGAGACTGTACAAGTACAGTACCAGCTAATCATGCTTTCAAATTTTAAGCATGACTTTTTTTCTCTACTAGTGTGAGAAAGATTCGCCTTTTGTTACAATCTTACAAAAATAACACACACAACTTTATGAACGCCCGAGGAACTCTTGCTTTGTAGGCCGAGTCACAACTGACTATCTAGACTAGCAAGCTGTATGGTATGGTAAATCACTATATAAACTGTCAACCTGTAAGATTACTTTTACAAAAATAAATAGGATTCGCAATTTTAGAGCACTGTAAAGTATTTATATATAATATTCCCAGCGCCACTTGAACCCAGAGTTAAGCGTTAACAACATTCGGACTCAAAACGTCGGTTTAGATAGCTAATACTAAATAATAACTAATATTACCAATAAATACAAAATATAAAAAAAGCAATGATACTTAGACCTTATGGGGACGTTTTTCCCATTCACAGTTGACAGGTAAATAATTACATGTATCCACAGATACTACAAAGGATACATAATGAAAATTTTTTTCAGGATCGACCAATGACGTACAAAAAAATACTAAAATTACGACTAAGCAGCAATTATTGTGCTTAATTTGTCTTGTTTGCGACACAGTTTTTCAACACCGCTAAACGACTAGAAAATAATTAAACTAATCAAAGCGTATCTCCGCCGAAGTCACAGTCGACAGGCAACGCAATCGCTACGCCGATAATTATTTTATAATTTATCAATTGTTTCCTTCGACAATTTGTCCGTATAATTATTTTCTTACGCTCAACTAGCGCTAAACAAAGACAGGATCATTCCAAAATTATTTTTTATTACTGTGCCTTCAGTCGAATATAACTTGGCCTTGAGGTTTTTGACAACTACCCATAAAGCGAGATCTCGAGAATACTGGTTCTATCTAACAGAATGCGAGAAAACATTTTGAATAATTGCCTCTCTTTCCTTTGACCTGGAGCGTTGTGCCGTGAAATCGACAGATGTAAAATAATAACAGAAAGTTACTAAGTGATTACACAGAGCTACAATACTTCGAGAAAGATCACTTCACATGAAAAACGTTTATCATTCAACATTAATCAGACCCATAAAATTGGAATCGACGATAATGTTAAAAGTCGTAAAATACTGATCGACTTTTGATATTGAAAGCAAGATAGAATAATTTAAAATGTATTCTTTTATTTTTGTTTCTCTAATCAAATCGTTATAATTATAACTAATTATGAGACTTAAACCATTACTTATATTTTATTATCTTCTGATTAGATTAAATAGTTGTATTACTTTGATATCCACAAAGAACAAAACCGTCTTAACCGGTATTGTTCTTTGTGATTTTTTTGTTAAAATTTTACTTTCTAAGTAGAATTTTAACAAAATATTATTCAATTATCAAGGAGCTACCTTAAAATTAGGTAACTAGGGGTTGCTAGGGCAGTTGGATTAATATGGATAGAGTACGGATAACAGATGGGTGAGACAATTTCTATAAGCTAGTGCTATCTAAATAATATAATTATTTTTATTACCAAAGGTACTATAGGAATATTCATAATCCACAAGATCCAGCCATTTTTCAAAATCACGTTTGTGTGAAATTGCGACTAGGTGAGGTGGGATGTCCTACTACTCAGTGTTTATTTTTTAAATTATGAAATGAAACTAAAAGCATAAAAATACTAAAATACAAGAAAAAAATAATGAAATTTCCATAAAATTTTATCGACACTTGAATGCAAGTTTTGTCCCCACACACCGCGTTTTACGCGCAAAGATATTATTTGAAATTCAATCTTAAGGTGGTACAAAGTTTTTGCATGTTGTTGTTGCAAAATGTAAATATGTAGTATTACATGTAATCAAAAAATCTATGTGTGTTTTTTAAACGCACACCACAAAAATAATGGTTATCAATACAATATACACGTACATTGATGCTTACCCAATAACTTAATAAATTTTAGATTCCATTAAAATCTCAACAGTCCTTACACCATTGAGGGGGGGGGGGGGGGCTGTATCTGTGTGCATCCTACGATATGGACTGGGGCAACATCCAAGTAGTGTACCCCTACAACCCTACATTTCATTAAATTGGCGAAAAGGCCTCTGCGCGTTTGGTCGATCCCGCTTCGCATACGCCTCCCAAATACCCGGAACACCATTGGTCCATGTACAGGAAAGATATACAAATATATATGTACATTACAGATTCCGAAAGCACATCAAATTCAATATTCCGTCAATACAGAGTAATGACATAAGGAACGTTTGATACCGAACCTTAATTTATATTATGTGTGGTTCTGTAGGTTTTTATTGAAAAAAACATTCATGAAATCATATCATTTATTTGGAACCATCCAAATAAAATGTACTTACGTACTTTTATAAACTGAATGTTATGTTCTATTGCTATTGTATGGCCGTTTATATTTTTTAATTTCACAATATTATGTATTCAATTTTATTAAATTTATAGGTAAATTGTATTTATATCCGCAACACAGGCATCGTCAAATCTATTAACTAACAGGAATCAGATACAGGGTCTCGAGTCATACCTGGCCCAAAAGTTCCCATAAAGCTGCGTTACCACATTGAATGGACAGCAAGATTTTTTGCACCAGGATCTTTATACAGTTACTAAACTTATTCATTCGGAAGCTGTCGTAATACGATTTAGGCTGTATAAGAATAATGCTTGTCCTTGAAGATACATATTTCTTAAATACTTATGATTGCGGTGTTATTTTTTTTATCGTAAAGTGAGCTTGAAAAAAAACCTACATCTGTATTCTTTAAGAACCTTGTTATATGTATGTATTTAATCGTTCGTGAGTTATTCTAACAATCTAACGGCCGGGTGACTACATAAACATGAGTGAAGACTGCTCTTCAATACTGTTATTGTTATATAATATTATTATATACGATAAGCTATATTATTGTAGTTCCGTCCATGATTTACATACGAGCTTTACCTTGAGGTTGCTTGGTAGAAAATTACTTATGGCCTCAAGTAACAAAAACTACTTATCGTTCAATCTTTTGTAAGATAACATTTTCTTTTACATGATTTTAACTAAATAAATGAAAATAAAATGAAATACTAAATTTTAATGTCAGTTTATAAAAACTAAGACATTACTTTGTAAATGAACAAATATATAATAATATGAGAAATTATATGTTTATATTTTATTCTGGTGCCGTACTTAATAGTTAATTGGCTTAAGTTATCTATAAAAGTACTTTATTGTCACTGTAGGTGCGGTGTGCCAGTTTCCTGAATCGTCACATATTATGAAAACACATATTAAACTAAATTAAGTCCATGTTTAACAACTTTCTATTTTATCGTAGCTTTTACTAACACAAAAAATAACCTTAATTTATCCAGTACGGCCTGGTTTTAAAACAGCAACCGGGTTTGAGTCGCCAGTACCAACTTGGCGTTAAATCAATTTCCTAACGAATTAAAATTCAATCAAAACGAAGCTGAATGTAGTCCGCATAATATTATTTACGTAAACCCGTGAAGAGATTGAAGACTCTTAATTATTTCCCCTTTCAGAAATTCGCTGATTTTCCTGTTTTACTTTGAGGCTTACCAACCTCTTCTGAGAAACAAATAATTTGCCTTATTGAGTTGCTTATACTCATTTTTAAGAACCAGAAAAATAATCTGTCGGGAAAAAAATAATACCTTTCTCATCTTTTATATTGCCCCAGTAGCAATATCAGCATTAATATTATGTAATTATGTTTTCTATTACAAATTATGATGAGTTAAGTTGATGCTGGAATTACAAAAATAAACTTGCATTATTAGTTACTTAATAAAGTAAACCTACCCGTATTTGCAAATATCATATTTTTTATGCAATCACAGAAAAATAGAGCACACCCAATGTGACACGTGTTTTCGTCGGGTATCAAAAGCAGCAGAGTGGCGCAGTGGAAGCGTGCTGGGCCCATAACCCAGAGGTCCGTGGATCGAAACCACGCTCTGCTATAAAACTTCTTTTTGTATTTTTTTTATATACTTTGGGTTATATTAGCAAATGAAATTAAAAAAAATAAATTTTTATTTTATAAACAAAGTTCCATACAATTAGTAGATCTTTGTAACTTCGGTCACTTGGAATACAATAAAAATATATTTTTATGCGAATCATATCATAACATTTCTTGGTGTCGACGATTTTGCAATATGAAAATCATTTCACGTATCCATTTTATTCTATGTTATTTTAACACAAAATGAGTAAAAAAATTGAATATGCAATAACGATAGATAAGTTTATGGAGCGCAATGGATAATTTTACCTGAGTTTTGGGATCACTAACAAAATTTTACGATGATGAGCGCTCTATGTAAACAATCGTAACCCAATTCAGAGAAGTATAAATTGCACTATAAAGACATTGTATTGTGGGAATTTTTGTTGTACAATTCCAGCAAGTCTGTTTTTGCTCCCTGTGAGTAGAGCCGCCACTAGTGATGTACCGATACGTAGAAATATTCAGGCGCCTCCCATGAATATTACTATATTTATAGAACAACAGGGATACTATACAAATTTATTTTATCAATATTTTCTATCATTCTTTTTCATTCATGGTAATGCCATTATTTTTACGCTTGTAGTGAAGCTATTTTAATAATAATACAATTAGTTTTATGTTACGGTACATTTTTCATAGGTCATTGGATTGTAAATTTTTAATCTACATAGTTTATATAAATTTGATAGGTAATGGTTTCAAATGACAAACGAAAGTAACGGTAATTGTTTTAGTAGTATTTAATTTTTATTTATCATTTATATCGAATAGCTTTTCATACTCATAGTTGTCGCGGTTGGCTCACGTGTATTCATACATGGGTCATAATCATACTCACTCACTTCATCATCACTTAGAGTCACTTAGATTTGCGTCTTTCCTGTCAACATCGTGAAAGTTAAAGGTTTTAAAGTCAAATATTTGATTTTATGAAATATAAACATAAACCCCACCCTTTTTTACGTAACACTATACCACTAAAACATACCTTTTCATAACATACGCCGTTAAATACTGACCACAGAACGACGACCGAAGAGACGATTTGTTTCAATCAATCTGTATAACTCACATTATTATGTATTTTTTTAGTACTTATCTTAGTCTTAATTTATGTGCCTTGAAGTACCTACGCGAGTAGCGGTTAAATATTATAAGTGATTTTAGAGACAAGCATCACAGTGTCTTAAATATGGGTACAAAACATTCGGCTATCGAAAAAAACTATATACCTAATATATATGTGGGAATGAACGGCACTATGCCAAAGGAGCCAAATGGTCATGTCATTGTAGATTTTTTTTATTTCAATATTAATGTATATTTCCGTTTTCATTTGTGTTAAGAATCTCCGCTCATGGTATCAAGAATAAAATGAAAGGAATATTCCCGAGACGACACAGCACTATCCGCCACATTACGTCAGTGGCCAGTCATTATAGAAATGTGTGCCGCGACCACCCAGGACACATTGTAGAGAACTAGAGCAGGTGTATGTTTAACTTAATCGTTCGCTTACATGATGTCACTTATTAAATATTAAAAAGGAATATAATTTTTGCCTGGTTATGCCTCCATGCAAAAAGGAAATCGTTATTGGTATAGTAGTTAAGGCTCTTTGCTATAACTTAATTCATCATCTGGCAGATAACTTCAACTTCGTCACAACTGTTTTATTTTATCATACTCCTGTACCGCTCGGTACCCGTACCATGAGTTGTGACATTACGGTTTTCGATAACGAGTATCGAGTTTACTATCTGTGCATCTCGCTTGTATTATTTTATTGCGAACGTGCGCTGATAGTAAACTCGATACTAGTTATCGAAAACCGTAATGTCACAACTCATGGTACGGGTACGGGTCTAACGATTTTCCGCGGTTTTGACCAGATCATTGGTCCAACTAGTATGGGAACCTCATAACGCTACGCTGAGTACGTTTCATCGAATTATAATGTATATCTGATTTGCTTTCCGACCTAGTCAATAGTAGATAACATAGCTAACGAGGTCGAAGGTCACGGGTTCAAATCCTGGTAAGCGCGTTTGTTGTGTTTGTATCACGAAAATTTGTTTGAATTAGACATATGAATTATAAGGAATTCCAAAATTAGATCCCGTGGCACAGTTTTGTATACCTATCGTATTGAAGCGAACGGACTCTTGGCACTCTTAGTGCTTCCAAATGGAGGCCTATGCTCTCCGAAACATGTCGCGCGAAAACATGTAACTAAATAAACATGATGAGAGCCGTTTTTGTCATTGATAAATTTTTATAAACAATTTATAAAGGACATGAATATAATCCGATAAAAAAAATATAGGTACCCATTTAGCCCAAAGGCTATAATGAGATTAATGAGACAGTATTCTCATTACATCGAGATGTCGATGTAAAAACTGGTTGTGGTTAGTTTTATTGCTTATGAATTAAATTAGTTGTTTATGTTGAGATAAATACTTAGAGAACCAGCTACAGCTACGAATCATTATAATTAATAATTAAAAAAATGCCATATTGCGTGTTTATTTTCGTTCACATACATTTTTATTTAACATCTAAATGGAGTGTACCATTTAGTGTACCTACTTTTGAAACTTAAGATTGTAATTTAAGCTATGCATATTATCATTCCAATGTCTAAATTTACAGAGAACTAAAACGCGTTCCATTCGAAACGTTTTAATTCCCAAATGACCACACAAACACAGAATTTCAAAAGAAATTCAAAAAGTTCTAAAACCGAAAAAAAAAACATGCAGAGGAAATTAGGACGACATTGACAACTACTACAAAGAGGAGTAACTTTGTTCAAGTTTCATATTTATGTTTGACATTTTGATTCTGAGCGTTTCGGAGTTCGTGAAACAGTGATGATATTGCAATTGCGTACCGCATTTTCTTTGAGATTGACCAGTTCAACTTTAGACTTAAGACCAGTAACAACTAAACGTCATTGTAGGTAGTCTTATAACAGTTTATTGAAGATCATGCACTCTTTATCTCCCTAAGTGATATTAACTCAGGGCCATGTCTCCGCCGTTGGTGGCCGCCGACTGGGATATTCCAAATATTTCGCAAATTGCAAGATTGCTGGCTCGACATCGGCCGAGCGACAAAGCTTCGATGTCAACAATAGATCTGGCAACTGCGCTCCGAGTAGTCGCTAAAAACAAATCTTATGTCGCTATCGTGGGACAAAGCCGGTAAAAAAGAATTCTCAGGAAAAATATTTTGCTCTCAACAATATATTACTGTAACATCCGACAACACATTACATCAGAGATGCAATATTTATTGTATCACCTCATACTTATAGCTATTTAGAACTTCTTTGAAAACAATGCCATTTGATTTATTGAATAAATCATGAATAATACAAATGTAAACTGCACTGCAGTACATACACTTGACAACTCCGAAGTATTTAACGCCCAAAATATAATAACGATGTCATAACAAGGAACCTCCAATTATAAAAAATATACAATTCTCATTTGCCTTTTTCCATCCTGTACATGAATATACAAAATCCTCTAAATAAATAACGCTGAGTTTTCAATGGAGTCTGCTCAGAATAAATCAAATAACTCTGCTGGATTCGCTGTCGTTGGCAAATGTGTCTTCATTCATGACGGTACGCTGAGGCATTCAGGAGCTGTGGAGATGTTTACTGAGATCCCTTACTTGTAATTAATCATAATTGGGAAATCGCTTCCTTAATTTAACCTAATTCGAAAAGTCACTTTGGCATGCTACTTTTAGCCGTGGCATAAAAATATATATGGAAAGTACGAATATCATGTTGATGCCGAGTATTTAAGTATTTGTAAGGTGCAAATATAAATGTAAAAGCGTGCGTCACTTTGAGATTTTAGGAACTTACAATTGGTCACATAGGTTCGACGTAGTAGGTAATTGCAATGAGTTTAATCTACATATATAAACGTGAAAGTCCTGACTGACTGATCAACGCACAGCCCAAACCGCTTAACCTAGATGGCTCATTTTTTCACAATAGCTAGTTTGTATACCATAAGCACCCACTAAGAAGGAATTTTTGGAAATTCCACCATTGAGAGGGTAAAAAAGGGATTGAAAGCGTGTACGGCGATTGTGTAAAATTTAAAGCTAGAGACTTGAAATTTTGTGTAAACACTCCTTATACGAATATAAGAAAAACAATTTCAGCGTTTTTTGAAATTCATCCTCTAAGGGTTCATCTGCGCGTGCGAAGCTGCGGGCAAAAGCTAGTATGTACTATTTCTGAAGCTAATATTTAGTAATTGGCAACAAATAGAGCATTTATTTATGACCTTCAATCTCAAATGGTTTTGGTTTTTATTATTTACATGTGTAACAAGTCAGCATCTAAAAACAGGATTCTTGAGACATTCTGGAAACTCGTGATTATTAAATATTAAATAAATTTTACATTTATTCTCCAAAATTGGTAAAATTGTACGACGGATCCTAACCATAACATAATAGCGTACCTACAGTTTCTCGGTGTCTCGTTATAGTATGCCCAAATTGGTAATTTAATTGTTAATAAATAATATATAAGTATCATCGACTCCATTCCAATCCCAGTTCTTGACAGACGCGGGCAGGTTTAAGCAAAAATAGTCTCCACCGGTATCGGTACTGACGGACAATGCGTTCATTATTGAGATGCAATGCAAGCCGTCCGTCCCTCTCGTTGCGATTGTGACTACCAATACTAGACAAGATTAGTGACAGAATGCATTCACTGTACATTTTAAATTCTACTAAACCATATATTCATTTTAAGGAGTATATAGTATTCCTGTATTGTTAGTTAGAGACAGTACAAACATAATCACTAATACATAATAATCTGATTTGCTAATACATCGCCTCTTTTTTTAATAACCTGCTTTCTTTTCTTTTCTATTGATTTAACTTTAGTATCAATGCGTAAAAGAGTTTCAAGAGACAGTTTTATTGTTACTACAGGATATAAGTACAATATGATCATAAAACGGTCGGTGATTAAACTTATTGAAACTATATGGTCGTGACTATATGTCTACTTGAAATGCGCTAATAAAATTATTCATATACGAGATAGTAATATTAATACGTTATTAAATATTGATGACGTTTTATCGAGCTTCAGTCAATTAAAAGCTAGCTTACACTAACAATTCGTAAACCTCATTTAAG
Organism: Grapholita molesta; assembly: GCA_022674325.2. Classification (NCBI taxonomy): domain Eukaryota; kingdom Metazoa; phylum Arthropoda; class Insecta; order Lepidoptera; family Tortricidae; genus Grapholita; species Grapholita molesta. Next base: position 9,884,666 of record CP053135.2, on the reverse strand, counting down.
GTATATTTAATACAGGCATTCTGAATGCTGCCAATACAAAAACGGTGTTTTATTGTAAAATACCTCATTTTTAGAGAAAATAAGAAGTTCAGTACTTTCTCGGTAGCATTCCAGAAAACACAAATCTTTTTGGCATTTCATTACCCAGAATCTGTCTTAAATAAAAGAAAGCTTTCTCGGGATTGTTAGTTTCCATTTTTTTTTATTTACCAAATCTACTTTATAAATATCTAAATTGATTTATAAGTTCGTGACATTAATTACGAAGAGCACGAATTTAAACTTACGTCCTTTATTTAGAAAAGTTAAACCTTAAGAACTATCGTGAAAGGTTACATCAGTATGCTAAATGTTATACAAAATTCAGATTTTAGGTACACATACATTTTTTATCAAGTATTACTTCAAACATATCTGTTACATTTCGAGAAGTTTTCGTAATCGAAACCCTCTATTCTCTTGTCACGCAAAAGAAACAAAACCCAAAGATCAGCGTTCGACGACTAAAATAGTATTGGACTCAATTCAAAACTCTTAGGAATTACTACACTATTTGTAACCATCGCCCATTCAGTAACTCAGTGACTCTTAGTAATTTGTTTCTTAGGAATGCGGTTATTAGATGACAATAAATTTTCTATGTCCTAAGGAAGGTTGTTTACATAATATGTCTATGTCGGGTTATACTTTATTTATCGTGGCATCGTTTTAATGTTCGGCGAAAGTTTGTGGTATTTATTTAGGAAGGGTTTGGTTGCCATGTTAGGAATTCTGTAGGACTGCAAATATAATTGTGTACTCGTAGTCATGTATCTTATGTTACTTTTTATATTTAAATATGTACCTCAAATCATCTTCTTCGCTCTGTCCCGCGTTTTGCGAAGGCTCCTGGGAGCCTGGGGTCCGTTTCGTAACTAATTACAAGAATTAGTGTAGGCACTACTCTTAACGAAAGCGACTGCCATTTGACTTTCCAGCCCAGAAGGTAAATAGGCCTTATTTGGATTAGTCCGGTCCCTTCACCGAAAAACGACTGGTATGTAAATAACAAATGATATCGTACACAAGTTCTGAAAATCTGATTTGTACGAGCCGAGGTTTGAACCTATTGGTATTGTGTCCTTGAGTAAATGTACTCCATATATATTTACTTATTTATTCATTCATAGTAGGGATATAATTGTCTCAGTTGCAGTTAAAGGTTCCCTTTTTTACAAAGGGTTACTGCCAGTGTGACAGATTGAGTGAGTCATTGTCTTCCTAGTGTTTGTCCCAGCGTTTTGCTACGGCTCAATAGAGGAAAATTTGCTGGGGAACCTCATGAAGTGACTGCTTTAGCAATCTGACCTTCCCATCCCGATAAAAAACTAGGCATCATTCGGATTATGTCCAGTATATATACGATGTTTTGTTTTACCGAAAAGATTAATAAATATAAAATTATTTTTCACCAATAAAAAAAAACTAAGTAGTTCGAGCCGGGGTTCTAACACGCAACCTTTGGATTGAAAGTCACAGTTCACGGTTTTTTGTGAGTGTGTGAAAGTGTATAGTTGAAAATTATTTCATTTAATTAATGTTTAACAAAAGCAAGCTTCAGTAAGTATGGACACGGAACAACATTCAGTACTAACAATTGCAAAGGAACTCACAACTAAATGAGACATTCACAATTACTATCTTTTTAGAGGTATTTTGCCACATTAATTACTAGAGAAATAGGAACAGCGTTAAACAAAAGGCAATAGGTTTGTTAATCTGATTTGTGTTATGGCAACGCAACTATCCAAGGGATTTATTACAAAGGAGCATTTAAGAAAGTACCTGGTTACGAAGACGGCATCGCGAAGCTGAATCTGCAAAATAAAGCGTTAGAATGCTTTAACCGTGGCTTGATTTATCGAGAAGACTTCGAATTTGAGACAAAGGAATACCAACGATCGTATTGGAAGCATATCCATTCATTATACAATAACGCTATAGTTCTATTCTTAAACTAAGGATCAAAGCAAAAGCAGTAATGAATTAGTTGATAGTACAGGTTGTGCTGTCCAATAATGTTGGCGAATTACAAGGCTTAGTGCGGACTCACCTTTGATGCTTACGCGAACATTGCTGGCTCGTGCAAAATGGAATTCTAGTTTCACACGCAACAAATGTACTCATTATCTGATGAACTTTGCAAGTGTTCGAAGGATATAAATAAAAGGCTGTACAATAATGGAGATGACTACAAAAATCATATTAAGGCATTAATTTCAATCATATAAATATTTTTTGACAATGTACTAAATATGGTCTATTCAATATGAGTCAGTTTTGAGTCCATTAAAGTAATACCACAGCAATAATTTACAAGTAGCCAACTAATTATTCTTATGTTAAGTTACTATATAATTTTGAAACTGAGCTCTGTACGATTTGTTGCTCCAAAAAGCCCTAGGAGAGCCAATTAGACCCACACGACTGTTTAACTTATAAGACACTATACTTATAAGATCGTCAACTGCTTTCATAATTATCTTCTGGTTTTTTTTTTGTGTATTTAGTATAACCCTCAATTTTATATTATGTATCATGCCTCCATATTATACAAGTAGGTACTTACTATTTTATAAATCTAATATAAACCAGATTTTGTTAAATGATAAAGTAAGTTGTTGTTGTCGTCTTTCCAATGCGACGGAGTATCTTATAATAATTATTTGCATGGAATTATGATTCGAGATTCGTTGTTTCAACTTAATATGAATTAAAATTTATTATTAATAGTGCTATTCTATTTCACGGCAAATATTTATATTCGCGATATCCGACCAGTATTGATATATCAAGATGTTATGAGACGAAAGATATTACACCTTTAAATTGAGATATGACCAAAAAACTTGAGGAACACGTTTTAGACCACTTAAATTAATACTTTATTGACTATAAAATAATCTTTTAATTACTTATGTGAACCTAGAGGAGGTTATTGGACTTATATTTGGTTGAAATATGAGTTTTGTTGGACGTATTAATTACAATGCGATTTGATACAATTTGAAAACTGGCACGTTAATGGTTGTCGTAAATAATAACAAAATAATATATTTTTATATATACTTATATGACAGACTAACGCTACTCTATAATCAAATTTTTAATTAATGGAGTAAACTGACAGCGGTTTTCATACATTTGACAAATCGTTTGACAACTTTAGTATGAAAACTGCTGTCAGTTTACTCCATCTAATTAAAAATTTTATTATAGGTGCCTACACAACAGTGGCGACGCGTCAATAGAATCCATTTCCAACCGTGTTGACGGAGTTCGAAATTCTTACTTACCACCAGGAACACAACACTGCATAACAAAACAAATTTGATGTAGTATTATTATGACAGGTCTTCTGTAAGGAGGTTTTACACCAGTTGGGCTACTCCAGATCATCACAGCGTGGTGGATTGTTCATCGATAATAAATTACCGTCTTTAAAATGTTGGCTCCTAATGCATTAGGTTAGTAGTTTTTCTCACGATAAAAATAGTTACATAACTTCGTAAACGAAGATACCGCATGCGAGCAAATTAATTTCTGAGAAAGCCTTCACAAATCTTGACCAATGAAAAATATTTATATTTCAAAACATATTATAACGAACTGCCGTCGGCGCTTAGAATTAGATCGGGAGCAAATTTCTGGAAAGTATAAGTTATGGGCATAACATGACTTCGGATGGAAATTATTCGGAATTACGAAAATTAGCTCAAATTATCGTCCAGTTACCGTGGCCTGCGCATCAGCAGAGGCATTAAGGTTTGCCGCGGGCGCAACTGTTGCATGACAGCGAAATATTAATAATTATACGGTGTAATTACCTTTGATTAAACTGGTTATACTGACTACTATAAGTATTTCAGGCTTCTTTAAAAATCGCAGACAATAAATGTGTATTTAAAATTAGTAGGTACAGATAAAATCTCACAGTACGAATTTATTTATAATATTTAGCAGTAGATTTTTTCTAATTCCAAGAATACAACCAGGCCAAGAAGTTTGGATGTGCAGTTGTCGGAATAAAAGTACTAGATTAGATAAACTCCGCAATAATACTAACCTCGTGTCATAAAATGTAAATACTGGGTTTTCGGGGAACGAGAGCAATGCTAGTAATTTAGATATGTCGGGATTTATGCCATTTGTCATCGTGGTGAGACAGCAGTATGACTTTATTCTCGTTTTATAAAGATGCTCGAGTGTCTGCAGCAGATAGAACCAAATAGGAGAAGCGAATTTCTCAGCTGTAAAGCACTTCCAAAAGTAGTTAAAAAAAGTGAAGGTACTTAGAGTGGCTCGTAAAATGGCAAAAATTCAATTTAGTATAACTGTTGCTACTGACACTGATACTATTTGACGTAAAATAACTTTTTGTAGAAATCGCGTAGCGTCTGGTTGACGTGACTGGTGACCGCAGAGCTGGCAGGTTCCTCGCACAATGTATTAACATTGCGATACAACGAGGTAATACAACCAGCGTCCTAGGTACAATGCCTCAAAAACCTTTTTTATATTTTATCTAGAGTAGTTATTAGTAACTGTTTATATGAAAATAAATATACATCAACAAGAAACGGAAATCAACACTGGTGTGAAACAAGGCCTCCCGTCAGTTAATCATAATGACAGCCCAAAACATCGATAGTTTCCAAGTATCAAATATTTTTATTTGTGTGGTCTTTTTATCAGGTGACGAAGATTTACTTACAAGTGCCGGTCGTACGGGGATTATGGACCCATCTCAAATTTTAAAGGGAAAAAGTTTAATGTAAAGATCACTGACAAATTTGTAACAGAACAATGAATCGGATATTAAAGTATCTTCTTTCTTGACACGGGCGAGCGGATGGGCTTTTAGACTGCGGTTATAGTGACCATGAAGTATAACGTTTACTGGCTCATCTTACCTTATCTTTAAATATGTAATTCATTAAACGTTTTTACTTTTGAAATTGTTGAAATTGAACATAATCTGATGTATATGCGAATCATAAGTTCTATTGCGTCTGATTTTCGATAATCTTATACAATACTATTGACCATAATTATGTATATTAAAAGACGTTAAAAAAACAAAACAGTACCTACTTAATTACAGTAATGACAGTAAGTAATTAATAAGGTTGAAAAGGATACAAGCATACGGGTTAAATTCATGCATTTAATAATTATAAGTCTTGCCCTAAGCACACAGTTTGCCATGTTATAGCAAATACTAGTTACTTTATTAGGTTCACTAGTATTAAATATATCTGAAACAAAATTAATCGCCCCGAAACCACTTCGTGTCTCTCTACCTTTGCCTGTAAGTATCAATTCGCTTGAAACCTTGAGTGGGTAAATATACGAGGTAGGAAACAATAAAGGTGACTGCAGCTCCGTGCGTGACATCTGGTAGTCTCGCGTACTTACTGTCGAGACAGGAGTCTTATGTCGCGAAACTATCGCTTTTCGACTTCAAACGAAGCACACCTAAGTCCTACAAATCGCAAAGTAACATAGACCGTACGACATAGGCTTAGGATTGAAATTTGTTTAATTCTCTAAGTTTAGTATTATTTTTAACAAGAGCGAAGCAAATAGTCGATGTCCTTCGGGCATCGCTCATCGCTCCGCTTAATGCTCGAGTCTCACGCGACCCGCTCGCGAACCTCCGATGCTGTGGTGTTAAATGTATCCGTCGGCTCATATCAGGTTACCATACCAAGGCGTGGGCATTGACATGTCCAACTCGTTTTGTTTCGTTCAGTCAACCGCGGTAAAGGTTGACTTTCTACGCATCGACGTGACGTTACCGCCGGTTGAGTTGCGTTAAACTTTATAAGACACGCTTGTCAAATGTCAAGGGACATGAGTTTTAGAAAAATAGTGAACATTAATCCGGACAATTTTAAAAGATGCAGGAATAAGCTCAGTTGCACAAACCAGGATCGACATGCTTGTGGATGTATCTCAACATAGATATAAAATATAAGTCCCAATACAAAATTCTCTTTCAGTATACGTAAATTAGTTACGATAGTAATAGTCGTGTTCAATGCAAATGGTAACTTGATTTGGCATGACAAACCTTATTAGCCGCGACAAAACTCAATTATTCTTTAGAGATGGTCAAGACGTAAAGCATTAATGACGGGGCATGTGTAGAACTCCATTGGCATTGTCTTGGCTAACTTCATACGGTTGAGCACTTTTCAGTTTTTTACCTTAATATTTCAATCTTATTTCCCGCCCGTCTAATATTTAGTTTTCTTATAAAACTTGCGTAGGTACATTTTCTTTAGCGGTAATAAAATATCACCACTGTACTGTAATCATAAAAAAGCAAGCCACTCATTAATATCCTTGTAATTTATTTCAATAAAGCAGTTTTGCTGCACATCTGAATTAAAGCAGCCGTAATTTTTGCAAGAGCGCATTCGAATTCCTCTTAAGTTGTCACTTCGTTGAAAAATAATTACAGTGTATATGGAAATACGTCATGCTGCGCAGACACGGGCCTTCAGCGGATTATTAAGATGTTAGACCGCTGCGTGCGCATTTAACGGGTTGTCTCTGCTGTCCATAGACTATCTACCTTAAACACCGCAAGAAACATTAAAAAATAGTATAGTAAATACATTTAATATCTTAGCGCATCATACGCCTAAAGCGCTTATCGCGTAAAGCACTGTGCGACAGGCTGAGGTACTAACAGCAACAATCTTAGCTGTACATTGGTGCAATTTATTATATAAGGCTTAAGGTCCACCGATATACATCTAAGAGTGTTACTACTAGTTCAAAATATGCCGACTTTATTTTATTATTGGTCCAAGTTTCACCTTTGATTGCTATTTGTACACATACACAAATATTCTAGTGCATTGTTAAATTTCAGGTTTTGGTATAACAGCTCATGGCCGACATAAAAGGAAGCATAATGTAAAGACTCTTGTAATTATAATGGTTCCATGATAGCCACACACTTATTGAATAGGTATAGCGATCGAAATTCAAGTTCATAAATATGAACTTGAATTTCGAGGGTATATGTGTGCAAATGCACACATATACCCTTTCTTTAAAAGATAACCAATGTAGAAATAGTAGGGAATTTGAAATGTTTGATAACAATTACGATTATCTTAATCATCATTCATCATGTAGTTAATAAGTGATCTGTGACTGACTCAGAGATAATGCCAAATGATAATCGGAACAAACAAAGTCGAAGCGACGACTTATTTAATGCTTGTCGCTTTGAGTGCAGCATATTGGGCGGGTCATAATTCAATAAGTTCTTTTTGATTTTTTTAAAGGTAACACTTAAGCACTTTGCTGTATTAAAGTTTTATAGCGCAATGTACAAAAATCGGGTTGGATGGGGTAAGTTTTAGAGTCGTTCGACCTTAATCGAGTGGCGTGTTAGAAGGATGTTAAAGAGTTTAGTTTCTGGCTCGTATACAGACATCATTACCCAGTCTGTGTTTCTCCATTGTGTTACATATACCATAGGTGCAGCAGTAATTTTTATTACACCTTGTTAGATGGGCAGGAACTGAGAGTTAGGACATCGAACGTAATTCAGTCAAACGGTAGCGTCTTTCGTAAAAATGAGTGACTATGGCAAGTCTTGGGTTTGGGTCAAGCTGACCCCCAGGCCCTATAGGACGATAGAGCTCAGCACATATTTAACCGCCATACGATGAATAAAAAAATAAACATATTCATAAAACAAATGAAGATGAAACGATTGTATTTTTTCGTTGTGAAAGACTATCTAACTAATCATTATAATATTTATTACGCATATCGTATATGCATATTGCATATGACATATCCAATAAAGCTTAGACACCGTTTTGATGGATAGTACTCAGCATTTTTATTATTTTCCGCATAAATTCTTGCTGCGATGTCATAAAGAAAATAATCAGGTTTATAACATGCATCATTTATGAGCTGATAAGGGCAAAGAACTCTTGTTCATGTTGTTTCTACAAACTGCGGTGCAGCGCCACTGATGCGTGAGACCATCACGATACCCATCTCAAATTTACACTCCTCGTCAACCCTGTTACAAGGGCTTAAGAACTAAAATTGATTGTCCGGTTTGTAGAGGGTATTAGTAATTCGAACTAAAACTAGGGACTGCACTTGAATACATATTCGGTTATCATGCTGATAAGAAACTGTCGCAACTTGAAATTGTTAAAGCTTGGTCATAACGGTCATATTTAGAAAGCAGTCTTGTTATTCTTATTACAGTAATGTTCAGGTAGATGTTACCAATTCAGGAGATAGCGGGGACTTTAGTCCTCAGTTTAGAGCTGAGCTAAATAGGTGTATCATCATCATCATCCCCGTCCACTGTTGGACATAAGTTGGTTCATCATCTTCCTAGCGACTAGTATTTTTTTTGTATACAAGACTGACCAGCTTTTGACCTCAGTCGCACCTGAAGGTAAGTGATGACGGGGTCGAGGGTGTAGCACGCTGGTTCAGTAACAGCCAATTCACTCTTGCCTTGAAAAGACCCAAGTTATATCTTTCCGGAAATACAGAAGGGAGCTAATTCCATTCCTTAGTAGTCCGCATTAGGAAAGGTACCCAATGGTACGATTCGGGATGGCACCCGCGATAATTCAGATGTCGTACCGCTAGACCACCAATACTTCTTTTGGGTTTAAGAATTCAGTTTTTAACTCCTGGTGGTGTTTGTGTAGTGGAGTGTCCCTGTAGAGCGGTCGAACATACTGTGATTGCCAACCCGCCTCTCAAACGTTGTCATTTTCGCATGACACCCCCAAGCTACTTCTGATGGTCTATGGGAAAGGTCCATGTCCAGCAGTGGACGTCCGTGACTTTCCGTAGGTTACTGCGATAATTTATTTATGAATGGATTTAAAGTATTATTTCCAAGTTTTATTAAAAAATAACCCTTTGATTTAGGTACATAAATACTTTCTTAATGAAATGTCTGGTTTAGATTCCACAAAAGTCTTAGCTTTCGCCTTTGTAGTTTTAGTGTTTATGCAAAACATCAACGTTATAATGTGCAGTCTAGACAGCTAATAACCATCTAATAAGATCTTAATGAGTAAACTTTATATTAGATTTTTTTTCATTTTACTACAATAAGTTTTATGCAAAATTTGCAGTTATATGAAATACTTGGAGGGTATCTGCTTGCGATGCCAGCGAGATGTGGTTATGATATTGTAAGTTTAAAAAAGTTAATCAAAGTTGAAACGAAGTAAGACAACAACGTCGTATAACAAACGGGTAACGTTTATTGCAACTTTTTATTATGGTAAAGCAGAATACTTATTTTAAAGTCAGACTTAAGCAGCTGACTTTGGCAACCTCGCTTGCTAGACATGGTGACATGGCAACTACTCCCCAAGATTATACATATCATATCTGAGGGATAGCCTATGTCCAGCAGGCGGTGACTTACGGCTGAAATGCTGATGATGATGACAGTCTATCAGACGACAAACGATATCGTGTTAATCTACACTAATATTATAAAGGCGAAAGTTTGTGAGTGTATATGTGTGTTACTTCTTCACGTTTAAACGGCTGGAGCGACTTTAGCGAGTTAGCTGACACCCTGGATTAACACATAGGATAGATAGATAGATAGATAGATAGATAGAAATATTTATTCATGACACACACACACACACACACATAATAATAACAACAAAAAAAATACATTACACAAACGACGTGTGCCACGAAAGCTACGTTTTTTTCCTAATAAACCGCGGGTAACGCCGCGGGGCATAGCTAGTAGTCCAGAAAGCCAAATTTCACTATACGTTGTCGTTACGGTCGTATTGTAGTGAGGATATCTACAAAGTCAAAGTAAGGGCCACAGCTTATTTCAAATAAAAACCTATTGATGAGAATTTATTAATATAACCTTATCACGACTTGACGAGTTCAAAGCCGCGGACGCCACAGGACCGGTCGTTGTGGAAATTATTAAGGGAGGCCTTTGTTCAGCAATGGACGTACTTTGGCGGATAATGATGATGTCATCAATCATCATCATTAAGGAATTAAATATTACATTCTACAGTCAGTAGCAGTGGCTAAACGGGTGAAGTCTTCAAAATTACCTAAATACATGAGCTTGTAAACATTTGATTTTATTTTAAATACCTGTCCTGCTTTAGCTATTTTTGCTGCTGGCTTTACTTAATGTTTAGTAGAAAAGCCAATTTAGATATGACAAATGAATCCTGTACAGTTAAAGTAATCTTGCACAGTGTGTGCACAATTGTCTTGAGAAACAGCTGCAGTTTCTTAGTTATGTGCATATGCCGTATCAAGCTTTATTCGCGCGAGAACAGTCAAGCTATTTAGACTTTGCTTAAGCATTCGTGACCCATAGACAACTGAACCAGGGAGGGTAATATTACAGGACATCCTTACACAAATTGACTGAGCTGGTCATGGAGAGACCGAGAGAGAGAACAGTTTTGCTGTTTTTCAAAGTAAAAGAAGTAAAAGTGTTTTAATTCAATCTCTCTTCTCTTCTTCTTCATCTTCAGCTATTTTTATACTTATAAATATATCGGTGAAAAATTTAACAGAAGGATCATGTCAATGTAGTTGTGCAGAGAATCAATATAAAACTTACGTCAAGATTTGAATATAGAACGCCAACATGCGTGCGTACACACTCGTTACTACTACACATGGTGCTTTATCAAAGTATTTCACCTGTGTTTTCATTTTTCATTCACTTAATCCTTTCACTCGTTCAATTCATTCATACGCTTTTTTTGTAAATAATTATCACTTTATAATGTTCACATAGTGTGTGTTACCATTTACCTCAACTCTCGTGGCACTGCGTATAATATGGAGTAAGACTAAGAGGCATAGATCATACCACAACTTGGTCAGCGGAAAAGCCAATTCCTAGTTGACAAATGTGTCTCGTATAGTTAGCGCTGTTTGCATGCGCGGAGTGCGCCCGCTGACAAATAGCCAGAGTTTCTTAGCCGCGTGTGCCCACACTGTTAACGCGGGCTGAATAAACAACTACGTAATATATGAATGTTATACGGGATGTACTAAATTTTTTTAACAATTTTGGCAACGTTTGATATAAATAAAAAATTTACTGCCAATTAATTTCTTCAAACGATGCAACTGCTCCTAAAACAAAATAGTTTTTATGTATATTCTATTCTGTTATACTCGTACCTACACAACATAAATCGAATATTATAAATAAATAACAACTAAAAGAGAGTCTACGGTCAAGGGCAAAACATGTATACACTAGTTCACCTTATGCCAGGTACCAGGTATAGCAATGGCATAAGGAAAAGGTGTAAAAGAGGAGCGAGTTTTACCAGGTCAGTTTTAACTTGTGTGAATTTACACTGGCTGGTGAATCAGATCATTGAAATTACACATTGCTGATTGCAATTTTTTTACACACAATAATAGCATAATCTTAATTTATTTTTGAATAAAACAAAAAGAAATACAATTTAGTATTACAAGATCCATCGTGGGCAAAATTTTGAGGAGGTTTGTGTGCCTATTGGAAGTTCAAGAAAATAACTATTTAACTGATAATAAGTAGGATTATGTAGCATGAGCTGTTTTTAATATAAAACAAAGTGTATAAATTTCCCATTGAAACATTTTACTTTGACATATTAATTTATTCAGACGTATATTACTCGTAAAACTGGTGTTTGTATATATCCCAAGCAGAAAAAATATACATGTGACCCTAATGACAAAGGGTATAAGTGATGAAAAACTAGTATAAACTTATACCGTTTTTCTCTAGGGCCAAAGACATTAAATTTAAAATTTTGTTACATAAAACAAAATTGTAATAAAATCTCCTGAGTCCCCCTAATCATTAGTCCTGTTTTAAAATTTGGAACCTTATTGAAAAAATCAAAGTTTTAACTAGTAATTTTATTTTATCCTTTATACATTATTGAATAAAGATGGTTGTAAAAGTCACGTTCTGTGAGAGCAAAGGGGCAACTACAATTTTGACAAATACCCATGCAACGTTGGAAGTAAAATCACTGTAATTATTTGTGTGCAGCCGTTAACGAGTATAACTTTTCATACACTTCTAAAGTTACAGCAGCGCATTATAATATTTTCTTAGAAACACTTTTCACTGGATAAGCCGCACGCCACACGACAACAATCAACTCTATAAACACTACCCAAATAATAAACTAGAGACTTAATGATGTAGAATAAAAACAGAAAAACTTAAATAGAAAAAACTTTCTTAGGAACGTAGCCTCGAAAGTCTTTTGGTCATAAAAATAAATATAAGCGTTTACAGCCAACCGTACCGTTTTGCGATTCTACATAGATAGATAGATGCTTTATTCAAATATTTAATAGTGTTGTTATACAGGTCCCTGCAAAACCGTTCGAAAAGTTTGTCTGCAGGTTTGGGAATATAGCTTACATATTTTAGCACTTATATTTTTTAACCCACCTGGCCATTTTTGATTATTGTTTCTATATAAATGTAAATACATTGGTTCATATGGTTTGATAATTTGAAATAGTATACATCATTATCATATCAGTCGAGGGTCGTCCACTGCTGGACATAGACTTCCTTCAAAGCGACCCACAATGACCGATTTTGCGCCACCCTCATCCAGTGGATTCCCGCGATCTTTACCATGTCGTCGGTCCACCTCTACCCGCGTTACCCGTCCGATAGGTGGTCGCCACTCGAGAATCTATTCACCCCATCAATTCTACGTGCAATTAAACATGTTTCCCATCCATTGCCACTTAAGTAGCGATCCGGAGGGCTATATAGTACATTTAGTTCTGCTACGAATGACATCGTTACTGATGCGATCGCGCTCCCTTACTCCCACTCCCAGCATAGCCGTCTCCATTTACCCTTTGGGTGACTTTGAGTCTTCTTATGAGGTCAATGCTAAGCGACCACGTTTCAGTGCCATATGTTATCCTGGCAACACACACTGGTCAAAGACATTCATCTTGAGACAACATGGAATATAAAAAGTAAAGATGTGATTGCAATGGGGTTGGTACAATATGGTTATTTAACATACTTACATGATAATTATACATAATTATCACTGCATGTCAAATAAAATTTCTTGCAAGGGCTAATAAATATCTTTAATATAAAAAAATTATGGCATATGGTCGTATTTTATTATTATTAAACATGTTTCTTGATTAACATGACTTAATCAAGAAACATAACATTACTACAAACATAATATATACACATATATAAAAATGTAGTGCAATAAATAAAGATTGTAAGTCATTGTTTAAATTATTGTCTATGGCATATTTATGCGTTGTTTCGGGCGATACACAAACAATATATAATGGTCTATACCTTAATTATCAACTAATATGACTATCGTGAATCACAAGTTGTAAACTTTGGTCTACCTCCAAAGAAAAATAGTCACATTGTTTTCCCCATTACAACAAAATTTACCAAACAAATTCGTCCCATTCACGAGACTATTTCACGCCCTATTTTCCCGTACGAATTTTCTAGCCCACAATTGAAAATCTACCGCAAACCACCGGCTTTTGTGTGAACTTTTTATTACACACTATTTTTTTCTGTAGATAAATGACGTTCATTCTTAATTCAATTTAGGGACATAGTTGGGTAACACGGAAATAGGAAAAACAAAATTATTGAGAGCGTAGGCGGAATCCGCAACATGTTTGCTTAAAGAGTTTGAACTACACTTAAACAACTCGAATAGATATATATATCGATCAATACATATAAATATAAATTGGTAGTTTGAAAATTGAAGAGTAGATAAACCAGTCAAGTTCATAAATATATATGCATATGTTAATCTTAAAACATTAAAATATGGCTTGCAATTTGTACACATATTTATAATACGAGTACGAACAGTAGACAGCGTTTGTTTTTGACACTTATAACACTTCTCAGTTCGCTTACTTTGCAATGGGACATAAAATGATTTTGCACCTAGTTTGGAAAAAAAATATGCTTTAAATACAAATAGCAAATTTTATTCAAAATAGTGCAAGTAATTTCATACAAATTATTTATAGTATTCGAGTATTATTTTGGCGTCATTTGGTTCAATGTTCTTTCGTTTTATATATTGAATAAGAAATGTAGGTGATAAGTATAATTTGATTTTTTTTAAAGTTTAGGGTTAGTTTTTCCTCGCGATAATGAGGTGAAAAATTGTGTGTTACTTTCGGAAGCAAAGTTTGTTCCCCTCTTGTGCCTTAAAACTCTCATAACGCTCAAAATACCTTGAACCACTCGCTATGCGTTAAATTCTTCTCGCAATCCATCGCTAGGTCGGATCTCAAAATTAGCACGAGAAGGTAAACTCTAACTTTGCTCCCTTGTATAAAATTTTATTTTAATTCCTGTTTTTCACACTTTGTCATTTTGTTACATTTACGGTTATTTTAATTTAATATTTACTTGTCTATCATTATTTTCGACCCTAACTTATATCTTTACGCATTGCATGATGTACGTAGAACAGAGAAGGGTCAATTTTCTTAGACCGTTCCAGCTAGATTCTACGTCTCGGCATCACAGTAAGCGGTAGATGTGCCCACCAGGGTGCCACTCTGCGGCTAAGTGATTTTATTTGTGTCCACATTCCTATGTGTATCAAATTACGCGGCCTTGCGACCAGCTGCTTGATCGATTGTCCACGGTTTTGCTAAAAGCGCCGATATTGACTCAAATAATTACTCCGTTCAGAACGCATGGTCAGAAGTTGTTGAGCCTAAAATGGTATTAAGACATTAATGTCTGTCTTGCGCTGTAAAAAGAGAATGTGTGGGAAAATATCTACATTAAACAAAACTCGGTTTAGTGAGTCTGCGTTCTAGGTCACGTTTTTTAAGGAAGGCAAATATTAAAAATAACTTTTTTTGTACCTTTCTTATATTTTATTTCGTTCTTATATTATCGGCATTAATAACTCCCCTGTAGAACCTTGTCACCCGTGTAGACAAAAGACATAGATAGCGAAAATTTTCAATAGCGTTTCCCCTTTATGTACTTTGAGTACATTTATCTAATTTAGGCGCATAGTCAAATACTAGGTTAGGTTACATTGTCGATATCTATTTGTATTGTATCGAAAAAATTAGATATCCATTATTTTGTTTCGTTAAATAGTTGATGATAGAGGATTTGGGTACGTAGTCAAATAAGAAACGATTTTAAGAAGAATTAATGTTGAAAGTGGTTAGACAAATTGTATACTCCCGTGTTCCCGTAGTATTCCCATTTATTCGAATACGTCTTGCTATTCTTTATGCAAATGTGGAAGCGGGAACCTTATCCAGGGGTGTCACTCTCAGCTACCGAATCGATTTGGAAGTTTATTCAGGCTGACATCCCGAGGTAGGGCTGTGCCAGGATATATTCCGCTTCTTATTACGCGGACCGAGGTCTCAACTCCGAACACGTGTCGAAGTACAATTTTCGAAATTGATGTGCACGATATCACTCGGCTCAATCATGGATTCTTTTGAAATGCATCGGAATTTACATTATTTTGCTGAGATGAGAAATAAAAATGTAAATTTGTTGATTTCTGCTTGACTATACCGATTGTTGCAAAAGGCAATGTATTGTGTTTGGAATGTATTTGACCTATCAATGTAGGTCCCGGGTTTGACATATTTTATTAGATTCTTCGTGATATTTTGAGAGGGGTTTTTCATTTAAATCTCATTTTCTCTTCACTTCCTTAGAAACAATTGTTTATATGTTAATTTAGAACATTTACTTTGTAAATACATTGTAGTAAGAAATATGAATATAAAAAAACTGTTTGTTCTGTTATGTTATGTAATTATACTGGAAAGATCGAGTTATCTGTTGAAATATAGAATGACGTTGGGCATGACAAAACTGATATTTCTTGAATTTTGAAACTGTAGTTATGAACACAATCTGTATCATCAACAATTGCTACATCTCAGGTACATAACTTTAGTTAAAAACAAAATTCAATTTCACGCCAAGCCTAATTCCATCCGTACCCTCAAAACTGCCGACTATATATTTTGTGATACATTTAAATAAGTCAACTGTTGCGATATCATCAGAATTTATACGTTAGGGCTGCAAGAGGACCGAAAAGCGAAAAGGTTACAAATGTATGAGTTTCATAGAGTTTTAAGGTCTTGTATTCTGTACAACAAGACGGTGGCTGCGCACAATTGGACGTGACAACCGCCGCCCAATCGTGTGGTTGAATTTAAAGCAAACGGGGGAAAGTTGAGTCAGCGAGGTTTTCCTTCAAATACTAAGAAGACATTATCGCAGATTCGCAGGCACAATAGTGGTATGTGGAAGTGAGTCTGCGCGACAGATGAGGAAAGTGAGGTTATGATTCTAAAATGGGTCTCAGTGTGTGTATGTTAAAATTTATATTTCTGTGAGAGAACCCAATAGTCTAATATTTACAATCAAATCTAAACATATTTTAATATTTATTTTTATTCAGATTTCATAATTGCTTTAACTTTATTGTTACCTAATTGTAGTTTTGTCCCGTACCTATTTATGTTTAAAACCAGCGTCTATTTCAACTTCATATCTGTAATACTCGTAAATTTTATTTTAGATCATCATATCATAGATATTTACGTAAAAACTAGGCTAAAAAAATACAAAACTTCCGTAAGATCAAGACATATTCAATATAATTAAAACTAGTAAAATCAACATTGTCTTTGAAAAATTAGTGTGTCCCATTAGCATTACGCGGTTGGATAAAAGGAGTTTCCTTTAAAGTTGATAATAATGATCTTAACAACATTAATGTGAGAAACCTCCCAAATTGCCCGGAGAACGACGAACGGAGTACATGGCATGTTTACTTAGTATAACAACGAGAACGACCATCATTACTCTCAAGTGTTGTATTTAACGCGCTACCGAAGCCAACTTCATATTTATAGGCTGTTGAATAATAAAATATATTTATCGGACGTTATTAAAATTATACAGCGGATTTTATTATGCACTACTATGTTGCATAATATATGGTCAGGCGACGTATATCGAAGTATAAATTCAACAAAGTAAAGTTTCAATGTGATGTGAAATTCTAAAATGGACTATACTTCTGGACAAATAAAGTATGCATTTAGTAACAGATTAATTTCTGATGAGAGGAAGCGTTAAATAGTTAATCTATCAGCATGTAAAACTGGCAATGCATGTTCATGGATGCTAAAAAGCATTCTCGTAAAGGAAGTGTACAGTCATAAAGATTCAAAGTATAACATAAATGCAGATACGGCTAATTATTGATGTTGTAAATCTTTGTTATTACCACATTACCCTTACGATTTAAAACTGATATCATTTTGTGAAGGTTTTTTCGAGAAATTTCGTAAAAGGTAATAGTTACATAGCGATAAAGTCGCAATTTATACTCAAACATTGTAAATACTAAAACAACGTATGTTAAAATTACCAGACAAATAGAGTGGCAGTAAATAACTAGTATTACAAGACATGGCAATAGTTGACAACAGGTTTGGCCTAGTGGGTAGTGACCCTGCCTATGAAGTCCATGAGCTGTGTTCGAATCCCAGTCAGGGCATTTATTTGTGTGATGAGCTCAAATGAACGTGTCGGTCGTGTATAAAAATAAAAATAAAAATATTTGTTCCCGAGTCATGGGTGTTTTCTAGGTATTTAAGTATTTTATATATTAAATATATATCGTTGGCCGAGTACCAACCCTTCTTGACATTACCGTGAAACTCAGTCAACTTGTGTAAAAATATCCACTAATATTTATTTATTATTTCTTTATACAGTGGTGATTTTAAGCTCAAATTCTTAATTACCACCAACTAGGGTGGCATCTTTTAAGAGTAGAGCATTCAAATCTGTGATTTATTGTCACGAAGAAATAGTGTTTTAGAAATATGAGCAATAGTAATTGAAACCCGTTGGTATTAAAATTATAATATTCCTGCAAAGTTATTGAAACCTTTTGTATTTTACCTATTATTTTTTTTATTCGAAGGCTCGAAAGTCCATAATCTCTCACATTTTAGATTTACTGTCCTGGCATTTAATAATTTCATTGTAAATGACAAAAAAATGATAAAAAGAAAAAATGAGCTGAATAATCTAAGCATCACTTCTGTTAGGTCTAATAGAGTTTAATCTTGTTGTCACACCAATGACGATTGTCTTATTCAAAGAGGCCTCATCAAAAGACTGCGGACTCCTACATAAAGACTTGACATGAGAAGAATGTAAAAGACAGTTGCTAAATCTAAATTGTCTAGAGAATGTGGGTGGGCGCCGGCGCGCGATAAACGATGACAGAATTATTGAATCTGTGTTTGCCCGCCGTTCTAGGGTGTGACTGACAAGGGTGACTCGAGTTGTATATTGCCAAATATATAAACTGTCAGAATACCTAAAATCTGCACTGGACCGAAATAGCTGAAAACACTCAAAAGTAGTTCGAGAATTTTATTCGTGTTTATTCTCCAAGATTTATTTCTAAGAGTTATAGATTAGAAAGATTTCCTTATATGTAAAGTATTCGAGCTTTATTTAGGTTGACTTGTGACTGTATCCAAATAAATGTTTCAATTAAACATAGCTTTCATCATCTTTAGTCTATACTTTTCTTCTAATCATGTATATGAATGATTATGTTCATTTAAGTAGCACTTGAAAAAAAACATAATATAAAAAAATAAAAGTAGATTATAATGTAGTGAATTAATTTTTTACAGTTATTACACATTATTACAAATAAACTAACCGCGCAAAAATTACCGTGTATATTGATATGAAGACTTTTTATCTGAAACCACCAGGAAATTTCCGTTAGCCAAACATCAGATTTAAATTTTAAAGTTAATTTACGTAGTTAAGTCACGTTTATTAGTAATAATAGATTACAATAGTTAATACTGTACTTGAATAAGTCCTTCTTGTTTTCCTCAGTAGTTAAGCGAGCCAAGTGTTCAATATGATCTTGACACGTTCTTGTTCTCTTAACAATAAAATAGTGTCAGGCTTATTTTGAATACCTCAGTCGCTTAGTTACTTCTGCTGCTGACTGTACGTTGATATACAATGCAAAGTTTTATAAAAAAAACATATAAATATTAGAATTTTAAAGTGATGATCCTTTAGCAATCACCAGCGATAAAGCTACCGCCAGATTATTTTTAAATTACCTTATATAAAATTTAAGCCCTCTTTCCTTTGTCAACGGTTTCATGTCATATATTCGTTCATACATAAAGCAATCTACAGGTCACAAAACCTAAGCTGCGGGCACACATGCGGTCGTGTAACCAGACCCGACACGTCGCAGCACAAAGCCTCGCCCATCTGACATAAGCCTTACAGCTCGCATCCGATTGGTGGGGCGTTCGCTTTCTTTCTATATAAGGTTTCGCTGACTGTGTAATTCTATAATGTTTTAAATCGGATTTGAAAATTGAAATGTTTAATTGGATTGAGGTATAAACCAATTTTCCAAATTAGTGCGCACGTGATATAATCTTGTTCGGTTTGCCGTTGTAAGTCCGCTTCAAGAATGTCAGTAAGAGTCAGACAGTAAGGCTTGTAATTAACGATATAAGCCTTACTGTCTGACTGTTACTGACTTAATATATTAAGCGCGGAGTGCGCTGTATTAGTCCCAGACAATATTAGTCCCAGTCACCATAAAAAATATTAAATCAGTGATAATACAAAAACCAGATAAACTGCTAAGTTCATAATGTACAAATCAACAATTATTTTTTTGCAAAAGTAAACTTCATATTCCAAAATTTTGCATCGATTCTGTCACATCCAGGAAAGACATTTAAATATAAATGGTGTAAAGATTTTTTTTAATTTGTTACACACTACAACATATAATTTAATGTACCTAATTGATGTGAGTAAAAACGAATAACCCTTAAATGTAAGTCACATCAATGCTGTTGTCTCACTTGAGTTCTTAACGTAAAATTGAAATAAATTATATCAAAATCAAATTATTACAGTGTAAAAAAATATCATTCATACTTATTGTTACAGAATTTCATATCTGTACAAAACGTTAAAACACGTAGAAATACTGAATTTAGCGCGTTATCTGCAGACATAAAATCGTTTGCCAAACAATGATAAAATGAGTATATGCGAGCTATACTCCACTGCTAGTATTTATAATTATACACCCAACTCTTTTGGCTTAAAAAATCACAATTCCGTAAGGGTGTTTTTACCAATATTTTATTGTTAGAAAAGTCCCAGAACCTTTATTGTTCCCCATCCATAGTGAATAGCCATTGAATCTTCGCCCAGAATTGCCATTCCTACCGCTTACGAAGCAATCTTACATCCGGTTACTTTACGTGTGACATCTGTTCCCTCTCATGAAACGTAGACGAGCCTAGGAAATAATAAAACCAAGATCAAATAGAATAAGTTTATAGAAGTTTCAGTATGTATAGCAGAAATAGTACAAATATCGTTATTACTTTTACTTAAATTTTTTGCTTACCATTAAAATTATCGCCAAAAAATATTGGTGTGGTAATAGAATTTTTTATAAATTTGTTTAGGCTTTTTAAGTAACGTTTACGTTTTAAACTTCCAGAAGTTTCCACAACTAGAATCTGAAGCAACGACAATACGCGTATTATAATCCGACTATATTATGTAGATATATTGTTTGACCATCAACCATCTTTAATGTATTTTTTTAAATTGTTGTAACATTTTTTTTTTGCAGAGAACACTGGTTTGGGTGAAATAAATATTCGTGAAGCAGTTATTACAACATCTCGGTAATCAGCTGTCATCTCGAAAAGTCGTGAAAGTCTTTGTGGTGATGTCAAACATCACGCTAATAAACGCCGCCTGGGTAATCAAAGAGAAGAAACAAGTAACTGTAAAATATTAAATGAGGTAAATAGTTACTGAGGTTTGATGGAAGAGAACTGAGATAAGGACTTTAAATTGCAGAGATATAGGTGAATCAGACTTGTTCAAGGATTCCTAAAGCTGCGTATCGTGTAATAGTTGAGTTGGGATCAGGAATATAAAAATTGTTTTCACAATTGGATATGGATGTAAACTCTTTTTCTTTGAAATATCAAAGTGATTGGCCACTATTAATTTTATGACGTTTTTTGGCTATATTTGAAGTTTATTGACTATATTAATTTGATAAATTTAAGAGAATGTTTGAATAAATAAACATTAACATTTATATAAAACATGATAATTACATAATGTAGAAAATTACTCTTCAAACAGTTATTTTCAATTGAAATAAAATAAGACTTTTATGTCTGAGGCACATAGGGACCAAAAATCCAAGTTCAATATACATATCACAGTCACCATCCCTATTGCTAGCAACTATGTATTCAAATTCCTAAGTCTAAAGTGTGTTGTATACGTTTGAAATGACATATACCTTATTCTTCTTAACTTCTGCGTTAATTACGACCAGTAGAGTATAATACATATTCGTCAACAATCGTACCTACTCGTAAGTAATTTAATGAAAATTATAGTTACCTATTTTAATTTATACACAATGTAGATATGTAGGTATACTGACAAAGTTAGTATTAATGTTAGACCAGAGACAAAGATTGTGTTAGAAAGTCCTTAAATAAAACATCACCCCCTTGTTCCGATAATAAAAAACGATCTATCCTATTACCCAAATTACGGGGAGATCGGGCATCAAGAAGATTCACTAGTAGGCACTAAAGTTGCCGAAAAAGTTCGCTAAAGTACGGCGCAAATCTCCTATATATCCAGAGCAGATGTTATCTGTGACGCCGAGAATAATATCCCCATGAGCGATTTCCTTAATTTCGTGAGGCGAATCAAGGGATCGATCCGCCCAGATCGCTAGTTAGTGATAACGTTTATGGCCCAACGCCGGTCTGCGAATAACGAGGATCTTTCTTTCTTTCGATCACGACCCAACGCGGTATTCGTGTCTGGATGTCAATTGGCTATAAGGTTGCGAACTTTCCCGAAGATACGGCTACGAGGTCACTGTTTATTGTTCTTGTTTTTCTGCGGCGTTTGTAATTGTGTTCCTGACGCGAGATAAACACGTCGGGGTTATAAAAAGTTGCTATTGCTCGCGCTATTCTATTGTGAATATTGTGATATAGTGAACGTTAATGAAAGCTACATTGTTTGAATGTTTCCCGAGATTATAAGAGAAGAATAACGTGATTAAATATTTAATTGAGTCTTAATCTGATACTTTATTGTTTATTTCCTAGCTAGTCCTAACCTAACAGAACGAAGGCTTAATATGTTTTAGGGTGAAACGTTGTGATGTATCAAAATAATTACTTAGGTTTTAGTTTTTGAAATATTTGTACTGCCTAAATATCATAATTTTAACGGTTTCTTTAAATCAATAATGTAACTTTTGGGAGGCAAATGATACAAACTGAGTCCCTGGGTGCAACTAAAAAAAGAAAAACAACGAAAGAATTCTTAAATCTGTCATCGTTCACAGGATTGTCAACTTATAACACTGAGTTAGTCGTTTGAAAAGCAGGTGCGTAGTCATCCGTCATCATTCACTTTTTGTTTATCTCGAAGAGTTAACAAATTGTTTTAGCCGGGCTAGTCCGACAATGCTACAGTCAGCCGTTTTGACGAGTGTGAGTTTGGGTGGTCCCACTAATTGCCTTCTGTCATCTATTGCTAGTGACAAATCGGAGTTAGACAGGAAAAGATAATACCTTGTTTGATCGATGACCCTCGTGATCAAATAGAAGTAGGTTCTTTTGAAATTAACAAAAAACTGAATACTGATAATATCATCCGTTAATTAAAGACGTGGGTAGAACTTGAGCAATTATGTCACGTAACAGTTACTTGTTCATATGAATAGATTACGAATATAACTTTATTCACACCTCCAACGTCAGTGATTCTCTAAGGAATTTATTCATTTTGATTTGCATAATAATAACGCATTGGTGATTTGGATGTAATTACTTTTGGGAGGAGGGAATAATTCTAAGTTTAATGCTCGGGGTTAAATAATTATTGATGGGCACGTTGGGGCTAGTGTAAAACTTATTTATGAGCTGCTAATGATACCAGAACTTTTCGAATTTATTCACAGGTTATCATGAATGTTTAGTTCGTTTGTACTCAGTTCATAGGGTGTTACAAGATAAATGATAACGTAACTTGACAGTGTAATAACTTCGGTACTTAAGTTTATAAATACGACTTTGTTCACACCACTTAATCAAAAAGTGACTTTCCGTGACAGAGAGGGTTTATAGGGTATTTCTACTGTTCGAAAACTTAACACAATTTCACAGATAAATGGTCAATAATATACTATAGTATAACAACTTGAAAGTGGAAAAGTATTTACAAAAATAATGTTGACAAGAATAATTACTACTTATATAATGATTGCAACAGGCGATCGACAGCCCGCCTGAGTCCGGCCGGGCGTCCCTACAACATCTATATAATGTGAGAATCAGTATGTATCACATATGGCAGCAATATTATTTTCAAATCCATTCGGATTCACTATGCTTGAAATGGTATTCTACAAAGAACTCTTTAGCTTCGTTGAGGTTTAAGCATACATACTCGCAGGAAATATGTATTTTGCTCCACACTGACACAATCTATACTTATAATTAAATGTATTAGTCCTCTAACCCTGCGTTATGTCAATCCATGCAATACAAAATGCATTATAACGTGAAATTTTATTCTTATTCAATTCCTAAAAACGAACCGGTTTTAACAACTAATTGCATAGTATTGAAGTATTTGCATATACCAGCCATAATGGTAGTTTCTGATTACGTGTCCAATTTCATCCAGTATAGCATCTCATTTTACAATAATGTTTAGAATTTACTGTTTTTTATGGGAGTGATACTTGATTGTTTTGTAATACTTTATTCGCCAGAACGCATATTTTTTTATTTTGTAATAGTTATTAGTGCTAATTATCGTCGTCATCTGTCACAAAGTTTTATCGGATCCTTAACAATATTGTGAATATTCCTTAAATTTACATTTATTCCCGGAATCGATGTGGTCGGCATCCGACGCACATGTCATGCAATTTGCTGCCATCTTCACTTAATTCTAAAATGCTACAGTACAACTTCAGATTTTGCTTAAACAACTACTTCCTAAGCATATACATTTTTAATAGAGCTA
Organism: Grapholita molesta; assembly: GCA_022674325.2. Taxonomy (NCBI): domain Eukaryota; kingdom Metazoa; phylum Arthropoda; class Insecta; order Lepidoptera; family Tortricidae; genus Grapholita; species Grapholita molesta. The sequence continues at coordinate 9,860,359 of CP053135.2, read as the reverse complement.
TAACAACTTATAAAGAAAACTAATAATAAATTGAAGAAAGCTATCGCAAGGTTCGTACTTAGCAAACAATATTCGCCTAGGCAATTTGGTTATATATTATTTATTAAATTGTGCTTAGATATATATTTTATAGACAAAACAACTTTTCAATAAAAACCATTTTATAATGAAAATGAATTAAGTTTCAATATATAAAGAACTCATTTTCTAATTGGATTTCATTTACTGCCCATTCTTTAATAACTGGTCACCTAACGCTAAAATAGGTTCTATTTATGAGTGAACAAAATTCATTTTCGGACTAACGTAGCCAGTTTTTGGAAATAAAGGCCATGATGCCCATGATCTTAAAACTTAGAAATCGTTGAAAGTAGGTATGTAATATAATTTTACAGAAGACCACAGCCATAATAACACTGCTACCTTTCAGGTATGTAGTGTTGTATTCCTGATGGTGAGTAAGGTTCCCAGAGCTCCAACCCCCCTTAAAGGCCGGCAACGCGCTTGTGACTCCGCTGGTGTTGCGGGTGCCCATGGGCGATGGTAATTGCTTACCACCAGGCAATCCGTCTGCTCGTTTGCCGCCTATGTCATAAAAAAAAAGTATGAGTCAGTCGGTTCGTAAAAAGATCCTCCTTAACATTGCAAGTCACATGTTGGCGACAATTATTTTCGTCATGACGTTACGAAAGTTGGGGTGAACTGTTCGGTGAACAGATACTGATCGTGACTTTAATTGTACGTGGCGCTAACGTAATGTTTGTCTACAAGTGCCTTTGACGTGGGCTTATATGTGTTTTACTCGAAGCGACTTTATTTGAAAAACTGGTACGTATAGTAATCGCAGTATCAACGAGCGACTAAAGCCATAATGCCATCCCTTTCAATATTGCTTGGTTGTTTCAAGAGTAAAAGAGAAAGCATTGTGACTACTATCGCTATTTAGTATTGGGGAGATTAAAGTGATACACATAGTTTAGTAGTACCAATAATTGTATTACTATGCAGTTAAATAAAAAAAATCATGTACTCTTTAAAAATCCTGTCTTAAGAACGCCGGTAAGAAAATAAATTAAAAAAAAAACTAGATTTGTGATAAAAGTTATTCAAGTCATCAATGTTCATATCGGCTATAATACCTACATGTCTAATAACCGTGATATAATTTTTTTCATAATCATCATCATCATCATCATCATATCACGCATTTATTTTTTGTTTTTAATTATTGATGCTGTGGAATGGATACGTACATACAAATGTACAGTAAGTAATTGCGTAATTAAAACACTAGGTACCTATATAACATTTAAAAAAAATCGCATAGAATTTACTACCCACTTTAAGCTGTGGCTGAATGCAATTAATCGGACCCAAATTTCTCCAACGTTAATTTAGTTCCATCGTTGTTAACCGATACTTTACAAAACCCGGGCAAAGCTCTATTTTTCACAATAATGGAGCAGTTTAGATAAACGAGTTACACGGTTGAATAGTTCAATTTAAACACTGACTAATGGAGATAAATTCACTTTAAATATTACCGAAATGTTCTTAGCAACTGTTTTATTGTGTACCGTTACAGTTGATTTAGCAGACGACATTTGGAAAGGGTGCGGTGATACACTATTTGTCCATGGGTATCTTATTGTGGGATCTATTTATGGCTGACACGTGTTCGTTTGTTTAATCGGGCTTTAAGATATTTGTGGTATTTTCTTGCCACAATGGCGTTGATTTATTTCGCTACTAAATGCTATCAAATCGTTTGAAAAATGTATACTACTAAGGTAATAACTTATTAAGGTAAGTACATAATAAAAACCTATTTATAGATTAACTTTTACATTAGCAACTTACAATAAAAGTTACGGCCAATGTTTTCTAAATGTTCCTCGACTTTTGTAATTATCATTTAAGAGTTTGATCATATTCGTGTAGTAATTAAAGAGAGGTTAATAAAGTATCATAAACATTTCAACTTAATATTAATAACCGCTCAAAGCAAAAAGCAACGTCAAAATCGCAAGCGAAACATTAAGCAGAGAACTCTAAAAACATTTAATTTCCATATTCAATTTCGGACACTTGCTCTTTTTGGCATATTAGTCGGCATGTAAACCCATGAACGCGCGTCTAATTTCGGCCAAGTTGATTTGGTCGTTTTCTCATTATAGCAACGCTGGGTGGGCGACGGCTGACATGAGGAAATCGTCCTTAGGGATAAATAAAATTTGACTTGTCTGAAACGCGCAGGCATTAATGTGTCTGACTGTAGTTGTAATGGTGGGAAATATGTTATGACAATTTCTGAGGATTTTGTGATTGTTATTATACTTGTTGGGTTAGACAGATGAGGATAGTTACATGTTCCTTTGGAGATGAAAGTTGCTGTCGAGTAAATTATTACTACAACGTCGCTACCATCACTACTAATAAGTAATATAAATATCCCCATACAGTTTTAAGTGCCTTTAGAAAAAAAAGTAAATGACGATTATATTGATTAGTTAAGTTTACAAATTCTTAAATAAATAAATAATATTTAGATGATAAAATTACATTTATACACGTAAAGAGTGTCAATAAACATACTTCACATACGTTCCATAAATATTTACAAATGAAAGAAGGCTACATCTCGATATACGAGTATAATTTATTATATTGTCTCAAATAAATAAATTATTGGTCAAACAAAGTCTATCGAATATCCTATAGTGCAAACTATCTACCATGTCAAATTATAAATTTATTTCAGAAAAAATACCTCCCTAAATTGGTGGATCATCAAAAGTCCGAATAATCGGAATCCGTAATCGAGAATTGTGCCTAATAAAATATACACGCTACCATAAACTAAACGAATATTTTATTGTTTAATATTTTAATGGTATAAACATCATAAAGGTGAAAAATTGAACTGAAGGACCATGTCTATGTAGCTGTGCAGAGAATGAATACAGAACTTACGTCAAGATTTGAATATAGAAAGTTGAGATGCGCGTTATTACTATTATAGCTAGGCCAGGTACCATAGGTTAAGTTTTTCACCTATATCATCATATAATTCCCGTTAAATCCTTGGCACTGTCTCGTTATTTTTAATATGTATAAATAAACTATGTAACTTTTATGAGTTATGACTAATGTTTTGAATACGGAGCCAAATGTCTTTCTACGACACACTGATAATTAGCACAGCGACCTACAATTGAAAACTCTTGGAATAATCAGTGTAACCAAATGCTCGTATTAGTTATCCCTCTATTTTAAATTGTAGTACCTACACTGAAAGACAAAAAAGATTGTTTCGATACGTGTTGCAGCGAAATTAGTTGAATTAACAAAGTAAAGGGTTAATAAAACAACACGAACATTTGTTTTCAAAGAAAAGTTGTTGACTTAAAAACTTAGGGCGAATTTCTAACCCTAATTTTTGTTGTACATAAGCTAATCGCAACTAAAATTTGTTTTCTGGGTAGAAAATGGTACCTATATGTTACATACAGCGGTATATCTGTATCTCGTAGACTTGCCCTAGTCTCCTGTTTTTACTCAACTGCCGAAGATTTCTTGTATATTTCGATGGTTTATAGGGGTATATGTATTTTAATCCATCACCATGACCTACGAGTATTTATAATCCCATAATCGCTTGACGTGCCAGGTTACATTGAAAATTTTTGGACGTTTTCCGTATGATTAAAAATTACATCCAACAAATACTCTTTGTACTGCTAAATAAAATAATCTTTGCAATGTACAGTCACCAAATTTGATTTTATAGAGGACTCTTCGTTCCTTGTCACAATGAAAATCTATAATATGAAGGACGCAAAAGATCTCTTATTAACGTCACTGTGACAAGGTTCGAACTGGCCTATAAATAAAATTGGTTAACTATACAGAAAGCGCATTTGCCCGTACAAATAACTAAAGTAGCCCTAAAAAAACGCCACGTAAGTAAAAACATTTTTTTCCATACCCATCAAATAGTGACCATGAATTATTTATCACTTAGTTTTTTGACTGTGGGTTAATAATCAAATTATGGCAGCGTGATAATTCAATTATTACACAAATATACGTATATAGATGTTATTATATGATTAATACTTAATTGTTCAAATGTTAATTCTAGCGTGAATTCTTTAGAAAATCCAAGTGTTCCATCAAAGCTATAATAAAGCAAGCTGCAACAATTATGTAATAATTATAATCTTCCGCTCTGACGGGTCGAGACAAAGATAAAATTAACATATTTCTTTAACCTGAAATCGACTATTGTCCCAGAAAATTAGACACTGCCCGTACAAATCGTTAGGCCGGCAATTTGGCGTAAAAATTATGTGCCGTGGAAGATAATTAGAACCAGTGGAGGTTAGAGCGGGTTTTAAAATGAAATGGGGTTTTCTGATCGTTAATTCATCTTAATTACCTTTCTGATGGACTTTTTGAAGGCTACCTCGTTCAAAGAGATGAACTTACTTAGTATCCCGCTCGTTATCTTTGGACGCAGTTAAGTTTGCATTGATTTTAGTCAAAACTACGGTCGTAAGTGGAACATGGGCAAACTTCGATTTCAAATATATTACGTTCCAATTGTTTTTTTTTAAGTAAAATTTTATTTTACTCGCAATGAAAATAAGTAATTTAACAATATGATTTTATAATTATGACATATTACGATAGAAGAAAATATTAATAACTTGCATAGTTCCAAGCGCAAAGGTGCCCATTACGCTCGCCGCGTTGCCACGTCGAACCGCAATGGACAGCCTCTGCACCAGAAACGACCCAGAGCGTGGATCGAGGCCCCTCTCTCTCAAGTGCCTCCCAAGTTGCCTCAGAAAATTGGCGTCGGAGCACCAACATAATATATATTGATAAATAGTATTTATTTTTCATTAAGCATTGATGAAAATTACGCACATGTGTATCTACTTAATATAAAGAAGTACTTACGTCTTTTCATATTAATATTGTGTAATAAATATTATTGCTAAATGTTAAACAATAAGTAAATTTATATAGAAGTAAGAATATTACTCATCATTAATTGTTTAGGCATAAAAATCCTGTGTCCGAACAAAATACTTAAATTTTATCGGTTCTACACTTCTAACTTGAAAATGCAACAGCCACGCAATCTTTTTTATGGAGTATATGTAATGTTATAATTATGTTCACTAAGAGCAGCGTAAAAGTATAAAAGCCAAATAGAAGTTTCAATAACGGAACACATATTTTTTTTATTTGAGTATATAAATCGTTTAGTTCAACAGCAGAATCTCTCCAGTGCCAACTATAGATTTTTCGAACAACGAACGCGGCCTCGGTTTAAAATTGGCGATACGCGACATAAATCCCAGTTATTCGTCATACTGTCGCCTTACTGCGTTCGACTCCAAAAGGTGTCGGGATCGTAATAGCCTGGCCATAACCACAGTTAATATATTTGCTAAATACAGTAACACAACTGGGTACCTATAAATCCGTCGAAACCGATAAGTCGACAATATATTACTGTTGTTGTCATTTCAACTATACCGTACTTTCACTGTCTACCCGTTGACATGGTTCAAGATTTCTTTCATACAATATCTACATCAAGATGCTTTGATGTCAAAATGCGTTGCATAGTGTTAAGAATTTCGATTTCCAAGATAACACATGCGAGTATTTTATGTTTGAGCAGTACCATTCTTCATATTTAACTTTATCAAACCAGAATGGAAATGATTGTGCTGGTATTTAAGTTTATCACATTTTATTAGAACCATGTTATAGCCAAGCTATAGGTGCGCTTAAATATTTTGGTATTTACGAAGTTCTGTGTCGATCGGGTTATATGAATCAGCTCCACGCTCTTCTTCGCCACAGTGGAAATCGACGCACGTCAAAGACGATTGTTTCATTTATCTTGTATAGTATAGTTTTTGGTGTATAATTCCGTAGTACATTAGTACACTACTATTAAGTTGTGTTACTGTTTTACCATATATTGTGAAAAAGCTTATCGCGGCAACCAAGAGAGGCCGTTATTCAATGAAACGTCGAGGCGACGGCAGTCGCGCCCTTATATTTCTGGGCATTAGGAGCAATATCTTTCGATCACATCCTGGTATGAGAGGAGATGGTTATTAAATATTTTTTTTTGGTAGCCTGTTTTAAGTGTCCCATTGTTGGGCAAAAGCCTCCCCTCTTTGTCTCCATCTCCACTAATCCCCGTCACTTGTGTGATCCCACCACTCAATGCAGAAGGCGTCGAAGTCATCCTGCTATCTCATTTTCCCTGCTTACACTCCGGCCAGCATCCACCACTTAAATGAAATAGGCTGAAGGATTAAAAAGAAGATAATGACCACGCGAAATTCGTAGGTTCCTACCGTATTTATTTTAATAGTTATTTTTGGAATTAACCAATTCAATCGATTGTGTTATTCACCATTGTAGCATATAACGCGTATAACGCATAGAAAAAGTCATATAACGCGTATTTATTACAGAAAAGGTCTTACAAGTTTGTCGGTTGTTTTAGTTAAAATGCATGTTTTATGAGTTTAAAGAGTACAACAACGTATTTCAAAAAGATAGATACAAGACGAAACTTACATACAATTAAAATTAAATTAAAAAAATACTTGCAAAGAACACTTTTAAAGCTTAACTGTACAAGTTACTTCTTAATTAGTAAATAGGTAATATATTTAATTTAGTTTTAGTCTACTTTATAGTTCTATACCCTAGCAGAGTTCATGTTAAAACTGTCAACTAGTTATATGTATGATATTTTTGTACGTGGACATGAAACGCAATAAAATATATATGGGTATGAGTAACTCGAAAAAGTATATTTAACCATAAGATATTGGTATCTATAAATTCAAAAATGCCTTCTTGAATATAAAATTGAATTCAATTTACCTACGTACCAACTTACTTTAATGCGCACAACAAAAGCCGTATTAATTCTGCCAATATTACCATGAATAGAATTCTATACCTATCCTTCCTTTCTTCAGAATTACCATTATATTTATAGAGAGGTAAAGCTGTGTTGCTCGAAGTCCCTCATCGACTTATTGGTCCCAGAATGAGCTGGAATTTAATTATTATACACGTAAGGGAGTAAATTTCTCTCGCAATAAGGTTATTTAGTATCGAAAAGTGTGTCAATTAACTAGGCGGTAATTACTTCCAACGGTATATAAATAGTACCTAAACGATTTAGCAACATAGAAATCCGTTAATGTAAATATAAGAGTTATTTGTATTGAAACGATATATTTCGCTCTGCAACGAGAAGCATAATCATGAGCCCTCCGCGTTGGCTGACACAACCAATGGCGAGTAAAATGTGACTTATAAACGATGCGATAATTTACTGTTTTATTTACAAATAATTTACAAGCGTTACAATAAAATTAAAATATAAATTTGGCTCTCTAGGCAAGGTGCCCATCACGCATGCGGCATTCCCCCGTCTGAATTGCTATGGCAATACTTTGTGCAAGAAAGCCGCCCGCGCTTGTGTCACCAGTAGTATTCCACAAACGTTTGCTTAGGGTCTTGTGGAGCCCGCGGGCCCCCCTGCCCCATAGACCGAGTGTCTCGACTTGGTATTGACTAAGGATGATGGTGGCATATCCTCGTTGTATTGTAATGCTAATACGTTGTGCGAGGAAGCCGCCAGCTACGTATTTAGTTACTAGTTACGTCAATCAGATGCTTCGCGATTATTGCAAGAAGTTTGTGCGCGTTGGGACCCCATGGACCTAGTAAATCTACGTCAAACGATCCAAAATGGTACTCTCTGCCCAGGCTTTAATAATTGTTGCATTAAAATTTTTGCTTTAGTTTGTTGGAGATGGTACGCCGCAAATGTGTCTACGCAGGTAGCATTGCACACCAGCATCCATCTCAAGTTCCTAGGAACCAAAGACAGCCCTTCAAGCCTCCTGTCATCATCTCTGATAATGCCTGTCTCAGTGTCTGCTTATGAAGAGCAGGCACATTGATGGTTATAAGCGTGACTAAGCGTTTTTTAGGAATAAAGGTATAATAATCATAAAAAATATGAAAAAATATCCAATTCCAGTGGCCTTCTCATATTAAGTTATTTTTATATTTAGTGCGAAATAACAATAATTACTGTTAACAATAATCATCATAATCTAAATCGATTACTTTCCACTTTTCAAAGACAACGAAACCGTTGATTGAAAACGAAAAGCCTGAACCGAATCGTGATTCAAAACATTTTAATCAAGGTAATGCATTGTGCTAACCCACTAAACTTTAGTGCTCATTACATTTAATACCTTTAATTTATTCCTTCCTAGCTGTCTTTGATCGTGAAATAAAAGTAGATTGAATTGAAAGGAATTGCTTCAATGAGGACGGTTGGTAATCCAAGTAATATCTAAGAATGAGTAACATAATCGGCACTGGATCGCCTCTTCGCTTATTGAGACGGAATTTTCGATTAGTCTGTGATTGATTTGAGCGACTTCTCCGCGACGTGCATTTTATGATCCGTTCTACTTCTTCAATCAGTCTGGCGCAGTATACGAGAAATTGAGATGGTTTTTATTAAGCTCTGGCACATGGGGGATCTGACCGGTTTAAGTACGAGAAAAACCGATTATTCTGTTAACAATACTCCGCACGGACTATGTTTTCAAAAATCTGTATGATAAAAGAGCTTGGCAAAAAATGCTTTTATTTTAATATTTTACTTTAGAATATAAAGTAATTTATACCTACTGTATTAGTGTGAAAGGTAACAGTATGCAAAATCATAAAGTCGATATTTGAAAAAGGTTATTCAAACTGTTAAGAGATGCACACATTGACTATATATAACCGCGTCTTATCGTTTAAAAAAATATACACACAAAGAAGCCACCGTAAAAAGTATAAGTTATAAGATAAAAAGGTCAAAAATAAAAAAGGGAAATAATGAACATTTTACAATTAGAAAAAACAGTAGTCAAATACCACATGTGTAACTTCAAGGTATACTAAGCAATACCGAGGTAGACCTTAATGCAATTTGCGGTAATGTAGCATGGGGCGCGGACCGAATGTCGTCTGAGCGTACCACTCGGTTCACGACTATAGCGGGATCCCGAGACATTTACCAAACACTAATTAAAACTTGCTAAGAGAAAAATGTAATGACTATCGGCATAGAAAATATAATGATAAATCGTAGTAACAAGGTACGGATTTTTTTAAATAACTTTACTGATCTATATTTATTTTGCGACTTTAATAAGTACTTTCAATTTAGACAACATATTAGATTTTACTCATGATGTCAATGTATTAAAAACTACGATATTAGGGTTATCTCTTGGTACAGGGACATTTGACGTTACAGGTGAAAACAAAAACTAGTGAACTGTCAATTTTGTGTTGGATTGTGTACATGGCAGTTTAACTTGAATGATAATTGTAAAATTAGGAATGGACATGTTCTCAACTTAAACATTTTCAGTTTGGGGTTTAAAATTAAACCTTGGATTTAAAGCTCCGTAGTCAAAGACGACCTGTATACTAAAAGGTAGTGAGTCTTGTGAAAGGGACACCTCATTATTAGTTCAATAAATACGAGTATATGACATTTGGTATGTAGTCACAAACGACGAGATTTAAATTTGATAATTAATTTGCTATCCGCTTAATTGAAATTGGTTATTTCGATTTCTCTCTTTGGTCTCCAAAAAGGTATTCGAAATAATACGCAATTAGTAAAGTGAACGTAGTGACAAAATTGATGTTTGTTTTTGATTGCATTACCTTACTCGTTTTGTTGTCTACAAATAGATTTGTAGCGAATATTTTTTTTTTCACATTTGATCATAGCTTGGCGGGATAGCGTACAGTAGCAGGCAGGCCTTTATTCTGGCTATGTAAAATAATAAATAATAAAAAATACAGTAGGAAATATTCAAAAAAATCTACACCGCGTAGTTTGTATGTGTGGGCATCGGTCACATGTAGACTTTTGGACTTGCACGGGATTGAGGCACTGGTCCCACCGCGAGCTAATCGTGAATAAGATAATCGCTCCCGTATAAATAAAAGAGAGAGACATATATTTATAACTCATCACCCGGCGATGAACTATGATCGCCCGGCTATGACATACATGTCTCTTTTATTTACACGGGATCGATTATCTTTTGTCCCTTGAAATAGCTGATAGCTCATAGCTTTCTAGCTCACGGTGGGACCAGTGTTTGACACAGTTAGGACTGCGAAGCGCCGCGCCGCTGTTGTATCGTAACTGAAGTAATTTTGAAGTGCTTTTTTAAAATGAGGACAACAGTACTAGAGTATCCATAGATATATAGAGAACAGTTACAAAATTCCAGAGCTAATATTTTCAGCATACCCTAGGCTCCAGAAAAGTTAATATCTGCATATTTGAAAAAAAAAAAAAAAATAATAATAATGTTTCGGGACAATTTTACACAAATCGACCTAGTCCTACGGTAAGCTCAGTAAGGCTTGTGTTGTAGGTACTAGACGATGATATATATAATAGATAGATACATATAAATACTTAAATACATAGAAAACACCCATGACTCAGGAATAAATATTTGTGTTCATCACACAAATAAATGCCCCGACTGGGAATCGAACCCAGGACCATCAGCTTCATAGGCAGGGTCATTACCCACTAGGCCAGACCAGTCGTCAAAAAAAATTACCCTTACTAATTCTTACCCCCAAATTAATCTGACATCTATCTTATAATTATAATTTACTTACTCTACGTAAAAATATATAATCATATTAATCATGTTTAAGAATACTGAGATTGAGATAAAGCTATTGTGGGCTATATTAAAGTAAGGAAGTACTTGTTTTATATTATACCTAACTACCTGTTGAGATTAATATTATTAATCTGCAATAGTTCGAAAATTTAGATGAAATACGATTATAATTATAAGTCACATTGATTATTATAAATTTACAATAAAACAATTAGTTCGCGTATTATTTAGTACAAGCTTATATTTATGCGAATTAAGTATTAAATTATAATAGTAAGATCAACCTCTACGGAAACGTATGAAATAATAATATTAGAAACTTGCCTTTGTACAACCCTGTGCTTCCGAACGAAGTAAGTATCGTTTAAGACGACCGCAGAAGTTTTCTTACTGGTTTGTCTTTAATGTTTTTATTATGTGGCGAAAGTTTAATTTAAATTAAGGTTTTTTTCTTGATTCAATTTGAAATATTTTTTTTTTATGACAAAGGTGGCAAACGAGCAGACGGATTACCTGATGGTAAGCAATTATCGTCGCCCATTAAAAAATAAAAATATATAGGCAGGTATATATGATACGTAGGTAACATAATATAAATCGCGTAGACTCACTTATCGAGTATGTCATGTTAAAGCAGATTAAGTGTGTTTTGAAACATGGAATAACACAAAAACTAAACAAACATTTTATTTAGCCGCCTTACTTTCCGGCCTAGATATTGGCAGAATTTGAAAATGCTTGAGATTACATTTAAATATTATAATTTAAATATAACTTATACTCGTAAAGTGAACACCAAACAAATATTTTATCTACTTACCATTTGGAAAGTACGGTCAGGGCCATTAATTGTTGAGCCATTTAGGTTTCACCTTACATTGGGCATTTCATAGAGTAAGTATTAAACAAAAGAAAATAGCTTGAACCGTAAGTGGCTCAACAATTAAAGTCGGTGACTGTACAATCAGATTGTGCACTACAGTTAAAAGATTACGCCACAGACTGAAACATATCAACCAGTTAAAATAATTCTGCTTCTTTTTAATATTTAGAAGTATCACATTTTAAAATAAGATTTGAGCTTCAAATTTCTGAAGTACAAATGAAACGGGCACTATTTTTCATTTTGTAAGTACAAAGCCGCACGCTGAAAATTTCATGACTCCATGCTTCTGGGTTCTGCAAATTTTTAAAAAGCCTTTTCAATTTCAGCGATTCATGTTTCCATTCCCTTGTGAATAAAAACCATCATACCCGGACCTTTGTTTGACCTGGACACATTAAACATTTGTTCCTTGCAAATATTTGAAAAGATTTGGGTAACAGGAGCCTTACTTGTAGGTACCTATGTAATATTTGCTTCTGTTACTGTACTCAATTGGAAAGAAAGGTCATCATGCCAAAAAGTTATGTAGATTTCATATAAATTGTTTAATATTTAAAAACTATGCTTGATATTACATTCCTGACTCAAGCTCAAGTCAGGAATGTAATTTTCTCATGTAATTATATCAGTTGATATGAAAGTTGTAACAAATAAAATCAATGAAAAATGTTATTATTCTTGTTATTTCATTTTTGTATAAGACAGAGTTTCGTATAGTATAGAGTTATGTAAAAACAAATATAATGTATACTCGCAGGTACAATAAAATAAAATAGACTAATTGGCAATATTGCATTATGAAATTGGTACACATTATAGTAGAAGCATAACAACACAATTTAGTGTGTTTATTTAAGGCCATTTACTTTGAATATTCTAGCGATACAAATGCAATTCTCTCACTTCGATTTGTCCAGACTTTATTTATGTGGAGGGCATTTTTCCACAAAAGCACGCGAGGTCAGCTTAAGAGGGAGGAAACGACTTTGGCCTAATCCGCTGACTTTTATTTATTCAGTGAATTAATCTCAGCGAGGGTGGGGAGGGGGCATTGTTGCCTGTCGCCTCGCCGAGATACCAACGGTTCTCGACCCGCGATAAACGTCACCAGCCAACGTGACAGGTCTACAATTTATTAGTGTGTAAAGCAAACTTACTTACACGGTTACCTTACACTTTGTTGTCCGTAGAATCCTGTTATGTAGGCGTTAATCGCGCATGTCGAATTTAAGTGCCGACAATAAAAGTAAGATAAAACGACAACATTAACATACAACAGTACTGCTACTAAATATAAAATTAGCAAAACACAAGAAAGCATAAATATGCAACGATGGACAACAGTAACTTGGAGCTAGCATTCGGCCTCATAAGGTCTTTAGTTAAGGAACCAAATAGGATTGCGACTCAAAAAAAAAAAAAATAACATATATTTATAATATTTCCTCCGAAATCCTTCAAGTCACAACTTTGAATTCGATAAACGCAAGTTAAAGTCAAAGTTAAATAAAAATGTATCAAACAATGTGAAATTACTAATATTATTTCAAGCTTAGAATTCAGGGCAACTTCTCAAAATAGTATATGCAATATATGCAATTATTATTAATAAAATATGTTAATATATTTACAATACAGTTACTACAGTATTTTACTTGAATCTTTTTCATAAATAAAAATACGATTTTGCGAAACTGTAGTTATAAAATCTCACGTAGCTATCGCATTTGGCTAGGAAACGTTAAAAAGTAAAAGAAGCAACAAGATTGCGTGGGCTTAGCGGATTGGAATTTGGTTCTTTATTTATGTCGAGGCGTTTTAACAGCGAGTGACGTCCAGTGACATTGTAGTAAGGTACTTTTCTATATTTCACTTACTTACACAGTGAGTTTTTACAGGAGTAGACATTATTATACGTAGTAATAAACCGATCCTTTTGATTTTCTGTGATTAGTTTCAACTTAAGTGCCAAAAGAACGAGGTTAATTTTACGACGTCGTATGTTACTCAATCTCATAATTTATTTATTGTCTTTATAATCAAAGGGCTGTCGTAACAATTAAAGAGATTTATTTTAATTATGTAGTAGTAGTAGTAGTTTCCCTAACTGTCAAGTAACTGAACTAATAATGAAAAAGATTCGATTATTTCACTCACATACGAAACGTCGTATGTGATAATTGTTAATGATTCGGTCAACGGAACGAAACATTAACAATTACTTACTGTCTGTAGTTGGTATGTGTTAGACTTGTTCACATCTCCTGAACCACCTTGTAGAATAATTGTAAATGTTAGTCGATTATTGCTCTATACGTTTCACTTCATAACGAGGAGCATGATCATGAGCTGTTTGCGTTGGCTGACCGACGCGGACCATCGTCGTCGTCGTATTTTTATTTGTGAACAGAGATTCAAGTAAAATAATGTAGCAACTGTAATGTACGTATATCATAATGTTTTTCATTAATAATGTTTGCATTATAGATTTGTGTTTAAAACACCTTGTATATTCCATTTGTTAAATTAATATAGAAGACGGAATCAAATTTCGTTTTTGCGCATGAAATAATTTTTAACTTACATATTACAGCTGAAATTACAAAATCTGCAGAATACAATGCCTTGCACGACTACCCGTGTGCCAAATTGCTGTAGACCTTGCAACACGAGCTTAACCTATTATCATATATTCCAAATCCACACTAATATAAAACGGCGTAAACTCTAACCATTTCACACAGGAATGATAAAAACAACCATGCATCAAAAGACATATTTGTCTCCTTCTTTTTGGAAAAGTCTGGAGCCAACTGGGTTAAATTCAAAAATAAAAATGCATTCGGAGCCGTGAAATAGCTCGTTAGAGGGAATTAATTGTTTACTGCTGATATATTTATTATCACTGCACTGAAAACATACGGGAATCGAACGTAGCTATTCCTGAAAACTCGAGTTTTATAGTTATAGCTTTATTTTGGGGTTTCTTTGATCGTGTGTGGTCTAAATTTACTTTTGAGATTTTATGCGACTTTTCACTTAACTTCTTCTTGAACTATTTGCTATAAATTTACTTTTTAGGGTTTTAAGACTTAATCTTATAGGTACAGTTTCGTTTACCGACTATACTTCATTAAATTATATGTCCCGCGTACCCGGGGCCCTGAGTATTATCTCTACACTGCAACAAGAATCACCGTAGGACGGGCAGCGCCGGTGAGGTGATTGCAAACCCGCCTGCCAAGCGTGGCGATAATGGTATTAAACCCCTTTTGTGTTGCTTGTGTTGGTCTATGGGAGAGGCCTTCGTCCAGTGGACGGCCAAGATAAGCTAGTAGATCTTACCCTCCACATGACAATGTCGTGGGAGATCCTATATACAAGGGTGTAGACCTAAAAAAACATATTACATAACCTTGTCTAAATAAGAATGCTCGTGGCGCCATCGAACAATTTCCACTTTAATCTCAAATTGTTACGCTCACCTTTTTTACCCCTCTTACACAACATAATCATAAAATATTATTATTCCCGTACGTAAACCCTGTTTATATTCAAAGACAGTACCAAATTGTAATATAAAAACAAACTTTATCACCGAGCATACATAAGCAGGGGACACATTAAGTGAGTGGCCATTCAATTAGGACAACACAAAGGTGACCGCCGCCGCTAAGTAGAATTATTTGTATGACGGGAGCACAGGAAACATTTAGCTTTGCTGCTGGTGTCACACACTACGTGTCGCTACGAGGATAGTGATGTGCTATTACCAGGAATACTTCCTTGGCTGAGAATATTAGTGAATTTTTACAAAAATGGTAGGGATCAATTTAAGGCCATATTCAGTATCGTGTTCTGATTAGAAAAAAGCAGAAAAAAATATATTTTCTGGTGAACTTTCTTTTACTATGGGGCCGGTCGTCTAAGTCAGCCTACCCTGAATATAAGGGAATTTGTTTTGCGTCATTAAAATGTTTCTTATTTTACCAATGAGAAAACGAATAGTGTTTCGTGACACCAAAAACTAATGCATTAATAAAATGTTTACAATTAATGTAATAAGCTTCAGGCGGTCTTTATAAATAAATATGAATAGGCATAATAAAATAACTTACAACTTACAACAACCAATTCGAGTACTACATCACCTATGTTATTTCACCATCTCTGGTTTTAACAAAGGCGATTAATGTATGTTGTGTTGCCATCAAATATTGGCTCTATTTTAAAGAATAGTTGTTATGATCTATGTTATGAGAATTTGTTTATACATTATTATAATGACTAAATATTCCGTTTTTTTTTTTGGCAATTTTCATATACCCACTGCTATTTAAGCCTGTTATATACCAAGTGTTATGAAATATAAATTAAAATTCTAATTGCAATTTCTTATTTACAAAAAACAAATATTTAGAACGCCAAACTATTTATTCACTTTCAGGAAAATTAATGTAAATACAAAAGTCATAAGGGCTCATCACTTTACTTAAAACAAACGGTCTAATGCGAGGACCGAAACTGTTTTACATTGTGAGGTAGTTTTATGGCTGTCGAATACAGGATTCTAGAAAGTTCTATGTAAATGATCATAAAAAAACTAAATTCGTCACCAGTCATAACAGCCGTAACAATAGTGAACAACTCATTCAATTGTTTATACTGGAACTGACAGAGGCACCAACGGTAAATATACATTTCCTTTATATTTATATCGTAAATGTATTCTTTTCTTTCGTTATCAATTAATACACTTAAATTAGCACACAAACTAATAAACATGTCATGGTTACTACTGATAATATCGTATCGCATTATTAATAATAAATAAATAAATGTTTCGTGACGATCATACACAAATCGAACTAGGCTTAGTAAGGCTAGTGTTGTAGGTACTAGACGACGATAAACCGGGTGCGGCCTGTAATAGGAGCAAAAAATTTAAGGATCGCTTCTACACCACGAATGTAACAACATTTGTTCTACAACTTTACACAATTGGGTAATTTATTACTTGTGATTTTTTCGAACAAACTAAATAGTATTTTCAATGAACAGCATCCAATAGTCTACTTGACGTTTACGGTCAGCCTACAAACTTCATAGTTTTCGTAATACATTGCTTGCTTAGAAAATCTTTTTTTATTATTATTTTTTAAACTATAAGTTATTTTAAAAAGTCGTAGAACAAATGTTGCTACGTTTGTGGTGTAGAAACGTTGCCTAAAATTAAAGTTCCTATTACAGGCCACACCCGGTATATAATAGATAGCTACATATAAATACTTAAACAGAAAACACCAAACTCAGGAACAAATATCTGTGCTCATCACACAAATAAATGGCCCTACTGGAATTCGAACCCAAGACCATCGGCTTCATAGGCCGGATCACTACCCACTAGGCTAGACCAGTCGTCAAAATAAATTAAAAATTTTAACCGGTTTTCGATGTAAAAAAAAAACTGTAGTGCTAGAAAGATTAAGTCAAAGTGAATACAGAATTCTTCAGAACACGGGATTCTTCAAAAGCCAATATACTTAGCTATTCGTGTCTAAGACAAAACATATGAATTTCACTCTAATATTAAGACATTCTTTATTAATTTTAATGTTCTTAACTTCCGTGTTTTAAATATTCCTGTTCATGATAAAGCCTTGTAGATTAATTTATGAAGATTTCTTTGACAAGATGGAAACTTCCAAGTTTTCTCAAGCCTAGAAATTGGAACCCTGCTTAATGTAAATATAACCAATTGGGTGTCGTGAAGTCTAATAAATATATATTTTTATATAAATATATCCGGCTGGTATCGCTGTCAGTATTTGCTTTAAACATCAAGACGAAACGTGGGCTGAATCGGGAGCCAACGCATAATATATAGTACGAGTATAGTCGTGCATGTGTGTAACACGTGTTAATTAAATAATGCACAGATGCAGTACTCTGAAAGTCATTTATTCGGATACAAACTTTTCTGGGGAAGCATCATTATCATAGAATATCTGGATTGCAATATCTATACAGAATCGTGTCCCCCGTATTCAGGCACTGGTCCCACCGCGAGCTAGTAAGCTATGAGCTATCAGCTATTTCAAGAGACAGAAGATAATGATGAATCGATCGCCGGGCGATGAACTATAAATATATATCTCTCTCTTTTATTTACACGAGAGCGATTATATTTTGTCCCTTGAAATAGCTGATAGCCCATAGCTTAATAGTTCGAGGTGGGACCAGTGCTTCAGGGAAACCGGCGCTATCTGTTCTGTCATGAAGTCAACAGCCCGGAGTTCTATATATTTTATTTTACTCTTGACTCTAAACTCAATTTCCGTTTTCAACATGGCCCTGTGCGACCTAATATCAAAAACTGAGGAAAAACCCGAATTTTATTTCGGTATATTCGGTATTCTATGATTCTTGCTGTTAAGAGAGATTACAGTATGACAGCATGATATTATTTGAGATCGAATATAATTTTGCTTCTTTGTGAGACAACACTATTTAGGTACTAGTAGTAGTAAGTACTGAAACTGTTTCAGATAGCAATTTCACTTACACAATCAATCCAAGATCGAGATAAAATCCATTGTTTCGTTTAAAAGTCGTATTTCCATATCAAAGCTTCTCGAGAAATGTCTAATAGAAGTTTTTGCATTTGTAACGAACCTTGGAAATCAATAAAAAGGAAATGAACGGTGTCGAGAAGTTTGTATTCTTCGCTGTCATTAGTGGATTTCGGTCTTTTTTTATAACTCGAATCTAATAACACCTTGTAAGTATTTACTTGAACAGTTCAAAACATTAATAGTTACAATAGTGATGTTTTAGAGTGATCTGTGTAAGTATCACTGATATGCCCAGTTTTGACCTACTATATTTAATGCTTATTAACTTTCCAAAACACTGATTTGGTAAAATATGGAACACATAGAATATTAGCGAAATTTTATACCAAGAGGTAAGATATTATAAGTTGTACCAAGGGCAACCTGCAAAACGCAAGAACTGGAAATAGCAATGACAATAAATAAATTCACCATAAATAATAGGAAATTCATTAATTATTTCATAAAAAGCCACTAATCACATCATTGGCGCCATGCCGGTAGACAATAACAGTTTTAAAATATGCATCCAGAGCCAACTGAAAATTTAATAAACAGTGGATAATTTAATTTCCAGTATACCACTCATGCATGGAGGATGGCCAATAAAGGCGATTTTATGGCGTTTTTATTATGACGCATAAACGTGAATCACTTATAATGGGGTTCGCGCCATACGAGAGAAATTATACCGTCGCCTTCGTTCTACAAATATTATATCGCATTTTGAGGAGGACCGAAGATATGTTAATAATAAAGATAGGCGAGATGTATGGTCTATGAAAAAAAATGTATGGTCTATGGTCTTTAGAAAAGAAGTGTAAATAAATAAATATTACAGGACAATCGTACTCACATTGACTGATTCCCATGCTAAGCTTAAAAAGGCATGTGTTGTGGATACGACGATACTGTTTAAGTATCGTGAAAGTTTTATGATGATACTATACATTGAAAACACCCATGACTCAGGAAGAAATATCTGGGCCCATCACAGAAATAAATATTGGTCTTTTTAATTCGGAGTAGAATTGGATCAATATATAGATAGAATAGAATTTACATTTGTAAATTCTATGAAAAATAGCAAATGGTTTTTTTTTTTCATTGTATCTCTGTCATCTCTCCAGACATCATTTCAAAGAATTTAGTGTACCTATGTATATCATAATCAATACATAGTATAAAACAAAGTCGCTTTCTCTTTCTCGGTTTTTTTTTAAATAGAGTGATTGAAGAGGAAAGTTTATAGGTATAATAACCTCCATTCAATAGTGGAGAAATACTAATATCAACATTGCACCCGTGCAAAGCCGGGGCGGGTCGCTAGTCATTTTTAACGTGTAGTTCTAAATCACTAATTGGCACTTCATGAATTTTATCGAATGTTTTTTTTTATTTACTTTAAGTCTTTTTGTAGCTACACATTGCGTCTCTTTATTTATCAAGCGTCAAAGCACTATGTTGCTGACGTAATTATATAGTTTACGCGCGTCGCGTATACTTAATCGGATGTGAAGTATCAGATTAGTACGTAACACCCATAGAATGAAAATTGCAATACAAGCTATAAGGAGTAGAAAGTTAGATTATACTCATATTGTCTAGTTTCCTTTATATAATAAGTTAAAAGTACAAAATCTAGACTAGATACGATTAAAAACGTCAAAATATCTATCTGTTACCTCTTGAAACATAAACCGCTGAACGGAAAAGTTAAATAAGGGGAAAATAAATACGTTTCCTTATCTAGAAAATAATTCATTACCAATAGCAAACACTCGTATTACGCAAAACCCTTAGTAGGTGGCTGCACTAACACAAACAAACGCTATGATACATTATGTTATTTATGTACTTTAGACCCGTAAGAAGCTATACCCAAATAAAAGAGCGTAAAAATAAGGAACCATGAATCGAAGACATATCTGTCATTATCTAGAAGGGACCTTATTGTTGATGGCAATTACGTCGAATCGCGTTGCGTTTGTATTGTATCGTCTTGAACAACGACATAAGCGCCATCGACAATAAGGTCTCGAAGATAATGTCACATTATATCGGCAAAATTCGTATTGCCTCGTATTTTGCGTTTAAAAGTGTTAATTTACTTACGAATTATTTTTGGGCCATTAAGTTTGATTGATAGTGACGCGCGGGGTGCGTTCGGATTCTATGTTCACGGCTTGTTGACTCGGTTAGATGGTCAATGTTAATTTCAATAAATATTTCAGTTTTTGTCTCGTGACAGGTTTAAACCAAAGAGACTACTTTAAGAGCTTAAATCTATTGCTAGATGTGCTAGTGGTACGCTCTGGTAGCAGAACATTACAGTAATACCCCCAATTTTACCCAAATTATGTCGCATACGAAAGCTAGTATATACAAACGATTAAGTAAAAATAGAACAAAATATTATTATGTATGGTTAGCTATATTTGCTTAGTATTTATGCGTGTTTACATGATTGTTTGGTTGCCCTTTGGCTTTAAATATTAATTAGTATTTAAACTTATTTATTTTTGTTTTATTTCATTACTATCGAAAATACCATATCAATATTTTAAGTATAATTGCTGAGACAAAAGAAATATATGAGCACTCGGGTCATGACTTTGATTCCATTACACTGTATTTTTGTTTTTATACTTGTTATTTAAAAAATCTAAATGCTTAATAATTTAGGAGCAAAATATTTTTTTGATAAAGGTTATTTTATGGCTAGCTAGGCCAAAGTTTTTCAATACTGTGGACATAGGTACACGGGTGCCAGTCAATGTAACGACTAGACTCATCGCTTATGTAATCAGTTTGTTTGGCTCGGGTGTAAATATTCTAAGAAAAGAAGTACAAATTTTAATTAATTAATACGAGTATTTTAAGCAAAAGACCAACATGGGGAAAAACAGTGGCCTCAGCGCAGAATACAATTTTATCTCATTAGGCGTCGAGACGCTCGGTTCATGGGGCCTATTTAAGAACCTTTCAAAGAGACTCAGAGATTCTACAGAAGACCGAAGAACTAACAGCTATATCTCAGAGTATTGGCCTGAAAATTAAGCGACGAAATGCTGCCAGCGTCAATACCACGCAGAACTTGCCAAATAACTTTCCTGCCTATAGATGGCAGATCCTATCTACATCTTACGTAAGAGTGAGTGGCTCTACTGTACGAATGCAGCACCTGTTTTAGCTCAGCTTGTCTGTTTCGACCACAAGAAGGCAGACCCACTACATATCGTCCCTATAAAGCCGTGCCGTGCCACACAACGGACACGCGAACTCTGATCCATATCTCTCTCTCACTCCAGCGCGTGCACGGCCGCTCGCCGTGTACCCGATAGCCATCTACGGCCGATATGCAGTTAATATAACACGATAAATAATGCAGGTGGAAAGCACTCAACTACCTACGTCCTCTTGTACTTCAATGCAACTTCCTATGCGATAACGTTAGAAATTGATTTGAGATAAATTATTGTTTGCCCCGGGTTGGAATAATTGAATGGGAATTAATAAGAGTCTTGTTCTTGATGTCAATGTATTATAGGATTGGTAATAACAGGGAATTCGTATTTTGCGTAGAAATATGGTGGCCGCGGGCGGTTTATGAACGGCGATAAAGTAAAGGATTCTACATCTACAGGCCTATTATAGTACGAAGTAAGAACGTCGATATATATGATTTACAAGCCTAACATTTCCAGGCATAGAAATTTGTAAGTATTTACAGACAGGTTGCCCGTGATTTGTCTGCACATGATTAATACTTCAGTGTGGCCAATTTACACAATATCTTTATACATTACGGTATATACATTATGTTATTCTAGTACCTTAATATGTTCGGATTTTTATCATTATCATCACAATATCTGTCACGCTCCAACAAGTATGTGATTGCGAAAGTGACGGATATATAAAATGGCTACTACTTTTTTATGACAAAGATGGCAAACGAGCAAGATTGCCTGATGCTAAGCAGTTACCGTCGCAATGGGAGTCACAAGCACGTTGTCGGGCTTTAAGATAGGAGTACGCTCTTTCCTAGAAGGTATGAGGGACGTATTGGCCTGGAAATACCGCTCACGGCAAATTATTCCACAGTTTTGATATGCGAGGCAAGAAGTTTGTAGAGAAACGAACAGTAGAGGATCTCTAACTATCCAGGTGGTGGGGGTGGAAATGTTGCCATGCTATCCGTTTGGAACGTTTATAACGTTGCGTTTAAATCCGAAAAAATAACGCACCATTCTATATCTTTGGTAATAATGATGATTGACTTTTCCTTAAACAATAATAAATTGTATTTGTATGACCGAGACTACTTGAGAAACAGTACGTATCGTTGCCTCGCTTCTATCAATCAGTCGCTGATTGAAAATTCAATCGAAACAAATGACGGCTGGGAAAGGTTTACGTGACTATGTTTAGAAATATTTATGTATCAATTGAAAAGCTTTTGATGCAGAGTACGAATGCTAACGTAATATAATAAAATTATATTTACTTTCAAATTAGAATATGAAATATTCGGATGCTAATAGCAATAAAACTGAACAAGCTTTACTTGATTTATGTAATATGGTTCGCTCTTTTGATAAATAAAAAAACTTATACTAGCAAATTTTATATTAATGATGAAATATTACTCCAAGAAAGTAGAATAAATGTCTAGTCTCCCGAGAACAAAAGACAGTATAGTTTAGATTTTGTATTCTGAATCCTTGGTTAGGTACTCAATAAGATTTCAAAATGGATTTTACAAAACGTTGTTCGAGAAGTGTAAGTAAAATAGATTCTTTCTTTTGTTGATACAATCGTAGCCACGAAACGCATGGTCCGAACATTGCTTAAAGAAAATAATTAACAATAAATTGACAGTTGATTTCTGCGTCAAATATTTCATAACCACAGCACTGCCTGTCAGTTACAAGACCAATGTTACACAGATACCACCTTATAAAGTTTTTAAGACCACGTGATCATCACACAAAGGTCCAATTTATACTAAAAGTATATTTTCATAGTATAGACAGATACATAGACAGGCATGGCAATGTTTGTCTGTCTGTCCTCGCCTTTGCGCAGTGTCCTAGAGAGCTGTAATTTGGTATAAATACGTAAATCAATCACGCTGGCAGTGGTAAAATAAAATATGGAAAAAAATGAACTGTACCTATACATGTAAAGTGGGCGGATATTTTTTTTTTGGTCCAACCTTAACCGCTAGTTGTCGTTTATTTATCTTCGTGCAACAGTTTTTGATAAAGTGAATATTTTTTATAATTATTAACGCTCGCGCATACCAACTAAATTAGTACGGCTACAGATAGCCTATGCGAAGTGAGCGCGAGTAGTCAGAATAAGGCTTGTTCACGAAAAAAAGTAGCCACTGCCTTATAATTTGTTTTTTTCGTATAAAACCATCGTTATTTTTTTAAGTTATCATAAAAACCAACTCATTTTCTTTCGTTTCAGGTAAAGTGGTCGATATTTTTATCAGGTGATCTAAATCTATGGCCCATTAAAAAAACTTTGCATTTTGGGAGAGTTTTTTTTCTAATTTGAACATTTGGATCATTAAGCTTGTACTATGCTTTGTACTCAAACAAATTATCAATACTAGAATGTCCCGTGAATAATTTCTCTTAGATTTTACTATCGTAAACAAGCCAGATATACCGGGTGTGGCCTGTAATAGGAGCATTAACTTTAAGCATCATTTCTACACCACAAAGGTAGCAACATTTGTTCTACGACTTTTGAAAATAACTAATAGTTTAATAAATATTAATAAAAAAAGATTTTCCAAGCAAGCAATGTATTGCGAAAACTATGAAGTTTGTAGGCTGACAGTAAACGTCAGCTAGACATCATTGAAAATACTATTTAGTTTGTTCGAAAAAATCACAAGCAATAAATTACCCAATTTTTTAAAGTTGTAGAACAAATGTTGTTACGTTCGTGGTGTAGAAGCGATCCCTATTTTTTTTGCTCCTATTACAGGCCGCACCCGGTATTTGTAATTTGACTCAGAAAATGATTTTTTAACGTTCATTTTTGTTTTAGCACTATTTGGCGTTATTAACATTTTTAGACGGTTGAGGCTACATTCTTTCAATTCTGACATCCTAAACGTAAAATAGACAAGCAGATTCCTAATTATATGACTGTTTGGACATAGACTACATGGACCCACCAGTTAACGGTGGAGCCTCATACAACGGTGGCTACTTTTAGCAGATTCGTAATTCTAGGACCCACCAGTTAACGGTGGAGACTCATACAACGGTGGCTACTTTTAGCAGATTCGTAATTCTATGACTGTTTGGACATAGACTACATGGACCCACCAGTTAACGGTGGAGACTCATACAACGGTGGCTACTTTTAGCAGATTCGTAATTCTAGGACCCACCAGTTAACGGTGGAGACTCATACAACGGTGGCTACTTTTAGCAGATTCGTAATTCTATGACTGTTTGGACATAGACTACATGGACCCACCAGTTAACGGTGGAGCCTCATACAACGGTGGCTACTTTTAGCTGATTCGTAATTCTAGGACCCACCAGTTAACGGTGGAGACTCATACAACGGTGGCTACTTTTAGCAGATTCGTAATTCTATGACTGTTTGGACATAGACTACATGGACCCACCAGTTAACGGTGGAGACTCATACAACGGTGGCTACTTTTTTTCGTGAACATGCTTTATGCAGTTTTTTTTTTATTGAGGTGATCTGTATAAATTACATGTCCATGGTGGTTGATGGCACCCACCAATATGACATGTGACTAATGGTCATTTAACAATAACACGCTTTTATTATTTACATAAAGTCATGAAAATGCATGATGGCGCATACTTGATTGGCTTTACAAACGACTAACTTCTAACGTACGACCAATACGTAGCGCTGATGAAGCTGGAACAAACGACCTTTCCAAAGGATTTTAAACCTTAAATGCATTGATTTTGTACAACGCATCGATACATTATTTATCGCCAGGTCTCCCTAAAGCCGGATCGACATTCAAGCAAGGTCCAGAATTACCATGAACGGGGGCCAGTTCATTTAGAGAAGACACAGGTATACGAAGATGTTGAAGTCACTAGAAGAGACTGATCTCATAGATTACCTTCGTGTTGTTGTTATTGAGCAATTAAATAGGGATAATGACTGAGTGAAGAAAACAAAAAACCCACCCAGCAGTTAGATTAATGCTCGTACATATTTTTCTTTTTTTCGAAACAAACAATATGGAGTATTTTTTGACCTGAATATGAGTAGTTTTTCACCTGAATACTAAAAATAATACGGTATCGTATAAATTAGATAACAATCATACTTAAAACAATCATCATTATCATCTCAGCCGTAAATCGTCGAATACTGGACATAGGCCTCCCCCAAATATGACTTGTATCATCTTCGGAGTAGTTGCGATAGTCGCCAGGCTCGGCAGGCGGGTTGGTTACCGCAGTAGCTGTAGATTACGTTTTGACGGACGCTGCTGCTCATCCGTCGGTTTTTCCCTTTTGTCACCTCTTACGACACCCGCGGGAGGAGATGGGGTGGTGCTGTTCTAGTAAGCCAGCACAACAAGGCCGTTACAATAATGGTAATGCTATCTCAAAAGCATCTTTATTAATAAGAAAGTATTAAATGCATTTCTGTTTACAACGTTTCTATTCATTATACTATCTGCAGCTTTAATCAACTAATGTAGAAACATGAAGCATTTAAATTCGCTTCTAGAGCCGCAGACAATTTTAAATCCGCATTTGTGGTGCCCCTCGACTCGGGACATGTCCCAACGCAGTAATTACGAGTACACACCCTACTGGCGCAAATGAAAGCAACCACACGCCCGTATTTGTAAATAGAGGGACTGTGGACTATGGGGGAATTTTGGGCACCATAGTTGGTTGAGGTTTTGTTCATTCTGAACGAGGAACGCGTAAAATTTCTGTTTTAATACAGAAAAAAATGGGTAATTACTAATGTAGAATTATACTTTACCAATTATTAATCTTTATATTACGTGGTCTTTTATTATAGTGGTATGAAATATGTGGCCGGCTGGATGGACTGGATGGTTCCGAACGCATGTAACTCATATTATTATGAATGAACGTTGCCGACACTGACTCTTACCATATTATTCTCTATTAGGCAAGATTTCTGTCGAGCGATGGGACGTGTATAGATTAGGTTCATGACAATATGACTTACCTATATCAAAAGTTGGTTATAAAATCCATACCAATATTTTTAATGCGAAAACACTGGACCAATTTGGATGAAATTTACGAATAGTATCTACAGTTTATATCATAGTATATTTATACCTGACAGGGATGGACTGTGGAATGAACTCCCTCCCGAGGTCTCCCCTAGGGACTACAGTATGATGTTCTTCAATAAAGGAGTGTATAGGTTCTTAAAAGCTAGGCAACGCGCATGTAAATCCTCTGGAGTCGCCGAATGCTTGACACCGTCGTTACAAAAAAAAAAGTGGGAAAGAATTAAATATGCAGTCCGATAATTGATACAAAACTGTGCAGACATTTCTGCATTTGTGAAATTCAATTTGAGAATGTCGTTTTGTGCGGTAACACCACAGTACACACAGTAAATCTGCAAAATACTAGTATTCTCCGAAACAGACTAAAGCCTTAAGGTTGTTAAAATTTAAACACTCGGCCGACCACCTGTAAGTTAGTTTCCACGTACACCTTACATACCTTCCCCGTGTAAATTTACATCACGGCTAGCTGTTGCCCTTTAACCTAGCTGTAACTAACGGCATATGTCGAGCGGTTAGGAATCCGTAATCAGTGCAAAATGTAGGCACACAATCGGATGCTGAGCCAAACCCGTTGCAGACGGGAGACTTTTACAAGAATTTTAGAATTCAAATCTGGATGACGAATTAGTAATAGTCGAATTTCGCAATTTTTTTGAACAATTGTCTTGTCACTCTCATTACACCTTCATTGAAGTAAAAGAGAAGATGCCTGAAATATTCAAACTTCGATTTTCGCGGTGGCCGTTCATCTGTTGCAAATTAAACCAAGAGATTCGAGTGTTATAGCATATTAGCATATATGTTTTTTTTTCATACCATACCTAATGTTATATTTTATTCTAGAATATACCGGGGTTAGATCAGTCAGTATTGGGAAATCTGGAAATATAACCAAAGATTTGTTGTGAAAAGTACTGTAAATACAAGTTTTTTTTTTTAATTTTAAGATTTTCTTGACTATAAATTCGATGACATTATTCTTAAGAAAAAATCTTTGTATGTCTTATAGTTGTCTGCCATACTGACCGATCTAAATAAGCCACTCTGTATATTCTAGAATAAGATGAAAGAAGAAGTAGTGCCGTGTGAGAACACCACCACCCCATTTCCTCCATTAAGTGTCGTAAGAGGCGACAAAGTGAAAAAACCGACTGATAGGCAGAAGCGTCCGTCGATACCCACGCCACGCCGCCTGCCAAGCATGTTGACTATAGCAAATGCCCCCTAAAATTATCCTTCCTCAATTCCTCAATTTATGAGCTGGGCTCTTGTCGGTGGAGCAATTTCCATGCGGTTCTGTCCTGGGCCTTTTCCTTGACATCCTTATACGACATGACATTTACTTTCCCTTTTATTTGGTCAATATACGTCCTTCTGGGTCTTCCCCTCATCCTCTTCCCTTCTACTCTTCCTTCTAAGGTGGTCTTGATGTAATCATCATGTCGTAAAAGGTGTCCTAACATTTAACATTATATGCAAGTCATATTTGGGGGAAGCCTTTGTCCTGCAGTAAATTGATGACGAAGAAATTTACTAAATCTAACCTGAAATCTTAAGCTTTTAGAATGTAACAAGTAACAAATGCGTTTAAGTAAGTCTAGACCATTGACTGCAAGTTTAAGTTTTATATTATCGTTATCTTTTATATACTCTCTTGTTTTTTGCTCGCAACGAAACGATATATGGTCTTGTTAAATCAACGTTAGTATTCGATGCATAATATGGCACTAAGGATGATTTGTACAATACTTTATAAGATATATAAAGTAGAAGTAAGTAAGATAGAAAATTGCTGTACCTCTCGCTCTTGATAATCAATCTATTTACGAGAAAGAGACATAAAAATGAAATATAAAATAAAAAAAAAGAAATAATTATTGATATTTGAGGTAAGTTCCAAGCCTTTTCAAAACGAATCTGGTATCGCCCATTTCCAATCATGTATTTTCTATATTTACCTTTCAAATATTTATATTATATCAGTCGCCCGACTAAACTGCGCGACCCTGTAGTTTAATATTTAACTAGGGCCCGGGATTATTTATTCACACTATAGGTAGTGCAAACAGCCTCCAGAGATAATAATGTAAACCGCAGGCCACAAACTAAACAAAATATCCCATAGAGCAACAATAATTTCAGGCATTACATTAATAAACAAATTACGTTATTTCGAAGAGTCATTAATGTCACTATATTTAAAATAGTAACACTAGATACATTATCATCACATCATTATCATTACTTCAGCCGCAAGTCATCCACTGCTGGACAAAGGCTTCCCCCAATGTTGGCACGACGAATATGACGACTTGGCAATTACACCCTAATTGTATCTTGGAGGGTAGTTGCCACAGTCGTCATACTTGGCAGGTTGGTAGGCGGCCGCATTAGCTGCAGAATGGGTTTTGACAGACGCTGCCAGTCCGTCGGTTTTAAATATATTATGGACATAAATAATGGAATACTATAATTATTGTGTTCTATGTAAGTGATTCATGCACGCACAACATGTCCTTACAGTATAATCAATATAAATAAAAAAATCTGTGTCTATACTTTGAAAACTTCGACGGATTCCACCGGTAGGTAACGTTTTCACAAGTAAGTAGAATTATAATTCCATTTCAGTTAATTATAATGCTAACGTAATACAAGTCTCAATAAAATGTTCATATCAGGGCGTATAATTATGCGATTGCACACAAAATTTAGCTATGATTTACTGTGTACAAGTATAATGACTGTTATTCCCTAATAGTACAATCAGGCCCTTATTTTTTATCTCACAGTTAATTTATATGTTTAATATTTTTGGCAACACAGCGTGATAAAAAAATGTATTTCTTAGCCTGGTGCATGTTACAATTTTTAAATATCATAGATGCTTTATGTAACATAAACTCAAGAGCAATAGAAACGGGTCGCTTTATATGGCAATGTCTACACAAAATGACCCGCCACAATTTTTGCTGTTGAGTGTATCTGTAAATATAATATGCAAACAAATAGCGAAGCGGAGGCAGTGCAACGAATTTCGGTCAGAGCTGAAGTGGGAATACGGAAGCCCCGAAGTTATTACGGGTTTAGTTTTTAATCTAGCACTTCCGTTTTAGTGCGCAATCTAGACCGGATTTTTTCGGTGGAGTTCGGAATTCGATATTAAGTTGGTGGCGAGAGGAGAAATTTTAAATTTGGAAAGTATTTTGTAGCATCCAGTAGGCAACAAAAGTTACGGCACCCAAATGCTTTCTGAAATATTTTGGTTTAAATTTTTATACGTGATAGACCCGAAAGTTCCATTTTTAGTTAATAGTTGGTGAAAGTTGGCGGTAGTTTATATGTCCTAATAACCATTAGTATGTTTAGGAATGTAAGAATTGAGATAACTTATATCTTATCTTTGTTTTAGTTGTTTTATTAGTATATTAATTAAATTACTTTATAATCCTGCACTTCACTATCGTTTTCTGTTTAGCCCAAAGGTTGACTAGTAAAGATGTAAATATATATAGTCGAAAATTCATACGTCTCTCTTGTCCATAGTGGGGCACATTTCTCTAACATTAAGATATATTCGTTTAAAATTCGATCAGATTTAATTGCCTTTATGTCTTTCAGTACGTATTGCACGTTGCAAATGGCGTGTGACACGGTTCAGTGTTGGCGTGCCTGCTATAAAAACCATAACGATAATATATTGGGATTTTAAAATCTGATGCAATAAACTATTAAGTATTCTTCAGTTATGTTTGTGCCAATTTGCACAAACTATATAACTGGAAATGGCCGTGAGTTGCTTTACAAATAAACTGCACATTCAAATTAACGAGTCCTCATTGTGACCAATCGGCATGCGAGCTATCACAGATAATTCGTTTCCAAAAATAGCTCTCAACACCCGTTTAAAATTGAGTAAAAACTGGATTTGAGCGGTTACCACTGTCGGATTGTAAAATGCAACATTATTAATCACTGAATGTAAAATAAGAAATACGATGCATTGACAGAAAAAAATTCTACTTCGTTTTGTCGGGTTTCACGAAAGATGTTGAACCCAAGTACTTGACATTTTAAGCGTTGAATTTATATAAACTGTATTTGCTTTTGTTAGTATTGTCAACCCAAAAAAGGAAATTGCTTTACCGGGTTTACTCCAGTACACACGTGGATACTTATATGAAAGAATAAATTGAAATATACGTACCTACCTATTTCATGTCCTTGTTATAATGTAAAGTATTTTACGTACATTTGGTGTATCGAGGTTATTATATTTATGACAGCCAAAATGCAAGAGTGCGACTTATAATTTTTAATGCTAAAAAAATCGCTCGAAGTATTTATTAGCTACATCAGTACATCTACTAGTTCGTTACAGGACTAAACTCAATTCCAACCAATTTGTATCATATTTCACGTTTATTAATATAACCCAAGTTCAAAAAGCGATAAAAATCACTCGATCCGATCAACCCTAAATACTCAGTCACGTGCAAGTCAATGGTCCGTTACGGGAAGTAATAAAAACTATTGTTTACAGCATTTTTGTCATCGTTTGACAATATTTTATCATAATTTATTTATTGAGTTGTGTTTGCTTTTCCGTCCCCATATGGACCCCTCATTAAGTCATTACTCTAAATCCTACTTGTAATATGTATGTTTTTTTTTGTAATGAGCTCGTTCGATTATAATAGTTTCATTACATACAGAAAGTGAAAAATTACGATAGATAACGGAATGCACTTTGGGTCTTTGATTTTCTTTTATTAGGAACTAGCAATTCTAGGAAGCATTCACTTATTAATTAAAAAAAAAATCTGATAAGAATTTTAGACTTCTATAACACTGATGTCCAAAGGTAAATTACCTAATGACTTTTTCTGCGTAACAAACTTACATGTAGTTCTTGTTATTTTTTTATTTTTGTGACACGCCCTCGAATCAGTTTCCGCATACCTACGTATTAAATGTATAATATGGGAGTTCTTTTGTTTTATATTGTAATAAAAGAACAATGCAACTTCCCTCCGAATGCAGCTCGCTGATTGGTCAGATATATGAAACCATCAACCCCTGCCTTAGGATCAAATTGCTGTCATGGATCTCGAGTATCGATGAACCAAAATGGCCGACTTATTTTCAACTACAAGTTAAGCTTGCGCATAATAAAATTCCGAATATTTTGTTGTATGCAATAGGCAGATAGGTATTTTGTAATATAATATACATTTTGTGGTTTTTGTATACCTCTAATTTACATGTAAAAAAATATTTTGATGACAAAATCGTCCAAAAGAACTCAACTGCCAAACAAGGGCCTCTCGTAAATAGAAATTGATATTATTTGAATAATGTACTTTATATAAATAAACAATCACATGCTGGACAGAAATATTTTTAAAGCTAAAATATTTACAGATCATAAAGTAGCAGTATTTTATTATTTAATCACTGAATGCCTACCCCGAATACCTAAAGTTTTCTTAATAACGTTAAATATAGATGAGGGTAAAAGCCAAAACATTCACACAAAGTGGCCAGAATTTAATAATAGACCTAATAGAGGTTATTAATATCCTGTTTGTCCGGTAATATCGTAAAAATTTGTTCCAAATTAATTTTCATTTTATTAATTATCGTACGAACTGCCATTTGCGCGACACAAAAGCATTATTATTAAATTGTTTGCGGGAAGAATTTTGGTTGATATTTAACAAAGTGATCGGTAGTAATACCAATGAAAAGTAAAATAATATTTTTAACCTCCTCGTAGGTACATGGTATTAATTTTGCATTACATAATTATCATAATATCGGGTATGTCCTTTAACAGTTAACTACGTCCAACAATGAGAGGCAGGGCACAGCGAAGTACCATAACGCTTGAGTCTGGAGAAGCCTGACTGGGGAAGTACCTCCTCCTTACAGAAGTCCTCAGCCATAATAGCACTGCTACCTTTCAGGTATGTAGTGTTGTGTTCATGATTGTGAGTAAGAATCCCATAGCTCCAACCCCGGCCGGCAACGCGCCTGTGACCCCCAAAGTGTTGCGGGTGCCAATTGGTGACGGTAATTGCTTACCGTCAGGCAATCCGCCCGCTAGTTTGCCAACTTTGTCATAAAAAAAATGTGACCTAAAATTATGCTTGCCTTTGTATTTGTTTGAAATAATTAAGCAACTTAAACACGCTTCTTACAACAAAATACTTTTCCTAACTAGTGCGTAAAGGTGCACTTTGCGCACGCTTCGCGTGCGTAAATTTCACTTTTCAAGGCACTTGTTATGAAAAATTGGGTTCGATACACGTGTAAAAACTTCTTTAAGACTCGGGTGATTGTCACCCTCGTTTCACTCGGGCTCCAACTTTCACCCTCGTCGAAAAAAAATTTTTTTTCACTAGTATCGAAATGTACTATTTTATTTATTATTTCAATCAAAATTCAACGACCTAACCTAACCTATGTAGTTACCTCAGTAAAAATATTACAAAGTCGAAGCGCAGAAGTAAAATATTTATTATTGATTACTTAAATCAAAATTGTATTACCTCAGTGCTGCAAAATAAATATCTCGACGAGAATGAGTAAAATACAATATTTATCTCAAATATACTTTATTCAAGGCATATCGTAATGTGAAAAAGGAGGGTTAAAAACAATGACACGTTAGCGGGGACTCGTTGACCAATCAGCGTTGCTCCCTAGGCGTACTTTGTTTTAATAGCACTAGTCTGGATTAGTTTTTAAGTAGACGCTCTAAACAACGAGGACGGGGAGGGAAGCCATGTTGAAAGCACGTAGTTACGTAACTATTCTTATCGTGGAGGTGTCTATATGTATTTATGCTCTCATATATCATACTTCTTATTCAAATATGAACTGTATTGTTAGAACAATAAAGGCTATTCTTCAATGTTTCTTTGGGTGATATAAGCTTGATGTATGTAGTAAATGTAGTGTACCTTTTGTATGTGGAAGTAGATACGAATACTTACGCGGCTTACTTTGGAGGTATCTCATTTACATAAGGTGTGGTAAGGCTTCTTACCAATAGGTATATGGAAGTTTGTTAACAATGTGTATATTATTATACTTATTAGTGTATTGTAATATATGAATTTGATATTAACTTAAACGACTATACTAACTCGTTAAGCCGTTAATGAAATATAGACGACTCTTAACTTAACGGCAGTCTCTATTTACTTGAATTTGAACTCCTAAATTTTGTAGAATGAAAAGAAAATAGCAGACTAGGTACACTGGCACTGGTGATAAAGTGGCTACAACGTCCTCCTAGCCTAGTCGCTAACGAATCTGTTTACAAAGAGAGATTGGTCCATGTGGCGGTCAATGGGGGAGGCATATGTCATTTGCGGAAGTAGAGTTAAATTTATGTATGTATAAATAAAAAAGGGAATGTTATATGTCAGCCTTGACTTCGATAACGATTTTAATAAATATTTAAAAATCCAGCAAATTTATTAACCTTCTCAATTTCTTCACAGATATAATTTATATTGTAAGCTAAAATTTATATTATCAGTTTTAATAGGAACATACAATAGGATAGGAAATACATTAAGAGAGTTTCTATTTATTAAGCTTAAATATGTAACTGTAATATTATTCATTTACGGGAATTATTGGACATTTTACGTTCCAACGAATATTTAAGGTACAAAATTAGTGTTTATGTTATCTATCATCACAGCTGAAACATTAAAAGTTTTAAAGTCAAACTGATTTACAAAATTATAATGACGTTTTTGTAATTTCATTAAATCCTTAGGATTAAGCTTGTTCGAGTAAAACCAGCAAGCTACAAAGCCTTGCTGAAACCAGACGGTATTTCCACAGTTTACAACAGAAACCTCGTATCTTTACTCAATATATCCAAGTTATAGAGGACTTTACTGTGTTACAAATAATGTTCAGACTTCCTTGAAGCGTCAGAGGTAGATAAAAAGGTGTCAAAAGAGGCGGTTGATTTCCACGGATTAAGAGTTTTACAAAGCGATGTACGATGCCCGCACACATGTTTTTTAATAATTTAT
This sequence comes from Grapholita molesta, assembly GCA_022674325.2. Taxonomy (NCBI): domain Eukaryota; kingdom Metazoa; phylum Arthropoda; class Insecta; order Lepidoptera; family Tortricidae; genus Grapholita; species Grapholita molesta. Next base: position 9,825,677 of record CP053135.2, on the reverse strand, counting down.
AAGTTACAATTTAATACTTTATACTTTTTTTAAAAATGGAAGAGCGCAGTAAGAGCGTGTGACTTGCAATCCGGAAGTCACAATTCAAACCCCGGCTCGTACCAATGAGTTTTTTGGTACGAAATATCATTTGGTATTTACCAGTCGCTTTTCGGCGAAGGAAAACATCGCGAGGAAACCGGACTAATCCCAATAACGCCTAGTTTACCCTCTAGTTTGGACGCTCAGATGGTAGTCGCTTTCGTAAAACTGGTGCCTACGCCAAATCCTGGAATTAGTTGCCAAGTGGACCCCAGGCTCCCATGAGCCATGGCAAATGCTCGGACAACGAGAGGAAGATGATGGCTCTTTTTTAAAAGGGCACTTTCATAGAAAACAGAACATAACTTTAGCGGTTATTTTTCGTGTAGAGTTACAAAACTTTATTTTTATTTTCGTACAAATAAAGTAAGCGTGTTATTTAAGCAGCATTATACAGCCACGGTATATTAAACATAATTTACTTCTCAGTAACGTAGTTTTCTCAAATGAGTGGATTTCTCGGAACTATAATTCCTACATGCCCCAGGCTGCTATTCGATTTCTAACATCCATAGTGAATTTTCCCATCTGACCTGTTTCAAACGTTATTAGTTGCTTAGTTGGATGCCAAGTCTACGTCAATATGCGAACGGGTAGACAGAAAGTAAAAACTATTCTTCTACTAGCAAACTTTTGGGTTTAATCAACATTTCAGCCATAATACTTCTACTGCTGGACATAAGCCTTCCTTAGTTATGAGTTGTATCATCTCGGGGCGGATATATAATAACTTATAGGTTGGTTTTAATGGGTACTATTCTATCCACCAATTTTAGTCACGAAACTATTCTTACAATTAACGATTAATACGGTTCCACTCACTTTTATTCAGTCAGTCGATCGGCGAACCAAACGGACACTCAGCACTCTTAGTGCTTGAAAATGGAGGCCTATGTTCTCCGAGACCTGTCGCGCGGATGACTAAATAAACGTGAGTAGAACCATGTTAATCATTAATTATTATGTCTCACAAAAGTTTAAATACAAATATTCTTATAAGTGTAATTAAATTAAGTGCGTCAGCGTCAAATAGTTAGTAGTAGAAAAGTGATTAAAATATTATACCTATCGTAACATGAGTCATACAATTAAAGATCTATAACGATATATTTGACTACTTTGGTTCATCATCATCATTTCTGCTATAAGACGTCTACTGCTGGACCTCCCCAAAATATTACTTGTATCAATGTGGGGGGGGGGGGGGGACAGGGTTCCATTAGTCGCCACGCTTGGCAGATTGGCGACTGCTGTAGCTGCTGATTCGAGTTTGACGAGTGCTACGGACCATCCGTCAGTTCTTAGAATTAACATTTAAATGGCATGACTAAACTATCCCATTAATATAATTATATGCTCAAAAATATTCCAAGAGAATACAAACCTAAAGTTTAATTTGAGTCATTGTGATAATGTAATAAATCAAGGTATAACTTACGGGTGTAACCCCTTCTACTTCAATATGATCAGTTAAAAATAAAGAAATCATAAAATGTGATCGTGTATTTTATAATGTATTCCCAACCGCCATTATGTTTAATAACCAAAATTGCTCACCAAACATGAAATATTTAAATTAAGAGCATTAATTTGGGTAAATACTTAACAATTTGCGCTAAGTGCTGGCGAGAAAGAACTCATTTTGAATTTGTATACATGCAAATAATAATATTTTCACTGGTGTCCAACTGTTGCCAGTGCCTCGAGCGAAATCTGCATTCGGTTATTAACCATACCATAGATATACCAGCCAATCAGATCACGCGAATGATACACAGATTTAGAAAAAATAAGAAACTAGTTTCTCCGGGTCACTCTTAAAACCATAGTTTTATGGCAACTAAACACAAAATATGCATATCTGTGGTAGATATAATATATGTCCCTTCCATAAAAGGTCACTTACCAAGCGTGTTAATAGAACGCGGTGCTACATTTATTCTGACAAACTATGCTGGGACAGAATAACAACAAGAAATGGTTGATTCACTCATAAGTACAAATTGATATATATATATACATATAGATATATTCAATTTAATTGTCAATCGAAATAAAAAGTTTTTGTCAATCTGAAATCTAAATAGCTATTCCTCTTTTCATTCCTTTATATCATGAACAAAGGACTTAAAGCAAATTAATGTGCTGCGAAAGTAAGTAGGAGACTTGAGCACCCCCATCGCTAATCATAAAAGTTAACTGTCTCTTCCTGTGTATTGGCCTTGCTTTTTTGAGTTTGTTTCGATAACGTTGGTTAAGATAGCTGATAGCAAACTTCTGGTGTCTACTTAAGACATATATCTGTGCACAGTAGCCATACGTTTGCTAATTTGGCTGAATTTGCTTAATGTTCCACAATTTGCACGCTAGCCCACATTGAATACGATTTCATATTGCTGTGGATTTTTCAAAAAGCATATGCTGCGGTTTGTGCCGAATTTTTAAATAACAATCGTCTGGCATGAAGCCAAGGGAAAAAAATTAAACACCTGACTTTTCTGAACAACGTTCGTAATAGTATTTATGAATTCGCTAAAAGCTTTAGGTTTTCGAATGTGTTTTGTTTTAGTTAGAATTTGATAACAGTCTAGGTTACCAGGTGCATGCAAATTTAAGGTTTCGGAACGGAAATCGTTGCACGATATATTTAAATTTAGTTTGAATGAAAAAAACAAGCTGCAGTGTTTGGATTCTAAAATATGTAACAAAACTTGCATTAAAACCCGGAATGAAATTAAAATGAAAGGTTTTAAAATATTTGCAATCCATTTAGAATATTTTAAACTGTACGTGCAAGTGGGTTGTTCAATTATTTTTCCATTAGGTAGAAAGAATACATTATTACACACCACGTAAGTTTTTCGATGAAAAATATTTTTTATAGTTACTGTTGAGACTTGCATGTCCGAACCCAATTAAAATTCACCTAGTTATTCCTACACTGAGGCAAACTAAATCTAACATCTGCCATATAGCTTTTACGGTTCTCAGAAACTTCAGTATTCACAAAAGAACCCGCGCATCTGCACCGCGATAAGAATCTCCGTGTTGCTACAAGAATAAATTTGTCGACAGCTCGCTATTTGATCAACAGATTAAAAACTCCGCGAGCAAATGGTGCATCCGAGAGGAGATATAGAAGACTGGCCAGACACAGATTTATAATGAAACTTTCTTGTTTTGATCGCTTTGATAGTTATTTGTTTTAGCTGGGGGACCGTAGCCAGAATGACATTCGTTTTATAACTCAATCAAAACGAAAATGCATGGAAAATATAACGTGGTTTTTCGTTTGATTTGTCATTGTAATGCATTCATTTTCTTTTCGATTACGGTTTCGCTAAACGATTGTCACCTTGGTTAAGGCCCTAATTACTATAAAAAAATTGTTATTTAGAATTATAAATACAGTATCCATAGGACTTTTAAACCAACTGCTCCGTGACATGTATAGCTGCTTTATAACAAGATTGCAAGATTAAAATACCTACTACAATTTAAAATAATTTTTATAATACACTTTTTAAATGTCAATTTATTTATTGATGTATATTTTACATTATTTGGTTGGACCGTGGTTACTACATACATACCTAATATCGGGCAACTTTTTAAAGAATAAGGGAGCTCTAAACTTGCGAAAATCGCTCTGTAGGTATATTCATAGTATTAGAATAATAGTAAAGTGGTCCATCAATAAAACCTTACCTCCACCAGCTTGCCTAATGTTTATAATTTTTGTAAATTGATTGCAGAAAAAGATTTCCAAAGTATGCGGTTTGGATACAATTATTTTGACTGCCACTGATTTACACCTAGTTAGTAAGGTTAAAATCATCAGTATAATTATACCATTATAAAACTACGCGCAAAAGCTATTTACCAAAAATATTGCTTTTACAAGATGTGTCTCGAACCATTGTAAACTGTAGAAAAATTTGCAGTCAGCTGACTAGAATGGCACCACCCCATGTCCTCCCGCGACACCGTAAGAGGCGACAAAGAGAAATAACCGATGGATAGGCGTCCATCGAAACCGAAACAGCTAATGCGGTCGCCAACCCGCCTGCCAAGCATGGCGACTATGGCAACTGACCTGCAATATGATATAAGTCATATTGTCCAGCAGTGGACGATTTGCGCCTGAAATGATGATGATGTAGAAAAATATCTCGGTAGCGAATTATTTGGCTCAATCAACGATTCTTTGTCCCTCGTTGCCATGGTTACGTTCCCCTGGGTCACTCTTCAAACCACAGTTTAAATACACAAAACATAGATATTTTTAGAAGCTATATGTCCCTTCTATAATAGGTCACCTACCTATCATGTTAGCAGAACTCGGAGCCACATTTGTTGTAACAAACTATGCTTCAGTTGTCCCCTGGCTGATGGGACAGAATAACAACAGCTACAAGTTGATTCACTCATGTATATGAGTGTTCACTCATGTATATGTACTCAGTTGTCGTGTCACGCATTAATTGGAAAGACAAGTCCATCGAAACACGCTCTCGAATTAGTCATTCCTAGTTCAAACCATAACTGAAGGTAATCGCAACCGAGGTTATGGTTTAGTTTGTTCGATTACTGACCTGAATTTGAATTGTAACCGTATAAATCGGTCGTAGCAATGAGATATAGAGAATCCCCATATCGATGTGATGAATAGAAACTGCTCATTCTTTCATTATTTAATACTTACGAATACAAATTTCGCTGTCGTTTTTTTATTCTTCTATAATAACCACCTCGATTATAAATTTCAATTCTTTCCATAACGCTTTTATGTGAACGTAATGTGTTCTAATTTAATTATGCACATTTAGTTCGAGTCTAATATAGGCCGATACTGTAAACCACATCAAAGAGTACGAATTAGCATGAGTGAGCACGTTTGAGGGATAATAAAGTGGTGGTAGTTCTCAGCTAGAGCACCTTAGGGGCTAATTTTGCTTGGCGGCGACGTAATGATTATGAGCCTGCGAGTCTCGGTAGGGACCGCAATATGCAAATGATTTTAGCCTTTAGCATGCTATTGAGGCGAGTACAGACGCTTCTGCGCCTAAAAACATTTTCATAAAATAACATGTTTGCGAAATGTTCAATAGCTACCTACTAATATTATTCATTTTTGTAAAAAAATATCTCGGGAGAAATTACTATCTTGTAAAGTTGCATGAAATTAAAATTACGGTTATTGGCCAATAACTACTCTACAATTTGAGCTCAGCTTCCAGGTTAAGGGCGAAGGCAACCAAAGCAGTCATGTTTTTAATTTAATGCTTCATTACTCTAATAACAGATGATTGCAAAGAAAAATAATTATTGGAATACAAAATTAAACGTTAGTTAACTACTTGTTACTACGTCTTCCTGCAAGCGAATCTATTTCTGCGAAACAAACGAAGAAACTGGCTACATGAAGTAAAATATTATATTATGTACCATCTACTTACTACTTACCTAGCGTACTGCTTCTTCGGTCAGTACTAATATTTATAATCATCATCATCGTGCTTGCAGGTCCAAATGCAACATTCATCCTCAAATATATATCTTTTTTTAATGAATCGGATATAGAATGCCTTATCAGTTTTCTTTAGGTAAAATTGTGTGAAAAACAGTACTTAGACGTAGTTTGCACGCGGAAGAAATACGTAGATAAAGACAAGTCAAAATTAAAACATGAAAAGAACCTAGCCATATCAATTGCTTATCGACAATATTCATAGAATCTTGTGACTCTTATATTTATGATATGGTGTTATCGATTAAGAATTCTCCCATTGTCCATTACTATTTTTATAGCAATACAAAATATATCATAGTAGTATATTAAATGTAGAATGTTTATGAAAATTCAATACCTCTTCCTAATCCAATCCAGGCTTAAATAACAACAAAAGGACAGATTTATGATCACCGTTAAAACACCTTTTATAAAGATTAACTAAGCGAGAATACTCCATTTGGACGATTAAGCTTTTGTTAATCAACGTTTCAGGCTGACAAAGGGGTGATAAATAATTCGTTTATGCCACTAAGCTAAAGATTTGCGATGCTGCGCGCAACTAGGAGTTGTTACTGATGTAGTAAGTGCTTTATTATAGTTTAACTACGTAGGTCGATCAATAGGAAGTAAACCTAAATCAGGCGTAAAGCTGCATAAAGCCTTGTTATATGAAATTGCAGTTAGAAGCCTTCTATATTAAATAAAAGTTGACACATTACGCTCAGCACAACTGTACTTGTTGTCGAGTTTTTTCATGGGGCTACGACCATAAATGTAAGCTTATGAATCTTATGATGGATTTGTCACCATCACGCGTAACATAATTGACATAGTTATAACTATCATTCGAACGATATAAATAGCGGCAACTGTCGTTTCCTAAAGATTAACTACCCGTACGATATCTGCTGTCACCTCGGAGAGCTAAGTCATTAAACTAAAAATATCATTGATTAATAAAATCGGTAGTTTTATCATGTAATGAAAGGTAACGTCAACAAATTTGTTTAAAAAAGTAAAATTAATTAAAAACGTGTCAAAATTACATAATTTACTCGTATTTTCCCTAAAAAATAATTGCAGTCTAGGTACATGAAAATGTTTCCAAATTCTTACTGCTTCAATAACTACGCGTCACCTACAAGCGAAATGTAGATCCCAATCTTAATTGCTCATGTACTAAAAGAATGAATAACATAATAACACACAACATTTGAACGCAATTTTACATGAAAACACAATTTCGGTCTCGGGCGTGGCAATTGTTGTGATTTAAGTGACCATTTCACATTTACAGCTTTTGTCACGCTTTCGTTTAATAAATTGAGACATTTCGCTGCGTAATTCAGGGCTTTTTATATTAAACTTTATGTTAAATGCGACGTTTTTAACTGGAGCAGAGACTGTTGAGTACGGTATATATTCTGGGAATTAACTGCCCCATTGTAGTGGTTCCCACTGCGGGATTTATTTTTGTTTCAGTGTGACATTTCATTTAATTAAAGTGTAGCCTTATTTATTAATTTATGCGGTTTGTAACTGAAGCATTTTATTAAAATATTAATTCTTAATTTTATACTTACATTTTTGTTATGTATATATTTGTATACTTGTGCGGATATATTGGAATAAATCTGAGTACTAAATCCATACCTATATAACCCATATTACATTTTTAGGCCTATTTACTTATTCAGTGTTTTTAGTACAGAATTAAATTTATTAATCAAAAAATATGATACCTAATCTATTGAGATTGATGGACGAGATGATTGCATCTCGTCTATGTAAAAACAACAATAAAACTTAACCTAACCTAGGTCTTTTACCATCCATGCGACTAAGGCCTGAAGGCTCCATCACACGAGGAACATTTTCCGAGACTAGCGCTCTTCGGACAATTGAGTGCATAGTGACGCGGGAATCGGCCGGTACACCAGAACTCACGACGTGATGATCGTTGCTTTCCGCCATGGTGCCGCAGGTGCATAAATGACGTTCAAAAATATTGGAACCCAGGCGGAGAGCAACAGCCACCGAAGCATCGAAAGACAGCCTTTTGAGACAAAGAAGCTGGTTACAGAAAGAGGGAAAGGAAACTGTTTCAGCTGCAAGTACGTTGTCGTTGTAACACCGTTTACAAACTCAGGTAGTTGCATATATCTTCATGTAATTAACGATGTCACTATTTCAGTAATGCCTTCAAAATATAAGGCCAATAAATACATTTTCATCACACTTGCTCGTCAATGGCGTTATTACTTGCGAGAGTACAGAGCAGTTATAGCCGATTTAGCTCACGCGGGCTGTTAAGTTTAGTTTTAAAAATATACAGAACCTATACTTCACTTGGACTGAGGATGTTTCCAAACAGCCAAGGTGTATTACATATCTTCAAAAGTTTGCTACAACCAACTTTTAATATGTAAAAAATATGTATTTAATAAAAAAACATCTTTATATTAAATTTTACTGTACTTTACTTTTTAGTATTTATTAAAAATAATTGTTTTCTATTTGATTTTGATAATTGATACTATTTGGCAGGATGATCTGTCAACTTCGAAAACAAAACGCAGTTGTTAACATTATCTGTGGAAGACATTGAAAAAAGTTGACATTGTTGACAATCTTTTATAGTGGATGCGGTCTGATTGTAGTTTTCAAAGGGTATTTTGATTTTAAGCCTACATAAGTAACTAATATTTTACTAACAAATTTATTTTATATCCTCGCAAATGTGATGAAAAACATTGTATGTACCACGGGTGGTAAGTGTATAACAAACTTGAGTCATTAAAAGCCCTCCGACTTCGTCGTCGGGCTTCTAATAGACTCGCGTTTACTATACCTTACTTACCATCCTCGTTGCACAATGTACTATTACATTTGTATTAAATCGCGCTTGTTAACAAGTATAATAATCATTTATAAAAAAATATCCAATAAACTTAACTATTTAAGTTAGTCATAATTAATAATCCTAGCAAGAAATGGTATGTATGGTTATATAGATGGTATGGTTGCTTTGACGACCGCCGACACACAAACTGTAGATTCAGCAAGGAAAAAATCGCACTTAATCTCTAGTCCCAGATCCTTAAAGCGCGGAAGGAGAGTATGCAAGTACGTATATTTACTATTTTGCTACAAAGAATCGATGTCGACTGTGCATCAGCCTTTACTGAAACAGTACAGGTAAACCCGTGATGAAATAAAACAGTGTCTATCCGGGAATTGCCATGGAGCGTGAAATTGCCAAAAAAACTTCGAAATCCATCACGAATCAAATGACACTTTGAAATTGTAAAGCTAACTGAAGAGGGAATTGGATGGCCTGCGAAAACAATTAACGAGCCGCTGCAAAAAAAGGAATAAGTTACCAACGCCATGTTGATTGTTGAATAACTTCCAAATTTATCGAATTTAAGACTACAAAAGCCGGGTTAAATCCAGACGCTGTATCTTTGTTTGTGTGTTGACGTGTGTATGTTGTGGAATTGAGAAATAAATTCTACTTAATTTTATAAACAGCATACTGGTAATTTATCTGCTAATATTTTGATATATTTATTGCACCGTTTTAACAATTCAGTTTCATTACGAACGATATCAGAAAGTGATTTAACATTTTATACAAACGGAAATTGCATTACGCGTACTGCGGTCGAGCCCAGCCAGTGAGTGCTTTGCAATCAGTTGTGATCGTAATAATGCCAATAATTTACTGACAAACCTGGTATCATCAATATTCATCTGCCATGTAACGGCAGTTAATTATCAACCAATTCTACTCGCAACAACCGGCGAACATTTTAAAGGACCAAGTTACCGATAGCTATTCGTTGAAAGCCAGGAAATTGAGCATAACGTGCCCGTTAATATTTCAACAACTTCCTAACGATTAACAGGGTTGCATTTGCCATACGATAATGTGATCTATGTGGTTGCAGCTACAGTATAAAATTAAGTGTAATGGCATTATAGAAAACCGATGTCGCTAAGATAGAGTTAGATGTGTATGGGTACGCCGAAACGCATCTCCTCCGCACCCCAAAGTTAAACTCTGGAAATTTTAATACGTCCTGTTTTGGGGTGCCGAGTTCCGTTGCGTTTACATGCTTTAGGCTTAAACATGTTTTTTCACTTTGAAATAATGGGTTTATAGCTAGCTAAGTGAATTTAAATTAATTTACTGTTAAAGTTGCGGATACATTCTGTTTAGGTTTCATTTTAAGCATATTGTTAATTAATATAAGTATAATTGTTAATTAGTTACACATACATACTTAAGGAAATATGACTAAGGCAACCAGTGTCCGAGGCAGGATTTCAACCGGTGTGTCCTGCATTCGCGGTTAACGCCCTTTCTAACTAGATCACAGCGAAACCCGTCAAAATATCTTAGTCACGTGTACCTATAACCTCTTAATGCTTAAGAAATTAAATTTAATAATTAATTGCTTAGAAGTTCAATGTGGGTAAGACCGATACTTTATTTTTAAGGGAAGTCCTTCATATGATATTAAATACCGATCAGATAATGTAGGAAATTGGTTGGTAAATGGTCTTTCCTGATAGACAGCCTTAGCCACATTGACCTCACCTCCTATTCAAATCACTTGCGAGACAGATGGCGGGTTCCACAGCTTCCGTCTGTGAAACTAGGAACAAATCGAATTATTTATATATTGTTAAAAGAAATAATAGTTAATTATTAATTGTTAAAAGAAATATTTACAAGTAATTACGCATGTTTCAACTGCAAGTACGTTGTCGTTGTAACACCGTTTACAAACCATAAAATATAGAAACAACCTTTACCTTTACCTACCTTACATTTAGCTAAGTACCTTTGTTGTTTCCTTTATTGATATAACTAGGTGAAGAAAATAACGTCAACCTTAAACTGTAGTAAACCTCATTGAATTTTTATTAATTCATCAAGCACTTAAACTGCAGTTAAAGAAGCAGTAGATAAACAAAGAAAATTCTAGAGCTGACGGTCTGACTTGACCGAAGTTTAATTATAAACGGAATGGAGCTGGCACAATCGCCAACTTGGATCATGCCGCTATCGGAATAACCAACTAGCTTTTTGTTCATAAGTTAATTTAAAGGAAAAAAACTTTAAATTTAACAATATTAACTTGTTTACTGAAAACAAAATTTCGCATGTGAATTTAGTAAATCACGTAACATAAGAGGAATTGCCTCCCGTGAACACGAACGCTACGGTTGTGGAATGAACTACCTGCCGAGGTTTTCCCTAGGGACTACAGTATGAGGTTCTTCAAAAAAGGAGTGTATAAGTTCATAAAGGGTAAGCAATGCGCATGTGAATCCTCTGGAGTTGCAGGCGTGCATAAGCTACGGTAACTGCTTACCATCAGGCGGACCGCACGTTTGTTTGCCACCGTCGTTGCATAAAATTGAAAATAAAACATGTTTCGAAGAGCTTAAACTAAAGAGACGGAGAGAAAAAGCGACGTGTTTCAGGGAGCGTTGGCCTCTATTTCATCCCGTGACGTACCGGCGACGCGAACAGGGGCTCGAGCTCTTAGTGCTTGAAAATGGAGACCTACGCTCACTGAAACATGCCACAAAGATAATTAAATAAATGTAAAGCCGTGATTTTGATAAATTGCTAGTGTGACTCATAAAAGTTTCAATACAAATACTATAAATTCTTAGAAATTATGGAGCTGCCTCGGGCGAGTAAATTTTTCATTTTTCCCTTTAGTTCCCGGGACTCGAACTCGCAACTCTGGGATACATGCCCATGTACTAACTGAGCTACAAAGCCTTGCCCAAAGGCTGCCAATTTCTCCACCATATCCTTCAATGAGGGCTTCTTTCTATTTACAATCCCACTTTTACGCTAACGGTTGCTGTAAATAGAAGTATGTTTTTCTAAAATCAACATATTCCCTCAAAGTAAGATATCATTTCAATAGCAGTTTGGTACCTGTACAGGAAAAAGCGTGCACAATCGTTTTTATTGTCAATTATATGAAACTAACATCTTTTAAGATAAAGAAAGGCCCGTTGAAAATCTATCAGTCCCTCTGAGACTCCCTAAAGCGCTCTCTGAAGAGTGATGCAATGATACATTTTTAAACGGCTTGTATCTTACAAGGCAATTTTGCAAAGTAAACAATCCCCGGGCAACGTGTCTGTCCTTGTCCACATTTTTCAGTACGATTTGAAATTGCATAAGTAGCTCTGCATATGGAGTTCAGGCGGAGCTTGTTTTTTAATAAAAAATAGGTCGAATGCTTTATGTCAGCACACTGCAGCATATGAGAGTTTCAAAGAATTCTTTTCGTGCGCACTTATAACGCTTTGTTCAAAGAATTGCTGAAACTTTTGAGATTCTGTTAATGCTACTAGTACGAGTACATACATAAGCACGTGCCAAATAAAAACGATGCCATTTCACATTCATATTATTATTAACTAAACGGTGTGAAAATAAGGGAATACGCGAAAATCTTACACGCTATACACGCTCGTCTTTCATGATTAATTAAAGGTAGTTAATGCCTTCCTATTAACATATTCACAGCATCAAAGCATTAATTAATATCGAATGACACCCACTCAATCCAATTAAACAATAAACCACTAATTAACGAATCCGTACAACATTAGGCAGCGCGTAAATAAAAGCGTAGCTACGAAATACTCGTAACTAGTGATGACAAGACAAGTCCATCAAAACTTCTTAGCAAAAAAACTTTTCAATCATGTGAGATACTATTTCTGAATCAAACATAGTAAGTATTAAGTAATATTAATTTCTCGTATTTTAATCCTCATCGTTCCTCCAATATTCCCATAAACATACTAGGAGTCACAATCGGTTTTCATTTTGTATGGAAGAAACCGGGTTTTTATGCTGCAAAATCGGTTTTCTCTAACAGTCATAACCGCTTATGACCCCTAAAGAGGGTGTTTATAGAACGATGTATTTACCGAAAATCTCGCCAAAATTCAATAGTAAAAATGAAAAAATACAAGAAATAATAAAAACGCTCATCGATATTCTCATAAGTAAAACTTGTAGCTGAAAAATGTTTCGGGCTACATCACTAGCAAGGAGCGCCGTTGGTTACGCCGCGAACGAGGGCCCCGGAAACGGAAGATAATCCAATTATCCGCGAACAAGCCGCACAACTAGCCAATTAGACACCGAAAGTGTCTACAAGTACTCCAATCTTTTATGTAATTTCAAAATTAGAACATTGTTCCAACCGTTTCGAGTGCTTTTGGGCTTTTGAGTCGGTAATTTTTATATTTAATATTTTACACCATACATTTCATTCCAGGTTGTCATCCAAATTGTCAAAAAGTGAAAAAGACAATCGTACTATACAACTTTTCCCATGGGACAAATATTGAATTGGCGAAAAACTGGGACTTAATTGCGAGTTAATGTATGAAGCAGCTTTTCGAGTCGAGTCGAATTTGCTTCTAGTTGCTTAACTGCTTGATATTGTTTTCCTAATAAAAAAAATAAACCCTTTACCAGGCGAAGGAATATATGCCTCCCACATCTTATATCGGTATCTTATACCGATGTCAGGTTTTAACTCCTAACCTCCGACAAAATATTTTGTTAATCCCTGACAATAGTATTTTATGATCTACATTCATAACACGCTTCTAAATCGCGTAATATATCTTTGGCAGCCGTTTAAATTCACTTGAACGCTAATTTCAGTAAACGACGGAAAAATTCGAACAATTTCCTTAATTTCTATGAAACAGAAGTACATAGGTCGAACAATTTTTTGACATTTTGTAGATTTTGAGTGTTGAAAGGTAATGTAATCGTAAACATTGCTAAATATTTACGCATTATTGTGTATGACCAGAATTAGGATGTCGGTTAACATTATCCCATGGCCTTATTAGAGTTTAACTGTGTGGGAGCTATTGTTCCCATGGCCCGGTAAATTGTCTTGTCATGTCATAAAAACTCACGTAAGTAATAAAACTGAAGATCATAAAATAATGGTTTCAGTGATTGATATAATGATTCGTTTGGAGTTAAACCTTGACTGTGATAACCGATATAAGATGTGGGAAGAATATATCCCGTCGCCTGATTAAGAATATAATAAGACAAAATCGAGTATGACAGTTAATTACTTAGACTGGTGATTGGATAACCGTAACCCACATTTTTATTTCTGGTTTAAAGGAGCATCTCCGACTTTCGTAAATGCATTTTTTACAAGGCGTTCAATACGGTTGTAACAGTATATACAGTACGTATGAAGACACGCTAGTTTTTTTGGGCCTGGTAAAGTACAACAACGGTGGTTTATACGTGTAGGTACAGTACAACAACGTTCTCAGAATGCTGTTGAAGCGACCAAAGCACTGTAGTGCCTCTGGCATGTTCGCAGAGGCAAGAGTAGACGATTTTTTTGCAATTAGGCGAAAAAGAATTGCCTCTATGATAAAACGTGTGCGCAGTAGCAGCAACGGCATGCTGAGGACGTTGGCAGAGCGACTCGACTGCCCGCTCACCAAATACTGGGTCGATGTGATGATTGGGAGGGACAAATAGACCGTCACTGTTATATAGATATACTTGTACCCTTAGATATATTATATAGTTTATAGTTAGTTTGTAGTTCATTAACATATACGTTAAGATAGATAATAAGTTTTGTACTAAAACGCTATGGATTTAAATGGTCCGAAATAAACGATTTTTTTTTTTTAAAGGGTAAAGTAAGTAAACATGTTGCTGTTGGAACCATGTCTGTGTTGGGTTTACTTTGCCCGCATAATCTCAGATGGAGATGAAGTTATATGTATTAAATAAAATCCTTAGAAATAAAGGAAAAAAATACAAATCTACTGCCTTAGGTAAGACTCGAACCCTCGATTGGAACCCCAGTCCAATACTACCAACAGAGCTACTGAGATTTACACTTAACGTCAGCAAACGATTATGATTACCCTACTGCATGCTAAATCATTATTAGATTATTAGTAAATTAAAGGTCGCATTTAAAACAGTTATTTTTTTTGTAAAGTGGTAAAGGTCAAAATAGTAATTTTTTGCAGTATCACATTATCATCATTACTGAGCAGTTTTTGGCAAGACCAACTATTTCAAAAGAATAAGTGCACTCTCAAATCCAATATGTTCAAAAGCCGTCGACCCAAATCCTGCACAATAGCGTCGATTTCATTCGGGCACACAATGCACCATCGTTCACTCGGCGGCAGTTTGTTCAGGTGCTACGACTTTCGCACTCGGAATATTCTGTGCTTCACAATAACTGGTAACATTTCAGGGGTTTCATTAACATTGCTTTCCGAAAACGGTTAGTCGAATACCCTGATGAACTAGCGCTCACCGATTACATCTAACATAACAGATTTCCATGCCATGTTATAATGGTTTCCTCAACAAATCGCCTCTCGGACGTTCCTAACCAATAGGAATAAATACATAGACAGGGCTCCTATTCACAACTGCTGCGCGGAAAATATTCCCAGTAATTCTGATATAGATATGAGCTACACTTATACAAAGCTATTATGGACCCAGGTACCAACTTATAGTGGAGTGTGTCAAAATAGTTTTGCGAATAAAGCAACAGGGCCCCGTAGGAAGGGGTACAACTTTACAATGAGCCGGGGCTTGTGTTGGCTTTGCCGGTCCATTGAAAAGTTTGCTGGATTCTCCCATGGGCCACCGTCGTATAGACTACCTGCTCATAAATATAGGAGCATGCATTTCTCTTGAGTAACATATCTTGTCCACAACCGATTAATAGCACTCAGGTTTATACAATATCAAACACAGACGTCCACTGCTGGACATATAACTCCCCCGTAGATCGCCACAATCAGAATGGCTTTCATACTATAATCGCCACGCTTGGCAGGTGGGTTTGCCGTTTGCAGTACGTTCCCTCGCTCTAAAAGACGCCACTGTCTCTCTTCCGGTGGTTTCTGATTAATGTTTCGGGACAATACCCGGGCCTAATAAACAATTAAGTAACTGGACGATAAAAAAGTGAAAAAGTTTTTATTTTTATTTTCAAGTGCTTAGTCGATAAAATAACTCTTTTATTATCGTGTTTTTATAACGAATGTAACAATTACATGGAAGTTTGCAAAGCCGACAAGCAAGATAAAAAATAATATAACGGAACCTTTCATTTGCACAATATCCTTTGCATCTAGATTCTAGAACTCTAAGATAATGCGTTTTAGACCAGAAAGTTCCTTTTCTAGAATCGTTTTAGTGCAGTCCAAATTGAATTTTTATAGAACGATTTATTTTTCCGAGCAATTGTTCTAAAAGAAAGTTTTCCTTTTAGAAACAAGAAAACTGCGTTGCGGTTTTGTTATGTACAAGTTTAAAATGTTAATGATATTGCTATTGCTACAACAGTGCTTACTAAGCTACTTTTAATACTAACATATCAAATTGTTTACCCTATTTTCCTTAATGAACCATACCACCATCTTTTTAGTTCAGGAAACATTTTGAATTCTCTAGAACATTGAGAGGGACATATTGTAAGTTAGGAATAAATAAATGCAAGGAATCGAACGTTGCAGAGTTTCGGCAAACTGCTATTTTGTCGTTCACAAATCCCTATGGGAGCTTAACAATAGAATGCATCTTGTGCACTTGTGCCCTGACAGTAGGGTCACCAGAAGCTGGATTTTTTCCCAATGCATCACAAAACTTTTGGTTTGAAACTGGGACTGTCGAATTTTCACGTTAGACGTTAAACGCATTGAAATTAACTTTGTTTTCTTTTACAATTTAAATAATTGTATGTAATACATTGTATAGATTACAATAATTGAATAGATAAATAATAATTATTTATCTATTCTATATATTTAAAATCAATATTATATTATTGTGAATTGTTAATGAAATGAGAATAAACCGAGCACTTTATGTTTTCAGTCAAAAGTAAAACAAAATAATATTTATGTTACATTTAATTTGAAAAAGAAATAGTAAGTTGTAGTAAGTATAAGTATTGCAGTAATGATAATTTACGCAATGAGCATAATTAAATTGTTATTACATCTAAATCGATTTAACCATACTACCTACTACTATATCTACCTTAATCCTAAACTACTATCAGAAAACATCAGACGACTAAGTAAGCTCAGGTCGTACGGCCTTGCCTAAGAACAATCACTTTGACGTATCACGATAATAAATATTACATAAATATTAATTACTTTTGCAACACATGTTGATACAAAATTATTCTCAGGAATGATTCAGGATTTTACAGAATGAAATCTGGTTACCCTAGTTGTCGTCTTGAGTGCGGAACCTCGTCATGTCTCACATTTAGGACGCATTCTGGATGCTGATGGAATACTGAGATCCTTCTGCCTCATACACAGAAACGCTATATTAACTATAAAATTAATTAGCCTTTGTCTCCCTGTGAATAGGTACCTGTTTAGTGTTTATAGTATAGGTTATATCTTCGGCGTCGTTAATGCAGCACAAACAATACGCACAACCAGTAGTATTTGAGAGTGGATTAATTGTAATGTGTGTATGTAACTTCTACAGCCAAAATAGATAATTTTATTTTGTTGTCATTTATGAATTAGTTTTGAAATAATTGAATGCATTGAAATTATATATTGAAACTACTTACCAAGTTAATCGAAACCAAACAATTGGAAACTTCTAAATTTATAACAGAATAATGCTATCTAACTATTCCGTTGTTCATAATGGTATATTCGTTTGAAAACTAAAAATAAGTTATACTGAATTGTAATAATAAATTTAAAATTTATGACTTAATTAAATATAGTATTTCAATTTGTCATAAAGGCAAGAGTGTATAAGGTATACCTACCTAAGATTTTGCCAGAATTGTGCGTTATAAAACTCATCAACGTGTTAGAACCTAAATGCAATGCCTTGCTTCCAATAACGAATATGTCTTTTAATTTTAGATGTTATTGTTTTTGAAAATAAAAAAAATATCAATTAATACACTGCGAAAACGTAACGGAGAGAACATTCAAAATACGGCGGCAGTACCGCGCAAAACGATAACGATTGTCTCTGTCACTCTCATGACGCCTTAATTGGAGTAAAAGAGAAAGATTCTCGAAATACACGAACTTCTATGTTCGCGATACCGCCTCAGGCAACGAAACAACAACCAGTTAGTTTTACACGAATAAGTAGATAAGTCGCATGAATATATAAACTACTAGTAATTGAAACTTGATAACACTTCGTTAGTAATACAGCGCTGCAAGCTACAAAGCATTATTGGACTCGCGTATTCGTAACGTGTCTAATTAACTGGGTTATCTGTCGCTTAGTATGAATTCCCTGAATATGTGATAATGAGGTCCTGTAACCTGTGGTGCGTGCTTGGAAATTATAAATAAACCTAATAATAAGTCGTTTTTGGGTCCTCCCTTATAGGTACATAACACGGTTTACTCGTAGACTTCAAATAACAAAAATACCAAAAGAAAAACGCATTAATATTTATACATACTGAAACTCCCTTTATAATATATGTATGTATATTTATACACGTACAGCTACCATGTATATAAATGGCAAATACTCCGTTTTAATAGTATTGCACTGTTTACTTTGTATAATGGATATCAAAATTGCTTACTTTGGTCAGAAAAATATAACCTATTTCGAGAACTAAATCAAAGCTCATTTCTTGGAAAACTGCAATACTCGTTAAAAAACCTTTTATAACGCTATTTACTTTTAAATATTCTATGACAGCGACGCAAAAAAAGGATTAGTTTAATGTTTTTGCTATATCTAATAAAAATAAATAAATATTTTGACACGTTAAAAATGTAAATATAATTGAGTAAATTCTGCCATTGTAAGTTTAATAACAATATTTGTTTCTAGCTACTTAAACCATAGATCTACTCGAGCCCAACCCAAAGCAAAGCCAGTAAATATCAGATTTTCATTATTACCTAATCCTACAAAACACGTACATAGCATCGGGGTCAGAGGGTCCAGAGAGCTCTTCACATGAGGACCGATCATTTCGTCAAAAGCACCGCCGGACGTGGGCAGTAATAAGTGGTCCTTCTGATTGTAGTATTTTTATTTCATGAATCGTATGTGCAAAGAGCCGCTAGGTTATTAGTACAACCTTAATGATCATGTATGTACAAGTAGCTAGATCCACAAAACTGCACGTGCAAAGCCCGACCTAAGTACTGAGTTCTCATTTCTATATATTGAAAGTATGTTTAGAATAAAAACGTAACTACATCGAGCATAACTTATTAACTCTTAAAAGATCAACCTGTAAAGTTACGTTTATAAAGAATAATTTGTATAAAACTAAATGTGCCTACATAATACATACGTCTATTTATTTAAGTCTCGTTTTGGTTATTAAACAAAGAGAATAATAGTTATGTCAGTTCAGCAGTTCCATTAAAAAAAATGTTTTTTACGAACAAAAATAACACTGTAAAACGTTTATTCCAAAATTCTAGTTTGTTTTTTACTAAATAATAAAGAGCTATTCTTATTGACTGCTCAAGAAGGCTTGTGTGACTAACACCTACGACTCAGGAATAAATATCTGTATATATAACACAAATAAATGCCCTTACTGGGATTTGAACCCAGGACCATCGGTTTCGGTTTAAAGGCAGGGTCACCAAATTATTAAAAGCATCCACTATCCATATTTTCAGACGCGATTGTGCAAATACTTAACAATAAATGAGTTGCTTTCTTAATTATATTAAAGAGCTTTATTACACGAACACATTTGTTTAAAAATAAGTAGCGTTAAGCGTGAAAAATAAATTAATTCATCAAAAAATAACGAAATGATTGTATGCATTAACTGACAAGGAGTTTTAATACAAGTAAAACATACGCTATACTCAGAGGAAAACATTTTTCCTTTACACGATATCAAAGAGCTTTATCCCCGTTTTGTAAATATTAAATGAGATTGCTAATTTCAAGTCTCATTTTTTTGAGAAAAATAAACTTGTGAAGCGCAAGGGTCTATGTTTAATACATAATCAATGATTTTGCAATTTGGAAGAAGTATGATACAAGGCTTTGTTACGGAAACGTAATTTACATGATATTTCACAAAAGACGTGTAAGGTCCGGGTGCTTGACAATGTCCCAGTATAATGTCGTCTTAAAATTTAAGTCCGTCAATTTTAAGTGACAGCTCGGTGTCTGCTATTGGACGTTAACACGTCGAACGAGTAGAGGTGTATTTTACTAACTTAAAAATAGCTAACTCAAAAATAATATGTCATATTTTATAATATATTATTTTGCGGAGGGCATTATGCTACTTTTAAGAAAATACTAGAGTAATAATAAAGTTTAATTAAGGCACTATATATATTAAAAACTTTTTACACTTTTTATTTTACGAGAATATTAGTCAATAAATCTTTCCCTTACTCACCCTCCGTGAAGTAATTGTTAAACCAACTAAGTAATTAGGTACTAAACAGGAAAAATCAATTTGTTAGTAATTTAATTGGGCTATGATTTTCTGTGTTTTAAGGGACACACCTTTAGGAATATGTACTTAAACTATTATTTATTGAGTTTCAGCTACTCCCTATTTTGTTTATTTATCTTTTGTCTCTATGTAAATCTTTTTTTAATTTTTTATTTAGGCACATTACATGATGTGGCAGTACATACAATTATTGAATTCATTGCTAGGCAGTTTTGTTAGTTTCTGGTTTGGGCCATGCATGTTTGTCTGTCAAATAATCCTCTATTCTGTAATAGCCAAACATCAAAGACTTTTTTAAGTAATTCTTAAGTACTGGGAAGGGTAATTTTAAGGCATCATCAGGTAACTTGTTATTTAAATGAATACATTGCCCAAAAAATGATTTACACACTTTACGCACACGACACTTTCTAATAGCAAGCTTATTCTTATTTCTAGTGTTATAGGTATGGATGTCACAATTTTTGGTAAACAACTGAAGGTTTTTAATAACGTACATAATATTTTCATATATATATTGACAAGCTACAGTTAATTTATATTAATTTCTTTAAAAAGTTTTCTAACAGATGCACCTGCTTTTAAGTTATACATAAAACGAATGGCTCTTTCCTAAGTTCAATATCAAATATAAGATCACAAAAATAATTTTGTATTTTGTGTAGGTACAGACCGATTCCCGCGTTATATGTAGGGGCGGAAGGTTGAAAATTACAATTACTTAATAATTTTTTTCTTGCATATAAATCAAAAGTTACACATACTCATTTCAGATTTCTACGAAGCCATGAATATTTCTAATTCTAGACTTCCTTTATAGGGGCAAGACGGTGATAGTTACAGATTTATCTTTTCGCTGTAAGTAAATCCTAGACTACCATATAAAATTCCAGCTCTCCTGGATATCGAGACCCTTGAGATTTGTAGTCGTACTGTAGGTATCAATAAAATTCTGTCGTATAAAAGATCAAGAAACCTACTAGGTTCATGTTCTGTAAATTGAACTCTAAAAGATATAATATGAAATGAAGCTTATTTACCAGAAGTATGGTAAGTTAATATCCTTTTCACCTATCTTATCACATGTTTAAGTGACAACTCTCGACTTTATATTGAATCGGAGATAACTCACATATTTGAGTCGATAATTGTGTTCATTTCACTCCATAACAAGGAGCTCTTCCTTTGCTATTCGCGCTAGCTGCCCAACGAAGACGATTTTTTAACTTAAAAACAGAATTTACATATCTATTTAATACATAGTCACCTACAACTTTCTACAAATGAAACCCGAAAAATTTCATTAGGGCTGTGACAATACAGAAACAACGACCCTTTGTCCTACATATTGACTGAGATTGATTGTCAGTCGGCATGTGCTAAACGAGTTGCGAGACGAAATAAAAGCAAACTCTTGCCACCCCTGTCGACATTCGTCACGAATCGTTTTATTGAACTACGTTGCGACCATATTAACTTTTGGTGACGCGCGCTCGTCACGGTTTATTTTGCTTGCGCCCTCTGGGACCTCTAGCCCCTACATAGCACTGTTACAGAACTGCAAACTCTTCAGCGGATACGAATTTCCCAATTCTAGACTTACGTTCTATGGGTTAAAAACTTTTCCATGTCAGGGATAATTTGGCAGACCCATGCTGCACTGTTAGCACTCGAACGAGCTATTGTACTTTTCTCGAGCTATTGACTGCGTCGGTAGATATTTCGCGCTTCTTTGTTTGTAAAGGTTAAACAAACGAGCAACTGAATATTTTACGTCTACTTGATGTTTTTTACATAACTTGAATTTCTTTTCAATTATTTCGCTTTACACAAAAAGTCTTTTGGACCCGGGTATGTCCTTAAACTACGTCCAACAATGAGAGGTAGGGCACAGCGATGACCATCACGCTTGAATCTGGGGCAGCCCAACTGGGGAAGTACCTCCTCCTTACAGAAGACCACAGCCATAATAGCACTGCTACCTTTCAGGTATGCAGTGTTGTGTTCCTGATGGTGAGTAAGGTTCCCAGAGCTCCAACCCCCCTTAAAGGCCGGCAACGCGCTTGTGACTCCTCTGGTGTTACGGGTGCCCATGGGCGACGGTAATTGCTTACCACCAGGCAATCCGTCTGCTCGTTTGCCGCCTATTTCATAAAAAAAAAAAAAAACACATGTGTTTTGACCGAGTACGATCAGTAAATTTGTATCTTAATTCCAATTGGACTTTCTTTGTCATGCGTACATATTTTTCCAACTAGATTCAAATAGCGTGTGGTTTATTCAACTGTGTTCTGCTGATTATAATAAACTTTTTGTGTTCTTTCTACTTAAATTCACAAGCCCTTTCGATCCTGATAAGAGTAAAAAGCTTTTTTTTTCCAATGTTTTTATATATTTCGGTGTAATGGAAATAAATATATGAAAATTTTGGGATACTTTTATTCACCTATCAGGGTCGAATGGGCTAATGATTTTGAGTATTAAAAAAAGTTTACATACAACTTTAAATAAAATGGCCCTATGCAAAGCCACTTTTTTGTTTTAATTTCCTATTTTATTAATGAAAATAACGGCTTAACCCACGTTTATTTAGTCACTCGTGCGACCTGTTTTGGAGAACATAGGCCTCCATTTTCAAGCAGTAAGAGATGCAGTAGTGCTGAGTGTCCTAAAATTGAGGTTGGTTTTTATTTCCTATTTAAATGCCACGGTTTTTTTAAAAAAAAAAAACAGAACACTTCAGCGGCGCTACCGCGAACAACGATATTCTTAAATTACGGACGATTGTCTCTGTCTCTCTCATGACACCTTAATTGGAGTAAAAGTGAAAGATGCCCGAAATATACGAACTTCGATGTTCGCGTTTAGTCCGTTAAGTCCGTTAAGTGTGGACATTTAGATACGTTATTTATCAAAATGTAAGATTTAAGAACTTTAAACAAAGAATTTTCAACATATCACATGCAGAATATTTCATTTCACGAGCATTTCGTGGTAGTTGCCTTCTTTATTATTATTATTTATTTTATTAAATACATGTGTTTTATCTTCATTTTAATATATTTAAATAAATCTTACCCAGAAACTGAACTGCGAATTGTAACAATGTATTATTGTTTTCTTATTTTTTGTACAGTAATGAACAGCTTATATTATTAATGACTTAATTTTTTATCTAAGTATTATTGCAATTGACATGTTTTTGATGTAATAACCACTTTATATGATATCGGTACAGTTATACTTATAAAGCACATTATGTAAACAGACATTGAGTATCATGTTAATCCAACCGGCTCTATTATACGATCCCCACTGAGTCACTTCAAGTGTAATTGAGAAATTATCAGACAGTACTGTCTGTGTTCAGTCTAATTAATGTTAGCACTGACCACGAAATTGTTTACGCGACGTAAACATAACAATGTTTGCGTTGTATATAAGAGGCTATTTTTGAGCCCTAAAATATTGCGGCTATAAATTTTTAACGTTTCGTAATTGAATTTTTGTTTATCTTTAACGCTCGCTGGAGGTTAAACGTTTTAACCATATTTGTGTATTTTTTATTAGAATTCTTTGTTTTAGAACATACATGCCTAGTTTGTAAGGCGCTTATAACGGAGAACATATCACTTCTAGAATAACATAGTAGCACTATAGAGTAGGTATGTCAACTTACTAAAACATTTTTATCCGGGCATGTCTAGGTGATAAATAAGGTTGTACCTATTATACAATTTTTTTTAAATACTGTCGACTTTTCGAATTTATACTTGAAATACGAAAAAAAATATTTATGATTCCATTACATCCTGTATTGTGTTTACAATCACAAAACGTAAATCTATTTATTAGAATAACGCAGAAAAAAAAATGTTAATAAAGTAACATCAGTGAAACATAAATAACATGAATTGCTGCTGTTTACAACGATAAATTGAAAATAATTCAGTAGACATTTTTATTTATTTTAAAGAGGCCGTACAACCTATATGATCGTATGATCATAAAAAGAAAAATGTATTAACAATGGATTTGCCACGACATTACGTCACAGATGATAGTCTTAGAGTTAACCGACTCTGAAAAATATGTGACGTTATAACTTATTCACGATGACAAAATTATAAATTATACTCAAATACTAATAAAAAATGTGGTAAAATAAGCACCAACTGGTTTAAAAATGGTTTTAGCAAGTTTACATACTGTATAAAAATTAATATTATATAAAATTAAATTCTTCCACATTTCGATTTCAAATCTCAGTAAAATTTAATGATGCCAGAACAAGCGAATTTAAACTCGCTGTAATCCGACCTTGTATTTATTCGAAATGATATCATTATGTTCTAAGCTTTCTTCTTAGATAACAAGCATTGTTGAGAGTCTCTTGAGCTCCCGACCCTTTCTCACTTTGACAAGTCAGCCGTAAAGATTGCTTAGATCCCCAGCGACTGGCCTTAACTTGAAACAGCCTTATCTTCAGATACGATTAATTGAGGAAATACCGCTGATAACGATAAAGTTATAACTAGAAGGCTTTCCGCTCGACCGAACAATTATAAGCTTCTTATACGAAAACTTTGATTATAGCAATATAACTTTATAAAAAGAAAAGGAACAATATACAAGCTTCATATGTTCAGTGAATCAATGTTAATTAAGTATTACTATATAAACTTTGTATAAAGTAATAAAAACGGATTAAATGTATCGATCTAGTGCAGTGATTTTTAAATTTTTATTATTTTAGAAATAATCATATAATGCTACTTGAGATAAAATATATCGTCATTAAACTGTTTTATTGTTATATGTAATTTTTATGTAACTGAATATTCAAATATGCATTAGACAGTAATCGTAAAATGTCTGGTTGATGTAACTGGTGACCGAAAAGCTGGTGGTGTCCTGGCACAACGTATCAGCATTGCGATACAACAAGCAAATTCCGTCACGGGCATCCTTGGTACAATGCCTCAAGTGCTTGTTTAGATTAAATCTACAGTAGTTCAGTAGTTATTGTGATGTTTATTGAATAAATAAATTTACGTATTAGTAAAATAGCAGCTGAAATTCAAAGATAAAATGATTTAAATTATATGTAATAGGGCTTTGTGTAAAGATATACTGTAATATTTAGTGTCAAGTACTCATCTGACGCAAGGAATTTTTAATATATAACTGGATTTATAAATATATATATATATATATGTTATTGCTTTCTGGGTTTAATCTTAAACAACAATGATACGAAATTAAAAACGACTTAATTTATTTTAAAAAAGAAACTACGCGAATTTTCCGAGTGCAATTGTTTTTAAAACAAAACGAAAGAAGACAAAAGTTAACACAACTGAACTTTTGTCTCCATAAAATGTGCCTGATGTGGTTAAGATAAGGAAATTTATTTCAGTCTATTATACTATGTAGGGAACGAATTTGCGGCGTTGCGATGAAGTTTCTAATTTATGAAAAGGGCTCCCTAGTTTGTGCTAAAACGAATATTGTCTGGGGTTTATTCAATGTTATCTCAAATAATGTTATCTGTGTGTGTTTACTGTGAACGCCAACCTGCTGCGCCTATCTTCACATTTGTCCCGAAATATTTATTTATTTATTACATAGTACGACGACCTAAACTGTTAATTTTAATTAATGACATCTTCTTAGCAAAAATTATGTGATGCAACAATGTACAAGTGTATTTTGTTTTCATCCATACCGTCAACCAAAGAAATCAGTTGCCTTAAAGTTACCGTTCTGTTATAAATTCCACCCTGTATAAAACTCTCGTTTATTTTTCGCTCAAAGTAAATGCCCTGACTAAAGTCCCGACAGCGGTCCCCAGGGCCCAGGTGCTAATTCCGAGGCATGTTTTGAACGATATTAAACCTTAAAGCTCAATTGAGTTTATTGTTATTTTCTTTATATAATAATTTATTCGTATAAATTTTATATTTGTTACCAACAATGTTTATAATGCCAGAGTCTATATTTACTTAATCGTTTTACTAAATATTTTGTAGCTCGTTTAATTCATTATTATATTTTAACTCATAATTTAGTTATATTTAGTTATACTCAATATAAATATTTAGGGACTATTTTACACAAATCGACCTAGTCCTACAGTAAGCTCAGTAAGGCTTGTGTTGTAGGTATTATACGACGATATATACAATAGATAGATACATATAAATACTTAAATACATAGAAAACAAACAAATGCTCATCACACAAATAAATGCCCTGACTGGGATTTGAACCCGGGACCATCGGCACCATAGGCAGCGTCACTATCAACTAGGCCAGACGGGTCGTCAATATACAATACAACCATTTACTTAAAGCCCGCGATTGTTACGGGCATTACTAAAAATCTAAATGGTATTATTTTCTAATCCTGAAATCTCATTGATATTAAATGGTATTTAGATAAGTAGAATACATATTATGATTAGCTGAATAGCATGCAAAAATATACCGGTTAATTAGTATTAAAATAATACCGGTATTATATCCCTGCTTAAAACATGGAAATAAATAGTGTAAACATTTATACTCATCTAGGTGTCATAATTAGTCGCCGTAAGTCGTCTTCAGATATATCGCAGCTGTGGAAGTAGTCACACATATCTAAACAACACCTCTATTGCCAAGGCGATAAAGTGCATGTTCAGATATTTGTGACCATCTCCACAGCTCCGATAAATTGATGACATCTGTATTCAAATAGGCTATAATAATAGGCATGTAGATAATATCCAATGTGTATTTACAGTGTATACTTGTTGTATAAATACCTTGTTCTGATCACACGTTTCTATGTGTCATTACATCGTAACCGATCGCTAAACTTCTAGCGAACGTAACACATCTAACTGACTATTCGTAACCCTTATTACTACAGGCTAAGGTCCATATTAGGCATTTGTTCATATCTTAGTTTTACCACGATATAGTCAACACTGTGTTAATTTTACTGTCTTTGCATGTTTAAGCAAGCTCGGATTAAAAATTCTAATTTTGCTGCTACTGCGAACTTGCTAAATGCAACACCTTTAATTAAAAGTACGAATACAAAGTTGCGATGTAATTTACATCTTAATTAATACTTTTCCGCTGTTATTGTGGTAAAACTCTAGTAATAAATGATAATTATTATTCAGTTTAGTATTTCAAAGAGCACTAGTCTCTCCAGCTTCGTGAGAGAAATCGTTATACTATCAATCCAGTATTCTGACATTTAATTGTTTTACGTCGCGACTAGAACATAGTATAGTAAAATAAAAATAAATAATATTGTGTTTGGTTACCGCGATAATTACTCATGAAATAAAACAACTAAAATGGATTTACCAGTTATCGGGTGGACCCACCACCCGATAACCACGAACTGCTAAAGGGTTCACAACATCGGCATGAAGTTTAAATTAGTTAACGCGATATAATTTCAGTTGATTTATTTCATAAATAAAAATAACTTTTAGTCATAAATAAAAATAACTTGGAGTTTATTAATTTGATAAAAAGGCAATTCAACCAATTATTTAATGACGCCTCTACATATCACTTAGCTTATTAATTCACCAGACGAAAACGCATTATTTGCTGCTTATCAAGTGTGTTGAACCGCGGTGTGGCTGCGTTCTGCCTCGTCAAAACAACGATACAATCGAATCATTCCAATTTCGCTCTTCGCACCATGTCATAAGATTCGCGTAAGGCATAAAATTATTGTTCCACTTTGTATTGAAATTATTGCAATTCAGCTGAAAACCGTCAACACTATCAAGTAGATTGGCTTCGGGACAATATCGTTTAAAACCCGACGAGTTGGTCTTTGACGAAATGTGTTTGAGTGGCGGCTGGGCAATTTCGAAATTAAAGTGAGCTATTTGTATACAGATAACAAAGGAATTTACTATTGTTCATTATTTTGCAATAATACAAGTATTTAAATTAAATTGGTTTCGTGCAATTTGTTAAAAGTGAGGAGCAATTAAATCTGCTTTTAAACTTATTGGAATTCATGTTCATTATATATAGTTCAAGATTATTTAATTTTATGTTATGGTTAAATAGCATACTTAAACTGATTTGGGAATATGTAATTAAAAATATTTTTATTGCATAAGTACATATCGTAAACACAATATATGTGCTTTTATACTTAAAAAAAAGTAAAAATTGTAGTCGGCGGTTTTTAATTGTAAACAGCGTCATTCGCTTTACAACATTCTACCAATGATAAACTATTTTAAATATGCCGGTTATGGCCTGATTTCCAAAGACTGGAATGAAATACATGATATTTTCGATTGCACCGTAATTCCAACCACGTGGATCGACATCGCATAGCTGCATTCCTTCGACAAATTAATTAACGGAAGGAATGCTATACCACAATCTCTCTGCTTGTGATATTTTTTATTCTGATTTATGAAGAAAAAAATTTTGAGGCCAAAATAATTAATATTTATTCATGATTGTCATTTATATTAAGATTGAATCCACTTATTAGCAAAAACGCCTGCATACCTCCGATTCTGTCCGAAGCCCAACACATGCAAAATTATGCCCTGTTGTGATTGAGGTATGCATAAAAAATATTGTTTATACCGCTGACATACTATGCGGAATTAAATATAATGTAATAAATATATGATGTAAAATAAACAAAATTGTAAAATAATAGTAATGAGGTAATTAATGATTACTATGAATATCCACTGTCATTTTCAACCCCGAAAGCTACATAAGTCAAATTTGTAATAACGGTTCTCGTCAAGGATTATAAATACCTATTTAAGAAATCCTTACAATATTTTCCTAACTAAGAAGTCTTTCAAGAAGATTTATTAATTAAGATAAGAGTTTAAGAGCTATTATCTGAAAACAAAGGACTTGCATGCGGACTTAAAAGTAATTAACTGATTTCATTATAAAAAAATAATAAACGTGCAGTTAATTAATTTAACGCTATAGCAAGAGAATTTACGGGAGCGGTCAAAGTCAATTATGCAAAGCGTCGAGGTCCGGGTAAAAATAAAGCTAGTCCCCGTTTTCTATAACAAAACTAAGAAGATTCCGCTCAAAACAGCCCTCATTATACACGGACAATTTGCCACATCGCAGCGGCTGAATAGTCGACGTTTAGCAAAATTCCATTTCGGTGAAGTCTCTGAAATGACTAAGGGTGGGGGAAATTTGCATGCCTGATTGCCGGCCGTTGCTCAATCAAGGATATTTAACGAAATTAACTAATTGAGTGAACGCTTCACCGTCGTCCCTAACTTGCCAGCAAATTGACTCGACAACAGAAAAGCTACGTGTATCGAGAAAACCTAATAAGCCATAATAAGTTCGTTTCGCCCCGTCGGAAAATTCCAACTTCGTTTTATACCAAATTGACAATAGTGGGTCTTAATTGTTCTGTTTGGAAATTTGATACGATTCAGCCTAAATTGCGCTGTGAGAAATTGAATTACATCAAAATAATTGTTTTGACCACTAATCGTTTTTGACGGTGAATTAATCGCGACATATTGTGTTGAAGCTTGTAATGTATTTTCCACAGAACTAAGGTTATTTTACATCAATTAAATATATATTTAGTATAGAGGTATTACTACTTGTGTTACACCAAAATCAACCACAATTTTAATACAATATATTTCACATAGTAACGGATAACTATTTTTAGGCGTTTCTATAAATAATTTTGGACCTAAAGCCGAATGTAATTTAGCTTCTTTTTCTCCGTCAATGATACTAAAAATAATCATCTGGCCAACAATAGGCAAGCCGATGAAACTTAAGTTGTATGGACGTTCTGCTACTCATAGTATTTTCAAATAAAATTGCCACTACATTATTTTGCATTAGGATAACTACTACCTTTCAGCTCGAACTTGGATCGAATGTTTTACCTTCTTTATGAAAGTGGACTTGACGCTACTACATATCGAGTAATTGAAGTTATAACAAGATTCAGATTTCCTTATTCATTTCGCGGAAACTGCCAGCAACTATGCCTATTAATTACTCCGTTTACTTGTTTCAAAACAATCTCCAATTAGGTGAAGCTGAGTTACGAAGTTAGAAAATGTGTCCCATTTAAAGATGTTATCATTACATTCGAAGTTTCATTATATAGAAATTTTAATATTTGATGGAATCTGGATTTTATTACATATTTTGTTTAGGAGCCTTCGTCTCTAAAACCATGTAGGTTTCGTAAGGCCTCTACATAGTATATGATCATAACTAAACAGTTCGAAAATATAAAAAATATATAAAATTCCAATGCAAAAGCAAATCGTCAGCTTTGGACAGAGAGCCTTTGTATATAAAAATACAACTAGTACGCAGTTTTAATTCGTGTCATTTTTAAGGTAGCAATTAAAGCTTAAACGTAATTTACTTACGAACGTACGTACAACTTTCTCTCGAATTAGTTACCGATAAAATCAGACGCAAATTGAAATGCATTGCAAATTTAACTGGAATTGATTTAAACTGAAGATTTCACTAACGATGTCCTCGAAATGTCCCATCTTAATGGACCCATTTCTATCTTCAAGAATCTTATGTTCATTATCGACATGACCTTCCAATCTATATTTTTTGCGTCTCCGCTGACCCTCGGTAGCAAAAAGAGGTATCTCGAGCTTTTGTCGGCTTCCAGTAGTAAGAGATTTATATCCTCAGTGAATGATTGGTATGCCCGATAGAGCTGATGAGATAGCGAAGATAACAATAAAGAATGATATTGTTATGATTTTAGATAAGGTTTATTCTTAGGCTGAGCATAATCCATCTCGTTTTTGTATGAAATTTGTTGACAAAGATATTTTAATATTTATTGAGGCTAAAGATCGTTATTGGGTTTAGTGTAACATTTTAAATTGTTTCTAACATTTAAAATTGGTTTTGCTTGCTACAGAAAATTTAAAGAAACTTAACTGTTTTTTATGGTTTACAATTTTGATTTATGTATATTTAATGCGTTTGTAAATTACAAAGCAAATCAAAAGTCATCTGAATCTTCAATAAAATATTTTTTTGTTATTATTTCTCCGAACGTCGGCCTCGTTTGACATGAAATAAGTTTCGCTAAATTTCGCAAAAAAAACATAAAAGAAATAATTTAAACGCTTGCTAAGGACACTCGTCAAAGCAAATGTACTGAATGGGAATAATGGAGAATACTCGACGGGTCAAAGCCGAGGAAAGGAGTGCTTATTTCTGTTTTTATATTGCATTATTGGCTCTCTCATCTCATATTGCACTCCATTCTGATTCATAGGGACCGCCATAAAGGATTGAAACGTGAGAGGGGTATTTTCAATGGCGTAATTGCAAGTGCACTTTTTTTTAATTCAATTTCTGCCGACTATGGCAAAGCTGGAATGCACTCATTGATATCGCAATAATGTAATGAGGTTTTACAAACCCCTATCGAGATGTATTAATGCGTAATCACTATTAAACTTGTGTGGGATAAATTAGCCATGGGCCGCACATAAACTTGTGAATTTTACTTTGGACTGGCATTACTAATTTTACGTTGGCATATTGGTTGCAACATTTATTATGTGAAATAATTGTTAATAGTTGGTTACATAGGCAGACAAATAGATAATAATTTTATCGAATTGCTGCCATAAGACGCAATATCAAAACAGCGAAGTATAGGAGAGAATAAACAAAATTAAGTTGATAAAACGACAAAAATCTCAGTTGAGGTAGTCTAGAATGGGTTCACAGCTCAGCTGCCTCAACTATATGCTTACACACGTAAGCTATTTCCGCTATTACACTCTTTCTAGCAAAACATTCTTGTTAATACTAAACATTCTAGTATAATATCGTAATCTCGATGATAAAATTACAAAAGCATTTACTTGATAATCCAGCGTTGAGTAGCAGCGTCCTTTAAAACGGTGGAACATATTGAGATACGATATACCAACGCGCCTGTCAATCGAGGCCAATATGGCAATAAAAAATATTACAGGACTTTCTTACACAAATTGACTATGCCCCACGGTACGCTCAAGAAGGCTTGTTGTGGGTACTCGGCCAACGATATATATAATATACAAATACTTAATTACATATATAGACACCCGTGACTCAGTAATGTGCTCATCGCACAAATATATGCCCTTACTAGGATTTGAACCCGGGACCATCGGCTTCATAGGCACGGTTACTACCCATTAAGCCATACCTGTCGTCACAAATGATAAAGCCTAAAAAAGATTAGAACTTCCTACTAAATTCTCCTTGTTTAAAATTAACTTACATAACTGGTTTGAATTAAAGCCAATAAAAACATTAATGTCACGTCATTCCATTTTTAATTAGATAATAAATTGGCAATAAACTAGATTTTTTCCAGGACGAGACGAGGAAGATGAGCAATTACACGAAAGCGGTGGCTTAACTCAAACGCCTAATGAAATTTAGAGTATAGCGGAGGTTCGCGAACTGTTCTCAGGGAGTATTCCATTCTGTATATTTCATCAATGCCGTTTCATGGTGGGAAACAAGGTTTTTTTTTTTTTTTTATGTCATAGGCGGCAAACGAGCAGACGGATTGCCTGATGGTAAGCAATTACCGTCGCCCATGGGCACCCGCAACATCAGGGGAGTCACAAGCGCGTTGCCGGCCTTTAAGGGGGGTTAGAGCTCTGGGAACCTTACTCACCATCAGGAACACAACACTACATACCTGAAAGGTAGCAGTGCTATTATGGCTGTGGTCTTCTGTAAGGAGGAGGTACTTCCCCAGTTGGGCTGCCCCAGATTCAAGCATGATGGTCATCGCTGTGCCCTACCTCTTATTGTTGGACGTAGTTTATGGACATACCCGGGTCCAAAAATCATGTGCCCAATCGGGTGCACAATCATCAAGGTATTTCATGTGTGTTCGTTGCTTATTAAACATTTTAGAATATCCGTATATTTATATTTCGTCCCCATTACGTTGCCAAATAAAATTTTCTACATAAAAGTCGCCAGTAATGTTTTATTTTTATTTTTTTTAAGCAAGCAGAGTTAAAAGCGAATCAGTTAACGTTTTTATTAGTTTAATACCAAAAATATTTTGCTCGGTATCCGAGTATAAAATCAGTTTATTAATTTAAATATTAAACGTAGGTTTTTACTATTTAATAATTCGCATGCGCTTCCAATAAACAAATCATTATAAACCAAAGAGCTGGCGGCTTCCTCGCACAACGTATCAGCATTGGGATACAATGAGGAAATGCCGCCAGCATCCTTGGTACTACGCCTCAAGGGCCTTTTTTAGATTTTATACTATAACTAAATAGTAAAGTACTTGTAGTTATCATAATACGTTTGTAATTTCTGTAAATAAATATACAATAATAATTATGGGTTTATCTAATATATATATTTTTCATTCACTCATGTATAGATGAGTCACATAATAATTTTCTGTAAGTGTTAGATGTTTTTTTTTTGTAAGCCTAGCGACTCAACGCCACCCGCATCCCTGCTACCTTCATATCGCTACCTACTAATTCTGGAACTCAGGAGCTTGGAAAATTATAGCGAAATACAATTAAAGTGTAACACAATTTATTTTAATTTTAATCCTCGCGCACCGGTATCTAGGATAATCTTCGAAACATTTGGGGCCTAATGGTAGACGTTAATTTTCATTCCAAAACTTCAGCTTTGTATTTATAGGTAGGGAGCTAAGCCACTTAGGGAACAGTTATTACGCTCAGAAACATATAAATATTAACTTAATGTGTACTTATTTCTAAACAGCCGGCTGAATATCAATTCAGGAGGTGGTTTGAGATTATAATGTCATCATAAAATTTTAGTTATAAGGAACTGTTGATAATTTATAATAGGCTACTAGGAAAAATATTTTTTTGGTTTTTGTCTTAAGAAATAAATAATACCATCCGTAAATAAATATATTTCTCTGGGTATGAATGTGCGGTGTATGCTGAAATATGCAATGGTTTATTACTAGTACCTGGTAGTCGTAGCATTACACACATTCTCACCCAATAAATATGTTTTCCTGAGACCAGATTAACTGATTTAATTTAATTTAATATGTAGTTAGGAGGCTTAAAGTTGACATAGTATTTTATTGTTTTTTTTATTGGTTATTGTGAAAAATGTCTTTTCCTAACTAGTGCGTAAAAGTGCACTTTTCGCGTGCGTAAATTTCACTTTTTAAGGCACTTGCTATGAAAAATTTGGTTCGATACACGTGTAAAAACTTCTTTAAGACTCGGGTGATTGTCACCCTCGTTTCACTCGGGCTCCAACGTTCACCCTCGTCGAAAAAAAATTTTTTTTCACTATATAGAAATGTACTAATTTGTGTAGATGTCCATAACCCACAAATATTCGTGAATAGCATACAAATACATTCGAACCTAGAACCTTATCCTTTGTAGGCAGTGCCACTACTGACTATTTAGCCAGGGAGGTCGTTTAATAAACTCACATCACTATATAATAAAAACTAGAATTAGAAACAATAATAATATTATATTTAAAGTGTTTACTTTAGGTACTAATTACATTACACATCGGTAAGTTATCGGCTCCTAAACATTTCGAACACACCCTTACAGAAACTAAGGCAAATAGGAAATGAGCAATCGATTTCGAAATTAATTTAGCACACCCTACGAGACGCTTCAGTCATCAATCATTTTATATTAGACATTGTACCATCCACAGTCCACTGGCGGGCAAACCAATATTACGAGAAATGTTATTACAAGTGTACCTACTATATGGGTCATTTACCTACGTTCCTAGGTATAAAGTCATATTTTAGTGTACTAGTTGGTAATATATTTACCTCCTTGTACATGAACGTGTATCATACCTACATTAATTAGTTAATATGTCCTTTGACATTATCATACAAAAACTATTGTCAAAATGACAGATAAAGATAAAACATAAATTAGCTAATGTAGGTTTGTTACACGTTTATGAATAAGGGAGTTAAGCCTTCTGGTGTTGCGAGTGTCCATGGGCGGCGGTAGTTGCTTACCATCAGGCAATCCGTCTGCTCGTTTGCCTCCTATACCATAACAAAAAAAAAAGCCCCAATATGCGACAGACAAAACATGTTTAAGCCAAAATGATAAAAGGAGGGTTGTTATTCTGTATGCTTATTAACTCATAAACGGGTGACCTGATAGGAATTCGGTTTTTATTAGGGTTCCGTAGTCAACTATAAGCCCTTGTAGTTTCGCCATATCGGTCAGTAGGTATGTATATCTGTCTGGCTCAGTTACCGTTTGTAGGATGCTAATTATTAAATATTTTTAGCACCATACAATCGATAGTAGAAATAGATAGACCTGACTTTAAGTTTCAATAAAGTTAGAACCCCAGCGTTTTATTTTCAAATATTTGTCTGTTGATAAAGCATGTCTTCAGAATCTGCATTTACGTACTAAACTATTTTTACAGTGAATCTCGATACAAGATGAAAGGCCATATTTCATCCCGACCTTCGACTATACACAATGGACGAGCAATACTGTAACGCTTGTTTTGTTTTATTGCCGATGGATTTACGACATCCCCCATTCAAATACTATGAAACTTTGATTTGAAATGTTTCGTGCTTGGATCTTGGCACTATTTTCGGTGGTAGTTTTATTATATCGGGCGCTACTGCTCATAAGATAAACTTATTTTATTTTTCTGAGATCATCGATTAATAAAATTAAGGCTTATAAAAATAATAAACCTAAACTTTTTACAGCATAATTCTGCCATGAACGTAAAAGAGGGCTATTAAAAAGTTGTACACTTTATGAAATGGCTTGAATAACATTTTCAGCTCACCCACTCAAAGCCGACCTTTATCCCTTGAAAGTAGTGGTGAAAGGCGCATTTTATCCAATAGAGTAGAAATTAATGTGATACAAGTTAGACTTGTTCATTCGCGTACTTCACATTATCTAGGTACTATAATAATTTTAAACTTTAAAGTAACTACTTTTAAAAATACGCATTAAACAGGATTTATTTGCCTTTGATTTTCAAGGATTTATCGCTTGTATTTTTAACAAGGTAATGTACTGAAAATGTTGTAAAGCCAAAAACAAGCATAAATGCACAAAATTCCACTTTATGATTTCAAAATATTTCGTTTGCTCAGGATTATATATAAGCACGGGAGGTAAAACCTTTGCTTAATTCATTTATAGTTATATAATTATTCATCTGTGGCATAAATTATACCTTGCATGTAATGCTTATCAGTTTCAAATATTTAAGAAAAATAAAAATAAGTTTTCTAAATAGAAATGTTAATATACTAAAGGCAAGAACATACAGGTATTGAAACACTTTCCTTGCAGAATTTCTTACATAATAAATTTACTCACACATTCACAACAACTGCATCTATTTAAATAATTAATAGAAATGACATAAGCCAGTTGCGCGCGCGGCTTACATATAATATAGCGTTATCCAACAAGAATTTCATTTTGATGACAATGTCGGGAACTTCAATTTTCCTGGGAGATAACGAGCGTTGTTGAGATTGTTTCAAGATTCTAACTCGGGGCCACTTTGACCCGTGGACCGTAAACATCGTAAAGATTCTCATTAGAGGTTTAAAGGAGAAAAATCTTATATTTTATTCAAACAATTGAATTTTACAGCATTTGAAAAACGTTAAGTGACGATTGCGGCGGTGTGATTCGCGGGGTGCGGCGAGGGTGCCAGTAGTCAATAGCGACACGTTTAAAGAATTCAATTCCCGCCGGCTGGACTTATTTTCTTACAAGTTATCAGTTTTCCTTCGCGTAAGCGACTGAAAGTCATATTGGTAACGGATTGCTTAAGAAAAAAAAAATACGTGCTGCCGCTGACCATGGCTTTAGTTTTTTAATACTTGTCCTTGTTGGTGTGTTGTTTCGATTGATAGTACTAGTGATAGTATAAGTATGAAACAGAGTAAATTTTAAAATTATTTTTATAAAAAATAATCAATGGATCCCAAATTCCTT
The DNA here is from genome assembly GCA_022674325.2 of Grapholita molesta. Taxonomy (NCBI): domain Eukaryota; kingdom Metazoa; phylum Arthropoda; class Insecta; order Lepidoptera; family Tortricidae; genus Grapholita; species Grapholita molesta. The sequence goes on along the minus strand of CP053135.2, from coordinate 9,788,478 downwards.
GACAAGCCTTACACCTATTAAATTCGTTTTAGTACATAATCATCTGATCTATCAATAATATTTCGTATAAAATTTATTCAGTTTTATTTCATTCTGAAAGACCTATTAACTGATTAACATATTACACGAATTGCAGCCATCGCAAATCCACTAATAAATCATTTGATACTAATTTGCATTAAAGCCCAAATCGCTTAAAATTAATCTAACCGCATAGATATACCTACTATGAGATTATGGAGAACATTTACTGATTAGACGCATACGAATAAAGATTCTATAACAAGATATTAATTTTTAATATAATTAGGTAAAATAGGTTATCATCATCATTTCAACCATGAGACGTCCAGTGCTTAACGTAGTCCTCTCCCCTGGACCTCTATGGGCATCGGTTGGAAGGGACCTACATCTAGCGTCTTGCGGCGATCTATACCGACGACCGGTCTGGCCTAGTGGGTAGTGACCCTGCCTATGAAGCCGATGGTTCTGGGTTCGATTCCCAGTCAGGACATTTATTTGTGTGATGAGCACAGATATTTGTTCCTGAGTCATGGGTGTTTTCTATTATATTTAAGTATTTATATGTATCTATCTATTATATATATCATCGTCTAGTACCTGCAACACAAGCCTTACTGAGCTTACCGTAGGACTAGGTCGATTTGTGTAAGATTGTCCCGAAATATTTTTATTTAAATATTTATATACGGTCGTCTGCCCATCTTGCGGGTGGACGTCCTACACTGTGCTTACTAGTCCGTGATCTTCACTCGAGCAATTTTTGATCCCATCGGCCATCTGCTTTTCCCATTGCTATTTCAACTTGCTAATCCAAAAAAATAGGTTATAATTTATAGTTATATAAGGTATTCGATATAAAATAAACCAATTAAAACATACAAACAAATAAGAAACTGTGCTCATAAAAATTAATTATCTTATAGCTATTTAAGCCAAGGCCGCCAATTCTGCTAGCAAAACCGGAGCTTCTAGCCTAAAACAGTTGGATATATAACGCCTGTCACCACAACCCCTCGGAAAGGCAGAATTTAACAAACTTTCTTATCTGTTTATGTCATAAAAGAGGCATGAATCACATTTACAGTGTCAAAGCGACTCCTAATTATTTTATGTTCTTGCTCTACGTAGCTACATTTGCTTCTCACAATGCGTCCATCTACTATAAATGTGCGTTGCATAAATTACGCAGGTGCGTGGATTGTCCAGGAGACCAATATTGGAAAAGCACTCAACTAGCGCTAACGAGAGCGGTTCTAATGAACTCGAAATCCTGCGCTTCCATTTGAAAATGAAAGCTGAAATTACTGTGTTCATAAACACCATGCGTACCTGTACGTAGTTTTAACTAGATGCCCAGAAAGATAGGTGAGCCAGGTGTTTAGAAGAAAAAGTACCTACTATATTATATGATAGCATTTGCGCGCCATTTTGACAAATTAATGTACGTACAGTCAGCTGTAGAGAAAAGGTACCACCCTGCCATACAAGTTTGTAAGGCACGGTGGTGTTTTCCGCGGGATTTTTCTGCAGCTGACTGTACAAAAACCTGTACAAATACAAAGACTGTTCAATTTAGAACAGATAGACTCAATGTAGTAAAAGTCGAACAGGTCCCGTTTGTAGCTTGTCCTAATACACCAGTTATTTATTATTATTATTTCGTCATACAAAAATAACCAACATCATATAATGCAGTTGTGTGTTTAAGTATATGTGCCAGACGAACTTACCTACAATTTTTAATAAATGTTTAATTAACTGCAAATCTGATACTTCCATTTTGTGATTGCAATAAAGTTGATCTGACGCCTGCCTACATTTATTTGCTGTGCAAAATAAATATTTGTGGATTTACAGTCTCCCCACGAGGGTAGCATAATTATGGTTCGGTATTTATTTTTCACATTACTAATGGTAAAAATTTTGTCAGTACGAGTGGCGAAGCGTACTGACTCCCCAGCGGATTGCCTAATTTTCAGATATACATTTACCAAAATTAAAAAATAAGAGCTCTGGCATATCAGTAAACATTTTTGACCCGCCAACGAGTACTCCTGACAAGTAGTGTTGGTATCCGTTCTTATTATTTAATAAACTATATTTCGTATCACATTAAGTATCCTAAAGATACTTGTAAACTAAACCCTGCCTGTATAAAGCTAAAAATCAAATAGTCTGCATAGTTTTCTAAGAAATCAATGTAGTAATTTTCCAATTGGGGATATTACGGAAAGCTGTTTGTAGATCGTTCCACTAGCAGAGGCGGACCGCTATGACGCATTATATCATACCCATATATGCAAGACCCGAAGAAATTTTACTCAAATGAAAAAGTGTAAAAAATAAGTAGGTCATAACGTGGGCAAAATTCGCATTTCAAAGTGATGATTTTATGACAAATTCTGTCTATAAATGTTGATTGACAGTGAAGAGTGTGCGGGGTGCGTTCGGAAACTACCTACAAATTCGGTAACTATATTGGGTAGGTTAGATAGTCAGTGTCAATCTCAGTGTTACAGTATTTGTCTTATTACTTACTAGCTGTCCCGGTGAACTTTGCACCGCCTGAAAGTCTATAAAGTATTTTTTCTTTTTTTTTTCTTTTTTAAAGCATACTATTAAAATTTTGGCCAAGATAATCACAACTAACCCATAATCTACAAATCTGTTCAGCTGTTCTCGAGTTATAAAATCCGGAACTAACACAATTTTCTTTTATTAATTATGGATTACAGGCTTAAACGAAAGAGGTTATAATAGTACGTTAAGAGCTTAAACTTATTACAAACTGTGCTAGTGCTCTGCTCAGGCAGTTGTACATTGCGAGGAATACTCCCTATTAAAATGTAATTACTTATACCTTGTTTTTGTAATATATTTCAGAGATAATCTTGTACACCTATTACGATAATAACAAATTATAATTTTTATAGAATATTCAAGTTAAGTAATTAACTTTATAAGCAGCGTTGAATTGAATCGTTTGTGATGACGTGTTATCGATGTGCTTTTCAGCTACAGAATAAACCCCCAATGCGTTTGCGGGAATGAGTCGATGTTTGCGAGCCGGATTAAGCGCTTATCGCCGGAAGTCTATTGACAAATCACCAATAGTTTATTTATGAGTGTCGTCCGCTTCGATTGAAACTGTGCTTAGCGATGTCCATTCAGTGAATTGTTTTGTTTGGTGAAACACAATTTCAGGAATAAAATAGGATGAATGAAAATCAATTTAGATCAATGTCTTTTCTTTCTTAAGTCCCATATTTTTAACTCAGTTGAGAAAGAAAAGACCTAGAAGGTTTATTTTACCTTTTTGGTCCCATTTTTACAAAAACTACTCGTATTATTGTAAATATGGTATTTGCCATGTTTATTTGTGTTTTTTAATTTCTGCTATTGCTGCATCTTTGCATGCACTATTACTGAAAAACTCCGTAGTCTTAAGAGATGTTAGCTTAAAAAGAAGAAAAAAAAATCTTGTTTATTATATTTTTCACATTGAAAACACAATTCGGCTTCAGTAGGGAATACGAAATGTAAAATTAAAATTAAAATAAAAGTTAGTATATATTTATCACAGTAACGTAAATAAAAGATTACAAAACATTCAGATGCACAATAGTCTACAGTTTCACATTCAGACTAGAGAAACATTCCAAAAAAACTCCACTTTTTTAACATTTGTTGGAGACAAACCAACTTCAGGTACAGATAATGACCGGCCACTAAGCGCTGGCGTCGCGTCGCGTACGCTTTTAGCTTAATTATACCGAAATTACGTAGACTGCATGTGCCATAATGCAACACGCTGTCTACTATAAATTTAACATAAAACTGAATGTACATACTATGAATGCTTAAATGAATAGAAAACCTTACTATCGTTACCTATTGTTTCGTTTAATAGAATTAAAAAAAGAATATTCTTAAACTTATTATTCTTATTCTTTTCATAAACGTATATCAAATTAAGTAATGTTTTGTTTATTTTTGTATGATTGCTTAACTAATGTAAAATGTCTGAACCAAACCGAAAAATGTTTACTTTGCTTAAATTGCTTACTTTGGACTTAGTTTTACATTTCCGCTTATCAGGCTCAAATCGATAAGGACAATAAACATTTACATAAAACTTAAGCGGTCATGCTACGTACTGAATTCCAAATAAACCTCAACATTTTCATACAATTATTTCACAAATAATATTCACAGTTAACTTTACAGGTGCAAGTTAAATATGAAAATTAATTATATAAACGAAATGAAATATGCAAAAATCGTCGTTTCATACACCGCATATTAAATAGAGAGCGAAATATAATTTGTCATTCATTCATTTACATTCATAACGTCATCCCGTGCGGGATATGTGACGTCATAATTGGTCAGAATTATCATATAAACGCCTGAGTAGTGATGAGAATTAAATCTGCGAAATTAAGACTGCAATTATAGTAAATCGTATACAGGTAACAAAATTCGCTACTTAACAATTTTTTGAAAATGTCAAATATAAATGTAATACAATATAACGATCAAAAACAAGAGTCAAAATTTCCATTCCGGCGCAACGGCCGAAGGTCTGTAAATGAATGCCATTGTGAAATGACGTCATAACATGAAATTCACACGTCCTTATGGATGCACGAATGGTAGGTAAATGAAGAAAATATACATTTTGACCGTGAAATGTTTCGTTTCAGTATACCGGGTGTTATAAAAAACGTGATACAAGATTATCAAGCCGGCATCTGGTCAGGATTTGGAACAATTTTTACCATGGGGTCCATTTTGTTGTTTAAGAAAACAATTGACATGTTTTGTTAGTTATTTGTCAGTTAGCCAACGCGAGCGAAGTGTAACGTGTCGTCAAAACTTGAGTTACTAGGTAATATAGTTGAGACTCGCAACAGTATTGTATCTAATTTAAAAATTTATTAAATTTGATTTATAAAAAAGCGAACCACATTTTATACTCGAAAGCAAGAATTTTATCGTCACAACTTTTTCCCATCTCTGAGGTCAGTCTGTGACTAAAGGATTATGTGATAATGGTGTCTTAGACGTTAACACCCTCGTAAGGGTTGAGCCTATGTCCCGGTAATGGATATTAGCCAAGACGTGGTCGTCGTACAAAATGTATGCAATTAAAATGAGATTTGATGGCCGGATTATACTTGAGACGTTAAAGCAGCGACTCTACTTCGTTACTTGAGCAGAAAGTCTACGTCGTTACCAGTAACTAGTTGGCAGTTCTTGAATAAACTATTATAAGCGATTCAAACTTTAGCAGTTAGACAGCAAAGTTGATGTCAAACTGTAATATAAACTAATATATTAATCTAAAAGGTATTTATTGTATTACATTTTTAAGCAATACGTGAAAAGATTTCTATCGTTTCCTCACTATTGAGGATCGCGACCATTATGTAGCTCGTTTCCATAAAGTGCGGTTATAGGCCATGTGGACTGTATGGTTTAGACTGCCGCCCGCCGCCCTTTGCAGCGTTAGTCCATCGATCGCATTCGCAAAAAAAATCGGCTACTCCATACATACTGGGAATTGCGAGTTAATGTATTGAGCAGCAATTTTTTTTCGCGTTTTCCATATTGGCCCCAATGGAATAGTTGTTAAGTATTATCGACTTCATCACTTTTTGACATTTTGGATCACGACCCAGATTTCATCCTGTATTTTAACATCTATCATCATATTAAGATTTTCACTTAAAACTTTTGTAGATACACTTACTTACACGTATTTATAAATACTTACATACATAGTAAAGTAAAGTAAAGTAAACATTTATTTGCAAAGAATAAGTTGGTACATCCGTGTCGTTAGGTGCTAAGGTGACAATAAGTTGCTTATTCTGCTATTTGTACATAAATACCTTTGGAAAGCGTAAGCAACTTCGAGTGCAGTGGCCAGTTCGCGTTGGCGGCGCGAACTAAACAAAAACTAACAATCTAGGTGGAAACGATCTTCCATTACATACAATAGAGTTCATTCTATTGTATAAAATGTAAATGAAATTAACTATGGCAAAATTGTATACGATTTTCGTTTCCATTATATGCAATATTGCCTTAGTTAAAAGTATAAATTTCATGAATTATTATGAAACAATATCAAAAATCTATGCAAATTAAAAAGTATAACGGTGTTTTAATGTGTGATTGTGTACATAATGCGTTAAAGTGGATAGTTGTTTCAATAACCACTTTTTTCCTGTACACCACTTTACTTCTAGTATTCCATTTACATCACGTACAATATTTTACCCTAAAATTCCCGAAAGCAAAGTACGATGGGTAAATGCGTTACTTGAGAAATATTGAATCATCGTTCACACGTGTCACCAAAATGATTATGTTAAAGAATATGTTGTGTAATATATTTTTTATAGTCGTTTAGGGGTTACTCGTGTTGTAACAGCTGAATAAGTTGTAAAGTTTTGAATTCAGGAAGGGTGAAGTTCGAGCAGGTAGATACACTTTAGATTTTAAAGAAATATTAGTACTTTTATATTATTCTTTAGTGTATATTTTTTAGATTGAAACTAGTTCTTCAACAGATAAACATTTTATTGTATTCTCAAGAAGAAGATGACACATTATAGAGAATAACTATACTGCGTATTCATATAACGTCTGAAACTTACTTTAGTTAAATTATGTTGTGTATTTATTTTATAAATATAAACACGATTGTCAGTGACAGTAGTTTAACTGAAGTTGAGAGACGACTATATTGCGGTTTATGTTTAACTCATACAGAAATAAGTGCGTATAAATATCTTATGGCTAAAAACTTACTTAAAATAAGTTATATTCTATACGAGTTTTGTTATATTTTAGAATCAGTCTTTAAATGAGAAAAACTGATTAAGTAAAACTATAAAATTGCAATAGTGCTTTGTTTATATTTTAAACCATCCTGAGACTTAAACATAATTAGCTGTATTGAAATGGGTAACTCTCGTTTCGTGGATCAGCTAATGCGAATGGCTCATGATTAAGCTACAAGCTACATCACCGTAACATATCGAGCAATATTGGACTTAAAAGGGTAGCTACCCGTTTTAATACAATTAACACATACATACATTTCAGCCGTATGCAGTCCACTGCTGGACATAGGCCTCTCACAAATATGACTTATATCATCTTGGGGGGTAATTGCCATAGTCGCCACGCTTGGCAGGCGGGTTGGCGACTGCAGTAGCTGTAGATTGGGTTTCGACGGATGCTGCTGCCCATTCGTCGGTTTTTTCCCCGTCCGTAGGATTTTCCCTTTGTCGCCTCTTACGACAACCGCGGGAGGAGATGGGGTGGTGCTATTCTAGTCAGCCGGCATCACATGACACATACAATTAATACGTTATTTAAAAGCTACTGAATAAACATGTAATATTCACACACACGTATATTTGCTGGTAACCATATAGAAATATTTTTTTGGATTACATTTCGAATCCGAAAAATATAATTTATTCATATAAAATCGCATAAAATTTATGACAATTATGTTTCAAACTCGTCATCATTTTACTGGAGTAATGGTTATATAATTAAAGGAACAATTGTTATTGTGATCGTAGTATTAATTGAATTTGCGTTAAAGTTTATTCAGACGAGGTTAGTGGAGGCAATTGGGGTCTTAATTAAACCAAACAATGTTGTTGCTTTACAATTAATGATAGCGCACCCGATTTACATATGGGCTCCAGGCTAAGAAATCCACTATATAATAAGAACAGTAACTATGTATATAACTTAATTACCAACACTACAGATGACTTGGAACAACGAAATCATTAGTTCAATATTTGGTAATAGTACATTACTACAGAAACTGGGAAGTAAGGAGTTGCCGGCCGAGTATGTGTACACGGATTGTTACGAGGACGACAATCCCTTTTCAAGCCGAGGCTTTTCTCAAACATGTAATACAATAGTCTAAAAAAACTCCAAGAAATTTTAATTTAAAGAAAAAATAAAAATATAAATTTGAAACATATAGCGGTGCGGTCACCTCTTTGGAAATTACCAAAATTATCATGCAGTAAAAAGAGGGCAAGAGACAGTTTCGTGTAGTACCCTTAAACTAGTAGAGTTTGTTATTATTAATATAACGATTATTACAATTAATAATCGTTAACGAACTTCCGTTTACTTAAATGAATAACTATTTATTTTTCAGTGAATTATTAATTTTATTTATTTCTACATATTCGAGTATTAATTGACCGTTCCAGAATTATATTAACGATTAATTTTGCACAGTTCAAATTTAAATTGGACGGAGAAGGACCTCAATATTAGCTTTGGAGATCATTGACTTTCTTCACAATATTTCAATCATATAGCCACGAAATTAATTCAGTTTCCAGTCCGGTTAGCATTACGTTTTAATGAAATTGTGTTGAATAATTTGGCGTGGTGCGCTTTGAACTAACTTTGTTATTTTAATATAATTAATACCTTTTGTATAAACATTCCATATTCGAGCTGAATTTTGAAGATAATCTAGTGATTATTACGAATTACTTGCTTATATCGTGATAATTAATAAAATATACGGCGCTTCAATTATTTAATATGTAGTAACAGGTTAATTATATAGCCCTTGCCTTATATAAAGTTGACCTTTAGGTTGACTTCTTCTTCTTCTTCTTTTAAAAAAATATGGCTTCCATCAATAAATCAATCGATGACTTTAGGTTGACTTCAAAATTAATAATTTTGATACGTACGTACAAATAGACACACTCATTGCTAAAATGTGTGGGCAAATCACTATATACAAAAACGTCTGATATGTTATCGATAGAAATAACGGTCATAGGGTAAAATAAATGTAAAATTAATTGATATATAATATACAAAGTCATTAGCATTCGTCATAACAGTCATTCGCTATATCAATTTCCATGCTCTTGCTCACAAAATAAATAAATTTTTAATAAGATACCTTTCTTAAGTTAGCGTAAATTTTGTAAAATATAAAAATCACACAAATATAGAAGTGACATGACACGAACTGTGAAAAGAGTCACAAGGAAAATTAGACAAAGTAATATCATGAAAAACTTAAAACGAAAAGATGAAACGCTCATATGTGTTCAGAGGCTTAGTTGGAAAAATTAATGTTTTATTTCGGCAGCCAATTTCAGCAACGAATTATTTTATAAAACACGTTTTTGAGAAAAACAACCATGCGCTACATATAGATAAGGTTGACAATCAGGATACTTTTAGAGTACGATATGACTTTGAAAAAGTAAAGAGCCAATTTCTCATACCGCTCTGACATCCTTAATATGCGTGTCTATGGGCCTCGGGCAGTTTTCATTTTTTAAACTCAAAGAGCTCATGTCACGATATAAGGGGGAATCGCTAAAAAGAATGTGTTATTTTAATAGAAAAACGTATAATTTCCCAGCTTCACCGCCATTGTTTACGTATTCATTTTTTCTTATACAAGTTAGTGATGTAGAAATTATGTATATCTTAGTCAAAGACGTCATTAAAACCTATAATTTTGACATTTGCAAATTGTACTTACTAGTTATTCATAAAATACATTTATGTACAACCAAATACGAAAACCAAACATTATTTACAGGTAAACTATTTAAGCATGCTATTGAATGGAACAAGCTAATTATTTGCTCAAAGGCTACTCAGAACAATAGCCCGCTAAAGTACAGTCGCATTTAAAACTGCTAGCTTTTTCTTAAATTTCAATTCGGAGCCTGAACGAGGGTCGAAGAGTAGCTGAGCAGACGTTCATAATGCAGCACTCGACACGAGGGCTTGACCGTGGCTACTTCCACGCCTAGCATTAAACTGCGTGGTACAAGACACAAACGCACAGTGAAACAAGTAAGCTCGACGTCGAAGGCCATCAGTATTTGTGGACTTCAGTGCATTTAACTCTTGTTAGTTTTTTTTTATGAAATAAGGTGGCAAACGAGTAGACGGATTGCCTGATGGTAAGCAATTACCGTCGCCCATGGGCACCCGCAACACCAGGTGAGTCACAAACGCGTTGCCGACCTTAAGGGGGGTTGGAGCTCTGGGAACCTTACTCACCATCAGGAACACAACACTACATACCTGAAAGGTAGCAGTGCTATTATGGCAGTGGTCTTCTGCAAGGAGGAGGTTCTTCCCCAGTTGGGCTTCTCCAGACTCGAGCGTGATGGTACTTCGCTGTGCCCTACCTCTCATTGTCGGACGTAGTTTAAGGACATACCCGAGTCCAACAATACATAAAGGATTTTATTTTTTAATAGGTCAAAAACTAAATTTTGTTATCGTTTCTCGTGGACATGGCAAAAGTCAAGGGTGAGTCATAAGTTTTCGACTAAGTCTAATCCCCACAGACGACATTACCTAATTTATCCTAATGGATGACAAAAACATAACTTATACAAGCTGGCCACAGTAAACCCAAAACAAACGGATGAAATGTTTTTACCCTATTATTTTATATACTGAAATAAAATTTCTTTGATACACAAGGACCATTTCGGTTTCGAAACTTTAAAGGGTAATTCATATACGTAATTCATATTCATATATAACAACGCTTATATCTTAAACCACAGGCAAACTTTTATTCATTCAGCCTCTCACCAGTGGCCACTGAATGAGACGTCAATTTAAGACTCAAATAGCTTTTGGAACGTTTTTTAATACGTTTGGTTTTAACACTTTCGGTATAACTATCACAATTGTAATTTAAAGTTACATAAATAAATGTTTTGTTATCAACGACAATTATATATTAGTACCACCTTTACAAACACTCTCCGCAAAAAAAAAATTAGATAGGTACATTCCATAAAATACGTAAGACTCAATTTACTTTTATCGTGTAAATATCACCGCAAAATTATAAAATCCGTTAGATTGTTATCTAACTCGCGACTATATCTAATCAAAACAATCGAAACCGTAAATTGCTGGCTTTCGTCAGAACGCTCAGAACGCTGATTAAACATTATAAATTGCATACTGTTTTTTGCTAGTAACACACCGATATTGTACTTTATTTGCTTTGAAGTAGATACTGAGAACTTGCTATAGAAAAGTAGGTTTTCTGCTCCATTTACAGGAAAAACACCGCAGAAAACAGACTAGTTTCTAGAAAGTTAGAAAGTTCTAGTTACTTGCGAAACTTTTCTATTCCACCGAAGACGCTGTGAAGGTATCTCAAATACATGAAAAATGCAGGTACGCTTTTGACAGATATTTTTTTGAATAATATCAAATGTAAGATTTGCAAGAAACGATTTTTAGATCTGTCACATTTTATTTTTTATTATGTAAACCGTAAATAGTTGGGTACAAAACTGCATAGTTTGTATAAAAGGGGAATCGAAGAATGTATTGTTCCTAGCTTTAGTCATAAAGAACCAGAGTATCGTTTTAAAAGCTAAGAGGCGGACGTGGAAAAAATAAGCGGTAAAAAATACAACACTCGATGCTCGAGACAGACGGGCCCTCAGACAATGGCGCTCTTAATGCCTGTATCATGCACGATACTCACATACTTGTCATTTTCGCTTGCTCATTGTGATCCTTCAGCATTTTTGCAAATTTGTACCTTGATCTTAGGTGCCTTTGGTTCAGTTTAGCAAGCGTTCTTATAGGCAGATTAGAGATTTTAAAAATTAAATATTAGTAGAGTAGAGTAGATAGATAGTGTTTAGTACTAGCTTATAATAATATAATAATACATATTACTGTGTCTGTACATATTAACATTATGTTGCTGTAACATAAACTACTATTACTTATTAGGCATATTTAACAAGAATTTTTGTAAAAACAGTTCGTTTCTGTTGTAGTTGGTTTCTATGAACCTCGCAATTCAAATTGTTTTCTTATGGAACGGAATTAGAACTGAAAATGTAATTATAACTGACTAAAATCTAAAAAATAGTTCATGCAGTTTATGCCTTAGGATCTTATTCATAGATATTTATACTTACCAATGTTTATAACTTTTAAACATTATGAATACAAATTAACATTGTAAACAAGGTAATTGTGGCACTGTAAATAGTTGTGAAATAGTCTATAAGAGTCAACGGAATCACTGTCCGTTGCGTGTGAGCTAAAATCAGTTTTCAAATAGACAAGGACTAAATGTAGTTGTTTTTAGGATATACTTCATTACTCAAATTACACTCAAAAGCCATGAAACGCTTTGCGAGTTTGACCTATCTATTGCACTTGAACGTAGTAACTATCCTAGTGAAATCAAATACACAGAGGCATACACGATCCGTGTATATCTACACATCTATGTACATTGCTACAGGTAACAAGGATCACTGGGTACAACCAAATTGAATCTCTTGCGGCACTCCGCAGGCATGCTTGCAGCCAGGCAATCTAAGCTGCACCTAATCTAACTAATTGTGTAAGCAAAATTACACGGTTTTACCTCGACACTGTACACTCCGGGTGTGCTTAGGACGATAAAATTGGACTTGTATACTAAATATATTTTAATTGTTTCACGTTCGGTCTAAAATTAATTACATTAATACTTGCTTACTTAGCGAAAGTAATTAAAGCTTTAGTATATCAGAAAAATGTATAAAAGATGTACAACTACTGTTTTTGAACTCTTGATATTTCGAGACACCATTGCATGCATGCACCACCATTAAACTCAAATAAAGTTGTTTATTGTTGATAAATAGTTTTTATTTTAATACTTTATCTGCAAATAATATACAAGCATTACAATAACTACTTAATGATTTTACATTATAGTTGTCACAAATATCGGAACAATGCCTCTATTTTCAAGATGTTCATTTGCATGTTCCGATATTTTACCAAGGGTGCTGGCAGTGATTCCTCTATGTATCGCAATGGTGATACTGATGAGGAAACCATCAGCAATAATAGTTGTTATACAAGGGAGCAAAGTTAGAGTTTACTTTCTCGTGATAATATTCAGACCAGAGCCCTGAGTGTAAGTTTTTAACATAACTTTACGTCACAAACGCGTTTGAGTTTCCCATATAAATAACATTATCACTTACGCGTTCGTAAACGTTTTTTTACGTCAAAAGAAACTTACACTAGAGCCTTTGAGCCAGCAAAGGATTCAGAAATTGAGCTACGAACATAGAGGTTTCAAAGCACGAAAGGCGAACACACTTTGCAACCGAATGAAACACACAATTTTTCACCTCATTACCGCGAGAAAAAAATTAAGTAAAACTTTAAACGTTTTCAAAATTATTGACATTCGTCATTCAAGCACACTAAATAAAAGAACACTCAACCAGAACCATATTCAGAGGTTCAAGGGATTTTTTGGGGACAACTTTGTGTGTCAAATTGTATTGAATATACTCATGTTCACATAAGATACCTCTCTGTTTGTTTATACTCATATTTATTCAGTTATAAATGATTCTTGAGATACAATTAATCCATTGAGTAATAAACTATCAAACAATCCTCTAAAATTCAACAACACAACATTATGACCCGGTTCAAAACGAAAACATCGTAAATGCTTATTTACGATGTTTTCCCTTACTACATTGGCCTCACAATGGCAGTAATAGTTAAAGGGTACGTACTCGTTTCCACCCCTCCTAGAAGTGGTGGGGTGCGCGTCGAACCAATGGCGACATTTTTTCATCCCCTCTTTACTAGTTCCACGTAGGGTATTTACCTCCATGAGCTAGTTCTTAAGTACTGAAGCCTCTTTAGGTGTACTCGTACTTATGTCACTGAGATTGAGAGCTAGCCCCAAAATGGGTGAACAATTTCAAGACAAAGCTCTTTAGTTAGAGTGTTATAGTATCCTTATAACTAAGATAGTACTAAAATAGTTTTTTTAAATAGTAAAGTATGTAATTATTTTAATATTTTCACTGTGAGGAAATTATGTATGTCACAATAATCGTTATTTATGGAATTTTCAGAAAACAGTGAACGTAATTAGCCACAAATGTTAAGAAACGTTAATTATCTCAGTTGCATGACGACAATTAAGCATGAAATCTGTATTTAAATAAATGCATTGCCTTTTTTGCATTGTAGTATTGCTTACAACTAGTTAATGAAACGAGCACCAAATCTAAGCATTTATTTATTATTAAATTAATGATTAATATCGCCACAAAACGGGCATAATTTGTATTTTCTTAACGACTCATAATTGAATTCATAGTTAAAATTTTATGCTCGAATCTATATAATTGAATGGTTGCCTGCTATAAATAATGGATTTGTTGTAAATGTTGCATAATTTATAGCATAATTTGTTAATAATGGCAGAAAAAAAAGACAGTGAGCTAGCAGTTTTTTAAGGGAGATTTTAAAACAGTATGTGTATCGTAGTACATATATTATGTTTACTTATCTTATGCACAAAATTATGAAATTCTAAGAACAGAATATAGTTATAAGCAAGTTAATGTTGGTATAGACTAAAGAATATTTTTTGAAAAAACGAGAGAATGTATTCATCCAACTCATTCCAAATTTCTTGTTAGGCTTAGCCTTAACTAAGCGCCTTACATCAGTTTTGTATCTTTTGTTTTTTTTTAATAGTAAATACTAGACTATTTTTAAGTTGTCTAAAAAATAAGACTCCTATTAAACATACGTAATCCATTTCTTTAATACTATATTACCTTTGTAGGTCAGTTCTTCTTGAGCACAATAATACTTAGAATATTATTTATTTGTCAATTCAACGCAAAATCATTTAATATTTTTTTAACTTACAATAAATTTTAATCATAGCATAATTATTCATTGTGATTTCATCCATAAAAAAATGATTTATTTAATTTTAACCTTCATTGGCAACGCATGTATAATATTAATCTTATAAGAACAGCACCACTCCATTATCCTCCGCGGGAGCCGATAAAGGGGAAAACCGACAGATGGGCAGCAGTTGCCGTCGAAATTCAATCTACAGTTACTGCGATGTGGTGCCTATGGCAACTACACCCCCTAAGATGATACAAATCATATGTGGGGTAGCTTACGTCCAGCAATGGACTACGGCTGAAATAATGATGAAAATGAAACGTCCGGATGCTCGACACTGTCCCAGTATATGTCATCTTCAAACTTAAGTCATCTAAATATATATAACCAAAAGGACTAACTGACTGACATAGTGATCTATCAACGCACAGCGCAAACCACTGGACGGATCGAGCTGAAATTAGCTGAGCTGAGCTAAGAATGGATCTTGATCAATTCTACCCCAGGGGATAAAATAGGGGATGAAAGTTTGTATGAAACTTTGTCAATTTTAAACGCATAAAGCTACTATGACTTAGGTATTTGTGGATAAAATGGCATTTTCCGACCAAAAAGCATGCATGCATACAAAACACTACACTACGTTTTGAACGATAGTGTGCGTAGCGAAGCCGCGGGCAAAAGCTAGTTAGCTATAAGTGACAAATTGGTTGTCCACTATTGGACACTTGCTAGAGTGTCCAGCACATGCATAGATAAGTCATGCAAATGCAGCATGTATACATAAGTCATGCAAAGTACGAATATTTCTGTTTATTAATTTTAGTGATACGAAACGCTGCGGAGAGAAAATTATTATCTGCTCGTAAGTCCTCCTACATCCTAGCCCTCACTAATCCTCGGCTAGAACGGCAGAATTACATTTTTGCTGCAAAAAACCCACGCTACCGATTTTTCACGGCAATTTTAAAATAAGTACTTTAACACCAAAGCTTGCATAAGGTCTTAAATTTCAATTTCAGAGGATCAGAGCCAAGAATCCGAGATGCTCTAGACAAAGCAACGTTTGTACCAAAGCTACGGTTATACGTACTCGTATCTATGTAATACACATACGTCGCATCCATATTTTTTAACGATATTTAGAATTATGCTTATTAATCTAATAGTGTTCTTATGTACTATATTTTGCAGATTACCTTAACATGTTATCAAGTATGATTTTAAGTCATTCAAATGGGAACTATTACTTAAAGAGGGATAGTAGGATAACTCATTATTCCGTGAGGATGGCGCTTGCAACAGTGCCGAAATATCTGAAACTCATTCAAAATAATATACCTGGTAACTATACCGCTTTAAGTAATAGTTGTAATGTTATCAAGTAATAGTTATAAGTAATGATGATTTCCATTTTGTTATTAACAAATGCAGTATAATTTATTATGATGAATATCATAATATTAATCTATATTCTGTTAAACGATATATTTTTATAATGTATGTATATAATCTGAAATAAACGAATATAACTTAAACACTTTAATACCTTCGTGTTTTGTACACATATTAAACCTTTGATGGACCATAATATTGAAAACGTTAAAACCTAAGGCAAATATAATTCGCGATAGACCTGTTCATAATATTTTTACTTAATTTGAATGAATGAATGAATGAATGAATGAATATTCGTTTATTCGTAGACACACAACACAAAGGTGACAGAAATACAAATAACATAAAACATACAAGGTGGAAAGTGCCACGAAATGGTCTCATCTCAGCATAATGCTGGCGACATCCAGCGCTGATCAGAATTTGATTTTCATTTCATTTTAGAAATCTGTAGAAATACAAAAAATGTAGCATATCTTACTTTAAACACGTTTTCATTTAACTTCAAATGTGTGACGTGTGACACAAAGCTATCCCACAGTTAACAAAAGCAAGTCGACGTTAAAGATATGAATGTAATAATTCAACCAACAACCCGGTCATACTAAACATTTTTCCCTCTCGTCGACCAATGAAACAATTTTCAGTTTCATTCCCGTTAGCTGCGGAATATACGGGAACATAGCTCGATGTATTTGGTTGAATATTTCATCTGGGAATGTGCACTCTGTAGCCAGGTGGTATGTATCTGGAACTGAAAAATATGATAAATATTATTTAAGTAGATGTTACATCTATAATGTAATGTGAAGTAACTAGAAGGGCAGTAAATGTAAGTTGTAAGGACAGTAAAAGTAAATGTACGTTGTATAGACTTGTAATTTTAAAAAAAGCACGGCATACTACAGTTATTTATCTACTTTGCTTGTGATTTGCTGATCGATTGTAATATTGTACATTTCAGTTTATAAAATATTTCTTGAACCTAATGAGAAACTTGTTTACAATGGGTATTTTTGACTATGGCTATTTTATTTGACTAAATAAAAGGTCTCATTTTATTCCCCAGACTGAGCATATTTTGTTTTGAAAAACTCCACTCGCAATCCATTGATGTTCATGGGGCAAACTAAAGTAGTATGATAGGAATATCCATATTATTTTAAATCACAAAATAAAATTAGATTAGCTTGTACAATCAAGCCTTGAATTGATAGTGCCATAGTCATAGGCACGCTGTAATTAGATAAATATTTGGAATTATGTCGGCAAAATAATAATATCGTAGTATATATTTATGAGTGGTATAATCGATACCTACATGTTATGATTCTTATTGCACTTGACTAGATTCTCGTTTATCCCTAGTGAATGGGTCCTTTTATTGTTCTGTTTACTTTTGTTCCTTATTATGTGTAATTCAACTAGCGTGACGTTAATGAAATGATTTTTTTTTTCCTTCTTTGAATTCAATTTCTATTGTCAACATGACAACAGACACAGTAAACTATTTTTAAAAACTTAATATTTAATTTACCTACTTTAAAATAAGTAACACAATACAACATGATGTAAGCGAAAATACTAAAAACTTAAAGCTGACCATATTTTAGTAAGTAAAACTCCACAAGTCGTTTTTTTCGCGTTACTCAAACTGTTCCATAACAAAGAAGTCATCTTAACGACCTGTCGTAGAATAAAAACTTGAAACTTCGTACAAGATAGTAAAGGTTATGACACAACTTCTTACTTACCGGCCGCCGGTCCGCGCAAACTTGGCTCGAACTGCCGCCAACTTTAACTTCTTGGCTCTGAGCAATGGTCCCACTATGCCGGTGACTGATTTGTTATTTATTGGGCACACGTGAGGGTATATAGTTAAGTGCTAGTCTAGACAGGATAATTGCGTAGAATTATGAATATGCCAGATAAAATAATTTACACTTGAGAAGATATGAAAATTTTATAACATAGGAAATCCTGAGAGGGGTTTTATGATTGAATTACTCGTACCTAAACGCATTATTTTCTTTAATAAATTATTTTAAAACATAAAATCAATTTTAAATTACTAGTAAAAAATTGACAATATACGACGACCGGTCTTTTGTAATAGTGGGTAGTGCCCTTACTATCCTGCCGATTGTGGTTTGTGCGATGAGCACAGATATTTCTTCCGAGTGATGGGTGTTTTATATGTGTACATTATGTAAATCGTTAGTCGCGTACCCGAAACACAAGCCTTCTTGAACTGACAGTGGGACTCAGTCAGTTTGTGTAGCTCACAAACATTGCATAATAATAAAATATACTGACTCCAAAGAAAAGTTTACGTATTTAATCCGCAAAAGATAAAAGAGTGAATCAAACTCGCAAAATAACACACCCCATTCTAAAAACATTCAATAAACCGAACCGAGGCCAAATATACTTGCCCCAGGTATAAGTCCCAATCATCTGGCATAAAATTTCGCCCAATTTTTCCAATAGTTACAAAGGGTGCTTAACGAATGCTAGTTTTCATTTGCGATATTGCTTTTGTGCAGTGGCACGAATGGATTACCCGTATTGTGCTCCGGTTAAAACGAACCTTTACTTGTCTAAACTCGTGTTCTACGCATATAAATAAATAAATATCGACTTTATTTTTCTTTAAACAAAGTCTCATTTTGAATAGTAGATTGGGATGAGATACGAGGTTGTATAAGAAAGTCAAACGCAACGGTCATGCGCCGCAACTTCGTCGTATTTTCGGCGATAAAACAATCATATTAAAATTGTATAACGAGCGTAACTTCTGTGAAAACAGGCGTTTTTAAATTTTACATTTGTTTGGAAAATTTAAACGTGACTGAGGAAATATGATGGGCCTGTATTATGCAATGAGTTTGGAATCCGTATTGTTCTCGTATTTCACTTTAATTGGCGTTCCATAAATCTACCTGATGTTAAGACGATATATAATTTTAGAATTAGTTTTTAGTATTTCTAACTTATATAAAAAAGTAAAACGCAAACATATTATGATTGACACTTATACAGGGTGTAAATCTTATACGGGCGAATCTCTTAACGGAGGGTAGAATAGGACATAAGAAATATATTTAGATAACTTTTGCTTAGAAGTACAATTAAAATTTTATACATATAAAAAAAATCGGCACGCAATGTAATTCAATACACTCGAGTTAAACACTCGTTGACAGATAGCTTCAAAAGCTCATATCGCGTAATGTTCGCAGTACATTACTGCTCAGAAATTTTACAAAAATTAATTACATGTGTATAATAGGTGTAATTAAAGAAAAACCTTTTGGTTAATGATTATACTGGTAAATCCTATGTCTGGTTTAATTGTTCGCCCGTATTAGACTTACACACAGTATAAACCAAAAAACTTATAACCGTTTCTGAAACGTACTTCAGTTAAATAAAAAAATGTTTTTATTTCTCAGTCACTTTGAAAATTGTGTTTGTAAGATACAGAGAAAACATAATTTAACTAAAATAGTTTTAAGAGGCGTTTATAGAAAAGCTAATAAGTTTATAGTTCAGGCTTGCTTGACAACAACCATATTTTACGTTATTATTTTACGGTTAAACCTAACAAGACAAAATAATACAATTCACACAGTTTCATCAGAACGTTAACACGTGCCTAAAGCCTGAATAAAACATAAAGGCTGGAAATCGCCACATTACGACCATATACATTTATTACACTGAAACGTATTTTATGGATAATTCAGGTTTATTATGGTTGTAACATTTTCACATTGAGAATATAAGAAAGTCTGAAAATATGTAATTTGAAATAATTATAGAACTTTTAAAAAATAAACTTTCTTTCTTGCAGTTATACAGTTACCAAATGCACCGCACTGCCGCATTAGACTATTACTTTTTTATTTTTGACTAAGTGCATACCGACTACTTGGGGTAGTTACATATTCTAAATATAACAAAAAACAATTTCAATTATTTGCAGTACAATCGCAACATGAAATATCATAGTTTGTATTCTGCGAATATGGATAATTGTATTGTGTTGCCAATTTCATTTTCTATTAACAAATTGTTCAGCAAATGTAGCTAATGCTATTTGAAAATCACAATGCTATGTTTTATAAGCACACTATACAGGGTGATGTTTTTCAAACTAATGCTACAACTATTACTTGTCAAGTATTTTAAATAACTTCGTAATGGATTATTAGTGATATTAATTCATTATATATATATAATGAATTAATCTGTGTTTAATTTGCCTGTCATAATATAATTTGTAAATTCTCTGCCCATTTTAAAAAATCTGTTAAGGCTTTATTATTTGTCTCAGCATAAAATATATATATCTGATATATATTTTATGCTGAGATTATAATTTAAGAGTGAAAAAATCAGCCTAATAATAAAGTTAACAAACAGTTACAAAGCTCACCGGTATATCAAGCTTCATAACTTTTTCATAACTACTATGATTACCGGTCTTCGACGACCGGTCTGGCCTAGTGGGTAGTGACCCTGCCTATGAAGCCGAAGGTCCTGGGTTCGATTCCCAGTCAAGGCATTTATTTGTGTGATGAGCACAGATATTTGTTCCTGAGTCATGGGTGTTTTCTATGTATTTAAGTATTTATATGTGTCTATTTATTATATATATCGTCGCCTAGTACCTGCAACACAAGCCTTATTGAGCTTACCGTGGGACTAGGTCGATTTGTGTAAGAATGTCCCGAAATATTTATTTATTTATGATTTTTTTGTTATGGCACTTGTCTAATAATTAAAATATATATATTTCGAAATCTGCTCACATTATCTATGTCATCCTGTATTAGCCCACCAACAAAGCCCAGGCTGTTAAAAGCAACCGTCTTCTGTTTAGATTTGTTATGGCTTCGCAGTTTTCAATTTTGTCTGAGCATTTGCCGTAATGCAGTGTTTGTAAGCACGTGGCTATTTTAACGTAAAACTCTTGTTTGCTCAATCCTCGAATCAGGCCAACGCGGTCCAATTTTGTAAATGAAAGCAGTACTATGGTTTACGTTTAGTTTTAATGTCACTGTATTTTGTTGACGGTATTTCTGTACATTTTACACATGTCGTATGAGATGCAACACTATTTTGAGTACAGCAACGGTTTTTGGCGGGTTTACATCGTCTAGTAGCTTAATGTAGGTCTAAGTCGGTTTGGTGCCATGTGGTGCCGGGTGCCGTGTGGTGCCGCCTGACTAGAATAGCACCACCCCATCTCCTCCCGCGGCGACAAAGGGAAAAAACCGACGAATGGGCAGCAGCATCCGTTGCAACCCAATCTAAAGCTACTGCGGTCGCCACCCCGACTGCCAAGCGTGGTGACTATGGCAACGACCCCTCAAGATGATACAAGTCATATTTGGGGGAGGCCTTTGTCCAGCAGTAGGCGATTTACGGCTGAAGTGTAAGTCAGTTTGAGTAAGACTAGCTAAAAATATTTATGTTAATTTATTTGTTTAAGGCAAACAATTATTCCTGAAAACATCATCTTCCTTGCGTTGTCCCGGCATTTTGCCACGGCTCTAGAGAGCCTGGAGTCCGCTTGGCAACTCATCCCAGGATTTGGCGTAGACACTAGTTTTACGAAAGCGACTGCCATCTGACCTTCCAACCCAGAGGGTAAACTAGGCCTTATTGGGATGAGTCCGGTTGCCTCACGATTTTTTCCTTCCCTAAAAAGTGACTTTCGCAAAAACTCACTCAGCTGGTGTTCGAACCTACAACCTAAACCGCTAGGCCACCAGTGCTCTGCTACCCTCCTCAAAAGTATGCACTTATAAAAGTCAGTTCTAAGTATGACTTTTATATAATGTTCTAGAAAATACGTCTATATTAAATAAAGCTATACGTCAATTCGTATGTCGAATTCTCTACAATTTTGAATTGAATAATAATTATACTCGTACGTAACCGAACCATGCCTAATCGAAAACTTTCGGAAACGAAATGTTACCCATCAATTCTGCCGCAAAGCTTATAAAATGGGGTATAAAATGAAAACCGTTAAAATATTTGCGGTCCCGCTTTCAAAAGTGTTATGGTATTAGTTGAATGTTATTTGAGGTTAGCGAGAGACATCAAACGGCCCGCAGCCGACCTAGGGATTCAAATCTAGTCAAAAATGTACCGGAAATGAGAAAATCGGTACGAACTCAATTATGTACTTTTTAATGTGTAATGTTATGGTTTGTATGATGTGATTTATTTCACGGCTGATGACACAAACCAGTGCCTATAAATTCCCACCACCAACATTTGTGGTCTTTCGTACCGGATATGAACCATTATATACCATGATATAAATTACCTGTTCATTAGGTACACACTATGTACTAACTTATCACTCACCTCACTCTTACGCACTCAGTAGTTGGGGTGAGTTGGGATTTCATACAAAGGCGATTTTGAAATTGTTGAATCGACACTTGGATTCTAAAATTACTTTAGTTCTATTTGTAATAAGGATTGTTTGTTGAGGTACTAGTAGCCTATAACCAATATGACATACCTATTCCCTACTTACCCGTTTAACGGTACCTAATATTTGGGTACCTACGAAACATGTACCTCAATATCACAAATACCGGTACATACAGCATCCCTAACTGGGACGGTGCAACCGTATATTTGCATTATCTAGATTCGGCCAGCTCGCTTTCATCTCACGTTTGGAATATTTCAAATACAATTTGCCATCGACGGTTTAGTGAAATCCATCCCGCGATGTATTTTTATAAGAGCTAGCTTGTGGTTTGAAATATTACCTTTTTCTATTTCAGTATTTCGTTTGGCAGGCTTTTTATGATTCAAATATTACTTGGTGGTCGTTAGCTGAGAGGCAGTCAGATAACCACATTTCATATTCATTTTGATTAGGTACTATGGCTTATGATAGAATTTTCAGAATAACGATTGACATGTGTATTATCGGATAGACAAGGTAGTTGATATTATATGAACGATGAATACGCGCCAACTGAAATTGTATACGAACTCATATCAGTCTATTCACGCGATACTAATGAAATCATGGTTAGTAATGTAAGTTGTATGCTCACATTTAATTGGGCCAGAATAACACTAGCACGTTTTACTTAAGAACTTATAACTAAGTATATGTGACGTTCCGCGGGTAAAGGTACCTTATCGCGCTTGGCGCTTACGTTGCGAAGCGTCACATTAGTATTGAAGCGTCGTTAATAATAGTGTAAGCGGCAAGCGCCATAAGGTACCTTTATCCGCGGAAAGTCTCATATAGGTATTTGAATTACAATATTAGTTTTGATCTGTAACATCGACCATGACTGCACCGCATCGACCAGTTATGATCTATTGTGGCAGTAACAGATAACATATAAGTACAACTAGATTAGGAACGTTCTGCAAAAAGTGACTTGTTTTCAATTTTCATATTTTCCGTTTAGCAATATAAGGTAAGAATCTTACCATCTTACCGTAAGATTGTTGTGACTATCATTATATATCGCAAGTAAATAAGGTATATCAAATATCAGTTATATATTTCCTGTATAATTAAGTAGTTATGCACGCAGTTATTATAACTAAAAGTCATATTGACTTCTCGTTTTGTATTGTTACTGTAGCTGCATTCATATGTATTTGCGTAAGTTAAACAAACGACTGTAATTAAGGGCATTATTTTTTTTTATCGAATACGATTAGTTTGCTTGAATGTAGTGTTTATAATGTTAACAGTTTTTTATGTCGTATTCTAATTGCATTTCTTTAAAAACTTAAATACAGCGTTATTCATATTAGTCACTAGTAGGAAAGGCCTTTACGAATAGGAAAGTATATACATACTATCTACTGCCTATGAAAACTATTACTCGTATTAATTCCAATCATCTAAATGAAATAATGTACTAACTTTGCACTAAAAGTTAATATTCCAAACTAAACTCGCTGGTATAAAAATAAAAATAAATGTAAGAAAACGCTTCGCAGCGAAACGATATCAATGGATCTCTGATCCACAAGGCAGTGTCATGACCCGACCGCCACATGCGATTTAGAGCTAATTTACATTTGAGCCAGTATCATTATACATTATTAAACCTAACAGTCAATGTCATATGCTCCAACCGTGCCAAAAACAAACCTAAAAGAAGTATGCTCCATACAAATGCGATATCGATGGATCTTCGATCCTCGAGGCTGGGTCGTGACCGCTCGCCAGGTGCGAGCTAAGGCTCGTACACACCGATGTCCGATTTGGTTATTCCGTATAGGCACAAAAAGGAATATGTCTTAAGCCGTTTTGAGTTATATAAGGCCTTTTATTAACTGGAAGATTATCGATTAAGATGACCCGTGATAATTGTCGGGATGTGAACAATAAAAGCAGTGATACATTAGCTTTGTTCAGAACAGATAATACAACATGTGCTATAAAACATTTATAAGGCAGGAACTAATATTTGTGATAAACATATAAAAAAATATCTATTCAGGATTTGAATCGCGATCCTATAGCTAAGTTAGGAGGTCACTAAGATAAAGTGCGTCAAACTTGGGAGTGCTTTTGACTTGTGACTTCTAAAATTTGACCACGTGACGTCATGTGACATTAAGGTCGTAATTTTGACATTGCGTATATATCAGAAAGTCTCATAAATCTTATGATTATTAATTACGTATAATTTATAAAGATAATTATAAACTACAAAAAGAAGCAATTATTTGTAAAACTTTAATACTACATTTTAGATTTATCTATTTATTATCATCTTGTCAAAGAATGTGTTAAAGATATATTATAATACTTATAACATTTTTTTCCATTCATCTACTATTTTGACTTTTCCTGACGATCTATCATCCGCTTTCCGCGGATTTTTCACGAGTGTTTGTATAGTATTGTTTTGGGTACCTTTCCCTTCATAAACAAATTTACCACCGAACAGTCCTCCTCAGCACCAAGCAGTCAAAAGCACCTTGATATTAGCGAAATTCAGCTTGATAAAATTTGCAAGTCGTAAAAGCCATTTTAAAGATGTCATTCACATATTGTCGTCTCTTATTGTAAGGCTAAAGCGTTTCTGCCAGCGACTTCCAGTGTTGTTATACTCGTAAGCATCTTGTGCTAAGCATAGCCTTCAGCATGGAGCTAGACTTACAGCTTCTGAGACTTAGCGTGCCGCTCTAAACTACCCCTTATTATTTTATTTTACGACCGGCGTGTGCTACTGAAGTTCAGATTACAGTATTCAAATTTATGAGATCTTAGAGATGTTGAAGGTTTATATCCACTATGCAGGTACAATGTTTGCCATAGATGAATTTACTTAATGTTTATATGACTCGAACTGTGCTTCCTCTCAGTCAACAAAACATTATTTACTTAGCACGCTTGTTACTGTTAAATAGAAACTATTTTTATTTATTTATTAGAAAGTATTATAATAGGTATGCATACATATTACGTAGCTATGTATTATGCG
Source organism: Grapholita molesta (assembly GCA_022674325.2). Taxonomy (NCBI): domain Eukaryota; kingdom Metazoa; phylum Arthropoda; class Insecta; order Lepidoptera; family Tortricidae; genus Grapholita; species Grapholita molesta. The sequence goes on along the minus strand of CP053135.2, from coordinate 9,762,778 downwards.
TGAAGGTATTGTACAGTCAAGGTAAAATGATGAAATATACTGATACAGCCAAAGATATATGTATACATGCACCTTAATGCTGCTACAATAAGGTGCATAATTATATTATAATTAGGTACTTTTGTAGATACAGTCGCTATCAGATATATCAGAGTTGTGAAATGATCCCAAAAATCTAAACAACGCCTCTATTTTCAAAGCAATAAAGTGCATATTCAGATATTTGTACAGATACCTTCACAACTATAATATATCTGATGGCGACTATACATAATTTGAAACTATTATTGTAGTGAAATCTTTTATTTTGACTATTTTATATCTAATTTATAAAGCACATTTTTTTAATCAACAGATTTACTAAGGTATAAAATAGCTATACAATCAAATCTATAGGGATAATATTACACCACATTAATTTTATTACGTTTTTTTATCGTATGAGATTAAATACAGTTGAGCGAACGTTATATACCATTATATACCATACAGGGTGAAAATGTGGGAAAATCTGAAAGTATAGGACATACAAAGATCTGTTATTACGAACCATATGTCATCGAATTTAGGAGAATAACTACAATACATAGATTCAAAAACTTGTATTTTGTTAAGGACTCTAGTTGTTCAAAATTAAATTAAAAGATATTTAATTACAATGTACTTTGTATACACTCAAGCCAATCTGTATACATACAGTCTAGAGTGCGACTTTCAATCCGGAAGCGGGTTCAAACTACCACGAAGTTTCTCAGAGTATACACTAAATATATGCAATAAAAATATCGTCAGAAAACCGGACTATCAGCTAGGCCTTGGCGGTATTTTGTAAGAATAGAGCTCCAGCTCGTTACGTGATGGCCAAATGCAGGACAAGCGCTATATAAAGGGTCCCCATAACGCCAACACGCGGCAGTAATTATCAAAATAACTAACTTTATCAACAAAGCACATAAACCACATACTTAGTATGGATTTATCGCAACTGTTACCCAGCCATAATTTTACTTTAAATGAGTCTTATCGGCCTTTAGTGACCTTTCATTCACACTATAGCAGAGGGTAATTTCTGTGCAAATGTCTCAATTAACACAGAAAACCGTGATAAAGGCGACAGAGAATAAATTGGTACTAATTTGGTACGACGATTTCGGACTCGACTCACGCTATACATTCAGGCTAATGGCTTACTTTGGCTCAGTGTATTACTGGCTAAGTATTTATCATTATTTTTGTTAAAACCTCGTTTATTTGAAAAGGCCTAATGTATGGCGATGATAATGTTTATTTATCAACAAACGATACATTAGCACCTACACTTACAACCCCAAATTAAGTAGTTAGTTTTATTAAGTTGAATAACAAAAATAATTCAATTTTAAAGATACTAAGAGGACCACGACACTAAAACCCAAACTTTAATAAATTACAAATGCATTTTATATACACTGTGGCTACTCTGCTAGTCTAATATGGTTGGATTTTTATCCCCTGTCACAATATCTGTCACGTTCTGACAAGTATGTGAGTGTGAAAGTGACGGATAGCGCGATAGATGATAAAATGTCAACCATGGTAGACGTTCTGTATACATACTTTCAATCTGGAGACACGTTCGAAATTCAGCTCCTACCACGAAGCTTTACTGAGTGCGCTCTATATCTGAGCCGATAAATCATTGGCGACCAAATGGCAATATGTCTGACTTTCAATCCGAAGGTAGTAGGTTTGAACCTCGTGTCGTGCAGCAGGTACATACTTGTATGTTAAATAAAAAATAAATATTTTGGAAGAATCTTACACAAATCGACCTAGCCCTACGGTATGCTCAGTAAGGCTTGTGTTGTAGGTACTAGACGACAATATATATAATTCATATATGTAGATATTTAAATACATAGAAAACACCCATGACTCAGGAACATGAATCAGTGCTCATCACACAAATAAATGCCCCGACTGGGAATCGAACCCAGGATCATCGACTTCATAGACAAATAGGCAATAAATGATACTCGTAGACATTTTGTCCACCTAGTAGGGAATCAGCCTCTTCAGCATTCCTCAGTGTTCCCGACCAGTGTTTACTATTCGTTTTTCTGGATTAAGCCTAGCTTAATCCTAATCAAAAACTTAAATAGACCTTAAAATATTTCTATTAAAAAGATCTAATACTATGAATAAGTTTTGTATTAAGACTCAGTCGACGTCATTATATGAACCTTGCTTGCCATAGGGAAAGTACGAATATAACTTTTCATTAGATAGGCTATACTGACATTATGAAGCTTTAGCTCAATCGCCGTACATGCAAGACGGCACCGTTCAAATGTATCACTACAATAGAGCCGGCTAAAGATTGCGGCTAATCATGCCTAGGGATGTGACATTGGAATAGGTGTTTCTGGAAACAAGTATTTATATTGTGAAGAAGAATAATGTTGGACGCAAGCAAGGAAACATAATATGATGTGAATTAGAAAACAAAATTCCGATTTTTACAAATATTTTTATATATTGTAATAGTGACCACTAAAATTATTCAATTATGAGTATTCGATACAATCGCTTATTAGTAAATGGATTACCAGGGACTTAGTCTGCGTAATAAACACTTATGTATCAGTATATTTTGGATAAGCCACACAAAATCTTAAAAAAATTAGCCTGTGTTATTCTGATATATAAACTACATTATTGAGAAAATGCATTAAAATCCATTCAGTCGTTGTGCGTGTGCTGTGTCAGAATCAAAAACTAATTAAAAAAAGATTAGGAATATTATTATAACTTTTTGTTCTCTGATTATAAAGGCGCGAAACCCAAAATTCGACAGCTTTACGGCCCGGCCACAACAATGCGCGACTTGCGGCGCGGCAAGCGTTTTATCTGTACGTTGCGCGGTCAAGACGCGCAATGTATTGCAGTTAGTTGGGGTCACACGCAATCAATAGATAAAATATCGTGGCCGTGCCGTAGGGTACAGGACAGTAACATCACCAGTGATCGGTTATTTGGATTAGATACCCCTGTATCTGAACGACCTAAATCATTATTCAAATTCAAAAAAATTCAAAATTCTTTATTCCATTGAACGTACATTGTTAGTGATCTAAGGGATGATGCCGCCCGGTAAGCAAAAATTGCCTGTGTTGGGAAGCATCGCTCTTCCTTAGGCTATTAAAAGTATATCCGCATTGACACATAACATAATTACTCTTATTAACATAAATACAAATTGTGGTTCTTAGGGCTAAACTTATCTGCTAAACTTAATTTAATTATTTTATTTATTAAAACTACATCCATAGTAAGTAACATGTGATAATCGTGTAGACAAGAACTGTGCGTGTGTGTGTGTGTGTGTGTGTATGTGTGTGTAAGCGCGCGCGCGCGCCCGTGTGTATGTGTGTGTGTGTGCGTATATGTGTGTGTACGTATGTGGGATGTGTTATTGTAGTAGATCCTCTATCTCCTCGTAAGCATTCGTTATTAGCCATTTAGTCAAAGTTGTTTTACACTCATGGTGTGTTTTTTCATAAATGTTTAGTGTTCTGTTGATCTTATTGTACAGATGGGCCGATTTTGCAATAAATTGCGATCTTGCAAAAGTTGTTCTGTAGTGTGTGGTGTTGGCTACGTTAGGTATTGTCCTTTTGGTTTTACAGTAAGGGTTGTACTTGAGAGTCTTGTGTTTCCTCAGTGTGACATGCAAAACATACAATTTCCTCACTGTCAAAAAGTCGCTCAGTTGGTACAATAATTCTGTAGAAAACCTTCTTTTTTTGAAGTACATAATTTTCAGTATTGCACGCTGAGCCCTTTCTAGGTCAATAGATCGCGTTTTTGCAGCACCACCCCAGATCGGAATGCAATACACCAGTATTGATTGAACTAGAGAAACATATATTTCGTTAAGAACGTTCCTTGTTTTAGATACGCACTAAGACTTCGTGTAATTAATAGGTACTATATGCCTGAGCGTCCTAAAAATCCAAATTAATTTTCTAACTCTGGCAATAACCTGGTCAATATGAGCATACCAGTTTAAATGTTCATCTAGTATTACTCCCAAATACTTTGTTTTCTCTACTTTCTCTATAGATGGGCAGTGACAAACTAGGTGCGTCTGATTACATGTGTGAATTATGTTAGTATGGATATGTCCCAGGAATCCGGGCTTTATGTCGTTAGAAAAGGCAATGTGTTTATTTTTTTACACTTTAAAACGTCTAAGTAGCTAATATAGGCACGCGTACTTTTGTCCAAATCGAACAAATGAGCACAAGTGTTCACACTGACAGCTGATTCGCTGCCACCTAAGCGGCACATTTTGTACCGTTTAAATAAAAGTTCGGGGAGTAAGTAAAAAATCCCCTACAGACAATTTAAATTGTTTTATTTTTAAACAATTTGTTTGGTATCGCGGGAAACTATCGTATCTATATTAACCTTTCTACATAATATCCCGCGACGAGAATCCAAATAACCGATCACTGTACATCACTGAACCACGCACACAACGCCCTCAAGAGCCCATTCTATGCGTCGTGACCATAATGGGCGCGGACAAATGGCGCTATTTATCGTAAAATCGACACTAAAAACAACGTTCCACGCCGTTTCGGCAAAACACGTTGTAAATTTAACGGCCATGATCTCGAATAAATGAAGTTCCTAGCGGTAATTATCTATTAACCTAGTTATTGATAGCAAATGAAAATTTATGCGAGTTATTATATTAAATATCTCTAATATTAAGATATTATAATGTCCTCTAGATCCATCTCGGTCATTCATAACCCTTGGAGACCGCATGGGCCTAATTAGAGCCAAGAGCCACTTAGTATTCAATTTAAGTACCTAACTATTTATTAAAGTAAATCCATCCCAATATTGCGATATGAATATCTACTTTGTTATTTAAACCTCAGACATAAAAATGTATAACTAACAATAATTCGTAAGATAATATTTACGGACAATTTATTAAATACCAATCGATAATAGTACTTTTTTATACCATAGCAAATTTACCTTCTCGTGCTAATATTGAAACCTGAGCCAGCGAAAGATACCAAAATTGTACCACTAGCAAAGTGAGTGTTTGAAAGAATGGAATCTAGAGCAATGGGAGGGTTTCAAAGCACGAGAGAGGAACGCACTTTGCTGCCGAGTGAAATACAATATTTTTTCCCCTCACTAGCTCGTAAAGCGCTTGTTTATCCTTTAATACGAGAAGGTAAAAACGCATTTTATCCACTAGTGATTAAAGTAAGTTGTCTTCTCAAAGCTCTTATTGCTATGGTTTTAAAGTCTAAATTCGCGAAGTACAGCTCACTTGCCCCCGCGGCGGCCGCGGCGGCGGTAACTCGCACACGCACCAGTAGAAAATCGAATTTGAACATTCGAAAATCGTACTGGCCACCACAAGCTAACCAAGCTAAAGGCACCTTTGTAAAAATGTTGAATGTATCTAAACGCAAAGAAGAAGTCAATGCGATTTCAAAACGTTTTTTTGCATGTTTCACTTTCCTCGCTGTAGTGAGGGGAAAAGATTTGTGTTACACACGGGTGCAATTGTAATTTAATTCTCGTGTATTGAAACACTCGTTACGCTCAGGATTCTATTTAAAAACCACTCGCTTTGCTCGTGGTTAAACTATAGAATCCATTCGCTTGCTCGAGTTTCAATCCCACACTCACAGTTAAAATACAATTTTGCACCCTTGTATAACAAATAACTATTCCTTACTACCACGAGAAAAAAAAAATCTAATAGAAGGACATCCAACCAGCTCTAAAGTCATGAAAACACTCGATTAGTAATAAAAATTTGTTTAAGATTACTTTGCACTCATGTGAATAAAATGCAACTTTTCTATCCTGTTTCTGAAGATTAAAACGGTTCTTTCCGAACTAATAAATTCAAAAATAATATAACCCACTTAACCCTTAGATTACTATTTACTTAGAATAGATTATAACCTGCTGTAAGAGAACTAACCATAAAAGCAAAACTACGTCATAATGATAGATGCTAGATCATCATCCTAACCAGGATCTATCAGGATTCTAGGGTTTACAAGGAAAGACGAACACAAACTTGAACAGCTGATGGTTCTAGGGAAAGTCGGTAAAAGAAGACCGAAAGGTAGAATCCCAATTAGATAATCCCATAAATCGCACAACGCTGAACACCAAACTGCTTTCCATAACATATAAGTAGATGGAGGAGCATAATATATTTAAAGGTAAACCATGCTCCACCAGGAGTATCACGGCCCTGAGTAATGAAGAATCAGGGCCATGAAAAACCAGGGGGCTGATTTTTGAGCACTCGACGCTCGAATCGTGACATTTCAAACTCTCTTAAACACGAAGAAATGGTATTTAAGATGCGTGAATGATAGAAATTAATAATCGCGGGTATCGAAACTATAGATTTCGTACAATAATAATGGTACGAAACTTTTGTGTGCGACCATTTTCGTCCTCAAAATTTTTGATTTCGAGTACATGACTTTCAAAAATCGGTCCCCAGGAGGAGGAGATCACAAGCTCAATTTACATTTCAACATAAACACGACGGCAGGACTTGGCCAAATCATTTATTAGATTTGGTCAAATTAGTTGATGTAGTCTTGGCCAAATTTGTTGGCAGGTGGTAAGCTTTGTGGTAATCTTCCCACTCTTTCATAGTAAAGTTACTATCGTTTAACTGTATATTTAACGCCCGCATTGATTGACACAAAACGTGTCGACGTAGGTTATAGAGCTCGACCCATGCGGGCATTTTACATATTATTTCAATTCCATTTGCATAATTATTTAAGCAATTATATGAAACACTTGTAGTTTGTATTTAAATGTTTATATTTTACTAATTTTAAACGAGCTTCGATTGTAACGCCTTTGTAACGGAAAATCGGAATATGTTATATTGAATCGCTTTTAAATTGATGCCTTATTTTCGACGCTTACAAATTGTGAATTGAGCCCAAGATTGTTATCATGCTATGAATTTTACTCATTGATATTCATAGTTATATTATAAGATAATATTGAACCTAGCAATTTAATGGAAAAACGGTATAAAAACCTTTTTGTAGTATAGAATTACGTTAGATTTATTCCTTATCTAAATTGATGCGTTTTATAAATTGTATGTTGCGAGAGAGATTGTTATCACAATATACATTTTACATGCATTTAATAAAAATATTAAAGCGTCACGGCTTGCTATTATAGAATAAACTGCTTATATAAAATTATGGCACTGACTAAAGTTAATTTACATTTCAGCCGTATGCAGTCCACTACTGGACATAGGCCTCCTACAAATATGACATGTATCATCTTGGGGGTAGTTGCCAAATATCGCATTAAATGCGATATAAAAAAAATAACTGGCAATAAATCGCGCTAGTGAGATATGTATTTATACTCAATATCTTTCACGTTACTGATTATAATGCTTTTATAATAATGTAAGATAGATAATATAAGAAATCTTTGTAAGATATAAAAATAAGGGCGCACGCAGTAATCGTTCTTACTCCTACCTCACTTAGAGCGCTACCTTTTTACGATTGCTCTCGTAACCCCAATAGGTATATAAAGCCGAAATCAATCATGTTTAAATAAGTACTCACGTTTTGTAGCAAATTGCGAGGCAAAGTGGCACAAAAATGGCCTAAAAGCGTCCAAATTTATGTCCAGGGCTCATCCAGGGCCATTAACACGTACTAGAGCTCTGCATAAAACATTAAAACGTCAGGACACCGCGCCTGCAGTATTATTTACGGAGCTTCTGCATTAACAATTTCCAAATTACTTTTATAGACTTATGGGCTTCAGGTGTGCGAGCAAAGGTTAAGGAGGATTTATAATGTTTTGTGAAGGATAAAAATGTGTTTAAGGCGTTATTGTTCTTATAATGAAAAAATATGTAAACTAACGTTTTATACATAAATATTACAACAGTTCTGTACTTTAAACATACATTATATGGATTTGGGAATGAGTAAAAAATAATAATTAATATTTCTTTGCAGCTTGTTTTTAGTAACCCGAAGAAACTCATTTGTATATGCGTAAACTTGTAAACCTTGTATATATTAAAACACGCTATATACTCACACCATATATTAGAACCAATTTATTTTCCAAGTGAAAACAAGCTTATTTACTTTGCCTTTAGCCTTAATAAAAGAAGTAAATGCAGAATAATATATTATTTCATTTACCCTTCAACAATGTATCAAGAGAAGACAAGGGTGCGAAAGGGCCAAGTCTCGAAATTAAAATAAACGTTGAACGATCGTTTAGAGCCTTCAGCCTGACCCTTACGTGAGAAAGTGTAGGTAAGGCTATTTTTACCCGTCTATATTTTGTAGGCATTAATTTTATTCACTTAGCCAACTTCTCTATTAATTTGTCGTCTCAATTAAAAAGATATAGTACAACGGCTTCCGACGGGGGGCATATTTGAGAGTCGAACACTCGACTCCCTCACTGAACACTCTGTCAGAAACATAGAAAATGGCATTTTAGAAAATTGAGCTATATAAATTGAAAATCATTGTTATTGAAATTATATATTTCACGAAATTTGAATGAGCACAATAATAATAATGGTGACAACTTATTAAGCAAATTAACTTCGTTGCCCGCCTAATAAAAACATATACATAGGAAAATAGAAGAAGATTTATGAGACTTAAACGGTGTATTGTATTGATGATCAAAGTAAATAAGTAAGTTCTTTATTTGCTTTATAGGTATGTAGTTAGATGGAATGGTTGCCGTGTGATGCCTGCTGACTAGAATAGCACCACCCCAACGTTTCGTAAGAGGCGACAAAAGGAAAAATCCTAAGGGCAGCAGCGTCCGTCGAAACCCAATCTACACTTACTGCGGTCGCCAACCCGCCTGCCAATCGTGGCGACTATGGCAACTACCCCCAAGATGATACAAGTCATATTTGTGGGAGGCCTTTGTCCAGCAGTGGACTGCATACGGCTGAAATGTGTATGTATGTAGTTAGATCGAATCTAAAATGTACTATAGGATAGTGGGTGGAAAGGATATACCAGCTACTGAGCTATTGGATAAAAAAACTGGACGCCTCCCGTTGTTGGGATCCGTCCCGCCACACTGCATACGTTGACTCGCCCTACGCGAGATGGGCCGCTACAAAAAGCGATATAAAAGATGGCTCAAGGGAACACCGATGCAAAGGGCTAAGGGTAGAGAGGTGTCACTGGACTTTAAACATATAGCCAACTCGTCTCTTACATTATTATTCAGTACAAATGTCGAAAACTGCCTGCATATAATAAAATATATATGAACCAAAAAGTTAATGTAAGTTTAAATTTTGGTGTTTTGCATTATAATTTAGCTCATCAAAATTTTTTGTATTGGCTTTTATTTGGGTATGTAACAACCGATACCGATCACTGTATGGGGTATATGTACAGTCAAGTGCAAAAATATGTACCAAAAGAATCCTTTCATAAATACAAACAAACTTATTTAGGTACTGTACAAAAGAGTTGCTCGGTACATATTTTTGAGACTTTGGCAGTGAACGAATTTTTTGCACTTCTTCTGCATCTTGAGTAAGTAGTATATTGAGGAGTACTAGATTAGTAATATTTAATTGAAAGTAAGCTCAAAACATATTATTATCTACTACGCTTCTATTTATACCATTTTATTTCATCCTTAAAGCTATATAATAGTATTGTTATGCGACATCAAATGTTATGCGACAGGACAAATTGTTACAACTTACATGGTTAATTTATGAAATAACGTAGTCATCTGAACATCTACTACACAACCAAACTTACAAACTACTCGTATATGACTCTACAATAGAACATACCCCTTGCTTAGTCGTTATTATACTGTGTGTAAGTCTAATACGGGCGAAGAATTAAACCAGACATAGGATTTACCAGTATACTCATTAACCAAAAGGTTTTAAATTATTTTTTGTAAAATTTCTGAGCAGTAATGTACTACGAGCATTACGCGATATGAGCTTTTGAATCTAACTGTCAACGAGTGTTTAACTCGAGTGTGTTGCATTACATTGCGGGCTGAATTTTTTTATATGGATAAATTTTAATTGTACTTCTAAGCAAAAGTTATCTAAATATATTTCTTATATCCTATTCTCCCCTCCGTTAACACATTCGCTGCCACCCCCTTCAAAAATGTATGAAAATGAACGCACATTAAGAGATTCGCCGGTATAAGACTTGTACACTGTATATCCATTTTATACAACAAATTAATTCCATTATTTGATATATCTGTTCACCTTCAGACTATTTTGTCAAGTTTTTCGTTAATCATAAATATTATACACACTTACACTTATACTTATAAGGTCTTTATGCACTGCCTATCGGTAATAAACATAACTTACACTTAAGTTCTATAAGTACTTGTTACAGTTAGTATAAAATATTCTTAAATTATTAGTTTAACTACTTCTCTTATTGATAGAATATAAGACGAAAAAGCGTTACGTTTAGTAAGTTGTTATTTCCGTTACAAAAAACCTTTAACCGATACCTTTATCTTAAAGCTAAAATTCCGCCTACAAACGGTTCCCCAAAACCACCCCCCAGTTTTCGTACCCCGTCCTTCGCACGTGCAAATCGGATTTGTCTAATTTATTGCTGTCTCGAAGCATTGTGAGATGCCACGGTTACTTAGCGCTCGACACCTCACTGTAAATAATAGGATCTCTAGGAAGGATTTAAATTGAATCCCCATGCTGCAAACTCGCAATGTGCTTAAGACTACGCTGAAAATCACAATGGAAATGTTTTGCTATTGCGATTCTATTCTGTAGTGGCTTTGCAGACTGTTTATTAACTTGGAGCTGATCTATGGCAGGTTAGTAACAGTTTTTAATACTGTTTTGCTCGATTGAATTGGCTGATTTTATAGCGTGTTTATTTGATTAACCAAATAGACGAATTTGAAGTAACTACGAAGGGCTGTTAATTATTTTTTGTCGGAAGTATTTAAGTTTTAAAAGATTTATCAAATAAAGAAGGCATGGTAAGTCCAATTTTGCAGTGTGTAGTAATTATTTTTGTAAAAAAATATTTCCTCTGTTCCTTAACTTAAAAGTGCATATTTTGGGTACCAACTAGATTATGAAGGTTACCATTACCTGAGAAACTTTTTACCCTAGTACCAATGTGTGTTACATAAAAAGGTTACATAGAATCATACGTATTCCGCATTGCAAGACTCATTGAAAAACGTGACCGTCCCCACCAAGTTCCAAGGCGAACAATAATTCGTTAAACTTAATACGGCCGCGCGCCAAAGTGCCCGAACTTTACCCTCCCACTTACACAAATTTCAGGGCATCGGTATGTAGGTAAAAAATAAAAAGGAAAATAAAAGAAAAACCCGGCGCGATGCGAGACACGTATATAAGATGCCTGCCTGCGTCACGTACGTCGAAAAGAGAACTTTTATTACTTCCGAGAGCCCGTAATTGTTATGGAACCGAGTTCCCTTATTACTCAACTTCGGATTCGGCTAAGTAGTAACGAACGTAGTTAATGAAACGACACTTAGCGCTTGGTAACTAGTAGTAACTAGTTTGGATGCTTCGTTTCCGGTTAGTCTTACAGCGATCTAATCTCGACTTTCCTGTTCTTATTCGAGCATTTTTTTATAATACTACTTATAACACCACTTAAGCTGTACACTGAGGCCGACCTTTCAGCAGCAATATTAGCATGCAAATTCGAAATAAGTTACAAAAATTTCGTCGCATAATTTCTTCGTTATCGCCACTACTGAAAAGCTAATAACTGTATAAGCGGCCAGAGACTTGTTATTACATACTTTACGAGGTAAGTCACGCTTGACCCAGGTAACGTATAGTCGCCGCGGTCTATTTGACCTGTCTCTGCAACTTGCGATCCTTTGATTTTAAGCCTAATATATAAAACATAGAGTTGTTATTTGCATGCGTTTGTAACACAAAATTAGACTTAGATTCCAGCGACTATGCTGTGATTGAGCAATTTTCTTCGACAACCCCTTTTCGCGATAAGTCGGATAGATTAACACGTTACTGTGGAGCAACGAGCACGCTAGTTTTTAACTATCTCGAGTTATAAAGCTTAGGATTAAATATACTTGCACCTTGTTACCGTTGATTGTCTTAATTTAAGCCATTTTTTATTCTAATTTATTATTCTACGCTATTTACTATTACTATTAAAACAGATTACATTTATACCGTTCACGGACAGTAAGTCGATAGTCGAGGTGGTTGTGTATTGTTAGAATCGGACCAAACAAGTTTTAACTTAATAAGCGTTAGTTTTTGTATGTTGCTTGCTGCCGGTTAGATAAAGATGGAAGTTTAGGTACTTAGTGTTTCGAATTCATCGTTTAGTTTGACCTAACGTATACACTTCGACTATGCAAACTACGCAATTTAAACAAACTTTCATTCGTTTGGAATGCAATCACATGCAGTTCGGCCGAAGCACGACAAACTCTTGGGCGAGCTCAAACGGGCCGAGAGCATCGCCACAGTAAAATAATAGTACAAGTTGTTGTAATAATAAGTTAATAATAACAGAAGATGCATCCATAGACCGAGCGGGTGGTCATGTTTCAGCTGTCCATGTGTTTTTGCCATCTTTAAAAAAAACGTATGGATATCTTAATAATTTACCTTACAAAAAATCTTTTGAGACCAACAAAAAAAAATTAGGTTGTCCTTTGAATGATTCTGACCCGAATTAAGCCTATTAGGGGAAAAATCAATTAAAGTTTGAACATGCTTGTGTTAGATACTCGAAATATGTTCACTATATATTAAATAATTCACCTCGTTTAAATTAAAATAAAAAAAGTCATAAATTATCTTTTAGTCACACATATGTGTGTGACTAAAAGATAATAGAAATATCAGAAGTGAAGTCTGATAAAATATTGTAACCCGGGATATAGTGTGTAAAGCTACTCCATGACCCCTTCCCATGTGTTCAAACATTTTTTTTAAATCTTAATAGCAAACGAAACAGAATTAATGCCAATGAGGCAAAACAGAAAAGATTCAAGGCGATGCAAATGTTAAAATATATAATGAAATTATACATAAAGTAAAGAAATTAGAACCTTCGAACAATTCCAAGTGTTTGAAATACCTCTAGAGGGGTTTAGTTTGATCGTAGTCACTACAGCGCAGCGGCCCGTGGGGGAGGCCTCAGTCCAGCCGCTTATTCGCGGCCGATCGATATACGTTTTATTTAATGTAACCGGTTAAGTTGCCGATTAAGTAAGAGTCATATCATTATAAACTGGTGGTTATTTATTTTTTATAACAACGACATACTGATTATTTATTTTACTGCACCATCTCACTCGTCGATTCCGTCTGCGAGTAACAGAATACTCGATCAGCTTCTTTCGATGTGATGTCAGTGCCTGTTTACTTTAGTTCCGCATTCATATTAGGATACGTACGAAAAAGTTGCGGGGAATCTCAGCACACTTTTATTTTACCACTCGCGGACGGAAGGAAAATTGCAATTTTAAAAATGTGAATCTGCAGTTGAGACGAGACCTTTTCAATATTGAGTAATATATTTTTTTGAAACATCGTTTCTTATAGTCTTAGGATATTTATTTTCAGCACTCGGCGTCTCATTTTGCCAAAACTCGCTGCAGTCATTATCGTCTTTCAGGATTTTTGTACTCGTTATGCATTTTTTGGCGCTCGCCCCGACGCGAGGGAGGCTCTTCAGACGTCTTTGGGTGTTTTGAAAAAAGTAAAGTTGTCATATCCGCCACGCCAGGTACCGAGTCAAGAGGTGACTGACCTGGTGCCTCATCAATTACTCACAACTTACGTATTATAACATCTTTGCCTTAACCGTAATTCGATGTAAAACATTAAAATTAAGCGCTGACGCATTATAAGAAATTAGTTAATCTCCTTTTTCATTCCCATCGCTGGCTCAAGATCTGCACAAAATTCCGCCAGTCATTTATTTTTTTCAATTTGTCGTAGGAAATTAAAGGTCTGTTTGTTTCTCGACTCAGCACTTAAAGTATTTATTTTAAGCCTTATTGAGCCGACTTCGTTTTATCTCTTAAGGGCGCTTATGAGAAATTCCCTGTGTCAAAAGATATTTAAACATTTTTTTCCGTTTGCATCTCTACATTAAAATTCTTGATAAAGAATTTATTTAGGCGTCAGACTTTTTCAGGAATTAATTTCCTAGTACTTACAGGAGTTATGCAATTAAAAATTTAATATGACCTTATAAGGGAACTGGTTTTAAGTTTTTTTTGTATTTTCATGACTTTAATAAGGAAATAGCACTTGGAAACTTTCTATACGCAAACAATGAAACTTACTTTACATCGTAAGAAATTGAGTTTTGTAACTCCACTAGAAACGGAACTTGCGTAATTAAGACCTTTAAAGTTGTTTCCTGGTGTTGTTTGAATAGAAGTACCTATATGAATTCTTATAAACTCTCGCCAATCCTTTGACAAGAATCATCGACATCTTTTTTTTAGGCTTATACCCATGAGACTTTACACGTGAATTGAAGATTTCCTTAAATTGTTTGATTCAGCATATTTGGTCACTCGAAACATCTTCCACGTCCGGCTCAAGCCACAATCGGCCTTTTCAGTCATAAAGAATCCTCTTAAGCCCGCTTACAGTGGATTTTCGAAGGGTTCCTATCTTGCCGATTTCTGCCTATTTAATAATCGATTATTGCCCGAGGGTTGGGACGGATTACCATATCAAAAGAACGCATGAGCCCATGTTCGACGTCAATTTGGTAAAACATTCGACGACTGAAGGCGTGAGGCGTGAGACTTTTATTACAGGATCACAAGTTTGATCGGTATTCCTCGGAGATATTCCACTCATCCCTCTTCGTTTATAAATGCGATTATGGTAGACTAGTGCCTGATTGACTGATCAATCGGTTGCTATCGTTATTTCTAGCTGTTATTGGGCTACAGTGGTGCTTTTCTTATTCCTTTATTTCATGTACAATATTAATATTGTCACTAAGATTTTTATGCTTTAAATTATTGATTACTACCACGCACAAATGATACATAACCATTTGCAAAATATTGTTGTTTTTTTTTTCTGCTTTTGGATACCTTTCAAGCTTATATTATCTTTATAGTGCTATATTCAACTTAACAGTAATCGTAGTCCAGTAAGTAGGTACTATCAATAAATTATAGTTCTAAAGTTGCGTGAACACGCCGAAAGCTACCTTTTCCCGGTGGTTAGCGGTAACCCGCATCCTTTGTGCGGCGTTTTAGAATATTCCAGTGCTCATAGCCGGATGAGACCTCAAACTAAGTCTACTTACAATAAAGAGTATATCTGTTTTGGATCACTACATCTCTTACGACCTTTAAAACTAATAATATCTGTAGTCTACTAAAGAACGCGAACTCTAACAGAATCTTGAAGTACATAAGTTGTTGATCCTTAGCTGTTCGCCCAGTATGTATATAATTTTCAACTTTCTAATAATTATTATTTATTAGTTTATTACAATTATCACATTAAAAAAAACTCCTAAAAAGTTGTTTAATATGTAATTGCACAATCGGATGTTGATTGGATTATACTGGTATATTGTCTATTTTGTTATTAACTTTTCGAAAAGGATGCAAATGATTCGCACGCTCGTATTTTCCATTGTTCTTTATACATTTGAGACCTGGACACTTAAATCGGGTAACAGGAAACACATCGATGCTTTTGAAATGTGCTGGCGCAAAATGTAAAGCATATCTTGAACCGAACAACGCAACGCCTCAATACTAAAGGAACTTGGAGTTACTACCAGATTTTGGAGACAACCAGGAAGACTGCAGACAACTTAAAACAGCTTAAGTTTTCAGGTTTGGTGGAAGAAGTGAGAGGAAGGGGCCGCAGTCCAACGCGATGGTCCGACCAGATCGGCTAGTCGCTATCCATTAAGGTCCATGATGCCAAAGAAGTCGCAAGACGTCGAAAGGCCTGGAAATCTACCAGTCCAGAATCCAGTCATACAATCCAGAATCATGTGGTCACTACCCTCAGCACTGAGGATAACGATGCAAGGAGGAGGATAAGGATACCTAGTAAATAAAATAATATAGACAATTAAGTTGTCTATATGAATGTCAAATGAGGAATTTTGAGTGTAAATATTTTTACTCTAGCTATAATTGGAATTTGAGTATCCAAATTTAGTCTTAATTACCTTTGCAATATACATAATCAATGTCATTTTATCATCATATTAGTCGAATGACGTGGACATAGGCGTCCCCCATAGCGACCCACAGTGACCTGTTCCCGCGTCGTCGTTTCACCTTGTTGGGGATCTGCTCACGCTGCGCCTTTCTTCGTATGACCGCGACTTAAGAATATTGACGCCCTAACGGCATGTGATTATATACACATAAAATAGAAATGCATTTTCGTTGGTGGAGCCCCAAAGACAAGCCTGTACCAACTTCGCTGCGCTGCTCGCCCGCTGGAACGCTTTGAACTGCCGCCGCATTCGAACAATTCCTCTACTATTAAAATTCTTTGCTCGACTTAGAAATTTTCTACTTAAAATATTACAATAAATTGTTTTTTTTTTATTTTAATTAGGGTATGTTGGTTTATAATGAACATTCCATAGTTTTATGTTAACTTTGTGTTCCGTATAAAATAGGTAGTTAGGTCAATATACCACTTACCATTGCTCGACACGCGAATGTTTAATAGATGACACCCTTTTGTCACCTCCATTCCAGTGGTACCCATTGGGACGCTGACAGGCACCCAGGCTTTTACCTTATCTACATAGATTACTTATCTAGATAGGAAAATAGTATGATAGATATAGACCTAAAATATTAGGTTAGGTATAGACCTAACCTAACCTAATATTTTAGGTCTATACCTAACATAATCGTTCATAAAATATTTATTTAAACATAACGCGAAATAAGTAATAGTATAAGAATTGAAATAGAGGACCGCCGGCATCCGAGACAGAATCCTGTCTTCTGAGGCCTCCGGAATCTGTTCCGGAGGCCTCGTCACTTTTTCATAACTATATATATTTCATCTATTTCAATTGTAATTTATATAGTAGTATTACTACTTAAAAATTGAAGGAATTATCAAAGTATTTAATTTAAAAAGTTATTAATTGAAGTGATAGTTAGTATAGATAAAGAATCATATTATATATTATAATTAATCAACCCAGCCGTTGATCTAAATATCGTAACTCGGACTTATTTAAAACTAGCTGTCCCGGCGAACTTTGTACCGCCTGAAAGCCTATAAATGGGATATTTTTGATTGATTTTTTTTTTCTTTTTTTAAACGTACTATTAAACTTTTGGCCAAGACAATCACAACGAACCCAAAATCGTAAAAATCGGTTCAGCCGTTCTCGAGTTATAAGTGCCGGAACACAACTTTCTTTTATTAATATAGACTAATGTACAAAAGAAGGAATTTAATTTCGTTATTTTTTTTTTGATGCAGAGGATTCTGAAAACTACCCTAATAAAATATAAATCATGCAACAAAATGTTCTGCATTGAATTCCCCGCAAAACCGCAAACTAAGCTGTCGCTATAGATGTTTTCCCATTTTTATAAATAAGTAAAACAGGAAGGGCGAGGTGAAATGAAAATTTATATTCATAGGTACAGTAAGACGTTGCAGGGGATGAAATTTGGAATATTATAGAGGGAAGCTCCCTCTCAGGTAATCGACTGACAAATGTCTAAGATATTTTACCAACTTCATTGTGTGGCATTGGCTAGTGAGGGGCGTTACATGCTCTCATTTTTACTTCAATTTCGTATGGTAGCTCGCTTCTTTTTGAGTAATTTTTAAATATCTGTTGTTATAGAAGTTTTGACTGTGTTGACTTAACACGCAGAGTCAACAATTAAACTGAGGAATACATAAGATAATAAATTGTACACACAGCAACACTCTTAACTAGCTGTACATATCGGTGGACCGTATGCCTTATATAATAAGTGTTGCTGTTTGTACCAAAGAGAGGTTTCTTTTATTTTTTTATCAAAACTCAGCGTCTTAATAGCAGCTAGATTATGTACAATATTAGGAATAGTCAAGGTTTTAAATATCGATGAGATTTCCGACTAAATTATGTTTATTTGTCTGATTAAAGTAGTAAAAGTTTTTGAACCTTTTGGCATATTGCTCAGAGTATGGTATTTATTTTTCGGCCGCTTATTATTCGAGACATTCTTTATCTAAGACGCTTTAGTCAAGAAACTTTGCCTACTAAATAAAACACGTTGTCAATAGCTCATACACCTCCCTTCAAGGTTAATACCGCCTATAAGAATCCGCCGCCATCCCTCCGCGCGTGGTCCTGAATTTTTATCAAAAATTCCTATTTTCTTACCGCTTCCCGACAATAAGGTGCGAAATTAGGACAAGAATTAGACTCCCTCGGCGCGGAGCGTGCCTCGAATCCGCGATGCAGCGGGCGCGGTGCACCCCCTTTTGTAATAACGTTATATATTACTCGTCCATTGATTTATTATCTGCGAGGCATTTTGTAATTCCGAAAGTGAAATTTACTGTTAATAAACGCACCTTAATGAACCAACAGCTATGTGGAGACAGTAGCTTATCTAATAAAATAGAAATCGGTTGTACACACCTCTAAATGTTTATATTTCTTGCTCGTATATAGATGAAATTGGTAGGTAGTTTTTAGTATCGCTGGTTGTCGTTTTTGTTTGACTATTGCTCCAATATCGCTATGAAGTATCAATAGGACTTGTGACTGCGGTACCTAGGTACCTACTGATCAACATTATAAATAAATGTAGCACAAGGTACATTTGTTTTGGGCCAACTTTCAACAAGTCTCGGTAGCACAGTTGGAATCCGGAGTCAAGAGATAAAACTCATTGCTAATTATTTTCTTTATTTTTTAGTTTTATAGTTAGCGTACTGGTTAATAGGTTTGTTTAGTTAATCAAAAATATAAGTAAACGTATGTTTTACATTTGATTTGCGGGCTCTGTCTGGGTACGCCACCCGCTACAATGTGATACCTATAAGTTCCCTTTTGTTTTATTATTCCACGAAACATTTTGTAATTTATAAAGCCACATTTAGTGTTAACAAAGGCCCCCTAAACAACGTAATAGATTCAGTAAGTAATTAAAATCTGCCGGTTAATATTTCGGTAAAAATAAGTGAGTATAAAATTAATTGTTTAATATTAGCGATGTAAAACGAAAGGTAATTACATAACTTCAAAGGAATGTGGGCGTGTTCTAGACAAATCCCACTCTTCAAATTACCTGCTCTCAGATGAAACAACTAAAATATGCATTAAAGTATCTCATTACGTGGAGAACTAAAAAATTTCCAGCTTTTGTTCCAACAACGCTCGGGGCAAAACGTGGAAATGTATGACAAAAATGTAAGAGGAGGAAAACAAAACATTTTTCTTACTATAACCCCGTGTTTACTGGCAAGTGTTTGCCGTCGCCGGGGCCCAGATGTTATTCGCCATAAGCCTCTCTTATTAGGGATTCCGTACGTCCCGCAAGAACACACTGAGTAGTATTTTTGTTTTGGCAACATTATTAATATTTTACCTCATTGTTTGCTGAAACAAAAGGTGAGAGCACCGCAAGGTCATTCGGAGGGCGCCTGGTATTATAACTATTTATTGTATAGTATAGGTATAGACAGTTAATAACGCTGGAATTAGTATTATATTTGATAGGCTTTGGAGCCAGGTTTAATTATAATACTAGAGAGTGAACTGTTATAATCATATCATTATTTCAAGACATATTAAATCGAGTAGATTTCAAATGAAGTACAAACAAATGTCTATCAAAAAAAATTTTAAAGAGCTGCATGTTAAACATAAAACACCAAAATTATATGTCATTTTTAGGGTTAAAAAAATGAGAATATATTTTACATCCGGTCAGGTGTCGTGGAAATCCCGAGGGAAATCTAACTTTCCCGGAGGCGCAGACAGCAATCGATTCTATTCAAATTTATGACAGAGAGAAACGTTTTCGACTTGATATAGAGATGTTAATACCTCTTTGGCCTGTAACGGTCAAAATACATATTGGAGAGTAAAAGTGTCTCTTCTATACGATACTTTTTAATGGCCAATAATTATCAACTGAATAACCAAAAGAAAACTGATACCTAGGTAGGGATAGGCACTTGTACATAATTTATGTTTTAAATCTCGGGAGAGATGAGCTAAGTCTAGCAGCTATTACATTTTAAATTACACGAGCTTGAGTGTACGACCTGCTTTTAGAAAATTTATTTAATTTTCTTGAGTATTAGGTCGATTAGCCTAAGTGTTGTTTGTTGTAGCACTTTTATTTTCTTTTATGAGTTTAAAGGCAATCTTTTGCAACATTTAATTTCCTCCCATATAAGCGTTTCGTAGGTAAGAGCGTGCGACTTGTACCGGAGGTCACAAGTTCAAACCCCGGCTCGTACCAATGAGTTTTTCGGAACATATGTACGAAATATTTTTTGGTATTTACCAGTCGCTTTGCGATGAAGGAAAACAACGTGAAGAAACCTGACTAATCCCAATAAAACCTAGTTTGTCCTCTAGGTCGGAAGGTCAGATGGCAGTCGCTATCGTAAAACTAGTGCTTTTACCAAATCCTGGGGTTAGTTGCCAAGAGGACCCCAGGCTCCCATGAGCCGTGGAAAATGCCAGGACAACGCAAAGAAGATGAGATGATAAGCGTTTGGTAGGTTTTTCGTGAAGACATAAATATTAACATTCATCGGTAGCTTTTCCAAAATTGTACCTTAGGTTCAACCCCATATACGTATCGGTATCATAACTAGTTATGATATTATAACTAGTTATGATACCGATACGTATATGGGGTTGAACCTAAGGTACAATTTTGGAAAAGCTACCGATGAATGTTATGATATTATAACTAGTTATGATACCGATACGTATATGGGGTTGAGTACCTATAATAGCTCAAATGCTCATATACTCACAACCTTTGCAGTTTTAGAATGTCACGATTTGCCTTGTGCTTTATCGTTCTGCAAAATAATCTGTTTATTCGTGACAAAAGTAATCATAATGTTCTCACATTAGTCGTCAATGGCGGTGCGACAAAAGTATGGAGGCCAGGAATAATTTGATTTCCATTTTTCCATGAGCTATATAGTCCTCTAATAGCTAAAATTGAATCAAGCCGTCAGGCGACGTCGCCTTTGTCATGTCCTTTCATCAACTAGATAGGTTTATAAGAAAAGAGTTAACAGCTCTATAGCAATACCCTGATATTCGGAACCCTATCAATAGCTGTCTGCAACTGGCAGGTTCGGTGCCGACTTCTCGTACAATTCTCACCATTCGCGCCCTTATTTTATTGCCCCCTGTCCAAGATTAAACTCCGCAGCCTAAGATTCACTTGACGCACAATGAAACGCGTGTTATGAAATAGACTTCGTGCGTCAGAGTTTTTGAGAAGGAAATTTTCGGTTCAGTGAATTTGATGAATTAAAATTTGAAGAGCTAAGTCACTGTGGGTTTAGGGGCCTTTCATCTATAATATGACTTTTGATTAAGCTAATGCACAATCTATGTTTTCGAAATATTTTATGCTTTCATAAGTTTTATAACAATCAAATGTCTAATCGGCTCAAATGTATTGTTAAATAATATGTTTATATTTTCCTAACCGAAATTACCTAAAGGGAAAAAAACCATTCGTCTCGTTATTGTGAGTAGTTTTCTTCAAATATAAGAAGAGAAATATAACTGTAGAATTCAATAACAACAATTCTCAATAATAAAAACAATACATAAAATGTTAAGATATTGAAAACACATCCTATTTGCGAATTTAAAGCATTAACAGAAAAACATTACCACGCAGCGATCTGCTTAAAATATTAAAACATAATAATACTACTCCCTATATTAAAATTTACAGGGTGTTTTTGACTATGGGGTTTAAAATGGAAGGTTTAATTTTACTTCCCAAAATGAGCATATTTTGTTTTGTATTACTTTGTATACTTTTTCACACATTTCGATAATATCTAGTATATTGTTGTGTAATTCTATTCTAAATTCATAAGACTGCATCACGTAGAAAAAGTTTAACTTCACCATTAGATGCTTGTTAGCGTAAATTTATCTCCAAAATAATAAGTATGCCTATACTTGCAACTCAATCTACTCGGCAATCAAAACTGTTCCTATTTAGCTTACAGTATTTATGTAAATCAGTAAAACTTCACAGTACAACTGTATAGGCTTCTAAAAATGAATACTTTATCAAATGGTGTGATAAACTACTAGTACAATTAAATGTATATCTTAGTATTAAAAATGTAAACAAGCTGATATTCAAGATGTCTGCAAAACCGACTGGTCTCAATTAATGGTTCATTTGTATACTTAACGTTCAACCGAAATGAAAATTAAACAGAAATCTCGTCTCAACTTGGCTTCTGTATTTTTCGCTTGAAAATCCACTCCAGTATTATTATAAGGGAGCTGAATAAATTTTCTAGAGGTAACTAACATAAAGAAAGAAGTAGGTAAGAAAGCCTGGAGCAACAAATCTCCATTTTACCGGATTAAAGCACCTCGGTGTTTTATATAATAGACGCGGTGTGAGAGCGCCTGAATATTTTACTGGGGTAAAGTTGCGAGCCGATACTCGCTAGCGCATTATTGCCGTTGAAATGCAGTTTATTGCACGGCTACGTCAGATTTTAGGTTTCTTTAACAGATTTTCAATCGAGATTTTGATAACATATTACTATAATTATTTGACAATGAATCCCATAAGTGTAACGTAAAATTATTATAAAAATACATTTTATGCAATAATTTTAAGGTTTTACTATATCTAGTGTATTGATAAAAATGTTGTCCGAGGGAAGGAATTTTCGTAATAAACTTTTAGATAAATTCCTAACAACATTTCAAAAGTAAATAAACAACCCTTCACAGTCCGGATTATTCCAGAGACTAGGGAAAGCCATCACAATTTCTTGTATAAAATTTTTAATATAAGTTACGGAAGTGCCGTCAAAGTTCACGAATGTTGTACATTTTTATTTGCCCTCCCTTGTTCCGGAAAAAAATGAATTACTTTTAACTTTTTCTCATCCAGTTTTGAAAGAAAGCTAGTTAAATTCCTATCTGCCTATGATCGCAGCGGTACCTCAGGGAGATAGGAGCCGAGAAATCTTGCGAGTTTGTTCGTTGTTTTATTATCTCAATATTTTGTTGTCTCAAATAAATCCCGGTTATAGAAACATAAGTTTACTTCATAACCTTTAATGCTAAAATCTAAATAAACAGAATCTGTTCTAGGGAATACGTAATTATAAATCGCTTGAGATTAACTGATACAACATGCATACGATGACTGAAAAATTATGTTATAATAAAGATTCTTGTATTTTTTATAATTTTTTTGTATAATTTCCACTTGATGCACTCATAACAATGTATAATCTTTATAAGTTTGGAGCACCGAAACAAATCTTGTTTCGCAGAAAACATCAAAGTAGTCTTCAACAAAGCAAGCCATTTTGGTACTGATGTATCTTATCAGATAGTTAATATAGCTTGAAAGCTATAGCAGGCATAAATTACAATATTACATTAATCCTTAAGCATTATTAGCACGATGAAAGACGAATTAATCGCCCTGCTCGGGCAACTTTCAACTTTACGACGCTATCATAAGCCTGCAAACCGAAAAGCAATAAACAAGGTCTAAGCCCGGCGGTTTCAAATAGTTCGCTTGCATGTCGCTACATAGGAACAAAGTACGGGCAAGTAATTAAACTGAACTTAATTAAAGTCCCCATAATACAGTAAGCAAGCTACGACAGCACGAACAACGGACATTCTCAAGTCCTGGCAAGTTTACCGACAAACCAGGGAACCCAAAGTTGCCAACTTTGTTCATAATTCCCTTTGAAGAATCCGCTTTGATCTCACTTTAAAAATAGGAATTAGAATGTGCGCTTGAATTAGACAAGGCTTTGTCTTAAATATCATAATTATTTTTAACAACGGCATCGGCTGAGTATAATTTGGTTTGAATTCATAACAAAAAATAGGTATTTACATATATAGCTAATACAATAATATAAGTACTTGTACATTAAGATTTATTAGGAATATCAAATGAATTAGCGAATATGAAAATAATAATTGCTATATATAACACTTGTTTATTTACATAAACAAATGTAATAATAATCTTGAAGCTCTTTATACGAATAAAATAATTTGCGACGGTGTGTACTTTATTTCACCAATTCAACATTTCCAGAACTTTACTGTCACAATTTTTATTTTTATTACATAATTATAGGTAACACCTTTCGAACACCTTTCACGACGGAACAAAAAATAATAATACTGAAAAGGCAAAATATGTTCTCAGTCTATACAAAGTACAATATTTTTACCACACAAGACTAATATAAGGAATTGATTTTCAAAAATATCATAAGTCCTCTGGTAAATCTGCGCCTATCCGGCAGTCTCCGAATCCATTCGTGTGGGATGGCGGCACAAGGTATGAGATTTTGCGATACATACTCGTAATAAGACTTACTCAGTTAATTCAATGTCATGTAAAATTAACACTCCGTCTCCCGTCTAATATCGGTAGTCTAAGGAAAACTTGGTATAATGGATGGCGAAAAACAAAAAATTGATAAGCTATAATTAAATAAGCTAAAACATAGTATTTGCTGGGGTTCAAAAAAGGAACAAAGTCTACTGTTCTCAATTTTATTCTGTCTCTTCTTAATGAAATAAATAAATCCCAAAATGTATGATTCAGATTTAGAGTAAACACAAGGCACAGGCAGTAAATCGAATGTTCATATACCCATTATAAATGTATGACGTCTATTTAAAAACAACTAAACACCTAGAAAAACGGTATATAATTAAAAGTAACAATAGAATTGAACTAAAATTAATATAAATCTTAAAGAGGGCCCAACGGTATGACACCGAAGACATTGGCAGCATTTCCTCGCTGAATTATTAGGCTGATATGCTGAGGCTGCTCTTCAATCTCTTAGTCTCTTTGGAAGGTCCTTAAAGAGACTCAGAGCGCCAGAGCTCCACGGTTTCAATGCCTAATGAAGGTCTAAAAATATTAATAAAATTGTCTTAGGTAATCCATCAATATCAGTTTATTTAGACAACATATGACGTTATTTCTATTGAACTTACATTCTAAAACTCATCAACTATTCTGACACAATATTTTCAAAAATAAATGTAGGTACTTAGTTTTCCTATTTTACTGAAGGTTATTTTAATGCTGCATGTATTCATCCTTTGTTATTTCTGCACATGAAGGCTCTTTTTCTTTTAGACAAATGCCGCAAAGTTATGTGTATTTTGAGTTTTTAGGGGGGTTTCGCTCCTCTATTTTATATTCTGAGCAGTTTGGGGTGCATTTGCTAAGGAAATGCCTCAGCCAGCGAAAGTATTATGATGTTACGGACTTGTCGGGAATAATAAAATGTGGTTTAGTTAATGGAGGGTGTCCGAAAAAGTATACATACCTACAATAAATCTGACAAGAATATTTCAACATGAGATCAGGAGAATGGCACATTAAGGAGAGTAGTTCAGAGACAACGACACCATATATACTGCTCTCCTTCGTGTTTCAAAAATGTTTCAAAGATAAACTTTAAAGTTCATGATATGTTCATCATACGTTCACCTAAACGACTCGTTCTGCGCTGTTTGCCTCCAGAGCTTTTCATCGGCCTTGACTAGGTCTACTAGGGAGGTCTTCCCACACCGCATCTCCCAGTACATGGTCACCAATCGAGAACTTTTCTTACAAAGTTAGAAAATACCAATTAGACAAACCTGCTAAGTAGAAAATACAATAAATCGTCGGTAACTCGTATGACTCATTCCGTTTTGCGCCTAACGCCAACAGATCTGACCGCGGCCGGCTGACAAACACCGATATTAGTTTTCTGTGTAAGCAATTTTCGTAAGTGTCCCCTGTTATTCCGGCGTAATACCGGCCTTAGTCGAGCCCGCGTTGATACCGCATGTCACTTCTTTATTGAAACATAATAAAAACGTCCCAGTATTTTCATAGGATTTATTGGTAATGTTATTGGTAATAAATCATTTTTGTGTTATTGCTGGGTTCGGCATTTCAGAGTAAATGTTATAATGAAATAAAATGTAATTTGGAATGATGAAAGAATACATTAAATATATAAACATAGGCACGTTGTATATTTCTTGCGGTTGATATATACCAGAGGTACAAACTATTTACCTCTGGTGCTGGGCTAAGATTCCACTTTTTTAACCTCTGTCCTTAGTTATGGAATATTTCAGTTACTAAATAATAAGCACCAGACATAATCAAGTACATAAACATATTATTGTATTTAATCCACGCATATATTTATCCTACGAGTTTATTTCTCCTGCATAAGAGCAATCGACATTTTTTTATTTATGTACCTATATTTTGCACACTTCACTGTATCATCGCTTTTGTGTATTATAATTATTTATTTATGCTCCTCACAGATGCGAGAGTATAATTATATTTTTAATTATTAATAAAATATATTTAAAAAATATCATTACAATTTGACATGGTGCCAAGAATGCTCGCTGCATTCTCTCTCTGTATCGCGATACTGATGCGTTGCGTGAGAAAGCTGCCAGTTCTACCAGTGGACTCACCAGTGGAGTTGATGAGCCTTTTCTGAAGATCTTTGAACATATTATGGGCGCTACGACCCTACGGGCTTAGCGTTTTGACTCCGAATGGCATAAAAATGTATTCGGAGCCGAGACCCTTGTATTTGTGGTGCTTACATTTTTCGGCCGCTTCAGTCGCCGCACTAGTCTAATGGTTCCGGTGAGGTGAGAATGGGCCAGGGTATCTGTGCAGGTGGCGGTCCATACCAGTACCCTTTACAACCTCCGCAGAACCAGTGACATGCCGCTCGCAATGCCAGTTGGCTCGAGTAGAGCTGGTACGTTGAATGTTGCAAGACCGCCGGATTATATCATTTAGTGCGGCGCGTCTAGAATAGCGGGCAGCATTATTTTGACACGATAGCCTATGGTGTCACAGTTCGTCGACATATTATTACTTTTTTTTTACAGTCAGTACTGTGTGGCTGTAACCAGTCAAAGTGGTTAGATATATCATAACACATCTTTACTGCTATACAAAAAAAAAAACAATTGGCTATTTTGGTTGCTAATTACTACTACTATCCCGAACGATCAAACGCTTGTTCGTTTGATTGTATTAGTAAATACATACTAAAGTCATCACATCAAAATTGGAAAATACTTATAATATAATGTATTCATTACTCACATATTAAGTAATATGTAGGTATACGAGTACTATAAGTTGAGATCTTTATTATATAAAAATTATCTACTACCGCAGGTACTTTGTATTTAATTTAATAGAGCCCGTAATTTAAACACGCTGAACAAAGCCAGATTAAACAATGAATAAAACATCAAACAATCTGAAACCCAATCTTGGTTAGAGTTGTTTGTCTTTTTGTGACATGGAAAAATTGCTTCATGAACTAATTTTCCAAGCACAACATTCCTTATACGGGGACGTAGCCTTGGGCCATGCAAGCATTTTTGGACAAAGGCCCACGAAACAAGGCGCGGGATAATAAGATCGGGGTTCCGTCCTTAGTAATGAGGTAGCCTATAATTACAATTATAAGTGAGTAGATTCTGTGCGTTTCTGTTTTTGGTACACTAAATATGATGCCGCTTGAAGCGAAGTTAAAATAATGTCCGTACCTAACATTTGCCAACACTCAGTTCACTTCAGTTTATAAAATAAATATGTACATATATCACAGTAACCACGACTCCAAACTAGACAGTTTTTAATTGTATATATTTAAAATTAATAAATCAAATTGATTTCACTCTTTTTAATAGAAAGAAATCAAATTTGATCCCTTAATAGTAATTCTCACAGAAGCTGCGTGTTCTTTATTGTAATAACCAATTAGTAGTTAATATTTGTATTCCTAGGCTACTATTTTTTAATACAACGACAGTGGGAAATAAGCATACGGTCCGTCTGGTGATAACTGTAATCGTAGCCTATGGACGCCTGCAACTCCAGAGGATTCACATGCGCGTTGCCTACCATACTTGTATTATATATACACTAGCAAAAAGATTACACCGGTACAAGTAAAACTCAAGTTGCAAACAGCAGAATGAACCTGAGGATTTCCATTATGTGTTTTGTCTATTTAGACAGTAAAGCACAGGTAAATAAAATATTTTCATTAATGTAAAGAAAATGCATTATGCATAGGGTATTCTCTTTTTGCTCATAATCCAAACAATGACTGTGATCGTTCTTTAGCAATTATTAAAGTAAATGTATATTTGCTTCCTAACTTTCATGCTTAGTTATTTGTTGAAACGTTTCAACAACTGACATGTAACCTTTAATATCCATCACACCATGCCCAGTAGCCAACCGTAAATATCAAACAGAAAAGCTATTTCGCGCGGCCACGTGCCAACAGCTGGTCAAAATAGCTTTTCCTATCGTTCCACGTTCTTTTTTTGCGGAACCCTAAAAAACCCAGGGCTGTTTAATGAAAACTCTGTACCGCAATACGCCGTAGGGGACCGCTTTCACTGATTGCTGATTTTTTTCCATAGCCTACATGAATATTTTTATAGCGAAATGGCTTTCCATATCATGCGAACTTCGACTGGAATTTGATGAAATGAAAAGGAGCGTATGGTTTAGAGTGCTTTAATACGTGTTTTTTCGCTCTGAATTTGGTTATGACATAAAATAGGTCACCACGTTTTTACCAAAGTTTTTAGATTTTCTAAAACGATTTCAATATTTTGTGAAAGTATAACTATATGAATACACAATTTCAAAACAATGTGCGGGTGTCAAAGGTTTGTTAATATTAGATTTAATTAAGTCACCAGTAGTTTGAATGATGATGATGTTTCCGAAAATCCGAGAGTCAACACCTAAGACGATAAACTTGACCTAATCCGTCATTTTCAACGTTGTTTGTGTCAAAAATAGACTAAACTATACGACTAAATAATGTGGGTTCAAAAGACATTTTAAGACGGGTTATAATTATGTGTTTTGATTGCAGGACGTGGAGTCAACGTCATCATTTGGTCAAATGACGTCGTTGCTCCTGCAATCAAAACATGATTCAATTTTGTAGCATGTACTACGTTTGACTTTTCTTTTAGTCGCACTCTGTGGTCGTAGAGCACGGTGTGCTTGCTTTAGAATTTCGTTCATGCTTCTACCCATTTTCAGGAAAAGGCAATTTAAATACCTTCTAAATTCCAAGCAGGTCATGAGTAGAGCAATAGAAAGATTAGGTATATGGCAACGTATCGCAAAGGAAGTTTAATAGCGTCGAAAGGTGAGCTCAGGAATTCGCAATAAGCCCACCTTTGTCTGGAAAGCGTTCTTCAGGTATATGCATTTCGTTCACAAAGTAGGTAAACAGCAACACTGATATTTTAAGTGCCAGCACTGCGACACTTGTCTTGTTGAAAATGGTTAGCAGGATTTTACCCAACTGAAAAGATAGAAGGTAATATGTTAAGTGTGTTTATTTAAGTTCGTACCGTTCATTAAAGGGCTCACCTGTGGGTAAGCTATATTTATAACGTCCAGTTATCATTCAGGCATCAATAGTAGCGTATGAAGTAGCGCACCAAAAGTATCTACTTTTTTATTTGCTTCACAAAAGGAGACAGATTTCTGCGTGTTTACAATAAAAATGTGATATAAACTTTGAAATTGAATTTATCTCATTTGCGAAAAAATAAACAGGATGGCAGTCACTTTTGGTGTTTTGTTTCATACGTTAAGAGCTACTGATTCTGACTGTAGACATAAGAGGTTTATAACTCGCATATCTGACCGATAACACTGCTTCCTTCCTAAAGTACGGGCATTGTACGTACTTTCAGCGTCATATAGTTGGTAGCATCCAAAGTACTCATAAAGTTTGGTACACCATAGAGTTTGTATTACTACTAAACTATTTGATTATTTTTCAAGAAAAGAAAGAAGATGAGTCCTTTACAATTTAAAAATAGAGTTCACTTTTGCTGTATATTGATAATAATACATTAATTTATAAGCATTACACCTACTACCCCAAAAAATGGGGGCCTGTCAAACGAATTAATACCCAGCACACATAAAATATTGAAACAAGTTATAGCCCTAAAACACTTTTTAACTAAGAGTCTTCTTAGATGATTTTTTATTCAACTCATCAGCAAATTTGTCTTCAATTAAGTATCCAAAGTTCGATAATAAATCCTCGTGACTTCGGTCTTTAGCCAGGGCTTGTGGCTGATTACTCCCCCATCGGTTTTCATGCTTCGTTAGGAATGGAAAAACTTCAGTCCCTCTGGATCAATATTAGCAGATTGAACTTTGACGTCGGCCATCGTATTCAAATTACTAATTAGTAATTTGGTGGAAGTTTCTGAATACATTAGACAGTAGATTTGAATATGTATTGTTTGATCACGGTGCCTAATTGGGTTGCAAGCTAGTTTTGTGGGAAATTTTCAATTTGAATCGCACTTGAAAATGATTGAGTTCAGTTAGGGTTGCGTGGCTTTATTAAAAAATATATATTTCAACCAGCAAATGAAATGGGTGGGAAACCAAATTTCGTTTGCACCTCTCTTGAGGACATATGACTAAAGTTAAGACATTTCATTCCTTATTTAAATGGACTCTAATCCGCATAGACACAATTTCCTGTTCAATCTGAATAGGTGTCAAAAACATTAATAAATAAAATGGTTTTGACCCAAATGAAGAGAAAATGGCGCAACTACGTAAATCAATTGTCATTAACGATTGAAAAAATATAGGCTGCTTGGAAAACTTACAAACAAAAAATGTTCATCGCCGGCGATACTTTTTTATTATTTGCAAACTCTAACAAGCCTGTAACAAGTAGGGCAGCCTGCTGGCGGCAGTCCTAATGATCATACTGTGGCATAACGAATACAACTCATAGCCTATTGGTTCTTTTTATAATCCTAGTTTCCCGGTTCGGGGAGTTTATTGGGCTTATTATATTTTCATATGCAACTCGCCTTGGAGTTATATCGGTTTTATGCTGTTATTATTAACTTTCTGTAAAGTAAAGTATTTCGTTGAATTGATTGGAAACAGATTATCCAATAGTCCGTAATTTCTTCAGTCAGTCATTAAATGAATAAGGGATAAGGACATTTCTTTCCACGAATCATTTGTAGATATTTGTGAAGTAATTCTTGTTGTTTATTTTAGTTTTTTCACCCCAATAGTTGTACCTTCCAAATGCGCTGACCTGACCCGACCTTTTATGAAGCTCTTCGTTAAATCTGTTCACAAACAAGCGCTTATGAAAACCTTCGCGGCATAGTGCTCAATAATCCTATATTTTGGCCGGCCTGGCCACTCAATCGCCCAATATTCGCAGCAATTGGCCGTTCTGTACAATATCATTTTCCGATTCGAACGGAAACTTTGGTCCCGTATTACTTGGGTAAATCTTTTCAGGATTTTGAAAAATAATTGGATTGCCGTATAGAAGGAAAGCAATTACACCCGCCAGAGAAGCAATTTCGATTTACTCAACATCGTCGATTTAGGTAAACCTTCGTATTAAATTTTGCTACCCTATACATTACGGCCATAAATCGTGTGTAAGGGTTGCGATTGTGCTTCTTTAACTGTATTTAAATTAAGCCGGCAATATATTTTCGGTATTGCAACGACCTTAAAGAAAATACTTACACAATTCGTTTATCGTTGAGATTGGTTTGTGTCTGAAGTATGTTTTAGGGTATCGTTTCTAAAACACGTAGGTTCATACTATATGTGCAGCTACTGTACTATGTGTAAGGACATCCGCAAAAACGAGTCTGTACTGAGAATATCTTTTATGAAAATAATATTGCTTTCATCAGAAAAACAAGTCAAGATAATAAATTCCGTAGAAACTTATCTATTTATCTAGATGTTGTCAATTTAAACAAAGCCTTTGAATCTTAGCTTCTAGCCGGAGTCAAGCGTAGTGCCGTTTGTTACACAAATGCGAATTAAGTTTATTATACACCATTTTAGACTACGTATTTTAACTTAAACCGTATACATTATGGTAACCTAAAAAGAGTATAGACAACTAGGTGTTCTTCAAAAGCCGTAGAACTTTACAAATAATAGATTATTTGAAGTTTAAACTCTATAGGTATCAAATTTACTTATAAGGAGACAAAGTCTTAAGCCAATTTGTAGAACTATTATGGACCTTAAAATACAACCAAATGTTTATTCTTGTATTTTCACGCAAAATGTACCTTTTAAAAGTAATTAATTTTACTAAACATCGTTTTTAATACATATTTGTATCGCCTTTTTCACCCATAGTCAACTTTTGATAATCGTTTGCATATTGTTTTACATTACACACCAACCTATGTAAGCACTGTAGCTAGCTATGATATCAAGTTAAACAAAGTCTTGTAAAAACCCAACGTCCGACGAAGCCCAATCATGTCTGTCCGCGGTCAACGAAATTAAAGACAGGAAACGGACACCACTCTCTGGTAACTTTATACGTTGTAAGTTGAACGTGCCAAGTTTGGAAAGAACTAAATATTGTATTAGGAACACGAAACTCATGTTTCCACAATTCCGCAGTCGGTAATATGTCGCTTAATGAACTTACAATTAGTTTCCACTGTACGGGAAACTATGTTACATCTGGCGAAATACAACGTTTTATTTTTATAACTTCGTAATACTGGTGTTTTAATATTCCGCATCTAATTAAATTCAGACTTTTAAGAGATTTAAAACAAGATGATGTAGATGTATTGGTAAATAGACACCCGGTCAGAATCTAGGTACTCGTGCCTACGCCAATTCCTGGGTTTAGTTACCAAGCGGACCCCAGGCTCCCTGATGAGCCATAGTAGAAGATGGTGAGTAAGATTAAGTTACTCCAAAGTATTTTGCATCAAACAAGATATAATTATTATATCAGTTGAAATATATATCTGAATCTTGTTTGTGTAAAATGTTTTTTGTTAGTACAATATATTATCTTCTTTAAACATGTCTTACTCAGCGAAAAAGAAACGTTACACTTAATCCTGTGCCAAACTACCCCAGCATTAAGCACCCTGGAATTGTATATGAAGCTTTTCAGAAACTTCAACATTAGCAACTTTTCCTCAGACGCACATGGTTGGGTTGCCACTAATGGAGAACTGTTTCCACCAACGGCAGGAAAAAATAGTTTCTTTGACTGGGAATTGTCGGCCAGTCTCATCCGTGTTGCGAAAGTTTTATTCTAGGTCTCAAAAGTTAGGGAAGTCAATAACATTGTGGAAAGAATTCCTGTTCATGTTTACTAAAGTTGCTTGGAAAATATTTTATTGCTCAGTTCCGTTATGAAAAGAGTTTTGCGCTTTCTATACTTTGGATTTCGTGGATTCACCTTTGGGTACATTCGAGTATGCAAAATTTGGTTTGGTTTTAATTTACATATCATTGTAAATTATCGTACTGTAAAAAAATACTCATATTAACATTGGACCCGGGTATGTCCTTAAACTACGTCCAACAATGAGAGGTAGGGCACAGCGTTGACCATCACGCTTGAATCTAGGGCAGCCCAACTGGGGAAGTACCTCCTCCTTACAGAAGACCACAGCCATAATAGCACTGCCACCTTTCAGGTATGTAGTGTTGTGTTCCTGATGGTGAGTAAGGTTCCCAGAGCTCCAACCCCCCTTAAAGGCCGGCAACGCGCTTGTGACTCCCCTGGTGTTGCCCATGGGCGACGGTAATTGCTTAACACCAGGCAATCCGTCTGCTCGTTTGCCGCCTATGTCATAAAAAAGAAAAAAAAAATAGAAGCTTACGTTTACTATGTAAAGATACAAGGTATGCTAAGTTTTAGAGGTTTCTGTGCATTTATACATATTCATCAGCCATGAGGAAGGTTGCTACGATCTACGAAGTGACAGGCGTAGTATGGTATAGAAGTGTCTGTCTTATGATGTACTTACTGTTATTTGTATCTTCAAGGCTAGTTCCGCTATGCCTGCGTACAAAGTTTCTGTCTAGTTTAGAAACCTGTGAAGAGCATTTAATAAGCAGTCATTACTATCTGGGTGAGGCCGTTATAATTTCGTTGCAACTTATGAATTACTATTTAATCTCGTAACTGTTATTCTTATTTGCTATAAGTATGCATTAAACATATATGTATATTGAAACTCCATGCCATTGTACTCTACTGCAGTTTATGTAAACTATAAAATATTAGCATTCACAGAACTTAAATAAATGCGAGTTGTAACTGAGCTATTTTAAACGAAAACAAAAGAGAATGGTTATAAAATGAAATGAGTGTCTTTTGTTTAGAATAATCTGCAAAAATGAATAAGCATTTGAATTGAGTGAGACACTCGAAACGGTCCGCATAAATATAAATTCAAATTTGGAAGGCAGAGTCCGTTGCGATGATCCTAATAACTAATCATTAAGTACTCCATCTCTCTCGAATCCCAGCTTTCATGAAATAAAATATGAGCATAATCAACCTAACATGCACCTAAGATGTAAATAAAGACTAATACTGTGGGTATTCAAAATACACCATGATTACTTTAGAGTCTATTATATGTATGATTATTCAGCACGGAAATAAAATGCCTTCCTATAACATTGACATTATTTCAAGATGCGTTAGGATAGTTATAAAAGTAAATAGGGCGGCGTTTTAGGGGCCTATCGAACCAAGACCGTATACACATCTGCCCCGCCACATATAAACACTAGTAAAAGCTATTGGAAAACCCATTTGAATTTGGCATTTTTCTGTGCGAGGATACGGTTTACAATCGAATGAATTCTCCAAAGTGGAAGGTTAGGCATTAGCGTCTCGCTCTGTCCTGACACCATCTGATCAGAATGCGGCCCTCGGCGCGGCGTCATTAAGCTAGTTATCTCGTTACCTGTCACAATACGATAAGTACACAATGTGGTAATTGAGTTACGGAACCACCCCGCCTCGAACACGACGCAAGAACAAACATGGATGCCTTAATGTACCTCGGTGTAAGACTCAAAGATTAAACTAACTTACATACGTGAATTACTATGTATATGTCATACTATGTCGGTATATGTCATACTATGCAAATAAGCCTACATCACTTTAGTAACCCGCTATCGTAGTACGAACACCAACAACTACACAAACGTTTTGACGACCGGTCTGGCCTAGTGGGTAGTGACCCTGCCCCTGCAGCCGATGGTCCTGGGTTCGATTCCCAGATATTTGTTCCTGAGTCATGGGTGTTTTCTATGTATTTAAGTATTTATATGTATCTATCTATTATATATATAGTCGTCTGGTACCTACAACACAAGCCTTACTGAGTTTACCGTAGGACTAGGTCGATATGTGTAAGATTATCCCGAAATATTTATTTATTATTTATAAACTACTGTCATACTGTCAAACATATCGTAAATATCAGAGTTACTACATTTCATATTTGAAACCTTATTGTCCTTACAAGCTCGTATTAACATAACTTCTTCAACCTAATAGAAAAACTTGTTTGTGTAACTAACATCACTTTACAAGTCATAAAAAATACACTTACGTGAAAAGATTAACCCTACCCATGCCATCCATCACGGCCCAATTGACGTGGACGTCAACACTTAACCCCCCGTGACGGTGACTCGTGTTATATGGAGATATGAACTCATATTGGGGTCACTTTGTTAAAGACTGGCTTGCAAATATTATAAACTAGCGACACATTTCGGCTTTAAACACGAGGGCAATGCAGATTATTTATTGTACAATATCTATAAAACTTTTTTGAATTATGAAAACAAGGAAACGACGTTAAAATCTAGACGTAGGTATAGACGGTGGCGACTTTCTTACACGATATAAGTACCATGTATGTAGTGATATATCAAAAAAAAAGTAACAGAATATTTATTACTAAATATTGTGAAATAACATTACTTAGAAGCATGACTCATCAGAATACGTAGTAAAAACCGTAAAGAAGTTTGTAAGCACTGCAAACGCTGCACTGATGTCTTCAAAAATTTTAAGGGTTTGTCCGATTCCTAGAATATTTCGTAGGTATAATATTTAGAATAAGTAAGTAGGTAGAATATTTTATGAGAGGTAGGGCACAGCGTTGACCATCACGCTTGAATCTGGGGCAGCCCAACTGGGGAAGTACCTCCTCCTTACAGAAGACCACAGCCATAATAGCATTGCCACCTTTCAGGTATGTAGTGTTGTGTTCCTGATGGTGAGTAAGGTTCCCAGAGCTCCAACCCCCCTTAAAGGCCGGCAACGCGCTTGTGACTCCCCTGGTGTTGCGAGTCCCGACGGTAATTGCTTAACACCAGGCAATCCGTCTGCTCGTTTGCCACCTATGTCATAAAAAAAAAAAAAAAAGGTTCTACTCAAAATGTTTATAAGTGTTGATTTTACTGGAACACGGTGGTGTTCCAGTTTTACCCACCATTTTTCACTTATCATTCCGCCACTTTTACTATACTAGTGATCATGGTTAGAAGTGTTAATAGGTTTCAAAATCCCAGTAGAATCAATTTCTCAGGTT
This sequence comes from Grapholita molesta, assembly GCA_022674325.2. NCBI lineage: Eukaryota > Metazoa > Arthropoda > Insecta > Lepidoptera > Tortricidae > Grapholita > Grapholita molesta. Next base: position 9,725,921 of record CP053135.2, on the reverse strand, counting down.
ATTAAAAAAAAAATGGAACAAGTTTTAAACAGATAAAGTACAACATTTTTGAAAACCTGGCGTGTTCAAAAACGTTTCGCGGTATTCATTACAGTTAAAATTAAAAGTTACAGCATTAGTCCAAGCACTTCACATGGCAATTTGTACTTTAAAACTCTAAAAATAGAAAATTGTGGTATAAAAAATTAACCTGTCATACGTTTCAAAGTCTTACTTGCCCCTGTCGATAGATCCTACGTATCCATTTTAAAATTCGAACGCAATAAAATACGAAAATGTTTAATGATGTGGGCCACATGTAAACCGTCTTTGAAGAAGATTTATGGCGTACTATGAATTGGTCGTTCTCGCGCGTCAAACGTAAAGGTTCCTGTCAATCCTAAAATTGTCGTTTACTTGCGGCCAACCCTCGTCCTCACTACGTGACTCCTATCTCCAACGCGTAAGACGTATTTTCGTTCAAATCGACGGTAAAATGAAAGTTGCACACGAAGCTTCAGGCTCTCTTGTCTACTTGATCCTACTTTAAAGTGAGTTCAGAAGTCAACTGTTTACGCTTGCCATACTTTCGTCAACTTTCAGAGTATTATTTACGTATAAAAAAATGTTTAAAATGAGCACCTTGCTGTTCTGTAAAAATAGTTTCTTTTCCTAGTTTGGTTTGCTATTCTGTATAAATTAAACAAAACTCATGTTGCGATAAACCTACTCGTAATTGAATCTTGCAAGTTTATTATTTATTCCAGTTTTCCATGATCCAGAATTTAGCATGATTTAGAATTTTCCGAAAAAAGTGTACCTATTTTGCGTGAGTCCTTAATGAAAAGTTAATTTGATTAATATAATTAAAATGAATTGAGTGAAATAAAAATATTAGTGATGACAATTAAGCATTAAGTTCTATAAAAACTCGGCTTTGGTGTTCATGTCATAAACTATTACAAACCTCACAATGTAAAAATAAAATCGGTCAAGAGCATGTCAAGCCATGCTCAGTGAAGGGTTCCGTAGTTTCCGATCCGTAACTAAAAAATGGTGAAACCTGTCAAATAGAAAATAATTCTTTGAAAGTCAATATTAAGCTGTACGTTAATTTGTTAATAAATTGGTGCGGTTTTACCTTCCAGAGCGATTATTTCAGAAAACATTTATTTCGCTTTATGTGGGATGTCGTTAGATAAGTATATACTAAAATACGTAATTACAATTGCGCTTGTTTGTTAAACTAATAGGTTAATTTACAATCACAAAATTCATACTCGTTCAGAGACACTGGCTGTAAACTAAGATACGTTTCTAGATTAATTCCTTAGTGTAAAGCAATTCTTCACTACATCACAAACCTTTTACACTCTAAGATATTAAGACGATTTGTAATGTATGCGTTCAGATTGAGTTAAACGGGTAATAATGTTATTTATTTTTGCTGTGTTAGGACGATAGAAAGTTTGATATATTTTTTTAATTATAGGTTAACCAACAGTTAATAGATTAATACATACAATAATAACTTATATAAATGTGTCTTATACTTAATGTATAACTACTTACAGGTTAACACAGAATGCAAATATAATATGAAATTACAGACTATGTATAAAATGAAACCAATTAAATAAAATGGAAGTTTCACTATAGGAATAACTTCCTGATCTTGGTTATTGAGTCAAAGTGTAAAATACATATGTATTTTTAGATATGTTCTTATGCCAGTGATGTATTATCTTTGTGAGAATAAATGTATTTAAACCTAAACCTAAATAAGGATAAAAAAATTTGAATGTGATTCAAAAAATGTATCCATCCATTATATTCGCTAAATTAAGTCCACTGCTGCACCTAGAATCCCAATGTGGGTCTCCGTAATAACAGGGCATCGGCCCTTATCCAATAAACTTCTACATAGGGTAAATTGCCAGTAACTTTTAAATAGCTGACCAGCTTATATTGAAACAGAATTCTATTTTTCTATAAATAGAACATATGTTCTAATGGGGTTTAAATTACTAGCCATCTAAAACTAAAATAGGTTTTATTTCTTGGTTCTCGTAAACAGATTTTTTTTTGTCAGTTTAAGTGATAATTGGCCATTTTGCGTTTATTTTTAGCCAAGATAGGATAAGAATCATTACAGTGTTAAAACAAAAAAAAAATTGATTCTAGTTTTACACTTGTCAATCGAATAAAAAATTAATTACGCCACTTAATTAAAACTGTACTAAAGTGTATGTCCACCCGATGACAACGAACGCTGCTAAAGGGTTCGAAACGTCGGGATAAGGTTAAAATTTGTATGTACACGATTTAATCCGTTTCAGTTGTTTTATTTCATGAGTAATTATCGCGGCAACCGAAGACAATAATTATTATGTATGTTTACGCTTAATAGTTTCATTTGAATTTATTTCTCATCAATTAGTGCATAATTTACTACTAACATTAATGATAAATGTTAATTATGTATATAATAATTACATTTTACAATTTTAATATATTTAAATAACTAAATAAAGTAATAAAATAACTTATGAATAAATACTAACTATTAACGATTAAAAAACAAAACACTTGAACACATAATAGTAGTAGAAATAAACCCCAGTCTAAACTCTGGCCCGGTTCACCGTGCAAGTACCCGGCGCAAACGTCCCAAATATACTGGCCGAATTTCCGCGCTGTATGGCCAGTGTCTTTTACAATTTATATAATGTTTTAACATTATTTTATTTTATTGCCCTGATATGTAGATAAAAGATATCTACCAAAAAACAATGTTTAGGTAATGTAAATTTCAGTAACGATAACGATATGCTTCATACTATATGTTAAGGCTATATAATAAATAAATAAATATTTCTGGACAATTTTACACAAATCGTCCTAGTCCTACGGTAAGCTCAGTAAGGCTTGTGTTGTAGGTACTAGACGACGATATATATAATAGATAAATACATAGAAAACACCCATGACTCAGGAACAAATATTTGTGCTCATCACAAATAAATGCCCTGACTGGGAATCGAACCCAGGACCATTGGCTTCATAGGCAGGGTCACTACCCACTAGGCCAGAGCGGTCGTATAGGTATAAAATCTGTAAGCTTTGAACTCACCATATATATTTAACTAACGTTTTTAGTGTTTTTTTTTTATATATTTTTTTTGTATTTTACAGTGGCCTATAAAAGTCTTTCTGGCAGTAGATATTCCTGAGCTCGCGATTACTGTCACCCCCTCGCAGTCCTCGTATTTACCATTGTTCCAGGGTATTTTATTTCGTGTAGATAAGCTTGCTATCAATTCACGGCGATATAGCGTAGGGAAGCTGTTAATTCGAACGCGTGGGGGATGAACTGATAGATTGGTCTTTCTTTGTAATCTTTTTTTCCATAGGTACAGTCAGCAGCCAAGGTTGCTAAGCGGGCGAGGTCTTCAAAACGAGCTTGACGCGACTTTATCGTTAAGAGAATACGAACGTGTCAACATCATTCTCGCCCGCTTAGCTTCTTCTGCTGCTGACTGTACCAAGAGATCTCAAGTGTATTTTACATCGCTAGTGTGTATTATTTGTAAATTATTATAGTACATACACGCAGTGTCTCAAGTCAAAATTCTTTGACCACGAGTATGTTGATAGTGATGACTTACGGTACCAAGACGTGTCTCATTAAAAAGCTCTTACTCACAGAGAGGGCAAACACAAACCACAACAACCTCAACTATACCGTAATCTCTAATTGCCTGAATTAAATTGTAGTACAACAGTAGTCAATTTAAAAAAAATAAACCAACCAAATGTACGACGAATTCGCGTACCGAGGTTTCCTCGACATAATGCAACTCAAGGTATCTTTAAGTCGAGAGTGAATAAGCACTTGTTAGGTAAGCATGCTCCATCATCGGCCTCATCGTTACTTACCATCAGGTGAGATTGGGGCCAAATGCTAACCTATCATTTATAAAAAAAAGAAAAAAAAACTCACCGATTATAGGTACATACTTCTAGATATACCTCGGGCGATTTTCTAACGTTTAGAATTTGACTTAATTAAGTTACAACAGATAGTAAATATGAGATCTAAAACCGCCTATGATTACAAAATGTAGTGTGCAAATTCCAATAAAGTCAATTCAAAGTATTGTAATAGAAAAAAACACATAAATATCATTATTTAATACTAAAAAAATTACATTCTTTCAGAGCTTGATTTGCATCAACGTTTACACAGATTTTTCCGGCGTTACGTCAAGACTAATTTGTATTATTAATTTTTTATCCAAAACAAATATATATCATTTATGTTACACCACTAAAGCATAAAACGAAGGTTTATTTAACATCTATGTTTTATGAAACACTCACACGCTCGTTATATTTAACTGCCTTGGTTGCTACTAACTTAGTTAATGCTTATTGTTGGTAATTCAATGGTGTATTGACTCGAATTCGATACATTTTCGATATCAACATAATTTGATTTCAGTACCTATACGTAGAGATGAAGAGTAGAATCAAATTTAATTTCGATCGATTTCCAGACACCTACACAGGCGTCAATTGAACATACTCCGGACAAACACTGTTCATAAAACAACGAAATCATTAGGACCTCTAATTTGTTTAGTGGTTTATCGACATTCATATTCTCTTTTAAGATTATTTAGAGATATCTCCCTTCGGGACTTAATTTTATTGAATAAGGCGCTATATTGGCCGAGACTAGCTGTAACTGCGAATTATATACGGCCTAACTGTTAATTAAAAATATTATTTTCGATGTTTAATAATTATTTTGCAATGCTAGGAGGAAACGAATCCAGCAAATCAGAGATCATCGACACCAGAACTGCCGTTCCGGGTGTAGATAACCGGACTTTGTTTTTGTATACAGATTACGCTGATTATTTAATTGATTAGACAATTTCCTTAAAACAATTCTCCAATAATATAAATCGATAAAAAAAGAATAGAACAACCCTACAGGAATAACTTCACCATTATTTTACAAAGCAAACCCCAAGTTGCACTCTCGAAACTCATTAAAACTAAATCCGGCTGCATTTTCTAAAGACGCTGAATTAAAGCTTCTTTAAAGAAATTTTCTTAAAACTCAGCAAGCGGTGAGCGTGCCTCATTTGCTACTATTGAGGCATTTCCTCATAGTTCAATGCGCCGGCTTCCGTTTAAATGAAGCTAAAGATTGAATCGTTCCGGATTCACGGCTTTGAAAAACTCAATTTTAGTTTTAGTTCTAGTGTTGCTGCTCCAACTTTTGTGTGAACGCCGGGCCCTTGAAAGTGAGACGAGGTTCGTGCGGCCGCTCTGTGATTCAAGTTACGCCATGTTTTTTAGAGTAACAAGTTTGTATCTGACTCAAACACTAACTATCCTAACTCTAGCCAAGCGTGGATAGCATACTTTGTAGGTATGAAGAATAAATACAAGTTGACAAAACACGCAAAGTTCAGTACAATTCACACAAAAATTCTGAAGTTGTGGTTGCTGGAAGAAGTGCTCTTTGACCAACCACCAGGAGACAATTTGCCTAGGAGAAATGTTCTCATATTTTACTTTTTAAAGGTCCCTCTTTTAATTACCAGATTTATCTATAGCGCAGACCGCAGACTCATATTTAATAGTGCCAAAAAACATATTTACTTTACACGGGAATAAGTTCACTTTGCGACGTAAGATTTATGAGGGAAGAAGACTGACTTAACGAAATTAATCTTACAAATGAAGCCAGGAAACTTAGTGAGGAGTGTTGAGTATAGATAAATGAAATGCAGCGGGAAACACTCAAGAAAAGCACTTTTGCAGAAAACTAATATCAGTGTTTGCCAAGCAGTTCGCATTTGGAGAATTGGGGTGACGGGGTAGACTAATGAAAACGTAGAATAGACAGACAGGTTTGAGATTTCTTACTTAGTAGGCGGGACAAAGCTTCCTTTGATTATAACTTATTGTAGCAAAAACGATACTTATTTCACTCTAGTTTTTTTGACTTTGATTTGTCTCTGGTTTCGTGAAGATGCTTAGACAATTAATGCGTGATATTTTTGGCATATTTGGGTTTTCACGTTTTGGGTTTTTTTTTTCTCACTTCATGACAGTATGACGATTTGCATTTTTTTACATTAACGGGAACCATATCGCACCCTTTAGTATTATAAAAAAAAATAGAAATATAAATACAATGTTAATACTTAATAAAAACATTGTAAAATAAAAATGATATACTCGGCATTTAGTTTTAAATTATTCGTTTTTTTTAATGATTTTAGATTATAGCGGTTTTTTTATTATAATTAAAACGGATGTACGTAAATACTTTATAACAGAAACTAGTTGAAACGAAAATAAACATAAACCTTAAAAACTAAACAAACGCCAAGGGTTTGTTCCTACACTGAATTGCGATTTCAATTATTTGTGCGAGAAAGGTGCCTGCGCGAGGGTCACCTGTTGCCTCTCGTAGGCGCTAGCTAGTTGCTTGTGAAGCCCTGACTTTAGTTTAGGTTAGTAGGACATATGGGGTGTAACATTTTCATACATTGTTTATTACTTCCGTTCCGTTACCGCCATATGAAATATATGAAAAATAGTAACAAATGGAATAAATAAGCTTGGGACACATTTTTTCTCCTATTAGGCTCGAAAGAACTCACGATACTGAGTAAAAACCACACAAAAAAATGCACTAAAATAAAAAAGTTCAACTTTAAATAAAATGGCCCAAATAACATATTATGTAGATAGCAGTAGCCTATACAAACCTCCACACCCATCTGCCATTCCACTCTCTTAATATATAACCTAACTACCCTTGAATTATTTTAATGTAATATTCAAACTACTCCATAGTCTGTCAATTGGCTTGTAACATTGGCATTTATGGTTGAGAAATTCTGATGGCTGAGAGGCGAGAAGGGCAAACTACAAAACTTATCTAACTTGTTTACGAAAGTTAGGGTTATTGTCGGAGTCTGCTTTGTGGGAAATTTTCACAACGAATGATTATCTTCAACAAAAATGTTTGGAGACCTGATGTAAAACATTTACAAAAATAATATTCGCCTCTACTAATAGAATCGCAAGTCTACTTGAGATCCACACAATACTAGCGCTTATCGGGACGGCACCGACGTTATTAAATAAACAGGCTGCTCGCAAACGAACCCCGCGAACAACACTCTGTAGCCAGACTATACAGGATGCTCACATTAATGGAGTCTAGTCTGCGGTAAGTAGCACTTGGAACATTGAATGCTACATAACTACAAAACATTATGTAAATATGTTGTTTTAGACGTATTGCTTTAAATACAATGAATTAAAGTTAATAACATAATACGTAACAATAATATTTCACACGTTGTATTTTGTTCTTTGTTTTCTTTATACTTGAAATATATTTTTAAATTCTACTTTATGATATTTAAACAGCCGTTTTAGTAGCTTTAATTAAGACTGTTATCAAACGACGTCCCAATACAATATAATCAGTCTTTATTGCACATCTCAACAGCAATGGCAGATACATACAAACCAGAACCACAATTCTATACTTATACACTTATACTAGTTCCAAGATGATGTCTCACTGTCAAAATAGTTTAACTCCAGATTCACAGATGGCGCTATGGCACATGCTTAGTATTGAAAACCGTGGAATAGCATTCCTGAATTTTGAAGATACATGAGTTTGTACAAACATCGTTAATTGTGTGATTTATAATACGTCTTGATATGTACTTAATGTACCTGTGTATAACATAATATATGTCAAAATAGGAATATGAACAACTATTACTACTACTACTACTTCAGCCACGGAAGTCCACTAGCTCCGGGCACAAGGGTCTCCGCGCATAGACCGCGATAAGCAGCATGGGGAGGTTCATTGCCATAATCGTCACGATTGGCAAGCGGTTTGGCGATTGCAGTATGTTCCACTAGTTTAAGTAACCCTACTACCCGTCCCCTCGTGGTTTCATATCTAAAGATCATATCGCATCAAAAATGATCTCATTCGCAATAGAACCAAAGTAACCGATCCCTCCATAGCTCTCCGGATCGCTAAACTTAAAGAGGGCATAGCAAAATTAAACATAGAATAGATGGCTGTTGGAACGCAAAGGTTCTCGAATGGTGATCACGTACCGAATGTTGCGGCGTGGGCAGACCCCCAACTAGACTAGGTGGACCGACGACCTGGTAAAGATGGCAGGAAAACGTGTCATTGTGGGTCGTTTTTGGGGACGCCTATGTCCAGCAGTATACATCCTTCAGCTGGTATTATGATGATGATGGTACTCATTAAACCTCTGATACGCTATATGAACAGACAAGTTGGACCAAAAGCCTTATTATAAAGGTTATTTAAATAACACCAAAAGTCATACAAAAAGGTGTCCCCGCGTCAATGTTCAGTCTGGCAGAAAATGCCCATCTCAAAGTTAATGGATATTTTATTGCATCTCAAGTTAAATTGCGCATAAGCGCGTAAAATTCTTTAACATATATCGCGATGAGATGACATGGAAAATTGTAAGTTCTGCCATATTGAATGATTACTGTCATAACGTGTGTAGGTTATTATTTTATATTATTTATTTGATTAAACCTTGTACTCAAGTAGATTGTAGGAATTTAAGTATAAGTTTCATTTTCATATTTTGATTTTCTGTAGTAGGTATTGTTTCACTCATGACTCCATGAGTGATGTATGTTGTCACATACCCTATAGTACACAAGAGTCCAAAACCAAGTGTGGGTAGTTCGAAAAACCAGTGCAGTTAATAGATGTTTCTACAAATTGTGTTGGGGATGTACTCCCATATATACATATCATGAGTATTTTTCGTGGTGTAATCAAAATAACATATAAAAGATAAATACATTAATTTTAACTATAATTAAAGTATAAATATTTGTGATAAAAGTAAAAAGTAAAGAAAGTTTTTAATTCTTAGGTACCTACGTTCAGATAGTTTATAAAACCCAGATAAACCTGAATGACCTTAGGATATGAAATAATAAAACGAACAATAAATTCATGGAGAAGACAAAAAACTTTCACTATTTCAGACTGTTTTACGAGTTCTTATCTTTTACAATATTAAACATCGGCTTTTAAAAATAATTGAAAAATCTACCAAGTTATATGATTTTCGTGAATACAAACTACTATAATAAATACAATATACCAAATTATTATAAAATTTAAGTGCATCATGATAGAAAATGAACCTTAAAATTCGATGCAAGTTAAAATTGCCTCATTTCGCATGAAGAAAGCGGACAATGAAAAGAAAACTTGGGTTCTCACGACACATAGATTACCTCTAATGTTCTCCTTTGTCCACAATGTATGAGAAGTTCTCGTAAACTTTTATGTCCACTCATTTCAGTTATGGTCCAATTTCAATTTAATGCTGCGTTTTACGACTGATCCATGGAAAACCTCAAACTTGTTTCACGAACTTTGTTCATTATCATTTGTTTTCAAGTATCTGCATTCTGAATAACTAAGTTAAACCAAGTTCAAGTTTGTCTTTGACCATCAGATTTAGTCAAGATTGTTTTATACCAAGGAATATATAACACAGACTTATCAATGCATACCTAGGGTGAAAAATGAAAATTTTTATCCGTCCCTGCCTGGACAAGACGTATACCTTCAAGTAGAATGTATACATATAAGTATATTATAGTCTTCCCAGCTAAGGAACGCAGGAGCAATGTACTTACTACAGCAAACTTTAGTATATATCTGATTTTGACGTACCGTAAAATTAAAGAATTATCTATAGTTCAGTAGTAATATTTATAGCCCACAAGTTTACTACCGTAACGAATTTGTTGGGTTTAGTTACTACTACTTCGACTACTATTGGTTTTTTTCTGTGTTTTCTCGTTTCTTTATAAAAGTATTTTACATTAGAATTGCGTTGTTCTGAAAGTAGACACCTATTGACATAGTTTTGGATATATTGACGTAGGTAGTGGAATATTTATAGACCACATAGTTGTCTCATATATTTATATACACATTAACTATGTGTAAAAGGAGACGGGTATTTCTTGTTGGCATAAAGACACCTACAAAGCTTGCTTAAAGAAACTTGTAGCTACAAATTTGGAATACCGATGAAAATTGAACGTCATGATAAAATGGAATCCAGTCACCTAGCAAGCCGTTAAATTTCATAACACTTTTCTGGTTGAGCGAAGTAAATTCGCTCGCGTGTCAGGATAATGGTTTCCTGGCTTAAATTTGTGTGAATAAGTGCACTTTACATAAGTGCGAATGAATGGAATCAACAGAATATTTCATAGTGGAGCAACTTGGTGCAAACTTTGCCAAGTTTGTACTGGATTTGCAGCGCCATTGTAGCTCACCTGATTGATAATTTATTGCTGCACTTTATGCTCCACATTCCCTTTATTACCTTATACTTACACAGTCGAATAGGTTGTGCCTTTATACTCATTGTTACGGTTTTTAATATACCTTAAATTGTTATCAATATTTGTTTGTAGAAAAGGCGTGACTTTTTGTAGAAAGTTGCTCCAGTTCTCAAATAGGAAGGTAGTTAAAATCATCTTATCTTATTTTACAACAAGTTGATTTTACAATGAAATCAAACAACTAAAACGGATTAAATCGCGTATACTAATTTAAACTTCATCCCGACGTTTCGTTTTGATCTTACAAGTTTTTTTTATAAAACTGAATCAAACTTTTCATTGAGTTTGTTGTCAATGTTTTCTAAGCGCAGCGTTGAAGATGAGTGAATACTTTATAAAAATGCTTGCATAATCCCAATTTTTTATATGTATCATGTTATTTTCGTAATACTAACTTTCGGTCAATAAAATATTCGAATTTTAGATAGGTATTACTTCTGGACAAAAGATATATTTATAACTGAGTTTGTATTCAAATACGATGAACATATTAAAATACAATGATCTGATTTGAGCTTCAATCTCAATTAAAGTGCATTCGAGTGGACATATGTAATAAACCATGGCATGATCACAGTTTCACAAAATTTTCCCTGGAAAAACCGATGACATCAAACTCTTCACTGGCCATGAGAAGCCTACGGCCAAACAATTAGTTAGATGACTGTTAGAAAAACGGTATATTTGGATTAGTTACGTAGACGACATAGTCTTAGAGCGACCCGTTAAAGGAGAGTTTACTTATAGCGCCGTCCGGCCGAAACATACGCCTTTCTTGACGAGGAACTGATTTAAAAATATTTGTCAAATTAATATAAACAAAATTTTCGCCCCGACATTTTTACTGTTTAATTTATAGTGATTTGTTCGTCTTGTCAACTAATCAAATCAGCCCAAGAATGCCCACAACTGGATATAGGCCACCCCCAAAAGCCCAAACCCCAAAGCGACCCTCAGTGACCGGTCTTGCGGCACCCGCACTGAGCGGATTTTATGATATGCACCTTGCGGGGGACATTCCCGCGCTGCGCCTTCCGGTACATGTCGCCACTCCAATACCTTTACGCCCCAACGGCCATCGGTTGTACGTCCATTGTGTCCCGACCACTGCCATCCAAGTTTAGCGATCCGGAGCGCTATATCGGTTACTTTTGTTCTGCTGCGAACGACACCATTTCTGATGCGATCGCGCAAAGACACTCCATAGTCCTCTCCATTGCACTTTCAGGCTTCTTATGAGATCCATAGTAAGCGACCACCTTTCTGTGCCATATAATATAATCAATGGCAACACACACTGGTCAAAGACTTTCGTCTTAAGACACTGTGGAATATTGGAAGATAAGATGTGTTGTAGCTTCCCGAACGCTGCCCAGCTGAGTCGGATTCGACGATTGATCTCTTTCTCGAAGTTAGATCTACCTAACTGGACAGTTTGCTCTAGGTATACATAATCGTCTATAACTTCGAGTGTAAAGTCTCTGAGCCCTGAGTGTAAGTTTTTAACGTAACTTTACGTCACGAACGCGTTTGCGTTTCCCATATAAATGACATTATCACTTACGCGTTCGTAAACGTTTTTTTACGTCAATGTGGGTTGGTTGGCATTTGACATGATTTTCGCCTTGTCCAAAACAAATAGTTAAATAATAAAAAAATAGTATAATGATTAATACATTATTTTACTTATAAAGAATTCACCTGGCTTTGCTATATTTATAATTAAATTATATCGATAACTGATATTTAATACGATAATTCTTATTGGAAATTGCGGATACATTATCAATCTGTTAGCGCGGCGGGACGCAACACGAACTCGATAATATACGTACGCCAGGGCGCCGGCAAAATATTGGCGGCCCGTGCTGTAATAAATATAAAAATATTATTATATCTATTAAAATAATCTGAAGATACAAAGGTAAGCCCTGGTGTTTACTATCTTTCTTTATGGAATGGAATGGAGAACGACAAAGTATTGATGCACTCGAGATGTGGTGTTGGAGGTGACTACTACGTATACTTTGGACCACAAAACGCACTAATGTGTCTATCTTGACGCAATCAAAAGTAAAACCCCGCTTGTCGACCATATGCCAACAACGTATTCTGTCTTATTTCGGCCACACAGTGCGCAGAGGAGATGAAACCCTAGAAAATCTGATTGTCGTTGGGAACACCAAAGGCAAGCGATTGCGTGGGCGCTCACCAACCAGATGGATCGATCAAGTGAAGGACTCATCGTCCTTCAAATGGTACGTGGCTGTGAGAGACGCGCTGGATCGAAATCGATGGAGGCAGATCATCCGCTCCAGATGTAACCGCGATGCTGCCCACGATCCTCAGACATGAGGGACTGACTACAGAGAGAGAACCAAAAGCAAGACTGGTACAAAGGCGAAATCGAATATTTTTTAACATTTACGATAACGTAATATGTATGTAAATAACAGGAGAAAATCTAGCAATGGACAACACTGCAGATATGGTCTAACCATCAGTGTATTGAAGTATATATTGCATTCTGTAGGTATTTATCGACATGCATGTCTACATGTGTACAATCCGAAGTCGATAAACTGGAAGTCCCTATGACAGATCAAGTGCTACGAGAATTCTGAATCTGGTTATTACCACAGATAAGATAACCACAAAAAAATGTTGTTTTCGATCGCATTTTAGAAGATTTACAACATTAAAGGCTATTACTTGTTGTATATAATAACCAATTAAGTATCGTACCCATGGAATATTCTGTTATTAAAATAAATTACTTTTAATGAAAGCAGAGTTTCGGATGTGCAAGCATGCATTACTAATGGTTAATTTATGAAGCATGAAAACACGCAGTCGTTTTTAGGAACAGTATAGTTCCAGTGTTATGAGGTAAATAAGACTATAGGATCATCAGTTAAATATGTAGACTCAAAAATGTTAGATCTGTCACCAAATTTGTATCGAATAAAATAAAAATGGTTTATCGAAAAAATCAAATAAAAATTGCCGGAAAATATCAATTATTAAAACAGTTGTATAACTTGTTTTCTTCAATGTAATTGACGTGGAAAAAAAAATCTTTATTATAAAATGTATCAGTGGACAAAACAAATCACTCAACACCTAAAATCATTAACCAAGAGACAGATGTGTCGACACACTAACTAAATGATTTATATTGGTTAGCAAAATAGAAAAAACCTGCTAGATTTTCAACGACTCGGGATGTTCAGCCCCGCCGCACATACAGATGGACTGCATGCTAGCAACAACTTGTATGAGAACTACGAGCCGACGGCACACTGGCTGCACATTTACTATAACGGCCCGGCCACGACATTGCGTGACATTGCGCGAATTGCGGTGTGGCCAGCGTTTTATCTGTTCATTGAGTGTGATCCCAACTAACTTCAGTGCATAGCGCGTCTTGACCGCGCAACGAACAGATAAAACGCTTGCCGCGCCGCAAGTCGCGCATTGTCGTGGCCGGGCCTTAAGGTTTGCAGTCCATCTCTACGTGTCGTGTCTGTTACGGCAGGCCGGGACTGCATTTCTCGCTGATTAAGTAGAATCATCGACAGACTGAATACAAACAAGACTATGTGGCAATGGCGGCAAGACGGAGCGAATAAGGCATTGCCTTTTCTTTATGAGCTTAAAGAAAAATTTCGAAATGCGCCAATTTAGTTAAACCGGTGGGAATCTGCCTGTATGGAGGCGCCTGCGCTATTTAGCCGTATGGAGTAGGTACAAAATACTGTGCTCAAGTGCGGTCGACGCAACTAATTCATCCTATTAGATCATCAGATAGACAAAGCCCTTGTTTTAATAAGGAACCTGCTTTAAATAAAATATCACGTGTTTAAAATCATTTTAGTAAAATTCTCCAATAATTAAATTTTCATTTTTGAAGAACGCTTAAATTAATGTGATAATAAAAATATGTCTTGGGAAAATCTATTGTCAAAATATTACTCAGCATATCTGCCACCCTGTGTATTTTTTACAAATTAGATATTTTCTACAGTTCACATTTCAAAATTTCTATCGAATTTCAATTGATGGACTCAGAAATATATCTCTTTTTGTGAAGCAATTAAAAAACGGTAGATAATTCTGGTGCCCTGCTATGTGCACGCTACTATTAATGCTGATGATGATGAAGGGTAGGCACACAGAAAGGGATATAAAATTGTAATTAGTTCTAAAATTTGGTGACAGAAAATATAATAAATACTTTATCGAAACTAGCTATGCAAATAACTCTGATTTCCGTATGGAATACCCCAAATATAGCACCAAAATATGTGGCCGACGCTACTTGTTCTCTTATACTCGCACATCGCTATTCTCACCGCCAAGAAACTGGTAAGTAATTACATACACTCACAAGCAAAACAACGTGTATGTGTGACATTTTGTGAAAGAATTTTGGGCAGAGCTAAGTCCCAATTACAATCCAGGTCGACGTTGCGCGTTGGAGACCATGTAGTGTAGTCGGAGTATGATACTTCCATCAATATTTTTAATTTTTATCTTACCGTTATATCTAATTCGAATATTCTTATTCTTTCCGGTTGTCATGCCAGCTATCAATAAACGTAGAAATTCAGGTCATTTAATCATCACTGTATCGAATCCCAACACACACAAACATGGACATAAACTTGATATTCTATCAACGCACAAGACATTTTTTGACATACATACAAGATTAGTAAAATTAGTAGTGCAAGGTGCTCGACACTCGGTTTTATGTCATATCCTATGGATGACACCTTTCTGCCAACTCTATGGACAATGACATAACACGAGTGGCATCCATTTGGTCGCTGTCGATTTATGTATCCTCATTTCAAAACAATTTAGTCATATAATTTTATTTTCATATTATTAAGATTAGCTGCGGGTCCCTGGGCAACTTTAAGTTATATTTCAATGGTATTGCTCAAGTAAATTATTATTTTGTACTCATTACAGGGATAACTATCAAATTTTTTCTCAATTCAGATCTTCGTAAATATGTAATAAACATCCTTTATTATTTTCAATCTATTTTCAAACCACCACCATTACCCACCCTTTACACATTTTATGTAAATATAAAGGTGGTGGTGGTGGTGTAAATACATATATATATATATATATATATATATATATATATATATATATATATATATATATATATTTACATCAAACTATAACCATTGTATAATATTGTTGAATGTTGATTGATATAATTTATAATATAGTAACTATTAAGGAACATGCATTGTTTACATACTTTTAAACTTCTTACCTTATTATAGTTATTGTGGATTGTTTTTTTTTAACACTCTCGTGCAGCGTCATCTATAATTGTAATTTCTTAAACTTTGTTTATAGACATACTATGCTGACTTTGAACATCCAAACGTTACATACTATAATCGTAAATACATGGAGTATGTAAACGTCACAGCCCAGAGATTTAACCGACATGATCCCATCCACTACGTAAGCATGAACGCAAAATCTTTAATTGTCTTCGGGAACAACATAAAAGTAAGTTTACTTTTCAATAACAATTGTAATTAAAATAGAAAAATATGCCTATTACATGAGTTTCATAAAACAATTAAACAATCAGGTCATCGTGGCTCGTTAAAGCATCGATTTGCGTTAACCACGCCCACCTATTAGAGACACATTATGACGTTTGTGCACTAAAGAACGAGATGCCAGGTCTTTAGTATTGTTTTTGGGGTTCCGTAGTCAACTAGGAACCCTTATAGTTTTTCCATGCCATGTGGATAATCTCAGTGACCGTTAGCACTAGAAAGCTGACATTTGGTACTATTATGTATATGAATCACTCCAACAAAGTGGAAAATGGAAAAAAAAAATTTTATTTGGGTATCTTAGTATACTCGTATTGATACTTAAAGTGGGAAGTAATTTTCTTTTTTTAATTTCAAACCTTCGCGTAACGTGTGATATATTGTTGGAAATATATTTAAAAATGAATATAGGTTTACTAAAATCATTTTTTGATAATGTTAATATTATTTTTTATTATTCAGAAACGTCTGCTAGCGAATATCTTAGATATTTAAATCGAAAGAAAAATAGGAAAAAATTGACTCGCAGAGGGATTCAAACCCACAACCACTGGATCAATAGCCCAGTGCACTACTCATTGTGCTATATGAGTACCGCTTAGATACACTTATTCGATATTTAAAGGTTTTAGGCATAGGCGCGTTTTGTGAGCGTGGCGCAGCGGGGCGCGACGCTGTCGTCCGAATGTGTGCCTTATTTCGTTACATTAGCCACACCGATGTCACGCTGCGCTACCGACACGCTTGACTCACAAAACGCGCCTATGTGCCCAAGCCTTAAATCAAATAAGTCTATGAATAATTTTGTAATAACTTTACAGTTGGACGGCTACGTCTACGAGTTGCTAAGCAACGTCTACCGCCCCAGCATGATCGAAGTCCATTTCAAACTTTGCGACGCTTCTTCAGAATCCAAATTTAAAATATTTAAGCCTATCTACTCGAAATATCTTAACGACACATCGTGTCCTTTTCCAAAGGTAAGATTGCATCTTAGGATTAACATCAAAGGCATCAGCTACTGATGTGGAACCCACTAGTAGTTAGTAAATAATATAGACTAATGGTCACTCACTCATCTAAAGCAGAATAGGGAATATCACACGAAGCTCTTCGTAGGTGGCTCGCCTGTACAGTCAGCGGCAAAAGTGGCTAAGCGTTCGAAGTGTTCAAAATGACCTACACGCGCTCTTATTCTCTTGACAATAAAGATGTGTTGACCTCATTTTGAACACCTCAACCGCTTAGCCACTTCTGCTGCTGACTGTACAACGGGACAGCTATGCTGCTTTATGTCATACTCGTTTTAATAACTCCGTCAAGGGGTACGCTAGACCCAAAAGAAATTGTATTCAAATGAAAGTAGGTACGTAAAAATAAGAAGTTTTGAGTGGTGGAGATATATCTACAAGCAAACTAACTACTAGTATGTTTAAGTTCAGCATGTGACTGACTGACTGACTAGTGTCAATGTATATTTCAATAAATGTTACAGTTAATAAATAAATAAATACTTATTTCGTCGTACGGTAAGCTCAGTAAGGCTTGTGTTATTTATTGAGCATTAAAAATAGTTTTAACATAAACCTATTGACAGGCGGCGGAGCCAAAATTTTGAGAAATGGCATTGAACATCTCTCTCAATTAGCTTTTTTTGTTTCAGGGAGAGTATCATTTCATGAATATCTCTATTCCGAACTTGCCGCTTCTTGCGACATTCCCTTTCCACAAGGGACGCATAGTGTTAAAAGCAAGTCTCGCACACACTGGCGAGCGGGTGATAGAGGGATACATGGATGGAGCCATCAAACAGAGATTCGTCTAAGATTTCTTCTTTGAGTGTATCGCTGCAAGGGTGGAATCCAACGTTACAATCAGCCCCGGACATCCACTACTATATGCCTTGGCCATAAACCGCCACAAGGCATCACACTGAAGCCACAGACTGGCACGTATCTAAAACTAAATTAATTTAAACCGTCTTACAGTGAAATTATATTTATTTTTGTTTAGGACCAAGCTCATGTTTGCGAGTAAAAACTAAATAGTTAAAAAAGGAATTCTGGAATTTCAAAATTAATAAAGTTACATTATGACTATTGTCCTCAACTGCATGGTGAAAGTGTAAAAATAATAAAAATAATTGACAAATTATTTGTGTGTGTGTTATTAAGATTCAGTCCAACTGAATAACTTATTCAGACTACCCTAATATAACCCTAACCAAGGATGTTAAACAGAAATGCGACTGCATATAGAACTGACTGGTTAAATTATGCAAATAGTCTTACCTAGTTAGAGCCGATAAGTTTGGAGGTATCTGTGGTTTGATTAGAATCGTTTGCACTTTCAGAATCGGTAACGATCCTAGATGTAGTAAAATGTTTATTATTAAAAGGAACATTGGATATGTTATATATACTTTTTTGTTGAGCCTTCTAAAGATTTCATAAAAGAGCGTTTCTCTAATTTTTTGCCACTTTTCTCGACCAAAAATTTTTTGGTAAGTTTTATGTTTTTTCTGGTCAGAATCACCAGCTGATTCGATTTATGCAATAAAAAAATATGTCCCATAAAATTCCATACATTTTTGAATTTCCTATTATGTTACCTCCATAGAAAATATATAGAAAAAGGTAACACAATAGGAAAACAATCTTTGGGACACATTTTTTTCTTGCATAAATCGAATCAGCCCACGATTTTGACAAGAAAAACCATAAAATTTACCAAAATATTCGAAGTCGAGAAAAGTTGCAAAAAATTTAAGAAACGCTCAAAAAACAATAAATTCATACTCCTACTACTGTCTGCCACGGCCGCCACTGCGTCCACTGCTGGGCATAGACCGACCCATAAGCTGCCACAAATTGGAGTGATCTTTAGCGTTTGGCAGCATGCCATAATAGCTACGCATAGCAGGCGGGTTGGCGATTGCAGCATGTGTCTACCGCTCAAAAGGATGCAGATGCTCGTACTTCGGTTTTCACAGTTTAGGTATGAGTAATGACTCCCGATAAATTGTTATAAACTCCCGATATAAACCACAAGAGTGCCTAAAGAGAGTTTATTATTTCAAGGTTTCTAGGTATTTACATACCTATTAAGGCTTATGCCTTAATATAGACTTCATCATTAATATCATCGTACAATTCATTGAAACAATTGTCCGGTGTGGGCTTCCTCCTGTCATTTCCAGTCATAGTTTGCATATATCTAAAGCAATATACCTAACTGGATTGTCCCAAATACTTGAGAAATTACAACGGTAGTTTTACAATCACCTTCAATAATATTTTTCACAATGAAGCCTGCAAAAATATACGGCATACCTATGCGTCTAATTGTGTCTGATATTTTACAAGCTTTGTTGTGTAGAATATTGAGTACCTATGCTGGGTAGTGAACAAATAAGTTGTGAGGTTAAAATAACTGTTTTGTTGAGTACAATATATAGCAAACTGAATATTTATGATTATTCTGTTTGTAGGTTCAAATTCTTTATATTCTGTTGGATTTTGTATGACTAGTAGCCTATCCAAAAATTGTTCGTTCCTCGTCAACTTCGCCCAGAAAGTTCAACTGAACATAATAATGAACCAAGGCAGTCGGTGTCCGTCTTTAAATTCTAAGACTTTTGCTCTCAAACTTTGTCCCGCTTTCCATTTGACATTCAAGCGGTTTAATTGTTCCCAAGCTTTGAGTTTCTTTCAAAAATTATCTTTTCCACTTCTTCGTCGCTCGAAAGTCCATGAAAGTTCCAATTGTAAAAAGAAGTTGAATGTAAATCGTGGGACATGTCCTAGAGGTTTGAAATATGAAAATAGTTTCGTTGGTACCTAATTTGCTGCAGCGCGCTTTTGTTATTTTATTCAAGTTACCCCACCCTGTTCGTCCATTATCTGAACGAGGATAATTTCGCGAGCGGACAAAGAAAAATGAAAAAAGTCACCTTAATTAGGATGTCAGCTGAGCAAATAATAATCCCAGTGTGGCTCATTTCGGATGCGGGCCTCGGCTTGCGGCCAAAAATTTATCTTTGCATTTTAGACAACGCAATTACAGTAATATTTACTTAATGTCGGCTGCCACGGCCTACGCGAATAACACGCATGACAATATTTTAATAATGCAATGGTGGCAACCAGAAAACTTATTAATATGTAGGTATATCTTACAATGAACAATGCGAATCTAGTTTTACATAAATAACAAATCTGAATTTCATCAGATAAGCGCTTTAGTATAAATAATGGAACGAATAATTTGAAATTGAATTTAACAAGAGGTTTGCACTGCAATTTTGTCCACTCCTCAATTAGGACTTGAACTTCGTAAGTGTAATTAAATCCGTATGTCTAGGGACCCAATGCAATGTTTGCGGGCGCGGGTTACTTAGCGGATCTATTTGAGGTGCAAATAAATTAAACGATTTTATTGGTGAGCGCGTGGAGGGTTCTCCCACGAGATACATTTATTGTCAGTGTTGAGCTTCCCTTATAACTAAAACACAACATACGGGTAACTGCGGCGTGTTACTTTTTTAATATTCGTAGTAAGCAGCAATAAAACAACACAGTTTATATTAAGTAAACCAGGTTCTTTAATAAGTACAGTCAGCATCAATAGTAACGTATGAAACAACGCACTAAAAGTATCTGCCATCATGTGTATTTTTTACAGGTGAGATTTATTCTACAATTCGCGTTCCAAAGTTTCTACCGCATTTCAATTGATACACACGCAGAAATCTGTCTCTTTTTGTGAAGCAATTAAAAAACGGTAGATACTTTTGGTGCGCTGTTTCATACGTTACTACTAATGCCGAATTGTACCTTTCTCTACTAAGTGCTTTAATTCCCTTTAACCAACTTTCTGTTTTTTTTTTTAAGTTGTGACATGTTTTGTTATTGCAGTGCAAGAAATGGTTTACTTCTGTTTTTGATAATTTTATATTTATGAAATGATTGGAAAACATACATTTTATTGGACAGTATGTTATCATTTGTCATGAAAAAAACATGCATTATAATTTGAAATAAATAGATGGTATAATCCCCACGTACAGCTACAATTTTTTTTAACGTAGAATTAGATTATTATAGTAGAAAATAAAGAAGTTTCAAAAAACAAGCATACAATGGGTCTTGACCTGGAAGGACTAATGCAACAAGGGTCATGCTATTCAAACTTCTTTCGGAACGACTGGAGGCACTAGTACTTACGTAAGTATATCTACCAACCTCATTCATATTCGCGCGTTCACCTAACATAAACTGCACACTTCTCTCGGATCAATAGCAAAGCTCATTTTGTTTTATTCCACCACCCTAAGGGCACGCCCGAACCCTTTCAAGAGCTGTCTGTTTACACACTTTCACTAGATAGCGTACCTATAAATGCGAAGAACGTGCGCAATTATAGTGGTTGAAACGGAGTACCTACCCAATGGGATAGACAAAGGCTTATCGCTAGCTTCTAAACTTACAAATAATGGTAACGATTGTTTGTTCTGGCATTGCCACAGTTTTCTTAACGCGAGTTTAAGAAGCTGCTTTGAATGAAAATGTCTCTTAAAGATATTTTGAGAATTTAGTTCGCTGCTTTCAGAACGCGTCTTAGGTGGGCCATTCTACTTTCTAACAGCCATTTCGGCAACAAACGAGTTTAATAATTGTTTTTATTAGAGTCATTTTCTTAAAAACAATTAATAATGTTTTTATTAAAACAAAATCTTCAAGAGAATATAAATAAAATCACTACTGAAGTTCCTATAAACCAATCGGCGATGGCGACTATAATTATACTTTTATAGTGTAATTTTTTTACCTGATACAAAATATGTTTTTCTAACTCCATAAACAACTTGTAATTGAATGCTCCTAACTCTCGCTGAAATCAAACAAAATATTTTTTTGTTTTTTTTGGAATTTATTTTACTTTTAACAGATGTTTATGGATTTTATAACGCTTTATTAACGGTATATAGTAACTTAAGCAACACATGGATATTTTAAGAAAAACGTACAAAGTTTTGCTTATTGTTACAAAATGAACCTATTAATGCGAATCGCAATGCATCTCGTGACCAGTGAAGGATCATAAATTCGAACAAGTAGGTAACCAAATGAAAAGATGAGCACACGTCATCAATAACGTCTAGATTTTAGATCTGAATATAGAGATTAGGTACATATCATTTCTAATTAAAAGCGACTTACGCGGCCTAATTCACCACTTAAAGCGGCACTAACACTCGGTTTCTTTAAAAATAATCCAACATAACTTTCAAAGTAAAAAATACTTCGTTAAAATTAAAAATCAAACAGCCAGCTGCCGCTAAGCCTTCATAAAGCCTTTATAGTGGAGAAACCACCCGAAAATTTCCATGTGAGGCCGAGATCTCGAGCCCTTCACTAGAGCACAGAGAATATGGTAACAGAGAATTGACTTCGATCAAGTAGGTATTAGATAAGTACCTCAAAGGAAGTAAGTATAGAGTTAAAACACGCGTATGCTCGAAGATTAAAATATACACCAATGCGACCAATAGGGAATTTATACACATATGCATAGAGAATTTAGAAATGGACAAAACAATATTTAATGCTAAAGAAATATGTGTACATTATGAGTTTCACGAGTTATTATATCTATTTTAATTATTTAAAACTAGTATTTTTCAACTTCCGTCGTTTGACGGCTGAAACGCCAAGTTCATAGTAGAAGCGTGAAGAGTAGCATGACATCACCGTTGTCTATTGTCAACAAGTTGCATAAAAACTTGAATTTGTATGTAGTAGAGATGTGCCGACTAAGGTTTTGGCCGGCTGATTCGGCTGAGTTCAGGCGTAATCGGGGCTGATCGAGTCGTAGAGTTCGCCTCGACACATGTGAGCTAACCGTGAATATAGCAGTTAAAAAAATCGTGTATCTTTGACTCCAATCACGGCGTAATTAGAGTGTCAGAGATAATCGTTCGAAGTCCAATTTAGATTTCCGCGGCAGGCCTTATTGTTAGCATTCGTGTTTTGACTTTTGACTACCTTTGTTCACCTAGGATACACATATCCATGATTCACTTGTTACGCAATAAAGAAAAGCAAAAAGCTGTTTACCAATATTATGTCGAAAAGAGAATTAAAAGTGTGGACATTAATTGACGACGTTGAGGTTATTTCTCTTTAAAATGTTAGCCATTCTTCGAGTATGTCTAACCGTTAGAAGAATAAACATAGTGACTTAGTGAGTCAGGAGCTCCGATTATTATTCTTGTTTTTATAATTTTCTTGAAGGTTTTATACCGCCGAATAATCGGCTTCATTTTTGGCGGCCGACTAGCCGCCGTCCATGGGTACAGTCAGCAGCAAAAGTTGCTAAACGTTTGAAGTGTTCAAAATGACCTACATGCGCTCTTATTCTCTTGACAATAGAGACGTGTTGACCTTATTATGAACAGTGAACACCTCAAATGATTAGCTACTTCTGCTACTGACTGTATGAGTACAAATGTCGCCGGGTAGTCGGATTTCCCGACTAGTACTGGCTCTTATGTTGCAAAGTGTCACATTAGTATTGAAGCGTCATTAACAATAGCGTAAGCGCCAAGCGCCATAACAATAAGGTACCTTTCCATGTGAACTACCACATGTTATTATTATGCTAAGGGCACCTTTGCACTAGGAACGGCAGTGAGAATTGGCTTGAAAACCGCCCTGTGAGTTAAACGTCTGCATTTAAGCAGCTGTGCACATGGATTCGCGATAATAAAAGTTCTCGTAGGTTTTTCGGCATTTATGGCGGCAGCGGCATAAATGTGTAAACAGCGTTTCGGCCGTAAATTCTTTTGACATGGTAATCTGTTAGGCAGGTTGTTGTCCAAGGGTGTTTTACACTGCTCCTGTTTGTGAGACGTGGGGAAGTTGCTGAAATCGTTTTACACGCCAGCGTGCAAAATCTTTGTTTTCAAGAGGGTAGTTTCATTTAAAAACTACCGAACACTACCGCGAAAATAGATATTCGTTTTCGAACGATAGTCTCTGTCGCTCTCATGACGCCTTGATGGAAGTAAAAGAAAAAGGTGATCGAAATTTTAAGGACTTTAATGTTTGAGCCAAAAACGGTGGATCAAAACAGTTAACAGAGGAGTTACGTTGTCTAAATATTTCGCAAAAAACGAATCTGATGCTTAAAATTCTTAACTTTATTGTTAAGTACTATTATTATTTTATAACTTCCCCTTTATAGACGGAACAATGGTGTTCCGGAATTGGAGCCGAAAACAAAGCGCAAAGCTTTCGTCAATTAAATTACATAATATGTAAGGAGTAGATACACTAAGCAGCCCCGGTACCGAAAACATCGAACTTCGTATATTTCGAGAATCTTTCTCTTTTACTCCAATTAAGACGTCATGAGCGTGACAGAAACAATCGTCCGAAATGTACCGTTTTTCACGGTAGCGACGCTGATTGCCCATGCCCGTATCATAGAACGTGCACAGAGATAGCACCCGCCATGGTGTACGAGTATGGACTATTGATACTTAATGAAATCTAAGATGTAATAGGCTATTAGGTGAAAAAGATGAACTATTATTTACACCCCACCTATGATTAGTACCTCCTACCTGTCAGACGCGGACCCGGGTACTTAAATTATCTCTACTTCATTCATTTCCGGTTCGTGTGTATTTGCCTTTCTGTAACTTTTTTTTATGAGATAAGGGGGCAAACGAGCAGACGGATTGCCTGATGGTAAGCAATTACCGTCGCCCGTGGGCACCCGCAACACCAGGGGAGTCACAAGTGCGTTGCCGACCTTTAACGGGGGTTGGAGCTCTGGGAACCTTACTCACCATCAGGAACACAACACTACATACCTGAAAGGTAGCAGTGCTATTATGGCTGTGGTCTTCTGTAAGGAGGAGGTACTTCCCCAGTTGGGCTTCTCCAGACTCGAGCGTGATGGTACTTCGCTGTGCCGTACCTACCTTTCATTGTTGGTCGTAGTTTAAGGACATACCCGGGTCTAAACTCGTAACATTAATATTAATATTAATATTAATATTTCAACCTATAACATTAATATTTCGCATTTTTATAGTCAAATCATGAAATCACTTAATTGCAAATCACCTCAAACAAAAATTGAAGTAAGCGCCATCTGTGAATATAATGCAAAACTTTTCAGAATAATAACGAATACATTAGTTTTGTACTAAGAGTTGAGCCACCATTCCAATAGATGTCGCTATAGTCAAAGTTTGTCTTTATATTCACATTTTTTAGCATAAGAAAAATACATTTGTACACTGCATTTGAAAGCGTGCATTTAGTTTTCCCTCTATATTTTTCATTTCCAAAAATGCACGTAATAATTACTAAACAGTAGTCACACTCCATCAAAGAGTTAAGTAAACTGTAAAGTAAAACTAAAATAGGAAACGGAACGCAATTGTTTGGCATGACGCGAAAGTTGAAAACTGAATGATTTTTGACAGTAGGAGTTGCTTGTCATCGCCGCCGAAGCCGAAAATAATTTGTAATTATTTGCAATATTTAACTTTACAAGTCAACAATATTTCAACTATTAAACTTATTCGCATTAACAAGGTACTTTATACAACGCAACTTCGGAACGTGATCAACCATGAGTTCTATTGGAACTGGAGTAAGTTTGTCTTTAGGTTATAACATAAAAATTATAAATCGCTTAGATTAATATGTATGTATCGTACTTTCTGTAAATAATTACCATTTTCAAACAAATTGAATCCTTAACTTAGGTGTGTTCATTTAGTATTTTATATTCGCGGTGTTAGTGAATGTAAAAATTTGCTTATTCATCTTGCATATATTTACTTAAATTTTTATTTCAGTATGATCTGTCCGCTTCACAATTTTCGCCGGATGGCAGAGTATTTCAAGTAGAATACGCAGCAAAAGCCGTAGAAAACTCTGGAACAGTGATAGGCCTCAGAGGAAAGGATGGTGTGGTGTTTGCAGTAGAAAAGCTAGTAACTTCAAAGTTGTATGAACCAGGCGCGAACAAGAGAATCTTTCATGCTGACCAACATGTGGGAATTGTAAGTATCAGTATAACTAAAACAATACCAAATTTGCATGAAATCGAAAAAATGTTTGAAAAGTTCTTTGTGAATCTGTATATGTCAAATGCTTACTGATTTAATGTATTTGTGATAGATATGTAATGAAATATTTAATCTGCCTGTGTGAGTTTATGGTTTTGAACTTAAATCGAATTTCTTGAACTGTGATCTAGGTCAGAGTATCTTTTGATATTTTGCTTTTTGATAATGTAAAAAAAATGACACAAAACTTGGACCCCAAACCCAACAAAGCCCACTTTACACATTGGCTAGAACGATCCAGATGGCAGTTGCTTTTGTGAAGTGTCCAAACTTAGCATAAGATTGCCTGTACCTATGTGTTCTGCAAAATGTTGGTACCAGCACTATTAAGCCTTCATCTGCGTTGGTATAGGATCCTGTCTAAACCCGTGTATTGTGGCATGAGTAAATTTCGCTCTGCACCACAGACGAGCGGTTAAGAACTACATATCTCCAAGCATAGTAGGATTGTATAGTGAAATAATTCATATTTAATCCATTTTTATTACACATTCCAGGCTGTAGCTGGCCTTATTTCTGATGCCAGACAAATAGTCGAGACCGCTCGCAGTGAGGCCTCTAGCTACAGAAACCAGTATGGGATTCCTGTGCCCCTCAAGTACTTGAATGAGCGTGTATCGATGTACATGCATGCATACACATTATACAGTGCTGTTCGTCCGTATGGGTGCTCTGTTGTGATGGGAACATGGTCAGAACATAACGGACCGGAGATGTACATGCTGGACCCCAGTGGAGTATCCTTTGTAAGTATTTATTGTACATTTATTAATGACAATACTAAACATTAGAGATGTGCCAACTAGTCGGGAAAGCCGACTATCCGGTCACATTTATAGTCGGCGACTAGTCAGCAAAATATAGTCGGCTGCCAAGTTCATCAAAAAAAAATAAGGAAATAAATAAAAAACTATCATAATTTAATCAAACTACTTTATTTTAAGTTTAGAATCACAACTAGAGCTATATGATATGTATAATTATACAACCTAACGCTGGTTAGACACGTGTCGCAGCGTATCAGGCGACCCGAACGTTCCCGATTACGCCCGAACTTAGGCGACGACTATAGTCGGCTACGCAGTCGGCCAACTAGTCTGCTAGCTGACTGCCGACTAGTCAGCTAGTCGGCCAAAACCCGTAGTCGGCACATCTCTACTAAACACTATAAAATCATATGTGGTAGTCCATATAGAAAGGTACCTTACGGTGCTTGCTGCTTACGCTATTGTTAATAAGGCTTTAATATAAATGTGACACTTTCCAACACAAGCACCAAGGTACCTTTCCATGTGGACCACCACAGATTGTCTTTAGTTGCTGCCATAATTATTCATAACATAAAACAACTCAACTACAAAATAAGTCAACTGTATGTAATTTTCACATGATAAAAATTATCTATAAATCTCCATTTTGCCAGTTTATTAAACTGAAATTATTTGAATGCATTAATTAGGTTGATCCTGTTTAGCTGTTGTATAAATTTAAGTTTTCCTTCTATAATAAAGGACTCTACAGACATTTATGAAATAGGCGCCCAGTCGTCGAGTTGCGGAAACCCGCCCGTATTACAATACAATACAATACAGACATTTATGGTTATTCCTGTAACCCATTACAACTTGTATCTTTCTTTGTCATACAAAAGTATGAAATAGCCAATGTATCAATATCACTTAATACGGATGTGCCACTGTTTTTGTCCCTTAAAACAGCTTACTACTACTCTAATAGAATTTTCGAAGAACCACTTTTTAATGTTCATAATTTCGAGACATCCACTGCTGGACATAGACCTCCCCCAAATATGACTTGTATCATTTTGGGCGGTATTTTCCATATTCGCTACGCTTAACAGTTGGGTTGGCGACCGTAGTAGCTGCTGCCGCTTATGACTCCCGCCGGAGGAGATGGAGTGGTGCTATTCTCAGCTAGCTCCACGCTGCTTCTTTTCTCTTCAATATTAGTACAAAAAGACACAAAATATACAGGGTAGCCTATTTAGATCGATCAGTATGGGAAAATATAGAACTAAAAAACATACAAACTTTTTTTTAATCTATGTATGCAGTATTTTTTGTCCCTAAAATCGATGACATGGTTCCTAAGAACAGACCTTTGTAGATCTTAAAATAGTTTCAGATTTTCCCATACTGACCAATCTCAATGGGCCTCCCGTATAGGCAGAGATTATTATTAGACACAGAAGTATCATTAAATTAGACTTGTCTAATCATAAATTTTAACATTACATTCCAGTCATACTTTGGGTGTGCAGTCGGAAAAGCAAAGCAGGCCGCAAAAACTGAAATTGAGAAGCTCAAATTAGCTGATTTGACAGTGAAGGAACTCGTTAAAGAAGCAGCAAGGATGTAAGTATTTGGACTGACTTATATTGTTGGTGCATGAATATAAAATAACCATATAACATTTTTTTATATTGGGCCCACAGGCGTACCTGTAGTACTAAATATTATTATGATATTTGTACTATTGGAACAGAGTTCAATTACATTTGTTTCCTTCGATTTTGACACAAAACTGATTCTACTTTATTTCCTATAGTATAAAGAACAAATTCCAGTAGGATATTATTTGTATGGTGGGCCTTAAGAGGCTATAATAAAGTCATTACGTACCAAAACCAGAAAGAAAACTATCCATCAAAACTTTAAGGCTACTTGACCAAAATTATGGTACCTAATTCGCTACTTCGTTAGTTATACTAAAAATTAACTATTTATGATACAGTGAGTATTAATTAAGTAATTATTTTTCATCATCATCATGTCAGCCGAAGGATGCCCACTGATGGACATAGGCTTCCTGCATCTATTTATAGATGATCAGAATTCATTTTACTATGATAAAAATACATTAAAAGATTTTAATTTTTTAAATTTAAGCACATTAAATGCACTTACGAACGTCAAAGAAAGATCTACACAGGTTCCAACCCTACCTACACCTCTGACCCGAGAAGAGACCGGCAAGAAACTACGACGGGACTTATTTTACAGTGATACATCAAATCTTAAAGTACATAATTATGCGTAGTCCCAAAAGAAAACATATCAAACAGTCTGAGGAGTTATGAGGAGGCCAGTTATTGTTATAACAAAATCGATCCTTAGATTCTTTATAGGGCAAGTTCAAAATTGCAATGCAAAAATGACCATCCGACAACATCGTTTTTTTTATTTTTTTTTCTTAACAAGAATCATTAGGACAATCGAGCCGCTAGGAAGCTTGAACGCACGACCGCAGAGACTTGGGCGTTAAAAAGATGTTATATGTGTAGTATTAATACATAACAACCTTTTTAGTTTCCTTACTAATTATATGTATACTGAACTTAATAGATTTTAGAAAATTCGATTCGATTTTCGCAGTAGGCCTACTGCATGGCGGGTCCTAGCACTCAATGTGTTAACTTAAAACTGTATCCTTTTAGCATCTACCTCGTTCACGACGAGCTGAAAGACAAGCAGTTTGAGCTGGAGCTCTCATGGGTGAGCAAGGACACGAAAGGCAAACACGAATTGGTCCCCCGTGAGATTGCTGTGGAGGCCGAGAACACTGCCAAGCAAGCTCTGGCTGATATTGAAGACTCGGATGAGGGAGAAATGTAATACTGTTCGATTATACTTTTTTAATACAGCCCTGTTTTTATTTTACTTTAACTTGCGTTTAACCCTTTAACTGCTGCATGACGTATATAAATTTCTGTTTGAATCTGTACTTAAACTCACTTCCGATAGAGTGGTTTTTTATGACAAATGTCATAAATGGCTTCGTATGCAGTAAAGTGGGCAAGTGATTGTGGCGCGTTTGGAAAAGATTAGTGATTTAGTCTTAAATTGAGACTGGCATAGAACTAAGACTATAATATACTCTGAGAGTGAGAACGAACGGTGTTGTAACAACACTTGGGGTATCATGATAAATAAAATAAATCATTGGTGTCATGAGTCATAGGAATAATAATCAGTATTTCTATTGATAGTTCCCGCACTTTTTTTTTTATGACATAGGCGGCAAACGAGCAGACGGATTGCCTGGTGGTAAGCAATTACCGTCGCCCATGGGCACCCGCAACACCAGATGAGTCACAAGCGCGTTGCCGGCCTTTAAGGGGGGTTGGAGCTAGTGTACCAGAAAAAAAAACAAAAAAAAAAAAACATTTTATTTAAATTCACCAAACTGCGACCAGTATCCACCTGAGGACGGGGAGCAGCAGCGTCCTTTTAGAGCGGTCGAATATACTGCGATCACCAACCCGTCTGGCAACCGTGGCGATTATGGCATTGAACCCTCCATGCTATGAGGTCGATGTCTGTAGCGTTTATGGGGGGCCAATGTCCATCAGTGCAGATGGCTGATACATAGGATTTTGCTTTTCGAATGTTCGACACACCCGTGACGAATGAGCGTCAACCGTTATTTTTAATTACAAAAAAACTTTTAACAAAAAATAAACCCGACTTCAAATATGAACTAAAAAGCAACAAATAATTGTTTTCTTTATTACTTGATAAGTACTTTGGGACTATTTAGAACAAATACATTTCTTAGGACAATTACCTATATACAATTATTTTTGGTTTTGGTGTCGGTGGCGCGCTAATCAACATACAATTGACACTCAGATTTTTTACACCGCTGCACGTGCACGTCAGCTGGTTTGATTTGGATTTGTTGGCAAATGGACTAAGAAAAAAAAATTACATGTTATCATCTATATTACATATTATATCTCAGTGCAGAGTGCACCGAGAGGGCAGTGAAATATTGAAACATCAATTTATTCACAACTGCCGAAGGCTTCTGGAAACGAAAAGAGTGGCTGGCACCGTCTCCAAAACCAAAAATAATTGTATATAGGTAATTGTCCTAAGAAATGTATTTGTTCTAAATAGTCCCAAAGTACTTATCAAGTAATAAAGAAAACATTTTTTTGTTGTTTTTTAGTTCATATTTGAAGTCGGGTTACTTTTTGTTAAAAGTTTATTTATTTTTAACTTTTTAATTTCCCTTTTGTCACTGATTTTTAATAATTGAATATGGGCAGACCAAATACGGGTAATCGCGCTGCTTGTATGAGATAGTGTTCTTTGTGCCAAACGGAGAAATGTTACTTAAGTTTAAAAAAGGAATATTATAATATATAAACTTTGCAAAGAGATGTAGGTATGTCGAATTGAGTCGTGTTCGAAGTTTAGGTCATATAATAGCTGATTCGGATATCATGATTTGGATGATAACAAACTGTCAACGCGAACACTTGACTACAGATCGTTAACTTAGCGGGGATGATGAGACTCGAAATCGTCATCTGCTTACTTACCGTGACACATAAGTAATGCAACGCCTGACACAGGCAACACTGCGATCTGGAATGCGGTGGAACACTACAATCGCCAACCCGCTTGCCAAGCGTGGCGATTATGACATTTAGCCCCACGCAACAGGCACAGGAAAGCCATGGCCTCGAGTTCTCAGCGGCCTCCGATACCCATTTTACTATAGACGCCAGTGTATCAACTGAGTCAGCTAGGTGTGTGAAGAATGGCGCAAAACCGGACACTGTGGGTCACTTTAGGGGGGATCTATGTCCAGCGATCTTTGGTTGTAATGATGGTGATTATGATGATGATGATGAGAAAGACGTTACCAGAGAGCATCACATGGCAACCCCATTAAGCCCAAAACGGTTACCTTACACTTTTGTATCACTTGGTTCCGTTGCCAGAAGGTGGTACCTACTTTCTGGACATAAATGGTTGATCTGTCGCCGAAAAACTTAACTATACGTTTTTACTGCATTAGTGAGTCCCGAATGACGGAGTTCGGGGATAATTCACTAAAAAAGAACAGGCAACCGAATTCAGAACCTCTTTCTATTTTAAAGTTGGTTAAAAATACGTGCACGATAACCAAAGTGCATCTCATGACGATTCCATTAAGCCCAAACAGGACCCCGCTACACTATTTTATCATGGAGTTCCGTTGCCCACTTTAACAACACTGTAACAACGGAACCAACTTTGTAGTATATGCAGTCAAACTACGAAATAATTTACCAAATCCGTTCATAAATGACGGAGTTATAAGGTAACACGCAAAAAATGAACATACAGTCGAATTGACAATATCCTCCTTTTTTTGAAGTCGGTTAAAAATTAAACAATTAACTTAAATAAACTCTTAATTTATATAAAACTCATCATTGATTGTAATTAATATTTTCGTAACGTAAACCCAACAAGAAAAAATAAAAATAAAAACTAGCTCTGGAGGCGCTGCACAACTTTGACAGCTACACTTAAGTAAAGTCTCGTAAGAAATTAGTTCCAGTAGTTTTCTGCTATAGATAATTAATAAATATTACAGGACATTCTTACACAAATACCTAAAACCCACGTTAAGGTCAAGAATTAAGGGTTGTGTTATGGGTACTCAGCAAACTATATATACATAATACTAGCTTTTCCTTGCGACTTCGTCGGCCAGCCATACACTTCTGGCTGTGGGATAAAAAATATCCTACATCCTTTCTCTACCAATATCATCCCAATTGGTTCAGCGGTTCAAGTGTGAAGAGGTAAAACAGACAGACAGACAGAGTTAGTTACTTTCGCATTTATAATATTAGTATGGATACAAATAGGTACTTAAAAAAATAGAAAACACCCGTGACTCAGAAAATATATGTGCTCATCACACAAATGCCCTTACTGGGATTCGAACCCAGGACCGGTTTCATAGGCAGGCCCATCCACTAGGCCAAAACATATTGTACCCGTTGCATATATTTTCACCTCGGGAGTGTTAAAACACTTGAATCCTACTACTACGCTACGCTCAGGCGTCTATTTTAGAATCCTCGCTGCGCTTGGGTTTATATTGTAGTCGCCTTCCCTTCGTTTAGGATCCAATGTACAGCCTCCCCGTAAATATTTTTTTTTCTCCCTTGTGACACAATATAGTGTTCCCGCTGAGAGGTACCTATTCGTTTGTGCTACAAAAAATTGTGCACCATATTTTGACGCCGGATGAAAAGCTTTTATAACAATACATCATCAAGTTAAACGTCAAACGACAGTATACTTTTGTATGAGAATATTAAATTTTATCACGTTAAGTAGGTATATAATTGTGACGATAAAACAATTTTTTTACCGATACCGATTTATTGAAAATTATCATTATTATGTGGGCTATAGATAGATTTAATTGTTAAGTAGTTATGGAATACTTTTAACAATTAGATCTATCTATAGCGCATTATAGTACCTATAAAGATTATTTGGAAGTTAAGTACCTAGATACCTAAAAATAATTTAAATTGAATATGAATATGTTTCTATGCTACGGGCCCGTGGCTAATAAAAAATACAAAACTTAATTTACTATTTTACTGTAAACCTTGTATGCAGCTGTATTTTATACAACCTTTAGGCAAATTCGTTGGCACAGTCTGTGCAACTACCACAAAATACGTAAAAGTCACAAACCCCAGGGAAGTGATTGCATCATATTACCTTTTAGAATAATTGGATTGAATGACGAATGTTTTTAAGGCAAAATGCCTCAAGGGGCGCACAGTGTGTAATTTTGGTCCGGCTGCGGCCACGTGTTAAAAAATTACACGCGACAATAGAAGGGGTAGAGAGATATAGCGTTTCTAAGTGTATTTTAGAAATTTCTATACCGGGTGCGGCCTGTTATAGGAGCAAAAAAAATAGGGATAGCTTCTACACCACGAACGTAATAACATTTGTTCTACAACTTTAAATAATTGGGTAATTTATTACTTGTGATTTTTTCGAACAAACTAAATAGTATTTTCAATGAACAGCATCCAATAATAGTCTAGTTGACGTTTACTGTCAGCCTACAAACTTCATAGTTTTCGCAATACATTGCTTGCTTGGAAAATATTTTTTTATTAATCTTTATTAAACTATTAGTTATTTTTAAAAGTCGTAGAACAAATGTCGCTACGTTTATAGTGTAGAAATGATGCCTAAAGTTAAAGCCCCTATTACAGGCCACACCCGGTAGAAATAGGGTCGTCCAAAAAATATTACGATTATAAATGTGAAAACTTGTATTTTTGGATGTTTGTTGCTCGATCACGCAAGAACGGCTGAACTAATTTAGATGAAATTTAGCTTAATGATCAATCATCATTAATCATCAGAGTATACAATTCTTCAGATGATAACACGATGTTGTTTTCTTCCTTATCGTCAGTATCCCGTTCAAATTCACTAGAAGAATCATTAGAATATTTTTGCGATGACGGGTCGTCATGGATAAGTACGTTATCCATTGTGGGTTTTAAAAGTTGCAGAACTTTTTCTGGAATGGCAGAATGTTTCTATTTTGTTTTGTCTATCGCCAACTGACATAGTCGACAAAAGAGGGTCAGAAGACTCTAAAGCTCAGTGATACAAGTCAAGTACAGTGGTTTTACGGGCTAATTTTCGTGTATGGTGCTCTCGATCATAACGCCAGAATTTGTTCCTTGATTCGCCGGTTTGTTCTGAGAGCATTCCAATGGGTAAGGAAATAGAGTCTATGATTTTCGCACCATGTATTAGTATTTTATGAACCGTGACGGTCATATTGCACCAGCCATATTTTTTGACGTAATTGGTAGCCAAATTGTTGAAAAATACCTGAAATTTCATAGAATCTATTTCCAAACCGCATGACAATGCCACTAGAATAGTATGTAGGTCGCCAAGAATCCATTTTTCGAGTCCTAAAATATTGGCAAAGGTCTTTCAATTTGATTCTGATAAAGCAGTACGGGCAGTATTACTGTCATTGGTTGTTAGTACTAATATTAGGTATAACCGTAAGCTTGACGAGAACCCAACGTTATTTTGCGTAGCACAATCTTTTAAAAGTCAAACTAAATAATTCCTATTAAAAACCTAAAAAATTGCGAAGATTTTGTTTTGACCTTTTGGTTTTAAAAAGTTATGAGTGATTTAATGATATAAGTAATATAATAAACCAAAATTAACGATGTTATTTATGAGCAGAATCAATGAATATGACTTGAACATGATAATTAAATTTCCATAGAAAAGTTAGTGACAACCCTGAATATTTTTTTAAAAATTCATATCTCGTCACCCCTTCATTTTTATGAGCTGGCATTTAATACACAACTAAGTTATTATATGTAAATTCAGCCCGTTAAAAAATAAAATGCGACCATTAAGGCACTGTCCCACAAATAGTTTTCATTTTTGGTAAAAACCTTAATTGTGTCTTAATTTACCGTGTTTTTATGAAGTTTTTTTTTGCAGAGTTATGGCTAATAAATTCTTTTATGAGAACATATTATATTTATTTGCATATAATGCATCTGAGAAAAGATATTGCATTTTTATGGTTTCTATGGGTTTTTCTCGAAAATCACAATAACTCCGAAAATAATTATTTAAAAAAATTCGGTGCTTTTGTCAAACCTCTAAAATAGTAACAGCTATCAATTAAAAACATAAACCACACATGACCGCAACCAAGCCAAAATTACACACTGAGGGGCGCAATCAAATAAGTCAGTTTATTTTCCATAGCCAGCATTCTGGGTTTTCATTCATCAATAATTCAACATGGCCGATATAGCTGTTTCATTTTTATCTAATGTAAAAAGTATATTTTTCTGGTATTACAATACAATACAAATATTATTTATTGCAAACTTCACTAAAAAACTTTGAGCAGATTAAATAAATCTTAGGAAACTACTTCACCAACCCAGGAACTTAACACTTTCTCTGCTACAATAACCTGAACTGCAGGCATAACCATAAGTAGGTATAAGCCTAGAGGTTACCTTTTTTTTTGTCGCTGGGAAAATGTGTTTACGCTTCCCCCCGGGCCTGGGGTAGGCCCATGATGGTAGTGAGGGGGTATGTGGGACTCTCTCCTCGCTGCTGCTCTTGCTAGCCAAGAGGAGGGGAGGAGAATACCCACTAAAAACCCAGCGGCGTCGTCCGCAATGCCGTTAGGGGGAGTGCCACTGGATCACGATCGCACGATTTTCATTTTTTTTTTTACCACTTATAAATTAACTTCAACTTTATTTCAAATAGAGAGCACTCTATACTTTCTGTTTGCTTGATGACGTGGTACCTATACCTATACTTACGTCACTAAGTAGGTATTGCAACAGACACGTCGACCATACAGTATTTAATAGATACTTAAGTACAATACTACCGTTATTCTTTGAAAATGGCTTCACTGGAACAGTTGCCTGTTACTTTCATTGATACCATCATCATTCCAGTCAAATCGTATCGATTTATTGGACTGGACTTTTTTGAGGATGGGAAAAGTAATTTTAAAAATTATTTCAAATTCATGATGTTTTTTATTCTGGCTTTCGTATTTTGCTTTGGCCTGATATATTTCTATATTAAAATAAACGAAATCGATGCTGGTATTTTGGAAACTTCTAATGTTATGTGTACTTCCTGTCTTATGATTCAATGTAAGTTGCGGTTACCTCTAGTCTTTAAGGTTGACTCACGTCGCACCGGCCCGCGTCCGAGTCGAGACCAGTTTCGCGACATTTCGTACCTATTGAATGAATCACGTGACCACCGAGCCACTCGGCCCGGGCACGAGCCGGTCGTGCGACGGCCGTTACAGCTCAGCTATGTAAAAAGGCTTGGCTTGGCCCAGTGATGAGAAGGTGACGTAAAGTCCACGCGATATCGACGGGCCTGTGACGATCGACTCGCAACAAAAGGCTGGATGGAACGACGCTCGTGTTAATGTCAATATTCGAGTGTCGGGCCGCTCGAGCCCGGGCAGCCTCTGTGAGTGCCCGGTGGGTCTACGGTGGGCTCGGGCTCGAAAGGTCGACGTGTAGGAGGAGCGATGGTGTAACGAGAGTCATCCTTTTTACTCGTTTTATAGTACAAATATACCGATAGAGTATACGTAGTGCAGTAGTAATTTTAATTTTTAATACAGCATAAAAAAGAGCGGGATGTAGGTTAGTGACAAATGACAGTCCACAGAACACCCGGGTTAGCACATTATTCAATAAGCGAATAGACCGGGCACAAGTTGCATTCGCGGCACGCACAGTGCGCGTCTCCGGGATCGCCAGCAGGTTCCGTTCCGACACCGTCGCACGGGACGCACACTGTCGGTACTCAGATCTACCAGGCCAAAATTTGGTGACGGCACTGCCAGACCCACTAGGCCTAGGACAGCGGGATTGTTTATCCGGCCATGACCTAAGGAATGGAAGCAGTGTAGAGAGCAGCTTGCATCTGAGCTCCAGGCTGTCCAGGTCGAACATTCCCAACACAAAGCGGGAAGTGAAGGGATATGGATAGTACCCATGCGTCTATTTATACTAATATCGCGCAAACTTTCGTGGAACTCGTTATAGCATTATGATGTACCACCTCGTGCGTGTCCCATACGACAAATGTCTTATAATATCTTAAATCTCTGTATGAGCTTACATTCTGTATTTTTCCAAAATTAATTTTTTACTCAATAATAAACTCTCGTAATTTTTCTAGGTGCATCTAAGATATCTTTAATTAAGAAGAAGCATCTGATAAGGAGTGTTGTTTACGGCCTAGCTGAGCTGTGGCCAGGCGAATCACAAGACCTAGAAAAGAAGATTATCATCGACAGTTGGCTTCACCGCATTAAAATAATAAGTGACTGTAAATACATATTTATAATATCTATCAGTGGCGGCGGGTCAACTTATTTCTTAGGCAAGACGAACACAATGGCTTTGCCTTGTCGTCATGAGCCCAAAACAGACTGTTGAACTGTGTTGAACAAAGTTAGTTATTAGGTAGTTAATCCGGTGGGAACGAGCTTGAATAGACGCACAACCGCCGCTAGCGATGAAATAAACCAGCCAAAAATGGATTATATCGTACGCAACGTCCTTGTTTATTTGGTGACAATCAAAACGCAGCTCAACCATGCCCGGCATATACAGCCCAGCAATCGGCGACCAACGATGTACTCGGATTACTGGGTCGTAAATTCTCGCGCTGCGCGTTCTCGTTAAATAACTATTTATAATCTATTTTGTTAGAACTTGCGCTTATCAAAAAATATTAGAAAGCACCAAACACCAGATGGGGTTCGTGATGTCATGCGTTTATTTATCGCATTAAAAATGGGCCATTCCCTATTAAGTAGGTCGTTCCAGTCGTCCATGGACTTGGGTTGTTTTATTTTGAGACAGTAGAAATGGAAAATTGTTGCTTATAATAGAACTGGAATACTGTTCCTTCCGCTTTAGAAATAAATTATGGCATAGTCAAGTATGTGGTAGTCAACCTCTGGTCCCACCCTGACACTCGGATCACCCTTTTCTGTTTCAGTTGTATTCAAGTTCTCTATATTCGGTTTAACAGTCTTCAACGGTGTGGCAGTATTTATCTACTCTGTGAAACGTTACTCCGATGAAAATGCTGCATATGTTTTGGCTTTTCACCAACACTTTCCGTTCGAGATTAACTCGCTGTGGAAATACTTGCTGATTTGTTTAATGCAATGTTTAGCAAGTAAGTAAACACTGATGAATATTATGTAGTTATATGTTAGATAACGAACGTTATTCCCAAACACGAACATTTTGAGTATTCTTTTGAAAGCATAACACAAATCTACATTTTTCGAATCGAAATAGGTAGGTAACTGGAGATCGTCCTAACTAAATTAAAACATAAGTACGGTATACAATAGTTAGTTTGTTCGTTGCTATTGACTATCGTCGCTCTAAGACTGAAATAAAACAGTACAACACTTCTGGACAACGACTCATTGCGGGTGGCGGTAGCTCTCCGCCTGGGCTGCGATGTTTGTGTACCTCATAAATGGGAGTTTTCAAAATTTGGTACACCCAATTAGCGAAAGTTGTTAAAAAAAATTTCGATAAAAACTTGGTTTTGCTGTTCATTTTATAAACTAAACCTAATTAAAGACAAAAAGTCGATTTTCATAAAGATTTCATGCTTAATTGTCGTCACGAAACTGACAGTGATTTAATTTTTTTTAACAACTTTCGCTAATTGGGTGTACCAAATTTTGAAAACTCCCAAATGCATTTGCGGCGCCATGGTGGAGGCTATAATGGCCACCACGCTCTCAACGACATCGTACGGAGGACCTTAATATCCGCCAACATCCCCTGTGTGCTGGAACCTCCGGGCCTCTATCGCGCCGACGGCAAAAGGCCGGACGGCTTAACGTTGGTGCCGTGGCAGCGGGGGAAGTGTCTGCTTTGGAACGCCACGTGCGTCAGTACGTTCGCCGCCTCGCACCTCGGTCGAACGGTGCGAGTAGCTGGGGCCGCTGCGGATTTTGCGGCAGTCAAAAAGCGCGAAAAGTATTTGGCTCTGGGCAGTAATTACTTTTTTGTACCCCTTGCATTCAAGACTACTGGGTGCTGGGGGTCAGAGGTTATTGCCTTCATTAGGGAAGTGGGACGTCGAATTAGAGAGAGGGGGTCTGACGCCCGCGCGGGTTCTTATCTGGTGCAAAGGTTGTCCGTCGCTATTCGGCGTGGTAACGCGGCTAGTGTAATGGGTACCTTTGCACCAGGGACGACTCGAGAGGGACTATTTGACTAGGCTTAAGTTAGCCTTAAGTTAGCCGGTAAAATGTATTTTTGACATGAATAAATACTTACTTTAATCGTAACGTTGTATCGTTGTATCGTTTAGACGTAAATTGTTACTGTACTGTAAAGCATTTTGTAACAATGCGGATGAATCAACAATTATTATTAAAAAAGCGATTTATTTTAAATGACCTGTATGCCATAGTCACTTACTTAGGTTGACACCGTTGTTGTAACGATAACGGGAGACGGCTGTAATGTAACAAATTCGATTAACGGCCAAGACAAGAAATGCCAATGAAGTTCATAACAAATCACAAAACATTGAAGCATATCTATACCGTTTACGTTTCATATTTTGAAAAATGTAGTGGGTTTACTTACCTATTATTTTAAGAAGTCTCAAACTACAGGTCAAATTTAATGATTAGGTACTTACATTAAGTAACCCTACATCTGATTTATTGATCGCTCGTATAGGATTTACTTGCAAAATAATATTTGTGTGCTTAAATTACACGTTCTGCATAGAGTGGCGGGATCACACAAGTGACAGGGTTGAGTGGAGAAAAAGCGGGGTGGGCTTGCCCAGCAGTGGGACACAAACACAGGCTAATAAAAAAAAACTTGACCGTACACTTAAACTACTTATGGTTACGTTTAGGTACAGTGCTCTACGAATGCTGCTATCTAGCCTGCGACATGTTTCTCTTCACATTGACTTTCGACGTCTCCTTACTGCTGAGGCTGCTGCAAGTTGACCTGCGGAATATGACCGTCGAGAGAAGTGGACCGGGGATGGAGGAAGCTATAGACAACCTTAAGAATGTAGTGAAGAGACACCAGAAAATTTTGAAGTAAGTGTAGGACTTGCGTCTTTCCACCCAACATTGCGTCATGCTGGAGCTTCCGCTGAAGTTACTGAACTTCTCAAACGGCGCAAATATAGGTACAGCTATTGATTCTAGCTGTATGTTTGTGCAGTTTGGAGTGGAGGTAAATAAAACTGCGCAAATTACTCGTCGACGTTACAGCTTGCAGCTGGCACTTTTCTTGCTCAGCGCATCTCAATTGCCATTCAGCGTGGCAACTCCGCCAGCCTACTGAGCACCCTTCCGTCTGTCCGGCTCTGAATTAGAGTCGATTTTTTATATCTATATATTTAGGTTAATATTGTAAGAACATGTCCTTGTTTAATATAAATTGTACAGTTGACGTCAGATATGTATACATTTTTTCACCTTAATCCTTTGTAATAAGGTGCATAAGTGTATACATATCTTTGACGTCGACTGTTCTACTACTGAAAACCTTAACTAAAGGACCGCGCTTAACGTTGTAACGTGTCTGTGTATTTTGGCGTTCTGTATTCCATTTTTGATATACTTAAGGGCCTGATTACACATTGATTAGTGTTTAGTGCGAGCTCATACTTGTTATCAATTATTACACACTTGTTGTTATGCTCATATTTGTTACTAAACACAAGTACCAAATTAATGAACTTGCACTAAACACTGTGCAATCAGGCCCTAAGTTCCGTATTACTTTTCCAACAGTTGTTGTGGATACGGGCCTGTGGAGCTCAATTATTGATGTTAGCAAGCAGTGTTTTGTTATTATGACACGGCAGAACTATTACGTACATAGACGCCCTTTAGTTAATATTCTCATGTCATATGCAGCTTATCCTCAAAGTTCTAGTTTGCTTTATTTCTATAAATTAACATCGTGGACGCATACATACGCCTTTACATTTAACTGTAGGTTGTAAACCATCAGGTACGGAATTTCGTTAACTAGGTCATCGTTGCGTTGACTGAAATTGCTGTGATCTGATGGAAGATGATTGAGAAGCACGTTGGCCGCAATGGACAAACAAAGTGATGTGGCTTGTTGAATACTGACGGCTAACTAATCGATGTCTAAATTAATTGTAATTACTAATTATCGTTACAAAACTGATATAATTTAACTATTTACTTGTCACGCTAATTGAGGATACTTTCTTCTAAAAACTCTCAAATACTAATTTATTCACTTTCTTTTCTCAGGTTAGCCGACACATTGAATGAGATATTTAGTAATATTATGTTTACTCTATTAATGTTCTCGTCTCTGATTATGTGTTTCTATGGATTTCTTTTTATCGTAAGTACATACTCCAACTTTCTATATAGTTTGTAAATACATAGTAGCTGCATTTTATTCTATCCCAGCGAAGTGAACGTTGCTAGACTATACTTTCTACCTCCTTTTATACCTTTTATTAGGAAAATCATAAAGCAGACAGTGGGTATACTTATTGTGTACACGATATGATACTTTTTTTAAATGTTGTAGGTAATTTCTGACAAGTTTCAAAAGTTCGTGTACATCACGGCTGCGTTAGAAATCTTGTTTGCTGTCTTCTATATTATGTTGCCGGGACAGATTCTGATTAATACGGTGAGTACAAAGCACAATCCCCTCCTTGCTTCGTTATCCCCAGTGAGGGTGGTGACATCCTACATGGACCACATGACACTGGATGACAGATTTATAGACCTTTCGATCTCTTGCGACTTGCTGATCTGGTCAGGTCACGGTCCATCGCGT
This sequence comes from Grapholita molesta, assembly GCA_022674325.2. Lineage (NCBI taxonomy): Eukaryota > Metazoa > Arthropoda > Insecta > Lepidoptera > Tortricidae > Grapholita > Grapholita molesta. The sequence goes on along the minus strand of CP053135.2, from coordinate 9,683,452 downwards.
TGGACTGCGGCCCCTTACTCTCACTCCTTCCACCGAACCTATGACCATAAGTCGTTATAAGTTGACTACAGTCTCCCTGGCTATGTGTACAAAGAATTCAAGAACTATGCGGTGACGTGTGAAATGAAAATTACTTAAATCCAAAGTTAGGTACAATCAATTTAATCAAAAATACCGATACATCTACCGTAATATTAAGACGTTAAGGTGCATGTATACATATTTTATTTTGCCACTTTGCACGTATCTTTCACCTTCACTGCATTGAAATAATATCGACATCTTCTTACAGAGCAGTGGAGTCGCTGACGCCGCCTATGACACCTTGTGGTATAACGGTGATGAAAGATTCAAGAAAATGATTTTTATCATTATTGCTAGGTGAGGATCCCGGGCACAAAGGCTCAGCGGGTTGAAACTTCTTAAGAAATAAACGCTCTGTAGAAAGAAAAAAGCGCTTTGAATTGAATTGAATCTGCAGCTTTATTCACTGCTGTCTAAAGGCTTGGGCACATAGGCGCGTTTTGCGAGCGTGGCGCAGCGAAGCGCGACGCTGCGCCACGTGCGCCTTATTTCGTTACATTAGCCACACCGGTGTCACGCTGCGCTAGCGCCACACTCACAAAACGCGCCTATGTGGCCAAGCCTTAAAGATCGAGAAATAGCACGAAAGTCCGGGCGAACACTGAAAAGGATTTTAAGAGTTCAAATAAACAATAATTATATAAAAATCTAAACAGCTTTATTGTTTTTGTTTAGATATTTATCTACAAACAAAAAAGCTGGGGTCTGCATAGTGATGAACGTTGTTAAGTTGTAGTTCCGCTATTACGACTAAGTATTACCGGAACTTTCTTTCCAATAGACGAAATGAGAAAGGGATTGACGCTAATATTATAAGTTATTATGCAACAGGCCCCGGGTGTTCCAGTTTTTACCTTAACATAACTAAGGTTTTGAAATATGTGTGTATATATATTTATTAATTTATTGTTTTCGTTTTTTTTTTTTAATTGTATTGTTAATAAGACTATGTTTTGTGATTCATAAGATAGCTTTCATGACGGTGTATATTAATAAGATCAATTTATTTTTAGGGCACAAAAACCATGCAAATTGGAAGCAAAAGGATATGCTGATATTAACTTTGAAACATTTTATACGGTAAAGCTTTTTTGTTTACATATTTTTAATAGCAAGTCATTATACTGCACTGCACCAGCTTAAAGGCAGAATTTCGTTCTTCTTTCTTTGCCGTAGTGGGTCGGGCAAATATAAAAATATTAAGAAAAAAATATTTGGGGTTCCTACTTACCCATTTTTCTTTTTTCCAGATCTTAGGCACAACTTGGTCATATATATCGGTAGTTAATCAAATGTACCAAAATACAATGTAAGTAGAAGTGAGACTTAAACAATTATAATCCCGAATAATCGGGTGATTTTTAAGTAATTTTAGTAATTAAATTAAAATTAAAGTAGCTACACAAGATATATACACGTTTATATAATTGAGAGTAAAATCCACTTTTAAAGTCGGGGTTATTTCTATTGTACCTATTCAAGAATACTTTTTAATATGAATAAAGATGAAGATATGCAATAAATAGACCTGTGTTTTCTTTAACACATTCGCTGCCACCCCCTCCAAAAATGTATGGAAATGAACGCACATGTGCGTCGGTGGCAGTGAATGCGTTAAGGCTCGGGCACATAGGCGCGTTTTGTGAGCGTGGCGCAGAGGGGCGCGACGCTGCCGTCCGAATGTGTGCCTTATTTCGTTACATTAGCCACAACGGTGTCACGCTGCGCTACCGCCACGCTCACAAACTCGCCTATGTGCCCAAACCTTTATAACTGCACTAGCTGACCCCGCGAACTTCATACCGCTGGAACACACTCACAGTGCAACTACTTCATAGTTCATACTAAAGTCTATCTACATAAAGGGTATCTTACGCCGAAAGTAAGTGTCCAGTACAGTTCTAACTGTTAGAACTGCTAGAATCTAATCTTATCCAACAGACATGACTCGAAACAACTGTATTTCATTATCTTACTGTTCATCTATTCCTAATACAACTAATTTCATTTATTATCTTACTGTTCATCTATTCCTGAAATTTCGACAATTGATAATTTGACCAAATGAATAAAGTGGGAAATGTAAATGTGTTCAATATTCGTTTGGAAACGATACTAATGCGATATGTTATTAGGGGAGTTATATTGGGAAAAACAATTTGCTAAATGGCAGTGCCTACACCCATATCACTTTCTCACATTATTGTTAGGTGAGGTGAGTCTCTCTGGGTGAAATATTTTTAGGCTTCAGCTAGGTGTAGATCTGGTTTAAAGTAAACATTTTTTGTTATGATTCCAAATTCCAATATACAGAAATATAAATTAAATAAAAAACCTGTTTTTTCTTCATATTTGTATTGTCAATTTATGTATAATATCTCACAATATTTGCAGCATTCTAAGAACAATATACAAATTTTCACGATCGATTTAAATGATGACTCAAATATTTATAAAATGTACAACATAATCTCATTCGTTTTGAACTAAGTTAAATATGTACAAAATATTAGATCTGATAAAATTGTATAGATACAGTATTTTTATAGATTACAATTATATAAATAGTTAAAAAATTAGAGAACTGTACATGATATCAGGTCATAATATTGTTTAAGCTTTATTGTTTCTTCACTCCTGCTACGGGGTTACTCTTGGATATAACTGCAACAAACATAATTACATGTATTCATTACAATACAAAAGTTTCTAGTAAAAAGTCCATTTTTTTTTGAGACAGACATAAAGTACAAGTAAATTACACAGGAAAGTAATTTTCGGTATAAGAAGTCGTCGTCGGATGAACAGGGTAGTTTATACACTACCAGATCATAAGAAGTGAGGCGTGTAAATCACAGCACTTGTGTTTTTATGCACTTTTAAAAGTTCTAAAGTGTTCACTGATGATACACTAATGGTGCTGGATTTTGGTCGAGACCCACATATTCACCACACGATTCGGCAAGAAGTTTTTCCTAAGGTTGCTAGCACACAGAAGCTTGAATGGTTATTTATGGTTTCAATCGATTAGTTTCATAGTAAGGATCAATTGTTTGTACACCATTTGCCATTAGATATATCGGCGCTGTGGTCACAAATAACTGAACAAAGCCTCTATTGTTAAGGCGATAAAGTGCACGTTCCGATATTTGTGACCAACTCCACAGCTCTGATGACTGATGGCGACTGTACATAGAGACTAATCGCCTTAAAGTTATCAAGTTTTCTCATTTACGCTGTCAATGTAACACTGTTTAAAATATAAATTTGTTATAACTATTTAACAAAAACTGTCACTTGTGACTATCAGCTTGTGACGTCATTTAGTTGGTACTACACGTTTGTTACAAACGCCCCTTCTACTTGAGTACTGATCTGATTTTTCTACTAAAGTATGAGACTATCGCAAATAAAAATGAAATACCTAAATAATTGTTTCAATATAGACAAAAAAACAAGCAAAATAAAACTTTTAATTAAAATTGGAAATAGACGAGTAGTCTATCCCGCACGAGAGATACAGTCGCGACACCAGGATCACAAGACCGCGAAGAACTATTTCAAAACTATTAAAAAGTAGGAGACTCACCCCGAGCAGGTTCCTGGGCACGTAGCCCTCGCGACCATTGTCGTCGCGACACCACCACCACTCGCGCTCGCTGTCGTCTCCCTTGCGCAGCACCTGCAGCCGCGCGCCCGTCGAGAACGAGAGCTCGTCCGGCCGCGCCGCCGTGTACGAGAACACACCGTACACTAGCCCGTTGTTCATTATGCCTAGCTTCTCTTGGACGCCTGAAATAAAAATGGATTTATAGATATGCAGCAATATCCACAGCGCAGCGTTTATTTTACCAACATTTGTCACCACACACGCCACATGCTTCGTCGAAAAATACAAAAACAAATCCATATGTAGCTTCGTCAATATGTCTCGTACTAATGCGTTTTGTTATATTATTTTTATTAACTTCTTTTGTTTTAAAAGAGAGAAACGGCAATATTATAATTAACAAAGTTTAATGCAATGTTTCTTGGTGTTTTAGTGAAGTCCCGTAAAAAACAGGGTTATTAAGTTTCTATCGAGCAGAGGTTCAACTGGAAACCTTTAACTTTGCTTTTAGTTACTCGTATCTGTGTTTTGTTTACCTCTAGTTTCTGATGATATTCTGAGGTCATCGAACGAAAAAAATAGAAACAATATTAACAAAAGGCCCTTAAATAAATACGAACTGGGAAGCACAGTTTTAGCGGCCCAGGTTTTGTCCTTAAACTGAATATAAACCACATAGGCACGCGTTGCAATTTTGGCATTTAACCCCACTTTTGGGGGAGGTCTATGTCCAGCAGTGGACGTCCGTAGTTAGCACATGTAAGCATAGTTTAACTGTTTTTAGGTAGATGCGATAATTGTATATGAACCTTATCTTCAAGCCTATAAGTCTCCAGTTAACTTACTGTAAAGGTACTCTGAACACCCGTCGAAGCCTTCTTCGTCCTCCTCGCACTTCTCGGCGGCCGTCTCGTGGTCCGACAGCGTCGTTGCAAATATGCACGCACCTGAAAATGTTGTTATTTTGTCAAAAAGAGTATTACACTCTCTGTCTCCATACAGGGGGCCGATTTTTGAGCACTCGACGCTTGAATCGTGACATTTTAAACTCTTTCAAACACGAAGAGATGATATTTAAGAAGCATTAATCATATAAATAAATAATCGTGGGTATCGAAACTATACATTTTGTGTACAAATGATGGTAAGAAATTTTTGTGTGTGATTATTGTTCTCAAAGTTTTATGAATTCGAGTGCACGACTCCCAAAAATTGGCCTCCAGATCGATTAATTACTTTTTTAAAAAAAATTGTGACACCTACTCGTATTTAACGTCAAATTAATCAGGGTGAATGAAGAACAAATTACATAACATAAGACAGAGAAAGATATATTGTGTTAATTTTTAATTTGTTATTGAGACTATTTATTATATCGTCACTACTTTGAAAAAACCTCGTAACTCATTCTGGCATTCAAAAGAAAAATGACTATGCAAGGGATGAGTACAGAGTTACTGCGTTTCAACTTGGAGTATCTGTGTCAGATACAAGATTTTTTCAAATTAGTTTCGAACTAGTACTAGAGATTTTGAATATGTGCTTTTACTATTTACTAAACCGGTAAGTACCACGTTGCTGATATGCTGGTGCACATCATAATGATCACTCTTGAGCGGTGGGCACCTCAAACTGTTGCTGTTTCCCATATAGCCGACCGGTCTGGCCTAGTGGGTAGTGACCCTGCCTATGAAACCGATGGTCCTGGGTTCGATTCCCAGTCAGGGCAATTATTTGTGTGATGATCACAGATATTTGTTCCTGGGTCATGGGTGTTTTCTATGTATTAAAGTATTTATATGTATCTATCTGTTATATATATCGTCGTCTAGTACCTACAACACAAGCCTTACTGAGCGTACCGTAGGACTGGGTCGATTTGTGTAAGATTGTTCCGAAATATTTATTTATTATTATTTATTTAAATATAGCACCGTTCACATGAATAGGTTGAAATGCATTTTACTTTAGTTAAGGGAAGGATATTTCAAAAGCTCTAATATGCTCAAGCAGTTGTACGCACTCGTGTATAGGTAGGCATATGTAACACAATGTGTAACTTCCTTTAACTTTAGAAGACGGACCCCCAGCCATTAGACGGCATTTTATAGAAGTGGAAAGCTAAATGTGTGTTTACCATTGTCGACAAGGAAGCGCACCATCGGCAGGTTGTTACAGGACGCTGCGCAGTGTAAAGGCGTCCAGCCGTCAGAATCCTGCGCGTTCACGTCACAACCCAGCTCCACGAGAAACCTGAAGACGATATATTGCCAGTTAGTATAAAATTACATATAAAAAATACAGGAAACACGCGGGTAGGCAGTAGTCAAACAAAGACACATAAATACTTGGCTAGGTTTGGAAACGTAAAAAAAATGTTACATCTTAAATAATATATAAATACCACTCTACACCAGAACGGATAGCGTGATACCATTTTATCGTCTATCGCGCTATCCGCCACTTTCGAAATCACATACTTGTTAGAGCGGGACAGATATTGTGACAAATGATAAAAACTCGACCATATTAGGCTAGCAGCACATTTTAGAAAGGATCTCGAGTCACTTAAAAACACCATCTATATGTAGCAATCGTAACTACAACGTTTCGTACTGCACCAAATATTCACATTTCACACTACTCGGAGGTAACGACATCTAGTAAAATTCTCCGGAACTTACTTGACAATTTCAAAATGCCCCGCGCAGATGGCGTTATGCAGAGCAGTGATCCCTTCGTCATTTGCAGCGCTTGCATTCTGCACCTAAAAATATACAATTCACTAATGAACTACAGTGGATTAATGCTAAACTCGCCGATTCGCTATAAGACACTTTATAACATACGATTTAAAGTTCACAATTGCATGAACTTATTTTAAATAAATAGAGCTGTTAGTATTTTTCGCAATGAATACAGCTCGGTTTCATTGGACCGCATTAGATTACGCGTTCACTCTATTTAATTAGATTTCTCCGAAGCGTAGGATTTTGTAGGTGTGTAGTAGCTAAGATTATAATCTGATTCTACGCCATAGATGATTATTATTATTTGTACTGCGAATGTCTAATTACTTACGCAATGAAAATAAAAACGTTCTGACATCAATAAACGTGGGCGAGTTTGGTGGGAGTTTTTATTTATGTAAAATAACAAACCTGTGTTGCAGTTTTCTTGACAAGCTCCAACTCGCCTTCTAAACTAGCATCCAACAGCAGCGCGAGGGGATCGAAGCTCACTCGCCTCGCCAAGGGCGCCTTGCCGCCCTGCTTCAGATTCCCTTTCTTTGATCGCCTCAGCACATTCTCAGAACTCTGAGAATTTTGACCGTTCAAGTCGACAGAACTTATCTGCTCCGCTATGTCTAACACATTATCCTTATCTTCACTCTTCTCATTTGAACTTATAGATATGTTATTATTCATTAGCTTATCTACCTCGTCCTTGCTTTTCGTGTTTTCTTTTAGGCCGTTCTGCATTTCCATAGGCACTGAATCTAAAGTTAAATGATCCATTTCTGGGAATAAAAATGCCGGCGGCATTTCGATTCTGCGATTGATACTGACGCTAACCGCATTTTTTGAATTCGTATTATGGTTCCTTAGCTGCGCTGCTGTTCGCTAAGCGGGGGTTTTCTAATCGTTAATGGACGTGCTTTTATGATCATATCATTACTGTTACTGCCGTTACTTAGTTCTTTCTGATTTTGTGATTTGCTATCGTTGGATGAATCTGGGACAGGAATCGTGGGCATATTTGTATCGCCTTGGTTGTAGGCTTCATTGTTCACCGACTGTCTAGGTGGAGTCTGTAAATGAAAGTTCGCATAAAAATCAAGTTGAACATGTTTTCCTCGAGCACTTTTGTCAAGTCGCCTAACATTACAAGAAATCTTACAAGACAAATTGCGCAAAAATATTTTATACAATCTTATAAACTTAAGGGCCCGTCAGGATTGAACTACGGATGGAATAGGTGTGGGGAGTTTTCAGGTTTTGTTTTATAATCCTATATTTTACTCAAACATTGTACCTATAAACCTTTAAACAATACTCTATTTATAATGGTTTATTATAAATAGAAGTAAATAGTAGGAAGAAAAAGTAAATAGATTTTTAGGCAAAAACATTTTTTTAGCAGGCAACAATAGTAGGCAATAAAAAATATCCCTTTCAAATGACATCGAGCGAATAAAAGAAGAAACATTCTTACTGTTTGACTTTTTCATGAAATTAAGTATTTTCATTCGAGCAAGTCAGGTACAATAAGGTAGGTAAGGTACCTACTAACCAAGGTAGTAAGGTAGGTAATTTTTTTTTCAGAACAAGACGAATCCTTGTTTTACTTTCTTCTGTGAGCCGAAAAATAACTGCTCATAAATAACGGGTGTAAAAATTAGTAAAGGCACGAACTAGGTTTCATGGATACGCCACCACTACTTTGAACTTACACCACTTAAAGAACTTAGAACATCTTTTTGCGGATATCGCAAAACAGTACAATGGTGATTGTCTATTGTAGGCAGCAGAAACAAAAAAGCAAAGAAGCGCAAATCAAAAAAGATTGTGTTTGATGTAGACGTACCTTGATAGTTGGTTTCGGTGGTAGCGCCGGTTTGGGGGACTTGTCGGCGCCGCTTACGTCGGGCGTGGAGAGCGGCGTACTAGCACTTTGCGGAGGGGACAACAAGATGCTTTGCGAGGAGTTCTGCCAGGATAACGTCTTAATAGTGGTGTAACGGCAAACGCACTTTAGCCCTTTTGGTTAATATAACAGCATTGCCATATATTGCCGGGAATTCTGATTTATGAGACAATTTGTCGGAGGCAGAGTGTATTGTTTTGATATTAATAGCATCCTTTGTCATCCGTTTTAGTTTATAAAATATTAGTGAATAATAATTTGTCAATATGCCTTCTTTAACTAAACAATACGCGGTTGGTTTAGTTACCTCCTCTACCTAATACTGGCTACAATTAACTTTATGCGTGAGTATCTATGATGTGGCTACTACAATATATATTTATTAATTCAATAATTCGATCAATAAAGGTGGGACAAAGTTTTTTTGTATGACAAGCCCTAAAAGTATTATACAGTCCGAGTCACTTGAATAGCCTCACCTGTATATTAAATATAAATCCTGTTCTATATATATTTATGCCTATTCGATTTTATCAATAAACTTTATTAGATTAGTACTATAATATAAATGAAAGAATTGAAATAATATTAATAAAAAAATATTAATTACTAGCTTAAGTGAACAAAAGGGTTAGTCACTTGAATAGCCTCAATAAATAAAACACAGATAAATATGATTATAATTATTTTTTAATATTTGGTATATTTTCCATTAGTCTTAATTACTTCAAAAATACGTTCAGGAATCGAATCATATAATGAGTGAATGTAATTTAGGTCCAAATTATTCCAAGTTTTATTAATTTCCTGTACTAGTTCTGTGCTACTATTGAACTGGCGTCCACTGGCATATACCTGGCGAGATAAATAGCCCCAAATATTCTCCATAATATTAAGGTCTGGAGAGTTAGATGGCCAATCTAAAACTTCAATTTTATTTTTTTGTAACCAAGCTTTTGTCTCATGTGACGCATGTATAGGGGCATTGTCTTGTTGAAATATACAATTTTGTTTTTTAAAAATTTCACAAATCTCTTTTTTTTTTATCTTCTAGTAAATTGATATACAATTTAGAAGTTTGTTTTCCTTTAAGAATAGCAATTTTAATAGGGCCATGATAAGAAACCGCACCCCACACCATTAATGAACCACCTCCTGAATGACGACGTGACAACACTAGTTCTTCTTTTCTTAAATCGTGAAAATAATATAAATATCCATCTGGACCATCTAAATTAAATTTTTTTTCATCACTGAAAATAACATTATGCCACTCATTTGTCCAGGACATATGCGTTTTAGCAAACGATAATCGGGCTTCTTGATGCTGATCACGCAGAAGAGGTTTCCTCTTAATTTTTGTTCTTTTAAGGTGTGATGATGACTTTATAATACGTCGTACCGTAGACAGCGATGCGCGGGTGTTCACTTTATTTGCTATTTGTCGCGCTGTCTTGGCAGAATTCGATGCTGCACGTAAAATAAGTCGACGTTCACGTGATGAAGTTGCCAGTTTTATTCGACCTTTATAGTTATTTCCATAATTTTCTTTATTTTTCACGTAATTACTGATTACTTTAGGGATATGACCATTTTTTTTGCAATTTGGCGGTTAGATAATCCTTGATCCAAATAAAATTTGACTTTCTCAATTTCAATATCAGTTAATTTTCGACCCCGACCCATGATATGATATGAATAAAATAACACTTCAGAAATGATATATAAGTAATATACGCAGCTTATAAGAAGGATTAATAACGATAAACTGAAATAAACGTACGCGAATAATGTTCAAATGACACTGAGGCTAATCATGTGGAGCGGACGAATTGATGCATGGACACTGCGCGCGGGGTTTATGTACAGGTTCGTACAAGTTGGGTCTTGTTTCGTAAGGCACTGCACGTGAGGTGAAATTTAGACAAAGTATAATATAATAAACATTTATGTTAACATAATAAAATACTGAATTTAGGGGTGAGGCTATTCAAGTGACTCGGACTGTATATTATACCAACTTTTTTATAGTTTTCGAACGTTCGAACGTTTTTATTTAAGTATGTATAGAAATATAGTATAAATAAATTAATACAGAAATAAAAATCTTAAATTATGTTATATTTTTAGTTTGATAATTTCCGCGAAGCGCCATCCTGTGTATGTATTTATTTTACAAATGCGATATTTTCTACAATGAGCGTTTCAAAGTGTCTATCACATTTAAATTGATAAACACTCAGACCTCTGTCTTTTTATGTGACGAAATTAAGCAACGGTAGATACTTTTGGTGCGCTGTTTCATACGCTACTACTGATGCTGACTGTACTAAATTTAAGGGGCATAAATTCGAAGCTCACTCGACCATAAAAAAATTACATTCAACTACCATTTTTCATTGAATAGCCGATAAAAAAATGCCAAAACCTAGCTAGGATAATAAATGGCCAGGCCAATGATGATACGAGTAGATGGATGTTTCAGCTGCCGATCATCTGCTAAGTCCAAATTGATATAAATCGAGGTCAAAGTAATTTCCGTACAGACATATTGATGTACACAGTGTGAGAATTAGAGTAGGTACATGTACGGGTTAAACATTTGTCCGACAGTGTCAAAAACTGGCAACTCTTATTTCGTTATTTTCTAAGTCTCGGGAGGTTTAGGTCAGTAATTTTTTCATTTCATTAAGACACGGAACTGAGAATTCTATATTTGCATAGGTGTTTCAAGTAACATGTTGAATTTATCAGAAATTAAAAATAAAACAAGTAGGTTTAAAACAGAGCTAAAAACTTTTGCCTCGACATATTGTCAACGTGTAAATACAGCGGGGCGGCGTGCGATCAGACAGAAATAAGCCGAAAAGTTCCCGACTAGTTTCAAAACTTATATTTTCCCAAAATAAGCAATCCATTAGGCAATTGCGTATCCTCCACTACAGTTGTCACGGGTGAAGTTCCAAACACGCAATATTGCAAATTTCCCACACAATCGACTCAAAGCGAGGACCTTTGTATTCCGACAATGCATACAATTAGTGTTTCATTACAATTCAGGACACAGTCGCAGCTGCATGTCAAGCCAGAATAAGATGAAGTGGATTTGATACGGATACCAAGCGAATTTTAGTCACTAGTCACAGTCAATTTCTTGTATAATATAATAATACAATAATGAAGAGCCTAACTTTTCAATCACCAATTATAAAAAAGGCAGTGACAAAACCACTGGCATAAAGAAATAGACTCCTACACGCGAACAAATTAGAGGTACCTATGTACAAAAATATGGCACTAAATGACATTTCTATCACGTTCCCGTTTATGCTAATAACGCTAATTATCTTTTTTTTTTATGACATAGGCGGCAAAATAGCAGACGGATTACCTGGTGTTAAGCAATTACCGTCGCCCATGGGCACCCGCAACACCAGGGGAGTCACAAGCGCGTTGCCGGCCTTTAAGGCCTTAAGAACCTTACTCACCATCAGGAACACAACACTACATACCTGAAAGGTGGCAGTGCTATTATGGCTGTGGTCTTCTGTAAGGAGGAGGTACTTCCACAGTTGGGCTGCCCCAGATTCAAGCGTGATATTAATTATGTTCTTTTAGATAGTATAAACAAACAAAAAAGAGCTCAGTGTTTTAATTATTAAGTATCAAACGTCACTATTGATAAAGTAATAACTTTTCAGTCATTGTTGACACTGGCACTGACAGCGGTTCAAAGACTAACTAAATGCCCAAGTTGTTAGAGCGGCTGTTTTTAGAGCCATTTTTTGGGGCTGATTGATCTACGTTTATTATACATCAATGGACAAAACACATTCGGTGTCATTATTCTTGACAACAAATGTTTTCATATTAGTATTCGCCCTTATTGGCAGGGCGAAACTTTATTTGTCCAACACTCCGCCGTATTTGCTTTCGTGAGAGCCATGGCTCATGACAACGTCAGGGGTCCGATAATGCGGCCGTAAAAGTGTTCCTAACAAGAACCACTCTAGGGATAAACTACTTAGATGCTTTGCTATATGTTGATTTTCTATGAACGCACTTTTGACGTTTGCTACGGGAACCGCCGGTTGATTGTTACATCCGAAGCATATACATATATGCTTGTAAGTACAATTCGGACACGCAATGGAGGCAGTATGCCCATCTTTGCTGCAATTAGCTACGGTAGGACATACGTAATAGTTTTAGTTTCGTTCGTTTCAGGCCCGGTACCGCGAACATCTAAATTCGTCGTAAACGCTAATCAACATACAATTGACACTCAGATTTTTTACACTGCTGCACGTGCATGTCAGCTGGTTTGATTTGGATTTGTTGGCAAATGGACTAAGAAAAAAAAATTACATATTATCATTTATATTACATATTAAATATATTACATATTATATCTCAGTGCAGAGTGCACCGAGAGGGCAGTGAAATATTGAAACATCAATTTATTCACAACTGCCGAAGGCTTCTGGAAACGAAAAGACTGGCTGGCACCGACTCCAAAACCAAAAATAATTGTATATAGGTAATTGTTCTAAGAAATGTATTTGTTCTAAATAGTCCCAAAGTACTTATCAAGTAATAAAGAAAACAATTATTTGTTGCTTTTTAGTTCATATTTGAAGTCGGGTTTATTTTTTGTTAAAAGTTTATTTATTTCTAACTTTTTAATTTCCCTTTTGTCACTGATTTTTAATAATTGAATATGGGCAAACCAAATACGGGTATCGCGCTGCTTGTATGAGATAGTGTTCTTTGTGCCAAACGAAGAAATGTTAAGTTTAAAAAAGGAATATTATAATATATAAACTTTGCAAAGAGATAAAATGTAGGTATGTCGAATTGAGTCGTGTTCGAAGTTTAGGTTAGATAATAGCTGATTCGGATATCATGATTTGGATGATAACAAACTGTCAACGCGAACACTTGACTACAGATTGTTAACTTAGCGGGGATGATGAGACTCGAAATCGTCATCTGCTTGCGTATCGTGACACATAAGTAATGCAACGCCTGACACAGGCAACACTGCGATCTGGAATGCGGTGGAACACTACGATCGCCAACCCGCTTGCCAAGCGTGGCGATTATGACATTTAGCCCCATGCAAGGCACAGGAAAGCCATGGCCTCGAGTTCTCAGCGGCCTCCGATACCCATTTTACTATAGACGCCAGTGTATCAACTGAGTCAGCTAGGTGTGTGAAGAATGGCGCAAAACCGGACACTGTGGGTCACTTGGGGATCTATGTTCAGCGTTCTTTGGTTGTAATGATGGTGATTATGATGATGATGATGAGAAACACGTTACCAGAGAGCATCACATGGCAACCCCATTAAGCCCAAAACGGTTACCTTACACTTTTGTATCACTTGGTTCCGTTGCCAGAAGGTGGTACTTTCTGGACATAAATGGTTGATCTGTCGCCGAAAAACTTAACTATACGTTTTTACTGCATAAGTGAGTCCCGAATGACGGAGTTCGGGGATAATTCACTAAAAAAGAACATGCAACCGAATTCAGAACCTCTTTCTATTTTAAAGTTGGTTAAAAATACGTGCACGATAACCAAAGTGCATCTCATGACGATTCCATTAAGCCCAAACAGGACCCCGCTACACTATTTTATCATGGAGTTCCGTTGCCCACTTTAACAACGGAACCAACTTTGTAGTATATGCAGTCAAACTACGAAATAATTTACCAAATCCGTTCATAAATGACGGAGTTATAAGGTAACACGCAAAATATGAACATACAGTCGAATTGACAATATCCTCCTTTTTTTGAAGTCGGTTAAAAACTAAACAATTAACTTAAATAAACTCTTAATTTATATAAAACTCATCATTGATTGTAATTAATATTTTCGTAACGTAAACCCAACAAGAAAAAATAAAAATAAAAACTAGCTCTGGAGGCGCTGCACAACTTTGACAGCTACACTTAAGTAGAGTCTCGTAAGAAATTAGTTCCAGTAGTTTTCTGCTATAGATAATTAATAAATATTACAGGACATTCTTACACAAATACCTGAACCCCACGGTAAGGTCAAGAATTAAGGGTTGTGTTATGGGTACTCAGCAAACTATATAATACATAATACTAGCTTTTCCTTGCGACTTCGTCGGCCAGCCATGCACTTCTGGCTGTGGGATAAAAAATATCCTACATCCTTTCTCTACCAATATCATCCCAATTGGTTCAGCGGTTCAAGTGTGAAGAGGTAAAACAGACAGACAGACAGAGTTAGTTACTTTCGCATTTATAATATTAGTATGGATACAAATAGGTACTTAAAAAAATAGAAAACACCCGTGACTCAGGGACAAATATATGTGCTCATCACACAAATGCCCTTACTGGGATTCGAACCCAGGACCGGTTTCATAGGCAGGCCCATCCACTAGGCCAAAACATATTGTACCCGTTGCATATATTTTCACCTCGGGAGTGTTAAAACACTTGAATCCTACTACTACGCTACGCTCAGGCGTCTATTTTAGAATCCTCGCTGCGCTTGGGTTTATATTGTAGTCGCCTTCCCTTCGTTTAGGATCCAATGTACAGCCTCCCCGTAATTTTTTTTTTTCTCCCTTGTGACACAATCTAGTGTTCCCGCTGAGAGGTACCTATTCGTTTGCGCTACAAAAAATTGTGCACCATATTTTGACGCCGCGCCGGATGAAAAGCTTTTATAGCAATACATCATAAAGTTAAACGTCAAACGACAGTACCTATACGTTTGTATGAGAATATTTTATCACGTTAAGTAGGTATAAAATTGTAACGATAAAACAATTTTTTTACCGATACCGATTTATTGAAAATTATCATTATTATGTGGGCTATAGATAGATTTAATTGTTAAGTAGTTATGGAATACTTAACAATTAGATCTATCTATAGCGCATTATAGTACCTATAAAGATTATTTGGAAGTTAAGTACCTAGGTACCTAAAAATAATTTAAATTGAATATAAATATGTTTCTATGCTACGGACCCGTGGCTAATAAAAAATACAAAACTTAATTTACTATTTTGCTGTAAACCTTGTATGCAGCTGTATTATATACAACCTTTAGGCAAATTCGTTGGCACAGTCTGTGCAACTACCACAAAATACGTAAAAGTCACAAACCCCAGGGAAGTGATTGCATCATATTACCTTTTAGAATAATTGGATTGAATGACGAATGTTTTTAAGGCAAAATGCCTCAAGGGGCGCACAGTGTGTAATTTTGGTCCGGCTGCGGCCACGTGTTAAAAAATTACACGCGACAATAGAAGGGGTAGAGAGATATAGCGTTTCTAAGTGTATTTTAGAAATTTCTATACCGGGTGCGGCCTGTTATAGGAGCAAAAAAATTAGGGATAGCTTCTACACCACGAACGTAATAACATTTGTTCTACAACTTTAAATAATTGGGTAATTTATTACTTGTGATTTTTTCGAACAAACTAAATAGTATTTTCAATGAACAGCATCCAATAGTCTAGTTGACGTTTACTGTCAGCCTACAGACTTCATAGTTTTCGCAATACATTGCTTGCTTGGAAAATATTTTTTTATTAATCTTTATTAAACTATTAGTTATTTTTAAAAGTCGTAGAACAAATGTCGCTACGTTTATAGTGTAGAAATGATGCCTAAAGTTAAAGCCCCTATTACAGGCCACACCCGGTAGAAATAGGGTCGTCCAAAAAATATTACGATTATAAATGTGAAAACTTGTATTTTTGGATGTTTGTTGCTCGATCACGCAAGAACGACTGAACTAATTTAGATGAAATTTAGCTTAATGTTCAATCATCATTAATCATCAGAGTATACAATTCTTCAGATGATAACACGATGTTGTTTTCTTCCTTATCGTCAGTATCCCGTTCAAATTCACTAGAAGAATCATTAGAATTTTTTTGCGATGACGGGTCGTCATGGATAAGTACGTTATCCATTGTGGGTTTTAAAAGTTGCAGAACTTTTTCTGGAATGGCAGAATGTTTCTATTTTTTTTTTGTCTATCGCCAACTGACATAGTCGACAAAAGAGGGTCAGAAGACTCTAAAGCTCGGTGATACAAGTCAAGTACAGTGGTTTTACGGGCTAATTTTCGTGTATGGTGCTCTCGATCATAACGCCAGAATTTGTTCCTTGATTCACCGGTTTGTTCCGAGAGCATTCCAATGGGTAAGGAAATAGAGTCTATGATTTTCGCACCATGTATTAGTATTTTATGAACCGTGACGGTCATATTGCACCAGCCATATTTTTTGACGTAATTGGTAGCCAAATTGTTGAAAAATACCTGAAATTTCATAGAATCTATTTCCAAACCGCATGACAATGCCACTAGAATAGTATGTAGGTCGCCAAGAATCCATTTTTCGAGTCCTAAAATATTGGCAAAGGTCTTTCAATTTGATTCTGATAAAGCAGTACGGGCAGTATTACTGTCATTGGTTGTTAGTACTGATATTAGGTATAAGCGTAAGCTTGACGAGGACCCAACGTTATTTTGCGTAGCACAATATTTTAAGAGTCAAACTAAATAATGCCTATTAAAAACCTAAAAAATTGCGAAGATTATGTTTTGACCTTTTGGTTTTAAAAAGTTATGAGTGATTTAATGATATAAGTAATATAATAAACCAAAATTAACGATGTTATTTATAAGCAGAATCAATGAATATGACTTGAACATGATAATTAAATTTCCATAGAAAAGTTAGTGACAAACCTGAATATTTTTTTAAAAATTCATATCTCGTCACCCCTTCATTTTTATGAGCTGGCATTTAATACACAACTAAGTTATTATGTGTAAATTCAGCCCGTTAAAAAATAAAATGCGACCATTAAGGCACTGTCCCACAAAAAAATAGTTTTCATTTTTGGTAAAAACCTTAATTGTGTCTTAATTTACCGTGTTTTTATGAAGTTTTTTTTGCAGAGTTATGGCTAATAACTTCTTTTTCATCACACTTGCTCGTCAATGGCGTTGTTACTTGCGAGAGTACAGAGCAGTTATAGCCGATTTAGCTCACACGGGCTGTTAAGTTTAGTTTTAAAAATATACAGAACCTATACTTTACTTGGACTGAGGATGTTTCTAAACAGCCAAGGTGTATTTCATATCTTCAAAAGTTTGCTACAACCAACTTTTAATATGTATAAAACATATCTTTATTAAATTTGACTGCAATTGAATGTTTAGTATTTATTAAAAATAGTTGTTTTCTATTTGATTTTGATAATTGATACTATTTGGCAGGATGGTCTATCCACTTCGAAAACAAAACGCAGTTGTTAACATTATCTGTGGAAGACATTGAACAAAGTTGACATTGTTGACAATCTTTTATAGTGGATGCGGTCTGATAGGTAAAACTACACTACACTAGTAACTAATATTTTACCAACGAATTTATTTTATTTCCTCGCAAATGTGATGAAAAACATTGTATGGACCACGGGTGGTAAGTGTATAACAAACTTGAGTCATTAAAAGCCCTCCGACTTCGTCGTCGGGCTTCTAATAGACTCGCGTTTACTATACCTTACTTACCATCCTCGTTGCACAATGTACTATTATCTACGTACATGTCATAAGTGCTCTAAAATGCGTCCAGAAACCGTAGGCAATGACCAGCATTACCAACCATCAGAAAGATTTTTATTTAATGTTAACATTACCTACTGAAATCAGTACGTTTTGAATTTAAATTTGGAACAGCTGTCAAATTCAAGTGGGGTGTCTAATCTAGTATCTATAGATATTAAAACAGCCATTGATACGAAACGCCAATTCGTTATGTTTTTTAATATAAATCGAACGACATTTGAACTCGAGTGACAGTAGAATAGGGAGTTCATTCGCTTGTCTATGGTTTAAAAAAAAATTGACTGAGATACGAAATACGCAACGCCGCCGTTCCAAGCTGTCATTTGTTTTGTTCGTTGACGTTTTAATGTTTACAAGTAACCCTAGTAATAAGTCATTTCCCTACGGTTTCTGAACCCATCTTAAAACACTTAATGACATGTGTGTAGATAAAGTAGTGTATGTAACTATACATAATTAGGCATTACAACAATCGTGTGATATTATTATGAAACTCGCCTTCGGCTCGTTTCATAAACCCACACTCCTGTTATAATGCCCTTCATTATGCACATATACATAAACTACTATTATGAGAACATATTATATTTATTTGCATATAATGCATCTGAGAAAAGATATTGCATTTTTATGGTTTCTATGGGTTATTCTCGAAAATCACAATAACTCCGAAAATAATTATTAAAAAAAATTCGGTGCTTTTGTCAAACCTCTAAAATAGTAACAGCTATCAATTAAAAACATAAACCACACATGACCGCAACCAAGGCAAAATTACACACTGAGGGGCGCAATCAAATAAGTCAGTTTATTTTCCATAGCCAGCATTCTGGGTTTTCATTCATCAATAATTCAACATGGCCGATATAGCTGTTTCATTTTTATCTAATGTAAAAAGTATATTTTTCTGGTATTACAATAGAATACAAATATTATTTATTGCAAACTTCACTAAAAAACTTTGAGCAGATTAAATAAATCTTAGGAAACTACTTCACCAACCCAGGACCTTAACACTTTCTCTGCTACAATAACCTGAACTGCAGGCATAACCATAAGTAGGTAGGTATAACCCTAGAGGTTACCTTTTTTTTTGTCGCTGGGAAAATGTGTTTACGCTTCCCCCCGGGCCTGGGGTAGGCCCATGATGGTAGTGAGGGGGTAAGTGGGACTCTCTCCTCGCTGCTGCTCTTGCTAGCCAAGAGGAAGGGAGGAGAATACCCACTAAAAACCGAGCGGCGTCGTCCGCAATGCCGTTAGGGGGAGTGCCACTGGATCACGATCGCACGATTTTCATTTTTTTTTACCAATTATAGATTAACTTCAACTTTATTTCAAATAGAGAGCACTCTATACTTTCTGTTTGCTTGATGACGTGGTACCTATACCTATACTTACGTCACTAAGTAGGTATTGCAACAGACACGTCGACCATACAGTATTTAATAGATACTTAAGTACAATACTACCGTTATTCTTTGAAAATGGCTTCATTGGAACAGTTGCCTGTTACTTTCATTGATACCATCATCATTCCAGTCAAATCGTATCGATTTATTGGACTGGACTTTTTTGAGGATGGGAAAAGTAATTTTAAAAATTATTTCAAATTCATGATGTTTTTTATTCTGGCTTTCGTATTTTCCTTTGGCCTGATATATTTCTATATTAAAATAAACGAAATCGATGCTGGTATTTTGGAAACTTCTAATGTTATGTGTACTTCCTGTCTTATGATTCAATGTAAGTTGCGGTTACCTCTAGTCTTTAAGGTTGACTCACGTCGCACCGGTCCGCGTCCGAGTCGAGACCACCGTCGCGACATTTCGTACCTATTGAATGAATCACGTGACCACCGAGCCACTCGGCCCGGGCACGGCCCGGGTACGGGCCGGTCGTGCGACGGCCGTTACAGCTCAGCTATGTAAAAAGGCTTGGCTTGGCCCAGTGATGAGAAGGTGACGTAAAGTCCACGCGATATCGACGGGCCTGTGACGATCGACTCGCAACAAAAGTCTAGATGGAACGACGCTCGTGTTAATGTCAATATTCGAGTGTCGGGCCGCTCGAGCCCGGGCAGCCTCTGTGAGTGCCCGGTGGGTCTACGGTGGGCTCGGGCTCGAAAGGTCGACGTGTAGGAGGAGCGATGGTGTAACGAGAGTCATCCTTTTTACTCAGAACAGTCCACAGAACACCCGGGTTAGCACATTATTCAATAAGCGAATAGACCGGGCACTAGTTGCATTCGCGGCACGCACAGTGCGCGTCTCCGGGATCGCCAGCAGGTTCCGTTCCGATACCGTCGCACGGGACGCACACTGTCGGTACTCAGATCTACCAGGCCAAAATTTGGTGACGGCACTGCCAGACCCACCAGGCCTAGGACAGCGGGATTGTTTATCCGGCCATGACCTAAGGAATGGAAGCAGTGTAGAGAGCAGCTTGCATCTGAGCTCCAGGCTGTCCAGGTCGAACATTCCCAACACAAAGCGGGAAGTGAAGGGATATGGATAGTACCCATGCGTCTATTTATACTAATATCGCGCAAACTTTCGTGGAACTCGTTATAGCATTATGATGTACCACCTCGTGCGTGTCCCATACGACAAAATGTCTTATAATATCTTAAATCTCTGTATGAGCTTACAATCTGTATTTTTCCAAAATTGTTTTTTTACTCAATAATAAACTCTCATAATTTTTCTAGGTGCATCTAAGATATCTTTAATTAAGAAGAAGCATCTGATAAGGAGTGTTGTTTACGGCATAGCTGAGCTGTGGCCAGGCGAATCACAAGACCTAGAAAAGAAGATTATCATCGACAGTTGGCTTCACCGCATTAAAATAATAAATGACTGTAAATACATATTTATAATATCTATCAGTGGCGGCGGGTCAACTTATTTCTTGGGCAAGACGGACACAATGGCTTTGCTCTTTCGTCATGAGCCCAAGGAAAACAGACTGTTGAACTGTGTTGAACAAAGTTAGTTATAGGTAGTTAATCCGGTGGGAACGAGCTTGAATAGACGCGCCGCCGCCGCTAGCTATGAAATAAACCAGCCAAAAATGGATTAGGTATATCGTACACGACGTCGTTTGAGACACTATTACTACTATGCGATATGCGATATAATAGAACTGGAATACTGTCCCTTACGCTTTAGAAATAAATATGGCATAGTCAAGTATGTGGTAGTCATCCTCTGGTCCCACCCTGACACTCGGATCACCCTTTTCTGTTTCAGTTGTATTCAAGTTCTCTATATTCGGTTTAACAGTCTTCAACGGTGTGGCAGTATTTATCTACTTTGTGAAACGTTACTCCGATGAAAATGCTGCATATGTTTTGGCTTTCCACCAACACTTTCCGTTCGAGATTAACTCGCTGTGGAAATACTTGCTGATTTGTTTAATGCAATGTTTAGCAAGTAAGTAACCACTGATGAATATTATGTAGTTATATGTTAGATAACGAACGTTATTCCCAAACACGAACATTTTGAGTATTCTTTTGAAAGCATAACACAAATCTACATTTTTCCGAATCGAAATAAGTAGGTAACTGGAGATCGTCCTAAATAAATTAAAACATAAGTACGGTATACAATAGTTACTTTGTTCGTTGCTATTGACTATCGTCGCTCTAAGACTGAAATAAAACAGTACAACACTTCTGGACAACGACTCATTGCGGGTGGCGGGTAGCTCTCCGCCTGGGCTGCGATGTTTGTGTACCTCATAAATGGGAGTTTTCAAAATTTGGTACACCCAATTAGCGAAAGTTGTTAAAAAAAATTTAATCACTGTTAGTTTCGTGACGACAATTAAGCATTACATTTCGATAAAAACTTGGTTTTGCTGTTCATTTTATAAACTAAACCTAATTAAAGACAAAAAGTCGATTTTCATAAAGATTTCATGCTTAATTGTCGTCACGAAACTGACAGTGATTTTTTTTTTTAACAACTTTCGCTAATTGGGTGTACCAAATTTTGAAAACTCCCAAATGCATTTGCGGCGCCATGGTGGAGGCTATAATGGCCACCACGCTCTCAACGACATCGTACGGAGGACCTTAATATCCGCCAACATCCCCTGTGTGCTGGAACCTCCGGGCCTCTATCACGCCGACGGCAAAAGGCCGGACGGCTTAACGTTGATGCCGTGGCAGCGGGGGAAGTGTCTGCTTTGGGACGCCACGTGCGTCAGTACGTTCGCCGCCTCGCACCTCGGTCGAACAGTGCGAGTAGCTGGGGCCGCTGCGGATTTTGCGGCAGTCAAAAAGCGCGAAAAGTATTTGGCTCTGGGCAGTAATTACTTTTTTGTACCCCTTGCATTCGAGACTACTGGGTGCTGGGGGTCAGAGGCTATTGCCTTCATTAGGGAAGTGGGACGTCGAATTAGAGAGAGAGGCTCTGACGCCCGCGCGGGTTCTTATCTGGTGCAAAGGTTGTCCGTCGCTATTCGGCGTGGTAACGCGGCCAGTGTAATTAATGGGTACCTTTGCACTAGGGACGACACGAGAGGGACTATTTGACTAGGCATAAGTTAGTCTTAAGTTAGCCGGTAAAATGTATTTTTGACATGAATAAATACTTACTTTAATCGTAACGTTGTATTGTTGTATCGTTTAGACGTAAATTGTTACAGTACTGTAAAGCATTTGTAACAATGCGGATGAATCAACAATTATATTTAAAAAAGCGATTTATTTTAAATGACCTGTATGCCATAGTCACTCAGACCTAAGTAGGTTGACACCGTTGTTGTAACGATAACGGGAGACGGCTGTAATGCAACAAATTCGATTAACGGCCAAGACAAGAAATGCCAATGAAGTTCATAACAAATCATAAAACATTGAAGCATATCTATACCGTTTACGTTTCATATTTTGAAAAATGTAGTGGGTACTTACCTATTATTTTAAGAAGTCTCAAACTACAGGTCAAATTTAATGATTAGGTACTTACATTAAGTGACCCTACATCTGATTTATTGATCGCTCGTATAGGATTTACTTGCAAAATAATATTTGTGTGCTTAAATTACGCGTTCTGCATAGAGTGGCGGGATCACACAAGTGACAGGGTTGAGTGGAGAAAAAGCGGGGTGGCCTTGCCCAGTAGTGGGGCACAAACACAGGCTAATAAAAAAAAACTTGACCGTACACTTAAACTACTTATGGTTACGTTTAGCTACAGTGCTCTACGAATGCTGCTATCTAGCCTGCGACATGTTTCTCTTCACATTGACTTTCGACGTCTCCTTACTGCTGAGGCTGCTGCAAGTTGACCTGCGGAATATGACCGTCGAGAGAAGTGGACCGGGGGTGGAGGAAGCTATAGACAACCTTAAGAATGTAGTGAAGAGACACCAGAAAATTTTGAAGTAAGTGTAGGACTTGCGTCTTTCCACCCAACATTGCGTCATGCTGGAGCTTCCGCTGAAGCTACTGAACTTCTCAAACGGCGCAAATATAGGAACAGCTATTGATTCTAGCTGTATGTTTGTGCAGTTTGGAGTGGAGGTAAAAAAAACTGCGCAAATTACTCGTCGACGTTACAGCTGGCACTTTTCTTGCTCAGTGCATCTCAATTGCCATTCAGCGTGGCAACTCCGCCAGACTACTGAGCACCCTTCCGGCTGTCCGGCTCTGAATTAGAGTCGATTTTTTATATCTATATATTCAGGTTAATATTGTAAGTTAATATAAATTGTACAGTCGACGTCAAAGATATGTATACATTTTTTCACCTTAATCCTTTGTAATAAGGTGCATAAGTGTATACATATCTTTGACGTCGACTGTTCTACTAATGAAAACCTTAACTAAAGGACCTCGGTTAACGTTGTAACGTGTCTATGTATGTTGGCGTTCTGTATTCGATTTTTGATATAAGGGCCTGATTACACATTGATTAGTGTTTAGTGCGAGCTCATACTTGTTATTAATTATTACATACTTGTTGTTATGCTCATATTTGTTACTAAACACAAGTACCAAATGTATGAACTTGCACTAAACACTGTGCAATCAGGCCCTAAGTTCCGTATTACTTTTCCAACAGTTGTTGTGGATACGGGCTTGTGGAGCTCAATTATTGATGTTAGCAAGCAGTGTTTTGTTATTATGACACGGCAGAACTACGTACATAGACGCCCTTTAGTTAATATTCTCATCTAGGTCATGTCATATGCAGCTTATCCTCAAAGTTCTCGTTTGCTATTTATTTCTATAAATTAACATCGTGGACGCATACATACATGCCTTTGACATTTAACTGTAGGTTGTAAACCATCAGGTACGGATTTCGTTAACTACTGCTAGCCTAATATGGTCGGATTTTTATCACTTGTCACAATATCTGTCACTTTCTAACAAGTATGTAAGTGCGAAAGTGACGGATAGCGCGATAGACGATAAAATGTCAACCATGGTAGACGTTCAGGTCATCGTTGCGTTGACTGGAATTGCTGTGATCTGATGGGAGATGATTGAGAAGCACGTTGGCTGCAATGGACAAACAAAAGGATGTGGCTTGGTTAATACTGACGGCTAACTAATCGATGTCTAAATTAATTGTAATTACTAATTATCGTTACAAAACTGATATAATTTAACTATTTACTTGTCACGCTAATTGAGGATACTTTCTTCTAAAAACTCTCAAATACTAATTTATTCACTTTCTTTTCTCAGGTTAGCCGACACATTGAATGAGATATTTAGTAATATTATGTTTACTCTATTAATGTTCTCGTCTCTGATTATGTGTTTCTATGGATTTCTTTTCATCGTAAGTCCATAATCCAACTTTATATATACCTAGTTTGTAAATAGTAGCTGCATTTTATTCTATCCCAGTGAAGTGAACGTTGCTAGACTATACTTTCTACCTCCTTTTATACCTTTTATTAGGAAAATCCTATAGCAGACAGTGGGTATACTTATTGTGTACACGATATGATACTTTTTTTTAATGTTGTAGGTAATTTCTGACAAGTTTCAAAAGTTCATGTACATCACGGCTGCGTTAGACATCCTGTTTGCTGTCTTCTATATTATGTTGCCGGGACAGACTCTGATTAATACAGTGAGTACAAAGCACAATCTCGTCCTTGCTTCGTTATCCTCAGTGCTGAGGGTGGTGATATCCTACATGGACCACATGACACTGGATGACAGATTTATAGACCTTTCGATCTCTTGCGACTTGCTGATCTGGTCAGACCATCGCGTTGGACTGTGACTGTGTGCCCCTTACTCTCACACCTTCCACCGAACCTATGACCATAAGTCGTTGTAAGTTGACTACAGCCTTCCTGGTTATGTATCCAAAGAATTCAAGAACTCTGCGGTGACATGTAAAATGAAAATTACTTAAATCCAAAGTTAGGTACAATCAATTTAATCAAAAATACCGATACGACATCTACCGTAATATTAAGACGTTACGGTGCATGTACACATATTTTATTTTGCCACTTTGCACGTAAAGACTGTATCGATAATTATAGGGACACATGAAAAGTGACATATTTTACACATTTTGTATACTTGAACATGAATGTCGTTATGAGATGTACCTTAAACATATTTAAAGCATAATTATTAAGTTTTCAAGTAAGTTGCTCCTGAGCCCTGGCAATTTTACGAACTTGGATTCGTCATGCTTCATCAAGATGCGGACAACACTAACGGTGACAGTTTTGGCCGCTTTTACCATAGTTTTTTTTAAATCTGTTTACGGAATCTGCTGCCGAGGAGCGTTGGCGTAGTATCCTCATCATATTAGCCCAATATTCTTCTATTGGTAGTACTTCAGGGTAGTTGGGCGGATTCATAGACTTGTCTATATATTGGACATCATTGGATTCCATCCACTCCCTGGTGCGAGCCGCATAATGGCAACTCGCCAATTCAGGCCAAAATAAAGTAGGCTCTATATGCTGTCAAATCATGGGCAAAATCCGCTTCTTTAAACACTCCCTGATGTAAACGTCAGTAGTCATTGTAGGAGTACTAAAGAACGCTGTGGATTTCATACCGCATTCACATATCGCCTGCCATACCATGGCCTTCGACCTGAATTTTTCGGCGTATATTGACGTTTTACCCTCGTCCAGTTTTTCTCCTTTGCGGACAGTGAAGTATTGAGGCCTCGGTAGTACTGAATAATCTAGTTTCACATAGGTCTCGTCATCTTGTATTATACATTGATTATTTTTCGTCAATACGGTGTCGTAAAATTTTCTAAGGCGAGTTTTTACGCTTGCGGCTTGCTTTTGAGATCGTTTAAGCTGTAGTTGCTTCCGATATGTCCTTAAATTGTTTCTCTTCTTTGCCCTCTAAACTATGCCTTCCAATATCCTACACTTTTTGGCCACGTCTCTAATTGTAGCATTAGGTATTTTTTTGATTATTTGGAATATCTTTGACTCCACATTGCGATTATATAAACCAACTTTTCTACCGCTATGTGGCTTATCTTTGAAGGACAGATCCCGGACATACTTTTTGATTGCATCAAAGGCAGCGGAACGACTTACATTTTCAATTTGAGCAATTTTTCTCATGGAAATGCCTTTCTCACGTATATATTTGTCCACGATCCGTTTTCGTTGTTCTGGTGAGAGACCTCTCATTTTGCGAAATTTAAATGAAGCAAAGAAAAAAATGTTAAAATATGTGCTCTACAACGTGCCACCTGAGACCTACATGTGACGATTATAGCGTAAAACAAATAAAAAATAAAATGTGAACCGAAACTTTTGTCCCTATAATTATCGATACAGTCTTTATCTTTCATCTTGACTGCACTGAAATAATATCGACATCTTCTTACAGAGCAGTGGAGTCGCTGACGCCGCCTATGACACCTTGTGGTATAACGGCGATGAAAGATTCAAGAAAATGATTATTATCATTATTGCGAGGTGAGTATCCCGGGCACAAAGGCTCAGCGGGGTCGAAACTTCTTAAGAAATAAACGCTCTGTAGAAAGAAATAAGCGCTTTGAATTGAATTGAATCTGCAGCTATATTCACTGCTGTTTAAAGGCTTGGGCACATAGGCGCGTTTTGCGAGCGTGGCGCAGCGAGGCGCGACATTGCCGTCCGAATTTGTGCCTTATTTCGTTACATTAGCCACACCGGTGTCACGCTGCGCTAGCGCCACACTCACAAAACGCGCCTGTGTGGCCAAGCCTTAAAGATCGAGAAATAGCACGAAAGTCCGGGCGAACACTGAAAAGGATTTTTAAGAGTTCAAATAAACAATAATTATATAAAAATCTAAACAGCTTTATTGTTTTTGTTTAGATATTTATCTACAAACAAAAAGCTGGGGTCTGCATAGTGATGAACGTTGTTAAGTTGTAGTTCCGCTATTACGACTAAGTATTACCGGAACTTTCTTTCCAATAGACGAAATGAGAAAGGGATTGACGCTAATATTATAAGTTATTATGCAACAGGCCCCGGGTGTTCCAGTTTTTACCTTAACATAACTAAGGTTTTGTAATATGTGTGTTTATATATCTATTAATTTATTGTTTTCGTTTTTATTTTTAATTGTATTGTTAATAAGACGAATGTTTTGTGACTCATAAGATAGCTTTCATGATGATTTTCAATATTTTACACCATATTAATAAGATCGATTCATTTTTAGGGCACAAAAACCATGCAAATTGGAAGCAAAAGGATATGCTGATATTAACTTTGAAACATTTTACACGGTAAAGCTTTTTTGTTTCCATATTTTTAATAGCAAGTCATTACACAGCAGTACAGCACTGCACCAGCTTAAAGGCAGAATTTCGTTCTTCTTTTTTTGCCGTGGTGGGTCGGACAAATACATAAATATTAAAAAAATATTTGGGGTTCCTACCAGAGATGGCCAAAATTTATTCGAATGACGAATAACGATTGAGAATAACAGAATCATTCGCGAATAACGAATACACTTTTCGAATAATTATTCTTATTCGAAATTAGGCAAATAAATTATTCGCGAATAATTTATTCCACGAATAAAATATTCCACGAATAATTTATCCGCGAATAATATTGCCGAATAATTAGTTATTGAAATAACTACCTTCGTGCCTTTTTAGATGTATTATTTTTTTTAATTATATCCCAAACATTTCAAAACAGTCTTTATAGACACATATTATATTTGGTATCTAAGAAGAAGCTCGAAAAATTTGACTGACATGTCGGCGGTGGGACCATAGCACTAGTTCGAGAAATTGAGCTTCTCGCACGCTACGCAGCCACAAAAAGTACCACTTTTTGAGCAACTGTATTAAACACTAAATTCAACAAAACATATCCATTAATTCGGCTTAAATAAATTGAAAAATTAACTTTAAAAATGATGAAAACGATGAACTAAACATTTGTGTAATGAATCATTCATGGTATTTATTCGAATAAAATAACGAATAAATCATTTATTATTTGAAAATGCAACCGAATTATTTATTCGCAAATAAATCATTCCAATTTTTCTTTTTTCCAGATCTTAGGCACAACTTGGTCATATATATCAGTAGTTAATCAAATGTACCAAAAGACAATGTAAGTAGAAGTGAGACTTAAACAATTATAATCCCGAATAATCGGGTGATTTTTAAGTAATTACATAAAATTAAAGTAGTTACACCAGATATACCTACCTATACACGTTTATATAATTGTGACCTGAATCCACTTTTAAAGTCGGGGTTATTTCTATTGTATTCAAGAACACTTTTTAATATGAATAAAGATGAAGATATGCAATAAATAGACCTGTGTTTTCTTTAAGGCTCGGGCACATAGGCGCGTTTTGTGAGCGTGGCGCAGAGGGGCGCGACGCTGCCGTCCGAATGTGTGCCTTATTCCGTTACATTAGCCACAACGGTGTCACGCTGCGCTACTGCCACGCTCACAAAACGCGCCCATGTGCCCAAGCCTTTATAACTGCACTAGCTAACCCCGCGAACTTCATACCGCTGGAACACATTCACGGTGGAACTACTTCATAGTTCATACTAAAGTCTACTAGAGTGGTATCTTACGCCGACAAAGTCAGTGTCAAATGCTGTTCTAACGGTTAGAACTGCTAGAATCTAACCTTACCCAACAGACATGACTCGAAACAACTGTATTTTATTATCTTACTGTTCATCTATTCCTAATACAACTAATTTCATTTATTATCTTACTGTTCATCTATTCCTGAAATTTCGACAATTGATAATTTGACCAAATGAATAAAGGGGGAAATGTAAATGTGTTCAATATTCGTTTGGAAACGATACTAATGCGATATGTTATTTGGGAAGTTATATTGGGAAAAACAATTTGCTAAATGGCAGTGCCTGCACCCATATCACTTTCTCACATTATTGTTAGGTGAGGTGAGTCTCTCTGGGTGACAGTACGTTTGAACTGGAAGAGTTCCATAACAATAACTATTTCTGATTATGGGAATCGTGTTTTTAGTAATCTAGATGTCCCATAGTACGTTACTGACAGTACTAAGTACTAGTAGTAGTAATAGTCCTTAACAGCAAGCATAAAGGTTCATTTTAAACTGTAAAAGCTGTCACCTGAAGTATAGATAATATCACCGAAATTAATATTTTCGAGCAATAAGAATGACTGTATTTAAATAAAGAATTCGGATATATTTTGAAATATTTTTAGGCTCCAGTTAGGTGTAGATCTGGTTTAAAGTAAAATTTTTTTTGTTATGATTTCAAATTCCAATACAGAAATATAAATTAAATAAAAAACCTGTTTTTTCTTCATATTTGTATTGTCAATTTATGTATAATATCTCACAATATTTGCAGCATTCTAAGAACAATATACAAATTTTCATGATCGATTTAAATGATGACTCAAATATTTATAAAATGTACAACATAATCTCATTCGTTTTGAACTAAGTTAAATATGTACAAAATATTAGATCTGATAAAATTGTATAGATACAGTATTTTTATAGATTACAATTATATAAATAGTTTAAAAATTAGAGAACTGTACATGATATCAGGTCATAATATTGTTTAAGCTTCATTGTTTCTTCACTCCTGCTGCGGGGTTACTCTTGGATATAACTGCAACAAACATAATTACATGTATTAATTACAATACAAAAGTTTCTGCTATAAAAGTGCAGAAGTTAATTATAACAAAACCAATCATTTTTTGAAGCAGACATGAATTACGAGGAATAATTTTCGTCATATGTAAATCGTCGTCGGGTGAACAGGGTACATTATTATTTCTTTTTATACACTAGCAGCTCTTAAAAACGTGTAAATCACAGTACTTTTGTTTTATATGCACTGTTTAAAGTTCAAAGTGTCCAGTCTATTTTTTAAGACAAGTGTTCACTGATGATCCACTAATGGTGCTGGATTTTGGTCGAGAGCCACATATTCACCACACGATTCGGCAAGAAGTTTTTCCTAAGGTTACTAGCACACAGAAGCTTGAATGGTTATTTATGGTGTCAATCGATTAGTTTCATAGTAAGGATCAATTGTTTGTACACCATTTGCCGTTGGATATATCGGCGCTGTGGTCACAAATAACTGAACAACGCCTCTATTGTTAAGGCGATAAAGTGCACGTTCCAATATTTGTGACCAACTCCACAGCTCTGATATGTCTGATGCCGACTGTACCTAGAGACTAATCGCCTTAAAGTTATCAAGTTATCTCATTTACGCTGTCAATGTAACACTATTTAACAAAAACTGTCACTTGAGACGTCATTTAGGTACTCGTAGTTGGTACTACACGTTTGTCTACTTGAGTACTGATTTGAACAGATTTTTCTACTAAAGTATGATATTTTCGCCGATAAAAATGTAATACCTATTTGAATCCAGCATCGTTTCAATACAGACAAAAAACAAGTAAAATAAATGTTTTTATGAAAATTGGCAATAGACGAGTAGTCTATCCCGCACAAGAGATACAGTCGCGACACCAGGATCACAAGACCGCGAAGAAGTATTTCAAAGCTAATAAAAAGTCGGAGGCTCACCCCGAGCAGGTTCCTGGGCACGTAGCCCTCGCGACCATTGTCGTCGCGACACCACCACCACTCGCGCTCGCTGTCGTCTCCCTTGCGCAGCACCTGCAGCCGCGCGCCCGTCGAGAACGAGAGCTCGTCCGGCCGCGCCGCCGTGTACGAGAACACACCGTACACTAGCCCGTTGTTCATTATGCCTAGCTTCTCTTGGACGCCTGAAATAAAAATGAATTTATAGATATGCAGCAATATCCACAGCGCAGCATTTGTACCACACACGCCACACGCTTCGTCGAAAAATACAAAAACAAATCCATATGTAGCTTCGTCAATATGTCTCGTACTAATGCGTATTGTAATATTATTTTTACTAACTACTTTTATTTTTAAAGAGAGAAACGGCAATATTATAATAAACAAAGTTTAATGCAATGTTCCTTGGTGTTTTAGTGAAGTCCCGTAAAAAACAGGGTTATTAAGTTTCTATCAAGCAGAGGTTCAACTAGAAACCTTTAACTCTGCTTTTAGTTACTCGTATCTCTGTTATGTTTACCTATATTTTCTGATGATATTCTGAGGTCATCGAACGAAAAAAATAGAAACAATATTTACAAAGGCCCTTAACTAAATACGAACTAGGAAGCACAGTTTTTGCGGCCCAGATTTTGTCCTTAAACTGAATATAAACCACCCTCCAATGTCCGGGCAGTAGCGTCCCTTGACCAGTAGGCCTAGCACAAGAGGAGCACGAGATTATCTCGCGGCGAGATAGACTGCCCGTCCTTATCTAACTATATTATTCAAAGAGGGACCTGTAGTCTATCTCGGCTCGAGATACAGTCGCGGCCCTCTTGTGATAGGCCTACAGGAGAGCGATGGTACATATCGAGATTATCGAGATAAAGCGTGGCGATCATAGGCATGCGTGGCAATTACGGCGTTTAGCCCTACTTTTGGGGGAAGCCTATGTTCATCAGTGCACGTCCTTGGACGCTGATAGGTAAGCAGTTTAACTATTTTCAGCTAGATGCGATAATTGTATATGAACCTTATCTTCAAGCCTATAAGGCTCATAGTTCCAGTTAACTTACTGTAAAGGTACTCTGAACACCCGTCGAAGCCTTCTTCGTCCTCCTCGCACTTCTCGGCGGCCGTCTCGTGGTCCGACAGCGTCGTTGCAAATATGCACGCACCTGAAAATGTTGTTAATTTGTCAAAAAGAGTATTGCACTCTCTGTCTCCCTACAGGGGGCCGATTTTTGAGCACTCGGCGCTTGAATCGTGACATTTTAAACTCTTTCAAACACGAAGAGATGGTATTTAAGAAGCATTAATCATTTAAATATATAATCCTGGGTATCGAAACTATACATTTTGTGTAAAAATGATGGTAATAAACTTTTGTGTGTGATTGTTTTCGTTCTCAAAGTTTTATGAATTCGTGTGCACGACTCCCAAAAATTGGCCTCCAAAAAGATTAATTATTTTTTTCTAAAAAAAATTGTGATACCTACTCGTATTTAACGTCAAATTAATCAGGGTGAAAGAAGAACAAATTAAATAACATAAGAAAGAGAAAGATATATTGTGTTAATTTTTAATTTCTTATTGAGACTATTTATTATATCGTCACTACTTTGAAAAAACCTCGTAACTCATTCTGGCAATCAAAAGAAAAATGACATAACTATGTAAGGGATGGGTACAGAGTTACTGCGTTTCAACTTGGAATATCTGTGTCAGATACAAGATTTTTTCAAAGTAGTTTCGAACTAGTACTAGAGATTTTGAATATGTGCTTTTACTATTTACTAAACCGGTAAGTACCACGTTGCTGATATGCTGGTGTACATCATAATGATCACTCTTGAGCGGCGGGCACCTCAAACTGTTGCTGTTTCCCATATATACACCGTTCACATGAATAGGTTAAAATGCATTTTACTTTAGTTAAGGGAATGATATTCCTACAGCTCTAATATGCTCAAGTAGTTGTAGGCGCTCGTGTATAGGTAGGTATCTATGTGTATCACAATGTGTAACTTCCTTTACCTAACTTTAGAAGACGGACCCCCCAGCTATTAGACGGAACTTTATAGAAGTGGAAAGCTAAATGTGTGTTTACCATTGTCGACAAGGAAGCGCACCATCGGCAGGTTGTTACAGGACGCTGCGCAGTGTAAAGGCGTCCATCCGTCCGAATCCTGCGCGTTCACGTCACAACCCAGCTCCACGAGAAACCTGAAGACGATATATTGTCAGTTAGTACAAAATTACATATAAAAAATACAGGAAAACCACGTGCAGGCAGTAATAAGAACAAAGACACGTAAATATTTAGCTAGATTAGGAAACATAAAAAAAAAGTTACATTTTGAATAATATATATATATAAATGCCAGTCTACACCAGAACGGATAGCGCCATAACATTTTATCGTCTATCGCGCTACCCGCCACTTTCGCACTCACATATTTGTTAGAGCGTGACAGATATTGTGAGAAATGAAAACCCGACCAAATTAGACTAGCAGTTTTAGTTTCACACATTTTAGAAAATATCTAGTCTCGAGAGACGAAACACCATCTATATGTAGCAATCGTAACTACAACGTTTCGTACTGCACCAAATATTAACATTTCACACTACTCGGAGGTAACGACATCTAGTAAAATTTTCCGGAACTTACTTGACAATTTCAAAATGCCCCGCGCAGATGGCGTTATGCAGAGCAGTGATCCCTTCGTCATTTGCAGCGCTTGCATTCTGCACCTAAAAACATACATACAATTAACTAATGAACTACAGTGGATTAATGCTAAACTCGCCGATTCGCTGTAAGACACTATAACATACGATTTAAAGTTCACAATTGCATGAACTTATTTTAAATAAATAGAGCTGTTAGTATTTTTCGCAATGAATACAGCTCGGTTTCATTGGACCGCATTAGATTACGCGTTCACTCTATTTAATTAGATTTCTCCGTAGCGTAGGATTTTGTAGGTGTGTAGTAACTAAGATTATAATCTGATTCTACGCCATAGATGATTATTATTATTTGTACTGCGAATGTCTAATTACTTACGCAATGAAAATAAAAACGTTCTGACATCAATAAACGTGGGCGAGTTTGTTGGGAGTTTTTATTTATGTAAAATAACAAACCTGTGTTGCAGTTTTCTTGACAAGCTCCAACTCGCCTTCTAAACTAGCATCCAACAGCAGCGCGAGGGGATCGAAGCTCACTCGCCTCGCCAAGGGCGCCTTGCCGCCCTGCTTCAGATTTCCTTTCTTTGACCGCCTCAGCACATTCTCAGAACTCTGAGAATCCTGACCGTTCAAGTCGACAGAACTTATCTGCTCCGCTATGTCTAACACATTATCCTTATCTTCACTCTTCTCATTTGAACTTATAGATATGTTATTATTCATTAGCTTATCTACCTCGTCCTTGCTTTTCGTTTTTTCTTTTAGGCCGTTCTGCATTTCCATAGGCACTGAATCTAAAGTTAAATGATCCATTTCTGGGAATAAAAATGCCGGCGGCATTTCGATTCTGCGATTGATACTGACGCTAACCGCATTTTTTGAATTCGTATTATGGTTCCTTAGCTTAGGCTGTTCGCTAAGCGGGGGTTTTCTAATCGTTAGTGGACGTGCTTTTATAATCATATCATTACTGTTACTGCCGTTACTTAGTTCTTTCTGATTTTGTGATTCGCTGTCGTTGGATGAATCTGGGACAGGAATCGTGGGCATAATTGTATCGCCTTGGTTGTAGGCTTCATTGTTCACTGACTGTCTAGGTGGAGTCTGTAAATGAAAGTTCGCATAAAAATCAAGTTGAACATGTTTTCCACGAGCACTTTTGTCAAGTCGCCTAACATTACAAGATATCTTACAAGACAAATTGCGCAAAAATATCTTAAACAATCTTATAACCCTTATCCTGACGGGACTGAAATGCGGATGGAGTAGGTGTAGGGTTTTTGCAGGTTTTGTTTTATAATCCTATATTTTACTCAAACATTGTATAAACCTTTAAACAAAACTCTGTTTATAATGGTTAATGGTTTATTATAAATACAAGTAAATAGTAAGAAGAAAAAGTAAACAGGTTTTTAGGCCAAAAACACTAGGCGGCCCTGACATTTTTTTTTCGGTAGTAGGAGGTAACAATAGTGGGCAATAAAACATATCCCTTTTAAATAACATCAAGCGAATAAAAGACGAAAAATTCTTTCTGTTAGACGTTTTCGTGAAATTAAGTTAGTATTTTCATTAAGGTACCCCATCAACCAAGGTAGAAAGGTAGGTAACTATTTTTTTTTTCTGAATAAGACGGATCCTTATTTTACTTTCTTCTGTGAGCCGAAAAATAACTGCTCATAAATAACGGGTGTAAAAATTTGTAAAGGCAGGAACTAGGTTTTATGGATGCGCCACCACTGCTTTGAACTTACACCATTTTAAGAACTTAGCACATCTATTTGTGGATATCGCAAAACAGTACAATGGTGATGGTCTATTGTAGGCAGCAGAAACAAAAAAGCAAAGAAGCGCAAATCAAAAAAGATTGTGTTTGATGTAGACGTACCTTGATAGTTGGTTTCGGTGGTAGCGCCGGTTTGGGGGACTTGTCGGCGCCGCTTACGTCGGGCGTGGAGAGCGGCGTACTAGCACTTTGCGGAGGGGACAACAAGATGCTTTGCGAGGAGTTCTGACCAGGATAGCTACTCCCTGTCCCACTCGAGAGCCCTGACGCGGAGTTCCTCACAATCTGGGGTTGGGAAGTGACCGTGTTACTAACTATGTGATTAGATGGGGGTGCGAGGCTTTGGGTCTGGACGGTTTGCGGTTGGACGGGTTGAATCTTTGTGGAGGATGTTTGATATATGGGTGATGGCTTCCCGCTTGAGACCTGAACCGATGTAGGGGCTACACTCGATACGGGTTTCTGGAATGAATGAATGACGATGGTATTTACAAATGATGTGAAAATGAATATCTAAGTGACGAAGCGAAATAAAATGCATGAATGGTATGAAAACGCTTAGTTTTACATTGAACTTACTCCAAATCCTATAGAACTGCTAGCGGTGGTCGTAGTGGACGCGAAGCTTGGAGAGTTTCCTTTTGTGACGTTACCCTGTAAACTTTTTCCTCCGCTACTCTTCGAGCCATCATTACTTTGACTATTACTCTGACTTAGCCTAGAATTGTGTTGATATGTGTGATTTTCTTTACCCTCTTGGTTACATCTATTAGAAGAATCGGACTTCTGTAATTGATATGCGTGTTCCTGAGGATATGTAGTTTCGTGTTGACTTAGTGGGGTAGCCAGACTTTTATTCACAACCGAGAGAGGCGTTGAATGTACA
This sequence comes from Grapholita molesta, assembly GCA_022674325.2. Taxonomy (NCBI): domain Eukaryota; kingdom Metazoa; phylum Arthropoda; class Insecta; order Lepidoptera; family Tortricidae; genus Grapholita; species Grapholita molesta. The sequence continues at coordinate 9,647,033 of CP053135.2, read as the reverse complement.
GTCATATGGTTGACGTTTATATTGGCTTGATTCTTGCTTTCTTGACTATCCTTCCCATTAACTTCCGGCTGTTTTAATTTACCAGTTTGAGGGAATTTTGTATTATATGGCAATGTCTGGTACTTTGGATCTGATTTACTGGCAGCAAATTCGGGTAAGAACTCTTGTTCGTTAATTTTGAGTTCTTTTCCGTTTTGGTTACTGTTAGAACTACTTGTACTATTGGGGCTATATTGCGGTTGTTTGGAATAATCTGTGTATTTGTTTAGATGGTCAAACACAGACTTTTGATCATATGCGTTGGAGATTCCCTGCTGAACATGACTATAGGGATCATGTTTGTATTGTCCCTGGTATTCCTGTGCTTGTGGGTGGGGGTAGCCGTTGAACAGTGGGTTGATCATTTGCTTCTGTTGAAGGTAATGTGCTTCCTGTTGCGTTAAATGGCTCTGCATGTTATCACTTTGCGTTAGCTGTTTTAATGGCACGTTATTTTGTATTACATTTTGCTTCATTCCCTGCAAAGAGATGTTCACGATTACCATCAGGTTTGACTTCATGAAGCTAGTTTTTTTTTTTAAGTTACTGTTGACTTACTTGGAAATTAGAGCTGTGAGTGAGGCTAGGTGCGTGCGGTACATGGTTGTAAGGCTCCACAGCGGCGACGTTGCCTCTCGCCTGCTGACTTTTAGGCGCGCCGGGATACCCGGCAAGTTGCTGCATCGATGACTGGTTGGGTGTTCTATAAAGACAGTATGATTTTTTTATATTGGCAACCACATAGGGATTTACGTGGAACATGAAAAACCGAAGAATGTGAGGCCTAAACAGTTCACTTATTTAATCAAAAACTGTTATGATAAAAGTAGGTATACCTCGTTTCTGTATCCAGTTATTTATATAATATCACTAACAAATCCTTTGTTGTTTCAGTATGGGACCATATTTATTTATAATGTTTTTATTTTATATCCGAATCGAATCATTTATGCACAAGCAGACTTGGCTCACGACATCTGTAACCGAACCCCAGTTCGTTATAGCTAGCCGTAGTGAAAACGTCTTAATAGTGGTGTAACGGCAAACGCACTTTAGACCTTTTGGTAAATATAACAGCATAGCCATATATTGCCGGGAATTCTGATTTATGAGACAATTTGTCGGAGGCAGAGTGTATTGTTTTGATATTAATAGCATCCTATGTCATCCGTTTTAGTTTTTAAAATGTTAGTGTATAATAATTTGTCAATATGCCTTCTTTAACTAAACGATACGCGGTTGGTTTAGTTACCTCCTCTACCTGATACTGGCTACAATTAACTTTATGCATGAGTATTTATGATGTGAATACTACAATATATATTTATTCATTCAATAATTCGATCAATAAAGGTGGGACAAAGTTTTTGTGTATGACAAGCCCTAATAGTATTATGTATTTTACTAACTTTTTTATAGTTTTCGAACGTATGAACGTCCTTATTTAAGCATGTATAGAAATATAGTATAAATAAATTAATACAGAAATAAGAATCTTAAATTAATGTTATATTTTTAGTGTGATAATTTCCGCGAAGCGCCATCCTGTGTATGTATTTATTTTACAAATGCGATATTTTCTACAATGAGCGTTTCAAAGTGTCTATCACATTTAAATCTGTCTTTTTATGTGAAAAAATTAAGAAACCGTAGATACTTTTGGTGTGCTTTTTCATACTCTACTACTGATGCTGACTGTACTTAATTTAAGGGGCATAAATTCGAAGCTCACTCGACCATAAAAAAATTACACTAACTACCATTTTCATTGAATGGCCGATAAAAAAATGCCAAAATCTAGCTAATCGGGATAATAAAGGGCCAGGCCAATGATGATAGATGGATGTTTCAGCTGCCGATCATCTGCTAAGTCCAAATTGATATAAATCGAGGTCAAAGTAATTTCCGTACAGACATATTGATGTACACAGTGTGGGGATTAGAGTAGGTACATGTACGGGTTAAACATTTGTCCGACGGTGTCAAAAATTTGCAACTCTTATTTCGTTAATTTCTAAAAATCTCGGGAGGTTTAGGTCAGTAATTTTTTCATTTCATTAAGACACGGAACTGAGAATTCTATATTTGCATAGGTACAGTCAGCAGCAGAAGTAGCTAAGCATTTGAGGTGTTCAAAATGAGGTCTACACATCTCTATTGTCAAGAGAATAAGAGCGCGTGTAGGTCATTTTGAACACTTCAAACACTTAGCCACTTTTGCTGCTGACTGTACCTAATACGAAAAAAAAAATACATTTTAAGTTAAAAATGTTTTGCAATCTAACAAAAAGTTAATGTTTCAAGTAACATGTTGAATTTATCAGAAATTAAAAATAAAACAAGTAGGTTAAAAACAGAGCTAAAAACTTTTGCCTCCACATATAATATTGTCAACGTGTAAATACAGCGGGGCGGCGTGCGATCAGACAGTCTTAATAAGCCGAAAAGTTCCCGACTAGTTTTGGTACTTATATTTTCCCAAAATAAGCAATCCATTAGGCAATTGCGTATCCTCCACTACAGTTGTCACGGGTGAAGTTCCAAACACGCAATATTGCAAATTTCCCACACAATCGACTCAAAGCGAGGACCTTTGTAGTCCGACAATGCATACAATTAGTGTTTCATTATGATTCAGGGCACAGTCGCAGCTGCATGTCAAGCCAAAAGAAGATGAAGTGGATTTGATACGGATACCAAGCGAATTTTAGTCACTATGCTAAATTTCTTGAATAATAATACAATAATGAAGAGCCTAACTTTTCAATCACCAATTATAAAAAAGTCAGTGACAAAACTACTGACGTAAAGAAATAAACTCCTACACGCGAACAAATTGTGTACAAAAATATGGCACTAAATGACATTTCTATCACGTTCCAGTTTATGCTAATAACGCTAATTATCTTTTTTTTTTATGACATAGGCGGCAAACGAGCAGACGGATTACCTGGTGTTAAGCAATTACCGTCGCTCATGGGCACCCGCAACACCAGGGGAGTCACAAGCACGTTGCCGGCCTTTAAGGGGGGTTAGAGCTCTGGGAACCTTACTCACCATCAGGAACACAACACTACATACCTGAGAGGTGGCAGTGCTATTATGGCTGTGGTCTTCTGTAAGGAGGAGGTACTTCCACAGTTGGGCTGCCCCAGATTCAAGCGTGATATTAATTATGTTCTTTTAGATAGTATAAACAAACAAAAAAGAGCTCAGTGTTCTAATTATTAAGTATCAAACGTCACTATTGATAAAGTAATAACTTTTCAGTCATTGTTGACACTGGCACTGACAGCGGTTCAAAGACTAACTAAATGCCCAAGTTGTTCGAGCGGCTGATTTTTAGAGCCATTTTTTTGGGGTTTATTGTGAATCTACGTTTATTATACATCGATGGACAAAACACTGAATGTGTCATTATTCTTGACAGCAAATGTTTTCATATTAGTATTCGCCCTTATTGGCAGGGCGAAACTTTATTTGTCCAACACTCCGCCGTATTTGCTTTCGTGAGAGCCATGGCTCATGACAACGTCAGGGGTCCGATAATGCGGCCGTAAAAGTGTTCCTAACAAGAACCACTCTAGGGATAAACTACTTAGATGCTTTGCTATATGTTGATTTTCTATGAACGCACTTTTGACGTTTGCTACGGGAACCGCCGGTTGATTGTTACATCCGAAGCATATACATATATGCTTGTAAGTACAATTCGGACACGCAATGGAGGCTGTATGCCCATCTTTGCTGCAATTAGCTACGGTAGGACATACGTAATAGTTTTCGTTTCGTTCGTTTCAGGCCCGGTACCGCGAACATCTAAATTCGTCTTTCTCTTTTGCTCCAATGAAGGCGTCATGAGAGTGACAAAGACAAACGTCCGAAATTTACGAATATCGTTTTTCGTGGTAGCGCCGCAGAGCCGGCGTAAGGATGTCAGGACATACCATTGAAGCCGAATGGGATTTCGCTTACCTTTGCTGCGGCTGCCGGTGCGCTGCTGCTAGCTGTCGATTGAGCGCTCGCTTTCGGAGCAGTCGTGCTTGTAGCTCGGACACGCGGCGGTCGATGCTGCGCATCTCTTCCTGCCGCGCGCCCAGTGCCGCGCGCTGCGCCGACAGCCTGCCGTTCTGTTGCTCGTTCAGTTTGTTTCGGTACTGAAATAATAAACAACTGATGAATGCCTTCTCTTTTCAATATAGATACAGTTTTTTTTTGGTCATTCGTCAAAACATAGGTACAGATACATACATTACAGCCCAGTATGCAGTCCACTGCTGGACATAGGCCTCCCACAAATAGGTATGATTTGTATCCTCTTGGGGGTAGTTGCCATAGTCGCCACGCTTGGCAGGCAGTTTGGCGACCGCAGTAGCTGTAGATTGGGTTTCGACGGACGCTGCTGCCCGTCCGGTAGACTTTATAAAATATAATAAAAGAAAAATTTCGGTACAAATGGTACCTTGTAGATGTATATACCTAGATGTGAAAAGAGAGTGGTAGTTTCTTAGGTAAAAATTAAATGATTATTCTTCTGTGACCGTTTCATTGTTGACTTGATTTGTATGTAAGACATGGCATTACAATTGTACGACGAAAATTTAATTTCGAAGAACTAATCCATGTACAACAAAAGGGACAAATGCTAAACCATTAAAATAGGTCACTGTGGGTTGATCGGGAATGAATAAATTAGACGCCTTCGCATCCTCGCGGTAACGGCGTGGGCGACTATTGAATGAACTTTCTTCAGGCTTAGATGCGCTTATGAAATAGGGTACCAAACGCGGAAAGAGGACTCTTTCTAACCGACGAAAAAACGGAGGAGGTTCTCGTGTCGTATATTTACTTTTATTTATGGCTACGCATAACCTTGGTCCGATTTTATTCTATCCCTAGCTATAGCTATTTAGCAGATTAAATATATTTATATGATTACAAATAAGTGATCCTATAATGATATATTTTTATAGAACGATTGCTTTATTATAGTCTAGATAAAAGGAGGATTGTTATTCGATGACTTTACGTCGAGTAAGTTTCGTATGTCTTATATATAGTAATAGTATATAATGTTATATATATTAAATGTAGCTAGTTCTTTTTATTTTATTTTTTAATGTAAAAAACCTCGACAAATCCTCCTGCCTCCGGTATGCTGCCCAGAATACTGGCGGCATGGCCCTTCTGGATTGCCATTTTACTATTTTTTTGGTGTCACTTGACCAAGGCCCTAGAGTTTCTACTGCAAGCACCGCAAACTCGTATTCTTTCGATATAAAAGCATATTTGAGGTGCTTGTTCTTAATAAATTGCGAGGTACCTACTTTGAGCCATGTAATTCTCTGTCTGCTTTACGTACTTTATAATAATACCCTTTCCAAATGTTAAAGGTAAATGAGATGTAAATTGACCCGATTTGAGTGGAAATGTTAGTTTACGGGTAATATAATATTACAAATTCGATAAGGCGCAAAGCATTGCGTTAATATTAATTAATAGGTATTTACTACATATTAGCGCAACGTATTTAGTAACGTACGTTATTTTATTACCTAGTTTCAGATAATCGAACGAACAAACCTTTCTACAGGGTACGAAGAAAACAAAGCGAAATTATATTCATATCACTGCTTCTATTATTTAGTCTAAGAGCCTGATTACACATTGATTAGTGTTTAGTGACACTAGTGGCAAATGTATGAACTCGCACTAAACTCAATGTGTAATCGGGCCTTAAGAATGTATTGAAAATTGTACAGACTTCTGCAAATGTTGAAATATGTATCTAAATAATTTAGTGTTACTAGCGCCATCTGTTATACAACAAATGTGATTTACATTGCAACGTCATTATAAGTTATAGACGATCAGAAGTTGTTTGTATATTGAATTTGCGCACTGGGGATGCAACCCCATAATGCTAGGCCATGAAATGTACAAACGGACAGAAAGCATAAGTGTGATTGCTATTACTATCTTCACGTCTGTGCTCTTTTCTTTCTTTTCTTGGTATAAATGTGTTTGTAAATTAGTTAATTGCATTGTCAAAAAGTTATTTTTATTTTTGTTGTTACCAATCGTGATTTTTTCACCTGATATCAGCGCTGGCTATTCGCTAGCAATATGTGATATGCCTGTGTCTGTGATTACGAATAAAAACTAATTAAAAACAAAATGCTTATACATTCAGCTATACCGGCAACGTGCATATTAAAAATGCTGTGGTACTGCGGCATTTAGTCACCTGGGACCGCGGCACGAGCTGCAATCACCCAGAACGGAAATAAAAAATATATTTTAATCCTTTAATATCTAGTGAATAAGTCTAACGTAAACGAATAAGCCGACTTATTGAGCCACTATAATAATTATAACTTTATAAGAAACAAGATTAAGATATTAAACAACCTACGGGACTAAAAATATTGCCATTGATTCAAAATTGTTATTAATATTCTTAAGTGGTATTTAGGCAGAAGAATATATTACCTAATTAGCTGTATGAAACCCAAAAATACTCAATAAAACTCAGATATAGAAAATGTATTTGTGTGAAAAGAATTTGGTGTAAACTGATTTTCAACTGGAATGCTGATTCAGCATTTTAAGCTGAAAATAAATGATATCTGTCAGCATTTTAACATGTTTGTCTGTTGTTTTCAGTACATGGTATCATGGCTTTGCTTGTGTTTTGAGGAGCAATAATGATTTATCTCTATTATCTCTCTTAATATAAAATAATAAAGAATACTAAAAAGTATATTTATTTTATTATGGCTATATATTTTTAATAAAATAAGCTACAGAAGTCAGACATATTCATTACTCCGACCATTTTCAGCGCCGCGAACAATTACATGAAAAAAGAGAAAGCCGTACAGGAATGTCCCTAACGATTGTAACAGTTTAATATCACAATCCTCTAGGGTAAAAAACCTAATGGCGGGATATTTAGACGGCATACATTTTGGTTAACACAAGCCTTTAATATCGCAGGTATAACGTTTTATGTTTTTAATCTCGTAAGAAAATAAAATCAGCCATTCGAGCCGTTTCGTAAATCACGGTAACTCTTATTACGGAGTCAGTCGGGGACGGGATGCGACGCAGCGCAGTGACAGCGATAAAACTAATAAGTCGGAGCCTTTTTAAACTTTTTATTTGTTCGGTAAGTTATTTTTTTTAATGCAATTACACGAAAAATGTATTGTTTAATAACTGTTTCAATAGCGATTTTTTTAAAGAAAACTAGTACATGTTACAAAATAGTATGCATCCAATTAGCCTGAATTGTTAAAAACAGTTAATCGCTATCAGTTTTGTGACATTAATCAAGCATGAAATCTGCGTCAAAAAATTGCGTCAAGTCCTATTTTAATAATAATAGCGTAAAGTAAAAACTATCAAACCTGTACTCGACCCAAACTGCGTCGGTATCTAAATTTGTTACCAACATGTCCTATATAATATTTAAAGTGCTACTTTTTTTTAATATGTCAGTCCTTCAACATGGATCAAAACTACAATATACAACCAAGCGCAGCTAATAAGACGTGTGTATTCGATGTCGTTTGAATCGCTGTCAGACAGGACCTACCTTAATGGTTGGGATTTGGGATCGTATAATTAGTGCGCGCAGGCACTTTCAGACGCACTTCACTGAGGACTCAGCCTTATTGCCAGCTTTACGGCCACTGTCTCACTTGCCTCATATTTAATTAATTTTGTCACGAAATAGACTATTGCGTGTTACGTTAATTAACGATGGAAGTTGGATAGTAAACTTGGAGCATAATGTCAACGAGCGTCTTATGTTTAGGTAGCTACCTCCTGACTATTCATACTTAATTCATAGATTAATGATTTTAATATGTACTAATATTTAATAGGTACTACATAAGGGTTTATAAAGTATTTTCTTATTTTCTTTCCATAGTAGTTTAAACAACAATATTTGTTTTGTTAAACTTAGTTTATACAGAGTTCGTTCATGTGATTTTCTCAGAAAATATAACGTGCCAACAATTCCCTATTGTTGAACTGTTCCCGGAATCCTTCATCAAAGGATTTACGAAAAGGGTTCCGTAGTTCTGAATGTATGATAAAGACACACCGGACTGAGTTCATTCAAAAAAATAGGTGACAGTTTATGAAGGAAGGTTGAAGTGATAAATAACACGAATGATGGAAACAAGTGCAAAGGAATATGGCTATCCAGTAACATTATCATGAGGTTTTTTTTTTCATTTTTTCATTCTGTACAATTTTTCCATACAAATGTACATATTTGTATTTCGTATACACAGACGCTAGCGAGTACATTTTTGTCGACTCATGGTAATGCTGATTGGCGGCTTTTCTTGTACATTCGCCATCAGATATATCTAACCTCTAGAGGTGGTCACAAATATCTAAACATGCGCTTTATCGTCTTGACAATAGAGGCGTTGTTCAGATATTTGTGACCACCTATACAGCTCCGATATATCCGATGGCGACTGTAGTAACCTCATTTAAATATTTTTAGTACCAATAATACACATATAAATATCATAAACATCTCTGGATGAACCCCGACTTGCGAGCAGACCGCAAAAAGGAGAAAGTTTAAAACTAAAAGGTGTTTTATAGCCGATAATACTTTGAACTTATGCGTAGGTACTTTAAATTTAAACTGGAATACGAAGTTAGCCTTATCCTGAGGGATAAATCATGGCTATCAAGATATCTGATCGCGATTGAATCGTTTTACACCGCGTTATCCATTATATTGCCGCTTTATCGAAACCGCAAGTCCATTCTCGAGCCGAATCAATTCCGAATGAATGGATATTTCCATGTCATCGGGTTTACCATTCCTTTGCGTGTGTGATCGCACAAAAACACTCCTCTCCGGCTTACTCATTAGCAAAAAGATAAGAAATAATCTTTACTAGGTGGCCCTTGTAAAGTGCCACAATTATCTTCATCATCACTTCATCCGTAAGACGTCCACAGCTGGACATAGGCTTCTCCCGAACATGACATCTTCGGAGTTGCCATAGTCGCACGCTTGGAAGGCCGGTTGACGACCGCTGTAGCTATTGATTCGGTTGCGACGGACTCTGATGTCCATTTCGTCTCTTACTACACCCGCAGGAGGACAGTACGTTTAGTTGCAAAGCTACCTGCAACTTGTAATATGAGCGAATAATTCTATTCAATTCCTTTTATTAGAAAAAGAGTTCTTATTATTCATCTAATCTTTCTATAAAACTTGAGGCACGTGTTTTTCTTAGACTGTTTAATATATGATAAAATCTAAATTATAATGAAAATGATCGGCAGCATTTTAGTGTATTTTGTTTATAATCTTTGTGTCTAGAACACGAAACTGGATGGTAATTTATTATATCAGATTGTAAAACTTGTAACTTGAGTCCTTTCTCTTAAAAGTACCTAAAATGGCTTGAACAAAAATAATCCGGGGAAAGCAATAAACGTCTTTAACGACACTCCCCAATGTGCCTCGCGCATTCCACGAAGTAATCCCAAATGCAAAATACTTATTAAACAATATCATATACTACTCTTATAAGTCTATAGACACATAAAACGTTACTCTTTCAAAATTATTAAATATTGCGTTCGGCAATTCATACAGTTTCACGGAAATTCTAAGAAAAAGAATCTCTACTAATATTACGTGTAGAAGGTATGTTTTACTTCTTCTACTTTCATTCTACTTCAGCTTTCACCGACATATGTTCCGAAGAATTAAACGGCAATGTCAAATAAGAAATAAAAATAATAGCTTATATTTAAATACGGAATACTAAAACAAATCATGAGGATCGATGAGATTTACGATTATTATTTACCTATGTATAAATTGAAGTACTTAAGTCACTTAGAACTACACTTAGTTAGCTATTGCGGTGCCTATTCTATGATCTATATATTTAGATAATTGATATATAACTGTTAACAACTTTTTATTGTTTTTTATATATTTATTGCTGTCACATACGACCTCCCGTGACCAGGCAAATATGTATCTGTATCTTTACAATTATAGATTACGTATTACATAGTTTGTAATGTTTGTACTTTGTCAATTTCCTGCCACGATAAAGGTTGATTTAATTAGATACAACGTACCTAATAAAACTATTAATATCCGATTCAACCTGGAGTTCAAATTCTAAACCGAATACTGTATATGACTACTGAGACCAATAAATAAGTGACGTAGTTAAAAGTAGCAGCGCGAGAAATAAAGCCCCACGGAGAGCTGTGTAACCATTTCCTGAGGCCCTACGCCTTCAGATTAGTAACGTTAGAATTATTTTCCCGAAGGACTAATTTAGACTTTTGCGTTCAGTATTTTATTATACGATGAAGGTCTATTGTTAGATAAATTCTGAAAATGTAGTTTACTTTGATAGAATATTTGATATTATGAATATCTTTTGTGTTAAAAATTAGTATCAGATCGAGATTTGGTCTTATAGGACTTTAATGATATTTCAAAGATAGATACATTCCAGAATTTAATATTGTACTTGCAACGGTCCGGACTGAGCGTTGTCGTTCGTGTGGGTAATAGCTCGCAACTATTATACTCTTATCAGGACGATAACATTCGGCAACATTGACATAATCTAGTACAATATATGCTTATACATATAAATTTATAGAATATGTGTTGCTACTAATCTATAATATATTAATATAATTACAAACAGAATGTAAACTATAATTAGGTGGACTTGTCCTCTCTAAATCACCTTCGCCTGGCCTACAGACACAAAATCGCAAAGGTCAGATTATGAGAAAAACATATTTCGCAGACATAACAAAGTAGCGAAACATTATTATTTTTCAGGTCATTACCTGTACTAACAATGAGTTGAGATGAGATGGAATATTATAAGAATTTGTGTATGTGCATATAAGTTCTGATTATGAATTATGAGAAAAAAATATTCCACAGATGTTATAACGCAAATTCCAGAACAATTGGCATTTTTTAAAAGTTCTTTGGGTTGAATACCTACTCCGTGAAAATTCAAGTCAATTAGAAATAAAAAACAATCTATTTTACCTGTTTTTGTAGACATAATTCTATTTAAATGAGAATTAGGGAAATATAGAAAGCTCGACTACACCAGACAGTAAAGGTTTAAAAGAGGTTAATGACATTATAATTTGAGGCTAACCTAACACTATGAATTATATTTAAAAACGAAACGTAAGCGTCATTCAGTATTTTATAAACTGCAGCAAAATAATCTTTATGTGAAAATCTTGATATGAATGTTGGATTTGTTTTAGTAAAATGGTATAACCTAGCATAACTATATATGCCATTTAATGTAAAACTATTGTAAATCATACCTGGACAGATTATCACATCACTTTTCCTCACTATTTGCGCACGTAAACATATGATCACTATTACCCTTTGTTTATGAGTAAGGTCAACGGATTAGATCGCCGAGCAATAGGCCGGATGAATGTCGTACCTGAGACTGAATTGTCAAAGCCGAGACTGAATTGAAACGCTTGGCATCGGCTCCACGAGAGATACAGTCTAATGATAGATTTATTGGTACTCCAATGTTTTGACGACAGCCCTGGGCCCCGTAAGACAATATTTGTGTGATCAGTGCCTATAGATATTTGTTTGTGAGTCATGGGTGTTTTCTATCTATTTAAGTATTTGTCTATTATATATATCGTTGTCTGAGTACCCATAAAACAAGTCTTCTTGAGCTTTCTGGGCTCAGTCAATTTGTATAAGGATGTCCTGTAATATTAACTTATTTTCTAAAACGCTGGAACAATAAACTAAAAAAAGAAACAATAAAAATAAAAAATACACGAAGTTTTCTATTCATTTGCGTTGCGAATTATTCGACGGCTGATTGCACTAACCATATAATTAAAATAATAACCTATTACAACTACTTCAGCCACAGATTTCCATTGACAAGTTAGGCAAAATGTGGGGTTGAATGCCATAATTGCAACGCTTGGCAGGCGGGTTGGCGATCGCAGTAATAATAAATAATAACCTAATACAAACACAGTCAGCATAATAGTTGGTAGGTCTGTAACTATATTAGGTATTAGGACCTAATGGTTGATGCTTTTTGAGTCTTATAAGTTGCTATGGCTGCTACACACGCAAACTTTTAGCGACGACGTTTTTCAGTTAAGTTTTTAATTACACAGTTAACAGGTATTGCCATGCCACGATCAGAAAGGGATTAGAAATTACATATTTCCATACACTTAATACCATATTTAATATACACCTTTTTTTAAAGATGAGTGTCTGTGGTAGATAACATATTTATTTGGAAGTTGTCAGCATGCGGAATGATTGATTTCGCACTAAACAATCCAGCTTTTAAATTGGAAATGTTTATATTACTTAATTTTTATATTAATTATACCTTTAGAAGCACATAGAAGACAAATGCAAACGAGTCTGCGTCGGTTAGCCAACGCGAACGGCTTATGATTATGCTACTAGTTACGGAGGGAACCATGTCGAGCAATATTCGACTTACAAAACGTGAGTTACCCGCTTCTTTAAAATAAATATGTTTGAATCTCGCGATAGTTTTGTGTTTAAGATTACTTTTAGATTTTTTATACGCGTAAGGCAAATGTCTTCACTAATATGGAGTTACTTGCATGAAAATGAACTATTTTAATATTATTTAACAAAGGATGCATCTGCTGATAAAATATGATTTATTAGATTTCGGCACATCGCTAGACTCGCCTTCTGTTCGTCGTAGTATCGCACAGTGATACAGACGTCAAAGTGTAATTACCAGCCTATGATGAGTTTTGTATCTACTAATTTGTTTGGAGACAGTTTTCGGATATATCTTCGAACCAATCTTGCTACTCGCACATAGCGAAACTTTTTACCATGCGGTCCATTCTCAAACCTTTCGATATTATATTAGTATATAAAATATTTTCCCTCTTCGACAATGGAATCATTCAACCGGTAATTCGGTAGCTATTCACGATCTGATGAAATTGCCAGATAAATAGGTCCTTTGAAAAGTGTAGATTTTTCGCTTCGATTATTCACAATAGGTAAAATATTCGAAAAGAAAATCTAGTTTTATTATGTTACGTATTATATGATTTTATGTATGTGATTTTAATACGAACATCTATCTCTATAAAAAAAAAATAACGTTAATAATTGGGCATTCAATGAACATGGAACAATGGAACGGGCGCATAAAAACCAATTTGGTGTGAAGAAGTAGGTACCTATTTAAAAAAAATATTTTTTTTTTTTGTGGCTAGGTGGATTTATTTTATACATACTGATACCATCAGTATGGCAGTACACGGGTAGTAGCACGGGTTTCTTTATTTTTATCGTAGAAGAAATGACTTTCTAGGACAAATAACAAAGCGCAATGAAGATTAAATGAAATTTAGAGCTTGTGTTTTTTCAGTGGTTAAACAGTGTTATTGTCTTTAGAATAACCCCCGCCATCAACGCTCTTCTATACCAAAGGTATCGCCTCATCAAAAATCAGTATAAGGTGATCTCTTATAACGAAATGAGTATCGATATTTAACGATTTTTTGATTTTCATCAGTGTTCTTTTGATTGCAACAAACTGCATTTCCCTGAAGGAGTAAATCAACAACGACGACATTTTTTACCTAAAATTTAGGTATTCGCTGTTATTCGAGATATAAAATCTCTGAACACTCGCAGAGATTTTAATTATGATCTATTTGTGATATGGAGACATCACGTTTAGAGCGCATATTATCTTATTAAAGCACTATACTTTGCTTGTAATATGGATATCTGAGTTTTATGAGCAGCACCAATACTTTTAATACATATAATTGATTATAGAATTCTAAATTATTTTTTGTGTCAGCGGCACGAAACGGGCTCATGTTTATGTTATGAGAGTTGTCCTCATATGTGTAAACTGTAAAGGTTCTGTTACACTAGGCGTGAGTTCACAATTGCTACAAAATCCATTATGAATGACGCGACGTCCGCGCGACTTGGCCGGTGACCGAGCGCCCGCAACCTACTTGGCCGCCGCGCTAACTGCAAATATTGCTGTGACGGTGTCGCTAGTTATCCGTGTCACGAATACGCTCAATGGAACTCCACAATATGTAGCACGTGCGCTTCACACATAAAGTGCAACTTTTGAAATAAAGGTACCTATAGGAAAAATGTCAGCTAAGAAGTGATAGAAAATATTAAGTATTGTGGCTTCAAGGGATGAAATTGACATGCGTAGGGCGCGCAACGTAAGCAATGTGGCATCGTATATATAATTCTACACCATATTAAAACGAATACACGCACATATCTACAATCTATGCATGCTAACCCTAGCTGGGTTGGGACTTGGGATGTGCGATTTTAAGTAATGAGTGATTTTATCTATCTGTGCAGTTTCTAATGGCGCTAACAACTGGCAAACATTTTATTTAAATCCAGCACAGATTGATCTGAGTGCGGACCTTCAAATGTTTTTGGTATTTATTTGGTCTTAGATATGTTTAACTATCAAATTCAGTTAATGTCAAATCAAGTGTATCGATTATTGATACACTTTAATTAAAGCACTTTCGTTTAGTCACAAACGAATATATTTTTTATTTAAGTTATGAGATTAATATCTAAATCAGTATAAGTATAACTAAGTAGTTAAAATATAAACGTTAGGCAGGTTACAGAGTAAGCTATTTAACTTCATCTTTGCATAACTATATTGTTAAGGAATTATGTCTTGTGCAGATAATTTAGAATACTTCACCCGCTTAGAAAAAACCCTCACTATGAATAGGCAAAAACGTACTCTAGGTTCTTCGTAAAATATTTGTATGGAAAAATTGTACCCAGCCTAACAAATGACCCTAAAAATGTGACAACTCTCGATAAATGTATTGTTCTGCTGTTGGATTTATATTCACTGCGTGGCTACAAACCAACCTCTGTGCATAACCATAGAAAGACTATGATATGTAGGACGACAGTTCAGTATTTTACTGCTAAAACACGCGACCGCGGTTTCCGGACGTCGAGATTTAGAGATTTTGCTGCCGACTCTGGTGAAAATGAATATTTGATATGTATTGTTCAGTTTGGCAGGTGTTTTATGCAATATTCAATATTTGTTTCGTGTATCTTCCCAAGAACGCATTTATATAACTATGTACTAACTACATGTTTAACATATATACGAAGGTAAAAATCCTAATCTAAAATAGTTTGGGACTTTCTGGGAATTTTTAAACGTAACGATTATAAGAGCCTGGGCAGAGAATACCATTTTGTACAGTTTGGCGTGAAAATGCATAATTTTTTGCAGAAATAGCGAAGCGTCTGGTTGACGTAACTGGTGACCTAAGAGCTGGCGGCTTGCTCGCACAACGTATCAGCATTGCGATACAACGAGGAAATGCCGTCAGTATCTTTTGTACAATGGGTCAAGGGCCTTTTTTAGATTTAATGTAGAAAGTAGGTAAATAGATATTATAATGAATTTTTTGTATATTTATTTGAAATAAATTAATTTGGCAAAACAAAAAGAATTTTAAAACCACAATCAACATGTCAGAAAAGGCCACAACACGCTGTCGCGTTCAACATTTGTCCGTTAATCGTTAATCGCTCACAATCTGCATGTTGTATTAACAATCACGACTAGTTGTCGGACCAGGCTCGGACACTGACAAGGGATCACTTTGACGAGGGGCTGCCCACTCCGCTGGGCTTAAGTGGTTGTTTATACCTCTCCTTTCCGAGGCCGATCAAAGTCAGTCATGTTTTCTGTTTTTCTGGCTTTGAACTATTGATCCTGGTGGTTTGTTGGGTGTTAGAGGCGATTAAGGGTAATTAACGAAAGTAGATTTTGTAAATAATGTTCGTTACTAATATTGTATTTTTTTTCTTTTCGTTTGTTAAGTTGTTTATCAATATAACTACTTATTTTAACAATTATATTTTTGTATTAATAACATTGACGTTCATAAAAAAAGCTCGTTATGCGGCCCTCTACCGTGACAACCATCCCAGTAGTACCGTCAAAAACTTTAAGACCTTCAGAAAAGCTTCAGAGAAGTATTGGCATTATTGCTACGACTCTGTATAGCGTAACTAAAAACTGTTATTGGTCTTAAGCCCGTTTCACATCAAGCGCGATGATAGATGTGAAACGGGCTTTTTGTATATGTACTTATTTAAACTTTCATGGTTTTTAAACGTTATTAGAAATAAACGGGACTTAACCACGTATATTAACATTTTTATTTGTAATAATGGGTAGTGCATATGTGACATTATCTAGCAAAAGGGACTTTATTGTCGATGGCGCTTACGTCGAACCGCGTTGCGTTTGCGGCATCTTGAACAACGGCGTAAGTGCCATCGACAATAAGGTCCCTTATCATAGATAATGTCACATATAATTAAGAGTACACATACCATGAGCTCTCGCCGCAGCTTGTCCAGCTCGTGCGCGGACGGCGGCGCAGGCTGCGCCCGGCCCCGGCGCAGCTCCTCCAGCTGCCGCGTCAGCTCCTCCACTTTGGCCACGGCCACAGACAATTCCTTCTCCTTCTCATTGAACAGCGCTCGTATCGACTCGAGATCACTGGCTGTAAAGAAACAAATGAAACACGGGTAAGTAAAAAACTACTAACACACTATATGAGTGTCGAGAAACCACTGACTTATTCCCGTAATAAAATTACCGTGACATACTAAGGGCCGGTTACGGCCACGAAGGGCTCGACTTAGTATCTCAAAAAAGAGACCTATGCTGTCCAAAACATGTCGTTATATATATATTAGTAGAATGACTCACGAAACTTCTATAAATCGGTGCATATATTTTTAATAACACATTATTTAGAATAGGGTACTGCCCATATTTTTCATATTGTAATGGTAGTAAAACATGCGAGTTCCGCCACAATAAAGCCACGCTGGCTCACGCTTTATGAACTTGACCTAATATTGATCCCGTGAAGCCGCAAGGCTGTGGCCACGACACCTGTGTCATAATTTATGTAAAATTTTGAGGGTCAACAATAAATTACATTTTGGTCCCTATAAGACTGCCTGTTTGCCAAGGTTATTAGTTCGTAATTAGATACAGGATTCGTCCGTAGACTTCAGTATCTATTATTATTCTCATTAGTATTTCTAGGCAGTGCACAGCATATTCCATTATTTAGCGTAAATTCTCAATTAACACTGATACCCACTACGAATAAAACTAAAACACAGCAGCCCAAATACGAGTGTAATATTTAAAACTCTCTTCAGTACTTGTTAACCAGTTTAAATATTTCCTAAAAATACACTCATCTTAAAATAATATCTAATCGTTGAAACAGAAAGAGACCTCAACACATTTTTCATAATTATTGTCGGACAAGTTCTCGCAGTCGCCGACATATCAATCAAAAGTTATATCATTAGTCCAGTTTTCAACAAGTCTTACAAACTTCCTTTTCCTATTTTTAGTAATCACAAAGAAACTTGGAAAGAGATAAGA
Organism: Grapholita molesta; assembly: GCA_022674325.2. Classification (NCBI taxonomy): domain Eukaryota; kingdom Metazoa; phylum Arthropoda; class Insecta; order Lepidoptera; family Tortricidae; genus Grapholita; species Grapholita molesta. The sequence continues at coordinate 9,629,424 of CP053135.2, read as the reverse complement.
ATAAATAATTCTGTAAAAATATTTGGGGCGACATTGTTTTTAATCTCATTAGTAAGAATAAAACATGTATTTTAAAGAGAGGCGAGTAATCCTTATGTCGATAGCAAAATACGGAAATAAGAGCCTCAAAGTGCGAAAATATCCAGCACTAAAGAAAAAAATAATGGAAAGTAAATATTGTTTCACCTAAATACAAAAGAGATTCGAAAGGAATTGAAAAGTCAATGATAGGTAAAATTATAAGGCATTACGCTGTAAAAAGTAATTTCCCGGTATAAGCACCCAGCTGAGACTCATTTAAAAGCAAGGCGGGATATACACCGACCTTTCAATTACAGAAGACAATAAAGAAGGCTTTATCTGTATGAGCGGTACCGTTTGCGCTGGTAAATAGCATCAATGAAGACTCAACAGAAATCTACAGCAGTAACTACAGCATCTGTTCAATCTTTTAATTGAAATAAAGAGGTAGTTTAAAACTGTAAATTATTATACTTATATGAAAAAAATACAATAAATCCATGAATAAAAAAAAACTAATTTTAAAGCATTCGAATTAGTTGATATCAATATGATGGAACACCCGAAATAAAAGTAAACATTTGAAGTGATAAAAAAAAAACAATCCCTATATGTTGACAAACAAATGAAATGATTTACAGTGTTAGCGTGTAAGTCAAATGAAAATAAAGTTTGATTTAACATTCAATAGAATATATATTTACCTTGATCTAGTAGTAATAGACAACACTAATAAATTATAAGACTTCAGTTTAGCCCCTGAGTTACAGGAAAACCTACAATGACAACTCAAATATTAGCATCTTAAGATATTTGAGTAAATATACACTTCAGGCAAAACCAATCAAAATCAAGTCGTTCGCAAACTTAGACAAGTTTCCTACTATTTGTCTTTCAATACTGGTCCATGATTCCTTTGAAATCTGTTTAAAATTAGAATACGCCTCTGATCGAGTTAATACGTATGCTATTATGCGATTAACAAACCACTTCAACTAGCGTAATATATCGATACATTTTGTAAGAAATGCTGTGAAATTTACGCTAAATTCTCACTTTTTGTTAACTTTTGGAGCCCTGACCAAATACGGACTGAAACTGTATCATGGTTAAATCGTTTTGTCGTATTTTAATTTGATTCAGAGAAGCATTGGTAGGTGTAGGTACGAGTAGGTAGGTATCTCTCTGACTTCGGAACCTTTTATTATACGACGACATTTGATACGAATTATTCGACTTTAAATTGATTCAATCAAGCGAAAGTCACGCTTTTGTTAGCTTCACACTCGAATTATTATTTTTCCATTACCAACGATATCAAAACAGTGACGACGCAATTCCCTGTAAAAATAGCCTAAAATCAGGGTAGTGTTTGACGGAGCATTGAAAAATACTGAAAGCAATTTTTCGCTTACACCCACGCCATCTTTTCTAAATGTAATTCAAGAGCCTTTTCAATTCCTTATCAATTTTGGAAACATTTTAGCAGCACATTTCGCAGCATATCGAAGGTCGTAGAAAGCATTACCGGCCGGCCCTAAGGCACGGAATAATAGAGCATTCCTCCCGAAGTAGATGTATCGCGATCTCTGAGACCCGACCAAATTGATTTAACTACGCCGCCTAAAGGTCCACAGAGAGCGTATTTCACTTTTAGGTACTATGTAACGCTGACCCTATTTCAATTAGATAAGAGTTTTTCGAAACAATTGGTAAGTATCACTCTATATATGATTAATGTGCACATATAGAAGACTGTAGGGATGACGTAAATGAATTTACACTGAGCCATATCTACGAACGTCAGTTTACAAGCGGCATATGAAAAGACAACTATAAGTTAGAAAAAAAGTCGCAGTAATAATTAGGAGGAGTTTTGATTTAAAGTTCACTAAAATTTTATTTATGAATAATCAACTCTTAATTTTAGTTTGATCAACGGACTCTGTTCGAAATATAAAATGTTTTACGAAAATGTTGGAACATTTTTCGTGCCCTACCACACAATACGGGTTTCGGCTGCCAATTTGCTGCCTGTTACGTGCCCCGCTGCGTCAAGTCGGAAGTTACACATACTGACAACGCAACGCAGTTTACAATATTTAAAACCCTTTATTTGTACCATATTCCGTAAATTATTAATGAAGTTATTACAACTTCTAAAATAAAATAGCGAATGAAGATTTAGAACCATATTTACAGCGAGCGAAATTGTGTACTTACTACATAAGTATTATTGAACCTGCACACTTCTTATAAATAACTTTCGTTGTGAGTTAACAAAACCACGGTTTCTGCCCGAAATACACGAGGCTAGTTTTTCAAGTCAGAATAGTAAGCTAGTTAGTAAGCTAGTAAAACTGTCCTCGCTTGAACACAGGCTGTCTACATGATACCAGTAATTTTAAGTCGGTTCGAGTGCCACTACCATAGCAAACAGCGTCGTGTCGCAAACGTAATTCGTAAAAATAACATAGCACGAATGAAACAATTAGTCAAGAAACTATGTAAATGTGTGAAATTGAATTACTTGAAGACATATTAGAAAATAGCCGGATGGGTACTAGGTTCACCGGCCACACGAACAAAGACAGTACACAAGTCAGGCTAGCGAAATCGGTGGTGGGAGACGCTACTAACTTAAAAAATAGAACGGCAAGCTATTAAAACTATCCTGGCTTCAGCACTAGCTTACTAGCCTGAAAGTGAAGCTAGTTTTGTATACACGAAGATAGACGCACTAGCTTGCTAGCTTACTATATTGGTTTAAAAAACTAGCCTCGTGCTTCTTAAGGTTGAAATGAAAGCCTTCTGTCGTTAAAAAAAAACGTGGTACAATTTCTACATAATTTTAAATCCAATTCTATTGCAAGAGAAAAATGATAATGAAAATCGAAATAAACATTCGACTTTTATTTGAACTGTTACTTGACACGATTGGTATTTCGGTACCAGCCCGTAAATGATACGCCAGTGGGTGACGCATGTTGTTATTGGAAAATCAATACTTTTCAATGTTACTGTGGTTTCACTAACCGAATATTGCCTCGCCTACACGCCACGTAAACTGTATGAAACAATGCGTGCACTAAAATCCAAAATTTTGTACCACGGCCACCACGGGTGCAATTAACGGCTCAGTGTAGGAGGAGATCGGGTAATGCTTTCTCAGACGGCACGACGCGGCAATAAATAGACTCATCGAGCAGCGTCCATCGAAGTCAATCAACAGCTACAGCTGTCGCCAACCCGCCTGTCAAGCGTCGCGACTATGGCAACTCCCCCCTCCCCCAAGATGATACAAGTTTTATTTGACATATGTCCAGCAGTGGACATCTTACGTCTGATATAATGATGATGATGATGATGATTATTATTAGTGCAGAAAAATCGCTATAAGTTTGAAGAATTGTGTTTATTGTGCTAACCTTACTTATGATAAAAAAAGTTAAATCTTTTAACAAATCTGCGATAAACTCCTCAATATAGAGGCTCAGTACATAAACCCAGAATCGTAAAACACGTTAATACTTGAACGGTAGATGGTTCAAAGGGTAAAGTGTCAAGTCTCAGTGCAAAATTAATCGTCATCACTTGGCAATGTAGTTTATTTAAATAGCCTGAAGGGTACAGTAGTGGCAACGACAATGCCAGCCCTTGGTTAGAAGTGATGGGTCCGATGCGACCACAGAGCTCGAGGCCTTGCGACAGATTGCTTCCGTTAACCACAGGGCATCGCAGGCTCGGGTTAGTGGAGGGTCTGTTTTGGACCATTCTAATTATACAGTATCCTCAATTACTACTACCCTAGTACCTAAATACTCGTAGTCGTGGTTCGGTAAAATTCAAACTTATCTAAAAATAATAACCTAAATAAAAACAATACCTATAACAACCGTATTGCTTTATGATATTTGCTTGTTTTCACAAAAAAATGATAAGTTAATGTCAAATGATATTTCATACATTCGTTCGAAATAACCGGTAAAAGCGAGGGTTCGAATTTCGAAACTCCGACCTCCGAATTTAAAGTTTCCAAATCCGAAAACTCGAAGTCATGAAAGCTACGTGAATCCTTTGGGCCGCTTTTGGACAAGTTCAGGACAACTCAATCCTTCTCGTGCTATGATGAGGCTTTTGTCAAGCATGGAAAAATACATAGGTTGAGGGTATTAGGTAATATTATTGTTGACGTTTAGGCTAGCGTGAAGCGTGTTAAAATTGTTGGTTTTGTAATTAATAACAAAAACACATAATTAAGTTTAAAAAATACGAGGTAATGATTCATGACAACGTTCCAACAGTTGAAAACACCATTTGTTTCCGACCCGAGCATCACTCTGTGTCAGTGGGGTTTTTGCGGTCGGTCCCACATTACAGATCACCTCACGAAAACGGAGTAAAAGTGTATGAGGTTTTGAGCATCGTTACAGCCTTTGGTCTCTGGAGAAGGTATTAGTGGAGGCACAAATGCGGATATTAGTGAACTGCTTCTACAGTATTAGCTAATCTCGTTACACGTTTTGCCTCATTACGCTGATTGTGAACCCGCCTCCCGATAGTTTTCCGATTTCGTTCGACCCGGCCGTTTTGATGGAGAAATTATGCGAGTACAAACCGTTTATTTCGGGTCACGTTCGGGTTTTTTTATTGGGTTTTACCGTTTATCTGACCGTAATGGCTGAGCAACATTATTTAATTAGGTTACTACAAAACAAAATACATTTTGAGGTGAAATATAATTGAAGGGCACCGTTTCATAATAAGTTAGAATCAATTGCGTAATATTTATTAACTTTATGCAGTAACACACACGAACTTTACATTGTATCGATAATTACTTTTGGCAAACAAATGCCTACTGTTACTACTATAATTATAATGATGTACATTTCCTCGTTTAACTGAAATGTGAGTTTCTTTATAGAAAATAAATTAATTCGTTAACTTCTAATATCGAAATGTTGTAAATACGGATTTATATACATATTTAAATGCCAAAAATCACCCCATGAGTCGAAAAATATAAGATCGCGCGAGACGCGACTAGGACGGATTTCTATGTCATCTTTGGATGCAAAGGGTGAAAGTCAACCTACCAGGAACCAAGCTAAGTCACGTACTAAAGAAACCTCCTAAAGTACCCCAAGCAGTAAGCGGCAATACAAAAATAACGAGCGGCCTAATGGTATAGCGAGGAATATGGGAAGTGCCGGCCTTTCATATTTCTAGCTTTGAAGTCGTTATACGCCGGCCTTTTAGTAACTTCTTACTTCCGTAAAAGAACTTTCATTTAACGCAGTAATATGTTAGTTGAGCAACATTTACATCCCGCCAACTATGTGAATTACTTTAAGGCGTATTATTTAAAGCTGCAATTAAAATATCTAAAAGGAATTCAATAGGTCTCGCGGAAAGCAAAAAAATACTTCAAAGAAAGATAATTTATAAAAATAAAGCCTTTAATACTATCACTCGGCCTGATTGCTACTAAAGCCGTATTTTATTGCTATCCTTACGACACTTATCAAGTGAGAGATTGTTCGTTTGGCGAGCTGAACTTGCCTTAAGTAATTGGATATTTACTCTAACGCGAACATAAAATCGAATCGGATGCTCGACCTTCCCTAAATCGAATAGAATATGCAGATGGTATCCGAACTCTCCGTGCTCCACATACCTACTGTTGTAAGAATAATAAACTCAATATTGAATTCTTTCTCCTTGTTTCGAAAGTGGCTGAAATAAATTTACTAAGGGTGAGATTACATTGCGATAAAGAATAAGCACCGAAACGGATCGTCTAAGCTGCAACAAAAGATGCCAAGGATAGAGAAAGAGTTAGCCTTGATTACATTGTTAAATGGCGCGTTTAATTTTTTACTTCTTTTTAACATTATTTCCTGTCAACTCTATGTATCAATACATATTATTATTATTTATTAACGTATCCTGTATTAATAAATAGATGGAAAACGTTCCTCTAAAAACATTATAGTTTTCTGAGTATCGGGTAGTTAATTAATCACATAGCGGTAATACTAATATACCAATTTATAAGCCTTATTATTTAATTAAGAAAGTTTTATAACTTTCTTAAAGGGATTACTATGAAATATAAAATACAACGATATAAGCCATATTCAGTATTTAATTAAACACATGTAAATTATTTAATCATCTCTCTATTATCGCATTCCTACCGACACAAATAATGAACTACTGTTGCACTCATGCCGATTTTCATGCAGCAAAAATTTGTAGTTCCATTCTTGACTAAAATCACAGGACATAGAACTTGAGTGCGCATTCGAAACTAAAGAATCTCATAAAACTTACGTCGACGTAAAGTAATAGTTCCTGGCAAGTGTGAATATCATATTTTACGAGTTTAATATAGAATCCTAAATATAAGTTTCCGAATAAGGCGTCACCTGCACCGTAAATAGGTCAGCTCGGATCAAGACCATGCTATTTCGAGTGCAGACTGCCGATGTCTGACATTGGACTTGCTTGTCCTCAAATTGAACTATATTGTCGGCCATTATGTCTTTAAATGTCTCAAGTGACATCTTTTTCTTATGATGATTGCGACATTTTAAATTAAGACTTCGTTGATATAATGGATTGTTATTATCGGCAGCTCTAATAGACAGTTTTAATGCCATATTATTATTAGACAATACATTACATAATTTATGTTACGATGTCTTCTAATACAAAAGAGACAAAAATAATAAGTAAGTAGATGTAAATTAATAAAGAGATATAAGTAGTGGAGACTCATAACTTATAAATAAGAATGTATACGGCACTGTTTTTAAAAATATGCTTGTAGGTGTAGGTGTGATTTGTTTATTAAATAAAGGACTAGAATAAAACAAAATGTTGCCTCATTGATATATAATCATCCTATGTACATAGAACTGCACTGACTATTTTTGCAAAAATGATAACACTTTTTACTAGTTGTTAAGAAAAAATCCAAATTTTCGAGATTACGAAGAACTTAGTACGAACATATAATCTCTGAAGTTTCTGCAGTAAGCGTCCATTCCGCCAGACGTACACCAGTGGCTGGTCGGTAATGGAAGTGTCAACTCGAGTAATATCGATTTAACAGCTATGCGAGTCGGCATTTAAACTGCTGCATTGTCACGAAATGACCAAGCGTCTTTGCAATAGGATTCCTTTATTCAACGAGTACGTCGAGGAGACTATTTAACAACACGATGGGTTTAATATAATCAGTATATTCTTTCGATTACCAATCACCTCAAAACCCCGAGTGATATATTACAAAATTGTTTAATGTTTCTTTGTGTTGCTTGAAACAGGAACTCGATGAAAGCAAAATTTCATTTCGTAGTAAAAAAAATATGTATATTTAATTAGTAAAATGATGGATATGTAGTCAAAAAAGGTAGATTGAGACTTATATATATGACTTATACCTAATATAGATGAAGTATTAAAACTTTCAACCCCGTTGTAACCCGTTTAGAGGTTGAATTTCAAAAGATTGAATTCTTGGTGGAAATGTTGTGGCATTTTAAAATCGTTGTGATCTGCCGTTTAGTCTGTGTTTGGTCAGTTTTGTCAGTTGTTTTTTAAGAAGGAAATACGGGTGCATATAAATATATGTTACCTAAGTCCATTAACAATGTTATAGAGTCAAAATCTAACTTAACTTTTCGTTTAAAAAAAAACACTTAATTACATTACTGTACATTGATATGCTTGCAGTTGAGATACGGTTCTCTTTATTGCAACGATAGGTTTTCTTTCAATATTGTGTTTCAGATTAAGATCTCCACGTTTTGTTAGAATTTGGAAGGAAATTAAAAAGTAAGTTTCAAATCTATTTTTATCTTTTTTTCAGCCGAAACGGCTAAAGAAACAATTACTTAGTTAAATTAAACTATTATCTTCTGTCGTACATTCAAAAAGTCTAAGGATAACTTAAATATTCCGTCAGCCTGAGCGCCTGGGTGAATATATAAATAATTAAATATTACTATTTCATAACAAAATTTCCAAACATCATAAAACGCAAATAGAGGATTTTGGCAAAAGCAGTCGGGAGAAATCTTGACAAATATATTGCACATTTTCACCGCATTATGTACGTTTATCAGCAGTCCTGCTGGCAGTGGCGCGTTGACTACGTGAATAGCCTAATTCTCTAATACATTAATTCTCTGAATTTTCTTCTTGGCAAGATTTCCCGCCGGCAGTAAAACTCGCAGTTTTTGGCGAACACACAACAATAAAAACAAAAAGTGCTCGTTAGAGTTTTCATTGAGAATATTCAGCTTGACTGTTCTTTGTCTTGATCTTTTATTTGATCGGATCTTTTTTATTTCATTTTGAACATACGCCTTTTTACCATTCCCATGTATGTACCTCTACATAACTTAACAAATTAATGATTACAATGTTCGCGTATAAGGAAGTTTTATTCATGTGTATTATATGAATTTTAATTTCTTTATGTATTTTTTACGTATTATACAAACAATTAATTTTTTTAAAAATCAGTAATTCAGAAAAAGCTTACAGTAAAATTTCATTTTTTTCTTCTGCCAAACCGGAATGGTTTGTTGGCAAACATACTCCACGTACATTATTAAAATTTAAATGAACTTATAATTTATTATTGTCAAAATGATTACGGATTCGGTTATGCGACCTCCGACCAAAATCCACCGGAGGACGGCTAGCTGCGTCCCTTTTAGAGCTGTAGAACATACTGCGTTCGCTAATCCGCCTTCCAAGCGTACCCCCCATGCATTGAGGTCACTCTCTCTGGCGTTCTATGGGGGAGGCCTAAGTCCAACAGTGAACGTCTGTGACTGACAGGTAGGTAGGTAAGATATCGTTTGACACCCAACTCCTAATCAATCAATGTACTTAGGATTCAGTAGATTCAATAGCCAGGACAGTAGTTTCCGCTTTATCGTCTATCGCGCCAGGCATCAATTTCGCATTAAGGTACCATCTTGTTAGAACATGTTGTAAACGTGATTTTCCACCGTCAGGCGCGACTTTTTTTTCATACGCGAAATTGAACCATATATTGCTGCATATGATGGCTCGCGTGTGATGGCCTGCCGATGAAAAACCACCTTAACCCTTTGAACGCCAAGAACCACTAAAGTAATCGCGTGTTGTCGTGACTGCCACGCCACATACCTTTATTGTGGCTATGGCGGACGCTGTCAAAGCAATTGTCCTGCTGATAGATAAGGTATATATTTGTTCTTCACTAGTCGATACGTTGGCGTACACGATACATTCTGATGCAAGAGGAAAAACGTTCAAAAGGTTAAAGATGGCTGCACTTATAACGTCGGCCATCAGCTGTCACGTTTTAAAAGGTACGCAGGTGCGAGCGTGACACTTGACATAGACATGATAGACCAATATGTATAGCAACCAACATAACCGTACAGGAATTTCGGCCTGGCTAACCGATGGGCGGAGCATCTATGTAGACTACGTCCGGCATTAATTGAAAGCTATGATCAGGATTTCCGATTAATCATTGATATATGCGAACGGGATTGGGAACTCAGATCTAATATAATAAAGCTTAACGTTGTCGTATTAAATAATAAACGATTATTAAGGCAAACTAATGTAACATACGACTTGGAAATGTTAATGGATTTCCTGAAATCTATAAAGCTAAGATACTACTCTGTCTCTCCTTCCTCTCGTCCATATTTCCACTTATTTAGCATCAGCTTGGCAACTAGTGCCAGGAATTGGCGTAAGCACTGGATTTTACAAAATCAACTGCAATCTGACCTTTCAACCCAGAGAGTAAACTAGGCCTTAATAGGATTAGTCAGATTTCCTCACAAAGTTTTCCTTCAACGAAAAGCGTCTGGAAAATATCAAATGATATTTGTGTTTTCATTTGAACCCGCGACGTGCGGATTGCAAGCTGCGCACTTTTCACCGCTAGACCAACAGCGCTATGAAAGCTTAGATACTACATAGTTGTGAATACAAGAAACGATAAATATATACAAACATATATGTGTTCAACACAAGTCTAAGCCCATGATAATACCTTAAGATGCTTATTACGTCATGAAATGGGATTTTCATCTTAAATCTTGTTACAACATTGTTTGTCGTGATACGAAATACATTTTAAGCCCATAAATGATTGAACGGGTTGCCGCGATATTCTTATCGGCCATTATTTTTATCACAGTTCGATGCTGTGCCATTATGGATACGATTAAGGCACCATATAGACGTAGATGTCACAATTTTATAACGATACAAGTCGCGGGAGTTTAAGTACGTCGTTACGAAGTCGTAATAGTTATTTGTTATACAAGGGAGCAAACTTATTGTTTGTCTTCTCGTGCTATGAGACTCGAGCGAAAGATTCCAGAATTCAGCCACGAGCATAGACAGTTGTTCAAACAGTGCAATATTGAGCGTTGAGAGGGTGTCTAGGTATGAGAGGGAAACACTAAATTTTTCAACTGATTACCGCGAGGAAAATATTAACTAAAACATTAAAATTTACTCCAAATTATCAGTAGTATCAATCATTTATCATTTAAAATTACATCCAACCCAGATAAAGGCAAATAGTTATTCAAAATGAGTATAAAAATACTTCGCTTTTGAATTAGAGTGCACTGTTTCTAAAGAATAAAATCGGACTTTGAAATATTTGCGGACGCGTAGATACCTAATGTCTGTATGCATTTTTTTAATGGTTGGCTGTATGAACATTTCGGCACATTAGAGCGATCGGACTGTGTGGGGGAAGGTTGCCTGGGGAAATTCCAGGACCCTTCCGCACCAGACTTGATTTGTATAACCTTTGGCGATATGTGATTGTACCTACTTGTAGGTATGTACATATTGTACATATTAAGACTGTTGTAAAGATAATTATGTTATACTTAAATGTTCCTTACTCGGATGCCAGTTCCATTGCCAAATAGGCAAAGGTAACTACTCCTTACCAACAGGCGGGCCGTATGCTTGCTTGCCACCGTCGTTGTATTAAAAAAAAACTGAATTTTAGCAGTTATCCTCAACTGATACAGATTTTTTTTCTTTATTTATTTGAGGATTTTTAATGTTAGATTACGTTAGTCCCATCGTACCTTGTATAACACTTATGATAGCTGATACAGATGTAATTCAAAACACGTATGTAAGTTTAGTGACTAATGTGACTATACAATACTACAGTACTGCTGATTTGATCTGATGCTAAAATACACAAAATAAAACGCCACCATGAGTAGATGATGATTGTGAAAAAAAAGTAGAATCGACTATGAATGCTTGTACGAAAAATGACATTTTTGACAGAAAGTTATTATATTTTTCATAACAACGCTGTGAGAGTTGTGCAATATCGGCATTGTTCGGTTTCCCACGCATCTTTCTGTCTTACCCGGAGTCGGGCCGGAATGAACATGTGGTCGGGTTGTTCGTTAAATAATAGATGCTTCCTATTGATTTGCGGCTATCTATCGCCAAGGCAACGCTGATGTACACTAACTAAATACAAGTTTTCTTTTCACCTCGTCAAATATGGATTTTCGCGTTTTAAAAACTCCTTAGAATATAATATTTGAAAAAGGAATCGGAACCGTAACGGACGAACCTGTAGTGAAATTCGTTGTCTATATTTGTGTGAATGTTATATAATAATACTTATAACTGTCCCCCGAATCATTTTTTTTTATAGATCCAACGTCTATAGAATTGTTCTCAATTTTTTTTTATTGTAAGTCCTGACCTAACTTAAATCGTTGTACATATATACCATGCTGATAATTTCAAGACTGGCTGTTTATACAGTATGTCAGTTGCCATTTTGGATATAGCGGAAATGTACATTACCTATGCATTAGAGTATTTAGAGTTTAGAACCAGTATACAAAGTATTATAACACACGCTACACCGGTTTACGGAGAAATTAATAATACTTTGAAACAGTCTATATGTGTTAGTACTTAGCAGCTCCTGAGATAAAAGATCCTCAAAAAATAGTATGAATTCATCTTCGGCCTTTCGATTAATAAGATTCTGACTTTTCACAAATGTCATCATTAAAGAACATTGACGCGATACTGATGTGCCAATTATACAGAATGATTATTTTAATTGTCAATTATCTGAAATAACGTTTGTTGTTAAAAAAAATATTTAACTTTTGCTTACACTAACGTTAAAGCATTTCAAGAAAGCAACCCTTCGTGGGACATAAAAAAAGAAAGAAAGGAAGGGAAAAGTATGTCCTATGGCGAAGGGCACACTGTATACTATAAAGATGGCAAGCACTAAGAAAAACTTTAAAAAAACCTTCTACTTTCGGGATTGAAAATTTGGTAGGTATGGCTGTACGAAGTTCGCGAGATCAGCTAATAACTTATAATTAAGACATATAAACATAATAAAGAACGAACAAATCTTTATGACAAAATATTTGTATCATAATGGTAATACGAATTAATATCATTAATTCATTAGGCTTAACGTAATGAGGCGCGCCGAGTCAGCGTTTCAGCGGGCGTTATAAGAGGATTAAACCGAACATAGTAATCATTTTAGCACAGCAAATACACTAAATGCATGCGAAATAAAGGTATTCGAGGTCTGAAATTACATCTCCAGGGATGCTGCACCTCCGGTGTTTTGTAGCTTTTATTACAATGCACGGGGCTGGAGTTAAAAAAACGGTGATGTTTTTTTTTTGCGATTGTGTGGATAGATAGGGTTGGTAGCAACTGTGTTTTTTTACAGTTTTTCATTAGGGATAGAGGGATAGGAAACCTTTTTTTTTTTTACATAATTAATGAATGTTTGTAACATCGAAGATATTATTATAGGTATATAAAACTAATAGTGTACCATATATAAAACTAATAGTGTATTAGTTTTATGCTAGTCTTTGAGTAAGTCCATATTACAGAGAAAAGATATATTGTCGAACGTACGATTTTGAATGAACGAAAATCAAGGGATGTTTTTTATTCGATAAAAACTAACGATGTTACTCGTTATTTTTGTACAAGAACGTCGTTATTTTTTAAAGTGCACTTATCCTTATATGGGCAGTAAATTTTTATACAACGTTATTTTTCCACTAAATCATCCACCTGTTGCAATGTCTACGGGGGATAACACCGATAAGAATAATTATGAGCCTCAACAACAAGAGCTTACTTAATTAATGAAGGCAACCGTCCAGAATAACAATATATAAGGAAAAGCTTGTTAATTGTAGTAATCATAATAACTGAGTTAATTAATCACAGATAAGCAATGTGGTAATCTCTCGGCCACTTATCTCGTGGACAAAGGCCAGATAATGGGAAGTGAAGGAGAATATGTGATAGTGTACTTCAAAAAGACGACCTTTATCCTACTGCTCGAATGAAATATTAAATTTGTAAAACGTTGAACTTCCACCTTCTACCAAATGGTACCTTTGTCTTATGACTATGTCACATCTAAGAGCTTTGCGACAATAATTACTCAAAAACCTAAGTTATGCAAAGGAATAAAAGAGGTCATAACGATATACATACATACCCACATATTAAACATGCTTATTATTTGTTTTTACAACGGCAAAATTACGGATATTGCGCGCTCCCGCCTAAATTTTAGCCTGTTTGTACCCCCTAAAAACTTTTTATTGCATTTCAAAAGTTAAAAAGGTTTTCAAAACCAGAGCCGCGACGACGCGAAGGGTTCCGAAACGATATCAGCAAAGCACGTAAACAATTAGGTGTATTTTGTAAACTCGATAATAATTTATTGATTTATAACCAAGGACCGGAATTCTTCATAGCAAAGATCAAACTTTCAAAGGGATTGACCAAGCTGTTTTATCGACTAATCGATGTTATGGAATAATATCAATAATATCGCATTACCCATTACGAACTTAAAAGATTATTCTGTATCTGTAACAATTGAACTCTTTGATAAGCAAATCATGTCAGTGTCACATATGTCATTTATGTCACTTGAGTTTTCATAAGAGATTCCAGTGCCGTGTTACTAAAATGGTTAATTGGTTGGTAAAACAGCAACTAATTAGGGACAACGTTATTTTGTTCGTATGTATATCCAAAAGCCGGACTTCATTACTTTAACTTTGTTTCGTTAAGTGACAGTTATTTATCGATAAGTCACCAAGACATCATGGTCAATCCCTCTGACAGTTTTGCTATGAAGAATTCCTGTCCTTGTTTATAAAACAGACTTGGCTTATCTTGGATCTTAGTGCAGTCGCCATCAACTATATCGGAGCGGTCAATGTACTCAAAAATATCTGAACATGCACTTTATCGCCTTGACGATAGAGGCATTGTTCAGATATTTGTGACCAGCTTAGCCACTTCGATATATCTGATGGCGACTGTAATACCCAAGTGACCACTGACCTGACTGCTACTATCTACTAGAAGTAGGTAAGCCATTACTAAAATGATTGTGGGTATCAATTACTTTTCTTTACGTAAGTGTGTTTTAAAATTCCTTGTTATTTGTCGGTACTAGCGACACGTTTCGCAGGTTTAGGGCTAAAAATGGAGATCCCCTGCCATGCCACCACACTGCCATGATATAGCGCGCCGCTAAGGCATATGTTGAGAACCGAACCCTAGCATTTTTTGTGCATGATGACGAAGACATATGCTCCTTAAAGCCTATCACGCGTATGGTTTAACCGTATCGTTTTATTTATATCTTCTTTGTCACAAGGTATAGCGTTTACCAACGCAACTTCAGCACTTCTACGTACACACAGTTAGGACCTTATAATATAAGGCATAATGTCCACCGATGTACAGGTAGGAGTGTTGCTGTGTGTACGTAGCTACGTGCTGCAAGAACTTAAACTATGGTGAATGTATTATAAGCTTTATGTTATACTTACTTAGAGCAATATTCGCTTGCTTGTTCCGGTCCAGCTGTCCGCGTAGCGCGCGTAACCGTCGCAACTTCAACTCCTGCGCCTCTACGCGTTCCCGTAGTCGCCGTAGTCGCTCGCCTTCTACCGCCACCTAAAACGAAAGAAGGATATATATTATACCACTATATTCAACACTTTAAAACCCTATTTAGACATTGAAAGTGCTTGTATACGATGTTCATTACATTGCGGGATTATATAAAGCGACCGAATTCGCCGTACGTCCATAGCCCGCAATGTAATGAAAATCGTATACAAGTTCTTGCCTGATCTTAATGGGGCTTTAGTACCGCTACGCTCTAAGTTTTTCCACCATGTATAGGAAAACGACCTACATAACCGGTTGCAGTAACTCAGTGGTTTAAATAAGAACGCTTATTGTGTGTTATCAATATTTTTTCTAAATACGTTTTATTAACACAAACTGACATAGTAGCAGTTAATGATTTAATTAATCTTGAATTTCCAAATTTATAATAGGTACCACAGGTATTTGAAGATTTAATACCACATTTACGATAGTTGGTACTTCAAAAGTTTATTCTAAAAGAAATCATTACCTTGGATTATTTACGATAAATATAAATATACGATACAATCATGGCATAAAATAGCACGGCAGCTAAATTAAATTATAGACAAACATAGGAAAGCATAAACCAGCACTGATTATTTTAGCTATTAAAAAGGGTTTTGTAATCTAATCACTAAGGAAAGCCTTTCCAAACAGACAAGGGTAATTTCTTGAGAAATAGGTTCATGGTTGTAAGAGTTAATATAATTTAATTACAACCGTCGTCCTATTCTAATGTTTACACGAGAAATAAAAAAAAAACATATTAAAATCAAAACGAGTATTGACACGCCAGTTTTCTCCTATTTAAACTACTATTATAAAGAGGAAATATTTGACTGTCTGTTTGTTTGTTTGCATAGAATAGGTTTCGAAAGTACTGAACCGTTTGAAAAAATCTATCACCAATACAATCCTACATTAACCCTTTATCGCTGATGGACATACGCAATATTAGTTTAAACGTTTTATTAAATACCTATATGCTCAAAAACTTGGTGAACGAATCGACTGAGGAAAATGAACTAGAACATATAAACATAGTATAAATAGTTGCTGTACAATTCAGATGATTGCACACGCCAGAAGGTCGTACCTACATATTTAATTAAGATTTATTCATACATTTCATAAAACAATGTACACTCTATTCAATGTGACACATGGGATCCCTAGCTGGCAGTAGCGGCGGGCCAATTTTGTTTTTAAGCAAGGCGAAGCCGATATGTCTTGGCCTTTTCTTCTTGAGCCCAAGGAAAACCGTTGAACTGCAGTAAAGTTAGTCAAGCCGGCGGGAATCGGCTTGTATAAACGCGCCGCCACTGCTAGCTGGTGGACCCGGTGGTAAACAAATGTCAAGATATAATTTAAGTGCAGATACGATACAATCCGTTATTGCTTTATTTAATGAATCAATAAATATTAAAAACTATAAATATATCGTATTACTACTAACAGCAATGCAAGTCATACGCGGATAGTCCTAGAAGGAAAATTAGGACTTTAAAAACACACCGCAGGCCATTCCGTTTATTTTATGGGGGCATTTATTGCGAGAAGTGTTTGTTTCTATTAAGCGAACGATAAATATCGCATTAGGCCTCCGTCGGACTTCGCTGAGATTTATTAAGACCCAGGGAAAGTTTAATTTTTTTCCTGCTTATCCGTTTACAATTTTCGCGGTGGAAGTTACTTTTTCTTGAATACCTAATAAAAAAAATTCGTGGGGACATAACTTAGTTAGGGAAAAGCTGTTTAAGAATGATTTAATTTTATAATGTTGCCGGAGACAAATTGCAATATTTTTTTAAATTAGGTAATTTAAAAAAATATTCGCTTTACAAACTCTCGATTTACTGGGTTGTCATTTTTTTTAGTTCTCCGCTAAGTACGTAGATAAAAAAGTGTTTGATAAGTTTTCTCCACGTAATTAACAAAAAAATAAGGGCTAAGTCTACAGAAATAACAATGTAAATGAAAAATAACACAAAAATATAAACACATACAATTCAATTCGACATTTGTAATGGTTTACAATATCCTTTAGGTTGTGCGGTGACGATATTGTATTACACTCGACAGCAAAGTTTCGTGTCTTGAAAGTCTCTACTTTTTAAATACGCTACGCTCGTGGTTCATCTTTACGTGCCTTCTTAGTCTGTATAAGTAACTATTGCTTTACAAAATATATTATGAAATTTATAATAAGTCTATCGTATGAACTATTTCTAGTTAGATGAGTTAAGAGTTTCGAGCGTAGATGTTATTTCCCAATGCGATCTATATATTCCCAGTATATGGGACCTCGGATATGATTGTTTTCCGCAACTAACTGCGTGAAATAGATGAAATGGGAAAACTGTTTATTTTAGAGATGAGATTTATTTTGTCAGCGCAATTTGATCGGCGACAGTAACCGTTTACTGATTCAATACTCCCAATTCACACTCAATGAAAAAAGGCAAAATCAATATTTAATCGTTGGGTGAGCACATTATTGGTATAGAAATAAATTGCACCTGCTCCCATGCGACAATTAATCATCCCAGTTTCCCCTATAATGGAGAGTGAAAAAGGAAATAATTTGCAAAGGTAGTTACTCAAATTATATTAATGACCTTTTTTAAGAGACAGTAAATTGTTTCAATTTTTGCATAAAAAATTCTCAATATAAGCCTCGGCAGGGCTGCCCTAAATGTCAAATTGCGATTTATTCCAAACGGTTGACACAGGCGGTAGATACTTTCCATTCGGCATTCAGTATCTTTTCCCTTATTCTGCTACAAAAACGTTCAATCGCAATTTTATTTTAACTTAATTGAACACAAACCAGGCGTGCGACGAAATTTCGATGCATATAAAAAATCGAGTCTTTTTGACACGAAATAACACGCTTCAATTTCTATATTCTCAAGAGACCACGTTTCGTTTATTAAAAAACGGAAAATTGGTAAATATTTTACGCAACCCGTTTCAATTTTCGGAGCAATCTAGGCGGTACAAAACCTCGGTGTACCGGTAACCAACAGCCGTTTTAAATTTGCATGGTCTCGCTTAGAATTTAAACGAAATTTAAAAAAGGGCCGTTTGCTTAGGACTTTTGAGAGTGGAAACAAACATGGCGACTGCCTAAGAACGGACCCGTTCTACCTAAGATGAAGTTGCAAAACCGCCTACTTATTGCTCTTGTTTACAAATAAACAAAGTGGGGTTTGTTGTTGTTATAAAACAAACAAGGCCCGTTTATTAAGTTGGAAGCAACTAGGTCGCAATAATCGGAGTGTTCGCAACATGTCGATACACAGTTGCGGAGTAATGAACCTTACCTACAAAATTAAATGGCGGAATCTTAATTACAAAAACTTTATGTATCTTATTAAATCCTTTATGTTCATTAGTAAATTCTCAATGTTCTAATAATGAATATTATTATTTCTGCCGGAAATAAAATTGGATACCATTTTATTAGGCAGACGTCCGGTTTTTTATCCAATAGCCCAGTAGCTAGTCCATCCTTCCCACCCAATAGCCTGGTACATTCTAGATACCATTAACACTCAATAGTCCTTACACCATGGCGGGTGCTGTCTTTTCGCGCGTCCCATGATACGGACAGGGGCAGCATCTGCTTAGTGTACCCATTACATTTCATTCAAATTGTCGAAGGGCCTCTGCGCGTTGGCTCGATACGGCTCCGCGTACGCCTCCTAAATGTCCGGAACACCATTGTTCCGTGTACGGAAGAGACATACAAAAATATTATAATACTTAAGGTTGTTTAAGCCCTAGCATTACTCATCAATGTTCAGATTTTTAACTAGACATTTATTAAGGCACGGACTGGCTGATCAATATTTTTTTAATCCAGTTTTAAGTGTTGTATCCAGTAATAAAACCATAAAAAAAATTGACATATTGTTCTATTTTCGTAACCTCCCCAGTACCCGAGTAAACGAAGCCTTAAAACATGAAACTTTTTGACAATACATAATAACCATTACCTGCAGTTATAAGTAAATATACTTGCAAAAAAATCAAATATTTTTAGCTCGAACTTCGGGTGAAACCTTATAAAGTAAGTCTTAAAAATTGTGTCCGGCGTTTTGAAGTTATCTCCGAAAACTTTTTTCATGCCCCGGTACGACCTATTGTATGATACAGCTACGGAATCCTTCAATATTTTTTTATTATATTAGAAAGCAGGAATTTTCAAAAAAAAATGTAAAATGTTTAGTACCTAGTTTTAGTAGGTTTAGTGGCAGCCAACTTCTATGCAACTGAGATATATTGCGACTGTGAGACCCTAGTTAACACTAGCTAGTGCCTACCTTATCCATCAATGCGGGAACGATATATTGTATGGGCATAGCCTACCTAAGTCATATATCTTGATTTTCGTGACATCTAATTGACATACTCCATCTTGTAACTTAGGTGTGCCGGTATGTTCCATGATCCTTGTAGCTGTTGAGTTTGTCCGTCATCTCCGATTAGTCTAAATATGGTGCCTCTAATTCGAGTGGCGATGTATACTTGATGGCGCACTTTACTCGCTCCTAGGCGTCATAATTTTGATGCTTGTGCTTTTGCCGGCTCGTGTCGGTGACGCAAAGAAACTCGGTATCAAGAATTGTTCAATAAAGTGAGATACGTATATTTTAATATGAATCTAGCAATTAATATTATATTTACATGTCCAATTCACTTCCTATTCTTATACCGTGTTTAAGATCACTAAAATAGTACATGCAAGATGCACAGATAGTAAACTGGATACTTGTTATCGAAAACCTCAATGTCACAACTTATGGTAAGGGTAGGTACAGTATTTACTAGTACATAGGTATATGACCTGCAAGTACCTACATATTTTATATAATTTTTAGACTGTAAATGGACCTGTTTTTACAAGAATAGCACATTCAAGGTCACATTTTTCGTACCTTTATACATAGGCATTGCAAACAAAGCCTACTATTTGTTTAATACTTAGTACACCTGGGCATACGAATTCGACAACCCCGACTTTTCTAGCAGAATAATAATAATATTATAGAGTGAGGAATAATCCTCACTCTCCCATAAATTTACTCGCTATATACCCATATGTATTCGTCGGTATGCGGTATCCCTTAGGTTCCCGTATATTTATATTTATTTTATTTGTAATGCCTTACTCCTGAGCAAGGGACTCTATCTTCCACGCATTTCTATCTATGACAGTATCTAGGACGGTAAAAATTGGTAACATGTGTACATACATACATTTCAACCATATGCAGTCCACTGCTGGACATAGGCCTCCCACAAATATCACTTGTAACATCTTGGGGGTACTCTCCATAGTCGCCACGCTTGGCAGGCGGGTTGGCGACCGCAGTAGCTGTAGATTGGGTTTCGACGGATGCTGCTGCCCGTCCGTAGGATTTTTCCCTTTGTCGCCTCTTACGACACCCGCGGGAGGACATGGGTTGGTGCTATTCTAGTCAGCCGGCATCACACGGCATTGCAAAAATTGGTAAAATACAATGATATCGGCACCGAATACTGTTTTGTACCTTTTAGGGTGCTAACCTAGGTCCGTTGGGCCCTAGCGCTTGGAGTCTTTTTAGATTTGGCAATTATCTGACTCAACGCTTGTTTCACAGTAGCGAAGGAACGCATCCAGCACATTCAGAACCACACCTCAGGGCCCTCAGGGGCCTTTTTACATTTATTGTATGTAGTTATATTTTAAAACTATATTTTGTAAATTAGTAAAGTAATTTTTACGTTGTCTTTTAATATAGTTTTCTTAGTAAACTAAGAATTTTCGAAATGAACACTGAGTACTCTAACACGTGCACTTAATAAACCACTTTCCGCTGGGATTTCATTAACATCAATTAGCTACACTTACTCATATCTTAGCTTACTTTACTGACAGAATCATAATGGTCTGATGGGAGGATGTTACATTAATATTTACATTTTAGAATTTAAATTTGATAAGCCATAAAGTAAGTTTATATATTTACGCGTATATTAAACTACGCGTTTGAACGCGAGGAAATATCGCATCAGGATGGTAATAGATTAGCATAGAAACATAACATGAGCCAGACGGATAGCATGGTTGCCATTTTATCATTTATCGTGCTATACGTCACGTTCACACATACTTTTTGGAGCATGACTGATATTGTGACATATGATAAAAACCTGACCATATTACGCTAGCAGGTTTGCCGTGTGGTGCTAGCTGACTAGAATAGCAACACCCATCTACGCCCGCGGGTGTCGTAAGAGGCGACAAAGGGAAAAAACCGACGGGTGTGCGGTATATGTCCGTCGGAACCCTATTCACAGCTACTTTGGTCGCCAACCCGCTTGCCAAGCGTGGCGACTAGGATACAATACAATTAAAATCAGTTAAGACTTCGCTTTTTCTCGGGTATCATCGCTTAAATCCCGAGTCGGAAATGACACGATATAGATTGCCGCGATTACTTTTAGGTAGCATTTAATTTGAAGTATCATAAACGCAATGTACAAGCACCTGCCAAGATGACATTAGACCGGTAGACCTAGGAATTTTTTTTATGCAGAAGCGACATGAATTTGAACATTCATTATTTAATGAAGCTATACTTGTATACAGTATATAAATATATATATATATACATACATGAGTTAATATTTTACTGTTTAGTGTAAGTAGGTACGATATTATGTCGCATTAATCATTGATAATAAAATAATCATGAAATTAAAATTTAAAAAAACCGGCTTCAACCGTTTTTTATTCATATTTCGTAAACGGCTTGGCCGTAGTTATATACACTATTTACAATTTCACGAGATTGTGCAACAATTATTTTACCACGCTTTAAATTGGTTGAAGCCATGATACATAACTATTGTAAGTAAGTTTTATTAAATTTGATAGAATCGAATATATGTATTCACATTGACGACTGTATAAATGTATGATATACGTCAAACATTTATTTGACACTAAGAAGGCAGACTGTCAAACTAGTCTAGTACTTGCTAGCATCTTTTTTATTTCAATATAAAGGTTGTGTTAGTTTTGAGCTACAAAGGAGGTTTCGTTGCTCACATCGTTCTTGTACCTACTGTATTCAATAAGACAACGAGTAATATATATAATTAAAGGTCAAATCTGTAAATTGATAACTCTATGTGATTCACGACAATTACCGAGGTTGGCCGAAGTCTTAACTGATTTTAATTGTATTGTAACAACCCCCCAAGATGATACAAGTCATATTTCGAGGAGCCCTATGTTCAGCAGTGGACGATTTACGAAATGAGATGAGATAAGTATGTACAGGTACAGCAGGGTTTGCAATTATTTTACAAACATATGCTATATTCTAAATTTTAAATATAATTCCCAAAACGTCGTTTATCTTTACATAATTTTAAGTGTAATTCTAATCTATGTATGTATATCTACATCTATACTAATATTATAAAGGGGAAAGTTTGTGAGTGTGTATGTTTGTTACTTCTTTACGTCTCAACCGCTGGAGCGATCTTACTAACATTTGGTATGGAGTTAGCTGACACCCCGGATTAATTTTTTCTCTAAGAAACCGTGGTTAACATCGCGGGAAGCTAGTTGAGGTTATAAAATTATAATAACAAACAGCAACACCAAAAGTGTTTGAACATCTCCAATAAATATTGTTGTATAAACTGTTCTATTAACTTCGTCATTAATAATGCATCCCATTTAAACCTAAAACACAAAACGGTCTTTGTAAAGCCAGATCTCGGCTTTGGTGATTATGAAATTTATGAACGTACCCGTACGCTGCGCTTAATACTTAGTACGGGACCACCCTCAGTGTGCCGCCGTCTCCATAGGTAGCCACGAATGTACTAATTTCCTAAGCTCTGGCAATCAGCAACACACCTAAATAACTTTACATTAGCCTAGTTAAAGCACAAACTGTTCCATTCTAGTTACATTGCTTCGTGTTGCGAGAATTTAAGCCGCACATTAACACATAAGACCTTGTAAGGGTGTCTTCTGATGAATTAGGTAAAATTAATTCCGGATTTACTTACATATGCACAATGTCAGCGAATGAAGCTCGGAAATATAACATGTTTTATACATAGTATTAATATTATAAAATGTACAGTCATATTGTTAGTATTTGTAAAAGTGATCATATATATTGCAGCACATTATCAGGCCTCACAGAACTCAAGCGTATATAACTGAAACCAGTCATATAAAAATCTTATATAGCCTTTTCACAAATAATTACAACTATAATTTATTAAACGATATCGTCACTCGAAATTAGCGTCTTGAACAACAAAATTGTCGTATTTGATTTATTAATTGATATATGTATATCGTTTTATTTTAAATAGTCGTACACTCAAGTGCAAAAATACGTGCCGAAAGAATCATTTCATAAATACGTCTTACAACCTTATTAACTCTACAATAGAGTTGCTCGGTATATATTTTTGAAACTTTTGCAGTGCACGAATTTTTACACTTGACTGTACCTTACGATAAAGTATGATAAAAAGCTTGAATAAGCAACGCCCATACTTCGTTTACATATTGCTGGCCAGGATACTAGTGCCATCTAGTGTTTCACAGTCGCAATACATCTCGGTTACATACAATTTGTTCGTTAGCAAACGCCCGCAAAGTAATTACACACGATACTCGACAGAAGGCGCTTTGTGCACTTAGTACCAAACTATATACGTTTAACAAGTAGGTAGTTCGAAGGAACGGGCTTTGTATAGGTACTTTAGTTTACCTAATCGTAGCGAAAGTGTTAAGGCCAAAATTGGTTCACGTAAATCTTATTTATGGAATCAATTGGGCTTTTTTTCATTTTTATTACTCTGAAACCCTTAACCTATTTGTTTTTAAACTTTTGTGAGCGATTCGAGCGGCGACGGCCACGAAAACTCGACAACACTCTTAGTGCTTGAATATGGCCTATGTTCTCCGAAACATATCGCGCGAGTGACTACCGTAATTTTTTCATAAAGTATTGAACTAGACATGTGAAAATTAAACGCTGGGTAAATATATCTAAGAAAGAATAACTCTTGGAAATCAGTATTTTAAATAATTACTGTCGTAAAGAAAACCCATGCCGTGTCGGCAATATTTCATCGTTTTATTGAACTTATATCTGTTGGGCAAGCACATGAAGGGTGCAACAGTATCTCGTGGCGAAATAAACTATCCGAACTATATTATTTAAAGAAGGATGGGTAGTCTATCTCGACTCGAGATAATATAGCGCCCTCGTATGCTAGACCTACTGCAGAACACCCGGTTCTTACATCCAGTATGGCGGGACTCGTCCTAAGATCTAATAAGCGGGGTAATAAATAAATAATTGAGGTGAGCGACAAAAACTACGAAACATCCTAACTTGTCGCATATATAGGGCGATTATTTTTTTCTACGAATAAAGCTAAACCTAGATAGGTAATATTTTTCTTACTTTCATAAAAATATGTTAATAAAAAAAGAAACTTCAAAAAAGGCGCTTTGAGCTGGATTAAGTAGGTAGCCTATAAGTAGGTAGGTGGCGACGGATGTCAATAATTTCCTGAGTCGAACCTTCAACGTTTCCTAGGTGAAGGTCACGAAGGCGAGACACGTCTTTCGTTTGAATGGACGGAATAATAAAAAGCCGTTAATGAAGATGCTGTGAGAAATTATTGAACAAAAACTTTAATACGCTAGAAGATTCAATCGATTCGTTTCGTTGAGAGGATCAATTTTTTTCACAGCATGTGCAATGCATGCGTGCCGTGCGAAACGCTCCATACAAAATGATACATCATGTGATTCATATTCGCCCACTTTAAACTATCTACAATTTATTTTTCTGTGGAATGTGTAAAATGATGTAATGTATGTACATAAATGTGAAATAACGAATCATACCTTGTCATTTTTAATTTAGCAGTTTTATATATTTTTACTCTTTCAGTAATTAATTTTATTTTTCTACACTGTATCGGTATCGTGAACAATCGAAGTTCGTATATTTCGAGCATCTTTCTCTTTTACTCCTATTAAGGCATTATAAGAGTGACAGAGACAATCGTCCGAAATTTACGAATATCGTGTAGCCAGCTGAAAGGCAGCAGTGCTGTTATGTCTTCTGTAAGGAGGTACTTCCCCAGTTAGGCTTCTCCAGGCTCAATCGTGTGGTACATCGCTGTGCTCTCATTGTTCTGCGACTTTGACGTAGTTTAAGGACATATTTTTTATTAGTTTAAGTAACTAAATAATTTAGTATTTCATAAAATTTTGAAGGAATGTTTAACATGTGAGGTCTTCAATATAGGATATTTATGTTACACTAGCTTTAGCCCGCGGCTTCGCTCGCGTTAAGAAGTTATTTTTAGCACACAATCGTTCAAAACGTAGTTTTGTATGCATGCATGCTTTTTGTGCCTACGTCATAGTAGCTTTATGCATGCAAGGTCACGGCCCGATCGGTTTAAAATTGACGAAGTTTCATACAAACTTTCATCCCCTATTTTGAGATAGAATTGATCAAAATCCTTTCTTAGCGGATGCCTATGTCATAACATATACCTGCATGCTAAATTTCAGCCCGATACGTCCAGTGGATTGGGCTGTGCGTTGATAGATCACTATGTCAGTTAGTCACTTTTGAGTTATATATATTCAGATTGCCTTCGTACCTGATGCTGCCTCGCCTCCTGCTGCTTGAGGTACCGCAGCCTCTGCTCCTTGGCGCACAGCAACTGGTGCTGCGTGTCGATCTGCTGCTGCTGTCGCAACGCCATGGCGCGCAGCTCGCCCAGTGTCAACTCCACCCCTTCCCCCAGCTGTGGACAAACACGACTCGGTTATTAAGTCTTTATAAGGCGTAAGGTAGGGAATATATTTCCCACCATTGTTTGAACTTTGTTTCAATGTAATAGGGTTTAGTTTTGCGTAATTTTTGACATCCTTATGCCCGTCAAAGGGTTAATCAGGTTTATGGTGCTCAGATTATGCATGTTTTTCCGTGATACTGCATTATTATTTTACGTATAGCTCACAACGCAAGCAATAAAATGTAGCCAATCCGATCGCAAGCATCAAAACCAAGCCCCTATTTCACCACACCGACAATTGTCACAATTTTGGACATATGTAAATTTCTAACGTTGCGGGTGTTGGTTACATTGGCCGCTTACTATGGTGTGGGATGTGTGCTCGTTTGCCACCAACAAGTTTTTATTATATCATCAATAAATAGGTACTAGTTCGGTGAAGAGCTCTTGACAACTGTCACGATACTTAAAAGGATTTTCGTTATTTTTCGACATGCGATTAGTCCTTTGTCGGAACTTTGCGACAATCAACTGTAGTATTTCTCGTGACAATTGTCAAAAGCTTTTTACAAATAAATCGTTAATGTGGATAATATATGAAGTTGTTTTTTTTAAACATCATCTTGGTGGCAAACAAACATACAGCCCGCATATTGGAAAGCGGTCTCCTTAGCCCACGGGCATCTGTTACGCCAGAAACAGTGATGCTGACATATGTCGCACCTGTCATTTTGGTGAAATAGGGCCCAGCTGCCATCGACTTTCTTATTCCGAAATGTGTAACTTATTAACATGTATGACAATCCAGTTAAGTTTTGTCATACATAAATCGGCATTTGTATTGGAATTTGTGTGTTATTCTATTATTGTTTACTCTCACTACACACGTTTATTTATGTCATTCTAGCGACATACGATACCACATCGCGCGATAAACGTGGGTCGGTAAAATGTTAAAAAGTGGTTCGATATATCTCAGCACCGGCATATGATTGTGATGCATTTATTGCAAATATATTTAGAACTTGTAAAATACGAGTAGAACCATACGTATGTGTGTGTGAACTATACAAGTACGTATATGTA
This sequence comes from Grapholita molesta, assembly GCA_022674325.2. Classification (NCBI taxonomy): domain Eukaryota; kingdom Metazoa; phylum Arthropoda; class Insecta; order Lepidoptera; family Tortricidae; genus Grapholita; species Grapholita molesta. The sequence goes on along the minus strand of CP053135.2, from coordinate 9,602,409 downwards.
TATACACTTATGTATGTGGTTCTAGTTTTAAAATTGGAAACAATTAAAAGAGGCAGTTGCATTGGCTCAATTAAAATTTAGAAAACTTTCCTACATATGTAAAATGTCGTCAGTTTAACGTGTATCAATTTGGAACTTAATAAGATAAATTTGATCTAGAATATACAATGATATACTTCTACTAATATTTCATGAAGTCAATGACGTGTAGAATTACATAACGAGATATTGCATGAATATAATACGTTACTTGCACGTCGAAGCCAGCGTTCGCTACTTCAACGATAGTTTATTGAACATGGCTGGGATTTCAGCTTGAGGAGAACGTGGCTGTCTAATATCTACGTAAGCTTACATACCTTGCAAAATAGACCACATTTCAATATTCGTATATTAGGTTTCCGAATCCACATAAAATACTACTACTTAGTTACAAACTCTCATGTATTTATATCGCACTAGACGACGGATAAGCTCTGGTACCCATTTTCAAGCCGAGTCAGGACACACCGCTTGGGGCGATGGTATGTCACTCACCGCTGTCTGCTTCCTTGCACGGCGTTTCGCTCGCCGCGCTCGCTGAGAAATTGCTGACACTTTTTGTAAAGGCGCTACCGCTACACTCGCCAGTCATGTATTTATTAGATTATTACCGAAACCGGCAACTGTATCCACTTCACAACCGAAATAACTGATTCTACGCTGGCAAATGGGTACCAGAGCATACAAATTTTAGCAGTGTTGTAATAAATAATATTACCAGTACGAGCAATGTGGATACCGCAAAATACTGTTTTCTTTAGAATTTCTCGCGCTAATAAGCTTTTCTTACTATAATGGTTTTTATAAGTAGGTACGCAATGTATTACGTATTCCCTACCTAATATCCATTTGATGCAAAACGTGATGGAAGCAAATTGAAAAGCTTTCCTACTAACTTTAGGCAAACATTATTATCATAAAAAGAATTGGGTTGTTCGCTTCAATAATGTCAAAAGCGAACTTTGTCAATTTTCCACTGAAGATAACTTTTCGCAGCGATAAGACATATGCGATCGGGATTTGAAGGTATAATAAATAGCGCCGTGAGCCTGATGCTACCTTCAATATTTTGCAGAACTTGCAGAGTTATAAGTAGAAATAGTTTTAAACGATCGAACTCCGAACTCAGAAAGACGCATATACGCATCTTCATGTAATTTAAACCATGCCGTTACTTGAAGTACCTCTAGATAAATTCCTCGATGCACAATAAACCCCATATACTCGATGCTGTGTACCGTCTATTTTGAATGGAATCCCGAGCTTTACATTACATACAATCCGAACTTAAACCACAAAGCAATACATAAGTACAATATGCTATAGCAGATCTGCTACTGTAATACCTCAGAATGAATGTGCCTCGAAATATGAGTGTCTAGTGGAGATAACTCCAGGTCAGCGGTCAGTCACTTTATCCGCTCCCATGAAGACTGCCGCTAGCCGATTGTCTCCGATTCTCTGTGTAATTTCATCATTTTCTCTGTTTTCACTCCGTAGTAAGCCTTATCTGGATATTTAGACGGAGTTCTTCGTCACTGTCATAAGTTCACGACTTATTTTTAGATGAAGATGCTCGGCGAAATGAGGGATTAGGTACGCGAATCATCGGTTACTGTATTGCGAGAAATGTTCATGGATTCTTGTTTCTCGCAAGTTCAATATTTTTATTTGAAAGAGCACAGCTGTACACAATGTGTCTATAAACGCGAAAACTTACGTATAAAATACCTTCACCTATTTGGCATTCTTCAACAAGAACCTAACTCTTAATCTATGCGAAAACTTCAACTATTCAATTTACGCAATCTGGCAACAAAAGCGAACCGCGATGATACACACAAATGGAATGTCTTATTTCACCCGCAACCAACGGTTCGTATAAAATACTTGGATTTCGGTATTTTCGGTCCTTTTTAGGAGGGCGTATCGGGAGAATTAAGGGCGGCAGCGGTCAGGATTTATACGTGCCTTGACACTTGTTGATAGCCGCGTCCGGCCAAAGTACCAAGATAAATAATACTGCGTTACTGTCGCACGAGCGGCGATAGAAATGATAATAGCTGTCGTTGATGTATGGAAATTGAAATGGGGCAGCGCGCGTGACTTTTGCCTGGGAATGATTTATTACGATTATTATATGTAGATAGTTGGCTGGATCCTTTCTCTATTTTTATAAAAAAGTACCAAAGAGACTTAAGAAACCGGTACTTGTCTTATTTTTTACGAAGAAGAGTCAAACTAAATTATCTATCGATCATGTATTTGTCGACGCTCCTGTACGGCAAAGAGATATAGAGTTGCACTTGCAGCGGACATGGCTCAAAGAGAAACTTAATCAAACTGATGTCAAGGTATTAAGGAAATTGTATTGTACTGTATTAAGAAAAACGGAATACTATCCTCTGGAGTCCTATATCAAAGACAAACAAAATAAAACATTTCGAGCTTTTTAAAATTAGACAAAATATCAAAATACATTCAGAAAATCGGAAGGCTAGCAAGATTAAATAGTAAATTCTGGTATTTTCGGTACCTTAGTCTATTCAGCTTATTATAAACTAGGAAATATAGGCTTACAAAAGCAGGAAATTGAAGGTTCAAAGATATAAAACATGATTTACTAACTATAGTTGAATAGGTACAAATAGGCAAATGTATTAAGCCGTACAAATGGCAAATAACGAACATAATTGCGAATTTCCATGCGATGAAAGCATTTCACGCTAGAGTGAATGAATGGAGTGTTTGAGGCGCTGTTTGAGTCATTCATATCTTCATTCAATTTACTAAATCTATAAATGGAGGTTGATGTTGGTGTGGAGAGGAATATACACATGCTACGTACAATCGGCAACAAAGACAGGAGATTAGTTACATTATTCACTGGAACTTGATATTTATTTAAAAACAATTAAATACATAGAAAAGCAATGAAAACAATTTACAATCTAATTAGACTAAACCTAATATAAATCTGATATGGGGCATGGTAGCGAAGACGCTGGCAGCATTTCCTTGCTGAATCGTCAGGCTGATATGCTGAGCGCGGTAGATGCCAGCTCTTTGGTCTTTTCTGAGTGTCTTTGTAAGATCCTTAAAGGGACTCTGGGAGCCTCAGAGGCCCCTTTCCTTAATTAAAACATAAGTACTCACTGGACATAGATTCCATGCTGATGAACCTAATTAATGTTGAGTAGATTTCCCTGGGCACGTGAACAAAATGGAATCCTCCTTCTTGCCTGAGAATAGCTTGCTTTGAAATTGACAAAGTCGCGAAATAAATGTTGGCTGTAATAAATTTCGATATTTTGTCCCTTTCATAGAACAATTATTTGTATTTTTTGCAGGTATGTTTAATGAGCCTCCCGTGGGTGAAACAAACCGACAAATGTGCAAACCAAACCATCCGTGTGCAAATGTCGAAACAGAAACTAGAACTACTGCGGTCGCCAACGCGACTATGGCAACTCCCATCATGATACAAGTCATTTTTCGTGGAGACTTATGAGAATGATGATGTTTTATTATAAAAAATCGCACGACATAGCTCAAAGGTAAGTAATTTTATTGTGCCCAACCGCACCCAACAATGTTAGTTGCTGTAAGAGAACTCCTATGTCCCAATACGACAACGACAGACAACATTTCCATTTACATGAATATTGTATGAACATACAGAACACTAAATGATATTTCAGTGTCGTATCGTATAAAAATGGTACGTGTTGGTTACTCTTGAATGTGGGCATCGACAGAGCATATATTTTAATAATGCCAGCATGAAATGTTAATGAAAAGGTTTTGCGTTGGGTTCGGTAACGCGGTACTTTGTTTTGATTCCAAAGACACCCATTTAATGGATTTCGCAGAAATATGTCTTTACAGAGATTGTACATTTTTATAAAAAGCAGCGCGGTATTTACAACCTTATATTTGATATGGACTGATGTCCTCGTATTATCATTTCATTAAGCGTTGAATAATATGCTCTACTTTCTTCGATCTCTTATAGTTAACTTATAGTACAATGTTTCTTAACAGTCCTATTCAGTCCTATTAAGTTCTCTGTAGTAAAATAACAATCTACTTCGCAAGCTTCCCTTAATAAGTCTATACTTTTAGGTTAAAAAAAGGTAAACAATCGTAACACGTATTTTTATTGCAAAACGCTTTTTAAAAATCAGTGACTATTACTTACGAAAGCAAACAAATTTAAATAATCATTTACGAACGCCAACATTTTTAGTAGGTGGTTATAATTTAATATTCTATCAAAGAACAGATGTATACAAAAAAATCGTCAGGATTCTACGTGTTTATATATCACTTTCCTTATATTAAATTTGGTACCCATTTACCCAAGTATTCAATATTGTCATCGGTTGCCGCGATAATTACCTACCCATGAACATGTTATATTAATTAACAACTGAAACGGATTATATACTAATTTAAATATACTAATATACGCGTATACTAAAAACTCACAGATACCCGATGACCGCGAACGGTGCAAAAGAGTTCAAAACGTAGGGAAGATTCAAGTTAGTATAAGCGATGTCATCCGTTTCAGTTGTTTTATTTTATACCCAAGTATCAATTTATTTTATGATATCAATAATCACGTTTCATCATCTCATTAATCCTCCACTGTAAAAACAAATATCTCATTATAATTTGAAAGGAACATATTTCTCAAATTGTTAATAAACGATATGATTGAAGCAATTTTGGCAACAATATGGCTTGTATAAGTACGTAACAGCAAGTCTATACTCCAAATTAGTTTACATAAGTTAGTCAGTTGGCAAAACATACAATTCAAGTCGAAACTAATGTTAATCCAGTGACATTAACGAAGCGCGGATTAGTTGGCGAATAGTTGAATCGTATGCGCAGGAAGCCGTCCAAATAAACGGTGCTTGAATAAGGTTAAGTACACACATGAGTCACGAATGGGTGTAATCGGTGCAGCAAACTATTTTTAAATAGAAATTAAAACGTATGTTTATATTTCTGACTAATTAAATCCACTGAGCATCACATTCGCCGTGTGATGCCAGCTGACTAGAATAGCACCACCCCATCTCCTCCCGCCGGTGTCGTAAGAGGCGACAAAGGGAAAAATCCTACGGACCGACAGCAGCGTCCGTCGAAACCTAATCTACAGCTACTGCGGTCGCCAACCCGCCTGCCACTCGTGGCGACTATGGCAAATGCAAGTGATATTTGTGGGAGGCCTATGTCCAGCAGTGGAGACTGTATACGGCTGAAATGTATGTATGTAATGTAAACTCCACTGACTGATTTTTGAACTGTGGCCTTATCAGATCATATAAATTTAATCTTGTATATTTAATGAAAACAAAATTAACACACCAAATTTTGAAAGTAACATATGAAAGAAAATTAAATCGAGAAAAAAGTCCTCACTAAAATCGATCATGTTCATGTAAAATAATATAAGACGAAAATTTGTTAAGAAGTGCGACCTAAAGAAGAAAACCGCCGGAAAGACGAAAGCATCAAACTGCTATCAAAACCAAAGCCATACTTCCTGCTTCTCTCACTCGACCAACTAATAGCAAATTTAGTTCAACTTTGACAAACAAAACTATTTTTTTTAATACCGTTAAAAATTTGCGGTTGAGAAACTTTGTAATTTGTATTCAGAAAAACGAAAGCAAGCGCGCAAATGACATCCGCATGACGGTACTGTCGGAGATTTTCCGAGCGTCATGTCATAATACATTTTTGTGTAGCGCCCTCACACGGACTCTTCCAGGGTTATCACTGTATCCTAGGGTGGGCCTAGAGGAAAAAAAGAGTATGGGGTGATGTAATAAGCCAAAAAGAGCCAGCTAGCTGCCACTTTGGAGTCTACGAAAGAGATAATTTAGAGAACTGAACGAGATGTTTTTATTTGGCTTAGAATGTCTAGATCTTTTAATCCTGATATGATTGAATGCTACTAGAAAAAAGGGTCTCTTTTTCTTTCATTCCGTAACTATTTTTCATAGACTTGACAAAATGGAAGTAGCAAAGTAGTCTCTTTTTTTCAGCTTTTAAGACCAAGCCCGTTCTCATATTTCTCATTCAAATTAAAGGTGACAAATATTACACATTAAATAAAATATACAAAATTTGACAAATCTTTATAAATAATGCCAGTAGTTTCAATCCTACTACTATGTCGAGAACGGGATCACGAAAAAGTAAACAAAAAATTAACTACAGACGCTTTATGTACGCCTTGTTTTTCCTAATACTCAAGTCTCCCAATAAGTCAAATGTCACTGAATCCGACGACGTGGCAACCCTAACTGCAACGTCAAAGAGTGGGCCTCGGAATTAATTACTGACGCTGAGTAAAACTCACATCAGTCTGCGAATATGACTAAGATTAGAATTGCAATATTTCACATCCACAAATTTTAATAAGTTAACGATAAATTTGAGTACCTACTCACTACTAGGTAAGCAGGTATACTCAAATAAATCTGAATAACTATATACAACAACACATAACGAAGTACATGGTCATCTTTAGCACTGCACTGTGCACTCTGCTGATCAGTCTGGAGCCTGATTCTTCAGTTACAAATGATCATGTATTTTTTTTTTTTTTTGTAAAATGTTATACTAATTCGAATTACATTTTTCACCAATTGTAGTAATTATTCATGTTGTTGAAAAAAATCTTTTTTTTTTTAATGAATACTCTCGGGGCCAATATTTCACTTAGAAAATCAATAAAACGACACTAAAACGAAGAACACGAAAGACTAGTTTGCATATACCAATTTCGAAGTATAAACAATAGACACAAAGGGCAGAAAACACAAATTCTGACAAACGGAGAAAAGTTCAGAAAGTTAAGGCCATTCTTAGTTAAGGAGATAAAGGTGCTTTACAGAGTACAATAGGAGTTATTAGCAATATTATTCATTCCGTCCAAGAGAATAGTTCCCAGTATATCTCAGGCTTAGACTGCGAAAGCCAAACTTGATTAATGATTCTCTCGCTCCATAACCGACCGGTTCAACTCCTAAAACGACCCCTATCTGACAAATCACACTTTAGATAAACTGTTTAAATTGAAAATCAGTCTTCTTCGATTTATTGGTCATACGTTAAGCTTTATTAGTGTCAAAACAAGAATGTTATTTTATCTAAGACATGTAGTTTTGCAAGAAAGTTCCGCTCTTCTTAATAGGTATATAAAATAAAAATAAGGATAAATTTCTTAGACGTATTAAAGTTTTCTTGACACACCACACTTTGTCATGAAATTATTTTAGGTTTTCGGATAACCAATATTTCAATTTTAATATTGAATGATATACAGTGTGAATAGTTTTGTCGAGAAATATATATTACGGGCGCGGAGGTAAAGTTAAAATAAATTTGGGCTCAAACTATTCGTATATGATATAATAACTACGCGTGTCATACTTACATTTTAGTCACTGTAAAATGAAAATTATTTCTTGTATGGTTTCACATTTCAACTTTTTCCTCATCGGTTTCCAAAAATTGTTCTTACACGTAAATATGATCAGCGGAATGCGGATATATACACTTTATTACGACTAGTTTGGCCTAGTGGGTAGCTGATGGGTAGTGACTTTGCATATGAAGCTGATGGTTCTGGGTTCAAATCCCAGTAAGGGAATTCCTTTGTGTGATGAACATGGTTATTTGTTCTTGAGTCATGAGTGTTTTATATATGTATTTAAGAATTTGTATTTTATATATATCGATGGCTGAGAACCCACATCACAAGCCCTCTAGAGTTTACCATGGGGCTCAGTCAATTTGTGTAAGAATGTTCTGTAATATTTATTTTATTTTATTATATATATACCGTATATATATATATATATATATATATAATATATATATATAAAATAAAATAAAATCATTCATCAATATGTTTACAATCGATGAATTATGAATGCAGTTTGTATTACTTACTCTGAAAAAAAAATGGTATGACATTATTGAAATCTACTATAAAATAATTTAAATACTACTGATCTGGTACTGACATACGGTAAATAAATTTATGTTCAATAATGGAAAAATATCGTGTTTGTGATTAATTTCAATAATCATATAGTACACGTAAATTTATTTAAGCGTCATGCTGATTTTGAAACGTGATATCGAAATTATAGGTAACGGCCAATTTTTTTCACAAAACCAGATTACTAGTTAGTAAGTTTAAAAGGTATCAATTATATATATAGACATATGAACTATTAATTTACAGTCAAAAGAATCCCAAAATTCCTCTTGTACAGTCGCCATCAGATATATCAGAGCTGTGGAGGTGGGCACAAATATTTGAACATGCACTTTACTGCCTTGACAATAGACGCGTTGTTCCGATATGTGTCATTATCTAGGAAAAGGGACCTTATTGTCGATGGCGCTTAAGTCGAACCGCGTTGCGTTTGTATTGTGGCATCTTGAACAACGGCGTAAGCGCCATCGACAATAAGGTCCCTTATCATAGATAATGTCACATATTTGTGACTACGTCCACAGCTCCGATATATCTGATGGCGACTATATAAAGTATCAATTAACATTTTCACTATACTTCAAACTTAATATGGATAAGAATTAACCAACCCATTAAAAAACTGTGTTCGTTTTGTCTTATCAAAACTATTCTAAACCAAAATGTCATATTTACTTGAAGTCAATACATGCATAAGCTGTTTGGCTTCTAAGTAATTTAAAACGTGAAGAACATACTAGTTCACTATCAGCCATATCTTGCTTTACATCCTTATCCTTTATTACTATGCGCACAAGATTCAAGTTAGAGTGACACTCTACCAAGAGTACGTAAGCTTAGCACGCTCCATTGGGCTCATGCATTTATTTATTAGTTGCAATGTTGTGGAAGTACACTTAGATGCATAATAAGGGGTAATTGCGCGTGACGGCAGTTACACCTAAGATATAAACTCTTTAAGAGAAACACTAGGAATGATAAATATAAATACTAATATTGCAGCTTTTCGCAGTATCAATTACATAATTTGGTGTGCTAGTGTAAATACCCGTATTGGAATCAAACTTTTACACGTTCGGTCTGTGCTTATTACAGAAATTCTTACACACCAACCGTCACTTAGTATTTATGTGCGCAGTATTCTTTTTCGATCAAACAAATATTCGAATCCAGTGCAATGAAGTTCCTAATATCTTCACAGTTTTGTGAACTAAATAGTGACTTATTAATATCCGCAAGCTAAGAATTTTTTGTTCCGTTTAACCTATGTTTTTGATACATTTATATATTTTTAGAATGTAGAAGTAAAAAAATATACATTGAGTTTTTGTAGTGGTTGATGATGAAAATCATAATTATTTTTCAGATGATAAATAAAAAAAAAATTTTTTTTTACAATTCGGTCACCCTACACGATGTGACGTCTTGTTGCTTCCCATATAAATTGCGTATAAAAAGGCATGGGGTGACCATGATTTGGATAGTTAAAGTTTATTTTAATTGAAAAAATAAAAAGAAGTTAACTAAAGTCGTTTTGATCCTACCCATGGTACTATAATACCTAGTACTATAAACTATAAGATAAAATTTACCATTTACTGAGAAAAATTGGTTCCGGATCACGACCCAGAAATCAACCTGTATAGCCTATTTTCAGTTGTATTGATTGAACAGGAGGTAAAAGAAAACAAAAGATATCTCTCCTAAAATCCACATTTGTTTTTATTGGTTTTACGAGTTCACTTTTATTACTAGAATCGCACTTAATTTGGGAAAAAGGATCATCTATATAAAGTTCTGTCTATAAAATGTTACCTGTTTACCAAACATTATATTATTTAGCTGCAGGTTTTTTTTAGATCGGATCCTTTTCGTTAACTACGTCTACTATAGTACATACAAGTATTGTTGTTTTATTTTGTTTTTTCACTACACATTGTTTTTTCAAACCCTGATTGTGTACAGCCAGAGTAATAAGTTTAACCCAAAAACCGGTAAAATACAAAAAGCGCTTCCATTAGACTGTATTGACGAGAAAAACGATCCACGCCCAGACTGTTTTATACTTAAAAATATACTTTTATAAGCATTAGCAATCAAGGGAATATCGGATATTGCGTACCGATTCTCTTTGCGAGAAGATTAAATGAATTACTTTATTCCGGAGAGGGATAAAGCAGAATTAATTCGTTTTCGGAAAAAGTGTGGTATGTTTATAATTTGAGACACATTTACATACTAATGAATATTTATCACGCCGTGTCGCGTTAAGGCGGGGGCGAACTTTATCAATTAATTTTCCTGTCTCTCGAAGTATGTAGACAAAAACGCTTGTGTAGTCAACATTCTCTAATTACCGCGCGACACCGAGTAATATGTTTTGTGTTTGATAAGTTATTCCATGTTTGTATTAAGAAACTAAAGATCTCGCATTTTAGTCTTCATACTAATATTATAAACGAGAAAGTTTATATGGATGGATGAATGTTTGTTGCTCTTAAAGAAAGAAAATACTGTACGGATTTTAATTATTGTTTATTATTTATTTGTCGTGTAAAATGGCCACATTAAAAATAGATTTCCCGAAGTAATCTTACGCAGACTAATTCGCAGGCTGAAGCAAGTTTTAAAATAAGATTAATTTATTGACAGTTAAGGGAAAGTTTTTCTTCAAAACAAAATTAGTAGTAACGTACAATGATGACATAGTTATATACACAGTATATATTATACAGTAGATAGAACAAAAGATTTCAGTATGACGCGTCGCAGAATAAAATATGCGTTTATTTTCGCAAAGTAAAACTGGGGCTAATATCCCTTTAAACATGGAATCTTAATATATTTATTTTCTGATTTTTTAATTTTTCCCGCACTGTTAAAGTTAAAAATATGAAAAAGTCCATTCCATTTTCTTAAAGACTAAAACTAGTTCACTTTATACTAATAGATATCTGAAATACATTCGATTGTATTTTTTTTTCTAGGATAAACGTAGTTCTCAATTTATTTTAACAAAATATCACCACTCCAACTTTATTATAAGCGATTCAAGTTCAACTTTTCATTATGCATATTGCACAGTACACAAAATATAATATTAGAACAGGCAGCCCAACAAATCTGATCGTAGATTGGATACGTGCATGTAACGCAGCGGGTTCTGACGTAACGAGGAAGTCAGCTGGGCAGTGACGTCACAGCGATCAGCTGCGGGGACGCCGGTGTGCGACGTCCAATGGGAATATAATGGACGTGTCGGTATTCTAATGAACAGGCTTAGACATTATGAAGCAAGGTCGATTGTGTAGGTGCTTCCTGTTTTTGTTTCCATTTTGTATAAAGGGTCAGTTTAAAGTTTTAGGGTTGGTTGTTGTGATTTTGCTAATTGTTTAGAAACTGGTGAGATGGCCGGAGGTGTAGCTTTTTACGTGGGGGGAGTCGTTAGAGTCCGTTTATTAACATGTAGACAAACTACCTATATGAATGTTACCTTACTCTGTAACCTTCTATACTGCATTTTCTTGCATCTCGCTGCGCCAACAAGTCAGACGCAATGACGAATGACCATGAAATTATATCACGTCGACATTTTTACTCACGTTTATTACGTATTCCAGCCACTAATATAGCAGCCGTAGCACTCCCTGTTAGTCGTAAAAATCGATATCTACATTAGGAATGCCAGCAAAAGCGCTCTAAATATAAAATTCTTTTGTTACATGAAAATAAAATGCGAAAGGTTAGTTTATAGCGTGTCATAACCCGGTTCCATAATCGACCCCATAACCATTGCCTTGACCTGGTGTACTATTGTGGAGTCAAAACAAAAGTACTGGTAGACTAATAAAAATTAAGCGTAGGATACGAGTAGGTATCCTTCGTTCGTTTGCGAGGACCAACCATTAATTTACTCCGCAGTTTCCTGAAACTGGTCTCAATATAGCCGATATCCTATAATCGACGGAGGTATATGCTACATGTCCAGTGCTAAAGCAGTATTGACAATATTAGGGGCAAGAAAAGCCTTGTCTCTGTCCATTACCTCGACCGTAACTCGCTCGCCCACTAGCAGTCAAACTTGTTAGAAGAAAATAGATTACCTTCCGTAGATTCGGCAATAATTGTTATAAACAACATTTTTTTTTAGTTTTTTTTAATTATACATTGTCAAGGAGTTTTCAAAATAACTGCTAGTCCTTTTAGAGAAGCCATTTTAAAAACATATGTGGTGTCGCATAAGTTGAAACAATACGTATTTAGCCTTTATATGCATTTAAAAAATATTTATTATATTGTTTTATAATTTAGCCTACTAAGCTCTGATAATTCAATTATTTAAAATAATATAAATGTAAGTTACTTCAGAAGGAATCGGTTACTTTAATTCAATATTAAATTCAAGTTTCGTTAGAAACGTGTCTACTTATTATAAAAAAAACATTCCCTATGATTGAAACTGTTTTAAACTGCATACGAGCAATGATTATTTCTAATGCACAGCCTTTATATAAAAAAAATGTGCTCATGGTGGAACACTAAGTACAACCTACTTTATCACCTGTACAATGGTTACCGGTAGAAAATAACACCTTGCACTACAAACTAAACTACGCGTACATCCCTGCACTAACTCAAGCTTTAATAGCGTCGTTCATAATAAAGCAGTAGTCATAAACAGCACTTACGTAGAAACCAGTTAATATTTATAACATACTGAGATCTATGGAAATTACTTTCCAGATGTTAACTCCATAATTGAATCAGCTTAAGTCGGCTTTACGCACATTAGTTAAATTATTAATGTTATCGTATATTGTGTATTAATTTAATACATGTCGAAATGTTTAGTGGAAGTAATAAGTTTAGGTTTACTAACTTTATTAAAACGTGACAGTATCAAGAGATTTTAATGTTTAAAGATCGTTATCTTCTTCTCTCAAGAAGACGAGATGGCCGGTACCTAAACGTATCTAGTTACTTCTGTAGTACTAACTTGAACCAGTTTAGTGGATAGCAAATAAAACGGCTAAGAACAGTTGTTTACTATACACAACATGAGCTTATCCATACATCTTTGTCTTAGAAGCTAAATAAGTATTTTGGAAGTTACTTAGCTAAGGGGGTGAAACAAGTCTCAGCGGCGGTGCGTCCATACCGATTCCCGCCGGCTTTACTTACTCTCTCGCAATTTAACAGTTTTCCTCTGGCTCACAAAGAAAAGACTATATGACCTCCGTCTTGCCTAAGAAAATAATTGACCCGCCGCTACTGATAGGTCTTAAATGTGTGCGCGAACCACTTCGCAAGTAGAGGTTATATTTTAATTAACCATTTTAATTTAAGTTTCATATGTGCTAAAAAAACTTCAAAACAACTTACAACTCGTGTTCCGCGAGTGTTAAAAAACAACATTTCCAAGTGGATCAAGTTGAAAAGTAGGTTTATTTTCACAACAGCTTAGTTATAAAATAAATTTCATATTTTCTTGTCGCTGAAAATGTCCTCTGCAACGTTAAGTGGACATGCGAGGGCGCGCCGCGTTTGATAGCGGAACGGAATTACATTAGCAATGATGTTGTAATTATTTATATTTCATAAAGCTGGATTTATATGAGCTGTGTATACCTAAAAATTGGAATAAAATGTAAATTGTGTGTTATTATAACATACAATATATCATTTTTGTATTTAAACTTACGTGAGACATATTTAATAATTAACGTTAATTTTACAAAATAGCAATTTGAAAATAAATGATATTGATTGGTTAGATTTAAAAACAAACCGACATTTCGTTGCAGCCTCGCTTTTACTCAGATCCATTGAACTGTTTTGATTTAATTTAGATTTTAGTAACTTCATGTATGTCCATATTTTTTTATGGATACTATTACATTATGTTAATTCCGTAGTAATCGTAACTGATAAAAGCGGGTGTATGTATATGTGTGAGTGTGTGTGTGTGTGTGTGAGAGAAGAGAGAGAGAGAGCGACTGCTGCCTAATTTACACAATATCAGCTATATTTTACTCGGTTGCGCTGGATTTCAGTCTCATACAAAAAAAAAGTGTTTCTTTCAACGCTAATTACCTACACCCTGAACTCTCAACCACCGCCGTCAAAGGCGCCCGACCGTCATGTGTCGCTGGCCCGCAATATCTTCAACAATGGTGCTCTAGCTTGCCACTTCACCCGGTTTTGTTCTGCTTCTATTCTTTCGGATGCCGTTATTACACCGCCTTTGTCTCGTGCAGGTTACGCGGGGCTAGAGGTGCAACCTAAGCCTTATTTACATATTTTTTTAATCTTTCTATTCAATAAAGTAGTAATTAAACAAAAATCGTATCGGGTCGCATAATCTTGATTGGAAAACTCAGTATATTTTTCAGAAATCATCAGGACTTTTAAGATATTATACTGTTTTATACATTAGGTAAGGTGAAGTTTGTTTTATAATAAACCTGAAAAGATTACATGCAAAATTACAATCGAGATTATGCCACCCGACATAGACCCAGGATATCCTAGATATTTTTCAATATTGATACGCAACACTTAATCTGAAAATCAGTAGTAACCTACAATACAGAGCTAGAGGACTGCTAGATCTAAAACAACTTTCGATAAACCCAACACGAAAATCACATTTAGATAATGGAGTTAAGTGAAATTATCAACTTCAAAAGTGGTTCACTTAGGGGATTAAAAAGGGGTTACAAAAGTAACAGTGCTCGGCGGCAAAAGCCTCGGCACTGAGAGAAGTATAACTAGTACAAGCTAGTGTAGCGTGGCTTACCAACACTTTTCTGCACTTAGCAGCGATCGCGGCCGACCACCGTGTGGCCGCATTTTCTAACTGGAAAAATAGGGCTGCTTATATTGTCAAGAAAATAAATTGCAGCAGTAACGCTCCAGCCTGTCGTGGGGCCTTCGTAGCATTTAGAACAAAGCCCGGAGCCCCTCTTGGTGCAATTACGATCCTAATACGGTCCGCGACTGCGAACGAATTTATTTCTCTCTTATATTTTACTTGTAACTGTAAAAAAGTTTTCGCGAATGTGGCTGTTTCGGCGTATTTTTTGGAGTTATAAAAATTAAAGGCGTTACTTGCGCAAATACTTGTGTAAAGAGGTTTTTACGGTGTCGGCAACGCGTGAATGATGCCTCGGTATTGTAAACGTCCATAAGCTGCGGTGACCGCCTACCATCAAGCGCCGGCCGCATGCTTGTTTGGCACCTTTGTGGTATACAAAATAATACTCTTATTATTACTTTTCATTATTTCTTTATAATATCATAGGTAATTCAAAAGTTAAACATGCCAAAATTTACTAACAGATGATACTTTTCCGCTTCTGTGTTACGGCCTTTTCAAAGAGTGCTCTTAAAGATAGCATTGTTAAACTCAATGGGAATTATAGAACAACAAAAGTGGCCCACCTACGTTCCCTTTTAGCCACAAGTACCAACTTTGATTGTTACAAAATGGGAACAAAAGGGACAGTCACAAGATCATTTTTTTGCGTAACAAGTAATAAATCACAACGTCAGAGATGAGTTGTCGTAAGAGTATCATAAACGAGTGACCGTGGCCTGCTGTGAGTGTTCAGGAACAAAGCTGTGACATTTTTAACCTAGTGGACTTGAACAAAGCTAGCTACAAACAGTTGCCAGAGAGAGTTAATACAACGCTTCAAATCAGAAGTTGCAGACCGGGCTGAGCTTGTTTCACTCTTGACAAGGGATAAACGAATACCTGCGCTTTAAACGTGAATTTATCCATTCTGCTCACACATTCTGGAATAATTTATCTTGGTTATACATTCAGAAATCGACTTGAAAACATTAGCTTACATGAAACTGTATAGACTAATCGAACACCCACATGGCAATGGCCGTAGAAGCTCGTTACCGTAATTTGACATTTAATTTTGAATTTTAACAACATGTGACAAAGACAATTTTAGCATGTGGATTATTCGCAATATGTTCTTAGATTACTGGCAGGCTATTATAATGTCTCACTGTATGAATAGCTAATAGGGCGAGAGAGACAACGCCATTTGCAAACAGAATCGGCCCAGCTTTTTAACCTTAATGGAAAATACGTATAATGACGTTTCTGTAACGATGCCATTACTGTATAGACATATCCACCAATTTCCCATCAAGGCCACGGTTATAAATTGTAACGTTCCCAATGATTAACACTACATTCCGATTCCTTGAAACGAATTGGTAACCTCAATATTTATAAATTGTATGTTATGTCACCTTTACTTCAGTGAATATTAAAAATGTAGTTTCCAACGATCCATATATATATATGTTCAGTATTTCCCTTTCTACATTATCATCAGCTGTTGTTGCTAAAATAATTAAACTCCTTACGTACAAAATCATGTTTCTGCCGAAACGATTAGGTAAGTAATAAATTTTACATCGCTTTCGACGCTAAAATATCGTAAACTAACTCGTGGTGAACACAACGAACAAAGACAGTAACTCAATAAGCTTTGTTTTGGCGATATTACGTTTTAATTTTAAGGCAACAAGCATAGACTGGCTTTGGACGATAGCGCCGTGTAAATATTACGGATAACGAGATGTTTAATTAAAATTTATGGATCTAGAGGGGTAAAATATTTGGGATATTTCAAAACGTTGCATGTACCCTTGAATGTTGTAAATATTGATCGGCAAGCATCGATGTATAATAAACATAGATTCACAATCAGCCCCAAAAAAATGGTTCTAAAACAGCCGCTCGAACAACATGGGTGGCACATTTAGTTAGTCATTTTTGAACCGCTGCCAGTGCAAGTGTCAACAATGACTGAAAAGTTATTACTTTATCAATAGTGAAGTTTGATACTTAATAATTAGAACACTGAGCTCTTTTTTGTTTGTTTATATTATCGAAAAAAAAGATTATAAATTAGCATTATTAGCATAAACTGAATCGTGATAGAAATGTCATTTAGTGCCATAATTTTGTACATAATTTGTTCGCGTGTAGGAGTCTATTACTTTATGTCAGTGTCGGCAAGTTATAACATTTTAGTGAAAAGATGACAAGCGGAAATGCCGATAGCAAAACCGAACAAGACTCTATAGTTTAATTTCATTAGAGTCCAACCGGACTGAACCTTCTTGTCTGGTGCCGTGATTTGTCTGGGTATACCGTCTTAGTATCTATCAAGAAATGTCTTGTCATGGGCTTTGTCTTGTCCGTTTTCAGATTTGAAGTTCCTCGCTCTAAAAATATATTTTTTTAATGATATACGAGGCAAACCAGCAGACAGATTGCCTGATGGTAAGCAACTACCGCCGCCCAAGGACACTCGCAACACCAGAGGAGTCACAAGTACGTTGCCGACCTTTAAGATCTCTATATCACTCAGCTAGTAAGTCGAGACAGCACAGAGGTACCAAATCTCCTACCAAGTCTGAAAGTATGTCGCTGTATACGTGGATCATTGTCAGATTAAATATAATATCTACATTAGTAGAATTACTGTTGGATAATAATGTGACACGCAATAATCAATACCTACATATGATTAACTGTTATATGGGCGTTTTCAAAAAATTGTGCACCCAATTAGTGAAAGTTGTTAAGAAAAGTTAAATCACTGTCAGTTTCGTGACGACAATTAAGCATTAAATATCGATAAAAGCTTGGTTTTGATGTTCGTTTTATAAACTTCAATCGATATTACAACATAATAGAAGGCAAAAAGTCGATCTTCATAAAGATTTAATGCTTAATTGTCGTCACGAAACTGACAGTGATTTAACTTTTTTTTACATCTTTCGCTAATTGGGTGTACCAAATTTTGAAAACACCCATATTACGAACAAATATGCTATTGCCATGTAATATAACGCAATAACTTACATTTTAGAATATAAACAACTCGTCGCACAGTTGCAATGCAACCAACGGCATCTACTAATAACTTATATATACAATATATACAGAATGTATCTTAAATCGTGAACACGGATTCAGGGCATTTAACTGCAACTTGTTTATAGAGTTAGAAAACATACTTTTCTTCACGATTTTAGTTTCACTGTATAAATATAATACATTTATATAATATTTCACCATTTATAAATCAAGTACGGCTGGACAAAGTTTGATATAACATATCAATTACTTTTAACCCGACTACCCAAAAGAGAAGTTAATGTTTTAGTTAATGCTGCTAGCTTAGGCGATGCGTACCTAATAAATATACGTTGATATTAAATAAACTCGAACTACATAACTTATATTTCGAGCGTGAAACTTATTGGGATTCGAATTGGTTTCGAAGGCGATCGTACGCCGCCGCCGCGCAAAACTGGTCGGGTCTATTGGTTTCCCGCGAAATTGCCTTTGTTTTACGAACATTGCTTCCAAAGATTTATAATAGCATTGATAAGGAAAATAATACAAGAATGTCCTTTTGCTTTTTTCGGTTTATTATTAATGTGCAATGGTCAAATATGTGTGGCGATTAAATATCGGTTCATGCTTACCGGCACACACATTTTACATTGTATGCGTATATTTTCCTTCATTTTTCAATAGGATTACTAGGAAAAGACATCCGTAACTTACTGAACCTCTGATAAGTATTACCTACTTATTATTTTTTCGTCGTTAATTCTTGAGATTTTTTTTATTTTTTCTTAAATTTCGTTTTTAATTATTAAAGTTATGTTAAAATTAATAATTGTAAGTACTAATTTATTATTTAAAAGAAAGTCTGCATTGATTTACCAAATACTGACACCAATTTACCTAACCTAACCGAGAAGATTATTACCGGCAACAAATACGGCAGGACTTATTTTTTCAAAACAGTGATACATCAAATCAAAGAATCTTAAAGTACATAAGTACGTATACAGTTTAATATGATACAAGATACTGAAATATAAAAATAATAAAGTATACATTTTGAGTACACGAAATAGACATGCTTTTATATGCTTTCTTACCAGAACTGTGTCATGCCGGTTTGATAACCTTGTATCATGTTTTTTATGACACCCAGGTTAACTAGCTAATTTGTGGACTCGACTCGTAAAGCAACCAATACAAACCAGCCCTCATGACTGTTTACCTAATGTACTAATGGTGTAATGTGCTGAATAAGTAAACGAGACTGTTATGTGGGGACACTTGGAATAACACTAAATCCTTCAGGACCAGGTGTGCATAAAAATTAGCCCGCTGTCTGGTTTTATTTTTGACGTGACTTACACATTTTTTAATCCTTGTACCAAACATTTTAGGCATAAAATTTTTCCAATGTCTATTTTATTTTATTTGGGGGAAATCTTACACAAATCGACCTAGTCCTACGGTAAGCTCAGTAAGGCTTGTACTAGTAAGTTATATAATATGTAGATAGATACATATAAATACTTAAATGCATAGAAAACACCCATGCCTCAGGAACATTTGAATAGATATTTATCAGTGCTGATCACACAAATAAATGCCCTTACTGGGATTCGAACCATCGGCTTCATAGTCACTACCCACTAGGCCAGGCCGGTCGTCAAACATGTCTTGTTTCATTATTGATGTAACTTAGATATTTTTAAATCCATTACTATTTCTTGGGCTATAATTTAGTGTCAATAACACTATTACGAATGATATAATTTCCCACAGAGAGACCGATAAATAGACCAAGCGGCTGTAATTGTCATATGAACTATAAGTAGAACTGACACAAAATCGCATTTTCATACGATAAAAGCCATAGGTTAATTTTTCATACGAATTGAAACTGCCTTTATTCAACTCCACTTTCATTAGCAATAATTCTCTTTTCACACACCTGGCACCAAAAAACAAGTTCTAAAAAAAAGTTGATTTAGATTTGCAGATGTTTTAGTTTTCGAAAGTTGTACAACTATATAAACATTTGCGATAGGAAATCAAGAATACATACTTAAATTTTGAGATATTGTATATTAATTTAAAAAGATTTTGTAAAGAGTACGAGGTTTTTTATTGAGAACGTTGTTTATTATAATTCAGTCTACACCCACGAGTTCACCCACATCGTGAGAGCTTTTTCATTAAATTTGCACCAAGGAAAATAATAAAACACGCTCAGGAAAGAGATACTTAACCGATGCTTATAATATAGAAATATTCTTGGATTTTTAACATAAAAATACATGTTGTGCTGCTAAAACATGAAGATGCGACTAGAAATCGACCTTATTTAGTAGTAGAACGTGTTAAAATATAAAAATATTTTATATTTTAACACGTTCACTGCGGCATAGGGTTGATTAGACCCGTAGTTAACTAATTGCCGCAGCGAAGTTTTTTTTTAACCTACTAACCGTCCAGTTTGTAAGACGCCATGACACTACAATAATTATGCGGCAGATGTCTTGGCGTCTGACGTTATTTGCCGTCATTGGCGCTCAAAAGGTTAAGGGGTGTAAATTATATATGTTTTTTTGATTCAAGAGATCACGAGGTTTTTCCCATGTCTTTACATGCTATGAGGCTATGAGGTATTTTCTCCCAAGTAACTTTGGGAATTGATAAACACATCCTACATTCTACAGCCTCTAGGTATGTTTGTATTTTAGGTACAATGAGTTCTTTTGTTCTTGAGTAGACTTTACTTTGCACAATGTGGAGCTACGTCCGTACTTCGAACAAAACTCTAATTTTACCAGATTGCCCGTGTTTAGATGAACACATATTTTTGTGTGAATCTGACAGAATTCGGTCGCAAAACAAATGCCTAAGAACCATGCAACCAAAAATATTGATAATGTACTCTATGGAATGCAACCGGTTTTCTTTTGTTGTGGGAAAAACCGGTTATTCTCATATATTACCAAACTGTTAAGCGGCACTAAGTTCATACGGACCATTAGTATCTATAAGTTCATAATACTCATTTTTTTTTATGTTCGACCAATTATCAGGAATTGTATTTATAAATAATATTTACTATTTATTTCCATATCGCTAATTAATGTTATTTCACGGTGTGTATACTGTCTCGTGAAGAGCCCCGAGGCCCCGTTGAATTTAGATAGTATCCTACCTCTACTTAGTAATTACTAATATAAATTTCATCCTCATAACTTCTAATATATGGCAATTATAAACTAACATGGCATGGTATGAAGGTATCTCCACTAACCGTCTTAAAAAAAGAATCTGCGACACAAATACCGGGTCTGTGCAGCATAGATGCCAACTCCTTAATGAGATGAGATGACATTCTCTTAAGTCTAAGTATGTAGAGGCAGTTTTTTTTTTAATACGAGTGCTCTACAAGAACATGATCTGAAAACTAAATCGGTTGTGTCTTCGTCGTACGTGAAGAAATAGAAATGACACGACGGAACAAAACAGTGTGTTGGTTATTAGTTATTACCAAGCCTAGCTAGTATACCTACCTTATAAATAGAATGTTCATAACTGGACTCAAGTTGAGTCCTTTTTCAAGCATTATAAAAATCAAAACATAATACCAACTCTCTGCTACCACACTCGGAAGGCCGTGACGGCTGCCCCGCACCCTGCGAATACCTTCTTTAACACTAGCTATCAAGAGGTAATGAGATTCGTAGAGGTAGCTAGTCACCGACCCTGGCTAAACAAAACGCGCGATTGCTACTCTCTCAGATTGCCTAACAAAATTATACGATTAGCAAAAGAGAATCAGAAGTCGAACCTTGAATTAGCGTAATGGAATTAAGAGGTTCTTGCCTTTAATTCAGGCAAAGTTATCATCAAGTTCGACGCCCTTCTTAGATGTGTGTATGTTAAAGTAATTGTTACAACGACAAATTAAGGTATTTAATATATACAATATATATTTATATTATAGAAGACTTTTGTGTTGTACATCATGTACTTACAATATACTGCAGTCAGCGTCATATAGTTAGTTGCAGTCAGTATGGCCATATAAAACGTAAAAATGGTTAGTGCTAAATAAGATCCGAATCGATATATTTGGCCATTTGGTTGCCGCTAACTATATAACACTGTCTGAACAACGGATACACTCATGTTTACTAATTTCGCACTAGGTGACATGATTCGGGTAAGCTCTAGTACTTACCCATTTTCAAGCGGAGTTAGGACACATCGCTCGGGGTGAGGGTGTGTCCTCGTCGTGTTCCATACACGACACAACAGTTTTAATTATATTACCTACTAAGTTTTAATTATATTTACATCCAACGGCATATACATGTATACACCTTGCCCTAGACTGATTTTCTGTCATGCTCATCAGAAAATATTCATGTTTAGTCTAAAAGTCTACTGGTAGTGAATATCTGCTATACGTTTGCTTCTCGTTTATTTATTTTTCATGAGCAAAAATATAGTTACAAAATAGAAAATTGAAAATACAATATAGAAAAAAAAATCTGAATAAAATATTGTAACAATTTTTCCGAATCTAGGACCATGCCAAAGGGAACAATTTCTAAGACTGCGAAGTAAATTGCCAAAACTTAGATCCTCAGGGACATCTGTCGGGACAGTGGGTTCGTTGCTTGATGTCAAGATCACATATTTTTTATAGATTCACGACCTAACAAATAGATCAAGAACTGAAGGGTAATAGGCAGTATGTAGACGGAAAAACCCAAAGTTATCAATAAAAAATTATACTATTTCAGACTCGACAATTTAGATTTAATGTAAAGAACTTCTTTGTTGGAAATACATACCTAAAGGAACTCAAAACTATTTTCTTCGAAAATCAGAACGGTGACGCAAAAAGCTTTGTATAAAAAATAAACGGGAAATGAGAACGTTCATAAAGGAAACCTGGTTTCTGGCGGAGTAGTTAGGTATAATCAACTTCTGAACGAAAGAAAAAAGAAACGTCATTTTTGCCAAACTAATCGGAACTTTTAATGGGAATCAACCAACTTTGGACACTTACCTACTTCACTTGCAGATTTGTGATTTCCTTAACAGGTGGACTTGACCAAACTTTAAATGACAAAAAAATCATATCCGGTAATAAAGTAACTGTAGCTTAATATAAATTCACAACGTATTAACTTACATTTAAAATTATGACACCCGTGCGCAGTATACATAATAAAGCAAAAAGTTTATAACGGCTAATACCGTAATTAATTTGGTAATCTACTAGGACGCGATAAAATGCATAATTATTTATGAAGTAGCCGTCAACAACGCCGGGTGCGGGTTTCGAGTGAGGACGGTTATCCCACTGCCCAAGTTAATTTCGCTCGGTCCGTGTAAACTTAAATGCAAACACTACAGATAATAAAATACTTCATGTCATGAAGTAATAATAGACATAGAACAAAAAGTGATACTAATAATTTTGGTAATCAGTCGACGACAGAAACTAAATTGAAGTGTCAGGAGTCTGATATACACTCACATTTCAAGTTAACGAAAACTAGGCCCGACGAAGCCGAGCGCCCGTTTCATGCTTGGAAATAAATAGTCGAGGCCACGACCTATAAACATAACCTGAACGTTTCCACTTCTTACTCGCCCTGCTTTCTTTTCAAAGGCATTTTTCAAAAGACAGGTGACTCCGCGTTTTTGCCTGAGACCTTTCGCTTAAATAGACAGCGTTATATAAAATAAACATTTAGAGAATTCTTTACAACACTCCGGCACGTCTCGGAGTCAGACATTGAAGCGAGTTTCAATGGGCACCACGAAATACGAGTTTTGTTTACGCGCCATAAAACGAAGTTAAACGTAAACATAAACAATGAATCACCGATACACGAGGAGCTCGTATTGTTGCTGCGAAGGCTCACCTTCTCGAGACAATGTAGGAGGTTGGAAAAGGATTTTGTTATAGATTTGTTTTGTATAAACAAAATGTGAGCCGCTGAGTGCGCAGCCTTAGCTGTTACCGAGGTGTAAATGGTTTTAGTGACCGTTATACGTCGTGAACTTGTTTTACGTGGGGACCGCCGCGCCGCAAAGTAACTTCATTTGCTCATATGAGACTTCGTTCTCTCGCATCTATTTTCCCAGCATAATAACGATGTATAAACACTTTTCACGCGCTCTGTATACATATTATTCGTCGTAAAGCGACTTGACAATTAATTATGCACTAGTTTAACGCTTCGCGTCGTTAAGGTTATGTTGTGCTGTTTACTTTTGCATACATTAAAAAAATACATGATCATTCACAGCTCAAAGTTTAGCACACTACCAAAACTTGTTTTATATTAGGAAAAAGTTTAAGTAGTTTTGCTACAAATTACCTACTATGTACTTTTCAGGTGGCTTGGTTTAGATGCCGATGAGTTGAATCTCTTGAAGTATAAAATGAAGACTATTCAAATTAAACAAGCGAGCACTGTCCACGAATTTAAATCTCGAAAAAGTAAGTCTCCAAAGTTTTCACAGCTTACAAAGAGGGTTAAATTTCTAAAAGAGTTTTCTTTTTAAATTGGTTCTTTAATTAATATTTATTTTTTCTTTTCTCTCGGATGTTACAGGATTAAATTGATAGCAAAGGGGGTGATGTCCCTAGAGCATTTATAGCGAGTCAGGAAGAACCGTGGACTGATCATTTAATTACAGTGACGCTTTAACTTAATGTTACCTCGATGTATAAGACCAACGGTGTTATAACAAGTGCAGAATTCTTACCTGAAAATAAAAAAAAATGAATTAGTCATAATATTTCTATATGCATTACATCTTTAAGTATTGTGGGACAAGATTATAAAGAATCTATTATAAATTTCCTTACAATTATGTATTCGTAATAAATACAAGCAATCTTAATGTGAATATCATATAATGATAAATAGTTGGGTGGAATGTTATGTGGAAAAAAATACGTATGCTATCAAGTTATAAAAGTATGCAAGTAAGGTAAACAGTAAACACACTAGTGCTTGAGAAACTAATAATGTCCAGAAGTTGACATCTTTAGTGCACACTTTTAAGTTTAAAGATGGTTTTTATTGGGAGTGTCAGCACTCGGACTTCTGTGTAAATCAAATTCCCAAAAGTTTCTAGTATCATTATGTCCTTACCACATTGTCCTTAACCGCTATAACACTATCAGTCTTCCCTGTACCCGTTTGGTCATTTTTTTCTCCATCAACGAACCCGCTTTCCTCCACTAATATCTCCTTGCTGTTTATCCTCGTATGGTTAATAAGATCGGGTTTCTCTGTGCTCATCAAGTTACTAGAATTCTCGTTCGAGCAGTTCTCCCCAGAGCGCCGGTCATCGTCCGAACGCGATTTGTCCTCAGAACATTTCATTTTGAAACACGATATCGATTTCTTACTTTCTTTAGCCGAAGCATCTCGACTAATCACACCATTTTTATCACTTTTAGTTTCATCTTTCTGGTGACATTTTTCATTTTCCGACTTGAGCCGCTTTTTCTTTCCGTTCCATTTGGAAGCCTTTTTAGATCGATTGCTATCGTCGCTAGTCCCAACGCTGTCGGAGCAGACGGGATTGACGAGAATCTTGGTTGATTTAGCTTTCCGTTCGATCTTGCGTAGATTCAAAAGGCTTCCGGAAGAATTAATAAAAGAGGGCGAGGATGTTTGCGATGGCGAACTTTCTTTTGTTTCGTCGCTCAATCGGCGAGCGGGTTTCGCCAGCATTTGGATAGTTTTCATTGAGTCTGCGACGTTGTGTCGTTGCTTGCTTGAGCGCAACGGGCCCATGGTGACGGGTGGTCCTCCTCTGAACGATAAAGCCGTTTCTGTAGGCTGGCACACACAAGCTAACATTTTCACTAAGTCAACTTATCCTTACATTTTTTTGAAATCTAAATGATTTTTTTTAATCTTAATCTGGAAGCCTTCTACAAATCGCACAAGTTATTCAAGTTCTCAGACATAAATTAACAATGGCTATTACGGTGAGCTTAACGCAAGGCTAAGCATGAGCACCATTAAATAGGACTAAACGTTCAGAATGTCGTAACACGGTTTCCCACACGCCGTAACACTGACATTAGACTTCACTCCGCCGTGGAAAGTTATGGAGCATTGTTTGACACTGTATAGGGATAAACATTACCGCGAAGCTGCTAATATCCTGGTAATAATTCAGCTAAATGGCATTTCTTAGCGTTAGCTTAACAGGTTGGCGGAATAAAGCGTCATCGCCTAAGACAACAATTATTGTGTAGAATGCTTAACGATGTTGAAAACATTCTTAAGAAAACATTGAAAGAAGTTTCTAAGAGCGGTACGGAGACCATTTCCTGATAAGGGAAATGAAAAGGCCGTAAGTCTTTGTAGTGGCATGGAACTAACGTATGCTATCAGTAAACTGAAAATTGACGGTATCAAGGTTTGTATAGATTGCCCTTTTCGTGATCGGAATTGCTTGTGTACATGCTACCAGTATATTTGTATGACTGTGGTTCAAAAACGGCCAGTAAAAATTCCAAAAAAAATGTGACTAGGTTCAATATTTGATAAATAAATCTAAATTATTCAACCTAAAATACTGTATATTGTTATTTCTTAACTCAATCTAATTGGAACTGGTTTATGTAATGATCAAAAATGTTAATCGAAATAGAATCTTACCAAAATGCAGAAACATACGCTAGGAAGAAGAGAAGAAGAAGAAAAGAAGTGAGAGCATGATATTCCGAGTAGTAGAAAAACTAAAGCACCGTAATCTAGAATGAGCACATCCTCTACATTACGATAAGAACATGATAAGAACTTTCTAAATTATAATATTTCATAAAAAGTCAGAGAAAGATCACCCATCGGGGTCCGAGGCAAGATTTAAAATTATCACCTCCATCATCATGTCATCTATCCTCATCTATTATTACCATAATTAGGGATAAACATGACAGCGAAGATGCTTATATCCTGGTATATCTCCCTAATTCATATTATCATAATTTACTTCTATACAGTGTTACTCACAAAGGAAATTCAAAATATTGAATAAAGTGTCAAAGTCAAATAGTATATTTGCAATAGAACATAGTTCAATGCAATAATTCAATTTGTTCCCAAGAACTTTCTAGGTTGAGTCAATCTTCACATGGTTCCAGATTGCATATGCATATCGCATTAACGCCCACATGAATAATCTCTCATCGGCCAATTATGCCCTGAGCTATTAAACAATATGGCGCTTACATTCCTGATTACCGAAGTTTGCACGTATTTAATTATTGTAAAGTATAGTTTAACGATCTTCTACACTAGTAGGTAGTGACCCTGCTTCTGGGACGTCCCGGGTTCGAATCTGGCAAGGGCGTTTGTTTTTGTGTTCATAGCGAACATGAATATTATTCCTAGGTTATGTGGACGGTGTATATGTCTAGTGCCTATAACACCCGCCTTACTTAGAAAAAAGTTACTTTGATATATATATATATCTATACTATAAATATAAGAGAACCACACCGATCCCCACGATCCGCATAGGTACTAATTTGCGACTGCCGTTGGACCCCCTAATCGAAATAATAAACTTAGCCTTGTTGGGATTAGAGTAGTTTCGTTAAATTGTTTTCCTTTGTCGAAAATCAATAAGTATAAATAACAAATTATATTTCGTACTTACGTTAGTCCAAGAAACTCAGTGGGATTGGATGTTTGAAACTTCCAGATATTAAGGGTTTCAATATATTTTAGAATTAATTAATTTTATAAAAAGTACGTTAAACCTCTTCCAAAAAGTACCAAGTAAATAAAAAAGAATTTATATTAAAACTCTAAAGAAGAAGTAAAAAGTTTCAAACGTTGGATTAGGTCTTTTGGAGATTATACAGGAGTCGCGGGATGAAATTCAATCCTTAATTAGCTATCAAATGGTAAATCTTTGTTTAACGAGGCAATCCAAGCAATATTTTTTCCATATTGAGTTAATAAATATTCCATCTCAATAATTAATACTATAATTATTACGTACTATTTAAACAGATGCATAAGTTAACTCTAATAATGTACATGTATATACAATGAAAGGCCTTGACAAAAACTCATGATATGAAATCTGAAGGCTAAATTACAATAGGTAAAAAGTTCATCTATGATTCAGATATACATAAATACAATCACCATCGTATACTTGTAAACAGTAAAATATACAAAGGCTCTAGTGTAAGTTTATTTTGACGTAAAAAAACGTTTACGAACGAGTAAGTGATAATGTTATTTATATGGGAAACGCAAACGCGTTCGTGACGTAAACTTACGTTAAAAACGTACGCTCAGGGCTCAGAGCCCAAAAGATACTTACACTAGAGCCTCTGAAACATATATTTACTACTTTACAAATTTAGATCTATAGGTACTTGGTTTGCTACTTAATATTTGGTCCTGTTAATTACATGTTTATAAAAAAAGAAACTTAAGCAAACAAATACGCTAAGCACCAAAAGCAATATAACCGGCATGTTTGCTTTATCGTTCCGCAAATATTACCTAATTACCAATACCCACGAGAGTTAATTACTGTCATTTAATATGACGCAAGTCGATTCCGAATATGACAGAGTAAATATTGGGCGAGTGAAATGGTTGTGATGGAATTGCAAATGTCATTAGAACGCTAAGAGTAAAAGGGGATTAATAAATTCAAGGAATTTGTAGCACGGGGCGGCCATGGGACGCATTTTAATACTCGATTTAATTCGGAATAAGTTTTTTTTTCTAACAATATTCAGGAATTATAAATATCCTCAGAAATATATTTGCTTAAAATATTTACGATTCGTCATTCTTTATTATAAGTTGTGAATTTCCATTGGGATGCTGAAACTTGCGCAGACACACTAGCGCCGTCCTATCTCCAACTACTAATGTAAACGCAGGGCGGTAGAAAGCGGCGTCATTTTTAAACGTAACAAATATAAGAGCCTGGTCAGAGAGTACCATTATATACCGTTTGGTTTAAAAGGTCCACGGGGTCTCCGCGCGCACAAACTTTTATCAGAAATACGTGACCGAAGAGCTGGCGGCTTCCGCGCACAATGTATCAGCATTTCGATACAATGAGGAAATGCCGCCAGCATCCTTGGTAATAGATCAAAGTAGTAAGTAGTTATTATAAAATTGTAACCTTTGTATATCATTTGAAAATAAAGTATATAACTTTACACAGTACCTATCTACAAAAGTTACTTCATGAATAACATTGAATTGACACATAAATAATATTAGGACGTAATGAAGAACCTATTATTTGTATTAGTTCAGTATTGAAGTTATAATACTCGGTTCTAAGAGAAATTAACTCTAATTGACCTACAGAATTTTCACGATATACCCGGTGTTTAATACAAATAAAACGCTATGCCCGGACACAGTAATGTTCTCGCACACTGAAGTGTTGCCCGGATCCGAATCCGTTGTGAAGACCAGCTAAGTGACTCTCAGCCGTATAAATCAAATCGCGACACAAACTAGAACATAATGTCACTATCACTAACATGTAGCATTGATATGAAACACACCCACACACACGCGCGCTCAGGAAGTACCATCGGAAGCAGAAACGGGAAACAGGGGACGGAACTCCCACCTAGCTTCCCCAGAACTTCAAGTGTATCTATCAGCAAAATGAACTCTATGCCTATCGCAAAAAGAACCAAAATCACAAAAACATAATCAGCCGAAAGTTTGGGAGACACACTACGAGATTTACCTCGAAGACTTATTTCCTTCTGATTTTATCATAGTTCCGCAGTATGATAACTATAAAAAATAGACTACAACAAACCGAAACCATTTCATAAAGCGTATAAATACAGTGTATAAATACTTGTTAAATGTTCTTCACCCACCAAAATACTGAGACTTTCATAAGGGCAAATAATATGATATGATATGCTGTTCCTATGAACGCAAGTCGTCTTATATGTCTATCTTGAGAAAATGGCCAGAGTTCAAGGCCAGGAGGCCTGGAATAAGCGGGGAGACGCCTTACCCAGTAGTAAGGCAGTATAGGGCTTACCCTATTATTCTGAGATAAAATAAATAAAGAAAATAATGCTCAATCTACTAGGTAAGTGATCTGCGACTACACTCTACGATTTTCAAACTAGACTTCTATCGCTCCCCTCAATGTTTTTATGAAGCAGAAACTTACGTTACTCACAAAGTGAGACAAAATTGCCAATATTTTGTCACAAATAGATATTACACTTCAAGTGTACTCACCGACATTGTTCATCTTATTTGAGTAACGCGATACACGTTTGAAGTAAATGTAGATAGTAACTGCACATCAACAAGATTTCTAAATATAGAAGACTTTTTAATTAGTTTCTACTAATTGTAAGGTTCATTCAGAAGCCTGACAAAGAGCCAACTTTTACCAAAAATTAAGAGAAAGACCAGTAAACAATAGTCCTTTAAATAGCGACCAACTCTTTTGGATTTTATTTGCTACGTCGATCACAAACTTTGTCTCCCCTCCCGCGGTTGATTGAAAATAGCTCATTTTGTTCGCCCAAACCTTTTGGCAGGGCCGCGAACTAGACCGGAGATTACAGGTATTATTTTATCAAGTAAATCCTTCAAGTTCCGTTTCTCCCAAAAGGGTGCGATAAAACAAACACGCAAATTGCGAAGAGGAAGAGCCACCGTGAATCCAATTTCATAGAAATTATGTTAAAAGATACATTGCGGCGAAAATGTGAACGAGCTGAATTTTTATATCCGCGGGAAAGAATCACGATTTCAAGGTGTAAAGGACATCAGGAACATATTTAGAATTAAGGAACATAATATACATTTGTGAATAATATCGCTACATTTCGCTCGCACTGATATATTAGAAGAAAAGAGACGCGTGGAGATTTTTATTTAATGCTAGAATGGACATTACGGAGAATACGTCAGTGTAATGAAGTCAATTGAACTGAATCAATAAAGGAATAGGTTATCTTACATATTCGAGAACATGTATTGTTTTTGTTACGTCACAAAAAAATGAACCCTCTTCATACAACTTAGCAAAAATAGTAAAAGACGAGGACGATACCACGTAAATTTTGTCCCGTTCTAACCAACAAAGATTTTACAATGACAGAAAAACGCCATATATGTATGTGTGAAAAAGCGACGGTGAAACTAAATCGCGTATCGCTCGAGGACGCTTTTAGTCGTTATCAACACGTTTCCATTTACAGATTCAGTTGCGAGAACGTTGCAACGTTGGCTTAATCGGCACATTACCTTCAAGTTTTGCATGCAATACAAATGTTTTCAGGCTTTCTTAGGCTCTATCTTAATCCACTTGTAAGATGAGTTCATATTTTTAAAATGAAACTAAACGACGAAGCGAATTATGTCCACGAGCAAGTTGTTTACTCAATCTCCTTAATGATTTAAAGTAAAGTGGGTCTAAATCCCTAACTTTAATAAGAAAATTTATTAAGGAAAGTTCCACTCTTATAGGAGCTAATTTTAATATTATAATTATCTAAAAGGTTCAGTGCTATTCGCTAGTTAATATACTAGAAATATATATTATATTAAGGAAAAGAGAAAACAAATATTTAAGAAAATGCAATGGTCGAAGTCTACTAACGAATGTTCAGCTAAATAAATAAATAACGATAGTCGGGAGTCGGGAGATTTAATTACCAGGGGAACAGATGTGGCCGACAGTACCGTACATCGCTCATGAAATTATGGATGGGGACCGATGATCTGCCCAATTACACACTGATTTAATTATCGAACCCATATCAGACTGACTTGCGAAATCCTTTAGACCAATAAGTTATTAAACGGCCATGTCACAGGGTATCATACGCTTCTGGGAATCGGAATACATTGGCAGCGTTCTGTTTGTGCCCACATAATCGATTCGGGGCTTTGTAGTTGTCATAGCCTGTAGGTATATTGTCAGTCTATTTACCTTTCACGATGAATTTAAATTAGAAATTATAGTTGTAATGAATAATTACCTGAATTAGAAAAGATAAACACGTGAGTCAATAAATTTCGAGCCCACACGTCACGACTTCATATCAAGTCGTGGTTTTGGTCAGCTATGCATACCTACGTGCAATATTTGAAGTGGCGTTGATGACACTTCATTACTTCATCGACTACACGGTGAAAAGGATGGCACCATTACCAAGTTCGTAACTAACGTTATTGATAGAAGTGAGTATCAATCAAAAATTCAAATAAAAACGATAACAGAATGCAATGACAGCTCAGAATCTGCAGAATCCATCGTTATGAATTGCTTTGAAGTCGACGCCACCGATTGTTGCATGATTGATGAACCAATCTTTTCTAAAAATAAATGTGTAATTTACAAATAGAAACTGTAAGAAGGTGTCAATGATTTAAAAATAAATGAATTTATAACGGATCATATTTTGCGCGGTCCCTATAGCAGCACCCGAGTGTTTAACTCCAAAATCAATATTTAATTACTCCGAATTTATTTTCGGTAGCATATCCTATAGTCCTTTTATAAGTTCAATGTACTCGTGAATGGATTTAATATTTAATTTCCAA
Source organism: Grapholita molesta (assembly GCA_022674325.2). Taxonomy (NCBI): domain Eukaryota; kingdom Metazoa; phylum Arthropoda; class Insecta; order Lepidoptera; family Tortricidae; genus Grapholita; species Grapholita molesta. Next base: position 9,569,822 of record CP053135.2, on the reverse strand, counting down.
TAATTTCCGATAAAGCTTTCATTTGCCGCCATAAAATTAAAGGCGGATCAGTATAACTCCTATCCCATCTTCCTTTAGCCGATTAAGGATTATAATGTGAGGCGCATTAACCCCAATAATCTAATCTAATAGAAAAGGGCTTAGTTTAAAACAGCTGTAAATCAATTTCGGCACGTACAAACCTCTCATCGAAGGTGTACTCCGATGAACGAAGAGTATCCGGTTACCTACGGGTTTTTAGAGACAATAATAATTTAACAAAATTTCGAAAAACAATACATTTGTCTGTTTACTAAGCTCTTAGATTTGTGAGAATTAGATTTGCGGTTTGCATTTTTGCGTTAATTGCATCTGCAAAGAATTATCGAACCTGGTGGCCGATTTTTGAGTCGTGTACTCGAAACAAAAAAAAATGAGGACTAAAAGAATAGCACACAAAAGTTCCTTGTCATTAAATTTCCACGAAATATTTAATTTCGATACCCATGATTAATTATCTCCACAGACAGAGTTTAAAATGCCACGATTCGAGTACTCGACGCTCAAAAATCAGGGGGCCGATTTTCCGATTTTTAAAATCAGGGGGCTGAGAAATTTCACGACAATTGTTTGTTCCAAAAATACTTGTGCAGGTAAGCCCAGTAAATAGGGCATGTAAAAAAGGAGATGCTCATCTCACGTTTAGTACTCACTCGGTTAATTATAGTGTAGTTTGTGTTCATTATTATCATAATTAAGGTGCACTTTTTCACACAAATGACAAGATAAGCTATGATTTTTAAATTAGACCAAGTTGGTTTTTCCAGTACAACTTGGTTACATGACAATTTGGTTATTTTAATTAATTTTACTTTCTGTTTTAAAAGTAATGGCAACACTTATTATTTTTACTATAGCAACTAATAACCGACTCGAAAAAGCGTCTAATTAAGTTTTCTAATAGTCTATATAATTATATTATGTATTTAATTCGTATGTGGACCTCCACATTGATTAGTCTATGAGCGAAAGATTCAGCGAAAAGATCTCTATCAGCCTGTGGAGTTCGGTACTTTCTATACGCTATTAACTCTGCCCTTGAAGGCATAAATTTGAATTTGAAAGTAGTAGCGAGGAAATTTACTACCCAGTAATGAATTCTGTAATGAATTATTGGAGTTCGACGAGAATTGAAAGTTAGTGATATTAATTTGTGATCGCCACTTACATACGGTTACGGACTTCACATAATATGTAGTTACTTTATTATACCACTATCACAGTACTTAACGCATTCACTGCCACCGACGCACATGTGCGTTCGTGACCATACATTTTTGGAGGGGGTGGCAGCGAATGTACTTAATGTTAATTCAGATACGACATTTAGGACCAGTGTTGTGTTCTACTTTGGTCGTCTAGTATTATTACTACTAGTAGTACTATTTGAAATTCAAAAGTTTTAAGATATTATTGTTTGGTTATCGTCAGGCTGTCTTGATACCTCCTCCAGATTAGTCAAAGGCTTTCGATTAATGTTTGAAAGTAAGAGTAGATTTGCGTAAGAACGTAATAGAAAGTTTTAACAATGAAAACTTGATCCGAAAAACAAATTACAATTGATTTCTGTAGTTAATGAGTCTTAAATCAAATCATTGGCCGTGTTTACAACTAGGATAGCTGATCTGCGAACTGCGCCATTGCTTGCTAAACAAGCTAGCGAATCGTGCTTGCGAGCTCGGCGGGAGGCTCTGGAAATGTTTAGTCTGTCCCGGGGCCATGTTAGGGTTATACACACTAAAAGTGGTGACAAGTAAATTAAAAACATATAAACATAACTCCAATAATCTATAGTAATGTTAAATTACACGTGCTTTATATAATGTTTGGCATGAAACTTGATAATCCGAGTATAAAAATAATACTGTTGCACATTTTCTCTGCTTTGCCTTAAGGTTAACTAGTAGTAGTAACTACCTTTTATGAGAGGTAGGGCACAGCGTTGACCATCACGCTTGAATCTGGGGCAGCCCAACTGGGGAAGTACCTCCTCCTTACAGAAGATCACAGCCATAATAGCACTGCCACCTTTCAGGTAAGTGTTGTGTTCCTGATGGTGAGTAAGGTTCCCAGAGCTCCAACCCCCCTTAAAGGCCGGCAACGCGCTTGTGACTCCCCTGGTGTTGCGAGTGCCCATGGGCGACGGTAATTGCTTAACACCAGGCAAACCTATGAGTTCAAGGGTATTAAATAGTTCGTATTGAAAAACTCAATTTTATCAATACGCCGAAAAAGAAACCGCCAACACGCCGGAAACGAGAGAGATCCATTCAATGCAACCCCGTTTACCTATTCAAATGAATTAGTACCATTCCTCCAACTTTTAAGTAAAGATTGCTATAAAGCCAATTTGTTATAAAGCGGCATCCCTGGAAGTTCATAACGACGATGAAGCGTCCCATCGAACTTGGTAAAACTAATTTCGAGCCGCGAAGATCACATAAGGAAACTTGGCTCTTGTTGGCAACAATCCCCTTTGTACATGATTTGCGTCGCTCCACTTTTTAATTTATTAAATATTCAAAATCGCAAACTTGTGTCGCTAGATGGTCTTGTGCTCGATTTAGGCACACTCTACGTAACTAGATCCCTAGAAGTAGACTTCTATGATGGTTTACATTTGTGTCTGGCAAAGTTGCCGGGAATTATACCATACTATCATCATCATATCAGCTGACGGAAGGCCACTGCTGGACTTAGGCCTCCCCCAAAGCGACCCACAGTAAGCAGTGACTTTTATAATTTATTCGGTGGATTCCGGATAAGTTATACTAACGCTAAACACATCTAATTTGTGTTTTTCTGTTAAGAACTCATCCTTTTTCTTATTTTTAAACGAGACGTCATGTTTTTCCATCAAATTGCTGCTGTTCGGTTTCGCTTCGGTTTTCCTAAATCCAAGTCCCATATCTCGGATTATATTTCGCCGAGATGAAATTGAGCCTTTGAATCCCATGTCCTCTATTAGTTTTTGTATAGTGATTGCAACGTAGGAACTTCTTTAAATATGTCATGAAAATTATATATCATTCGGCGTACCACGCAATAGCCAAAATCATCTATTTTATAAGGATGTTTCTTGACGGAAATTTCTTTGGATTGATGAATGAGATGATCGTATACTTTATTTTTTTTTAATTGTTGCTTTTTTAAACTTCCGTTGATGAATCTTATTTAAACAGATTAGCTTATGTTCTAAAATAGTTATACATTATATACATTAACATTATTTACAATTTCACGAGATTGAACTACAATTTTTTACTTTTTTACTACGCATTAAATTCGTTGAAGGCACGAATCGAAGTATCGAATCGAAAAATTCTATCTATTGTATTGTACAAACTAATATTTTCACAAAAGAAATCGCTGTTCTTAAATACATTTTTTTTTTTCATACAGTCAAACTATTTTTAACACTATGATACAAAATAGTAAATTATTTTTTCTTATTCCAACTTTAAGTAAGTTTTTTGCAGTATGGTTTAGAATCCTCCACTGCTCGGACATAGGCCTACCATGCGCACACGCAGCAATCTCTGAGAGAGAGAGATTAATGTAAAGTATGATCCGCATTCGTCCTCCGGTGGTTTCTCATTGCAGTTTACGGACAATATCCGGGTCTAAGTTTTATCCGGTTTAGAATTATCCAAAGAAAATAATTTTAGAAGGCTAAACCGATGACGGTAGGTAGAGCTAGCTCGCTACCTGTTGGACGCTCACGTTAAATTAATGTCGTCTTTCCTTCGCCCGTTTATTATACCTCTTAAATAGAGACTACGAAAGTAATATTGGAGCTTTTAAAAGAATTTCGCTGTCAGTCGCTAAATTGCACGATATTAAAAAATATTCGCGAGGCCGTTGCGAGAGTTAATGAATCGTAATCGTCTTCCTAGGGTGATTCACTTTTGCATTTCCTAAGTATAATAAAAGGGAAGTTCATCAATAGTATACCTATAATGACATTAATGACTTATTCTTAAATGTAGAGGGATTACAGTATGAGGTTCTTCAAAAAAAGGAATGTACAGATTAATAAAGGGTCGGCAACACGCGTGTAACACCTCTGGCTCTGAGTTGAAGGCGTCCATATGCTGCGGTAACTGCTCATCATCAGGCAGGCTGTAAACTTGTTTGATACCGACGTAGTATAAAAAAATATTCTATAATATTTGCGCTCAAATTTAACACTATTGGGCCAATACATATATTTAAACACTAGCGTATGCAAATGAGTATGTGCTCATTTTGTTATATTCATTATTAGTTGACATTATTGAGTTCTTTAATATATGTTTTCACCATCGTGAGGAAAATACAAGACATATGACTACATGAAGTTAATACGATGTAATTTTTTTTAAATCATTGTTTAATGTCCTTAACAGGTCCCAACAAGTGAAAATGTGATCGATAAAATGCGATTTTTTGTCAGGGGACTAATAGCACTTCTCAGGATTTATAGAATTTAAGATTAAATAACGGGATTAAGTAACGTAAAAATATCACCTATAAAAATACAAAAGCAATATTTAGAAGTGTTCCTCACTAATTGGCTTGTTTCAATCCGACGCCACTTAATATCAATCTACAGCAGTGCAACCGTACAAGATATCAATATCAAATCGGATTTCCATTCCAGAGTGTTGATTCGTGTTTCGTACTATTCATTCCGTACTTGTCAACGCAAACACGCCGCGATCCAGCCTTTATGTAAATCCAATTGATAGGTAGGTTCCATTTCCCCAGAGGAAAATACATACGCGTCAAAGAGGGTCAAAGAGAGAAGGAATAAAAGAGTCAGGCATTCTATTTTAAGGTACGAGGTAAATATCTTCGTTAATGATAGTCTAAAGTTAATTTCAAGTCATCAACGTCGCCACGCTTGGCGGGCGGGTTGGCGACGACAGTAGATATAAATTGGGTTTCGACGGACGTTTAAACTTATACTTTGTTAAAATGATTCTATGCCATTTTACATTAAGGGCTAAATTAATTTGATTTAGTTTTGAATAAACTAGCTTTTCCCCGCGACTTCGTCGGCCAGCCATGCCCGTCTTTAAAGTATGGTTGTGAGATAAAAAATATCCTATGTCCTTTCCCGTAGCTCAAGCTCTCTTCATACCAAATTTCATCCCAATTGGTTCAGCGGTTAAAGCGTGAAGAGATAAACGACGGACAGAGAGACAGATAGAGTTACTTTCGCATTTACAATATTTGTATGAATTATGTGCTATTAACCAAAAACAAAATCGAACTTGAACATTGCAAGATGAAATGTATGATGAAAAATATGGTAGTTAAATCTACTTATTTAACCAGATTTTATGAAAATTGTGATAGGTTAATTTAATTCTCTCGAGTCACGGTATAAAATAATTCAATAATTTTAAACAAGGCCGACGTTAATATTATCTAATTAGATACTTACTTCTCTAATTACTAAATTGAATTAAATTTTAACCGCTCAATTAATTCTTAAACCAAATTCGTGTGAACGAGCATCCAGGTTCAGACTTAATGACTATAATTCGCCCGAAGCATAGTTTCTTAACTCCATTACTATTGTGTAGGTAACTCGAAAGCTATTACTTTAACTGCTTAACTATTTCAAATGCAATAAGTAGAGCTATTTCGTATTCCCGGAGCTGCCTTCAAGACAGGCTAGGTTAATCTCCCTGCCGGGTCTTGTCGCTTGAACTATGACAAGTGACATTTCCTAAGGACATTAGAATACTCAAGCAACCTTTATCATACATAGAATAATCGTCGCTTGACAGGACATTAATATGAGTAGGGGTACTGATTACAAAAAATCATATTAGTAAATGATTCGTAGTACGAGTATTATTCGCAGAGACTGTCCAGAATGGCACCCCTGAGACTACCCCAAGTCATTTTCCCGCAAATAACATATCTATACGGTTTGTTCAGCGTTAGTTCACCTTTGGCTCACATTTTATCGCCTAACGAGTTCTGCATCACTGTTGCACTGACGTACTTGTTAGAAAAGTGACAATTTTAGTGTCCGAAGTCACCATATATGTTTATAATGATTGAACTAAGACTGTAAGAAAAACTAAAGTTGCTGAGCGATAGAATACAATTGAGCCTTTTTTTTTTATGACAAAAGGTGGGAAACGAGCAGACGGATTGCCTGATGGTAAGCAATTACCGTCACCCATGGGCACCCGCAACACCAGGGGAGTCACAAGCGCGTTGCCGACCTTTAAGGGGGGTTAGAGCTCTGGGAACCTTACTCACCATCAGGAACACAACACTACATACCTGAAAGGTAGCAGTGCTATTATGGCTCTGGTCTTCTGTAAGGAGGAGGTACTTCCCCAGTTGGGCTTCTCCAGATTCGAGCATGATGGTACTTCGCTGTGCCCTACCTCTCATTGTTGGACGTAGTTTAAGGACATACCCGGGTCCAACTTTATTACATATGTATACAGGATAATGGATTGTGTTATTTATCATTGTATATTATTCAACTGAACTTATTAGCTCTATTGAATGTATCAATGCCGGAATTTGCTATTAATTAAATAATAAATTTCTGCAATACCGCACGCATTAAATGCACTCTACGCGGTTTATTTTCGAGTTAAGGCGAACATTATCAGTTACTTTGACTATGCAATGAGATAAAAGCCGCAAGAGGATTCGTATAAAAAATAAAGGTTTTCGAAGTTCATGGGCAACGCGTATAATCGCATGGATGTACTTGTATATTCATAGACTACTGCTGTAGTAGAATGACCTTTTACCATCAGATCCGTTAAGAAGGATTTGTAAGAAGCGCAGTTTTAGAAAAAGTCTACCAAATAACCTTTGATGTTAAACGAACATGTCAAATATTATCACGTTATTACTTTACCAAGGGCCAAAAGATTTTGAACGGTATTGTTTAATTGTCGGCAAATTTTCGAGGAAATGTTAGAATTCACGACAACATTCGCCTTAAGGCAAAGCAATTGCGTATACAGTTAACTCCTAGTTGGGAAGCCATACCAAATGGATCACGACCATAAATTGCAATCACGGCCTATGAACACGAGCGAGATATAAGACCAGTTTTAGTCTTCATAATTATTACTAGGTCACCGTAAAGCTTTGTCGTAAACCTGATTTTATTGCACTAGTGCACAGTGAATCTTGGTAAAGACAATATCGTAGCTTTACGTTAAGCGACGCCTTAACGAACTTTTTTTTTATAATGTCAGCCTAATTAAAGTAATTTTATTAGTTTAACAAACCATGTTTTGTTTGTTTAATAATGCTCATTTCAGACGCAATGTCCATAGTACGGTCACAGTACCAAATAATTAAATTACGTTGCATCAATTGGTATGTCATGAAATATTTTGGTTAACAGGCAAATGAACGCCAATATATATAACTACCTAAAGAGTAATAGGTATGCATACATATTTAAAAAGTAAACCTTAAATATATTATGTATGCAAAAGTAATTTAGGAGACACAATGGTTATGTCCAGGTACATAAATATTATATATCATCTGCCGCATACGCTGCAGGATTTGGCAAAGATTCCCTGGGAACCTACCAACTACATAGGCTGTTGAAAGTGCCCGTAACATGCATTTTCTGTTTAGATTTTTTTATGTTATTTCAACATAGAAACAGTAGTATAACCGGGTATGTCCTTAAACTACGTCCAACAATGAGAGGTAGGGCACAGCGATGACCATCACGCTTGAATCTGGGGCAGCCCAACTGGGGAAGTACCTCCTCCTTACTGAAGACCACAGCCATAATAGCACTGCTACCTTTCAGGTATGCAGTGTTGTGTCCCTGATGGTGAGTAAGGTTCCCAGAGCTCCAACCCCCCTTAAAGGCCGGCAACGCGCTTGTGACTCCTCTGGTGTTACGGGTGCCCATGGGCGACGGTAATTGCTTACCACCAGGCAATCCGTCTGCTCGTTTGCCGCCTATGTCATTAAAAAAAAAAGTAGTGCTTTAGATCTTTCGAGAAAAAGGTGTACAAGGTTGTACAGAAACGTAAAAATAAATGTACAGCCTTGGCTAGAAGTATTGAGCACCCAAGCTTTTTGCATGCAAAATTCGATATTTTAGTGTAGTGTTCTTCAGCTTTTATGACATTAACAATTAATTTAAATTAATTAGGTCATTGTGGTGACTGGTGATTGCATAGACCATAGAGCATTGGCAATAAATCACTTCGTTGTAATCCAAATTTTTAGTATTATTTGTTCTCTAATTCAATACATATTTTTAAGTAATAATATATGTTCACTTGTTGTGTAGACATATTAAGGTGTGAAATATTAGAAAATTGTTGTTAGAAAACTGCATTTAGAGGAAATAAAGAGTGTGCTCAACACCTTTGGCCAAGGTTGTATTAACAAAAATAGGGACATATTTTTCTCGGCACATCCCCGAAAGAGTTCCTGAAAAAAAAAGACTTATAATAACTCATGACTCTGAAGAACTCCTCAGAGTCATGCGTTATTAATTGTATGTATTAATTGTGTGTATTAATATTAATTGTACTGAAGCACGCAACTACGTGTTTCAGTACAATTAATATTCCCAATTCTAACACCAGGGTTGAGAGTACGATTTTAAAGAGATATGCTCACCTATACACGTTTAATTTATCGAAATATAAGTAACCAGGAGTAAATTAAATTACGAATAATAACGACCAATGTTCTATTAAAATACCATCACATTTATTGATACTAAAATTCACGTTCACGGTAATCATAAAACGCGGAAATTGTTTTTCATTTTATTTAAACTCTAACCCTTTTTAAATGTCGTTAAAGATGAAACAAATTTAGATTTGTAATTATATAATTTTTTTTATTGCTGGTGGCGTTATTAGGTCGATCGACCCCTAAATAAGTATGGTTAACTGTGATGTTAACTAATTGCCGCAGCGAAGGTGTTAAGGTCAATTTACACACAGCGCGGGTGCGGGTCGGGCGCGTGTCAACGGTGTTCATTTAAAATTAGCTGAACAATCGCGCCACGGGCCCGCCGCGGGCCCGCCGCGGGTGCGCGTTGACACGCGCCCGCCTGTGTGTGAAACGAGCATTAATTCAAGACCATTAGGAGTAAGGACAACTATAGGGCAAATGAAACAACTCAAGAAACGCAACACATACCGTCAAATACGTCATCTTTGGGCTACGCTTTAGCCACTAAATCATTTATTTAACAAATCTATTAATGTACACATAACATTTTGTATTTGACTGACAAAATATTTTGTAATATTATATTGGTGTAATACTAAAAAAAATAACGTTTGTTGTATGGGAATACAGTTAAATATTTATTTTATTCTCTTTTTAGTATTTTTGTTATAGCGGCAACAGAAATATATTAATTTTTAACTGCCAACATCTGCCACGGTTCACGAGATAGAACCTGGTGATAGACGGAGAGACGGACAGAGAAATCTAATTATTAGGACCCGTTTTACCCTTTGGGTATGAAATCCTAAAAATATTGAAATTTCTGAGTTCTTTTTTACATAAGTAAAGCGTACATTTTTTTTTTGTATTAAAAACTTAAATAGCCAGTAAACGTGAAATGCCCGAGTTATAAACGCCAATTTAACACTAACAAATTGCCGAAATGTGGACAGTTACTTTGTTTATCGCCAACGTGTTAAAAAAACTTGTAACAACACTAAAAATCATCGGTCGATTATCCGGATCGCTTGTAGGATTAGTCGATGGTTTATCATTGGAACAAACATTCGCACCAGCCGTCTGTGGTCAAGGCAAACCAATTCCGTTGAAACCCATTCAGTACCCGTACCATGAGTTGTGACATTACGATTTTCGATAACGAGTATCGAGTTTACTATCTGTGCTTGTACTATTTTAGTGCGAACGAGATGAACAGATAGTAAACTCGATACTCGTTATCGAAAACCGTAATGTCACAACTCATGGTACGGGTACAGATACATAATTCCGATAGCTTACCGAGTGCTCGGCATTCAAGCCCTTTACTGATATTTGGCAGTCCGGAATATATGCACATATGTATGATTTTAATCGTGACATTGATTGTGACACCAGAGCGCTGGCCTAGCGGTAAGAGCGTGCGACTTGCAATCCAGAGGTCGCAGGTTCAAACCCCGGCTCGTACCAATGAGTTTTTCGGAACTCATGTACGAAATATCATTTGATATTTGCCAGTCGCTTTTCGGTGAAGGAAAACATCGTGAGGACGAAACCGGACTAATCCCAATAAGGCCTAGTTTACCCTCTAGGTTGAAAGGTCTGATGGCAGTCGCTTTCGAAAGACTAGTGCCAACGCCAAATCCTGGGATTAGTTTGCCAAGCGGACCCCAGGCTCCCATGAGCCGTGGCAAAATGCTGGGACAACGCGAGGAAGATGATGATTGATTATGACACCAATACTTATTACTAGAGTCGTCTCATACTTGGCAACGCCATAAGAATGAAATAGTTTACGCAGCTATTCCGAACAGTAGAATGGATGTGTTTACTCAAACAACCATCTCGCATCTCTTTTTTTCGATAAAGCAAATAAAACTGATGCAGCTATACATAAGAAAGTCTATCTTATTTTTAAGCAAAACATTATTAACATCAGTTAATCCAGTCATACTCCGAGTATGCAGAAGTATTCAACTTCGATTACTGACATTGATACTGACTTGGGCTACATTTCAAAAAAAGCTAAGACAACTAAAACCAATGGGACCGATCACAAAGTTACGGAAACACTTGACTATTTTCATTATAGTTATTTCATTACATTTCGGTCATTCAGATTACAAAGGTTAGTTTTAGTATATCAGATAGCCAAAGGCAACGTTTAAAGGCAGATATATACTTAAACTAAAATCCAGATAAGGATCGTTGGCAAAAAATAGTAATTTCAGAAGAGACTAATGATACTTCAACAGAAAATACAATGAAACTAGTATGAAATAAATTACACTCAACTCCATTATTTTTTAGCACAATTTTATCGAAAGACTCAAATCAATTACACTAAATCGGGAACCTACGTTTCCTAAGTCGAATATTGCTGTACATGTTTTACTCATAACGAGGAGCTTCATCAAGAGTCGTTCGCGTTAGCTGACCGACTAAGACGGTCTTCGCGACTCTTCGTCGGTCAGCCAACGGCGTACATTGTCCAACGAGGGTGGTAAGTTATTTTTAAAACTTAACTTAACAGCCCGTGTGAGGTAAATCGGCTATAACTGCTCTGTACGCTCGCAAATAATAATAACGCCATTGACAAGCAAGTGTGATGAAAACTACATTTATAGACGCACACGATATCTTCTCGGATCCATGATAGATCCTAGTAGACGAAGGCCCATTGGCCATCTTATATATTTGCCTGTGGTTGTTAAGAATCGAGAACACTCGGCCAGATCTATAGGGACAAACAAGTATTTATTTTGTCATCAAACTCAAACGGTGTCAACGGGATTCGCGAATTAACATTTCAAGTTGGCTTGTTTGTATTTGAAATACCTTGACTTGTGTACAATTATACGCAAGGAGTAAACATTTCATGATTGTGACTTGTAGGCCAATATACTGGACTTGATAATGTTTCATTTAATCACTACTTCTGCCGGCTGACTAGCATAGCACCACCCCATCTCCTCCCGCGGGTGAAGAGGTGGCAAAGGGAAAAATCCTACGGACGGGCAGCAGCTAATCTACAGCTACTGCGGTCACCAACCCGCCTGCCAAGCGTGGCGACTATGGCAACTACCCCAAGATGATACAAGTCATATTTCTAGGAGGCCTATGTCCAGCAGTGGACTGCATAGGTACGGCTGAAATGTAATCACTACCTACTTAAAAGCAACTCGTTTACTGTTAGTAACTATATTATACTCTGTGTACTATACATAAATATTGTTCACATCTTTCTTTTGACTGATATCCGAGTAACAAGGTACGAGTTTCTTTAGAATCACTCAAATTTTACCAAATTATCTTCAATATCAGAATACGTATTTCAACTGAAAATCAAACGTCGAAAGCACTTGCCGTAACTAGGCCAATTTCTTTTCCAATAAAATTCTGAGTCCGGGTCACATAGTACTAATTGGACCGCTGATTATTAAGTTTATTTCCTTGCCTTTTCATTTTTAATACGGCGCGGTCAAGTTCACCGAATCAGAGGAGTTTTAAATAATTACTTCTATGTATAATGAATTGTGTGAAGGCGGATGGGCTAAAAAAATAGACTAGACCAGACAAACACAATTGATGTAAGTTAAAGTCGACCTGCATTACATACCTAGTACCTACGACATGACTAAAATTACCATACTCTACCATATTACTAAATACCATATTACCATACTACCATATTACTATTAAAACCGACTGTACTACTGTTAATGTTCATATGAAATTAAATTTCAATGAAAAAATTTACGTTATCGTATGATCTTTGTCAATTGACCCCAATTGTTAATCAGTCTTCTCGACAGTACCCCAGGGGCCGCTCTTAAGAGGCTCTCGAGGAGTTGAGGTCAACTTGGTTTCATTGATAGACAAGACGACATTAACGAAGGAAATTGCCTACATAAATTAAATAATGAACTGTTAAATTGTTCTCTGGTTTTAAACAAATAAAATAACTATCTAAGAAACAAACCTGTACGAATAATTCCAAGTATAACCTACATTTTCTCAGAATCCGAAACGCACGTGAACCTATTTTTAAGCCTCGCCACATCGAAATAAACCCAAGTTCAAGGATCTACATATGGCGACAAATTGGAAGTAAAAAGTACTCTTTCGAAATGAACACTTCGTCCCTTGTGGGTAGGCAGTGACTAAAGACTTTAGGACCTAGTTATACGTATATTAAGCTCTAAGTAATAAGCGTTACGCAGCGATATAACACACATGTAGCTTAACAGAATGGAGTCATGTTTAAGTTAGTTATAATATATCAGACAGAAACGAACTTCCCTAAACAATCGGGAAGAAGGCATTCTTTTAAAGTATTTGTACGCAAAGTTAAGTTGGAAGTTTCAAAGCGTTCCTATCTCTTTGATGTCAGAGATTAGTTGTGTTCAATTAATTACGAGTACAATAAGTTTCACCGAGCATTTGCTAACGGTCGGAAATTACAGGCTTATCAATTATTGTTGAAAGTACAATGCTTTAAAGTACTTAATTTTCCTACAATAGCACGTTAAAACCAAAACTTAATAATTTCTTGAGCGAGTTGTCGAAGGTTTCCAGTCCGGCTAATATAAAAACTCACGTTTACGCATTCCATGAATCCTATATTGTTTTAAGCACTTTGAATCGTATTTCGCTGTCACACCGAAACCGCGGCAGCGCGGACATCACGCGACCAGCCCCCACGGAGGGCTCGGGACAACTGACGCCACGGCAGAAAGCTCTCAGGGTGCAACCCCCCTCTCCACTAAAAATGCACATATTAAAAGCGAAAAAAGTGTGACGGCAAAAGAATGCGAGAATTGTTGCACGTCGTAATTACTTGTTCCTTGCAACCCCTTGTTTCTTCGCTTTCTAATGAGGCTCTAAATGGGACGAAGGAATGCGCTACCTGTAGAGCCGACCTATCCGTTTATCTACGCCCGCGATTATGCTCAAAGTTTAATTGGAAACTTGGAGATAACTGTTTTTATGCCACAGAGACTCTTAAATGATTAAAATCTAAAACTTCAGCTTAATGATCTTAGTGTTTTCTAAGTTGACACAGAGTAAAAACTATTTATTATGCTGAAGCCGCTTGTTCTAAAATACTATCCGCCGTGAAGTATAAAGATTCAACACAATTCTGTGGCCGCTACCTCCGATATTGCACTTGGTTGCATTATGCATACAAAAGTCGACGGAGTCTAAGAAAAGAATTTAATACTTACCAGCCGAACGATTAAGGGAGAAAAGACCGGCTGAAGTATCTTGAGGAAATTGAGATCGTAACAAAGGGTTTTGAGTAGTTACCTGAGCAACAACGGCGCAACGAACTGCTTTCAATAAAACTCTCCAGTGAAGTGTGCAAGTCGCTGCACTACTCGATCTAAATTCTGAATTCATACGACGCTGAATCGGCGAGATAGTTGAGCAAACGAAAGGAAGTTTTGATTTCTGTTTGAATAATAAAGAACGTCACAAACTTGGCCGTATTTTGTTTGTTATTGCTTCACATCCGTTAGCGAACGACAAATGACGAGCGATCCTTGTACCTACATATTTTACTCAAAATAGTCACCTTTTCAAATTCACAGATTCAAGTTTTGTAGATTGTATGCAAAGAAAGAAAATAAACACGGTGCACACTGAAAAAAATTGCCAAAATTTTAACGTACCAAAGCACGATTTACAAAAGTTATGGGCCCCATTCCGAGCTTGTAAGAGTAGAACAAGAATATAACAGCGAAGTGACAAATGAAATATGTAAATGTACAAACATGACCATTGTTTGCCGTGAGTAGGCGTTTGTCCATGGGTGTAGTGAAAGTGTACGTGCCTCTGTGAAATGGGACCAATTGAGACTTAGGCGTGGAACACAATCTGTTGATTTATAATCACCAAGTTGTGCAGAGAATGAATATGGAGCAAGTCAAAATTTTAACTTAGAATGCCGACGTATACACACACGTTACTACTACATAGGCAAGAGCTTTAGCTAAGTTTTTCACTTATACAGCGGCGTTATATCATTTAAATAACTAAAAACTTTTCAATAGTTTACCTCTTTAGTTAAAAGACTTTAATATTGATAATTTTCATTAGCACTGTGCTCTGTTGACATTTCAAATCAGCTATCACCACAACTTAATTCAATGCATCAACACCGTACACAAACGGCATCGCCGATTGGCCACCAATATTGAAAGGGAATCCGCCAGAGACCACTCCGCTCCAGTGATTGAAGGTGTCCCACTTTGTGCAAACCCTGAATGGAAGAGTAGCGACCGGCGGGAACCCATACCTGGTCGTAAATCAGATACTTCTTTCAGACATCCTTTTAAAGTAACAACTTTAAAGCCTTCGAGATAAGGCCGAAAGTTAAATGCTCCCAATCCGACATTGTATCTTTCGTTGGCCCAAGAATGCGCTATTGAGAAAAGGGTGCTCGGAGATAAGGGCTTTATCGATGCATAAAGTCTGTTATTATGAAGTTTGTCGGCCGCCTCTAAGATGCTCAGAGCAAAAAAGAATGCAACCTTTATTCATCGAGGTATTTCTGGCATCTCTTT
The DNA here is from genome assembly GCA_022674325.2 of Grapholita molesta. Taxonomy (NCBI): domain Eukaryota; kingdom Metazoa; phylum Arthropoda; class Insecta; order Lepidoptera; family Tortricidae; genus Grapholita; species Grapholita molesta. The sequence goes on along the minus strand of CP053135.2, from coordinate 9,554,523 downwards.
ATTTGCACCTGTCATAATCATAAAGGAGAATGGGCATTTTTGTATGGCGGGTGTACCATGAGTGTATACAGTTGAAACGTATCTCGTTTGAAAGCTCTTAATTAGAGTATTAAAGTTTTCTATGGCACCAAAGCTGAATATCATGCAGGGACCGTAATATTTAAAAAAAAAAGTTTAACTTTCACATGGTTATTTTTCATAATACACGGTTCAAAATCAGTTGGAACATGGTATATATGACTTCATATAAGAAATACTTTACGTCTTTGTAAAAAAAGCCACCGTTTAAGTACATATAAGGCTAGAAATAAATGGAAGAAGTTCAGCTTGCTATGAATACCCCTGTTGTTAAGGAGAATGGTAATGTGTATACACAAGTCATATATGACATGTTGTCGGTATTCCTAAAAACTGTTTTTTAATATATATACCTGACCTCAGATTCATGCAGGGCCCCTAAAAACTACTTTGTAAGTTTATTAAGTTTGTTTAAGCTTTTCTACTCCTCGCTAGATGGAGCGAGCTATCAAAATTTTTATTAAGAACACTGACGTGTCATAACGTCGGTCTAACTCCTTCACGAATACGTTCTGGTAACAACTGACAATTGTCTATGAATTACTGAAAAAGAAACTTGACATTTGACGTAAGGAATTTTATATTGTCAAAAGAAATATACCATAATTACTGAAGAAAATATACATTGATCGTAATTCATTTGCTAAAATAATATTACATCGTTACGTTGAAGAGGTAATCTTTATAGTTTTATTCTAAACAGATTGAATGCCTAGAAAGGCCTTGAAGAGTTTGAAATAATTTTCCTTGACTACCGCAAAAGTAAAGGTATGAGCAAAATCTCTTTTTGGGAAGAAGGTATGTGGTTACAAATTCGATTAACTATTAGCACGCTTAATAGTAGGGCAGGCCCATGGCCGTAAATCGATTTAAAAACTACACGTCATAGTTTTGGATTCCTTCGTAGACTAAAATGGTAGTTTTTATAACGAAAAACTAACTAATTTCAAACATTACGTACTTCCCATGATCTACACATTGATAGTCAGACGCGACCTCACGCGCTCAATGGTATTACTACTAAACATTGTACTACTACTAAACTAGAAATGGTGCACTTATGTTTACAATTCAAAGCGGGAAATAAAATTAAAACGCATTAACATCCCTCCCTCTCCAGCATCCTTTGACAAAATAATGTGTACCTTTGCCACAAAAAATCAAGTAAATTAAACTATATATCATTATCATCATCATTTTCATTGGCCGAAAAACGTCCTCTGCTGGACAAAGGCCGGGTCCTACTATTATCAGCAGTTTTGACCACATCGTCGTTCCACCAGTTGAGGGGCATCCAACGCTACGTCTTTCGGTACATGGTCACAACTCAAGAACCTTTCTGCCCTTCTTCGTGCAATGTAAACGTGCAATTTGGTACTTAATGCTTCTTTTGTACAATAAACCGCAAATAAAAGTGGTTTAACACTAAATAGATACTAGTTGTATTCTATATAAATATAAGTGGATGAAAGTGGATACTTAATTATATTTTATACTTTTCCTGGTACTGCATACAATGCCTAGGAGTTGTATATAATAATTACATTGTGTTTATTTTATCAAGTTTTTTTTTTCAGGAATACTGGTGTCCAAATTGCCATAAGAAAGTTCTAGTTTTATCAGTATGTTAGTAAAGTTTTCACTGGAGATGGGTAAATAGTCATAAATAATAATATTTATAGCCGACAAGTCTTTTTGTAAGTTTGTTTTTGTTTGTGTCTTTTGTGTAAATCATATTATTATTATTCTTGTGTCATACCTACTTATAAGCGATACGAGAATTGAATCCCAGAGACGCCGGTTCGAATCCGCTAGAGCTCTTTGTGTCGGTAACGTGCGAAGGTGTACTTACCAGAAAATAATTATGTTTGTATGTCGTTGATATGTCTAAGAGGAATCTACACGAAGATCTAATAAGGTGCCGGTTCAAAACCTATTTTAACCCTTTGTGTAGGTAACCAACTATGTTCGAATGTTGTTGTGATAAGCGTAATCCACACGTGGATCTAATATGTGCAGACACCGGTTCGAATCCCGCCGATGCTCTTTGTACCTTCGCAAGTGTGCTTACTTACCAGAAAATATGTTCGTATGTAATAAATACAGGTGCCGGTTCGAATCCCGCCATAGCTCTGAGTCGGTAACCTACCCAAGTGTACTACTTACAAGAAAATATAATGTTCGTATGTCGTTGGGACACACGGAATCCACACGTGGATCGATATGTGCAGGCGCTGGTTCGAATCCCGCCGTAGAACTTTGTACATGCAAATGTGCTTGCTTACCAGAAAATATGTTCGTATATAATAAGCACAGGTGCCGGTTCGAATCCCGCCGTAGCTCTTGGTACCTTCGCAAGTGTGCTTGCTTACCAGAAAATATGTTTGTATGTAATAAGTACAGGTGCCGGTTCGAATCCAGCCATAGCTCTTTGTGTTAGTAACCTACCCAAGTGTAATACTTACCAAAAATATGTTCGTATGTAATAAGTGCAGGTGCCGGTTCGAATCCCGCCATAGCTCTTTATGTTAGTAACCTACCCAAGTGTAATACTTACAAAAAAATATGTTCGTATGTAATAAGTGCAGGTCCGCCAGCGCTCTACACGACAACATTTCCATCTTCACCACATAGATGGTTGGCAGTCCTCAACTGTGCGTTTTTCTAGAAACTTCCTGCCTCGCACAGCAAAACTCTGGAATAAATTGTCGTGTGCAGTATTTCCGGACCGATATGACATCCAAACCTTCAAGAAAAGAGCGTATAGGGATCTTAAAGGCCGGCAACGTACTTGTGACTCCTCTGGTGTTGCGAGTGTCCATGGGCGGCGGTAGTTGCTTACCATCAGACAATCCGTCTGCTCGTTTGCCTCCTATATCATAAAAAAAAAGGTGCCGGTTTGAATCCCGCCGTAGCACTTTATGTCGGTATCTTACCTAAGTGTACTACTTACCAGAAAATATGTTTGTATGCCGTTGGGACACACGGAATCCACACGTTGATCGATATGTGCAGCTGTGCAGGCGTCAGTTCGAATCCCGCCATAGCTCTTTGTGTCGGTATCCTACCCAAGTGTACTACTTACCAGAAAATATGTTCGTATGTCGCTAGCACACACGGAATCCACACATGAATCGATATGTGCAGGCACCGGTTCGAATCCCGCCGTTGAACTTTGTACATGCAAATGTGCTTGCTTACCAGAAAATATGTTCGTATAATAATAAGCACAGGTGCCGGTTCGAATCCCGCCGTAGCTCTTTGTGTCGTTAACCTACCCAAGTGTCGTACTACATACAAAAAAGTATGTTCATATGTCGTTGAGACAAACGGAATCCACACGTGGATCTAATATGTGCAGGCGTCGGTTCGAATCCAGTCATAGCTCAGCCCACGTAAGTGTACTTACAAAAGCAACGGAGCAGACGAATAAAACCACGTTTTTGTATGAAACACTATTTACCCCGTCTTGTTAATGCCATTCTTATACAAATTGTTAATTTAATTATGTTTTCAGAAAACTATTGAAAGACTACAGTTGCTGCGAATTTAAATGGACCTAGAATCGATGTCGGCATTTATCTTTATAGTTGAAGACCGTGAGCACTAAAGATGGATTTATTTACATAATAACTGTACCTTTACAGCGTCCTGTAGGTAGTACCAGACTAGTAGGTAGATAAATAAATAATAAATAAATATTTTGGGACAATCTTACACAAAACGACCCAGCCCTATGGTAAGCTCAGTAAGGCTAGTGCTGTAGGTACCTACTAGAGGACGAAATATATAATAGACAGATACATATAAATAACTACTCAAATACATAGAAAACACCCATGACTCAGGAATATGAATCTGTGCTCATCACACAAATAAATGCCTCGATTGGGAAGCGGACCCAGGCCAGACCGGTCGTCAAATACATTAGATTGCAAACCTAGTAAGGTTACAAGGTTTGCGAATTTAGCCGACGAAACATATGGAATATTGGGTATTGTCCCTGGGACCAAAAACAGGAAGTAAACATGCACTATTGCCACCTGCCAAGCGTGGAGATAATGACACTGGACCCCCCCTAGTCAGATATCCAATGGGTGTCTATGACTAGTAGGTGAAGTGGCGGCTTGACTAATTTTCATATACTAGAGCGATTTACCATTAGGTCTTACAGGAAAGGAAAGCCATAATGGCTATGGTTTGCTTAAGAAAAATCCTAACCCGCCGCCATTGATAGGTAGCGTATAACAAATCTGAGTGATTATTATTTTATCATCATCATTTCAGCCATAAGACGTCCACTGCTGAACATAGGCCTCCCCCTTGGACCTCCACATGTACCGGTTGGAAGCGACCTGCATCCAGCGTTTTCCGGCGACTTTAATACTTAATATTTTATAGTACTTTGGTATTTTCAGGCATATCTTAAGCGCATGGCCACCAGATAACTGAATTACTTTTTAACAGCCTCTGGAGGAGCACCGCATACAACATTCGAGTGGCGTGTAGAGTTACCCAAAACAATGTATATTAAGATAGTAATAATAATAATGAACCCTTTTTACGTGTCATTACGGGGATATATCAGTCATCATCATCATCGTCATCATCATCAGCCTATCGCAGTCCACTGCTGGACATATGCCTCCCCAATTTTACGCCATCGTGTTTGATCTTCGGCTGTTTGCATCCAGCTCCTGCTAGCCATCTTGCGCAAGTCTTCACCTTGCCTGAGGGCGTCCTACACTACGCTTTCCGAGACGCGGCCTCCACTCAAGAACTCGTTTACCCCAACGGTTGTCAGTTCTACGGCTAATATGGCCTGCCCACTGCCACTTCAACTTGCTAATACGGTGGGCTATGTCGATGACTTTGGTTCTCTGCTGGATTACCTCATTTCTGTTTCGATCCCGCAGAGAAACGCCGAGCATAACCCTTTCCATAGCCCGCTGAGCGACTTTCAACTTGTGGACCAGCCGTACCGTCAGTGTCCACTTTTCGGCTCCATACGTCATGACGGGTAGGACGCACCGACTGAAGACTCGTCTTTAGGTATATCAGGATGTTAGGATTTATCAGTATTATAGAGATATTTATGAACATAAGTCCACTTTGGATTTATTTCTTCTATCTACATTTTCATCTATCATCAGCCGGGATAAATTATGGGATATTTTATTAAAATTGCTACCTAATCGCTTTGAGATATATGAAACTAATTGTTTTTATTATACCTACTTATATTATCAAGGATATTTTAAGAATTGCTTATAATCATATGGTGCGTGTTTTGCAAGAGCTATTTAAACGGATACAATATTATAATCACTACCGAGTTTATCTAAAGTATTAGAGTATTACTTATTATTACTATTATATATATAGATTATGCTAGTATCTAGGGTTCCATAACCTAATGGTAAAAAATGAGACCCTATTACTAAGACTCCGCTGTCCGTCTGTCTGTTCTTCATCAGGTTAAATCATGATAGACAGTTGATGTTTAGGTACAGATGCTATTGCCGCTATAACATCAATTATTAAAAAACAAAATAAATTAAATATCCTATGCAATAAACGCGATTTTATAGTAGTTTTTTTCTACAGATAAGATTTGTGTAGATATTTATAGTATGTACACGGAGGCCGCAGATGATTTCAGATTTATTTTTCAGTTTACTTGCATAAGAAGTAGCCTACTAGCTTCATCACGTACGCGTTTCTCCTTTTTCTCTGTTTTGGACAATATTCAAGATTCACAGAACAAGATGGGGCGCTAATTATGAAGCAGGTTTTGACGAAGAACAACTTCTGTAGAGAAACTCCGACTGTGCAGAACAAGAAGTGCTCTTACTCGCGTATGAAGAATTATTATATGACAGAGTCTGAAGCTGCTACCGATTGCGACCGCCGAATTTGTAGTTGTTTAATACATTAATAGGCACCTAATTACTCGTTACACCAACAACATCTACAGAATCTCCTGAGAAACACGAATCGAGTTTTAGCATTATTGTCGGCGAATTGTTGTTAAACCTCACTTTTACCTGTGGCCTTGTTGCCTTCTGTTTCTGTTATTTATGAACCACGGATCAATTGTGTTAAGTACGCTTATTTTTTGTCGTTTCTTGTGATAAATGCAAATATTGTATATAGTCATATTTACTGAATAGACGCAATGAAAAAGTAAGAGGCAACATGGCTCCTGGCTCGAGCAGCAAAATATAATAAGAATAAGTTATTGATGCCTTCAACTTCTGCCATGTACTTATCAATTTATCAAGTTTTTGGGCAGGGTGGAATTATGCATTAACCGTTTTCCATGTCCCACCAATCCGAATGGTTTTCCTAGAAAGCCAAATACATTCTAATTAGTTCGTTTTGCTTATTTATTTTAAAATACATTTTTAGGATAGTCCAATCTAATATGAACTTTATTGTAGAAATAAAATTGACACGCATTTGGTCGATATATCTGACTATGTCTGGAAAAGAAAGCTTTAAGATCCTTGAAATGCAACTAGGACGGGTATACCACACTTGATAGTAAGTTCCATGACAACCAACGAGAACAGTGGTCTTCACGATTTTTTATAGACGTGGTGACCCTGGCTGCCACCAGCGCGTTTCTCACCACGGCCACGCTGTAATGAGGAAGCTTGGTAGGTAGTCTCACCCGATAGTAATTAAACTTTTTTTTGCCTGCCTGCCTGTTCTGCCTTGCCTGGCTTAACTGGATCAACATGGTGTAGGATGTACGTCGTAGGTCTCCGAGTACCAGTACCGCGGCCAAATCACTGCAAAATGGCTGTATATATCAATAAATGCTTTCTTGTATTTGAATTTTTTTAATAATTTTCCTAAACTTGGAGTGTGGTGTCGGTTCAAAATCTCTACGTGGTGATGTGAAACTATGAAATTGTGTAGCACTGAATATACTTTTACCGTTTGAACGTTTTACCTTTCGCGTAAACACATTCGCTGCCACCCCCTCCAAAAATGTATGGAAATGAACGCACATGTGCGTTGGTGGCAGTGAATGTACGCCACGTTGGTACGTGTACGCCAAGGCCTCAATCAGTAAAGAGTATGTTTAACACGTTCACAGTCCAGTGCCCCGCACTTGGGTCACTATAACCGACCAGGTGCGCACTGAAATCAAATCATTTCTACTGCCTTCAATAGTGCTCATAATATAAAGATAATTCTGATTTCCCTATTAACCCTTTCGCCGCTATTGACTTAATATGAAGTCTGGACATTTTGTGCCCCACACGCTATGACTTGATATCAAGTCGAAGCCTTGGACCTACGTACTGAGAGTTAAGGCTTTGGCGTGTGGCGCACGTCAGATTTTTTTTGCCGTGGCCGGCGAATAGGTTATAACCCATTGAATGCGGAAGGCACGAATTCGCGTCCCATGAATGTGCAAGCGTAATGCCGAGGACGGGATTTCGCGTCCCCCAGTTATTTGTTTTTATTCGCGTCCTTGAAAAGTCAACGTAATGCCACGGACGCATATTCGCTTCCTTGAAATGTTAACGTAATGCCGAGCAGTTTTGTTTTTATTTGCTTCCTTGAAAAGTCAACGTAATGCCACGGACGCGAATTCGCGTCGTCGCGTGGATGGCGGCGGCACTGCGTGATGACTTTAGTAAAAATATGAGGCGTCGGCAATGAATGGGTTAATATTCCTGTTAGAGAGAAGAACATTCTATTATATATTACTGTAGTAATATGAGGGCGTACCTGGGCGTTTCTTAGTGACCCATATGTGGAGCACGGGTGTGCAAAGTAATTTGCTTGGATGTATGAGTAGATCAAAACATTGTGTACCTATGGGGACTGAACGTGTTAAACCTTATATCTTTAATTGCGTTGACAGCGTCCGCCATAGCCACTAAGGGTCGCTGGTGTGAGAGGCAGTGTTGGTGTAGACACGACGACATCAATACCACTTTTGGGGTTCTTGGCGTTCAGTGTTAAAGGTAAGAATTTCATATTGGGGTCATATAGATCAATTTAACCACTTCGACGCCATTGACTTGATACGAAGTCGGAACATTTCGTGCCACACACGCCACGACTTGATACCAAGTCCATGCCTAGGATCTACGTACCTAGTTATTTACAGGTAAGGTTTATTTTGTTATTATTAATTACTTACAAAAACCTTAGGCGTGTGACGCACTATAATTTTTTTCACTTGACGGCAAAAAGGTCGAAACTCCTGTCGAAATTGTGCCTAGAAGGTGTCAGCCGCCATAGCTGGAGATGGGTTCAAATCCTGCCTCGGACGCAGGAGGACGTCACTTTCTCATAAGTATATGATATCTATTTTCAATTTATAAACCTAATCTGTCGGCAGGAAAAATGCTATCACAGTGTCCAACATAGCCAATATAGTGTTCGGTGGCATGGTAGACACGACATATTCGGCACGTTCTTAGCGTTCAAAGGGTTAAAAACAAAACTAGTCTTTCCTGTGGATGTTAGCCTTTTGAACGCTTTTCGTCTCGCGTCAAAATATGACGTCGTGTACGCCATGGTATGACTTGTGAAGAACAAATATAAGCCTTATCTGTCAGCAGGACCAGCAGTCCGCCGTAGCCACTTTAGTGGTCGGTGGCGTGGCAGGCACGACATCACGCGACTATTTTAGTGGTGCTTGGCGTTCAAAAGGTTAATATATAGCATTACATGTATTAACTGCTTCTTCTCATATTTAGTATTGCCAAATATAAGGCTTAGGAATTCTTGGTGTTCACAATGTTCATAGAAATTACTAACCTAAATCTATATAATCATAATATCATTGAACCGTGGCAGCAGTACGTTCGCCAGATCTGGTTGCCTTTTTTAGTTTTTTAGGTATGTTGACTCTGAGAACGTGAATACTAACTATTAATTAGACTTCTCGTGTAATGTGAGTAATGTTGTAATACGTGTAATATTTATTATATTGCAAACTGAAATAAATAATGTCATTAAATGTATTTAAATTGTTTTATTAATTATGAACCATATAGTAACAAAAATATTAACCTTTTTGTCGCTTTCCCGCCAAATATGTGGTCTATGCCAACATCTCTACTCGGTAGTCGTTCTTTGTTAAGAAGCTAAGAGATTAATCCCTTATCTGTCAGCAACAATGTTGCTTTGACAGCGTCTGCCAATTTTGGCCGAGTATTTTGCGTGGTAGGTAGGCACGGCAGTGCACAATGTCACCTTTAGATGGTCGTGGCGATAAACGGTTAACCTCATAATCGCCATAGGCATGCTGTACGCCACAAATTGACAGTTATATTTTTGTCATGTAGTTTGCTTGCTTTGTGGTCTTTGTCGATATATGAATCATAGGCGACCAAAAGCTTAATTTTTTTACTCCCTCTAAAAACGTAATGCTCCTATAATAGTTGCCGCAGTTGGGGAAAATAAAAAGATTTGTAGTGTGCACATTAACCTGTATTGTTGTGCTACTTACTATCAACGTAAGTAACCTAGGAAGAAAGAGACGACGAATTCCAATTATATATCTTCTTCAAGCAGGAAGAAGCTTGATTCACAAGATGACAACTCTTTGTCTTTCTATATCCCCTCTCTCCCCCTATCATTTGAAAATGCAAATACAATACAATAAATAAAATTAAATAAACAGAATGTCGATTAACGCAGATCATAGTAGACGCCCCCTAGATTAGTTGTATTTTTTAATATTATCTTTCAGAAATAAGCAACCTAAAAGTATTTCTTAGCGTTAAAAAGTGATTATATGGACATAGCATTATTAACGCCTGTCAAGTGCACCTATTTGACGCTTACTTGGTTCATCTATTGCGTACAAGATGTCGGCATTGAAAGATATTTTTAAATAATTAGGCTTGTAATTGAGATCTTAAACCAGTTTTTAGTTACAATAAATAATGCTTAGCGTTACAGATCATGATAGGACTAATAACAATATCAGGGGTCACAAATATAAATATATTTGATCAAGAATTTTAGTTCCAGTATTCGCCGTTATGCCATTGAATTTAAATAATAAATATTATCTTCTCGGTACCCTTTCTTCACCCATTGTCATATATGCAATAGAAGCTATGGTTAAGACCTTTTAAATAAGATATGCTACAAGGATATACAAGAATGAAAAAAAATACATTTGCTACCCAAGCTCCATCTAGAGATGAGTAGATGAATCAAAGGGTTGTTAATTAAGGCAATTATCTATCAATTAACTCTTAAAAAACTCGTTTATCGCAGTCCCTGCATTCTTTGAGGAAGAAGTGTCTGTTATAAAAAATAGCTTATAATAATGCCTTTACTATGTAATATATGACTACTGTATACACTTTAGCTCCGTTGTACAAGAAGCATTTGATCAGTTAAGCAAATCTTCAGATCCTTAATTCCAGCCCTGTATGCGCTTTAGCTTTGATAGTGGTATATAAGCGTAAAGCATTTTTCATATACTTTAATTTAAGACACACTTAAACTTGTTAGATAGCAAGTATTTTGTAAAACAAGGGTTTATATGAGCAGACTTTTTTTTTAAATAGCTCGGCCCCTGCACGCTATCCAATGTTGGTGCCATACAAATAAATAATGCTATGATTAAGACCTTTCCAACGATATATGTCTCAACTGTATACACTCATGGTACAAAATGCCCATTCTCCTTTCACGGGCTTAGCGGATCGATGTTTTTATTTATGCGTCCCGTTGCGTGAACAGATTACATTAACGCCACCATGCGCTATTAATTACAAGGAAATTGTTAATATTTAGTGCTTAAAGGAATGCCTCTTTCAATCTTACTCGAAAGGTTAATTAAAGTTTCATGATAGAATAAATACCTATTGCTTGAGGAATTCCAACTACTTTAAGACGGTAAGTGGCAGTCTGGCGTCATAATATTCTTTTAGTGCCAGCATAAAAAAGATTCGTCTCACTTTTAGAAAAAAAGGGGAATATGAGACGACGCTGTCACGTGACTCGCAGATTCAGGTGTCGTTTTACACAGCAAAAAAACTGGTCCCTGCCCTTGTCTCGTCATGGGGTTTTGTTTGCTACTAAATTCGGAAGTATATCCGAACCAATGAACAAGCAAAAATATTAAGTAAATAAATAAGAATTGAGTTTTAATAAATATGCAATAAGTAAAACCTAACCTTTTTTTGTTTTTTTTTGTTGACCCAGTGAAATGCGTTACGCATACCACTACGTAACAAGAGACCCCCCCGGGGTGGAGTCAGTTCTTACGTATTGGTTATGTGGGACTCTCCGGTGACTCGCACCGGCCTACCCACTAAAACACTGGGATGCTGCCGTCACCGTGCCTGAGTGGTAGTGTCGCGGGGTCCACGAGGCCTTCAACCACAACACCACCGGCACCAGCGCCCTAGGGCGCACCCACCTTCCCCTCACCACTCCGACCTAGTTATAAGCAGCACCCTGCCAACTAGGATCGGAGCGGCCCACCACGCAACGGCGCAGGACCCTGGTTTCCCTGCCCGTAGTGCCCCCCAAAGAGACCGCAGGAGGACCGAGGTCCATCCTGCAGCCACCGTCACCTGCCGCGCCCAGGGAGAACCAGCTCAACCCGGCGCGGAACCCCCCATCCCCCCCACACAGGATATTTGCAGCACCGGTAAGCGATCTCTTGTGAGCCAACAAGAAGATCGCTTACCGTTGCCCCCAGGGTGCACCGTCCAGAACTCTTCCCTTACCTTCGGATCAACCGGATCAAAAGGTATGAGAAGAGCCCTGGCACTCGGGGAGGTTTCCTTCAAGTAAAACCTAACCTAACCTAACCTATCTACCTCAGGGTCATCCCAAATATATGTAATTACGGTTCTATACCTATTGAAATAAGTTAAAGTGTTAACAAATTACAAAAAAACACAGAGTATTTGCAAATCTGACCATTATTGTTGCAAAAAAGTATCAGTATGGGTATCATAAGTTTATAAGATGTGACAGTATGAAACAATATCAAATGTCCCATGTTTTCGCCAAAACATAATCGTATCATATGCAACCATTTCAAGTCAACAGCGATTAATTTAATGTAGGTAGGTTTTTGATGAAGCTGTTAAATCATTATCGTTCACAGGGCTTATAAGCATGAACCTTGTGCGTACCACATTGTAAGGGTTGCCAAGATGGATGTAACGATTAGAGACAACGATAGTCGTTCAACTCAGATCGCAGGGCTGGTACCGACCCTTAGTACCCTTGTTACCTAACAACTTGGAACACGCCATTCCCCGAAATGACTTGACAAAGCTACCTTTAAATTGTCGTTACAAACTTTCTTTGTAAAAGGTAACGTTGTAATTCACAAAAGAGGTTATGCTTTTACAAATATAGTGGTTTTTAAATTTGACATTTACGCCATAATTTAGCTATTGGGTCATAAGTCAACACTAGCTTCATTGCATTAAAATACCGTGTGATGTCTAATCGTATAAATAAAATGGTTGAGTTGTATAGTCACTAGATAAAAGTGTAACCTATACTCATCGAATTTTGTGAAGGTCAACTAAAAACTTGTCTGCCGGGGTTGAAATATGTTTTTTATTGTTGAAAAATAACTAGGTAATACCATTTATCACATAAGGTTAAACAGTTCAATTTTACTATTAATCGTAAATACTGAATAAAATGATGTCCAACATTTTTTGTTATAGCATCTACACTCTTAAGCTCTAGAAGACTCCTTGTATAATATTGTTGCAGTACGGTCTGTTCAAGAAAGTGTTATTTTACTATAGACTAAGTGTTATTGAAAGTACTGTTTTAGTGTCCCAGTGCTCGACAAAGACAGACCAAAAAAGAGATAGCGGGACTACCGGGACTCATTCTCTATAGTATTCTCATTCGAATAGTGGGAAAATTACAAAACAAACAGGACTTTGGGAACATAGGCGCGTTTTGTGAGCGGGGCGCGATGCTGCCGTCCGAATGTGTGCCTTATTATTTCGTTAAATTAGCCACACCGTGCACCGGTGTCACGCTGCGCTACCGCCACGCTCACAAAACGCGCCTATTTGCCCAAGCCTTTATACTACACCTGTAATACACAAGTCGTACACAATCTGGAAAAAATAAACTTCTACATACATATACCTACGCAAAATTAACTTAAAATAACTACGTTAAGCGATAAACTCTCAAGTATATATAGCTATAGAGTTATTTTGCAAACATATTGCTTTAGCGCTCAAGTTAAACTTGGAAGATCGTAGAGGCATGTTTATTCATGTGAAACAGCTTAGCGAGGCATTCGGCCACTACTACCGTTTCAGCGAGAAACGCTTCCGAGGCGGTTTTCACCGCCGAAGCGGAATTTAAAAAGCTACCCGATTAGTAAAAGGGATCAATAGCTGCGATTCTTTTATGATCCTTTACCTCAGCTTAGAACTGTATTGATTATCGAACGGCTGTTTAAGTTTACTAAGGAGCAATATCTGCTTAGTAACCTAAATTTTACCTGTTTATGATGCGAATAAAAGGCTTTATCTGGAACCTTATAACTCATAAGCATGTAGATTATATGCAATATAGCTTTATATGAGACTGAGAAACCTGCAGTCAAACTGTTGACGCATTTTTGTAAGGACATGTAATTGGTACAAAGTAACTTGCCACAGACAATGGAAGTTGCAGAGGAGGCCTTTGCCATGAGGCACACTGAACTCAGAGATATCCTATAACCAAAGAGACAACCACAACACAAAGAAAGAAGAAAACAGTTCAGGATAAGAGGCTTATTATATTATGTTACTGAACTTATTAAGAAAATAATAAATAAAAAAGTCATATCGTATATAGTACAAACTGAAATTAAACAATCGAACAAAAACAATCCTTATAAAAACTGTACTGCCATAAGTTATTAATTATTAACTTTCATCCAGCGTTAGCTCACGTTCTTAAAAAACTGTACCTATATACTTATGTAACATTTTGTCTAAATCAACAGATAAAAAGGTCATCATCATCTTCCTCGCTCGGCTCGGCTTGGCAACTAATTCCAGGAATTGGCGTATGCACTAGTTTTACAAAAGCCACTGCCATCTGACCTTCTCACCCGGAAGGCAAACTGGGCCTTATTGGTATTAGTCGGGGTACCTCACGATGTTTTCATTACTATCCATTTGACGGTTTTCCTACAACGGGTTTACGTACAGATTCATTCACCAGAAAAAATATTTTGGCATGGAGGGTTGAATTTCATGATCGGCACGCTTGGCCGACGGATTGGTGATCGCAATATGTTTCGCAGTTCTAAGGAACGCTGCTGACCGTTCTTTGGTGGTTTCTGAGTCGTAGTTTAGGCATTAATACCCGCGTCCCATTTACCTATTGACCATGAATATTTAAAACCGCGTTAAAATTTTCTCATTAATCTTTGCCTTTGAAAACCGTCCCCGCAACGAAACCAACGGGTGCGTATAATGTGTTTTGCAAGATTAGAACCACACATAAATATCTGAGAAGGATATGAAAGTAAAAAGGCGCTTTTGTCTCCGTAAAACACTTAAGCCGCGGCGTATAATCCCCGAACAATAAATCTCGCATACACAAGCAACCAGAACGGATAGGATGGTTCCCATTTTATCATCTGTGGCGTCATGCGTCACTTTTACTCTCACTTGTTGAACCGTGGCAGCTATGATGACATTATAAAAACAGGACCACCATAAGTACTAGATGGTATCGAAAAATAAATCGTTTAGATAAAAACATAATTCACACGTTATTCCGACGAAATTGGTTAAAAAAATGCGTGGTTGGAAAAGATAGACATTTATTGGATAGGTACGTACAAAAGTAGGGAAAAAAAAACATTTTGTACTTCACATAAAAGTCAGTGCAAGAGGTTCTCTCCACAATCAACGTCCATATTTACACTTGCAATGTTTAAGTAACAATATGTACAGCACAAAAGCCTGTTCAAATAAAAACATTCAATACAACATGTGACTAAAACCTCCATATATTGGCGTCAAAACACGAGCAAGGGTTATAAGGCAGTGTTTACACAAGACGGATAATTCCAAGCAAAGGGCGCGCCGTGAAACGTGAAGATCAGGCTCTCAGCGCACCCTAATGACCTGCAAATATCGGGATATCACACGAGGTTTAAGACCCTGCTCCTCCAGCTTTGCGGTAATTGACGTCCAAAGCTTTGAGAGGCAAGTTTGTGTGCTTTGTAATATAAGATTTTAGTTTATATAGTGTTAACCGAAAATGTGGCGATACTGAACATCCCTAGTGACTCTGCCCATCACTAGTTTCGGCGTGATCGCGACTTGGCTGGTGAATCTCTAATGGCGTCATATGGAAGTGTGGCAAAATTGTTATAAATTATTTGGTTATGGTAGTGTGTGTAGATAAATAGTTAATAATAAGTACATGTAATATCCTGAGATTGTTCTTATATAGCCTACGCGTGATGCTCGCGATTGGTACAAGAGAGGCATTATAATACCAAAAGCAATTAACAAGGTGTAAGTTTTAATAAGCAGATCCGATGGTTGTTGGGGCGTAAAGGTTCTCAAGTACCGTAATGCAAGGCACAACGTGGGCAGACCCCATTGAATCCAGAACCCATTGGATGCGGGAAGCGCAAAACCGGTAATTGTGGTTTGCTTTGGGCGAGGCCTATGTCCAGTAGTGGTCCTTCTGCTAATATGTGACGATGAAATGGAAATATGTGACTTTATCTATGAAAAGGGACCTTCTTGTCGATGGCGCTTATGTCGTTGTTCAACACGAAACAATACAAACGCAACGCGATTCGACGTAAGTGCCATCGACAATAAGGTCCCTTTTCATAGATAATGACACATATATATCTATCTAACTTCCTATATTGAACATAGTTTTGCTATCTCAATAGTGACCAAATAATATGTTCATTAATTCCCTGGAGCCATTCATTCTCTCCTTTTCTGCAAGTCACAATCTCCGCGTTCTCTTTGTAAATTAATTAAATTTTATTAAAAATACATTACTAATTGTGACCAGAAGTCTTTTTTTGTTGACAAACAGGTACCTACTTTGTCCTAATTTTTCTTACATTCCACGAAAAAAGACACGTTTCACAATAGCCAAGAGCTAACACATTAAACGGACACACCTCCGACCCGGGTTCGATTTACCCATAGTTTTTGTGCCACCGCCATTTGTAAAAACTTAACGAGACGGGGGTTCAATAAGTGTGAACTTCGGATTTTTTGTTTGAATACCATTTAAGATACATTTGGAAGGAAGCTAATCGGAAGATAAATATTTCAACCGGCATTCGAAATATGTACCTATTCCATCGTAGCGCTCGTATTTTTTCGCGGATCGATTGATACCACTAATTTCAAGATTTAGCATTCTAGACATTTTTTTTACGAAATAAACTAATTCATTAATAGGTACAGAAAGGATAATAAACAGACAATAGCTACCGTATCCTTTGAGGAATCTCTGCCTTCTTTTATAGTTTTATACTGTTCACGCCTATATGTATGCATGCACACAAAAAGTAGATATGTACATTTCTATATGTGCATGCATACAGTCAGCAGCAAAAGTTGCTAAGCGTTTGAAGTGTTAAAAATGACCTACACGCGCTCTTATTCTCTTGACAATAGAGACGTGTTGACCTCATTTTGAACACCTCAAATGCTTAGCTACTTCTGCTGCTGACTGTACATACACTCACACAGCGAACAATACTTATTAAATATATCGCCTATTTATCTCCTCGTTCATCGCCCGCCGTACTACGAGCAGAAGTCTTTCCTATTCATCGCCCGCCGTACTACGAGCAGAAGTCTTTCCTATTCTTATCATACCTATTCACTACCACTTGACTTTCCATAATATGTTACAATTATTACAAACCTGAATGTTTGTATACATGTTTGGTGCTCTGTCACGCAAAAACCACTGAAACTATACAATAAAATAGCACATACATCACAAGAATATATAGGTTGGTGAGTGTAAGGTTACAGATCCTTGAGCACCGTGGCAGGGTTGCTAGTTTGTCTGTGTTTTACAGGACACATTTTGGAGAGTGTGCACAGGAATTGCACGATTTAATTCTGCCATCTCCGTTCCACCAGCGAACGTACAGGCGAGGGGAGCGGTTTCATCTTTACGTTGTGAATATTCATTCACTCCCAAGAAGCGATTCGCTGCTATCTTCCTAATGCGGACTGCTAAGGAATCGAATTTGCTGCCTTCGTCTGTATTCCCGGAAAGATATAATTTGGTTTTTTTTTAGTTAAGAGTGAATATGCTGTGGAATACTGAACGAGCGCGCGAGAATCACCCGAAGAAGAGATTACCCGTCCTTTTCTAACTACATTATTAAAGACGGACGGGTAGTCTAGCTATCTCGGCTTGAAATACTTTGCCCCTCTTGTGCTTGGCCTACTGGTGTGACTGAGGTCAAACACTGGTCAGTCTTGTTTAAAAAAAGGTTTGTATAAAATTGTTTTTAAAAATATTGCGTAGACTGACAAATTTAAAAAATAGACTACACGATAGACTAGGTACAAAGTCGCGGGCAGAAGAATATGTCATATAACCAGGTCTTACTGTGGCCTCAATAACTACGCGTAATTTTTAAATATAAACCGTGATATATTCATATCAAATGAATATAGATGACGATAGGTGTCTAAGACGTGTCACAGGGAGTCACAGCCGCGTTGCCATACCAGGAACTTACGTTACAATACTTTATAAACCTCGTAGTCGTAGTCTCTTGAGAAATCATGGAATGAACCTTATTCTGGGCTCGCGCTCGGACCGTCCGCGTCCGCGCAACAATAATTAAGCCAAATAATGTAACAAATTACAAATAATATAAAATTTGAATATGTATTACAAAACATGCCACAAGTCATTTATAATCTAGTATATTTTATCACTGTTCATTTAAATACAATATTAGTATCTAAAATATACGGTTAACTCGAGACCGCGAAGGAATTAGCTCAGACACAGGGAAACTTACTTGGAGACCCAGGTAACAAGGTTTTATTATTTAACCTTAATGTAATAAAAAAATATTTTTCCTAACCAGTGCGTAAAAAGTGCACTTTTCGCTCGTTTCGCGTGCGTAAATTTCACTTTTTAAGACACTTGCTATGAAAAATTAGGTTCGATACTCGTGTAAAAACTTCTTTAAGACTCGGGTGATTGTCACCCTCGTTTCACTCGGGTTCCAACGTTCACCCTGGTCGAAAAAAAATTTTTTTTTACTAGTATCGAAATTTACCTACTATTAATTTATTTACCTAATACGTTTACACCAAAAAAAAAAATGTTTAGAAACTATCTAAGAATATTATTTTAACTGGAATAAGTCTGGACGTTTTTACTGTCTCACTTCAGAGCGTAAAATAAAGTGTGTCTGTACCGGTTTCACTGAGAACTGTTCACAGATTGCTAACATATTAGACATAGCATTTCAAGCTTTTACCTTACCATGTAAAGCGCCCTTTTAAACTATAAAAAGGTTTATGTCTACAATCGAGTTATTGTAGGCGCCGCGGATAAAGTAAAATATCGACAAATATTAAATAACCGATAATGGTGTGAAATGTTGTAGTATAAATTAGTTCATTTGACCTTCGTCCTACGTACTTTTCATTCCAAAAGTCCCTCTTAATCATTTGAAATGTATTTGACTTTTTGACATTTTAACGGGTTGAATAAAACTTAACAGAGAACAAATCGTAAAACTAGTAGTATAAGTTTTTCTATCATTGAACAGTTGACGTCAAAGATATGTTTACACTTTTTCACCTTAATCCAATTGTGTAAACATCTTTTTACGTCGACTGTACAACGAAACAAATTATTCGAGCGCATAGGGATGGTGTGTATACTTCATAATGCAGGATCTGTCCGTGGTAATCTATGTGACCGGTACTTGACTGGGTTTTATCAGGGACTTATCGGGACTTTATGGAAACCAACTGGAACCACTTAAAGGACGCGCCGATGCCTTTTAAAAGGATTCATTGTATGCATCGATTAGAGGTCTAAGAAACCATTTAGGGCGGTCGATGCTACGTTTTTAAGTGCCTAATGCATTTTAAACAATCCCCTTAAAAGTGCGTGTAGGAAATATTCGTGTTGAAAAACTGAGTAGATAAAAAAATTAAGCCTATAATATAATATCATACATCATGCATTGCAGTAATGGCTATTAGGTACCTACGGCTATAAAGACATCAAGGTTGAACAATATAGTGCCAAAATATATTTTGGGTGCATAACGCTGTAACGTCGGCGAATTAAAATTGCAATATAATTATATTAGCGGATTAAATCGATTAGTTAGCACCCGATCGAAAACCATTTTCCATGTCAGTGTGTTCATTTTCGTTTTTACATTGTTATTACTGTCACGTTATGTGGTCGATGAGGTTAATATCCCACAGATTATATCTGTCAAATGTATTTCATTCCGGAAATTTACACAAGTTTGCTGATTTTTTGGCCATTAATTTGACATAGCAAAATATTTTTTTTTATTGCAGCGACATCTGCGTCAACAACAGTACCAATTAGTTTACTAGGGTAATGGCACCAATGTTGGACACTTTAAGCTGAGAAGCACCAATGGCGGACACTTAGTTCTTAATTCAAAAACCATAACGCTGTAAAATGAATATTTACCAACAAATAATTTTTTGTCATTGTCGATTGTTTTTTACTATATAACAGATAAATAATAAATTAAAAAATGCAAAACACTTGATTATTAAGCAGTAATGTTCACGATTGGTTCCTTGTCCATTACTGGCGCCGTCACCCTACTTCAAAAATGAATCCGACAGCCATTACAAGAAGCACTAGCAAGCACCTAAACTCGATCCTAAGGCCTTCTTAAGTGAAACATTCTTAAAAAAATGTCCTGAAGATTGGACGCGTCCTTCGGCGGCCGTTACGGATATTTACTGCCCATTTGGCCCCAAGAATTTTAATTCCATCATACAAACCTTTGTATGGACTGACGGCACGACGAGGAATTTCACGCCTCACCTAATTTATACTTCCTCGTTACTTTACACACACATTAAAAAGCAATATCCACGTGGGATATGTGAATGGTTGGTGGCATGGGGGTGTTAAGAAAAAAATAAACAAGTGAAGACATTTTGACCCTAATAGCTTGTGCAAGTGTTGTCACGTAGTCTGTGAAGTTAGGAATGAATATCGGTACTACATTTTTGTATCAGGTCGGAATCGTACCGTTGGTGGTTACTCTAACTTCCGTTTAGGGGGCTGTAATCGTTTATATTTAATTTAACTTTTTAATATAACTATGAAATAATTATGTTTTCAATTACAGTTTAAACATACTGTCAACAGATATTTAAATTAATGTATGAGCTATTGATTTTCTAGGAACTCTTCCTTTATGTTGCAGCTGTTAGCGATTTCTTCCTGGGGCGGTGTATAATGATAATGATGATTGAAATTACTACAATTACAATAGTAAAACCGATGTTATACTACATAAATTTTACAACCACATATATAAGTATTTTTTATTAAGAAACTGCTGCCTAAAAGCCTGCCTTCTTCTACCACCGCCTTTATTATTTGTTATGTACATACCTATATTAATACAATACATAAGTGAGTATGTTTGGTAGGTAATGATATGTAGCTAAACGGTAACATATTAAAAACACAAACGAAATTAATCTAAAACGTAACCCTCACAAGTAAAACAAAAGGCGACAGCAAACGACCTTTTACATTCATTGTCCACGTTAAACATGTAATTGTTGTGTGTAAGCACGTCAAACCAAACATTAATGGATTTACCTCCAAACCCTTCCGACACAACTTAAATATGTTTATCGGTAAATTAAAAAAATGTATAAACATTTCGAAAATTAAGATGTTTGACAGTATAAAACAAAGAGACCGTCAGATGTCTTTATGTTTCTCTGGCAACTAAATTATGCGCGCGTGTCACTACCTCCTTCAAATAGAGTTTATAGCAGGAACAATGTTAGTAAATACACCGTTTTAATAGTTCTAAATACAATACATACAGTAACCTGCGATTGATTTTAGAAAACAAAGAATACCTCTGTAACGCCGATTTTCTCCGATATGGATTTGTGTGTCTTTCTGTTGTGTTTGTGGCTCTCAAAGACACCTAGTCGCAGTACTGTATAGAAACATGGAGAACAATGCTTTGCGAGCTAATCGCACTTTGAGCTGAATATTGCGATTTTTTTATTTCACAGGTGGTACCTACAATTCGCGGATATATTGCCCTAAAGCGATTTCTCCACACCGTATAAAGATGTTTCATGTGCTTTTACTACTTCCGAGCTTTGATTACTGTACGTACAATTTTCTTCACGTTATAGTACCTACTTAATTAAAAATAATAATTAAATTGATGTCTAATCTGTCTTGTTAAATACTTAGATACCTACACTGTTTTTTTTTTTAGATACTGTGTAGTAGCATGGTTTAAATATAGATAAATATTAAATTGGGACGCAAATTATAAGTCTAAAATAAACTTCATCTTTATGGGCACTAAAGAATAAGTAGACCTCCATGCACGCATAATTATAGTAATAAAAACCCCAGAAAGAACAAGAGTTGAAAGAATTACTGGAACATTCCAGAAATACCTTTAATGCTGAGTTTGGTAAGTAATTTTTCCATTAGAAAGCGTCCCGAATATTCCTGGGGGATTAGGCCCAGATAAACAGAGACTGCGATTAATATAATGTCATCAGATAGATTTAGTATGCTTTATGAGCAAAAAGTGAGGTAATAAAATATTACTATTTCTTGTCTGCCGGCGGCCCCTTCTCTCGCTGTATAAATCTACAAGTTGTATTTCTTATGTTTGTATTCCTTATCTGTAACAGTGTCCAATTGTCGATATACCGCCTATGTAAACGGATTCCCAATTTTGTTTTTTTCGCATAGAAAGTCTTTAGTGAACATATTATGAGTTTTGGCTAAAGTTTTCATCCTTAAATCTACTTTTATTAGTACATTAAGTTTTAGAAGACGACGGCCGTGTTGTAAACATTCTTTCTATAGAGGACAATAATATTAATAACTACAACTATAATGAACATAAACCAATGAATGATAACAATAAAATTGATTACTGTATGCAATATACATAATATATTCAACCATCTATTATGATTATGATTATTCATTATGAAAAAATCGCATAAACCCATGATGAGCGAGTATGTATAAGTACAATAATTAAAACCAATTTGATCAAAAATATCATAAACGTAATTTTCTTTGTTTTTTAACTTTGTTAATCCAGATTTTATTTATACGCTCGAAAAGGTTACAAAATTAGACGGTCATAAACTACTCAGCTTTGAAAATAATAAATTCGACGTAACATACCCTTGCAGATATTAACCGATCAATATAAAAATGTCCAATAACAGTGTCACGGCTACCTTTGAGTCAGAAACCAACGACTTATAATATTCAAATATTCGTGTTCAAAGCCGCAAAGATCAAACCCGGTGTTTATCAAAGTATTGGAGCTTCCGTAGCTCTATTAAAATGTCATTAAAACGCAATTTCGGGCCTTATCGGGCCGTCCGTAATGTACACATGGCCCCAAATATGCACAACTACTCATTATTTAGAAAGGTACTATGAGATTGCCAGTGAACGGCTTACTAGTATAATGAATGACATGGTACAATCAAATAATTCAAATATGTCACTAGTTCTATTAGACTCTAGAAAGCCGATATCATTAATGCTAATATGACACCAAGTTGTAATTTTATTCGTATATACACCTTCTTTTCTTCTAACTGTTTTGAAACTTGATGACATTTGTTTTAACTGTATTGAAACTTGATGACATTTGTTTATAACCCTGAACCGAGTGTGTTTATCAACATTTGCACATTATGTTATTTTCCGTAGAATTTTAAATCTAATGGTTTCATGGTAGATCACCGTCAGTAACTTGCTGAGATATGACAACATTGTATGACACTTTCTCATTTAATGTTTTCATTCCTTTTTATCCCCTCAGCTGTGAGAGAAGAATATCATTGACATTTCTCTATATGACTCAATTACAAAAATAAATAATTAAATTAACGTCATGTAATTTGTTCGTTTCAAATCTAATAAAATAATACAGATGCAACTCTGTCCCCATCGCAACCAAAATTTCAATCGAGTTATTTTGTACTTATAACCTGTGACATACAAGATTAGTAAATTAGGTACCTACTTCAGGTTAACCATGTCAATGTGATTTTTCTATGTATTATCTAATTTAAACGTTACAGATTATACGCAGCAGATACAGGCAAGAGCTAGACTACTGGAGGAGCAAATGTGAAATGTCCGCAAGTTAATGTTGTGTTAAGTTAAAAATAAATAAGCTAATACTCCATCTAATAGGTATTGGTCTATGCAGTATCCTCAACAACCAACATGTTTGTACTCGATAACTACATACCGGCACTTAACGGCCGGCCTGTCAAGTTGACCTTACATGTGTTCTAGTATACTGAACAGGTGTTTGAGCATTTGTAGTGGTCCAGATCTGTGTACCTACTCTGGGATTAATATACAATTCCAATGTTATGTGTTCTACGATATTGGCATAGCTTGAAGTAGACAGGTACAGTATTAATATTTATAATGTACAGAGTTTGTTACATAAGTGTGAAATTAGGAGTTTGTAATTTACTTAAGCTTACTCGGTAGACGCAGCCGAAGCGAGGACTTGTTTTCTAATCCAGGCAATTACGTCCTTAAGGCTGCGCCGAAGAAATGACAGCAGAATTTCGTTTGTTAGATACCTTTTTTGTATAGTTAATCCATAATTTTAGTCTTTGTGCGTTATAAGTTACATATTTAAGGAGTAACTAAATAAATCATACGATTAAGAAACACGATAACTTGAATTTTGCGTTATAAAAATTACATCTTGTGTCATCTCATCAAGTGACCTTTAAAAAAAGATATGCTTGACTTAATACGTTGCAAATACTCAACGAAGGTCATAATTTTTTTTTTGATAACAAGAAAATTACTTATTATCTATAACATATACGTCTTACATTTCTAAAAAATATCATATTTCGGTTCGCAGTTTGCCCATCCTTAGCTTAACCGCCATGATTAGATTGAATCGAGTAGCGCGAAAAGCTCGGCGCCCACAATTTCTATGTTGAATGTATGTTGGTTTATCGTCACTTAGTAGACATATTACAAAATATGCTTAGCTTGGATTTAGGTCAATCTTTGTTTTTTCTTGCCTTAAGCCTTATATGGATAAAACCTTTTATCGGGGCACTCTCCTTGCCTGCCTTTGCATCGTTTCTAGTCAAAAAATAATAAAAGTAAATTTTTTTTGGCAAGTACTAGAAATGTAGTTTCTATCTACACTCAAGAGCAATAACAACGGGTAATTCTTTTATAGAAATTGCCATAAAAAATGTTTCGCGTTTCTATTGATCTTGAGTATACATCGTTTTACATCGTTGGATTTTCGGTTTAAATTAATTAAAGATCAATTGAAATAGATGACATATACTTAGGTCCAACACCGGCGTCCGAGGCAGGCATTAATTTATTTTATATTTTTGGTGTAGTATTAATAATTAAAAGCAAGCAAAGCAAGTCAAAATACTTAAAACAATTTGATTTGTTCCTAGCTTTAATTAAGTGTAATTTAGGTTCTCATGGAAATGTTTGCTAACTCTCTTTCTCACAAGTATGGTCAGGTTAACGGTGGCATCACAATCAGCCCTAACAGCTTAATATGCACTTTCTTGCTGCAACGCGTAATTCTGTCATCTCAAGCATGGCCCAAACACCGGTAGTTAGACATGCTCGGTACCACTACCACGAGTCGGCAATAACGTACTCCCTAGTATCTGGTAGAGTTGGTATTAATTAATTACTTCTTGTAATTTAATTACAAATTACATAATATTGAATTCAATTATAATAATTAGTAATTAAATTACTTAATTACTTTAAATTTATTTATTTATCGTCAAAAAGATAAATGTGAAAGTGTGTATCCACTGGTATATTTGTATTTATTCGTATTAACTGAAATCGGGCACACATATAGTATATATTTTGGATAAGAAAACAACATATATTTTTTTATCCTGGAATATTTTAAATTGTACATCAGGGAATATCAGGATATATTTATAAAGTCAATTGGTGAAACAAAACTGTTCAAAATATATTATGAAACAGAAGTATTTTGTAATCAATAGGTAATTAATTATAAAATGTAATTTGTAATTGAGATTACTAATACATTATGTAATTTCAATTGTCAATTAGTAATCCAATTACTTTTTACCCAACACTGGTATCTGGCAAATATTATATAAACAAGTTGATGTAAAAACGTGACATTTGTCAAATGTGACAACACTTGGTAGAGGTACTGTAACTCACAATTAACAGTACGGTGCCTTGATACGCTCGCTCAGCACACTATAATCATACTTACGATTTATACAGGATGCTTTCTGGGGCGTGATCCAGAACCAACTTTTCTAACTCAGTATCCGGTCAATATTATCCTATGATAGTATTTGATCAAAACAACATTAATTATCTTTTCTTATTTTTACAATAAAAATAATCTTAAACTAACCAAATCATGATCACCCTATGCCTTTTGACATACGCCGTATGGGAAGCGACAAGACGTCAAATTGAACCCAAATAGCGACACTTCTGAAAATGTAAATCGCTGCCAGTTTTGTGACGACTTGGTTTTCGTGTTCATTTCGTATTAAGCGACATAATTAGCTTCACGAAATTGACAGCAATTTAATTTTCTTCACAATTCACGCTACTTGGGTACACTGTATTCCGAAAATTCTTATATATCAAATATAGATCTCGTAACAATGTGATTAAAATATTTGTGAGAAACAAGAAATATGTTAAACACGTATAAGTGATCTATAAATAAAGCGAGCTACCTAGAATCGGTCTGTCGCCCGTGTTCAACAAACGCTTCATGTTTTCTTTTATTACAAATTTGTATGCCAATCAAACATAATCGTTATGACATCGGTAACGCCAGTTAGGGCAACAGGGCCTGTTGGGAACATCAACCTTAGATTCTATATTATAAAGATTTGGGGCGCTTCCACTATAACCATTCACAATAAGGAAAAGAAAAGTACGATAGGATAGCTTCCGAACTCTATACACATAACTATAATTAAGCGTATTTTTATCAAATTTTTAGCCCAACAAATTTTATTAAAATGATTTTAAATTTAGCGGCAATTGATCAACTTGCAAAAGCCAGCTGATTCTGAATATAAACATAGGCGACTAACCTAACCTAATCGTAACATCCGACTTAATAAATAAACCAGACCGAAATTGTTTTGTAGGTTTATGTAACTTCTAAACAAGCTCATGATCATGTCAAAAGGGAAACCAATTATACTATAATTCTGAGTTTACATCGTCGGGAACCACGGCAATCAACAACTGTGAGCAGTCTAAGCTATAAGACCTAGTTACGCAGTTGCCAAATGCAACAGCGTTGTTATAGCTATCTAACGTTATTAAGTTTCTATGACAGCCTTAAATTGTGAGTTCAAGTAATGTTTATAATAAATGTACCTTTATATAGGTATGAGTTTTGTCAATTGTTTTCGTCGTAAAATAAAGTAGAAACACGGGTTGCCGTTCGGATTATTCGGTTATAAAATAAAATGACAATAGTTATTGTGTCAACCGATATTTAAAATCAATGAAAGCGGAAAAATATGGTTGACCTGGTTTTTCAATGTATATTCGTCAATTCTGTTTCATAGCTGCTACAGAGCAATTAACTAAGTACTCTTCCATAAAAAGGTCTTCAATTTCATGTCATTTTGAATTGTATTTTTAACAGATCGAAATTGCATTTGACTTGCCAACTTTAGATCGGTAAGACGGTTAGAGGCTATAAGAAAAATAGCAATTTATATATTGACATAACGATACCGTATGTGATTACCGCGGTATGGTAGAAAGATGCATTTCTCTTATTCTCCTTGATTTAAAAAAATATAATAAGTGTCTTCATAATTAAAAACTAACTGAGTTTCCGCTGGTTAAGAGGATACATTTAATTTTCTTGATATTTCTTAGATTTGTATTTTTCTTCTTTCAGTAAATGAAATGCTTTAATTAATTGAAAATAATACTATGTATTTATTAAAGTTTATTTGTTTCTTTCGATTGCAACTGATCATTATTTTTCCGCAGCAGTCCTTTTCAACGTTTCAAATTGAAGGCGAGCTTTTCAAATTCTATCCTTGAATAAATCACATTCACATTATTCTTGGTTGCAGTTTCCTCTGACTGGCAGTGAAATGATATTATCTAACGGAAAGGAATATTGTCGGAAATCTTTTTGAAAGTTGTTATCTAGATAACTTTTCAAATTAGTATTTTCTTATAGATAGACTATATTGCGCGTATCTTTGAACTCGTTGTATATCATTTATGCCGGATGGTATATTCAAATCCGGCAAAACAAAACACTGAACCAATCTCAGGCTTGTCTTATACATATACAGCACTCTTTCGATATAAACAAAATATTGCATAAATTTTAAATACATTGAGGATGGACTAGCTACTGGCCTGTTGGATAAAAAACCGGACGCCTGCCTAATAAAATGGTAAGATGCATTTTTTATTATTAGTATTCTTATATGTAAGTACATATTTGCAAAGACTTCAAAATAGTAACATTTTACTAATTCAATCAAGAATTTATACTGTAATTTTGTGATACCTAAAACAAAATATGTATGCCTCAAAATCACAGTACAAGCTTTGCTTAGTTTGGGGTTAATAGATCAACCTATGTAACACTGTCTTTAAAATATTGATAATGTATTTGATTGTAAAATTATTGCAAACATTTAAACTTATTGAATTCTTATTACTATCCTACTTAAGATTTTCCAAAGCGTCGCGACGCTTATTCGACTTCATTCATTTAATACTAAGGCAGCCATACGAAAAGCTACATCTGACTTGCAAAGACTGCGATATTTATCTTCTTATAGGGGGTATTAGACTTAATCCCTTGCTCGAGACTGATATATTGCTCCAAAACAAAGGATCACGTATAACAAGCCCTAAAAAACCCTCCGCATATTTCTAATAAGGCAAAGAATTAGCGATCCGTATGTATAATGTAATAGGCTATAACTAAGATATATTAACTAAGATTATAATGATAATTATTGAATATGCTTATAGTATCTAATAAGATTATTTATAAATAAAATATTTCGGGACATCCTTTCACAAATTGACTTAGCCCCGCGGTAAGCTTAATTAAGAAGGCTTGTGTTGTTGGTGCTCAGCCAACGATATATATAACATACAAATTACAAATAATAAATATATAGAAAATTTCAATGACTGAGGAACAAAAATCTGTGCACATCACAACAAATAAATAAATGCCCTTACTAGGATTTGAACCCAATCGGTCTGGTCTGGATCTCTCTTATCTTAACCAATGAAGTTTTTTTACCAATGAAAGACACTTTGGAATATGCTCGTCTTTTGGGATGACCAGCAATGGGGCATATGTGCGCTTTAAACACCAAGCATCGATCAGCTGAGTTAGGTAAAATAGCCCTAACGAGGAACCATCAGTGGCGGCGCGTAATTTTTTTTTTCTTAGGCAAGACAAAGCATTTCTTTGAAATTTCATCTTCAGCCTAATGCATGAAAACTATTGAGCTGCAGGAAAGTTAGTTGAGCCGGCGTAAATCGGTCTCTATTGATGCGCTGGTACCTACTATCTACTATATGTACTGAAATTTATAGCTTTAATAACATAAAAGACCAAAAGTTATTTTAAAAAAACTTTCTATTTAACGTAGTAGTCACGTTTGTTCGCCATTAAAATTGTATTTCAATTCCATTCTCACAACCGTCACGGCCCGGTGATCTCCGAAACACCTTTGACCCAAATACTTTGCAGTTTGTTACAAAATTAAAATCAGCATTCTCTTCCGCCTTCGTAGAGTTTATTTTGGTGACAGCTTCGTTTTATACCAATTAAAACTGCTTTATACACTTTTTTTCATGTCACATAACTATGAAGCGACTATATTTTCAGACTGAAAACGCCCGTCCGTTAACTAACATGTCTGGGGGCTTTAAAATAAAAATAAATCTGATGCGATTCTACACTTGCTTGTTAAAAAGAAGGGTATTTTTTAAAGAGTATTGAAATCAGTGAAAGTTATTTACAACGGTCTTTTTAATAAAATCACGACTGCTACATCCATTTTTCCTAAGGAAAGGAATTTTAATTTAGCCCTATGTTTTTTTACAAATGCCGCTTCTTGCATTGCGTTCCTAAGTCTTATAAATACTTCAAATACAGCTTATAATAAAACTATAATTGGGTACATGAAATTGGGTATATTTTTATGCCACGAAAAATCCAACACTAATGTTACTCAAGAAACAGTATAATATACTAGGTAACCAATTTATGATCCGGTTCAGTTAAATTTTTGAAAAACCAAACAAAAAAAAACAACACAGCAGACAATCAAATCAGTTAATCATTATTGGTAAGTATTAAAAGACAAGTATTTCACTGTCAACACCTTGTTTCTAGTCTGTATCAAGTCTCCGTGCTTCGACCCTGAGGACTGAGGTCGAAAAATTAAATAATATCAGAATTTTTATACAGAGTAATCTTGACAAACTCATCGCGCAATATGACGGAATGCTAAGCTCAGCTCAAGTCGAACACGAGCTCAGCGCCGACGCAGGCTATACGCTATAAATATCCGGGAAAACAACTCAGTCAACAGTGGAACCTAAAACTCAGTAGGGAATGATTTTATTAGATATCAAAACTGGTAACCGAAATAAGGGCTATAGTATGTAAGTACAGTCAAGTGCAAAAATAAGTACCGAAAGAATCCTTTCATAAATACGTCCTACAACCTTATTTACTGTACAATAGAGTTGCTCGGTACATATTTTTGAAACTTTGGCAGTGAACGATTTTTTACACTTGTACCTGGTACACATCTCATCACTGCTACTTACAGTCAAATACCACACCACCACATTTTTATTTTGCATTACAGATTAAGTATTATTTTTGAAACTGGTAACAATATGCCATAGGTCGATCACATCAGAAAACACAAAATCGATTTACCTAGTAAACGTAGATTGCAAATGTCTGTGTTCAAATCTTCCCAAAATGTGATTTTCAATAAATGATTCTTCTTGATAAAAAGGTTTGTCCTTGGCTGAAGAGTACAAAAATAGCAATACTGCTGTTTTAAACATGTGTTGTGTGATAACGATAGGAGGGATTTCCGATACGCGAATGTGTATTCTAAATCTTTAATCTAAAGGAGATTTAGAAAGCATCAAGATAGACTGGTGCAGTAGACGGCGACTTACGATCTAAACTGAATACCACCAAGGTACATTTAGTATTTTTTTCTTATAAAA
Organism: Grapholita molesta; assembly: GCA_022674325.2. Taxonomy (NCBI): domain Eukaryota; kingdom Metazoa; phylum Arthropoda; class Insecta; order Lepidoptera; family Tortricidae; genus Grapholita; species Grapholita molesta. The sequence goes on along the minus strand of CP053135.2, from coordinate 9,523,872 downwards.
CTTGGCACAAATTGTAATACCTAATAATAACTATTTCGTTCTACTCGTTTCTTTCCCAAGACGTTTCCTGCTACCAAGCTTAGGAACTTATCTTCGTCCCGCCTACTAACTATATGGTACAGTTAAGTGTAAAAATTCGCTCACTGAAAAAGTCTCAAACATATGTACCAAGCAACTCTATATCTATCTTCTACTGAAAGGATTTTTTCGGTACATATTTTTGCACTTGACTGTTCTTGTTTTAAAAATATTCAACACATAGGATTATTATTTTATTATTATTCGTTGCACTCAATATGTTAAAACTCAAGAACGTAACCGCTAATTTTGGTTTAATGTCCAGCCATTTGCCTGAGTCTACTATAGGCGTTGTATATAAACTTTAATAGTCATCGATGAACGAGCACACAGTCGAATGGATCTGATATAAATATTATTTATAAAAACAAATAATAACACGTCACATCTCTCTTCAATTAAAAAAAAACTGCCCAACCGCCGCTAAATTACCGATTTATTTTAATATCAAAAAATAAATTCAATACTGCTCTTTCTAATAATATTTGCATTTTTGTAACGTTAGTCCACGTCAAAGTTAAACGACAATCAAAATACAGATACGAGTTACAAAGTTCTAAAGCTCCCGACGTGAGAATCAGGAAGGATTTGGCTTACCACTTAGTGCACCTCATACAATATTCAACGAGGGACGACGCCTAGCGTAAAATAGAAAGTATTACCGTAGGATTCGATAACATTGATTTAATAAGAGTTTTAAACCTTCACACGGTGTCAAAAATTGAAAGTAAAACAATTGCCGAACGAGAAGGAGAAAATATAGAAAGTAGAATGCTGCTTCTAAGACAGTACAAGATTCTAGTCTTTATTTTTAATCTGTATAACTTATGTATACTGTGTGTAAGTCTAATACGGGCGAAGAATTAAACCAGACATAGGATTTACCAGTATAATCATTAACCAAAAGGTTTTTCTTTAATTATAACTATTATACATATGTAATTAATTTTTGTAAAATTTCTGAGCAGTAATGAACTGCGAACATTACGCGATATGAGCTTTTGAAACCAACTGTCAACGAGTGTTTAACTCGAGTGTGTTGCATTACATTGCGGGCCGAATTTTTTTATATGGATAAAATTTTAATTGTAATTCTAAGCGAAAGTTATCTAAATATATTTCTTATGTCCTATTCTACCCTCCGTTAAGAGATTCGCCCGTATAAGATTTACACACTGTATGTTTAAAAATAACCAATCAATATAACCATTAGGTGATTACGGTTAGGTACGAAATCTCGAGGCTTTAATCAGTCCCGTCGTGCCCCATAAGGCAATCGGGATTAAGGACACGGCGGGTAAATACCCGCACAGCGATCATTCAATTCTGCCTTCACACCACTTGTTCCCCGCTCGTGTCGTAATGAAGTACCGAATCAACGAAAGCCTCACTAATCTCAGCTAACTCCGAGGACTATACTAACCATTTTACACTCATTTACATAACATCATTGTAACAGAAGTTACACGGGGAATGGAACCTCGCAGATAATAAGTTTGAAGCGTTGTCAATAGGACTATAGTTAGCAATAAGTTTACCGCTTCGTAAAACAAGCAGAAATTCAGTATCGCCTCCTTGCAGACTAAACCACAAAATTTGATTCAATCGATACCGGAAGACTGCGATGACGTCAATTGTTTTGGCGCAACTTCGAGGCGATGTGCATTTTTTTTGCATCGGAATCCCCTTTGAATAATGTCAATTTGTAAACCGGAACGGAAACCTGGAAATACCTGCAATGTTAACATTTGCGTGAATTTTGATGAACTTTCTGAATAAATTTGTTCCGTTTTCATTTAGGTGTTTTATTATTCTGCTATTTTCTCACGCAAACATTTATAATCGAAGTTAAATATGGCACTTTGTATATCTAGTTAATAAAATGAACGAAGCCTTTGAACGGTGTTCTAGATTTTAATTGAGTTAGTACGTATAGGCAAAGACGTATGACGAGCATCGCCGTCAAACTTCCCGAGCGGAGTTGCCATCTCTAGCGATTTGTTTCAATTAAAACTCGCTCGACGCTGGCAACATTCGCGGCAGTAATGACGGCGCCTTTACTACCTCTACAATAATTACTTCAATTAGCACTAAGTTTTGAACCTAAATTCTTAAGTTTTATCGTTAACGAAATGCTTTAATAAATACACATCTCAAAGCGGAAGATACGGACATCATATACATAATACTTCAAAATAGAAAATATCATTATGATGACTATGACTAATGACTATTTAGCTAGACTAGCTATCTTCAAAGACCAACTAGTAATATTGTCAAATGATACTAGTAGAATATCTGAGGAACTTATCTAATACGAATAGATCGCAACTTTGCAAGTCAAAGTGCGAAACTTAGCTTGAGAAGCTCACCCTCTCCCAGCCGAATTTCAGTTAGAACATTATATAGAGGCTAAACCTCGGAGGTGTCAGACTTCTGAGCTCAGCGAAAACAACTGAATCAAAAGTTTGAATGATTCTCTCTCTGTTTTACGCCTTAGGTTTTAAAAGACAAAACTACATTACCCAGTCGACGGTTGAATCTGTAGAGGATCGTCGTAGATTGGTCGTCCAGATGCAACCAAAACTTGCCTTGAATTTCTAAAACACATTAGTAAAACCCATTTCACTTACCTAACTGCTTTACTTATAACTTATTTAAGCGGAAAGTAAACGATTGTGGCAGCCAAAAACGTACTTGAAAGAAAAACAAAGGGAATTAAGCATCATTTTATTATTATGGCAACTCTTAAAACGAAATGGGAAGGAAGAGGAATTATCAGATAGCCTCGTAATTTTACAATGTCATTCAAGGCGGATCTTCAAGTAAACGACTTGTAAATGAGTGAAAATTAATTAGTTTGTGCCCGCCGTTCGTTATGCTCGCGACGTTGAAAAAAGCTAATTGGGCAGAAAGGCAGAAAGCGGCGGAGACGAGATTGATGTTGTCAAAGCAGTTGGTGTCGGAACAAACGCCACATCAATGAGGACTGTTATTTTTGATAAAGTAGAATATGTTACATTGTTAGATGGTTAATCAGGACTTTACCAGCTAATTAACGCATAATTTTTAATTATTTTGTACCCTGACGTTCTCGACAATACATAATGACAAAAAAACTTAGTAAAAATGGTGAAATATTAAAAGAAGGTATAGAAGAACTAATAGTGGTAGAATTAGGTGTGGTGTGGTGTTTAGCGTAATCATTACAAAGTAACAATTAGGCGAGAATAAAACGGTGTACAGCCTGATGTGTGGGTTCTCAGACTAGTAATTAGGACAACTTCGGAAAGAAAAATATTTCCTTGAAACCAAAGACGATGGAGTGGATAGTGCAAGAAATACGCAGGTAATCTCGTTTCATGCTCAAGTACGCTCATTTTGAGCAAATCCTTGGAGAAATGGCTGCAATGTATCACACGGAATTAGCCCTTTACGATACGACCAATTTGAAAACGGGAATTATTTCTTTATCTTTGCGCTCATGAGTTCCGAGATATAAACTAATTCCGACTCAATATTTGAAAGAAAAGCAAAACCGGTGTTTCGGGTCTTGCTCGAAGTGGTAAAATCTTCCTTTTTCCTATATTTTTGTTAGTTGCTTCGTAAGAACAATATATTTTGGGGGATAAAGCTGTTGTCGCGTCCGTGGGCTTTAGCTCTAGATACCCACACGTGTCCCCTGGGTAGCGCCAAATGACCAGCACTCTCTGGTGGTAGGCTTTATAGCCGCGGCTTGTCACCACCCTGCTGTCTAAGCCATGTCGCTAAATGATCTTCGGATCATGTTCCGGCATGAAGACAGTAGCAGCCATTTTTGGGAAGGCGGGTCTGAACGGTATTGCTCTGCTTGCAAGCCGGTTTCAGTACCATCTGTTTGTTGCACCGGATGCCTGGTCGCGGAGGGTAGCGGGATCCGAAGCACGGTTCTCCGCTGGCCGACCGCAGGTAGTTGGGGGCCCAAGTAGGGACTTAGCTAACCCCGAAAGGCTGCCCCGCCAACTGTGAAAAATCCCGGAGATGTGCTGTAGTGCCGGTTTGCGACCGGAGAGAGGACCCGACAGCTGTCTTCGGGGGGGTTCGGGCGTCCCCGCAGTCTCCAGACCAGGCCTCCAATGTGTGGCAGACTGTTTGTGTGCTGCTGGGTGAGCAGCTTTGCACCTGTTCAACTGCCGCCTTCCCCGCCTATTCACACTTAAATATATGGCTAAAGTAAAAAAATCGAGCAAGTGTTCACAGCGGAAGCACATCCTCTCCTTTAAAGTGCACCTCTCGAACATCCGAGGCTTGCACTCTAATCTCGTGCCAGTCCACCACCATCTCGAGACTGAGAAGCCCCACTTGCTCTGCCTCACCGAGACGCAGATCAGATGTCCCATGGACGCGTCGTATCTACTACCCGGGATATGCCCTGGAGCACTCTTTTGTGCAGAAGGCTGGCGTGTGCGTGTATATTCGCGATGACATCTGTTATCGGCGTCTCCGTAACCTTGAGGACCGTAACCTTTCCTCTTTATGGCTTCTGGTGGACCTCGGCGTTGAACAAATTGTTTACGCCGTGGTTTACCGTTCGCACAGCGGTGACCAGGAGACAACCAGGCTCTTTGAACAACTTAGTGATGCGGCGGGTGTGGCTCAGCAACGGTACCCGAGTGCGCAATTGGTTTTTCTGGGGGACTTTAACGCTCATCACGAGGAGTGGCTGTGCCCATACCAGTTCACTGACCATGCAGGGAGAGAGGCACGCAAGTTTGCGTTATCGCTGGATCTCTCTCAGCTGGTCGACCAACCCACCCGCATTCCGGATGTTGCGAGTCACACGCCTAATTGCCTGGACCTTCTGTTGACTACCGATCCGGACAGATACAACGTGTCAGTGTCATCCCCGTTGGGAACTTCTGACCACTGTCTGGTGAAATCTGTGTCGCACCACTCACCTCCTGTCCTTAGCCCGAAGGGCATGCGCCGTGTGTGGCGATACAAGTCAGCAGATTGGGATGAGATGCGGCATTTCTTTGCATCATATCCTTGGCTGCCAACCTGTTTCAATAGTGATGATCCGTCGAGCTGTGCAGCAGCTGTCACTGATGTGTTGCGTCGGGGTATGGAATATTACATCCCCTACTCCGACGTAGCTGTTGGTGGCGCAGCTCGCCCGTGGTTTAATGCTGAGTGTGCTCAGGCGGAAGCGCTTAAGCACGTGGCGTATTTATCATGGGTTGATGCTCGTAGTTGTAAAGCTCCGGATGTACACGTAAAGAAACAGTCCTATAACAAAGCTGCCAAGTACTGCAAGAAGGTCATGCAGAAAGCTCGATTCCTCCATGTTCGTCGTGTCGGGGCCAAACTTGCTGCATACCCATCTGGGAGCAAAGCGTTTTGGTCTCTCGCGAAATCGGCTGAGTTGAATTTCTGTCGCCCATCACTACCTCCACTGCTGAAACCGGACGGTTCACTGGCCCACACTGCGGAAGAGAAGGCGAACTTGTTTGCCTCTCTATTTGCGGAAAATTCACATTTAGACGCTGGTAGTGCCATGCCTCCTTCTTTGCCCCGCTGCGAAGTATCAATGCCAGAGGTGCGTATTCATCAAAGGGAAGTACTGAAGTCACTACGCTGTCTAAATGTGAATAAGGCTAGTGGTCCCGACGGTATCCCAGCAGTCGTTTTAAAAACGTGTGCCCCTGAGTTGTCTCCTGTTTTGACGCGCCTGTTTCGTCTTTCCCTAAAGTCGAGAAAAGTTCCCGAAGCGTGGAAGCTTGCTAACGTGCAGCCTGTGCCTAAGAAGGGTAGCCGTGCGGACCCATCGAATTATCGTCCCATTGCAATCACTTCCATACTCTGCAAGATTATGGAACGTGTATTGAACAACAAGCTCCTTGCGTATCTTGAAGGTAACGATCTCCTTAGCGACCGGCAATACGGCTTCCGCCGAAAGCGGTCTACTGGGGACCTTCTAGTGTACGCTACCCACATTTGGAGCGAGGCCATCGAGAAACGCGGCGAAGCTCTCGCCGTGTCTCTCGACATTTCCAAGGCCTTTGATAGGGTTTGGCATGACGGCCTTCTGGGCAAGCTCTCTGCGTACGGAATCTCTGCTGGTTTGTGCTCTTGGATTTCTGATTTCCTGAGGCAGCGATCTATTAGGGTCGTAGTGGATGGTTGCTCATCGGATCGCGTTGCAATTAATGCCGGAGTGCCTCAGGGTTCAGTTCTTTCAGCTACCCTCTTTTTGCTGCATATAAACGATTTGCTAAAGCCCGGTATCTTTGGGTATGCAGACGACAGCACGGTGACTGAGAGATATATTCCTGAGGCCCAAACTACTAGTGGAGAGACCGAATCCTTTAGGGAAGCTTTGGTTGAGCGAACGAACCTGACCTTGAAGGCCGTTGACGAGTGGGGCGAAGCCAACTTGGTCAGGTTTAACGCTTCCAAGACACAGGCGTGTTTATTCACCGCCCAAAGGGGCCCTTTTAACTTGGCTCCTGCTTTCCAGAATGTATCTTTAGCAATTTCGGACCACCTCGAACTACTTGGGCTTAAATTAACTACTAAGCTGAACTTCGGTGCCACTATTGAGGCCAAAGCGAAATCCGCTGCTAAAAACTTGGGGTCTTACACAGGGTGAAGCGGTACTTCACGCCGGAACAGCTTCTAACACTTTACCAAGCTCAGGTTCGATCGTGCATGGAGTACTGTTGCCATCTTTGGGACGGGTCTGCCAAGTATCAGCTGGCCGCTTTGGATTCAATAGAGCACCGTGCTCGCAGACTCATTGGCGATCCTGAATTACTGAGTGTAAGGTTACAAAGCCTTGAGCACCGTCGCAGGGTTGCTAGTTTGTCTGTGTTTTACAGGATACATTTTGGAGAGTGTGCACAGGAACTGCACGATTTAATTCCGCCATCTCCGTTCCTCCACCGGACGTCTAGACGAGGGGAGCGGTTTCATCCTTACGTTGTGAATATTCCATTCATTCGCACGAAGCGATTCGCTTCTACCTTCCTAATGCGGACTGCTAAGGAATGGAATTCGCTCCCTTCGTCTGTATTCCCGGTAAGATATAATTTGGGTCTTTTCAAGGCAAGAGTGAATAGGCTGTTACTGAACCAGCGTGCTACACCCTCGACCTCGTCGTCACTTTCCATCAGGTGCGACTGAGGTCAAACGCTGGTCAGTCTTTTATAAAAAAAAAAAAAAAAAAAATCAATGGCATATCTAATACGTATGTACAGTGTATTGTTTAGTGTAAATAGAATAAATTAAAAATAATTAATAATTACATACTCTAGCATCTTACGAATGGTATGCAGACGCCCCTAGATATTTTATACAAATAAGTATATTCCTCAGATATATATATGCGCCTCATCAGAATATTTTCTAATATTGCCTCTCATATCAACTGGTTCCGACGCTTCTAAAAGAGCAAGAATTTTTCAGTGTCATTGATGGATGATGTTTTGAATCTACAAATTGTAATATTAACGCTTATAAATGTATGCCGCGCAAATATTTACCAGCTCTGGATTTAGTAGTAAAATTCTGGAGAATTAATTAAAAAAAATTGTTTTAAGATAGTAACATGAATAAAATGATTGACGACTAATAATTTACAATAAAACTATTTGAGATCAACCTATATGGAGCGTGACGTCAAATTTATGTCATCGGCAAAAAAATTACGGTCCCTGATTATAAGAGAATAATGTAACTTGATTTTTATTATGAATTTGGTAAGATTGTTTAACCTGGCGTTTCCTACTGTTATTTACAGACATGGCTGTGTCAAGGCAAACTTTTTGGCATTAGGAAGAAAGTATTGCCTTTGCCACTCCAACGTTTCGAAGTTAAGTAGTTTCATAAGTATGGCGTAGATCAGGATACATTCTCCAAACTCTTTACTTTTTATAAAGTTCGGATGGATTCTGTCGTTGCGATGTTTCGTCTTTTTTCTGAATTTTAATTTTACGTGTGAAAATGAAGTCGAAAATTTTTTGAAGGCACTTATAGGCCAAGCTAGGATTTTAAGATTAATTTTTCGTTTTTATTTAACAGAGATACAATTACACAAAGGATCTTAATCAGTCTCTTTCAGCTTTAAAAACTTTGAGCTATGATGTTAATTAATAAATTTGACTTAATCATAATAAGACTGTCGGAAATAAAATTGTATACCATTTTAATTCGCAGGTGTTTGATCCAATGGCTTAGTACATTTCATTAAAACTCCATAGTCCTTACACCATGGCGGATGCTGTCTCAGTGCGCGAACCATGAGACGGGCAGGGGCAACATCCGCTTAGTGTATCCCTTACATCTCATTAAATTGTCGCTCGGTTCGATCCACGTCCGCATACGCCTCTCACATGTCCGGAACACCATTGCTCCGTGTGACATAATAACAAAAGTTAAACAAGAAACAATAAATATGATTTCAATAAATATTTATAAATAGGATTATTAAATAAATCCTGGGAATATATGGCAAATGATACGAAAAAGTTAGATAACACAAAAATTCTAGATTTTTTTATATTAAATTCCGTTTTGAATGGCATTGATAACAAATATTTGTTTCTGAATACGGGCTCTTATTTATTTTTCATGTGGGAAAGTTAACTCGATTACCAAAGGTCCGTATGATACACACTCAATACGTTCCCCTCTTACTTACATCTCTAGATCTAAGTAAATAGGAAACTTATTGCGGAAAATCCACTTTATAAGATTGAAACTGTATATCTTTCATTTAGGATTTTGTTTACATGATCTTCAAATATAGAATCGCAATGGGACTGATAACATACATACATACATTTCAGCCGTATGCAGTCCACTGCTGAACATATGCCTCCCACAAATATGACTTGTATCAACTTGGGGGTAGTTGCCATAGTCGCCACGCTTGGCAGGCGGGGTGGCAACCGCGGTAGCTGTAGATTGGGTTTCAATGGACGCTGCTTCCCGTCCGTAGGATTTTTCCCTTTGTTGCCTCTTACGACACCCGCGGGAGGAGATGGGGTGTGGAATGATTAAAATAAGACACTTATTATGGAGTGACAGATAAGTCTTTGCACCGACGGCAAATTGGCAGTACTTTAAAACACACAAAGTACGTTGCCCAACAATTAAGGGTTATCACAATTTTTTACTAATTTCATCTTTGTAACAAACGAATAGACGAACCCATAGAAGTAGTAAACCTACAGAAGGAATCCACCGATACAACGAGTTGTGACGCGTAATGGCGGCCGCTTTACATGTGTGCGTATTTCCTTGTGGTGCCAGTTAAAAAAAAAATCCCAATTTCAGATTAAATATTTTAGTATAAAAAATGTGTTATGAATACACATATTTGTTAAATAAAACATATTTGTTAAAAAAACGACGATATGCGTATGATTTAATAAATATAGTAAAATATATTTCAGAAGCGGCGAATTTAACGAAAAACAGAATAACTCACTAATATTAAATTGATAAAACTACACGATGTAAATGTGTGTGTTTTCTCACTCTTCTCGACCCTATACTATAATTTCAAGCACTTTTACTATACACATTTATTAATTATGAGGCACAGCAATGGCCCCGCCAAGACAAAAAAAACTAATGAATTTCAAATCCTCATAGGTTTATCCCAGAGAAAATGTGATCAGTACGGGAATATAATGTACAACAAACAAATACACTTTTATTGTTTGACTAAAGTCTCAAATTTTAAACTTTAATGTAGGTATTTACTTAAAACACAACGAGTTGGCCATAGACGTGAATTGACGCGAGACGCGATTGAATGTTCTGACTTACCTACTTAGTATGAAACAGCCAAGCCATAATTTTTCAACCAAGAAGTAATATCCTAAACTACTTAAAGATATTCATAGCCTTTATTAGCAATTTCATAACTAAGATTGCAAAACAACAGGTCGCATAGTTAAATTATGACGATTTGTCGTCACAATTTATGGTGGTAGTGTATAGGGGTTTACCGTAGTCTTTAAAAAACTTATTAAAATGAAAAGCTGGTTGCAATTACATAGGTGATACAAATAGGGTTATAATTTGCAAAAGAACAATGTGTACTTTTTTTTGGTAAAGAACGTTACTTAATAAAATTATAAAATTTTAATCAACATTATTGGTATCGATTCGTTTACAGTTGTGATAAATAAAAGAACATAGAAATAAATTACAAAACAAAAATTAAATTAATTAAAACTAAACTTAAAAACCTGTACCTACACCAAACCCGCTCCGCGCTCATACATAATAGTTAACAAAATGGAACATCAATTACCCTACGTTCGGGAAATTTCTCCGATTTTGATTGACCCGATTGTCTGGCAACACTGATGGCGTGAAGTAAATAGCTAGCGAATTTACTAATTTTTAATGTAATTACGTGGTTAATTGTTTATTTACTGATGAAAAGTGATTGGGGGAGTTTTTTTGTGTCGATCAGTAGCATTTTTACTTGATATTACAGCATATGACGGCATATTTTAATATTTTTTGGTCCACTGCGGCGTGCTTTGACGTTCGGAGGCGACTGTTGGGAGTCCCGCGCATCAATGCCTTGCGTATGTGTGTGAAGCCCGTCAGTACGAGTCGACCGACGCCATTTGTAGTCACAATTTGTTGTTGGCAGCGTGGAGTCTAATAATATTATATAGTCTAAGGACGAACCCCATAATATGTATCAGTTATCGCCACAAAAGATGATGCTATGCAACAACACAGGAAGAATTTTGACGTTGTCGATATTAGATATAGTTAATCAGGACCTACTTATTAAAGTGCTCCTTGTGATAGCACGACGGAAACACTATTTTATTTAAGTGGCAAAATTTGCATTTACGAGTATCTTGTCTGTTACCGAAGACTGAACCTGAGTTGTTAGTCACTCCACGTGGAGTAAGCATCTAATCATGTCACTAGAGGGTAGGTACAACTTGTCACTAACGTTTGACGACTTGAAAGCACATCCGGCACACACTTGACTTAGACTGAATACCCTAAACCACTCGGGCGGTACAGCCTAGTCGCCACAAGTACTAGTTGTTTACTCACATGGGACTAAAATTGAGGGATGGGACACTAAGTTACTAAAATTTTAACGCAGATTTATTAAGTGCATGTTTTTTAGTACATACATACACTCTACTCCTGCGATAATTGTAAACATTTCGTCATTATCATAGCGTTTGGTTCGGCATTTTGTCACCACTCAATCTTAATGTAAGTTTTTAACGTAACTTTACGTCGCGAATGCGTTTGCGTTTCCCATATAAATAACATTATCACTTACGCGTTCGTAAACCTTTTTTTACGTCAAAAGAAACTTACACAAGAGCCTCTGCATTGAGCCTCAGGTCCGCAAGTTTTGGCGTACAGAGTATTTTTTTAAGAAAAAGACTGCCATTTAACTTTAAAATACAAAGAGAAAACATTTTTTTTCTTTTACTAAATATTTCGCCCACAAGTATCACCCAACCACGACATTCGGATTAAAAGCGGCACATCTCACACGTTTGATCACCTATGCATACTATATTTATTTGTAAATTAAAATGAGCCATAAATTAAAATTGGAAGTCTAAGTTAGTGAAGTATTACAACGATACGGAATAGTTAAATATTGAGAATGAGAAATCAATTTTGTGCTATAAGTTTTCTAAATATATCGTAAGATTATACCTAAAATCAATTTAGATACGACGAACACCTGATTATTTGACAACCGCTGACCCATTAAAAGTTCACGCTGTATCTAAATCCATTCTGGACAGATAGATTGCTTTTAGAAACCACAACAAACGGTTCAAAATGAAACTGTTAATTGGATCCAAGCCGGAATCTCCGATAATTATCCAACTTTCATGTCGTCTCAAGTTCTCTAAATTGACAAATCCCATCCCTGTTGAACCGGGGTTCCTATCAACAAATCCGATTGTAATGTACAACCAGGCGTTATATTACAAGGGATGTAGTAACAGATATTTGTCACTGCTGACGAGTTAATTTCAGATCCCCGTAATTACATTTCGAAAGGACAGGATCTTGCTTTATGCAATAGAATATTGGGGTTTATGATTTCGGAATGAAGGGACATCGAATTATACGAGCACATATTACATACTCGTATACATATACAGGGTGATCAATCCAAATGGGTCAGTAGGGGGAAGTCAGAAACTAAGAGAGATAGCGAAATCTGTTCTTAGGAACCATGGCTTCGATTTCCGATTTAATAATAATGGCATTCAAACTTTTTTTAAATCTCTCATACATAACCGGGAATATGGTTCACGAATTGGACAGAAACATATGTCGAGCGTTATTCGACCTTAAGATACGTGAGTGACCCGTTTTCATATATATTTTAGTATGTATATTCTAAAGTGCAAGTACACTTTTCACCACTATTCCCTTGCTATAAGTATGTATTTAACTGTACAAGTCTCTTTGGCGTCTTTGATTACTCGTGAAAAGAATTACTAGTGTGATATATATCAATATAAAAGGTAGGTATTTTTATATGGTTACGGTTCTAATTATCTGTCCGTCCGATCAAATTACCTAGTTAATTACAAATTTTTACGTGAGTTAATCGGGTAAAAACTAAACGTATTGCTACTAAGATTTTTGCCGATCTTTCGGAGGTGCTGTGACTTCCATGGTCGGGGCCGGACTAAGGAGGCGGACAATAACGTTTTCTTGCTGTGCGAGTTTTTCCAACTACCCGCATTTGGGTCTTCATCAATCACTTGCACACTAGGGTTGTTTCCCAGCCGACACATAACACTCACGACATCCTTTATTTTAACGGGAGTTATTTGGTGACGTTTACACTTGTTAATTCCACACCGATGAAAACTTAAAACCAGAACATTGAAACGCCGAAACGCCAGCAAAAATCTAGGTATCTAAGTAGGTACCTAGATTTTTGCTGACGTAGTTTTTACAAGATTTTTTTTTTATGACATAAGGTGGCAAACGAGCAGAGGGATTGCCTGATGTTAAGCAATTGCCGTCGCCCATGGGCACCCGCAACACCAGGGGAGTCACAAGCGCGTTGCCGCCATCACCATCAGGAACACAACACTACATACCTTTTCAGGTATGTAGTGCTATAATGGCATAAGATTATTAATAATAAGATTATTTATTCATTAATTAATCTTTATTCCATAAAAGCAAATCTTTCTATATAAAAGGCGGACTTAATGCTATAAAGCCTCTACCAGTCAACATTTAAGCAAAGCAGAGAAATTGTGGGATTAAGTGGAGATTAAGTACCGTTTAATTTGTAATTATGTGTAAAAAATCGTGAGAGTTTAAATCATGATAGTTCGAGCTTTTTCCAATATTTATTTTTTAGCCAAGACAGTTGCTAAAAGACTCGACTTATAAATCAAGAAAAGGTAATTTTACTCCAGCTTACCTACGAAATCCTACCAGGCGCTGAGTTTAATCGAGTGCCCGAATTCAATGCTTTGTCCTACCGACGAAATTAAAAACAAATTACAACTTCTTAAGACTTGATTCAGTATTCGGAGGCCAATTTCAAAAGTTAAATAAATTATGACAGATTTTAATTTCGTTGTAGGTAAATTAAATTAACCGTCGAAAACAAATAGGCTCTGTATTCTATGAATAGTTAGGTATTTAAGGACAACAAAACAATAATTTAGTAATTATTGATAAAAGTAATCTCTCTCCTCGCAATCTGTAAATGCAATTGGGAGTAAGATACCTATAACTACATGCGGAAGACACTAAATATTATGCTAAGGTATTATGCATTAACACACAGAACCTATGTTGTACATGGGGGCAAAGCTAGTGTTTACCTTCTCGTGCTAATATCGAGGAAAAACTTTAAAAATGTAACCGAAATTGTTTATTTCCATCATTTATCATTCAAAAACATTAAATATAAAAGAACGTCCAACCAGCTAAGGTAAATTTAAAACACTTAAGGCTTGGGCACATAGGCGCGTATTGAGAGCGTGGCTGTAGCGCAGCGTGACACCGGTGTGGCTAATGTAACGAAATAAGGCACACATTTGGACGACAGAGTCGCGCCACGCTCTCAAAACGCGCCTATGTGCCCAAGCCTTTAATCAGTTGTGAACAATTTGTATGAAATCACTTTGCACTCTTGTGAATAAAATGGAACTTTGCTATCTGTTTTTAAAGAATAAAACAGTTCTTTTCCGAGCTAGTGAGATGAAAATAAATCAACCGACGACTTAGCCGTTCACCATTAATATGGTTCTTCAGATAAGCAAGATTGCCTAGTTGGCTAAGCCAATTCACGTAGTTTTGTTAGTATATAAGTATTATCTAAAAATGCACGTGGTATAGAAATATATAGAACATAACTACATACATATATTAGGCGACATGTCTTGCTAAGTGAAAACCCCCGAGGGCACAAGTCACAGGAACATTTTCGCGTAAACAATATATGCACATCAAATTTATAGGAACTAGAGCACCGGCCAAACAGCCAAATACATATACACGGATTTTTATTCTTACAGCGGTAAAGATGTGTTACGATATATTTGGAGAGTTTGCCGGCTACTAAGATTTCGACGCTGACTGTACAAGACGGCTTTCTCTTTAGTAAATAAATCGCCATTGCAAACAATCAAGACGTATCGATTTCATAGAACGTGACAATGTACTGGTATAAATTATTACCACTGTGTATCAAATTTGTCCGCGTCTTGCATCGCATATCTTGGCATGCCATCATTTTCAGAATCTCAGAAGATATTTTTGTAGTATTTATACATACGTACAGAGGCTCTAGTGTAAGTTGCTTTTGACGTAAAAAACGTCTCGAATGCGTAAGTGATAATGTTATTTAAATGGGTAACTCTAACGCGACGACGACGGTGACGTTTTGTTACGTTAAACACTTAAGGCTTGGGCACCTAAGTGCGTTTTGTGAGCGTGGCGGTAGCGCAACGTGACACCGGTGTGGCTAATGTAACGAAATAAGGCACAAATTCGGACAGCAGCGTCACGTCCTGCTGCGCCACGCTCACAAAACGCGCCTAAGTGCCCAAGCCTTTACACTCAGGGCTCAGAACAGAGACTACTATCACAGGCATTTATCGTAAAAGGCCCGTCGCCCAGCTAGGTAATAGCCCTATTCCTTCGTTACTGTTAAAAATTTATACTACAAAAGTTGACAATACTATAAGAGGGATTTTAAATTGATATATTATCGCAAGAAAAAGTTCTTCAGCGAGTACGCTGTCTTGTTTTTCCAGGATTTGTATAAACCGCGGTTAATGTAATGAATTATCTATTATTTTTTTAAACAACAAAGCTGCGTATTACCTTCCTTCCGCGTAATAAATATCTTGTGAGTTAAATGAGTATGTGTTTATATTAAACACGCCTCGAAGAGTTTAATTAGACTATCCATCTTGCACTGGATTCTTGAGCTAATACTCTTCACTTGTCAAGAGTTTGGCTGTTTAAAGGGCGTGTCGCACAAGCGTAGGGAGTGTAGCACAACTTCATAATCCTCTAGCCGCCTAGTGGCATATAAAATGATCTGCCATTCCATGTCACTTTGAATTTGAATACTTTCAAACCGAAATTGCATTTTGCTTGGCAAGTCTTGACCTAGTAGATTTATAGTAGAATAAAGGCCCACCCGTCAACTTGTACTTTGATAAAGTAATTAGATTTACCGTTATTTCAAAGAACAATAAAATATAGTATCTTTATGGTAGATACAAGTATTAGTGACACATTTTCAGTCTACAATTGTTTGGCAAAAGTCACCTAAGCGCACAACGTAGTTACTGAATAAGTGCATTCTTAAAAAAGACAAGGTTTCAAAAGCATCATTCTATTTATTATCTTTCAAAGAACTTTATAGTAGGTACCTGTAGTTGCCGCCAATTAAATATATTTCTATAGAGAATTGCACATTTATATTGCTTCGTATCCTGTATTTTAGTGGGGTTTACACATAGAACACTACCAGTCCTTGAACAGATGATGTATTGTGTAAATTTAACATCGAACAATAAATTTCTTCCAGTGGTTGTGGGTTCGAGTCCCGCTTCGAATCAATTTTTTCTATTTTTCTTTCGATTTAAATATCAAAAATTACTTCCATTTGTCCAAATTAAAGTAGTTTCTCTTTCCAGTTTTATATTGTATTACTCACAAATGGCAACTATGTGTAAACTGTCAACTTTACAAGTTAAACTTAGGCGGTTTGTTTTTCTAATACCCGTCGTCTCCCGAAGTGGGTCCCCGAACGATCAAATTTTTACACTACTATCGATCAACAAAAAACAAAAAAGAACCTATTTTTTAACAGACTGGAAAGAAACAAATATATGTTAACTTAAAAACCTTCGCACTCACAGCAGCTGACAACTATGTCAAAAGTGTCAACTTGCCTTCTCGGCGCTGCGGTCGCCTACACTAACAAGCAATGAAAAGTAATCAAAACATGTCAGTTTCAATAGAAACACCTATACAAAATAGGCCGTGTTTATTGGCCGTGAGTATAGTAGTACTTGTGTCTCCGAGAACGCTTCCCTAACGGTCTAATTAGGCTACCACTCGGAGAGACTAACGTTCGCTTTGTTATTAAATATAGTTACTATTTGCAAAGCTTGTTTATTTTGTTGCAGTTAGTGAGAATGTTATTAATATTCCATTTAAATTTATAATATAAGTAATAGGAAGATACGATCGCCCGGCTATGAAATATATGTCTCTTTTATTTACACGGAATCGATTATCTTTTGTCCCTTGAAATAGCTGATAGCTCATAGCTTACTAGCTCGCGGTGGGACCAGTGCCTTAAGTAGACAAGTGACAATGACAACGAATGACAAGGATTAAGTCAAGGCATTCACATTTGGAAAAAAATCCATACTAATGTTATAAATGCTACAGTAGCTCTGCCTGTCTGTTACCTTTTACCGCTGAACCAATTGAGATGAACTTTGGTATGGATAGAGTTTGAGCTACTAAAGAGTATATAGATTTTTTTTTCCACAGCCATACTTTTAGAAGAAATCGCGAGGAAAAGACAGTTAAAATATAAAACAGACTCTAGTGAACCGGACTAAACAAACTTCTGTTTAGATAAATCCAAAACAATGTCACAAACAACGCGCAAAGCAATTGCACTCTCAGCTTGCAATCTCGACACCGACTATCCTCCATAGACTCCACTAAATCACAATTGTGACCTTTTACCCTGCTAATGCCCACTTGCACCACGCAGCGTTAGCCAACAAACCCAGAATTAAGGGTTATCTATGTCCGGACTTGACCGGTTAACCCTTTGAACGCCAAGAACCCTTTATAGGATCATGTGATGTCGTGCCTACCACGCCAACCCCTAAAGAGGCTGTATTTGGACGCTGTCAAAGCAATTTTCCTGCTGACAGATAAGGTTTTTTTTTTTTTCGTTTTTCACTAGTGTACACGTTGGCGTACATGTCACATTTTGACACGAGGAAGGGTTACGCACTAAGTTGCAGTGCTACAGCATAATTTATGCACTTAACAACCATAATAAATTCGTCAGTCTGATTCATCCATTCCATTTTTTATTATATTTTCGTCACTCCGCATCGTATTGAGTGAAATAAGAGCATGCAAATGTACCGATCCTTTCTATGCAAAACAACGAAATTTCAAAATTGCTATTGGCGGCATGCTTAATTAACATTAATTGAAATGACATTTAGATGCTAGTACACTCTAGAATGCATGCACGGTGAGTGTTAAGGGTCCTTCATGCTCTATCTAGTGTGTTTGTGATCTATGGCCGCTTGCAATCTCGAAGACGCCGTGCGACTGTAATTTAAGTGAAATATTTTCTAAAGTTTCTGTAACGTGTCGCATTTTCTTATCGTCTGGAAGCAAAATTACGTTACGAATGTTTTACATGGCAGTTCTGACTGGTGTCAACATAAATTTAGAATTATATAACATGTGTTTGTTTGTGTGTACTTTGCATATATTAGGATATGCATTAGGATTAAATATACTCTATAATAAATTTTAAACTAAGTATTATATCAGAAATACATCGAACAGCATTTCGAAAGAAGAATTATAAGATAAGTATAAATAAAATTAAGCGTAAAAGTACATTATTTACTAAATGTAGTTTACTGAGGTTATTATTTCGGTGTGTGAGCCTTAACTGTCACATGGACCGGGAATGGTCTATTGTAGCAGCGCTTTTAAAGTTCATCACTTATTCCCCGCTGAATCTATGAAGTTCTAGATCCTTTGGGCCGTAATATCTTGTACCTCCCAAGGTTGCAGTTTTGTGTCTAAGTATTATCGCCTAACGGCCCGGCCACGACGTTGCGAGAATTGCGGCGCGGCAAGCGTTTTATCTGTTAATTGCGTGTGATCCCAACTAACCGCAGTGCATTGCGCGTCTTGCCGCGCCGTATGTCGCGCATTGTCGTGGCCGGGCCGTAATGCCTACCAATGAATTACTGCAACAACGGCCGATCGACTGCTCGCTTGAGTTCGGGGGCCCGATCCGGGCGCGCGACGGGCGACCCTACACTACATCTACAATGCCTACCAATAATAAATTCATGCATTGCTTTCATTTGGTGATGTTTATGAAGTGATCTATGTGTCTATCAGCCACGGACTTCCGCTGCTGTACATTGACCTCCCCCTTAGACCGCCACAGGGACCTTCAGCATATCGCAGCCGACGCATAATGTACTATAGTTTAATAAAAGGATAAGGTAGAACAAATCTCGTCGAGTATCAATTGGCTAATGTAACTTAACTCTTCAGTCGCGTTACGCAACGAGGTAGCGCGACTAAATAGGGAATGACTAAATCCGGCGACGGCGTAGTCGCAAATAAATCGCAGTTATGTCCAATTGGATTCCGACACAAATAGCGTCGGTTCAGTTGCCCATTGATTTAACTGGTGATAGTACAAGAGGATAGCGATTTTAGTTTTCTATTGAAAGCCGTATAACAAAAACAATATACATATATCTCAATTGCGAATAAATCGAAGTAACGTCAAATTTAATTTTGACACAAATTGCGTCACGTCGGTTCTGATCTAATATGCTTGGGGAAGGTGAAGTAAAAAAAAGTATTGATAGTCTAGGTGTTAATTTAGTAATACGTTAAGTTATTTAAATAAAAACGTTGTACAGTTAAGTACTTTAGTTTTTGACCTATATAGGGTTCACTTTACTGGAAATTTCATGCAACAAGTTTTAACCAAAAGAAAATAGCTTGACTCGTAAGTTGTTCAACAATTAACTGACTGGGACATAAATAAACTAAGTTTTCAAATCGTAATTCTGCTTTTTGATGATCAGCTTAGTCAACTTATCGATTTCACATAATTAAAACAAAAGTACACAATAACTAGTAGGTCCGTTTCATAACTTGTGACCAGCTTGTTACAGCTTGCGATAAGAACGGTTGGTAAGTGAGTGACCAACGCCGCCGCTTACCAATTGCACCGAGACGGTTGCACCCGGAAAATCATTAAACCCAAAATTCAAGACTCCTGCCCTTTACCGACGTGACAGGTAACAGCTGAAAATCACCGCTACGTAAAGTTGAAATATCTGCCCGGCAAATTGTATATAGCCGAAGTTGTAAGTTGGGTATTAGCGATTAAAGAACGATTAATTTGTATCATAGAACGGTTTTATTTATGAAAATTAAATTCTTTCAAGATTGCTGCAACCTGGAATCTAATTGGCCAAGTCGTTTTGAAGATAAATTGACACACTCGTTTGTGTGCATAGAAATACTAATACAATAATAGACGAGGTTTTGTCCGTTTATGGAATCGGCAAGTAGCTCTACTCTACTTGCAGATTGCAGAGAACACCTCGGATCAATTTAGAGTTGTTGTGAATATATTTAGAATTGTCTATCTACAGTTTAAAGTAAAAATAATTTTAGTAGTATAATCACCACAATGAATGACAAAAGAAAATAATATTGAGTATTTAGTAAACACAACATTACGTAAAAATAACTATAATATAATAAATATAATACATACCTAATTTAAAATAGAAGCTAGAACATCTGCTTTAAAAAAAAAAAAAACTTTATTTCATATCGGTAAATTTACGGTGCCTATGGGGCCACGGAAACTAGACTGATCACGTTTAAAAACAAAACTTTTATCCTCCAATTTGAAACGATAATTTTACCTTGAAATTTTAACGCTCCATTTACTTTGAAACTTTATAACCAAACCCATTTATAGAAATGGCGTATTCGTTACTAGTGACGGATATATTTAAAAACAAAATTGTGGCACAGTTCAAACTAAAGATATTTTGCACCATCTGGATATTTTGCGAAAAAGTTACATTTGTGGCGCAAAATGTAGACATGCTGGCATTGTCGTCTCTTTCTTTGTAAGGAGACTATCTTGAAGCGTAACAGCTGCGTTAAAAATCTAGCAAGTAAAATACAGGTTCAAGAGGGTTCGTCTGGAGTAGTAATGGGCTTGACTTTATTAATAGTGGGCCGAAGAGTTTCAGAAATTTCAGAGTGGAAAACAGTAATGCAGTGACATTTTGCTATACCATCACCCAAAATACACTAAAACCCTTATCCCATAGTTAACCTGTTGACATAGGAGTCCATGAGAAAAAAGGGGTGGTGCTATTCTAGCCTTACCAATATAATTATTATTTCGAAAGATCGGCGATGGGCCTGATAAAATCCTTTCGGGCTCGAAGTTAGCTCGCGGGACGTAAATCGCCCACCACTGGTCTTGAAGGACAGCAATTGCAATCACCTCGTTCGAGCAGATAAAGCAAACTTCGTCCATATGGTATAATATTCTTGGTTGGAGCCTTCTGCGCTCGTTCCCATTTTTACGGAGTATCAATTTCCCGACTGTCACGAATGGTGACACGGGAATAAACTGAAACGGACGACTTGTCATGTTACGGAGTCATCAGTTAACAAAATCTATTAAGGTTTGTCTCGAGATAAAGAGATGGAATTTCAGACACCTATTATACCAACGATTTATGTGTAGCCAGCCTCGAAAGACCATCAATAATAACTTTTCATTTTACAAGATTTTACGAGTATGTAGTACGTGCTTTTATTTGTGACCCGGGATCCCTTTGATTCCCATAATTTTATTATTCCGATTTTCGAAAGTCAGAAATTGTTACCCATATTGTTTTAAGTCATAACTATCATTAGTCATAATAGTTATCAGACATACTACTAAATAAATATAATAATTAAATGCAATAATGTTACACGTCATATAAGACAAAAGTCATAAAACTAATCAGCATAATATCAAAATTCATAATCCTACAGAAACAAACTGTTACCAGAAAAATGGGTTAGGTTAGGTTAGAACTGCGACCCCACAGAAACGAACTGTTACCACAAAAATGGGTTAGGTTAGGTTAGAAATGCGACCCCCACAGAAACTAACTGTTACCAGAAAAGTGGGTTAGGGTTGAACTGCGACACCTACAGATACAGACTGTTACCAGAAAAGTGGGTTAGGTTAGGTTAGAACTGCGACCCCCACAGACACGAACTGTTACCAGAAAATTGGGTTAGGTTAGGTTAGAACTGCGACCCCCACAGACACGAACTGTTACCAGAAAAGTGGGTTAGGTTAAGTTAGAACTGTGAGCCCTCACAGATCCAACCTGTTACCAGAAAAATGGGTTAGGTTAGGTTAGAACTGTGACCCCCACAGACACGAACTGTTACCAAAAAAGTGGGTTAGGTTAGGTTAGAACTGCGACCCCCACAGATCCAACTAGTATGCCTTTTGACTTTCTACCTTTCAATACAATTACATTATTGAACGTTATGACCAATAACGGTATGAAATTCAATATTTATGACTAATGATAACGGGTAAAAGAAAATTCTGACTTTTGAAGTTATGACTAATGACAATATGGCTACCAACGAGTATGACAAACATCGGTATGGATAAAAAAAATCGAAAGTTTAACATTATGGGAGTCAATATAGACCCTTGTGACCCACTTAAGGTACTGTATTGAAGTTTAAAGGCTTTTGCGAAATGGGTTACAAGTTAACGTCCTGTAACGCCCATAATGGTCTTCAATTGAGCTGTTTGACAGACTAAAGCCTCGGTCAAATCAGACAGCGTGGCTCGACGCGACGTCCGCGTCGCGTGATGCCGACGTGATGACTGTCAAACAGGGTGCGCGCGGACCGCGCCGGCCTCGCGCTTTCAACACGCCCTCATCACGCGCGCGAACGCGGCGTGGACGCGGCGCGATGCGGGCGTCACTCTCGCACTACGCACCGCGCGCCACTTAACGTCCGACTGCGGAGACCCAGCGCGGCGCAGCGTGCCGCCGCGTCCGCGCCGCGCAGCGCTGCGCCCGCGCCGTCTGGACGAAAGGGGCCGCGCGGCGCGGGGCGCGACAGAAGCGGGGCGCGATGGCAGCGGGACGCAGTCTGTTTGACGTCGCTAACCTGTTAGCATGTGTTTAAGGCCGCCGCGGTCGCGCGCGCGACCGCGGCGTGGCGTCACGCCCTCTGATTTGACCGAGGCTTAATGGTTTTCAAAGAGGCATATTTGTACCATTATGAAAGTTTTTTTTAATCATATATAGTAAAAACATGGAGCAATGACTTAAAAATAAATAAATCGTGTCGCAAAACTGTTTTCACAGTTTGACTGTGGCATCCATGAGTCTATTACAATCGGTGTTAGGCTGTCGTAATTTGTGTTACTACATATTCTCGTCACACAAATAAATGCCCTTACTGGCATTTGAACCCAGGACCATCGGCTTAATAGACAGGGTCACAAATTACCCACTAGGCCAAACCCGTCCTCAAATCTATGTCGATTTTTTCATGCTCTGACTAATTCAATAAAATTTCGGTTTCTTTATCCTGCCATGTTTCTTACTGCATTCGTTGTATTGCAATCTACTAGCAATATAAAAGTGTAATGGAAGCGTGCACACTCTTTGCATCAAAGCGTGCGAACTCGCAATATAAGTTGTATTCCTTGTATCCGACGGGGAATTCCGCGTAACTCCGATACGAATAGTTACTGATTGCTTTGCGACACTTACTTACGATAGGTTTGAAAACTAAATGTATCATTTGTATATAATATTAAAATGTACTCATCATTCAACAAATCGAATATTCCACAGGTGCAGATGTTACGCGCCCTCCTTGCGTTATTCGTCCGTCGATCAACAAATCAGGACAAAATATTATTAAAAAATAATATTTTGGTATCAAAATATTATAACCTCCTCAGTAACGATATAAATATTGTCGATTACAATAAAGAGCTTCAATACTAGTCATATTTCAACCTACAATATTACAGCAACATGACATCAATTACATGCCTTATATCCATAAGCATTTTATGAACAAGAATAATCAAAATAAATAAATAAAATTAACATAAGCATAAAAAAAAAAACTAGTAGAATGGCTTTGCCTAATTTCACTCTATTATTGAACCGACATTCATTTTATAGTAATGATAACAAAGAACACTACCACAATTATTTGATTTAAATATAACTACGAAAAATACAGTTTTCTTCGACTTAAGCATTTAACTCAAATTCAGCTTCAATTGTCTGTATTAATTGATCTCTCTTTAAGAAACCTTGTAAGACGTTCGATGAATGTACTCGTACCACAACCCACAACCAATGAAGGGCTTACCGAAACCAACACATGCCCCAAGTCACATTTGAATGTCAATATCCGCCAAAGTACAGTTAAACGGAGCTTAGCACACAGATTACGTGTGTACCCGACCTTATCCTAACAAAGCCGCGAGGCAAAGTTATTGGCCGAGATTACCGGGTCCGGCCTGGACTTTTCAGATCTGTTCGGGCGAGGGGTGAAAATCGAAGGCATTAACCAGTTTAATTATTATCTTCTGTTTATCATAATCGAATCCCGCCTTTTATAAGTCGCATAAGGTGAAGGCTATGAGATGTATGATTTTGATGATGTTTGAAAGATCAGGTGTTGTACATTAAAGATCAAAGGTATACATTTTAAAGGTATGAACTGTCTAAAAAGAACCCAAGAGTTTGAAGGAATCGAATTAATTGGCGCTGTACTTTAAATATTATATAATGATTTGATTGTCAAAAATGTAACTATATTTACACGGCGGTTGTAAAAGTCACTCATAAAATCTGTCTTTGATCACATTTGTTTTCAGATCTTGTAATATACATTTATTTTGATTACAAGAAAGTGTGTACCTATTTTTTATCATTCCTAAGGCATCCACAGGTCCATTCCAAAATCACCACGAGTTTTCCTTTTTTTTCTCATCGACCACTCAGAATCGTCGAAACATCCCCGGGTACAAGATTGTGTAATCCTGAAGCTTCTTAGGTAGACTTCTCTATGATAATATTGTTTTTAACAGTCGAGCATGCCCTCAGTTCAGTTAAAAAGTTCAATAGCATTCAAATTGCATTATTTTATATACTCGTAACATTTAAGGGTGTAATTACTCGTACGTTCTCTGTTACTGTCTGTATCATGCGATATATTCCGCTTTCAACATCAGCCCTTAACAAATCAAAATAGGGATTCCACTGGTTCAACTGTACCCTTACCATGAGTTGTGACTTTGAGGTTTTCGATAACGAGTATCGAGCTATCGTGTTTACTATCTGTGCATCTCGTTCGCACTAAAATAGTACAAGCGAGATGCACAGATAGTAAACTCGATACTCGTTATCAAAAACCTCAATATCACAACTCATGGTAAAGGGTCTAAATGCAACTGAAGGACTCGCCTGTGCAAAAGCAATCACAATACGCTGTCCGACTGTCCGTCAAGAACTAGTTGCGTAGAATTCTAACTGAATATAGCGAAGTTGGTTTGAGATTTGAATCCTTCAAGACATTAATAATGTTCGGAAGGGACCGATCCGTGGCTATAACCATAACTTTAAGAGCGTCCTAATATGTTCGATTCCTTTAATATTTGTTTAAATATAGCATTTGCTATTTCATGCCATGATAACTGGCGATCAGAGTAGACGATGCTGAGGCTCCGGTGGTGTCTGGTAGCAATTTTAGAGACAATACCCGGATCCAATATAGCAAAGTGAAATAGTCATGGGTGTAACTTTCTAAACTAAATACAAAGGTAGTAGGTATGGTCAACCAATTTGATTTCTAGGCCACCTCGAACCTTGTCACAGTGACGTTAAAAGATCTTTTGCGTAGATCATATAGATTTTCACTGTGACAAGGAGCGAAGTGGCCTATAAATCAAATTGGCTGACTGTACCTACTACACTTTCATCAAAATGTACCGCCTCCTATTCGTCGATAATGAATATCGCCATGATTGCCTGTGTCGCATTCGAATCGCCATCAGATTGTCCTAGTTTATAGTTACTGCCATTGTAACGATCAACTCCGAGTCAGAGATATGAAATACCGATAACCGCTCGATGCTGCCATATTGTATATGTGTAGGGGTTGCTAGTATTTCCTAATCACTTAATGTTTTCCATTGAATATGTTCCTGTGAGTTTCTTTTTAGCTTTCAGATACTAAAATTACATTGCGATTGGTCTAATTTTGTTAACTTACACTAATCTGACGTTTTAGAAGTGTTTTTCCGATGTATTAATCATCAGACAGTAATTAACAACGCAGTTTAGTTAAATCATAAATCAAATTACTAATTAGTAAAATAGGATTCCCATTTCGCCGAAAAAAATATGAAAACAAATTTAGCATTCTGACATTTATGCCAACAATAGCATGCAAAGGTTCAAAAGAGCACGGCCATCTCCTCTTAAGGCACAACAACTATGTTAAATGTCGGCTTATCGCCAAAGATAATTAAGTTATTTGTAAGGAATAATTACTCATTACTTACAGCTAGAATGGTACTGTTATTACCGGCGTTTACTTTTGAATATCTATCATCTGTTCAATTCGACAATTTTTTTTATTTCAAACTGTACCTGTAATGTCTATCGACATAACTATTTCAGAATATGTAAATCCATGAATATTAACACTATGAAATGAATAATATTAACAGCTTTAGAGAATATGTAAAATTTGTAAAACACAGAGTGTGAAACTTTCGTTGTATTTTTAATGTCAAGCCTTGCGAACAGTGCCTAACAAGGAGCAGGTGAGTGTATTTTTGTCATAACCATAACTACGAAACGGGGGGCGATTCTCATTGCAACCAATTGCAAAATTTGAAAAAAACGTTATATGATAGGAACCGCTAACAGCAGTCTAACCAGTGCTACACTCGCTATTAGTAATAAATAAAATTCTAAAGACTTCTGGTTAGTCGCTAACAGTCCGTCTGTCTGTCTAATTATCATTAACAAACGGCTTTTCACTGATGGAAAAAGTTTTAACGAGGAGAAACTATAACAAAGTACAAACTACGTTCTTATCAAATTTTCAACCGGATCCAACAGTTTTTCAATTGTAGAGGACACAAAAAACTTGTGAGAGAAAAATATCTTGTAATGCAAGTATCTTTACAACATAAGAAGAAAACATAGAACAAATCTTCATGATTGATTATACTAGAAGAATACGATCGATGTATATATTGCTAAAACCAACTTAGCTATAAAAATACCTAGCGACATGATATCTACGGATGCAGAATCGACCCCGTAGGAAGAACAAAGGACCTGGCCGAATAAACCGGCTAATTGGGTAGCTCCAAGACAACAAGCGAACGAACACTATTTTACATACAAGTACTATGTAAACGATACTCGCATTTATGAGCATTTAAGAGCGTTTTACATTAAATTTTATTCAGACATTGGTTAAAGTATCACATTTACATGGTTTGTACAAAATTATAGTCATAAAATGTCCATAAGAAGTTTACAAACCTCCACTGTTTTTTTCCGAATACATACCCACATTTGCAAAACATGAATACCCATAAAAGAGTGCCATATGTATTTTATTTTTTTAAATAATATACCTAGACAATATCTAAACCAACAATTGTAATGTAAATGATTTTTTTTCGGCTGACTATGACTTGAAACGCATTATCATTTAATCAATGAATAATCTTATAATTTCTACAACTCAAAACGTTATACATAAGAGTTGCAAAAAGTGGATAAACAAATATACTCGCTACTCACTCCGGCAAATAGAGATTTCATTAATGTCATCTGTTCAAACAAAATGAGTAGTGTATAACTGAGTACTTTAAATATGATATACGAGTAATACTATAATAAATTCAACGACCGGAAAACTCATGAAAATTCAAACACTCGACTGAAATCGTTTAATGACCAGCCAACTGTAATAGTATTTTAATATGGCGAGTGTGCTTGTGAGTGTGGCTTAGTGAAATATAATTCAGAAGTTCGACTCTCATCTGAAATTAACCCGTCATTCCCATTATCTAAGTTAGAATGTGAGGGATCATGTAGCGTTATAGGGTTAATTCGTAAAGTATGGGTGTGCAGTCAAAGGATTGCTTCCTGAGCTAAGTGGTTTGAAAATGATCTACGAATCCTCACTCAAAAACCTATATAATAATTGAAAAACTCTCCAATGAGTTTGAGAGTTTGTATTTGTTATTTCCGCGGCTGATGGTACAGAGACAATATGGATGATCGTGAAATACGGAATGTGGTGTTATACTACATATTTTATAGATTTGTTTTATATCAACCTTCGATTTAGATGTAACTATTATTTAGTATATAGACAATAACGCACAGATGCGAAGATGGCAGCGGAATACCCTCCCTGAATCTTTAGATTTCTATTCCTTTTCTACTATATAAATATGTATTTATGTAATATTTAATGTATTAAATAGTAACGTAGTGAATTACTATATACATACACTAACGCTCTCTTGGAGAAAATAACCTAATTCAAAATTAAATAGAAAAAACACGCAGTAACGGAGGAGCCATAATGAAAGAAAAGCAATCATCTCGGCGGATTCCCTTTGTTCAGCAGAACTTTCAATAAATAAGTTCGCAAAAAAGCTAAGGAAATTAATACTTTATAAGGAAACGGGGTACCTTTTTGTATCCGGCGAGTTTCAGAGCCCGCTGGAGCTTGGCCGCTCTCGTGGAGGACAGGTATACGATCGGCACCGCCTCCCCGGCCTCCAACTCTATATCGAAGTCGTTAACCGCCTCACAAAACTTATAATCCTCGAACTTTTTCGCCTTACTCTTCATTAGTTGAGTGTCGCCACTTATCGCATCTTTTAAAACTTGTGCGGGGATGAAAAGAGGATTTGTGTAGCTGCGATTAAGTAGTTCATTGTCATTGTCCTCTTGAAGCTCGATGTCGCTGTCGTCGTCGGGGAACGTTATCAGGTAATTATCATTAACAGCGCACTGCCCGTCGCTTGAGCTCTCTTCGATCACTACCGACTGTCGGTTAGATTCGTTGGACGCCGTAGAATATGCGCTCCATCTCAGTCCATTTCTAAACTGGCCGCACTCCATTTCTACGATTTTATGTGTGTAATGTCACTTGCTGTATCTTCCACTATTCCTATCCACAATGTTTAGAATTCAGTGGGAATTATAACTGCGCTTTCAGAGCAAGAGAAAAAAGTCGAGTGATGAAATGCGTCACAGATGTAAACAGTGGGCGTAGCTGCGATCAGATTTCAATCTGCAATATGTTGAACGCAGCACGCGCAGTTTTAAATACACACGTTTTTAAATCAGATTCTGATTCGCGGTTTGTTGTCAAACGGGAGAAGGTTTTGACGTTTTTAAAAAGGCCGATGTCAAAATTTCACAGGCGGGTCGGTGTAAAAAAGACAGGTGTTGAAAAGCGGCGTGAGAAGGGTCACTGCGGGTCGCGACCACCTCTTCCCTCTTATTATCTGATTTCGAAATCTGTCGACTGGCGTTTTTAGAGTAGGTTTAATGTTTAACTGTTTATTATTTTAAGGCAAAACCTTAACGAACGTTAATTAATAACGCACGGTCGGTGGACCCGCGGCTGTTTCTATAACCGCAAGTTTTAATTAACGGACTAGTTAGTGTTGGGGTTTAATTACAATATTGGCCTATAAAGGGATTCGGAAATAATCCCAGACGCAGACACGGACAAAACGCAAATGTCACGCAACAAAAGTGCGAGACTAGGGGTCGATGAACCCGCAGACTTGGCAAATTACAGCGTACCGCGACTTCAGCGATGGACCTAAAAAGGCTTTGAAAATTAAAAGGAGAGTATTTTTAAAGTTCCTACTAAATTACTATGGTCAATAAATTATTTAAATTGCAGAGTTCCAGAAAATTTTTATGTAACTATGTATATATAAACACGTTATATCAGATAGTATCTATTGATTTTTCTCAAATTTTTTAACTTCGCAAGTATGTATGCGCTTTTGATAAAGTTTTCTGTAGTATGGATATTGTAGTAAGCTTAGTATTACGTAATTTCTTAATTATTAATGAAAATTATTTAAACATTAGCTTTTATCTTATATGTAACTTAACCCTTGGAGTGGCAGGGTGTCGACTCCCAGCCTTGATTCAGCCAAAATGAAATTAAGTATTTATGCCACACGAAAAGTTAAACGTTATTTTATAACATATTTTTATATTACATTTTTGCAGTAAAATATTTATCGCGTCCAGTACCAAAATTACCTAGAACACTGCACTGTGTGATTTACTTGACTACAACGGTCTTTACAAACATCGGAGTTCTGGCTACTGTCCATCGCCTCAAAGTTATCAAAACATTTGTGTAGGTCAACTAAAGCGTACATAAAACGACTAGCTACAGTAATAATTCGCTTTTAATTATTTTTACTAATTTGTTAATCGGTAACCGCGAGAAAAATATGCACTAAATCTCATTTGTTATTACAATGTTACCGTCACTTAAGTTCTGCTTATTCACTTACTAAATACAAACATCCAATTTCACTTTTATAAGTATTCTTTCGAATAACTTAAACAATGATGTCCTTTCGCACTAAAACCGCAGTACATTTGAAAACCCAAAATCCAAAAGGACTGTTATCATATTAATATTGTCTCAACGCGCACATTTTTTTAAATCTCAAGAGCCAACAAAGACTTGGGCATTTCTGTAACAGCCGCGACGCGTCGCACGCGCACTCTGAATCGCGACTGAAGTTCTATATTTGAAATGAAGTGGGTTTAATAACATTGCGTATATTTTCACGTTTTTCTCTGACTCTGACATCCATGACTCAGCCATTCATGTTTTTTATGTGTCTACTGTTTTGACGGTTTTCCTGTTGGTGGAATCGTGTTGCTGCATTAGAAGGATCATTCTACATTGTATATTAACCTGTTCATATTTATATTATATTTTGATACGGGTGAGTTGGCTAAATGCTAACGAGTTGAGAGTTTACTATGAAAATAGCGGAACGAACATACCACATTTTTTAAATACGCTTGCGTAAGCGTTTCTCGTTATTGGATGGATTTAGTTAAATAATTTCACCTAAAAATAGTTAACATTACCTTTCAGTAAGCAATTGTGTGTCTAGTCCTTTTACTAGGCACACTTTGCCAATAAAATACTAAACTTAAAACAGTTTTATTAAAATAAAATAATATTAAGAACAGAACCCTGATAAAACCACATTAAATGTGAAAACCATATAATTGAATAGGTACGCTTTTCGCAATCTACAATTCATAAGTAGAACACACTATAGGAAGGTACGGCTATAATTTTCTAAAACTGAATAAATTTTATTATTTTATAGTAACCGCGACCTTGTCGTCACTAATCTATTCAAAACTTCGTGCAATAATCGACGAGCCTGTCCTTTTCTATCCCGTTAACAAGACCATTTGTATGAAGAAAGTGCGACAACCGAAGTCTGGATTAAAAGAGTCTTGTAAAAACTTAAAAAGCGTAATGACCGCAACGATTCAATTGAATTTTGACGTTGTAATGAGGAAGTTAAGATTGAAATTACAAGCGGAGCCTAGATGGACTTAGAGTTCTTTAATTTTGATCATGCTGAATTTAAATAGCCGCGTCGAACAGCCGGCCGCGCGACGGAGTTTTGATACTTTGCCAACTAACATCTGCACCGAATGAAAACATTCTGCATACGTTTAACGCTTAACGGATTCGAGGAAGGAAGTATCAAGCACTTTAGTTTATCTTTGATGCATATGATTTAATCCAGCGATGAAAGATGCACGGCAAGCACCAATGATTATTTGATCTAAAATATACCTTTGATTTGCTAATATCGAACGTTCAAATACCTACATCGGCCGTGGAAAATCACATTATATTAAAGTTAATTAGTCCTTTTAGGATTTCATAAATACAAAACAATATGTATTTATTTAGGCATCACTTATATTTCACTTATGGAGGTGAAATAATACTACCTGTTCTAATCCCATACCTGGGCCATTTTATTAAAGTTGTATTCCCAAATTTTTTTTATTATTTAGAATTTTTTGTGTGGTTTCTACTCAAAATCATGAGCTCTTTCGAGCCTGATAGGAGAAAATGTGTCCCAAAATTTTCATACATTTTTTATTACTTCCGTAAATGGAATAAAAAAGCTTGAGACACACTTTTTAAATAAAATGGCCATATGGCATATTATATTACCGGAAACCAAATTAGCGCGACTTTTTTTCAAAACAAAAGAAATTAAAATGAACAGAGGCTCTAGTGTAAGTTTCTTTTTACGTAAAAAAACGTTTACGAACGCATAACTGAGCCCTGAGTGTAATTATCACTTACGCGTTCGTAAACGTTTTTTACGCTAAAAGAAACTTACACTAAAGCCTTTGATAATGTTATTTATATGGGAAACGCAAACGCGTTCGTGAGGTAAAGTTACGTTAAAAACTTACACTCAGGACTCTGGTATCAGTTACAGATACATGTAGTTAAAGGGCGCAAGCATATAAACATTGCCGAATCAAGATAAACGGCCACCCCACATCCGAGAAAAAGGTATGTTTCTTATTCACCATGATCGTAACAGACTCAAAAATTGTTCGTAAGGAGTTTCAGTTGTTCATGTGAGAAAATGCGCTGTAACATAGTTTAAACGGTATATATATTCACGTCAGTGTTGCAATGAACTATTTTAGTGGAATTTTGACGCCTCAGTCATGAAGGGTAGCGAAGTAAATAGTTTGCTACACGTGACAGTGAAGTTACGCGGGGAATGTACGTAAGCTTGGAAAATGCTGTATTTATTTAATAAGTACGTCGTGCCGATATCATAGAAAATGAAGATTAAACTTATATAACTATTTTTTTTTAATTTATTTATTTAAAATCACAAGAACGGTTTACCAATTACACTTGCTTAACTATGTTAATTCAAGACGTTCGATTGTAGTTATTAGTTCAGTGTGCAAGTTTATTTACATTATTTATCGGAAGTAAAATCACTTTGTTCCTAAATTAATTGGCTTGACCTTAAAAAAAAGCTCGACTAAAAGCTATTTTGTAAGAGGTTGAATTAAATAATTACACAAGCAGGAAAATTATCAAATTTGATTTTACTTCTAAGAAATGTGATTCCACCTGTCCCAACATCACGCTCCAGCCGCCTCGAAATTTACTTTGTTAAATACGAGTATAACATATTATCTTAAATGAAGAGCCAAATAACATACACGTGTTTTCTACTTTATTAAAGTGATAATTAATTATAACGGTACCCCTCTCGTTAGCGCGAGTTTCAGATGTTTAATTAAATTCACGCAGTGTTCTGTACTTATATTTGTGATTCCTATTTACCTGTGCTGTTTGCAAAGCAAACAATGGCGCTTCGGATACAAAATGCTCGCACCAAGCTTACACGCTTCACGCTAATACCGACCGGCATACATTTTGAAGTCTACTTCTATTGCGTCTTCTATCGGAAGGTAATAAACCAACGAACGATAGGTTCGCGGTAAAAGCCTGGTCTGGTTTTGAATTGCGTGCACCTTTTAATCAAGAGCCCTAATTTGAGTTCCATCAGCTTCCAGACAGTAGCGGTTAGGCTTTGCCTCCGCCAAATACTTTGTAGCACGCGATTGCCACACGCACGTTTCTCACGAGATTTCGGCAAATATTGCGAAACATTTTGGAACACGGTCTAATACAGCTGTGAATTTGCATAACATTCCCGGTTCTCCAGCAACATTTTTGTTAAAAATTTTACTTTTTTTTAAGCTAAGTAAGTATCCTTTAAGAACACATTACAAATAGGTGCAATATATTGAGTATTTCATACTCTGGACCCAACGTTTTCGCGTAAAGTGAGCTGGCGTCGAAGTGTACATGTACCTCACATGCCATAAACAAAATTTACAATTCAATAAAGCAAGCTTTTTACTATTTAAGTAAAAGCTTTTAATCAATAATCGATTATTTTCAGCATCCAAGCGTGACTCTTGAAATTGTAAAATCCGATGTTTTTATCTACTCTGTTAATCTCACTGAACCAGAAAGTGCGAAACTATATGAAGTACGAACAGCACATTCGCCATTTTTTAATATACAGTGACAGCTTTTTTCGTTTGATGAATGGCTGTGCCATCAATCGCAGATCACTTCTACTCTTCATAAATATGTACGGGACACTGTGACGTCACTTTTTACGAGCTAAAAGGATCTGGTGTTATGATGGATGATCAACTCGAGGACAGTTTTATTGATACGCATATCTAGTGAAACTAATGTGATTTTAACGCTCTTTATTTTATCATTCGTACTGCAAATTGCTTCAAACACTAAAAATTCAACTCCAGTGAGGCAATTCTATTGTTCTAAACACTGTATTTGACGAGCATTGGGAGCACAGCCATAATAGCACTGCTACCTTTCAGGTATGTAGTGTTATGTTCCTGATGGTGAGTAGGGTTCCCAGAGCTCCAACCCCCTTAATGGTCGGCAACGCGCTTGTGACTCTCCTGGTGTTACGTGTGCCCATGGGCGACGGTAATTGCTTACCATCAGGCAATCCGTCTGCTCGTTTGCCACCTTTTGTCATAAAAATGTTTTTTTGTAAGATTCGGCACCGCACATGAATTCCTCGGAGTAGTCCACGTAAGAACGGTAATCGTCATAATTATAAAAAAAAAACATCGTTACAAATTACATATGTAAGTCAAGACGCTGTCGTACATCAAACGACCCTATGCGGTTCTTGTTTAATAACTTAAAGGGGGAACCGTAATTCAGTTGTAAACATTCTATGTAAATAGGGAGCATGATATGTGCGTCTGAGAATTGTGGCACGTCAGAATGCGACCCGTCATCACACGTGATGTCCGGGGCATGTGGATATTTCGAGTTTAGGCACATTTACACTAGTAGCTAGGCTACTCTTCTTCTTCTTCTTTTCCTTTTACCCACTGGTGTAGGGC
Source organism: Grapholita molesta (assembly GCA_022674325.2). Taxonomy (NCBI): domain Eukaryota; kingdom Metazoa; phylum Arthropoda; class Insecta; order Lepidoptera; family Tortricidae; genus Grapholita; species Grapholita molesta. The sequence continues at coordinate 9,489,334 of CP053135.2, read as the reverse complement.
TCGAATTACTACTAAAACTTTTTTCCACTGGTAACGATCTAGGCTAAAGTAAATTGTAAATATATTATAACTAATTAAGCTTTTTGTTTAGAAACCCTGTAAACAAATTATTCCGTTTCATTTTGAGTTTTTCATAATGACAAACAAAAACGGTGTAGGTGGTTAGAGGATCTTAACTTTAACCGCGTTGCAAGTATTAATTTTTTTTATAAAAAAAATATGACGGGCCGATGAAGTAGAAAGCTTAAGCGTTTTTAAATTTCGTATTTGATTACTTTTTTCCGATTTTATAATAGAGTGTAATACTTAGTCGACTAATATATGTGCGTGAGTTCTCGTTTATTTTAACGTATCAAAATTGTCTAAACTTTGAACATAAGTTGTAGAGTTCTCCTGTTTCAGATTTCCAATTTCTAATAACGTTTGGTACACGTGTGCAGGCTTATTGGTTTATTTATCGTTTCCGAGTATCGCATTGCACTGGTAACGCTTTAGGTATGTGTCCCGAAACCTCATAGCCGTGAATATTCCACCTTCCTGAATTCCTTTGTAGGTGTTTTGGTCTGCGGCTCACATTCTAGACGAAAGCAATTTATGCTTTATTTAATTTTCTTACTTTCAAGAATGTCTTGTTTTTAATTAAAAGTTTACTTTTCAAAATAGATGAAAGATTAATCCACATACCTTGGACATTATTGTTTTAACTTGTACCTAAACGCGACTTAAGTATGTATTTATGCTTAAGTCATGGCTGACTAAATAAAATAAATAAATATTTCGGGACAATCTGACACAAATCGACCTAGTCTCGATGGACTACGGTAAGCTCAGTAAGGCTTGTGTTGTAGGTACTAGACGACGATATATATAATAGATATAAATACTTAAATTCATAGAAAACACCCATGACTCAGGAACAAATATCTGTGCTCATCACACAAATAAATGCCCTGACTGGGAATGGAACCCAGGACCATCGGCTTCATAGGCAGGGTCACTACCTACTAGGCTAGGTCGTTAGGCTGTTAGTTTGGTGACGAAATGTACGGTGTTTGACACTGTGTCAGTATTATGACGACTGCTAACCGCCCGTGAACGATACACAGTTGAGTAAAAACGCCCAATCCAATACATACCTATTTAGAAAGGCACCTGTTTAGTTTAGAACGTTAAGCCTTGCTTAATTTGGTAGAGAAAATAATTTAGCAGCATATTTTTGTTTTCTAACTTTAACTCTATTTCATTGTATTATTCTATGTAGTTGATAAACCCGCAACAACTGTAGTAAATAACGACCGGTTCCACAGTGAATAGTACTAAAGATAGTTGCAGCGAACTTCAGCTGTTATCGACTGGCAATGTTTTAATCATGGGCGCCACAGATAATATATAACGTCGAATTCATCGGGAGCAGTAATAAATGTATGGCAGTATGTAATGGAAAGATTTGATATTGATTATTTTTTATTAGATATGTCGTTGGCTCGCCCACAAGTCACACAACACAAGTCTTCTTGAGATTACCGTGGGGCTCAGTAAATTTTTGTAAGGATATCCTGTAATATTTATTTATTTATTCAGATAAAGAAAGTTAGTTAAGCTGGCGGAAATCGGGTAAATAGTAAAGATGAGCCGCCGCCGTTGATAAAGTAGGTACAGAATCACTTAATTAAATATATACTTAATTGGTATTTATTTCCTATTACAAGCGTGACGACTACTTAGTTGCCATGCAACTACCCCCCAAGATGATACAAATTGTATTTGGAGAAGGCCTATGTCCAGCAATGGATGACTTACGGCTGAAATAACGATGATGATGAGATGAAATATTTTACTGTAGGATATATTCTCTGTGGTCGGTCTGATAGTATTGGCCAGTTTCAGTTTAACTATTGTAAATCGTGTTATGTTAATGGTGTCCATGTGAACGGTTGGTACAAGTTTTGATATTATATACATAAATACATATTATTTAAATATGTATTTATCAAGGTACTTATAAATAGACAATTAAAAAGTACGTAGTAAGTCAATTAGTGTACAATAGGTAGAGTTATTAGTGTTATATAACTATGACATATCAACTGTCAATTATTAATAACGACAGTGTAACAGACAGATACTGTTATCGTCACGCTGTCTCAAGAAGTCTGACAATTTTAATATATGTGCAGGAGCGGCTAAAAACTACGGTTCCTACATTTTTATAAATAATAAATTATTAAGGATTGAGGTAAGGTCCCAGGCACTAAACTAACATACAACACATTTTACCGAACGATTAAGTATTAATTTTAATAAGATTACCGACTAAAAAACCATGACCTGAAATTTAAACGCAGGTGACGTATAACCAGTGGGACAGTGCATACCACGATCAGAAATACGTATTCCCTGTTTTAAGTGTTTTTCTCTTTTTAGTTTACGAAACTCTAAATACTGAGTTTAACTGTCAGATTTTATTATTTATCACTTCACAACGGCAATTTCATACGCCCTGATGACTAGTATACACTTGTAAGTGTAGCTGCTGTTAGTTATAACCTGGGCAAATTGACGTATTCATGCTCCACGACATTCACAATCACCCCTCGTCAAATGTCGCAATTAGTTGGCACACTAAACTAAGTTATCGTCAGTTCGTCACTGATAGAGTTAACACAGGCACGGCGTACATCAATTCGTTCTACCTACGTATCAAAGGAAAATTGAAAACAAAACTTGCTGCAAATATTACATATTTGCCATGAACGCAGTGAAATTTTATCCATTTACCAACATGTGCAAAAATAATGAAGACAAGATGTTTTGAAAATTGTATTCCGCTATGTGATTTGATTAAGTATAAGGCATTTCCTTTATATATTTTTGATCTACAGCTATCATACAGGATAATTTCATATAGGTATATAATACTGCAAAACATAACACAGGGTTCACGACGGCGACGTGGCTAGGCCTCTCTGCGTCCTAAACCACTGTAAGAGCCTGTACCCTTACCACGAGTTGTGACTTTAAGGTTTTCGATAACGAGTACCGAATTTACTATCTGTGCATCTCGCTTGTACTATTTTAGTATCGATCGAGACGAACGAGATGCATAGATAGTAAACTCGATATTCGTTATCGAAAACCTCAAAGTCACAACTCATGGTAAGGGTACATGCTCTTGCAGTGGTTTAGGACGCAGAGAGAGGAACCATCGAGCTACGTGCGCCATCCAGAATCAGCCTAAGTTTTCACCAGACTTGCCAAGATGTGTAGCCTTTTGTTACTAACCAATATAATCACATCATTTAATTACGTGTTGTACAGTCGCCATCAGATATATCGGAGCTGTGGAGGTGGTCACAAATATCTGAACAACGCCTCTATACTCAAGACGATAAAGTGCATGTTCAGATATTTGTGACCACCTCCACAGCTCCGATATATCTGATGGCGACTGTACCAACGCAGTCCATTCTATCAGTTATTAACAAACACATCCCTAGCTACGCGTCCTCGCACATCTCTGGTAGAAATTCGTAGTTTACCGCAATTCTGATTCTAACCAACCGAACTATTATTATAATATATCGTAAATTATTATATTCAACTAGCGCCCCGCCCCGGCTTAGCAGCACGGTAGAAATGTATTATTATTATAAATGTAAACCTTACCCTTAAATAATTCTGTGCATTGATGGAAACCACAATAAAACCCGTTGCGTAGATTAAAAGACAAGCGTAGCCACAACGGGAACAGACTTTTTTCACACTCAGAGGTTAATTCCAATTTGTGACTGTATTCAAGTGTAAAAATCCGGGGTCCAAACAACGGTGTTAAATGAAATAAATACGTGGGACATAATGTGCGCGGATTTGATGCATATTTTTGCACTTGACTGTAAGTACATCAAGTTTATGTAATACATATACAGTTTTATAACATGTCAACGACTTTTTTGCTCTTAGTCGCAAAAACAACGCGTCAGTGGTGCATCGTATGTGCGGGAGCCACAACAGGATCCTGAAAATGATAGCCGACCGATTTGACTCTGTGATACTGGGCCGATATATAGAGTTAAGTACATGTGTAGAAACGGGCAAGTCGGTAAGGTCGGCCACATAGAATGAGTATGTCATATAACTCATTTTAGGATAGGTGACTAATATAGTATTTAAGTAGTCTTGTAACTAACAAGCTATGGACTGTAATTGTCTGACACTAAATATATTTTTTTTATAACTCGAGAGGTATATATAGTAAAGCAGCGTTTATCTACGTTACAGAGCAAAACTGCATTCCACCGATCAATCTGTAATTACCCCTGCACCGCGTCAACCTGCTCGTATAGGTCAACATGTCAGCAATCACAATTAGGTTATTAGTGAACGAGCTTTGGTTACAGCCGCGGGCGGTAACCAAACTGGTTGCGATGAATTTATCGGCTACAACAACGTTAAATGTATAAAATACTTTGAAATAAGTATCTGTATAGGACATTTTCATGACATCATTACTTTTTATTTGTAGATTGTAACGACCTAAGATTTTTCTCGCCAGCATCAGCAAAATAAATAATTAAGACATTATGTAGCTAGTCCCATCCTTTCACGTCATAGCTTAGTGCATTTTAGATTGCATTAAAACTTAATAGCCCTTACAACATGGCCGGTGCTGTTTCTATGCGCGTCCCATGATCTGGACAGGGCCAACATCCGCTTAGTGTACCCCTTACAATTCATTAAATTGTCGAAAAGCCGCTTCGCGTTGACTCGATCCGGCTCCGCATACGGGTCCTAAATGTTCGGAAAGATATACTAAATATTATAGTTAATGTGTGTTTACCACTTGGATGTCATATCATATTACAGCTTTACGACTAACCTGCTTATATTTTATTCCCTGTATTTGAATAATAACATAGTGTTTATTTTAACGTCACACGAGGTAAACATAATCTTGTCTGTGTTGCCGCAATAACTGAAACGTGGCGGTATAAAAATATAGTTGAATTTTAAGTGTAAAATACCAATTTTTCACGCATCGTATATCAAAGACTGAAAGCATAATATTTTCCATTAAAAATAGTTACAATGTTGATTTCGCTTGAAAGTTAATTAACACGACTATATAAAGATCTGTCGGCGCGCCTGACAGAGGCCTCGGGTGACCAGAGGGCTGGCTACTATTTTGCACAGCGGATAGCCATCGCTATCCAGCGTGGTAATACAGCCAGCCTTCGGGGCACCTTGCCCGTTGATAGCGATTTGGGCCAAGTTTTTTATCCCTAATTTTGTTTAAGTAGGTTAAGTTGTTAGGGTTTTTATTTTCTTTATTATGTATTTATACTTAATTGTAATTGTTTTCAAATTAATTAAATAAACCTACTTGGGTTAAATGCATTAACACGTACTTTCTAGTCAAAATATGTTCGATCGAGTTCGTTTATTGGGACATAAAATCCGTTGCAGTTATGTTTTACGAGAAAAGCGCATCAGTTATTTCCATTTTGCATTTTTGTTGTGAAAAACTCGTTCATTTCGATGTGTTTACATATTTGGTTATTTTATTTTATTTTAGCTTACCAATAAAATGCCGATACCTAGAAAACTATTTTAATGTAGGTACAACAACATTCGAATTTCTCTCGACCCTTAAGAATCACGGTGTTTTTATGAAATCGCAACGCCAAACTAAACGCACGAGACGTTTAAGCGATACGGGTTTTAACAAATTGTAGAGCTATAAAGGGACCTTCACATTATACTACACGATATCGGCTACATATAACGCTGGTCTAGAGTGCAAATAGAATATACTTCAAAATGTTGATCGTCGCCGTGAATATTGCTTCAGTACCCTTATAGTCGCGTCTGTACGGTAAATTATACGGCTATTGCTGAACCAAAGATTTCCTTTGGTAGGATTGGTCCTTAAGGCCTAAGGATGGATTTAAGAAGTGGAGCCACCGAGATTTTTGATGTTAGTTTTTTGAGGTTTTGGCAGCTTCTGCTCTGGAGGAAAATAGGGTCTCAATCTTTATAAAGGCATTAATTGTGCTACTATTCCAAGTTTGGTACCATATTCATATGACTTAAGGATGCCAAATTCATTTTAGGACTCATATTTGCACGATAAAAATGTTAAACTACGTAAAATAAAATAAAAAAATAACATTAGAGTATTTATTTAAAAAAAATCTAATACAAAAAATAAAAAAAATATGGCACAATGATTCCTAACCCTCGTCCCCCTATACCTCTGGATCCAATTCTAATCATCTTCGATGAGTGCTTCGCGATCCATTACACCGTAAAAAATATAAACCAATGATTTTGATTACCCAAAAAAGTAGAAACAAACAAGCAAGCAAACTAAAAGCGAAAGTTATTCGAACATAAATATACATGGGGGATTTCAACGCGAAACTGGGCAAGAGAGACGGCGCAGAGCTGAGAGTGGGGCAATTTGGATACGGACGTCGGAACCACCGGGGCCATCTACTGGCTGGTTTCTTGGAGAAAGAGGGACTCTATATGATGAACTCTTTCTTCAAGAAACGTGAGCACAGAAAAATGACCTGGATGAGTCCGGGTGGTGCAACAAAAAACGAGATTGACTTCATGATGTCGACGAAGAAACATATATTCAATGATGTCTCTGTGATCAATACGGTTAAGACCGGTAGTGATCACCGTCTGGTTAGGGGCACATTGAATATAAGTGTTAAGCTAGAACGTTCGCGACTGATGAAGTCTACACTCCGGCCAGCACCAATCCAAATCCAAAACCCCGAGAGCTTTCAGTTAGAGCTCCGGAACCGTTTCGATTGTCTAGGAAGCGAGGTGGACGAACTCAACGACGGGTTTGTAGAAGCTCCGGGTCTAAGTTCTTCAAGGCCCAACGGAGCAGTAGAACTAAAAGGCTCTCTAGCTCTACTCGGAGGCTCATTAAGGAAAGGAGCGAGATGATCCTACAATCTTCAGTTGATGCGACATTATACAGGCAGCTCAATAGACAGATCTCTAAGTCCCTTACCCGTGATATGCGCCAATTTAATACTGATCGTATTAAAGAGGCCATTGAACATAACAAGGGCTCTAAGGTTTTCGCGAAGGACCTGTCTATTGGGCAAAGCCAGCTCGCCAGATTGAAAACTGATGATGGTAGGGTCGTTTCATCCATACTTGAGCTTCTGAATGAGATAGAGCGCTTTTACGGACAGCTTTACACATCAACTAGCAGACCCGTAGTTGATCTGGCGGAAGACCCTAGAGCCAGACTAACCCGGCACTATACTGAAGATATCCCGGACATCTGCTTGTACGAAATTAGAATGGCTCTTAAACAGCTCAAAAACAACAAGGCGCCAGGTGAGGACGGAATAACAGCTAAACTTCTGAAGGCGGGTGGTACACCGGTCCTAACGGCCCTTCAGAAGCTATTCAATTCTGTCCTACTGGAAGGGGGAACGCCAAATGCATGGCACAGAAGTGTGGTGGTGTTGTTTTTCAAAAAAGGCGACAACGCTTTATTGAATCGACCCATCTCACTTTTGACCCATGTCTACAAGATGTTTTCAAGAGTCATTACGAATCGTCTCGCACGCAAGTTAGATGACTTCCAGCCTCCCGAACAAGCCGGTTTCCGAAGAAGCTTTAGTACCGTAGACCACATACATACGCTACGTCAAGTTATACAGAAGACTGAGGAGTATAACTTGCCCCTCTGTTTGGCGTTTGTGGACTACGAGAAAGCCTTTGATTCGACCGATATAGCATCGGAGTGCTGAAGTGTTTGTACGAGAACGCCACCATGTCAGTCCGACTTCAGAACCGGAGCTCGAAACCTATTCCACTGCAGCGTGGGGTCAGACAAGGAGATGTTATCTCTCCAAAGCTGTTCACTGCTGCACTGGAGGACGTTTTCAAGACTCTGTACTGGAGGAGGAAAGGCATCTCAACATCAACGGCGAGTACATCACTCACCTTCGATTTGCCAACGATATCGTGGTCTTGGCTGAGACCATGGAGGATTTGAGCATAATGCTAGATGACCTCAGTAATGCCTCTGAGCGAGTTGGTCTAAGGATGAACATGGACAAGACAAAAATCATGTCGAATGCCCATGTCGTACCAGCTCCCATTGTAATCAGAGACGTTATACTCGAAGTTGTAGATGTGTATATATACCTAGGTCAAACTATCCAGTTAGGAAGATCCAACTTCGAGAAGGAGGTCAATCGTTGAATCCGACTCGGCTGGGCAGCGTTCGGGAAGCTACAACACATCTTTTCTTCCAATATCCCGCAGTGTCTCAAGACGAAGGTCTTCGACCAGTGTGTGTTGCCAGTGATGACATATGGTGCTGAAACGTGGTCGTTTACTATGGGCTGAGGCTCAAAGTCACCCAAAGAGCAATGGAGAGGGCTATGTTGGGAGTGTCCCTGCGTGATCGCATCAGGAATGATTTCATCCGCAGTAGAACCAAGGTTACCGATATATAGCCCTCGGTTGGGTTGGGGCGGAAAGGTTCTGGAGTGGCGACCACAAACTGGAAGACGCAGCGTGGGTAGGCCTCCCACAAGGTGGACCGACGACCTAGTTAGATTCGCGGGTTACCGCTGGATGTGGAAGGCGCTGGATCGGTCTTCTTGGGTCGTTCTGGGGGAGGTCTATGTCCAGCAGTAGACGTCTTTCGGCTGACATTATGATGATGATGATGATGATGACCTAAATATTATTCCAGAACTGACATTTAGACATTCGATTTAATCGAAAATGATACCAATCTTGACTATATACCTAAACCCTACGCAGTTATTAACCTCAGACTTTGTTAAGGCTAAAAACCCCCCCACCCCCCACCTGCATGAAAAAATCAGGTGGATCCACTTCGTAAACCTATCTTAGGGATCCAAAGATCAATCCTGCCAAAGGAAATCTTTGGTTCAGCAAAAGCCGTATTCTTCGTTTTTTTGTAGTGTACCATTTCCACTATTACCATGAGTTCTGACTTTGAGGTTTTCGATAACGAGTATCGAGTTTAGTATCTGTGCATCTGGTTCGCACTAAAATAGTACAAGCGAGATGCACAGATAGTAAAGTCGATACTCGTTATTGAAAACCTCAATGTCACAACTTATGGTATGGGTACTGATACCGAATGGCGGCTGACAGAGAACTTAACTTTTAATTCGTTTTAGGTAACCTTTGCAGTTTTATTTAATATAATACTGTTTACTATCTGTGCATCTGGTTCGCACTAAAATAGTACAAGCGAGATGCACAGATAGTAAAGTCGATACTCGTTATTGAAAACCTCAATGTCACAACTTATGGTAAGGGTACTGATACCGAATGGCGGCTGACAGAGAACTTAACTTTTAATTTGTTTTATGTAACCTTTGCAGTTTTATTTAATATAATAGAAGACATACCAAATAAAGATAAAATATATTTAATAATGAATTAACGACGACGTAACCCCACTGCTGATCACAAGCCTCACCAATAAACCGTCATATGAATCGCTACTCTATGACTTTTTGCTAACATCTGCAGAGGCAAACTACATTGAAAATTCTTACCTACATACAAATGCAACCTTAACATTTAAAATATATTATATATAATATTTCGTCATTAAAGAGGATGAAAAAGGGCCTCGATGTCAAAAAAAAAAATACGGCGACGGTAACCGATAACGTGTACAATGTGAAAGGGTTCTAATCATAGGTACATGAGGCTGAGTAGGAGTGTCGTCTGTGCGTGCATCTAGGTCGGCAACACCGTTATGATGTTTATGCGATACCGGAGCCCAGCCGACTCGGGACAGACTGATAATTAGGTATTTTTTACTTTGTATATCAGGTATAACAAATAAATAACTACCAAAATTAATAATTAGGTACCTAGTCACACAGTCATCTTATTTAAGCTTGCGTTGTAAAATATTGGGTGATGACACCAATCTTGGACACTTTAAGCTGACAGGCAATAATGATGGACACTTAGTTCTTAATTCAAAAACCATAATGTTATAAATTTAATATTTACCAACAAATCCACAACACATGACTCCTTTGATATAAGCACTAATGTTCATGATTGGTTCCTTGTCCATTATTGATGCCGTCATCATACTGTAACTACATGATTAGGTATATTATTAACTACTATCTTTCGCAACATTACAGCTGATAAGCATTCTTAATTAGACGAATTGTTTGATCACGTGTACACCATATATACGAGTAGAGAAACGTTCAAAAGGTTAACGGTTCCTGCTATTCGATTTCTGTCTGTCTGTACTGAATGTTTTATACAATCATACATACATTAGAACCTACCTGCTGGCAATATAAGAACAGAAATGTTAATATCAATAATGCTTGACTCATCTGTTCTAATCTGTATGTTACTGGGGCCAGCAAGACTTAGTCATTGACGGTTTCGAAGTAGGGTAGGGTTGTCCGGCACTAAGTACACCTATGTCTAGGTTATATTAGTGCCTACCTTATATAACTATATTCTATAAAAACCACGAACATAAATTGCTAGACTATCCACTGCTACCTCGCAAGGAGACATCTTAGAGCCCCATGCTCTGCCAATGCCATAATCGCCGCGCTTAGCAGGCGGGTTGGCGATCGCAGTACGCTTCATCGTCCAAAGAGGCGCTGCTGACAGTGAGTGCTGACCGACCTTCGGTGGCATCTGATCGCATTTTAGAGACAGTACCGTGATCCTATACTGTTTACCACTAACTTAGTATGATTTTACCATTGATATTAGCGAGGTTATTTGCAAGAGATTTTTTATAACAAACTCTAAGAAAAAAAAAATTGTACTATCCTTTCAATCACTAAATGTTAAAAGATTAATATTATTATCTTGTAACATCAGAAGTTCATTATACCTAATAAAAATAATAACAACAGTTTTCGTAAAATCATAAACCGGTAAAAAGAAAATTGAGTTTAAAACATGAACTGACATTATTACTAATTATACAATCGTAACTATTATTCATGTAGATAAATTGAAGTGATTAGTGTCACTCCCACTATTTACAATTTTATAATTTTCTTGTATCATTAAAGCGCCTATCTCTAATCTGTCTGGGATTTGTGGAAGCTTGAAAGATTTAAAAAGTATGGCAAGCGTCCAAGTACGATACGGATAAGGTACTTACCCTGAGAAACATGGATGGTAGTGTATTTTGGTTAGTAGACGAAACAATGTGATGTAGAAATTAAAAAGTAAGAAATAGGGTAACGTTGGCAGACGTAACCCAACCTTCCTTTTTTTCGTCAAAACCTAATCTACAGCTACGGTAGTTGAACACCCGCCTGCCAAGCGTGGCAACTATGGCAACTACCGCCCAAGATGATACGAGTAATATTTGCCTCCATTTGTCCAACAGTGAACGACTTGAGGGTAATATGGTGATGATGTGTATCTGCTGTTGAAGAAGTGCACTTAATAGTTATCCTAATAATGTTGTATTTTGAATGAAAGCGAGGAAAAACTTCTGAATGAAAATATTCAAACGCCGCCACTGGTAGCGTAACCTATATTTGAACCATACATGACAGAAAGTTAGTCTAATAAGAGCAACTTTGCAAGTTGCGACATCACAGGGGCGACGGATGGATTTGTACATAAAGTTATCTCACAGTTGCCTAGTCTCGCCTCTGATTGTAGCTCCATATATTATTATTTCAGAGACATAGGTACTCGTATGTGTACGGTGACACATGGCTACGTACTGAGGGCCTATACCGCGAAAATCAAAGTTTATTAATTTCCTGCATCTTTCTCTATTATTACAATTGAAGTGTAATTCGGGTGACAGAGACAATCGTTTAAAATTTCGATAAGCCTTCTGGTCCAGCAAACTAAAGGCTTGGGCACATAGGCGCGTTTTGTGAGCGTGGCGGTAGCGCAGCGTGACACCGGTGTGACTAATATAACGAAAAAAGGCATACCTACATTCGGACGGCATCGTCGCGCCCCGCTGCGCCACGCTCACAAAACGCGCCTAGGCTTTATAGTTATATTTTTACTGTTGTTAGTTAATCGAGCAAGTTAAGCAAGCCTTATAATTCAGTTCGGGTTTTTCTACTGATTCTCGTAAAATCTTGAAAACGTATTCGATAGTTGAAAGATTTTTTCGTCTAATGAGATGTTGTTCCAAGTGAAGCTTCGGCACATTTATCTGTAGTAATGAAATAACAAAAGAAGTACCATTATTTTTTACATATTTCAATATATTATAAAATTATAATAAGTTACAGGGTCTACAAGTCAGTCAGGAACATTATATTTCCAGGCTCCAGTTTATTGGCCCAGATGCATATGTTTTTCTTGTAAGACTTGTTAAGGCCTTTTTTTAATTAACTAACTGATGTAAAATCATATATCGCCAGTGCGTTTTGCTTATGATTTTGACATCACTAAGTATTATGTAATTCAAAAATCAATTCCGTGACCACTCCGTGCTTTGTACGTTTTAAGTACAAGTACGCAAGTGCAGTAGTGATGTAGTATGCTGCAGACGATAAATGACACTCTATCTAAAAGAAGCTAATATATTTAGCTCTGCTCTTCGATTTTATAAAAAGAAGCACGCACGACCCGCGCAGGTCAATCATCTATTTTCGTTTTGACATAACTGTTTATACAGTCAACACGAATATTATAAATTAATTACCATATCCAAACGTTCGTGTGCTCTTTATCTAATTATAGAATCGGTCACGATACAACGGCATTTGGAGATCGTCCAAGATTCGAGTTTTTGAGAAATTTATTTTGAAGTATATTTCTGAGTTTAGTGTTTGAGTTCAAACGTAAGTGCCGTTATATATATTGGCAGTGGACGCTCGGCTTAGGGTTGGGATATTAGGACAAAATAAATCATTTATATCTTAATAAAAGTAAAAAAAAATCCCTATGTATTGGATTTGCCTGGATTGTTTTTTTTTTTTGATAAATTATCATTCTAGTCGGCAGTAAAAGTCCATAATTTATTGACCGCATAGTCACTTGAATATAAAAATAAAACAAAAAAACATATTATATCTGACATAATAAATATCTTAAGGCAATTTATAAGAGGTAGGGCACAGCGATGACCATCACGCTTGAATCTGGGGCAGCCCAACTGGGGAAGTACCTCCTCCTTACAGAAGACTACAGCCATAATAGCACTGCTACCTTTCAGGTATGTGTTCAGTGTTGTGTTCCTGATGGTGAGTAAGGTTCCCAGAGCTCCAATCCCCCTTAAAAGCCGGCAACGCGCTTGTGACTCCCCTGGTGTTGCGGGTGCCCATGGGCGATGGTAATTGCTTACCACCAGGCAATCCGTCTTCTCGTTTGCCACCTATGTCATAAAAAAAATTATCATATACTTATATGCTGAATATCTATAACAAAATATATTTACCCATCCCTAGTTTGCCGCTTCTTGTCAGATCACAGAAACTTAAAAACTACATTATGATATAGCGTAGATGTTGCTATGTTTACGTTTTCTATAATGTACCTATATAAGACAAGAACATGATACATAGCGCAGTTTATTTTTGTTTAACGAGTTTGGGATTTCGGATCTTAGAATCGTTACATAATTGATACAACCAAATATCGAAAATGTAAACAAAATTCATTGAAATGCTGCGTCACTTGTTGTCATACATAATTTTCTACCATCACTGCATATGTGCCTATATGTTTATACTTACGGACTATGATTTTTTACAGAAATTACAATCGTATTATGATAACTCCAAGTACTTATTTAGTTACAGTATAAAATCTAAAAAAGGCCCTTGATTGGTACAGAGCGAAATATGTCGAGTAATATAAGTCTTATAAAACCGTGAGTTACCCGTTTCTAAATTAATGTCAATAATATAAGCCCTATAATTAACACCAATCAATGCAAGCTGAAATCGTAAATGTAATAAAAAATAAAATCGTATAGTTATACAAAATAAAACATATGTATATTATTATTATATATGTATAATATATATATGTTTATTATTATATAACAAAAAAATCGCCTGTTGTTACCTCAATTTTGTTTGTGTTTTTGTAGTATTTTTCTGTGCCCATAATTTAACCGTGTGAAGTAGATAATAAGACTACATAGCTGTCTGTGCTCACACAAAATACACGTGTTACATTAGGCCTGGATGTCATGAATAATAAATTACTTTTTTATTTGTGTGAATTTCATTTTTAAACCTTTATTCAATTTACTGTAGAATGACAAAAATTTGCATTAAGTTTAATTTTTAGCCTCTCAGCACTGGTTCTAAGATAGTTAGTTAACTTAGTTACAATGTTAGTATAAAACTGTGGCTCAAGTAAGTGAAAACCGCGCCGCCACTGACGCATATACTCCATAAATTAGGTTAGGCCTACAAGAATATGTGCAAGATTTTACTCAACAACCTATTTATATATAGCATTTATTTATGTTATAGGCGATCAAGTTAATTTGCTAACCACCACTTGACAGGATACCTCATCAAACACCAAAAGCCTTATAAAGCGCAGGTCAGCAATTAACGCCCTCAAAAAACCCACCGACCGCGCCAATAAACACGCCCAATTAAACCAAACGTTCGGAACAATCGGCCATCGATCATGCTCGGACAGCTCACAGGAATAACGCCAATGGAGACGAGTTTGTAATAAAGAGAACCATCTTTCATATAAGGGTCTCACAAAACCAGTCGACGTGTCGTAAAAATCTCTATGTCCTTGCATTAACAGCGAAACATACAGTCAGCAGGAAAAGTGCTATGCCTTTGAAGTGTTCAAAATTACCTACACGCGCTCTTATTCTTTTGACAATGGAGATGTGTTCACCTCATTTTGAACACCTCAAACGCTTAGCCACTTTTGCTGCTGACTGTACATTATTCGGCTCGTATCGGGTCGGCCGACCGGTATACTGTATTTCTAAGGGACTGAAGGGTTATTTGCTTTATGTTTTCACACTTTACCTCATTGATAAACTAGAACCATCACGGAATTGTTATTTGTTGCCCAGCTATTGATTGGTCGTTCTTATCATTGTCTTAGAGATAGCCATAAGCGGGACCTCAGAACTGCAGAAAATTTTATTATCTTCTACGAATATGTTTTTATTCTAGCACAGTCAAATATGATTAAAATTTGGCAAGAATAAATGTTTATTAATTGACACCATACAACTTTCTAGTCGCCGTAGCGAAAGATGAACAAACATTATGACTACATTGTCTCTGGTCTGCCCTAAATCGTAATTTGATAGCCCGCAGGTTTGATTGGCGTGTGCTTTGCGTTAATGTTTCCTTTTATACGTTTGAATGAATCACAATACAGTCATTGATGTGTTTACTTTGACAAGATGAACTGATACGCTTTCCTTACTCTGAAACTAAATTCAGATATCTATAAAGAGCCGAGTAACACTTTCAAGTGTCGAGTCTTTTTTTTATATACGAGAAAAACGCTAACATCGTCTACAAGTACTATAACTACTACAAGTGAAGCGCATAAGACACAGAAAGTATTAATTTAGTAAATAACAAAATCAGATCTTTCAAATCGTTACAATGGCCGCGGATGGTAGTGGTGTCCACTTTGTTTTAGTCAATACCTACCAGTAAATACATTTAAAACAGAACACATTTCACTAATCTACATATGTAAATTCTGAATTGAACCATTTAACCTGAAAAAAGCCAGAGTCCGTAATTTATTATACGAATCATTATGCGTCGAAAACTCGAATAATTCGCAGCAACATCGCTTCATTTTAATGATGCGATATACGGATCCCGATCCGGCTAGGGTTTTCAGAAGTCACCTCGCGCTGTAATAACTAAACTCGTTTAATTAACTTAGTACATATACTGGGTGTGGCCTAGCATACCTGGAAGCAATAACTTAAGGGATTAAAAATTGTTTAATTTATTACTTGGGATTTTTTCGAACTAACTAAATAGTATTTTCAGTGAACAGCATCTAATTTTTACTGTCAGCCTACAAAATTCATAGTTTTCACAAAACATTGCCTGCTTGAAAAATCTTTTGATCTTCATATTTAGTTAACCTTAAGTGTTTTTTAAAATCATAGAACAAATGTTTGTATTGTAGTAACGATGCCTAAAGTTGTTACTCTTTACTGTTCAAACGGTTTTGCAGGGACCTGTATAAGAACACTGTTAAAGATTTGAATAAAGCATCCATTTATCTATAAGATATTGCCACCAACCCTCTTCGGAAATTCCAGGAACCTTGTTTAAGAATCCAGTATTTCGGTCAAGCTTAAAATATATTTCTGGCAACCCTAGATTCCAACCTGAAAACGGTCGAGCGAGCAAAGCAATACATGAACCGAATACACAAAATGCTGTATGTCCGTGAAACACTGAATCAGTCCTATAACATTTTCTACCCACCCACGCCCATTACATATAAAATGGTAATTAAGGATTCATAGCCAATACATTACACGCAGGTAATGAAAATTTGAGCGCCTTGTTTTAAATAATTAAAGGTTTTAACCGACCACAGTAGATGGTAATTAAATCGAGACACTTAATGGTTCAGTTTTATATATTACAGTTTACAGTAGTATAGTTTGATGTAGTAAGTAACTGCATTTTCTTATACGCACCTTAAAGACTCTCTTGGTTTTTCGTAGTTTCAAAAATGTTGCGTCGTTTTAGTAAACAAAGTAGTTGTTTGCTGCACCGAATCAAATGCATTAAATTTCTAATCGTACAAAATTACACAATTAATAATATCATACCTAAAACACAATCATCGTCGGATAAAACATTAGACTGACAAAAGGAAAAGATTACTTAACGAGTCCTTGTCACGGTCCAAATCGAGCCTCGTAACGCTTAGGCGCAAATTCGAAAGCCAATTGAAGCGGCCGCTTCAAACGAAACCACAAAGGCGATCTCTTCCTTCAGCGATTCCTTAATTCGCGAACATGCTCTTATGTAGGTTTCCCACGCAGCAATATTATTTTCGGATAAGTCATGAACTTTTATCAGAACTGCAGGCGGAATATAGAAATAGCAGGATATGTCCCACGCAGCGGCCTGTCCTATTATCTACTTCCCCTCATCGGTGGGTTTAAGTCCAATTGTGAAATTCTTTCATTTGTCTTGGAATCGGCCAAAGCTATGACAGATCGATTGCAGCGCCAAACCAGTACCAAGTAAGTACATAAACTTGGTCACGAGGTAAACGCCATTTGGGAACCTGGTACAGTGATCATCGCACCGATGGTTGTTTCTGCGGATGACCATACGTCAAAGCGGAAAGTCGAATGTCTTCGGATACTAGGTTGCGGTTGGATTTGGACTTAAAACGCACTGGTCACTGGCTCAACAATTATTATTATTTAGCATGGGAACTCAAAAAATAAAAAAAACACAGGTATGTCAATAATAGTAGCTTTCAAGGTACTTACAGTCAGGGCTTTCTCTTTAGCCGTAGCGGCTGGTAGTGTAAGGCTCTCGCCCCTTTGCCATCTATATTTTGCATAGGTAAGGTTTCTTTATTTTATAATGCTTAATTTTAGGTATTTAGTTAAAAATCTGAACTAAAAAATAAATAATACATTTTACATAGAAAATACCTATGTATTTTTACGATCGACAAGCGGTTCCCTATAATTCCAGAGATCGCTCCCTACTGGGAGCAGCTTGGGGACCATGAGAGACTGAGAGCATTGGAAGTCTCTGGGAGACTATATGTGGCTAATAGTAATTTAATTTAATACCAGTATTACTTTTTGTATAGTTATATATTGTAAAGTATTCCTCAAAAAATACGGATGCTTTCTTACTGTACGAATATACTCTACTTGATTTAGGTATCGTTATGTCAACATATAATTTATCACAGCTTAAAAAGGCAGCTGGGTTACCCTACTTTATCGTATTTGGATATACGCCTCACTCACCGGGACGCACACAACGAAAGGACGTAACTGAGTATGGGCCTCGCATATAGTTAAGCTTAATTCAAGAACGCATATTGTCGGAGAGTGTACTTTTAAAAAATGTTGGCAAGATCAATCCGATTGGCGCGTCGTTGTCAATGATCAAGGTTCTTTATCTCATTTGCAATGGATTTGTGGATCATCTGTTTGCAAGGGGGTTTTCTTTGAAGTGTAAAGTGTTTGGTTTCGACGGCGCATGTTTTTCAGGATAAAATACTGATAACAAAGGGATATTAGGATACATTATTCAATTTAAGTATATAACAAAGTCCATACTTACAGCAGAGTGAAGTGAGATTACCAAGGAGCGGAAAAGCCATAGCAAAAACTAGAGGTCGAACAAATGACTATTATTTCTATCGACTATCGATAAGGTAATTTTGTGTAGATAATAAATAAAGTCTTATAAACAAGGAGCGGAATTTGTCATAGCATAAATCACTAACTGTTTTATCGACTTATCGAGAAATATTTGTTAATTTTTTTCCATGGAATATTGCATGAAACTAAAAAGCTATTTAGTTATTGGCAAAAAAAAATATTGCCAATCTAGGCCGACGCCTAAGGGAGAGAGGTGGTGATCCCCGGGCCGGCTCGTACCTCGTGCAACAAATATCGCTGTCAATACAGCGTGGCAATGCCGCCAGTATTTTTGGCACATTTGCACCAGGTACCAGTCGTCTCGGGGAATGAGAATGTTATATGTTATTTTAGTCTTAGTTGAATTTTTATTGTTAATTTTAATTCTTGATTGTGTATGTATTAAGTTGTTTCTGAATAAAATTTAGATATTTCATTTCTGCTGTTGATATTTTCCAGTATAAAGTTTTTATGTTTCTAAATTATCTGCGAATAAGGTGTCGGTATATACCCGAGGTTAGGGTTTCACGGCGCTTAATTTTACAATATATGTAATTGTTTAATTATTTCATTTAAAAAACATGAAATAAAAAAATTAACTCGAATTCTGTATATTTTCGTAAAGCAATTAAAAAACGGTTGATACTTTTGGTGCGCTGTTTCATACGCCACTATTGATGCTGATATTACTGACTGAACATATTTTTTTCCATTTTCATGTAAAGTAAATGTTTAGAACAGCTTACCAATTCCTCAGGTGATCCCGGTTCCTTCATACCATTGCTCTTATCCGTGCTCCCCGTCTCTGTAACAAGCAATAATAAATTTAACAATCGATCGAGCGAAGTCTTGGGTCGACTTGGGATTATCTTCCATTTTGAGTATTTCTTCTGCAATGTTGAAACATCATAGTTTATATCATAGAGCCGCGACCTAGCGGTAAAGGCGTGCGATTTGCAACCCGGAGGTGTCAGGTTCGAACCCCGGCTTCTACCAATGAGTTTTTGGAACCTATGTACGAAATATTATTTGATATTTACCAGTGGCTTTTCTGTGAAACCGGACTAATCCCAGTGAGACCTAGTTTACCCTCTGAGTTGGAAGGTCAGATGGCAGTCGCTTTCGTAAAAGTAGTGCCTACCCCAGATCCAGGCTCACGAGGAAAATTACTTGAAAAATCATTGTTTAAAAAACAGAACTAACTGCGAATGTAATAAATATAATAATACATTTTGAGATTTATATTCTTGTCGTGCGAGTATATGCATAATTAAAATTTTAGAGAATTAATCACTGCTTTGTTAACATAACACATACAAATTATCGAATAATCTTGGTTGGGACTACCAAGCCAGAAAAGTAAACTTTAGCTTCCCGTAAGCAAAGTGATGTCACGTATCGTAAGAACTTGCGAGTTTCGTAATGAAATATGGGTTGGCTCTCTTAGGGTTCACGAAGAAGAATGTGTATCAGCGGCGGCGCTAATTCCTTCCGCCTTTTTTTTTCTACAAATTTCTTTGGGCTCATGATGAAAACGCAAAGCTATATTGTTTCTGTCTTGCCTAAAGCCCCATTTAGACCATGCAGCATGCACTTGTATACGATTTTTATTACATTGCGGGGTTATATAAAGCGACCGCATTCGCCGTACGCCCATAGCCCGCAATGTAATGAAAATCGTATACAAGTTCTTTTCTGGTTTAAATGGCGCTTAAGAAAACATTGACGCGCCATCACTGCTGTGCTTTCACAGATCACTATCTCACAGGACCGAGCATATCAATAAATCAAATCTATAAACGGCTCGTTGAAATGTCCGGTCATATTATAATTAGTGCAAGTGGCACCAATAAGTCGCACGGACAATGGATTTCAACCCATCATATTCACAATTGTAGAAAAACATGATTGGGCGTGGGAAACATGCCGGTTTGGCGCGATTTGCTAACATGTTTAATAAGAGTAACATAACCTTTGAAATATGCTGCAATTGCTTATGTTACATTGCGGAGTCTATTGTAGATTGTAGGCACCTACGTGTATTACATGAGGGGTTTGTCGTGACATAATATCCGCTCTGCGGATACGATTTATGATTTTGCGGCTAACTGTACAAAAGTACAGCTTTGTTGCACTACTCTAGCCGGTTAACTCTTATGTTCTGGTGATAAGGTGTGAAATGCAGTGTCGTCAAACGGATAAAATAACGTAATTTGCGCATTGGTGCCGCAAACGAATTCGTGTGCGGTGAGACAAATCGTGAAGCGGCAAATTTAGTTTAGCGGCCATGACTCTAGCCTATTCGATAGCTATGATTTACGATTGTTGTTTTCATCTTCGATTGTAACTGCTGACGCTGCGCAGATGATCCTCGTAGTGTCGACAATCACAATTGATCGTTTACTACCTAACTTTAAGTGCTTGTCAATCGCTTCAATGCTTCGCTTTTGTTTAGATATTGTTATAATTTGGCCTGCTGGAAGAGTCCAAAAGATTGAAGATTAGCTTGAAATCGCAAGAATCGCATTACGAGCAGGGTTGTCAATCACTTAGTACGAGAGCCCACGACCAAAACCATGTCTCATAGCAATACGGCAAAAACCCTAT
Organism: Grapholita molesta; assembly: GCA_022674325.2. Taxonomy (NCBI): domain Eukaryota; kingdom Metazoa; phylum Arthropoda; class Insecta; order Lepidoptera; family Tortricidae; genus Grapholita; species Grapholita molesta. Next base: position 9,468,345 of record CP053135.2, on the reverse strand, counting down.
AAAATCGTTAGATTGTAAGATTCTGAACCCGACTAGGTGTGTAGTAACGGTCAAAAGTGTAGCAACTGCGTGGGAGGCCATTTCTGCTGTGTCAAAAAAAAGACAGTCGGTATTATAGCAATACGTCTGATAGTGAAATAGTACATAGATTTTACAATTGTATTACGAAAAAGTTTGTTTTCAGACATTTTGCGCGTAGCATATAGCCTGAGCGCATTTTTGAAAATGTCAACAAATTTAGCCGACCTGTATCATAGCAATACGGATAAAAAAAAATTTCAACTTTTCGTATTGCTGCCATGATTACCAAAAACCTGTTTTCAGACACTTTAAGTGTAGCAGATACTCCCAAAAACGAAAATAACGTTTCGGAGTCACCTGGCCGACGCCTCTGTTAAATGTTTTTTTTAAATTTACAGCCTTCATAGATATTCAAGAATCTCCCTTGTCTATTAATTTTCAACTTCATCCCAGTTTCCTTTTGTGCGATTTATTTCAGTCACTCAACTTCAATGTTACGGTTTCGGGTAAATTCTTTGTTAATTATCATCTAATAAATTCAGGGTCGCAACGTATTCATTGGTTTGTAACAGAAAAGTCAAGATGCCTTAATACGATTTTTAAATGATATCTGAGTATCGAAAAGTTGTCTGATAGAGAAGGTGCTACACTTAATTTGTCTGATATACATTTTTTGCACATGTGGACAACTTATTTTATCATGTCCAAAAAATTTCAGACATATTGCTATGATACCGGTCGGTAAAATTTGTTAACATTTTCAAAACGGTCTCAAAATTTAATGCGTTCACATTTCCGTCTGAAATTGTTTTGTTCGCATCAAATAACCAAAATTTACTAATAAAAAAGATTTTCAGACGTATTGCTATGAGACATTTTTTTTGTCTCATTTTTTTTTTTAAGTAATTTTACGGGTTTGCGCTACACCACTAACGTCTGAAAAATATGTTTCCGGTATCTCAGAACTATCATTCAACTACAGTCTGCAAATCAGACATATTGCTATGATGCAGTTCGGTAAAATTCTTTGACAATTTTGAAAATTCGGTCAGATCAAACGCTACGCGGAAAATGTCTGATATTGGTATTTTCGAGTTCAGGATAATCATATCTATCGATTTGATGCGGTTTTGGCCGTATTGCTATGAGACAAAAATTTTGGTCGTGGGCTCTCGTACTAACTCATAAACTCATACAACCTTTCGGTTCTCGAAAGACGCCCGGCGCCCTTTCATGAACGCTGAGCGGGTGTTGACAAGACGACAGTGGTACCCTCACCAGGAGTTGTGACATTGAAGTTTTCGATAACGAGTATCGAGTTTACTATCTGTGCATCTCGTTCGCATTAAAATAGTACAAGCGTGATGCACAGATAGTAAACTCGATACTCGTTATCGAAAACGTCAATGTCACAACTCATGGTTAGGGTAGAGCGCTCAAAAAACGAGATATGAAAGGGCTTTATAATATAATAGATACTGGATGTTGTACTTATTCTATGATTGATATTGATATATCATACTAAGGAGATGCCACACACACAAAGACACGTCATATACAGATGCGAAACAGCGCAATTCAAAATGTAAAATTCTTATGTATCTCTTATACTTAAGTTCCATTCATTCATTATTCATACGCCACTTCATAAAACTGTAAGAATGGCCAACTTGTGATTCGTATCAAATATTCGACTCTGTAAAGGATTCTGTGCGATGTTTGAATTGTGAAAGGGTTACATTCCTGGACAGGTATGCTTTGTGTCAGTTTTGGGACATCGTACAGTGCAATTCTAGCGTGTTTAGTTTTTTAGTCGAGATACTTTTACATATTTTTTTTATTTTTAACCCGTAACACAAGGCAGTTACATGTAGTTGTTTGTTGGTACTCGTACATCTAAAATAATGTCCTTTTTTTTACTATGAATAAAATTGACAAATTTAGTTGGAATTTTCTGTAAAGTTTCAGCATAAGCAACCATCATTCAGCATCCATTGTTTATGGTTTTTTAACACTGGAGCCGCCATTGTTGTGATTTTTGAATAAGAACTATTTTAAAATGAATGACATATGTGACCAGATTTTCACTCTGCAATATAAGAATAAGATACAGTTAACAGTTTTGCGGGACAAGGTTTTTATTTTTAAGTCATTGTTCATTGTTTTAAATAAAATAAAAAACGTTAGCCGGATTCCAGGCATGTGTACAGTTGCCATCAGATACAAGACATAGGACACCCCCATAGACTGCCGCGAGCAGCGATCTCTGAGCATGGGTTTCAATATCGTAATCAACACGCATGGCCGGCGGGTTGGTGATCGCAGTGTGTTCCACCATACTATAAAGTATGCTGCTATTTTATTTACATACATTTGTCAGACTCAACCGACGCGGAGTAGGTAATAACCTGCCGCAGTTGTAAAATAATAGAACGTCTCTTAAACATCAATTTGTGGCTGTCATAATAAGTGGTCGAACACACTACGAATACCGCAGTTAAAACGCAACGAATATTTCAAGCATTATTATTACTGATCCAGATGAAACTTGCCGGTCCGAAATTTGACTGTATGAAATCCCTTAATACGAAAATTTTATACAAAGTGATCAGAGGGAGTTTCTTTTGACGTAAAAAACCGTTTACGAACGCGTAAGTGATAATGTTATTTATATGGGAAACGCAAACGCGTTCGTGACGTAAAGTTACGTTAAAAACTTACACTCAGTACCCTCAGTAGGTACTGGGCTCAGAGGCTAGCGCCTCCGAAACCGCCACGAAAGACGATATTAGTAAATGTCGGACGATTGTCTCTGTCACTTACGGCTTGATTAGAGTAAAGGAGAAAGATGCTTGAAATATATGAACTTCGATGTTCGCGGTACCGGGCCAGGTATATTATATCAAATAACATCGTGAATATAATATGTATAAAAAACCTTTTATGCTCTAGGCTTATGAGTCAAGAAACTATTCAGTTTTTTAGACTAAAGCAGTAAATGTGGAATTAACTCAATTTTTACTTCACTAGGACACCTACTTGAAATTGCCTTACAACATAAAGAACTCGCCACTCGATTCAACTAGTTCTTTCGGAAAGTTGAACCATCTTTACAATTCTTCACGGCTCGGCCGGAGCTCAAGGCGTAGGCAGTCGACTTCAAGCTACCTAATTTAGCTCCGTTCCCTCTCAAACCATAGCTCTGTCACTAGATGAAGCATATTTATAGATCCAATTACTTATTGAATATTATAACCCCATATATTTTTTCATCCATTTTTAACATATAAAGTTTCATGGTGCCAAAGTCGGGTTAAGTATGTCTTCTGAATCATTAGGAGCTTGAGCCTTGAGTGTAAGTTTTTAACGTAACTTTACGTCACGAACGCGTTTGCGTTTCCCATATAAATACCATTATCACCAACGCGTTCGTAAACGTTTTTCACGTCAAAAGAAACTTACACTAGAGCCTCTGTCTTTTTGCATACAGTAGTACATGTTTTTAAGTCGCACTCTTTGCAGACTGCGTTGTAAATATATGGGTGAATGTAAAAGACAGATCGTTGATCGTCAGATATTTGGAAAATAGCTAAAATTACATAAAATTGCAAACCTCGTAACTCCTTCGAATGAATTTCTGGCTCTTGACACAGGGAAACCTAGTTTCGAAAGCCAGGCGCCGATGATAAATGTAATGCCTTTACTGTTTTTTTTATCGTAGTTAATAGGTTTGCGATTTTAGCCGACGAGGTGTAACAGTTTTGTGACATTTAATAAAACCAGAATTCAAATCACTATAAGTTACCATGCCACGACAGAAATATTCAGCGTTTTTCTTTTTATAAAGCAGTTACTACTGAGAGGTAATCTATATATTCCCGACGCCCAGGCGAAACCACCTAACTTACCGATGCCTTTCTTGGGAGATTTAATTAAAAACCTTTTAAACGAGAGGAACTTGGGTATTAGTCTATTGGCTGTTAGTTAAATATACAATTTGCTTGTTGCAGTTACTATATTTGTTTCTATTGAATTGAGTAGATATAATAAAGTTATTTATCATACAAGTGTGGAAAACCCTAATTACCACACTCGTGTCATATAATGTTTTACATTGCATTATGCGAGGAAAAAAACAATGTTTGGCGGTAATTAGATAACCTTAATTAAACATATATATTAGGGACTTAGTAACACACTGTGTAAATAAAAAAAAACATGAATACATACAATAGTTTAATAAAAGTAAACATACCAAATAAAACAGCAAAATGTACCTAAAGGTACATGTACTATACATATTTTTAATCTTTACTAATATGAAAATAGTGTACATCATTGCTGGCGTTGTTTTATTGTTTTATGTATACTTAAGTAGTTTGAAAATGTAATTCTCCGATTGTAAAATTCCTTGGTTTGGGCCACAATAAAATATTAGAAATTTGATAAATGAAAACAACTAATTTCCCGTGCGGAAAAGTAGCATTTTCTATGCGTATGTTGTCCCCATTAAAGTATCACTTTTTGAGCATTATGCACTGTAAAAGAGACATTTGTTTTATATATTACGTTTGATAAGTTAATACCTATTGACTGACTGCTGTGCTGTGCTGTGCTGAAGTGTTTCCTGTATTAAGAGGAATAACTTTAGAATAATGGATCGCATCTACACGATGAGAGTAGCAACGTTCTTGTGATTTTTTCGAACAAACTAAATAGTATTTTCAATGAAATATATTTCAAATAGTATTTCGTTCGGTCGAAATCTTTATTTATTCATATTTATTGAACTATAAGTTATTTTCAAAAGTCGTAGCGCAAATGTTGCTACGTTTATGGTGTAGAAACGATGCCTAAAGTTACTCTTATCTTATTATAGGAAACACCAGATATATTATTCTATAAATCGTTCACCGAGTACCCAGAACAAGCCTTTCTGAGCCTACCGTGGGGCTGTCCTGTGATATTTATTATTAAAATACCACCGCTTAGTACAGGATTCTGTTTGACACCCGAATACGATGAAAGCATAGATTTAACTTGTCAAATTATTCCTCACAATGTATGTGAGTGAGTCGTATAAGCAATTTGTTCCAATTCAGCTGTGAATTCTCATTGATTGCGGCACAATAACAGTTCAGCCCAATCAGCGCCCTTTGTAAGTGTTATTTACGAATAGACCTCAAAATATTAAACATTAAATTGATATATTGTTAGTCACAATATATTCATAAGTTCCCGTTGAAAATTAAGAGAAGTTGAATATAAAGTGATAGTTATTTTGTGACGTAGGTCTATACGTTTAGTATGGCTTTGTTCTAGTTGAAGGTAATAAACTAACGAAGGCTAAAAATGTACTAGAGGCTTAATTATAATATCAACACACAAATCAACAGGGGCTGTGATTTTTTGTTAGGCAAGGAAGAATCACTTTATTATTTTTATGCTCTGAAGGAAAACGGCTCAAAGGTTTGAAAATTAGGCAAGCCGACAGGAATCGAGTAATGTGGACAGGACACGCCGTCATTACGCTTCATACATGTTAAGTGTGTGCGCTATTACAACTCCAAACACTAATGAACCGACAGGCTGACAGCTGAACTAACTAGGAAAACCTTTTTTTATTATTTATAAAACTGCATGTTGTTCACAAGAGTGCAAAGTAATAGAATTCAAATTCAGACTGACTTTTTTTTTCACGTTAGCTGGTTGGATGGACTTTTATAATGATGATTTTGAATTATTCCAATTATTTAGATTTTGGTTATGTTAGCATGTTAGTATTTTCCACGCCGTAGTGAGGTGAAAAGTATGATGTATCACTCGGCAGCAAAGTTTGTTTCCCTCTCGTGCCTTGAAACCATTGCGAACACGATCTTTGCGCTAAACGAGGTATTCTCTCGCCGCTTTACAGCGTCATACTTACAGAACATGTCATGACGCGTGGAACAATTTATCGTTGACGCGCTGGGGGGTAAACAGGTTAACACTATCTTAAAGGCTTGGTCACATGGGCAGGGTGTGTTTTGTGGCGTGGCGAAGCGGGGCGCGACGCTGCCGTCCGAATGTGTGCCTTATTTCGTTACATTAGCCACACCGGTGTCACGCTCCGCTGCGCCACGCTCTCAAAACGCGCCTATCTGCCCAAGCCTTTATACATGCGCGGAAAGTGTGCACGGAGTTCAAGTCATGCCAATAACCAGTCTGTTCGTCACCTCAGTGTCCCATGACAGTTTATATAATCCGATAACAGATGACTTCGGACTTTCGCCGTCAATTAGCGGCTACCGCTTTCAACCGGTCACGACTCTCCGTGACCGTGCTTTACGTAATAACAGACCATTGTTCTCTATAGGCCCAGCTGTATGAGCTATAGGAATGCATAGTGGTCATAATGGCAATACGATATTTCATTATATATTCGTAAGTATTTTGACGTGCCCGTATCAATTACTTATTACGTAATCTTAAAATGCTCTGTGGCAGTAAAAACATAAATATGATTATATTCCTAGATATTTTACGTAGGTAATAACCGACCATTGTTCTCTATATACATATTTCAATACGATTACACGGCAATACGATTTTTCATTAAATATTCGTATATTCATTTTGACGTGCCCGTATTAATTACCTACTACGTCATCTTCAAATGCATCTTCTATCGCATTTACAACGGAGTGTTCTGAGGAATTGTTCGGATTAATCCCTGCCGCCTCTGTTCTACGCGGCAACATTTCCACCCCCACCACCTGGATAGTTGGAAATCCTCTACTGTGCGTTTCTCTAGAAACTTCCTATCTCGCACATCAAAACTGTGAAATGATTTACCGTCAGCTGTATTTCTGGACCGATACGACCCTCATACCTTCAAGAAAAGAGCGTACTCTTATCTTAAAGGTCGGCAATGCGCTTGTGACTCCCCTGATGTTTCCATGGGCGATGGTAATTGCTTACCATCATGTGATCTGTCTGTTCGTTTGCCCTTTTGTCATTAAAAAAATGCTCTTCAGTTGCAAAAAATATAAATGTGATGACAATTTTTTTTCACCCACTTTCACTAGAAAATATTTCATTACTCTAAAATATAGGAACAAACACGAGTTTTGTTATTTAACCACAAGAGGTTCAAAGTGAACCCTTAGATCCATGCTGATAGCATGTTATTGATTAAAAATATCGTCTAAAACAAAAAAAAATCACAATAGTCCTACAACGATTACTACATAGTAGTAACGTTGATTCCTTATATACTGTTCAGTACTTATATACCTTTTATGTTTCTTTTCGTTATACAAACTTACACGATTATTTACCAACGAAATAGCACATTTGCATTAATTTGGTACAATGATAAATTATGGTTACATAAATATAAGTTAAATAAAAATGAGACTAAGCTTCGTTACGCTCAGGACTAAGTTTCACAACTTTGCAAGAAAAATATAAAGTTGCTGGTATAAAACGAAGGAGTCTTAAGCAAATGTAATAAGTTTCGAGGTAATAAAGATCCTAGTAATATTTTAAATGAAATGGCATAAATGTTTCACATATTAAGGTTACCTCTTTATACGTCGGAACCTTAGTTTTGAATGGGTCATGTCAAAGGCAGTAGGTACTGACTTGTCTACTTTTTTCTGACTAGAGCTGTTTCCCACCGTTTTGTTCGTTGTACCTAATCTTAGTAACATGTTTTTGTAGTAAAGAGAAACAAGAATCGTCAAATGTTTTCTCCAATCAGTTTGAAATGGTTTAATTTAATGTCGAGTAGACTACCTCCCGCGGGTGCCGTAAGAAGCGAGAAATGGAAAAATCCTACGGACGGGTTGCAGCGTCCGTCGAAACCCAATCTACAGCTACTGCGGTCGCCAACCCGTCTGGCAAGCGTGGCGACTATGGCAACTACCCCCAATATGATACAAGTCATATTTTGTGGGAGGCCTATGTCCAGCAGTGGACTGTAGCAATAAAGAATAAATAACCAGAAAAAGCATATAACACGAGTAAGGGTCGACGTAACGCACTTTAAAATATTAATACAACTATTTCATGGTGCTACTTGTCTAGTTTCGGAAATACTTTTTTTTAAAGATATTTTAAAGGATGGGGAAGATCACACAGGAATTATAAATAATTTTCAAACTTTTTTATTTGACCCCTAAGATAAGAGGCCGACCTATTTATAATCACGATTCCAGACATGGCCTTTATGATGGAGAACTAATTTAGTTTCAAATTATCATGTACCTACTTAACAACTAATTTGAGCTTGACTGTGCAATACTAATTACGCAACATAGTTAACGAACTTCTGCATCGACAGCTAATTATGGGGGTTATAATCATAGATTTTACACTAATTTGACATATAATTTGTTTGACGCCTCCGGTGGTGAATTTAAAATATGCAGCTCACTTTTTATTTATCTAGATAACTATGAGCGTAAGTACCCAAAGAGAATCATAGCATATGGGTACACCTTACACTGTTTCTATAAGGATTACTTTAAGTGTAACGTTGTTACAAACACAACGCCTAAACTAAAACTAGGACCAGAACCAGATAAATGTACTAAGTTTTTGTTTGTAGACTTTGTACCTAGTCATAAAAAAAAAAACAAACAATGTAAATTGATATTCCGAACGAAATACGAGTAATACGCGGCATAGACATTAAGTAACGAAACAATGGTTACTTAAATAGTTTTACCACGTTCGTTCACATTAAACGAGAGTTAAATCGTGAATCACCCGCAGATCGAATCGAGATGTTTCACCGTACAGAATGGTGGTATTGTAATCTCCGTTCCCACAGTTAGTGTCGTCCTACTGTTGTTGGAAAAGCTTGCCTAGCGTAGGATAGTCGCGACTCTCAAGGTTTTCTGATAACCAATGTTCGTTGTTTTGCACGGTGTGTGAGGTATCAGACAATTTTACTATTACAAAATAATCGATGAGTTATTTAAGAAAAATAGCTATAATTTAATATATTAAATTATAATAATCCCGTAGCTCTGTAGGTATATTCGTTTCTAAATGTTCTAATAAGACGATTTGCATAACGCACACTACGTAGCCAAACCATAAAATTGTAGCCCAAGTAGTAGTTTTTAGATTAAGTAGTTCAATTTATGTAAGACCCAGGATCCAGATTTCAGCAGGACTAGCCTAGGAAAAAGTGGAGTGGTGCGACAAGCGTGCAGGAAAGTGAACCGGGGTAATAGCTGGGATAATCCTACGAAATGCGGTAAATAATGAGAGGTATGCTTTATATGTTAGTAACATTATGAAAGATACTGTTTAGACAACTCACTCGTTATAGTCAAAAATAATATTTACTGGTATTGCTGGCTCGCTTAAAGGTCGACTCCGCTAACACTCGGCCCTCAAAAATACCTCAGCGGTATAGCGGTGCTTTACGTGTTTGCAGAACATTACACCCAATAACTGGCAGTTAAACAAACTTCTTCAAAATATTGTTGGGTGTGAGCGACGCGGTATTAGGTATAGCAAGTTGGTAAGTAAAATACGTGGGAAAATGTAGATACTAAAGGTTCAAGGGAAACCTAATAAAAGGAACTTCCCTAACTAGGAAACTTACTCCCGTAAGCACGTTTCAATGCATTTGGGGTTTCTAGTTTTATACATATAAGCTATATATATAATTCTTTGCCTTTCCTAAGACTCACTATACAAGAAAAAATCCAGTTGGATTTGTTCTTAATAATTTAGGTTATAAAGTAAAATTTCTAATAAAAAAAAACATGTCTGAGTAATAAACATGGGTACTCTTTTTTTTTTTTTTTATGACAAAGGTGGCAAACGAGCAGACGGATTGCCTGATGGTAAACAATTACCGCCGCCCATGGGCACTCGCAACATCAAGGGAGTCACAAGCGCGTTGCCGACCTATAAGTGGGTTGGAGCTCTGGGAACCTTATTCAACATCAGGAACACAACACTACACACCTGAAAGGTAGCAGTGCTATTATAGCTGCGGTCTTCTGTAAGGAGGAGGTACTTCCCCAGTTGGGCTTCTCCAGATTCAAGCGTGATGGTACTTCGCTGTGCCCTACCTCTCATTGTTGGACGTAGTTTAAGGACATAACCGGGTCCAAACTCTCGGTTACAATTGAAAAAATATAAATTGTATTCAAGTAATTGGTTTTACATGTAGGTCTTGGTTCTTGGTAGGTTGGTTCTGGGCACATTTTGACGTTAAAATAATTAAATGGTATCATAACATAAAATGTAACGGCATAACAATATAAATATATCTATAGGATTTATTTAAAACACACGGTAATCGGAATTGTGAAGTATGACAGCAAACTTTGCTATTCTTTAACTTTTATTTTAAAGGCCTTTGTCTTTCATATCTTTTCAAAATGTAAACACTAATTGGCCATCAACTTTTCATTGTCAATATGTCTGCGGCAGCTATTTCATTATTGGCCTGTAAAATAATTATGCGTCAGCCTTTGTACTGTACCCACTGTGAACATTGTTTGGCGAGCGGACAGTCGGGAATCTCTGAAGGGTACTTTAATTAAGTTCTCCAACTTTCTTAGACCAATTTGTATTACACAGGTATGTTGAAGTATGAGGGGTATGCCGGGAAATACCTTGACAAGGGTTTTAAGTTTTAATTAAAATGCTGGCATATGTTCAGACTAGCTTAAGTGGAATTTAAGTCGTATGCTGTCGAACCTCGTTTGTTCGCGCAAGTGTAAGGGAGCGGTATTCGAACTTAAAAATCATTTTTGTTACGTATAATTATCAATATGATTTTTGAACTAAATTGGATCGTAATCTTATTAGACTAAAAATAAACGACTTGAATTTAATTCAACAACCAAACCTTTTGAAAATAAAAAAAATAAATTAATAATTGACATTCTTCAAATAAAAGGGTTTTTTTTAATAAACCATGCAGTGACCGCCAAGGCATCAAGTCAAGGAGAAGTGTTTACCGATGATTTGACTACACAATTAAGCCTATTTAGAAAAGTGTAGAAATCGTTAGGTTAGGTTAGGTTAGGTTAAATTAAAGAGGCTTTTGTAATAACCATAATCAGTGTTTACCTACTTAATAAATTACACATCACAATTTTTAGAGACAGTAAATAATAAAAAAAACAGGTGAGTTTATTTTTGAAGACCCCTGACATATAACATTACATAATAAACATAAATAAAAATAAATGAAAAATTATAATTAAGTATAATATTTTTTTCTTAGTCAAGTCAGCTATATTTTATATTTTTGTAACCAACTTTCTCTATAGTCCTATTTCAAAACCACAGGACTCAAGTTCCTACTTACCAATTCTCTCTGCATTGTACCTAAGGACAAGACGTATCTCCCCTATTAACACGGCCTAGTAGATCTGATGGAAGCCCAAAGTGGCTCGTAGATTAGAATCACTTCGCATTATCAAGGGTCGTCTGAGTTCATTTGGCAGAATTGAGATTATTTTAGGGACGGGACGCGGTCAATGTCGTACGTTTTGTCTGCGAGGTAGATAAATGTACCTCTCTGCGTAATACCTACATAGATTCTATTGTATTTTTAATTTCGATCTAAGGGTTTTTTTTATTTATCCCAATTTGAACATGCATAATAATATACAAAACTCTATATTATGTACTATTATTGGTTCGCTGGAGCCGTGTCGAGCTCGAGCCACTTAAAATATTTGATTTAATGATCTTAATAAATAATAGTTTCTGCAGACAACATATATAGATAATTACAGCTTGTACAGGGCTTGTATAGATTTGACACGGTTCACACGATCCACTGCTAATTTTGTAAATTGTAGAAGGTGTCCTAACATATTATATCTTGTACTAAACTGTTTGATATTGTTTTCTTTTGGGTGTACGCATAATTAATTAATTATGTAGTTTCTTTAAGATTTTATTTATCACTGTTGTTGAAAAAATAAGTCCCGCCGTAGTTTCTTGCCGGTATCCTCTCGGGTCAGAGGTGTAGGGTTGGAACCGGTGGTAATTTTTCTTTGACGTGACGAGGTTTTCCAAACGTAAAAGTGAGATATTTAAAAATATTCACCCTGAAACTTTAACTTACAAGTAAAGTTACAAATATAATAATGTTTCATACTTAATTAAAAAGTTAAGTTCAGGTTAAGTTCTTAGGGTTTTTATTTTCTTTATTATGTTTTTATACTTAATTGTAATTGTTTTAATAAATATATAGTGCATTAATAAGTTATGGGCAATCAAAGTTTTTAATTGGGGTATTTCTACGGCTTATCCGGCGGTGCATCTTACTAGATCTGACAGCGTGTCACTAATGATTAGGTACATGCATAAAGGCGAGCTCAAAAGACATCTAACAGTCTAATCCAATTGTCAAAAAGGGTTATCGTCTGAGGATATTCTAAAATAATAAATTCTCCGGACATCACTACGTCACTAGCGATCGCTGTTTTTTTTTTAGATTTCAACTTAAAATTGTATGGTACTCATCAAAATCGCCGTTTAGCCTCCTGAGTTTCTTAACTTGCCAGCTTCAGATTAGGTCTACCAAAGTGACAAGGAATATATAAACATAAAGTTTATATATTCCTTGTCACTTTGGCAGATGTATCTATGTAGATGAGCGTCGCCTAAGATTCTTCGCAACTGGTTTGATCTAACATGTGTCTACCAGATTGCTTCTAACCCGCAGGCACAGGCCTCAAGGGGGCACTGCTGAATATATCCCATCGACGTCCAACTTATGGACAATACATTCTTGGTTTTATCATCTCATGTTTGCATCTTCATGAAAAACCAGGTAAAAAACACAATGTGTTCGAACGTAAGGTGTTAGGTACAGTATTTTTCATTCTACAGGCACTGCGTCCACCGACGATAGCATAAAAGTTACAAGTGAGTTTTCTAGTTAGTATCGTTGGAGACATCATTCTGCTAAGTATTTAGGCAGTGATAGAATATAACTGGCTAAGAAAAGATTGTTTAACTCTTTTAGTATACGTATAAGCATTATTCGATCCCAACAAGTTGGCCAAAACATTGTATTTAACAAGTCATAAAAATCTTTACAACCACTGACATACACAAATGCAAGCCCATAACGTACGCCGAAGTTGGTCTATTATTTCCCTGCGTCGAGAGACTGATCAGATTATCTGTGTATCGCTGTTCGCATTGCCTTCTGCGTCCTTCATTATTGCCGTGAAGAGGTGAATGTTACTGTTTTCGTTAAGTGTACAATTTATGTAACAAAAGTTATTATATTGGCAGAATAGAGGCAAGCACATTTTAAAAATATCATATAATCGCACAAATTCAATCTTTCGTTTTAAGTCAGGGCAAACAAATCAGGGTAATAGGTATATAAAATAAAATGAAAATATACATGACATTTGTTTTTAAATTAAATGACGTCATTTCATTTTTAAGGCATTGCTCTTGAGCTATAAAGATTTTGTACGTGTCTTCTAACTAAAGGGATTTCGTTATCTTCAAACTTAAAAAAAATTGTTGTTTACGTTCACGTCACAGACAATTTCTCGTGTTTTATTTATACGAAAAGTTAGATAAAAGCCCACGTGTTGGAGTTTGTTCGGCGTTATCGCAAATTTCAAGTTTGAATTCGGTAATTTATCGCGCCCTGCATTACCTCCGTACATTGTTTCTTAGTAACTTGATTACTTCTTACACTTGCTTAAACATGAATTTCCTTTAAAAGGCACATATTTTCAGGGCAGTTATTGTTGCGATGTGACATGAATGGCAGATATTTTAGGGAAGTTTTCAATGAAAAGTGAACAGGAAAGATAAAATCTTTCTGTTAATTGTTATTTGTGAACAGAGTTAAGAAGAGTAAGTTTAATTTCAGTCCGAAATTACCACGTACGAGACAAGTGATTCTATCAAATATGAGATCCATTGCTAAACATTTGTGAATTATGGTAATTATTTTGTAAATGCCAATACATAGTAGCATTGTTCTGTATATATTTAATAAAATGATTCCCGATACCTTTGTTAAGGAAAAGGCTATAAATACATAGTAGGCACAGAGAAAAGAAAAGAAGTGAAAGATGTGTCGAAGAATTTAAAAGGCTATCGAAAAAGTATACAATCCTGAAAGAAACTAGAGTTTGTTGCAAACGGCATCGTAGATTAAAAATAACAATTTAATAACAAGCTCTTGTGGTATTCCAGATATAAGTGGGCAGGGGATTAGTTTTATTGCACCGATTAGGCCTCTAATGTTGGGGTACGTACGATTACACTATAGAGCATGTAGAACAGTAATTGCTGCAAAACGGCTGCGTAGGACGAGCAACTGAGGCTATTGTGTGATAAAGGTTTATCAATGTAGCCGTAATGCTTCCATTTACATAATTTATTTGCCTTGCGTATGCATACAATTACAGTTTATGTAACTTATTTTTACAGTTCATATAATTAATTTGCCATGCCATCATTTTCATTTCATGTCTTTTTGTATCAGGTATCGCTTCTACCGCGAAGACACCGTGTTGACTTGGTAAAGGCCTGCGCAAACCGGGGGAATGTTAGCGCAGATCACTTTAAGTTTATCAATGTATATTATTTTCTATTATAATCACATTAAGGTATAAATTTGATTCTCTGAGTCCGACCTCGGAGCATCACGGGGGATTTCCGCTTCGTGGCATCGAGGAGCATGTAAAAGGATATCGCGGCGGTAAGCGGCGGCATCCCCGCGACGCCCCAAAGTGCTCCTAGGTCCGCCGGCAGCCGGCGCTGGCGAGCCCTCGCGGTATTACGAAGCATTTCCCTCGTCGCTGTGCTCTGCGCGGAGTATAAGATACCGCGGCGGTAAGCGCCGCCGACGGCATGCCGCCGCATCCCCCGTGAGGTGCCGAAGTGTGGTGCACCGTCCATCGGCACTGTGTTGCTTGGGCGCTCTCGGTATCGCGGGGGATGTTCCCTTGAAGTAAATGCTCCGAGGTGATCTGAGCTCTGAGTGTAAGGTTTTAACGTAACTTTACGTAACGAATGCGTTTGCGTTTCCCATATAAATAACATAATCACTTACGCGTTCGCAAACGTTTTTTTACGTCAAACGAAACTTACACTAGAACCTCTGCGCTGCGCTACGCCGGTTTGCGTAGGCCTGAAGTTAACAAAACCGGTTCCTTACTTTTTTTTTGTAATTGTAACCTTACTTCATACATGCTGTACTTACTTGGATTTGTGGTTTATATTAACTATGCAGATGCTGCAGTTGATCATTAGATTTTTTATGCTTACTTCAATCTGATTACTCTGTCTAATAATTATTAACTTAGTTGATTTTGCAGAACAAAGATGAAGCAGAAAATTCAAGCTTGTTGAGTACTTATTTATAAATAGAACTACAACTTCAATAAGAAGTTCACCAAGTAACTAAGCTGCTCAATTATATTTGATTAGATGTGAAAGGCGTTTACTTATAAAAACAGGCATGATAGACCATACCTATTTATTAATTCCCTTTAGATTTATCCACTATAGCCGCCAGCCAGCACCAACATAGATAACCAGTTATTAATTATGTTAAAAACTCACTCGCACCACCATCGCCATGTCGCAATGGCGTACGCAAAAACTGGGCGGGTATTCACAACAGACTCTATTGCGCTTCATATTGCACTGAACTTCTTGTACGCATAGTTCTTAAGGATTTCGAAGTCAGCTTATACTGGAACTGATAGAGATAAAATGCTTAGTGAATAATCGTCGTTTAATAGCAATCGCTTCTTGCGGAGCAGGCTCGGTCACATTCTTAGACCCACCCCACTGAGATTGCTAACCACACATTAATCTAAAGGGCTTTTTTATTTATAAATGCGCATTTTTGATGCCATTCGGAGACGCTCCGGCATTACCTTGTAGCTATCGGATATTTATTTCGCTAGAAAGTCATAATTCACTAGCAAGTATGTTACTCTAAAACTTTTTACACCGTAACAATGGCATAAACAAACAAGAACCTAAGTATAGAATGTTCCCTTCGTTTTTAGCTTTCATTACCTTTTTATATTTTAACGTGCTTAACCTTTTTTACTATAAATTATATTATAATAAGATGTTAGTAATAAGTTTAAACAAAGCTCGCATATTATATCAGGTAACGTGTCCAAGTGTGAAAAGGAACGACATGCATAATATATCCCAAAGCATTACCGCTATAAATAAAGTAACATTCCCTTAAATTCGCCACAAAACAGAGCGACTGTATATCATCCCAAAGCCAACATCCCGAAAAGACAGGTTCGTTTAGCGTCTGAAATCCCACATAACGTTGCACACATCGACCCAAAACAAATTTCACTTTGAAGACAACAAATGAATGAAACGGCTGATAGTAACAAGCACACAAATCACAAGGATTCCGCAAGGTTGCCAGTCCAGGGACCTACGCTGAAATGTTGAGAATTTGTAACATTTGTCTGGAATCCGTATACAACACATATTGTGTCAGAATTAACGATGATTCCGAGAAATGGGAGATTTATAAATGGATTTTAGATGGACCGGTGGATTTTCAAGGGTGAAGCCGATTTATATTAGTTTGTCGATTTATAAGTAGATTTTTTTTTAAAGTGTTTAAACAGTTTGACAGTGTATTGAATTTTTGACAGTTTGTCAATCACACGTTATGTTAAAAAAATAATACGTTTAGTAAGATTTTTTAAAACGAACTGCAGGTTTTACCTAACGAAATTTCGACAGTCAATAATTGGAAGCAGAAAATATGTTCGCATTATATCTGTATTTTAGTCAGCAGAACAGTCTGGATTTTTCTAGTACTTTTTCCATTATAATCAGGTAACCCTAAACCCAACAACATCGCAAAATACATTTTACATGCGATATTCCTCGGGGTCTGAGGCAATGAATTTATCGTTAATACACGAACCAGATGTGGAATTAAGAGATTGCTTACATGATAATTTTCTGAAAGCGTGAAGTTACTGTAAGCATTATTACTTATTAAACCTAAAAGCGTTTATTACCATAATACAATTAAGCTAACATATTCAGACTTGAGCGAGACGAAACCATACGAAAATTGGTACTGTATTTGCTTGAAACAGTAGTATTATTAACCTTAATTTAATATTTCTAATCAAATAACTTAGTGTTTAACTAACAATAGATGTAACAAGCAGATAACATGTTATTTTTTTTATCGATGTCAAAAGCTGTAGCTGTAGTGTGTAGCTTGTGGAAGATCCGTTGAGATCAAGACATGATTTTAGACGGTCCTATTTCATGGCTAGTTTCATTAGCTGCTTTCGTGCCAAATAAACGTGACACCAGGGCGGTACTAATTCACAACACAGACGCTGACGTCACCGCGTCTGGGTTTTGAACTTTTGAATGACATTTATTGAGGAAAAGCGAAAACAAAATAAGTAGTAGCAAAATACTTGTGACTTGAACTTTCCAACATTTTTTTAATGATAAAGGTGGCAAACGAGCAGACGGATTGCCTGGTGGTAAGCAATTACCGTTGCCCATGCACCCAATGATGGAACACCAGGGGAGTCCACAAAAATAATCATTTTGGACTAGTCATTTCGTCATAGCTAGCTTAACAATAATAATTAAACAAATTACACACATTTTCGCACTTGTTAAGACGGTGGCATCGATTAGTGTTGTAAATTAGCAAATATACTTACATTGTTTTTCGTTTATTATTTATTTATACTTAAAGATACTAAGATTAACATTTAGTTTAACGCAACACTGCTTGGGCATCTGTTGGTGCAGCATCTACCAACAAAACTTTGCAAGTCAATTGAGACAGTTTACAGCAGCGTAAAACAATAACAAGTACCGCTACCGAATTTCTGGTCGGAATAAATCGCAGTTTTGTACAAACGTAATAGTCGTAATACTCAAGTTATATATACCGATGAGCATTATGTTATTTATTAAACATATGCCTAAATAACATATGGTTCATATAATATTTATCAGCTTCCAACATTTCGTTTGATCCAAATAAGATTTACAAGTCATACATGTTTAATAGTCGTGTTATGTGTAACCCTTTCTGTATATCCAGAAAAATAATAATATTTAACATTCACACAATTCATACTTAAATTATTTATTAATTATATTTTCAACTCTGATAACCCAAATCATACTGTAGCTTTTAGCCGCTAATTTAATTACAGATAGTAAAATGAAACCTACAAACTACATTCGTTCCAGTAATACGAGTACCTAGAAGGTTTCAGTGTGAATGTTTTCCACAAAGCTATTAAAATAATGAAAATCCCGAGCATGGCGATGTGTCGGTGCGGGACGTGTAATTTATTCACGCACGCCACGCGACACGCGGGACAGAAGGTTGGAGCGTCGAATACGACGTGGCGACACTCAATGATGAGAATTTTTTCTAACAACTTCACCCGTTTTGATTGTAGAGAGAAGTTTTGTGAGCGTGGCGCAGCTTCCCATGTACTGTCGACTTAAGGCTTGGGCACTTAGACGCGTTTTGTGAGCGTGGCGCAGCGGGACGCGACGCTGCCGTCCGAATGTGTTCGTTACATTAGCCACACCGATATCACGCTGCGCTACCGCCGCGAACACAAAACGCACCTATGTACCCAAGCCTTTAAATGCATATGATCCATTGTGAACTAATTTTATTTCTACCTCACTTAAGCTTGGTTACTAGTTACTGGGTACCTACTTGGTACTTTTACACTAGTTTGAGCGTCGAATGTAGTTGTATTAAATCTAAGTTTTGTAACTCGCATATGAATTCCAAAAAAGTAGCATATTCTAATGTGACTCTACTCTATAGTGTCAATTCAAGCTATACATCATGTATAGTACAAATATCGTCAACTATATAATTGTATGTATAATACAAGTAAGTATTACCCTTTACGTTCACTATTACCCTTTTGCACTTTTTTGGACCGCGAACGGTCCGGCTGTGGAATCCCTGCCACGGTTTTCCCAAGGGATTACAGTATGGGGTTGTTCAAAAACGGAGTGTATAGATTTATAAAGAGTCAGCAACGCACATGTAACACCTCTGACAACTCTCTGTAGTTGTAGGCGTCCATGGGCTGCGGTAACTGCCTACCAGTCATACCAGGCGGGCCGTATGCTTGTTTGCCACCGACTGTAAAAAATATTCAAAAAGTGCAAAATTATAAACTAAAAAGTGACACTTACCTGACTTAATACCATAACTAGTTGCAAGTAAAGTCACGTACAGTAAGTTTACAAGAAACAAGCCTACTGTATGTACCACTTAACACTGCCTGCGCTTGCCGAGTGGCTTTTACTTTTCCCCGAGATAGCCCTTTTGATAAGCGCCGGCTTTCTTCGGTGGGCTATGGATCACGAAAGCACAAAATGAGTTAATAAGGAAGTGACGAAAGTAAAGGCGATGTATACGTTTTGGGGGAAAAATGAAAATACATTTATTTACAGAAATTACAGTTGTATTATGTTAACTACAAGTACTTAACTAGTTACAGTATAAAATCATTTCCTCGTTGTATCGCAAAATTTGGGGGAAATATGTTTTTTATATTTCAATTTTCAGTGCTAAATATTTTTATGAAAAGTTCTTACCTAAAAACAAAGTGTATTGTTAAACAAAACGAAACATTATTATATGTATGATTGATATTGCTATACATAATGCAGTAGCAGAATCCAAAGCTTTATTCACAGTTTAACCTTAAACACAAAAACAACAACAAATATCAACAAAATACAAATAAATGAATAAGCAAAACTCCAATTGGAAGTGCAATCCAATTAAGCTTTCAAATGAACGGTTATTAAAAAGCAATCAAGAAGGCGAAGATCTTAATGTGCATCTGCCAAAATATTTAAGTCGACATAGCCTGAGTGCCATCCATTGTTACGGCAAAGAAAAAATAAATAAAAGAATTTATTTATACGACCTTGTTATAGTTTTTATAATAGCGATTTTAAAACGTGTTAACATTTCTGCCCATTTTTTGAATGTCTATTCTGTTATCACTGTCATTTGTCATGTCATGTCATGTGTCATTTGTCATTTGTTGTCACTTATCATTTGTGTTATCACAACAGTAAAAGCTCACTAGAATGAAGCATATCAATTTATTAAGCTAGTAAGTAGTCGAAAATCTTATTGCTTAGAAAAAAATAATGAACTAAAATAATGTATTAAAAAATATATATTCTTTATATTTACATAAAAATCGGAAATATGTACTTATACCTATTGAATATGTGTATAGAGTTAACCAAACTATGACACTAATTTGTTATAGATCTTGCAAAATGAAGGTAAGTGTAATAATCAGATTTAGACATACTTGCTATAGGAAAAAGAAATACCACTTGCCTTCGTGAGTTGCAATGCAAGAGCTAATACTCTCTCATAATATGCGAGACGATTTTTTTTTATGGTATCTATAGTTTTGTTGTGAGGATCTAATATCTATCAAATATCTTTATATGTATGGGAGCAATTGCGTAATACGTAATATTAACTATGACGTCACAGGTCGTCGCCCACCTTATAGTTTGGAAAAATAATACAATAATTATTTAGATCTTAAATTAATGCGTTTACATAGAAATTTTTCAGAAAAATGCAAGGAAGAAAATTATTGATTTTTTTAATACTTTATTAATACTTAGTTTATCATTTTAGGGTCAATATCTTTGAAATATTCCAATACATTTGTTCAATATTTTCTTTTTAAGATATGTTATTTATTGCTTATATCTATTTCACTTAATTTTGATAGGTTGTCGTCATCCCTATTCAAGTTCAACACAAGAACTAAATCGACTGGCAAAATGTCAATGACTTGCTTGGTCGAATATTAAATAGAGGCATTTATTTGAGGCATATGGAGTAATCAAAGTACGTACTAATTCTAAAAATAGATCTGAATAGAATATACATAAATATACTAATAATATACTACTAAATACATTCTTCTACCAGCTTCTATTTTTCTAAATCAAATATACCGACACCATTAAAAATAGCATGCAGTTGCAATGAATCACCTCATAACTTACAAGAACGAGTTGAGGTACTTGAGGTAACTCTATAGGGGGTACCGTGTGAAAGAACGGCTTAGCATTCTATGCAATCACCAGGCCGCCTAGACCAAAGCCTTTAAAGGAAACCTGGCTAGTCCTGGATAGGCCATTATACGGAGTTCAATTCTAGTACTGGTATATACCAGTTCATTATATTGATTTGAATGCAAATATATATTTGACGACAGGTCTGACCTAGTGGGTAGTGACTCTGCCTATAAAGCCGACGGTCCTTGGTTCAATCCTATTAAGGGCATTTATTTGTGTAATGAGCATTTGTGATGAGACGATGAGTATTTGATCCTGAGCCTGAGTCATGGGTGTTTTCCATGTATTTAATTAAAAATTAGTATTATACGTACACATCGTTAGCTGAGTACCCAGAACACAAGCCATCTTGAGCTTACCGTAGTCCTGTAAAGCCCGCTCTACACTCGCGGCGCGGCGCGAACCACGCGAAAGCGCGCGAAGGCCCGCGAAAGCCGCGAACCGCGAGTGAAGCTGTAGATGTTGTTCACGCCTTCGCGTTCGCGTTTCGCGCCATTCCCCGATCAGTGTCGGTTTTTTGGCCCACGACAAAGGGTATAACTATAAGGGTAGCATTGCAAGTGTGGAGGCACACAGATGTGCGTGAACTGCTGCGTAAATTCACGCTGTGAATTCACGTAGCGACTCTGCGCCGCGAGTGTTGAGCGGGCTTAATATTTTTTTTTTTACTAAAAAAAATAAACAGATCGAAAATAAGATCGAAATAACTCGAACCAGTGTCGATATTTAATGTAAGAACATATTTTGAATAACTTAAAAAAACATTTCAGAAATATTAATGCAAGTTCTCAGTTGATTGGAGTACAAGCTAGCTTCATGCATTTCTGTCAGGCAAAACAAAACAAATCATAGCAAAATCGTCTTTTTATTGACAGTGAGCAAAAACTATAAGTGACTCATTCATTATAGGCAGAAGAACGATTTTCAATCAATGATATACATCATCAAGTTTGGAATACGAAATACCTAAAAGTAAAATTTTCACTTATTAATCTTAAAGTTTGGTTAACAGCCGATTAAGTTGTCGCCTGGCTGATGAACACAGAATAACAATAACAAATAGTGGATTCACACTTAAGCCCGTTTCACATCAAGCGCGGGCCCGCGGCGGGCCCGCGTTGACACGCGCCCGCGCTTGATGTGAAACGGGCTTTAAGTTTATACATGTCCCAAATATTGCGTCTGCGAAATATGCACAAACTTAGCGATTCCATTTCTGTCTTAAATCCAAAACCATTTAGTCATATCAGACACACCAGGTATGCGCCACTGCGATTTCTACATGCGTGCTAAAACAGAAGACAATGCCAGCTATTCATAACTAATACCATTGTATTTGACTAGTAGTATACTGCTAAACTTGATACGAAACATTCTTTAGCTATGAATCATTGTTTGGGAAGCAAAATGTGATTTAAAGTATCCTTTTTAATTCAGAATCCAATTTTATGTCGATCGCGTTTCATGGAGGATTAATAATTTTCGAATTACCTGATAGATGTACAGAATGCAAGCCACTAAACTAACACAGCACATCCAATTTACGCTGGCTTTGTGTTCAGAATATTTGGTTAGTCTAAAGCGCAGCGTACTCATTTTACGAAGTATTATATATCTCACTATGTCATCAACAGTCGAGTTTATAATTAACTCATCGTACCTACTAGTAGCTCAATCGTGGAAATTAATTAGTGCTCGTATTGAGACTCTTAAACAGACGTAGCAAATACAGTAAGAATAGTGAGATTCTCTATTTTCGGAAATACAGGAAGATATTCTATTTTCGGCGTCCGCCAACTATCGGCATACTTAATTTGACTATTTTATTTTGAGGGAAGAACGAGCACATAACTGATTATTAGGGTAAGGTCAGCAACGAAGAAGACAAGACAATCATGACAAGCATTGCCTGACGTTACAATTAATAACCATTACAAATTCGACAGTGTTTTATTTCATGAGTAAATATCGCAGCAACCACACACATATCGATATTGTTTGTTATCGGGTTGAAGTAATACAGGTTTTATAATATGGAAACACATCAAAACAGGAATATTACCGGTGTTATCCTTATAAAGTCAGCCACCAGGCAACTAATTAATGTGAACGATAATATCACATGTTATAGTTCAAAGCGCTGATGGCCTAGCGGTAAGAGCGTACGACTTGCAATCCGACTGTCGCAAATTCAAACCACGGCTCGTACCAATGAGTTTTTCGGAATTTGTGTACCAGACTTGTGTATACTTACCATAGGCTTTTCGGTAAAGGTAAACATCGTGAGGAAACCGGACTAATTCCAATAAGGCCTAGTTTACCTTCTGGGTTGGAAGGTCAGATGACAGTCGCTTTCGTAAAACTAGTGCTTACGCCAATTCTTGAGTTTAGATGCCAAGGGGACCCCAGACTCCCATGAGCCAGCACAGGCGAAGAAGATGTGATGTATGATAAAAACGCGATGTGATAAACAAATTATCCAAATCACATAAAACGTAACGCTAAGTAACGGATTCATATATTATTTTATGTACAAGTCAACCAATTTGATTTGTGGGCCACTTCGTACCTTGTCACAGTGAAAATCTATATGAAAGACGCAAAAGATCTCTTATTAACGTCACTGTGACAAGGTTCGAAGTGGCCTAGAAATCAAATTGGTTGACTATACCTACACATTAAGGATTCGTATGGAATAACAGTAGTACAGACTCGTTTTCAACCTCGTAAGCACCCCAGATCTACCCCTAAACCCCATCTCCATAGTCCATATCTAAAATCAAAACAGTGTCATCCATTATTAGTCACTTAGCGGCATATTGCGCAGATTGTCAGCAAGGCACGGCGGGCATCACTTAGAGGGATATTAAGGGGCATTAGTGGATACGCCCGGCTCGATACCTATACGGCGTAACGACGTACGTTTTTGTCAATGTTTGTTCCACAAAGAGAAGATAAAACTATATAAAGCCGGAGTATTTGTTTCAAGTTAGGTTTATTTGCTTTGGGGATAGAGGTAAGCCAGAAATGGGCATCATGTATTTATTTTAACTTTTTTAGTATATGTATGCATAGTTTTTAGTAAATTCACTCTAAACTCCCCTTAAAGTGTGTAGTATAAAGGAAGACTCTAAACTTCCCTTAAAGTGTGTACTTTGAGGGGTAGTGAGTTAATTTCTGAAAGAAACTGGTATGGACACTCTTTCTATAGTATCTTTAAACATCCATACTAATTCCAAACTTACTTAATATTATAAATGCGTAAGTAACTTTGTCTGTCTCTCTGTCTCCTCTTGGTGCTTATACCGCTGGACCAATTGGCATGGAATTTGGTATGGAGAGTTAGCTACGAGAAAGGACATAGGATAATTTTTATACCGCAACCATACTTTATGAACGGGCAAGGCTGGTCGGCGAAGTCGCGAGGAAACGCTAATATTATATAAATAAATAAATTTAACCGTAGATAACAATATAAAATGCTTTTCATTTCCTCTTTATCTTATTTTGCGTCAACGCCCTAATAGTAAACATTCACATTGGATTGGAGTAACACTAAAGATATTTTACAATGAAGGTAGGCAATATTCATTTATTATGTATTCATTTAGTAAAATCAATAAAATCAATATCGAGCGCTTCCCTGTCTCTTCTTAGGCTTTCGAGCATCGAGGATATTCTCTTTTATATCGTTATTTTTTTACATTCTACATATAACGATCAAAATATTCTATAAATCACTTGTAATTAAGAGTTGAAACTTCGAGCAAGACACGTTCACAATCCATAGAAAAAACCGCCTTGAATGCTAAAGGCCTACAACGCCGAGATCGAATTCTCCAAGCCTGGCCTTGACTCCCAACCACGCTGAACTATGCGTCGCGGCCTTGCCAGCCTGGATATTCATAAGATCATACATAACCAACGCTTACTGATCACATGCTGAACTATGAATCAGACGACCAGAATAAACGCCCTCTCGATTACGTAGATTATATCGATCTAGTTAAACTGGTAAGATCGAGAACTCGACTGGCCAGAGTCCTCGCTACCACAAGCGAACATTGCGGCCGTTCCAGTTATAAAACAGCGTATCCGTACTCAAATTTCAACAACACATAAGCCCTTTTTAATAAAGAAGAATGCGTCTTGCGCTCGCGCCTTGCATCTTTTCGCGGGAACCGCGCCAGAAAGAGACGGAATACACAAAACCCGTTTCCCAAACGCCGGAAGCCTTTCTCTCGTGATGATAATGTATGCTTTGTTGTATTGAGCAGATCGTTACGGTTTGAAAATAAGATTGAATGACCTATCAAAGATAAATCAATCATTTTGGACGGCGGCTATTATTAAGAGGCGTTAGGGCGTAAATCTGTTAAGAAACGGATTTCTATATATCTGGTACTGTACCTTATTTTGCATATTAGTTTGAATATAGAAATTCTGACAGAGATTTAATGCACGATATCTGTCTTTTTAGATTTCACTTTGTCTTAGATATTTTAACTGAGAAATATTTATTTTTTTGTCATGGAAATCCAAACGGTAAAAAACTTTAGTGGTTTAGAATAATGAATCATTTTAGAGCCGATTAAATCTTTGGTGTCAACAAAATGACTGTCTGTTACAAATGTCTTCCACGCTGAGTGGCTGACCCAACCCTTGTAAATTCAAATTTTATGTAAAGGCCAGCAAAAACAGTGTCTGCTCTAGTTTAGTTGGTACAAACCCCCATAATATTGGCAACTGATAAAATGCTTTGCTGACCTACAAAATGGATTATACATGTTACAGCCAAAGTTATTCTGATTATATCGATTACCGCATCACGCAGATACACTGAAGAGTTCAAGTTAATGCATGATGATTTAATTCAGGAGTTACTTTACACTAACATATTTTACACTACATACTTTTTTTTAGCAAATATCATATTACCACGTAATGCCGTGTGATGCGCGCGAATAGCACCACCCCACCTCCTCCCGTGGGTGTCGTAAGAGATGACAAAGGGAGAAATCCTACGGACGGGCAGTAGAGTCCATCGAAACCCAATCTACAGCTACTGCGGTCGAAATCCGCCTGCCAAGCGTGGCGACTATGGCAACTACTCCCAAGATGATACAAGTCATAGTTGTGGGAGGCCTATATCCAGCAGTAGACTGCATACAGCTGAAATGTATGTATGTAATGTATATTAACACGTTATGTCCACATACAAAACGTCACAAGTCCATTAAATAAATTACAATTATTTCTTTATTTTCGCCTCACAAAGGAAAAGTTTACAATCAAATATAGATACTATAAATAATATAGCATAGCCTTTGTAAGGGACTGGAGTCTCAGCTAAGTTTACACCTGTATTACAGATCTCCAGGCCCTCACCACGGAAATACAGAGTAATTTTAAAGCAAGTATAATCAAACGAGGATCATTGTAAATTTAGCAAGGCGTTGCGGAAGCATGGATTCCTGAAAAGGTTCATTCATGTCTCATGTCCCAACATTGGGATCACGCGGGCAGTGTATGCGTTAAGTGTCCTAATATTTTTAGCGTGGTTTGTAAACTGTGTGTATGCAGAAAAAAGATTACAAATACTTAAACGGTTACAGATTAAATCTCTTTTTTAAGTTAATAACTTATGATTGCAAAAGAAATCAATACAAAATGACAACAATATGTCTTATTATTAAACTAATTAGGCTAAACAAGATAACACAATACACACAGCGGTATGATTCATTCAACCCAGTAGGTACTTTAGAGTTTATTGCACTAAGAACAACTATTATAGTGGTCCTATAGACTACTTGTGCCTATAATATCAACCGCGTTGAGCAAGCCCACGTATCGAATAAACATACCGACGTGCCATATCCAAAAACGTTATACGTGCTGTTGAAACTTTGAATACGCAAGCCCTTTTCGAATACCACAAGTGTAATAACTTTCGTATAGAAAGCAAATCGTTAAGTCACGATCAACTAGTCATTCTTGGGCGCTTACATAGTCGTTACGTGGTCATTTTATTGTCATTAGATATCGATGTTATCGACCTGATTGGAATTAGTTCGGCAAATGTTGAGAAATACGAACTTTATGTACAAAATTAATTCATGCCTTTTTTCCATATTGTAGCTCACTGTACACTATAGGTGTCAGTGACGGCAGGCAATTTGTTTCCTTAGGCAAGACGGAGGTAATTGGCTGTACCTTTTCTTCATGAGCCCATGGAAAGTTGAACTGCGGAGAAGTTAGTTAAGCCGGCGGGATTCGGCTTGTATTGAAACGCCACCGTTTGTACAGTCGATGTTAAAGATATGTTTACACTTTTGCACCGCACCTTAATTTGTAATAAGATGCAAAAGTGTAAACATATCTTTAACGTCGACTGTACATACAGATGCTTACTAAATATATACAGACATATATATATACGACGGCACCCTAAACAATATTAAGTGAATGACATTTTCATATCTATTAATATGGAACTTTATTGTTGAATATCAAATGTCATGCTTCACTTTGATATTAACAATTGACAGTTCGGGTGCAGTCGTATTTCGATGAGAGCCGAGTTTTCCCGATGGAAAAGAGTTTTGCACTTCATCTGTACATGTATGATCCATTTTAAGTTATCGCATGTGAATAATATGTATAATCGGTTTCATGAACAGTAAAAACCAACTACCATAGCGATAATCCTACCTAGATTTATTTATTAAAAGTTTATTGTGTACCTAATAAGAAGTGTATAAATGGCGTTTTTAGAGCGTGGGCATACTAGCGTTTCTATCCCGAGTTTCCTCGGCGTTCCCATATAAAATTGCACGCTTCGGATAACGCGGCGTGGCGATTACTATGGAATCGCCAGTAAAACGTCGAGTGGCCGCTTCTAATATGCCCAGGCACTCAACGGCCACTGGCCACGGGACTAATCACTCCATGCCAAAAGGCATTATCTACCAGTTAATCATCAGGACAAACAGATATTAACAGATGGTTGTTCAAGGGCCACGCGAAAATTTCCGGGATTTGGGTATAATTTAGGCTGAGTTTTTTAATACATGCGTACTGGCTATTTACAATAACGATGGAAATATATTTGTCTTAATTATTAGTTTCTTTCATACCTTTCTGTACATAAAACATACTGTTCATAATATTCTCCGTAGTCCATAGTAAACAAACCTGGCTCGGCCCAACAAATAGGTTTAGCTAACGTTGCCAATTAGCACATAATCGCGTTGCTTTTTAGTTCCAGTTAAACCCTTGTATTTGCGAGGGATATTTGCTGAGCTAACAAGTTAGAGTATTGAACCGTAATAGATGATGAAATGAGAAAGTACGATTTTTTATTTATTCCCAGATGTTCTGTAGTGTACAACAGGTTATATGCTTGAATGTTTTGAATAGATACATAAATTTCCCCCGTCAGCCACGAACGTCTACAGCTGGGTTCCGCCAGGATCCCTGAGCATGTTGGGTTGCCGTAATGCAATAATTGCCACGCGTGGCATACGGGTTGGCGATCTCAGTATGTTTCCCAGATCTAAGGGGCAATAGTGCCCGTCGCCTACTGGATTTTCGTCGCAGTTTAGGGACAATACCCGGGTCCAAGTTAACAGGTAAGTACAGAACAGACTAAAAGAAAAGAAGAATTATTTTGTCTGTCACAAGCATATTTGGTGCTAAAAGGAAGGTTCCCTACTTAATAGTTAAAATGTATTTACTTAAACCAATAAATACATTTTCATTTTTATTTTAGATTTTATGAAGGTATGTATGAGTCGTAAGAGTTTTTGCAATCGTACAACTTCGTCTTTGAAGATCCGGAAGTTTGTCATATAACTTTGTGGCGTTAACTTCGTAAGATACTTTTACAGTGTGGGTCTGTACTACACTGTACAATTGTACATACATAGTGTATGTAGTTTTAATGCATTTACCACGCAGCACGCCTCATTTCTCCCGCACTCCCACACAACTCCAATCCTTCCGGGTTTAATAAAACACCCGGACATTCCCTTACGAAGCAAAAACCATCGTGAGAATCAACACTACCAATTCGCCTCCAAATAAGGCAGCCAATCTACATAAGGCTCCCATGGCACGACAATAACAAGGAATAACCGCTGACCTTCCCGTATTGACGGTTGATCCCAACTTCCCAAGCAAACAGAGGACGAACGGGTCGATCTCGTTTGCGGGCAAACAAAGGCGATGTAATCCGATATGATGCAATTAACATTCTAAGCTTCGTTTACGGTGGTTATCAGTTCACAAAGCGCCAACCGCGTGCGGTGACGGTGTGCCAGCGCGCATAGCCCAGTCTCGCTCGCGCTTGTGGGATTCCTTTACGGGGTTTCAAACAATATGAGTAGGAACGCGCGAGTGAGATTTTATACACAATCACTCTATGGGGCTCTTCTGTATACAGAAAATTAATCTTATCACGACTGACATATATCAGCCATACGTCGGACTATAGGGGGCAGTTTGAGGCTAAGGTAAAGTTAACAAAAAAATCTTAACTTACGAGTATTATAATGTACCTAGTATTTGTAACATAGTTAATTAAATTAGTTACGGCCCTTTATCATTTATTCATCTTTAATGTGTAAATACTCTTTGAAGTTGTGTTTTATTCCTTTCTCACACCTGTCAATTGTCTGAGTGACGGATAAAACCAAACGAACTTCTTCGCAATTTTGACTTATGTGTAGTCCAAGTACGTTTATAAATAAAGTAGTTATTTGTTATGATATTTGGAACTTCACTCACTCGAAAGTGAATTGATTGATTTGCGAACATTACCTATCATTTTGACATGCCACGAAAATGCCCGCTGGAGTCCGACGTATGTGTATCACGATAGACGTAAGTCAGCTTTGAAAATAGCGTCTAAAAAATATCAGTAAATATAGTAACACACAGTAAACATATATAGGTATAGGTTAAAAATTTTATGCGTCTTTAAGTAAAATGTACGCACTTATTATATAAGCTGGAAAAGATTTCTCAAAGAGATAAGTACGCTTTTTTACCCCCATTCATTATGTACCAGGAAAAGTACCTTTTCTATTTCGTACGATAAAGTACGCATTTCGGGCTACCTCTTAGATATACAACAGGATCAGACATAAGAGCAATTCATTTTCATCTATACCTGACGTTTATAGCGTAGTACCTTGACGTATTGGTCTCTTGAGCTAAGACAATGCACTCGAGCCCCGGTACAAGGGTCCTTGGCTTGGCTAGCTTTGACTTGTGAAGATGTCTTCATAGCATTGAGAAGGGTTTCTCAAACTAGAGTATTCGAACCTCAGAGTTCAACAGTCATTGTAGACAGTTCGCGTAGCAGCGCAGTATGGCATGTAACGGGCCATGTGATAAAATAACGAGTTTTAAAAATGCACTGATTCGCAACTGTCAGATATTTAAAGGGGCATAAAACTTTGAGAAACGCAGGCAGTGTGCCAGGTATCAACGGATGAAAGTAAGGTAGGTTCATCTTGAGCTAACCAAGTGATCATACGACGTCGATGTTTGATACTACAACGTGCATTGTGCAATATTCAATTCACAGTCTATTACAGTGATATACAAAGATATTCGAGCAATCACACAATGTCGACGTACTGTAAGGTTACATTCCAATTCTGACGGCATTTCTGAACCACATTGAAGCCTGCATCATACAAACATCTGTGACAGACAGTTGTTATTCTAATGGTGAGTATAAATCAGTCAAGTTCATAGTTCATTTTATGAAGAACTTTGACAAATATATTCATTACATTTGCCAATGATAGTGCAGCTTGCCGGCAAATCAATGTCGTCAGAATTGGAATGTAACCTTTAGATAAGGCCGATGATAAACAATCGCAAATATCAATAGTTTGATTGCAATATTCGCTATGAATATCATCACAATTACATCTACTAAACATGTAGCGACAGAATATGCCATCTGATATGTTATCTTTTATAACAACGTAGGTATTTAAAAGCATTTGTAGACATATCTAAATAAGTGTTTATAAAACAAACCTGCACATTTACCTCTTTTATTGTCTAAATGTAGTCTATTATTAATAGACGAAACATAATTAAAATAACGGTTAATTAAAATTATTACAAAATTAATTACTAAACAGGAATTGTAGTTTTTTACTTTAAATACTAAACAGTATGTACATGTCTTTATTTGTATAGCAGTAAGGAAGAAATATATACTTGGCCACTGACTGCTACAACCTATACAGTGCTGACACTGCTGACTGTACCTACCTACTGATCAGTATGCCTATAGCCTACCCGTCCTTTTCTAACTATATAATTAAAAGAGGGACGGGTAACCGCGACAGTATCTCGGCTCGAGATACTGTCGCGCCCTTCTTGTGCTGAGCCTACAAGTAGTCAGAGGTGGACAATTGGCCCGCTCTTTGATACCATCAGTCGATAACATCTAAACAGCAGTTGACGATCTCTGCCTTACACTATACATACTGGATGTTTCCTGTAATAAGAGCAATAAGTTTAGGGACCGCTTCTACACTACGAACATGGCAGCATTTGTTCTACGCCTTTAAAAAATTGTGTAATTTATTACTTGTGGTTTTTTTTTCGAACAAACTAAATAGTATTGTCAATGAACAACATCCAATAGCGTAGTTGACGTTTACTGTCAGGGTGCAAACTTCATAGTTTTCACAATACATCGCATGCTCGGAAAATCTTTTTGTATTCATAATTTTGTAAACTATAACTTATTTTCAAAGATCGTAGAACATACGTTGCTACGTTTGCCTAAAGGTATTGCTCTTATTACAGAAAACACCCGATATGTTTGGAGACTTTCTTCGCGGTGTTTAACTTAATCTCAAAATAAGGCAGTAAGTAAAATCTGATAAGATACCTGGTTAAGTATAAAAAAAAACGAACAATTTTAAATAAGAAAAGTATACAGTCAACGTCAAAAATATCGGTATATTTATTTATTCATGTACTTTAATATCAAGGCAATAAAGCCTCGGTCAAACCAGCGGGCGTGACGCCACGCCGCGGTCGCGCTCGCGACCGCAGCGGCCTTAAACACATGCTAACAGGTTAGCGACGTCAAACAGACTGCGTCCCGCTGCCATCGCGCCCCGCTTCTGTCGCGCCCGCGCCGCGCGGCCCCTTGCGTCCAGACAGCGCGGGCGCAGCGCTGCGCGGCACGGACGCGGTGGCACGCTGCGCCGCGCTGGGTCTCCTCAGTCGGACTTTAAGTGGCGCGCGGTGCGTAGTGCGAGAGTGACGCCCGCATCGCGCCGCGTCCACGCCGCGTTCGCGCGCGTGATGAGGACGTGTTGAAAGCGCGAGGCCGGCGCGGTCCGCGCGCGCCTTGTTTGACAGTCATCACGCGACGCGGACGTCGCGCCGAGCCACGCTCTTTGATTTGACCGAGCCTTAAGGTGAGTATACCTGCATGTTTAGGCACGCGGACCGCATCGATTTCCTTGACCTATCGTCTCTAATTTCATCGAACAAGCCACATCCACTTTAAACAGGCTTACAATTGACCAACCGAATGAACTATTCTATTAATAAAATAAAACAAACCCAACTACTAAACGAACTCAAAAATTAGCCAAATAACTACTTCTCTGAGAAGTATAAAATATAACTTTGGGTATGTGGCGTTCTTAGATATTCTATAGTCTTTACTGGAGTATTGTAATATTAGCTTTACGGAGAAAAGGTCGCAGATAAAACTGAAGGTACAATTTACTCATTCCAGTATTTTTATTCCTTGTTTATAGCATACGTAACAACAAAACAGCTATTCCACTTTTCCTGAGTAAAGAAAATGCAAGTCTTACATTCAACGTCAGACTTTATTCTATCAAGCAGTAAAAAGTCAAAGACCATATTCGTAAACATAAAATTAATACCAATTCGATAAAATATATCGTGCGACTCACTTGAACATATGCCACTTCAGCGAGCGGGCATACGCAACCAAAACATTTTTAATATAATTTTTAAATGTAAAATCCATTTTTTTAGAATAATGCACGTACGTTTCGCTTCCGAGCAAAAATGAACCATTATTAACGTCAAGAGCTGTAGCAGGGGTTTAAATAATTGCGCAGATCTGCTCCACTGCGATGGATAGTAAAACTAACTTACTCGAACTTTGGTGAAGGTTTTAGTGGAGTTTCATCTTAAGGGGGCGCCGAGCTTTTCGATTCAATGGGCGATCCGCTAATGAATTTAGGAATTTCACCGTATTATCAAATAAATCAATTTTTTACAAATGTAAGACATACACGTTGTAGAAGATAAGTAATTTTGTTGTATTCCAATATCTTTTAGAGGTCACTTTGGATGTCATTTCCATTAAACAAAATTCAAGTAATCGTGTTTCTGAATCGTATGATTTATTGAGTTAATCCTTAAATATTTAACTTATGACACACATTGACAAATAAAAAGGATTAACTATACAAAAAAGGAATCTAGTAAAGCAAATTATGTTGTAATTTCTTCGGCGCAGCCTTAAACTCGGAAAAGCAGTACTGCGGATAGGATTGAGGTAGAAAGAAAGTAGTTACTTCCACGATGAGTGGTTATGGCAGATGATTTGCGCTGTCCAAACTTGTGCATTGTTGGAAACTAAAAGCGATGATTTTGCTCGACATGGAAACTATGAACTTTCGTGGGACGGACTGACTGACGTTGCCACACCCACAGCCAGTAGGCAAGTACCAATAAGTACCTTTCGTACAGGCTTAACATTTCTTAAACGACTTTATACGTATAACTATTAAAAGTACTTACAAGCGGCAAAGCGTCCGTAAATGCCGAATCCTGCCGGCTTTACTAACTTTCCCATTGTTCAACTGTTTTCTTGAACTCGTGAAGAAAAGGCAATCCCATATTGGGTCCGTCTTACCTGAAAAAAAAGTTGAGACGCCGGCACTGGTAGGAACTGTATTACTTATGCACTAATTCTGTTTTAATGCATGACGATAAAAATAATTTGTTTGAATTGGAACTTTAATACGCTATGAACAAAGTTGAAAATTAGATATACCCATTGCATTTAAGAATTAAAACTTATGTAAAATATAAATGATTTCGTTTATTTACATATGACGTCGGTAATATAGATCACAACAATGCAACCTCTTTCGTGTCAGAAGTCTGACAGCAACGTGAACGGCATCATTAAGAAATGGTCACACTGAAATATCGATAGCTCCAGTTCCATAAATACATATCTTGAAGTAATGTCAACAACAACAAACTACCCTAAGTCAAGTAGGATAAAGTCGACTATCGGCTGCATTGTGTTTGTTTGTATCGAGAGTGATTATGTCCCTAGTGTCGAGTGATTGTGGCCGCCCTGAGGAAAATCACTGAATGTCAGGCAATGCAAAATCGGAAAAAGTAGCGAACCAATTGTTCTTTTGCGTAAGTGTTTATATAACGTTAATCCAAATAAGTAAGTAATACTTACTATGGTTTCGAAGTTTGGTACAGGTTATAAATTGTTAAGATTTATTTATTTAATTTTAATTGCATAAAAGGAAGTGTACAAGAGGCGGACTCAATGCCATATGGCATTCTCTATCAATTACCCTTTGGATCTGTATCAAACCTAAACTTAAAATTGATGCAGGATCGAAGAATAGAAACACACCTACCACGAAAACACATTCATTTACACAAAATAAATATTGGTCTGAAACAGCAATGCCTATTAACACATACACCTTCTGCTTTCATTGTTATGTACAATGGCAACAAGAGCTTAAAGGCTTGGTCACATAGGGCGCGTTTTGTGGCGTGGCGCAGCGGGGCGCGACGCTGCCGTCCGAATGTGTGCCTTATTTCGTTACATTAGCCACACCGCTGTCACGCCCCGCTTCGCCACGCTCTCAAAACGCGCCTATCTGCCCAAGCCTTTACAGCTGACTTAATTAAGTTACTAATAACTATTACTGTTTTATTTATTTTCTTATAGATGTTTATAAAAATTAAAAATATTTTTTGTGAGGTTACAATTGACATATTCGAAATTTAAGTGTAAAACATAAATAAATAATTTAGATGATTTTACTAGTGTGTCAGACGTGTAACGAGGCGAGTTACTACGTTTCGATTTAAAATTCCTCAGATTAAGACAGTAGTATTTGATATATTTGAAATAGGT
Organism: Grapholita molesta; assembly: GCA_022674325.2. Taxonomy (NCBI): domain Eukaryota; kingdom Metazoa; phylum Arthropoda; class Insecta; order Lepidoptera; family Tortricidae; genus Grapholita; species Grapholita molesta. Next base: position 9,432,959 of record CP053135.2, on the reverse strand, counting down.
AGATTAATTAACACTCCCTCACTGTTTTACCAAAAGTAATTTAACTTAAACTGTTTCTGTTTATTTACTTTTGGTTTGAAAGATGGATAATTTATATTTAATTTAGAATTAGCACCTGTGTTATAACTTTTCGCGCAAATTGAATTTCTGTGATTGGATTCGAGTTTCGATGTGAAACTTTAGAGAATAGCCATTTATTTTCTTTCAGTAAATAGCAATCAGAATTCAATATGTATGTTTGTGTGTTTGTGTTATAATTTAAGTGAAATTATTTTCTTTGTTACGTGCAATGTTAGAATTTGCTAATCATTGCTCGCGTGAAATATATAAAATGTAAGTAAAATAAAAGTTATTTTTTTTCGCATACATTTTTTCCCTGCTTGCCTATTGCAAGTACTTGTCATTTCGATTATAAAGAATAAGAAAGCGTCATTATTTATATTGCTTACCTACCAGCATATTTAACACACCAATGCTTTAATTAAGCCACGTAATATTTAGTACTTATCAGTAGAGGCGCGTCAATTTATGTCCTAGACAAGCCGGGAAGCCTGAATTATTCTGATAATCTTTGTCGTTATGGAAAACTGCTCTACTATCTGAAAGTTAGGTCAAGCCGGCAGGAATCGAGTTCTAAGGACGCGCCGCCACTGGTACTTATGTAACGAAACGAATTTTACGGCACAACATTTAAGATGATGAAATTATACCTAATTTGGCAGACCAAAAGCCACTATCATAATAAAAAAAAAATCCTCATCCAAACTCAAACAAAAGAACTCATCCTATTGAATTATAAGTATAGTCAACCAATTTGATTTCTAGGCCACTTCGAACCTTGTCACAGTGACGTTGATAAGAGATCTTTTGCGTCTCTCATATAGATTTTCACTGTGACAAGGAACGAAGTGGCCCATAAATCAAATTGGTTGACTGTACATAATAGAGCAAGAATCGTCATCGTCAGTAGTAAACGTCTTCGAGTGGCGACCACGTACCGGAAGGCGCAGCCCCCACAAGGTGGACCGACGACCTGGTAAAGATCACGGGAATCCGCTGGAGACTTAGAATAAGACAGTATGATTATTCTTGTCTATGCTCCAAGTGAATCTGTCTGTCTAAACCGTACATTCATCTTACATCCAGACACAGTAAAAAAGAATGTGTCATTGTGTCACGATAAACAATTGATTCCCAACTCAATCGTCTGTCCCATACGCCGCGTGGGGCCCGATTCATAAAACACGCTCAATGGGTATTGTTCCGGACGGCCGGAACAGGGTCGCCGTGACGTCATGTAATTATGGCCCCGTTTCCGGCATCCGGGTGCAGTTGTTAAATTATATTTTGGTTTGATGTTTATTTGTTTTGGTAATTATTTCCGGCCGCAAAGTTATCACGAGTTAATCTCTTTTAACACACGCTATTTAAACAAGGATAGTAGTAGTAGTAAATACGATTATAGTAGGCACCAGCAGCAGCGCCGAGTCCATATTCCCGCCGGCTTTACTAACTTTCCCACTATTCAACAGGTTTCCTTGCGACTCATGGAGGAAAGACAAAGTCATATTTGCTCCGTCTCTCCAAAAACAATGACTCGCCGCCACTGGAAGGTAGCACCTATAGCTATTTGAATTATGGAAAGGCCCTAAGATTTAATGTAAGATTTATATTATTTAGCAATCTGATGTTGCCTTAAAAGCCAAGGTTTGTGTTATGATCGCGTAGCACTAGCAGCGAGAATAGATATATAAATATGACTGCTGCCACTGTACAGTCAGCGTCATATAGTTGGTAGCATCCAAAGTACTCAAAAAGTTCGGTACACCATAGAATTAGTATGGTGTACCGAACTATTTGAGTACATTGAATGCTACGAACTATATGACGCTGACTGTACCATCGCTATAACATTTGACAGAGGCTTCGTAAACCTTATTGCAATGAAAGTAAGTGGGAAGATCATCCCTCTCTTAGAACGGGAGTAAAATAAAAGCACACTGTATCAGCTAATCGACTGACAAGTCGGCGATCGAGCCAAATTACATGAGACGAAAAATGTAAGTTTGGCCTTAAGCGTAAAATACACACAAGCGACGTAAGGCATAAGGCGTAAGGCATGCCTGCGTCACGCCGCTTGAGGGTAATTTACAGTATTTACAGTATTTACAGTAATTTATATACAAACTATTTGAAGCGGCATCGTGCCTTATACCTTACTTACGTCGCTTGTGTGTATTTCACGCCTTAGACGTCGAGTACTTATATAAGTAACAAGTATACCACGTGTTCCTTTCTTCGTCAAGCCAAATAGTCTGTCACTTAAGTGTTTGAGCTTCGTCTATTTGAAGGCCGGTAGATAACACGACGTTGATGTTGGTATAACTATAAATAAATGACAAATTACTGGACATAATAGTTCTGAACCTGCTATTAATAATTGGGACCCTCAGATAAGACGAGGCCACTACCGGGTAGCTTGGATCAATACCGCAATGGTTGCGCTAATCATAGTTATTTGTATGCGTAAAGTATTAATTTATCTTGCTTCGAAGAATTAGGGACCTTGGAAATGAATGTCTTACTTATATTTACTTATTGCGGCGTTGTTCAATCATTAGTTTCGCCATACTTTTCTGTTCCTTCTTAATAACTGCCAGTCTTTGGAAATTACATTATGATATTGGTAAATAATTACGAAAATATTGCACTAAAAATATATTATAAGCTACAGTACATTTTAAATGCCATGACTATAAAGAGCTGCAATTTTGGCCACGTTTGCCTAGACTTACAAGAATTTAAAGTTCTTTATTTGGATCTTAAAGGTTTCAAAGGTCAATCTAAAGCGGTAAACTAAAGTATAAGGGCCTTTGTAAAAAGTAATAATGTGAAGTGTAGCGAAAAACTTAAAGCTATTATCTTAAAAGGCTAAACTTCCATTATTACTTCATATTGTGGTGTATATAACAACTATGGCAACTACCCCATACAAGTCATATCCAGCAGTGGACTGCTTACGGCTGAAATGTATGTATGTGGTGTATACAACATAAAATGAAAACTTACGACAAAATAAAACTCCAATTTCCCATATCTCAATTTTAAACTATACTGATGGCCATAAAGTTCCGATTCAATGTATCGAGAGAATTGTAGTGCCTTATTGACATTTGACAACAATGATAGCTCGAGTTTCTCAAGATCGATGAATGTCACTCGGGCGCGTCGAGTGTTTATAAGGCTTAACTTAATCCATGCTTCAGATTAAGTAGGTATCTATGGCAATTTAGTCACAGCTACTAATAGTTTTAGGCTCAGTCCAACATACTCATATTTATAGTACTTGCTTGCGCCTCTATTCGAATCACTTACGGATAATGATATAGCGAAAGAGATGGTGCTGCCATCTATGGTTTAGTAGCTATTATATTATATATAAATTGTAAATTGAAATAGATGTACATATACTCAAGAAGAAGTGACTAAACTAATTGGTCCAGTATCCAGCTCCAGTGTAAATTATATTTATTTCGTATTAAGTTTATTTTTATTTTTAACACATTATTATAAAACAATTCTTTAACAAAATGTCTAATCCTTTCGCATCGCAGGAACACTTTAATAAAGAGGACGACAGTAAAACGACAGTAACCTAGACAGTATGAAATTAACGAACTAATCCTTGGCCAAGATATATCGAACAATAGACACCCTAATGATAATGAACAGTATCTTATCGATATATTTATATAATCCGACATCCAGCATTAAAATATGAAAATGTTTTATTGCACAACAATTGCTTTCGCGGGTTCCTAAAATTAACCTTTACAAAGGGCAAAAAGACATTAAAAGTTTAAATAAGGTCTAGAGGCTCAATAAGGCTGAGAGAGCTCGTGACTCGCACGAGCGATCCCGGAGAACGCGTAGGAAGTCCGCAGACGTGCGACTGATACTTGCGACTGGCGATTTTCGATTATTTAAACGCAGTTGCCTTCGCTCCGTAGGTGAACAATTCAGACTAGTCTAACATAAACTAGTTAAACATTGCATTTTATGCCCATTTCTAATTTTGCCTGGATTAATTGCTTCTCAGCTAATAAATACATGTTGCTTTATTGTAGTGAGTACATAGACAGAAATAAATCAAGAATTATACTGTCTTCTTCTCACAATAATCTCAAACTAGACAAAGTATGTATGTGGTTTTTATCTTCTAGCTAATAAGGAAATTGGTTTTGCATATCTATAGTTTAAGGCGCTTGATTCTACAGTTGCTTCAATATTGCATTTATTTATATCCCTATGTACACCTAACCTAACTGTCAGTTGTCATTTTCGCATTATTAAAAGCAATTTTCAGGTGGATAAATTCCATGTTCCCAAATCCTCAGATTTTACCATATCCGCAGGTTCGCGGCAGACCTTATTGGCGGCGGCGTGACCGCGCTCGGTTTAGTAATAACTCTCCAGACAACTTAGGCGTAATTGCATAAAATCGCTTTTGTTGGAATTCCTTGCTCAATCCGCGGAGGGTCGCATTACGGTTGTTTCCTCGAAATTATGCATTTCGACAACACTATGGGCTCATTTCAAAACAATGTAAGTCTTTGCCATATGCAAATCGTTGTCACATCAAAAAGACAAAGCGTTACACGAATAAAATCAGTAGTCACAGGCAGAAAAACGTCCATTGAACAAGAACCATTATGAAAATGCACTTGACTATAAAGATCTGACATAATATGGTTTGCATTTGCACATCAACCAAATAGGTATGTGTGTTTTCAATTGGAACAGCGCCGCCATTTTTGCCGAAATATATCTGCTAAATTGCGAAATAGTTAAAGAGTTACCATGGACAATATTTAATAGTTTGTACACCCAACTAACTTGACTAACTTTACACTGAACGAGCAAGGTGCCTGGGCTAAGGAAATCATATTTGCTTACACGAATTGTATTGCAGCACGTACGATAAATGCTAATTGTCAGTGGCAGGTGTCCCAACACTAACATACATGGACAATGGCGGCGACTTTAATTCATCAGATAAGTTAAACCTTCGACTATACGCAGCAGCATATAATTTGAGCGATTTTCAAAGTCACGGCTCTTACCGCACTACTGGTGTTCTAAATGGCTTCTCTATTATATAGTCGCTTTTCATTGTCTGTGCGCTTCTTCTTCTTGTTTTAAAAAAATATGGCATCCATCAATAAATCAATCGATGATTTCGCCAGTGTCAAGTAGAATAACAAATAAGTATAATAACATATAAGTTTGCCCTTAGGTCTGTGCGCTTGAAACACAGCTAGCTAACTTTAAACAATACAATGTCATTATTAATAAATTCGAGAGGTAGGTTATTACTTATTAGGTTTGATAAAACTATGTATATACTATAATAAACTATGTATATACTATGTGCCCAAGCCTTAAAGCGTTTGAACGCTGACCACTGTACAACTAAACTTCAATCTCAAGACCTCAATGTTTTCATTACATCATGAGTCAGCCGGTCGATGGCCAATCCGCTTGGCTAGATTGATCTTCAGAAATGGATAATTTTCGAGATTCAGGAATATGAGTCAAATACTTATCCTCGATACATTTCTAACTTTATTGTGTTCTAGCGACCAATGTAGTTAGTCACAGGTCAAAGGTCCGAAACGGTCAATGCCAAAATATGTAGACAGGCATGTACCTAATTGTTTACAAATTTTGGCACATTTTCCGTACCCATATCTTGACATACCCATATCATAGTTTTCTAACTATGATATGAGTATGTCAAGATATGGGTACACAATAAAGTTAGAAATGTATCGAGGATAAGTATTTGACTCATATTCCTGAATCTCGAAAATTATCCATTTCTGAAGATCAATCTAGCCAAGCGGATTGGCCATCGACCGGCTGACTCATGATGTAATGAAAACATTGAGGTCTTGAGATTGAAGTTTAGTTGTACAGTGGTCAGCGTTCAAACGCTTTAAGGCTTGCGCACATAGGCGCGTTTTGTGAGCGTGGCAGTAGCCCATCGTGACACCGGTGTGGCTAATGTAACGAAATAAGGCACAAATTCGGACGGCAGCGTCGCGCCCCGCTGCGCCACGCTCACAAAACGCGCCTATGTGTCCAAGCCTTTAAGGCGGGTGGCGTGTATAAAATACGAAATAATTAGCGGAAGGCAAAAGACATAGAGGCTCTACAGCGATTAACACTTAGAACAGTTACACTTAATGACTCATCTTCAAATTTAAACAGACGTCTTAAGTAGTAATGTATAATTCAAGATGTAATTAGTGCTGTACGCTAAAAAGCTAGTATTAATCATGATATGAAATTATACGAGTACGCATTTCTAAGCTATGCTCCTAGAACATCGTTTATTTGTTAAGTAACAAATTTTTCTTTAGATTTGCATCGATTCCTTTTATAAGTTTAAATTGCGGCTTGGTTCGATTTGTAGCAAGTTTCAACTCCTATATTGCATAAGCTGTAAGTTCCTATGCTTTATCAATGTTATCAAATTAGTTCAGCAATGCAATGGAGGTAGGTTACGTAACCGTGTAACCATAACAAAAGACTAAATCGTATTAACGCATTCACTGCCACCGACGCACATGTGCGTTCATTTCCATAAATTTTTGGAGGGGGTGGCAGCGCATGTGTTAAAAGATTTTGCGAAAAAGTAAACAATGTTTTGTTGAGAAAAGGATAAAAAAACTAAGAACAAATCAAATTATTTTTTATGAAATATTTTTTGATTTGCTTTGATTTTTAAGTAGTAATACTACTATATAAATTAAAAGTTGAAATAGATAACATATACTTAAGAAAAAACGACGAGGACATCCGGGGTTCGTATCCCGTCTCGAACACCGGAGGTCCTCGTCGTTTTTTCTTAAGTATATGTTATCTATTTCAACTTTTAAAAGGATAAAACTTCAATGAAGTCCAATAATAGAGTGTCGCACTAAGAGCGTATAGTACACAAAATTACCTTATTATTAATTGATTAGTTATTATCTAAAACAGATATCGTTATAAGGAAATGCAAGCTATAAATTCGATATCTGCAGTCGTCAGTTTTCACGCTTACAATCGGGTTGATAGCAATTTGTCGCTGGCAATTCACAAGTGTGAGGTCAGTGTCATCAGAACCAACCGTAACTAGACGGAGCGGATAACACCTTTTCCCAGTATAGTCGCCACCAGATATATGGGAGCTGCCAAGGTGATCACAAATATTAGAACAACGCCTCTATTGTCAAGGCGATAAAGTGCATGGTCAGCCAGTTCTGATATATTTGATATCCGACTATTCACTCACGAAAAGGTATAAGTGTTAAGAATGTTTTTCTCCTGCTACTGACCGATGTTCCACGGACTATACTTGAATACAGAAATTCCGTACCTAAGATTCGACTGTAGCTATACCCCACGTAGCCATTACTATTCAGGTTACAGTTCCGAACCAGACATAAAGCCGTCCTTATACGACGTTAACAAGACCTATGAAATATAGACATTATTTATCGATGTTGCTCCCATGTTTTCTAAATCTTATATCGAATTTCTGATGCAGTTCCAGTAAAATTGTGGTATAATAGTGCAGTACAATGCACAGAGTCAATGTCCATAAATCCTTATCTGAGATAAGCTGCTACCTACTCATTTTCTACGGTAAGTTGCAACACGTGTTTGGTTGGTGATATGGTGATAAGACGCAGTTAATACCTACCTACTTCAAAAACGTTTATAAGATTTTAAACTGAATTAGGAAACTTATATTTTGTGCTGTACCTAATTAAGGATACGTCGGAACTACATGTACTGTGCCTAACACTTTTACGACAAGTACACGATAAAATACAAACTAAAGTGGTAATGATAGGTAGTAATTATTTAAGTTTTTTTTTAAATAACACTATAAGCTGCCTTGTTGCTAAAAAAAGAATCTGTATAATCTTAGACGTGGGTAGAAAGATGCAAGATAATATTTTAAAGTATAGCGTGAATACTCGTGGAATAATTGTGCAACGATGAAATATGGAACGCGTGGGTGTCTAGGGATTGAGTGCAGTGAGCCACTTCCGCGGTAGGCTTCCTGACTTGCTAGTAAGACGTTCATGCAATAAGACAGCTAAATTACGACTTTTTCCTGTCAAGAGCAGTAAGCGTAGGCTTTATACACGCAACTTACAGCCGCCACGCATAAAACTTAATGCAATAGAATTATTTTACCGGTTCCAAGTACACTCTCTAGACATAATTCGTTTATCTCAAATAGGAGCTCCTTACGCGCATTTGTAAACCCTATTCTTAAGTTGTCATATCTTAAACGCCTACAAAAAATAAAACTGCAACAATATTAATAATTTACATTAATACCTGTACTCAAGCTACTCCTGTTGAGCAAATTACACGAAACCACAACCCTATTATAGACAGGTACTTAGCCGAGGGCTGTATATGACGTGACGCCAAACAGAAAGGTGTTAAAACGTGTGAATGTGTATGGCATTTACTACGTTTTGGAAGTAATGACGCGAGTTAATAAAATACAGGTACAGGGTTGTGCCGTCACGTCGCAAGCACGCGACCTAACTGTCAATGCTGGTGGAACTTTCGATTGTATTTTTTTTTTCTTTCGTTGTATGGATTTAATAAATAAAAGGATAAAAGTAATTTGATGCCTGATTCTTCGTTGTTCCTGACTTGAATCTGACCTGAATTCTAGATAAGCCCTTTGGAATTAGTTAGTACCTATAATAGTATTTTCAAGTATCAAATAATAGACATACCCTGTTCCCTAATTTAGAGGTTGTGTCAAAGATATAAATAATAATGCCATATGTTCAAATTATAAGTATCTAATTTACAACTTTGTACGTTAGAAGTAGAACCCTATGAATTCATCAAACAAAATTTACCATAATAGGTACGGTCTGCCTACTCCAACGATTAAAACACGACAACTAGCCAAAGGTGCACAACCTTTACATTTACAAGCACATGTAGTTACACCATGGGATATCCAAAAGGACATTGCGTCAAAGCGGCGAATACTAATTACGCCCTTTTGCTACGGCGGCAAAATACTATCGAGAATCGCGATACACATATCTATGTGACCACTGGTCGACTTTATGTGCTAGGAATAAGGTTTACGTTTAATGAGGATAAATTGTCAGTTCACTAACTGTCATAGCGCGTAATCGATGGAAAAAATACAGGTGCCCCAACGGCGCGTGACACCAACCACCTTTAGCAGTTAAGGTCACTTGTCTATCCAGGTTGAGTACTAACTACACACGTAACTAACTCAGTTAAAGGTGTACCTTAACTCGTTGGAATAAGGATGACGATTGGTCAGTCGACGATGGCACAGCTGGAGCCTTATAGTCTAATTACCTGCCTCGTACGTTGCTACACACTTAGGAAAGGATAAAGGCTTGCCTTGTATTATATTGAAACAATTGAAACTTGATACTAAGTATCGCTTAAGTGTAGACGTTCCATCGATAAATATTTTTTTTTTCACAATTTATTTTGCAGACTATCTTGACTTTAGGGTTACTCAGGTATTTTTTTACTTATCTACTTCAAATCTACTTTAAAATACATAAATAATAAAATAACTCATACTGTTGCGAATTTCATAATTATGGACATTTTTGTATTAAAGTTACATTAAATCCACACGTGGTGAATGATACAAAATAAAGTTCAATATTAGTTTACAAAATTAACATCAAATCAAGGAAAAACATAATCGTCGAGCTTACTTACTTACTTTTAAATGTGTCAAATGAAAGCCTGATAAAATCTCATTAATAAAAAAGTTGTGATATCGTCAAACTAAAAGGATTATATTCTCACATGTCATACAGTAACGTAATCTAGCGAGAAAATAAATAAGGCTTACACCGCACTTAATAACACGCATGCCTTCATAATATTATTACGATATTTTATTACAAATAATCCGCTATCCAGGTACTTATGTAATCTATATCACGTGTAACTCTTTGCGTAATGTTTATAGAAAGTACATGACAGCTATCAAGACATATTAATTAAGCTTTATTTAGAGGCCCATGTCACCCAATTTGGACCGATTTGTTGTTATAAACCGGTGCTTAACTTTGTCGTAATCACCGGCTGCCTTTTAAACCTTTAGAACCGAGCGTCAATATTTAACTTTGGTTCCTATGTGGAGGTTTTATAAAGAGTTTTATTGTTAGAAGACTTTCAAGTGCCGCTGTACAAGAGATATTAATTAGACGTTCAATTTGGACATTCATTTGTTGTAAACCGTTATAACTCTGTTGTAGAACTTTGTCATAATTACAGAACATTCCAATCACAGCAATATTATGCGTACGAAATTGTTTGAATGTGGCTATTATGTGAGCGCTACTACGTTGTGAGGCCCACCATGTCTAATCGGATGACTCCACCGGCGCTTTATAATACGATGTGTATATAATACGAGTACGTCGGAGGCTGTATGGCCTTATTAATTTTATAGGACCGCTCGCTCCATATCGAAACTAGTTTGGTCACGAGAGGCGGATGCGTGCCGACAACTAGATACTAGTAACTGCCACGCTTATAAAACTACGTCCTACACTTAAGGCTTTGGCACATAGGCGCGTTTTGTGAGCGTGGCGGTAGCGCAGCGTGACACCTGTGTGGCTAATGTAACGAAATAAGGCACAAGCCTTTAGAGCGTGGGCAGACTAGCTTTTCAGTCACGCGTTTTTACAGCGTTGAGTGCCACTTTAAATTGCACGCAGCGGAGACGCCGCGTTCATGCAGCGTGCCTATTACTATGGAATCGCCAGCGAAACGTCCCAAAACCTTAAGTCTGCAGAACATACAATAATATTTGACGTCAAAATCAATATTACTTTCTCGTGATATTTAGGGTTTTAATGATGAAAATAAAGTAATAAATTGACAGTGATAGCAATTTAAATGGAATTGTGAATAAAGGAGCCTTTAGATTTATTTGATCGTTGACGGACGGACTGATCAAATTTGTCTAACCTCGGCTGAGCTCTAACTGTCGTAGTCAAAGAAGCATGATCCTTAATACCAGGTAGCTATTATTGATCCCGGGATCAAGTTAAACTAACCAGATTCCCTGTCAAGACAAAACCGTTGTTGAACGCGGAAGCTTAATTGCCTTTGAATAATGTAAAGATGTTTCAGTATCCCTTACGTCATTAGTTACGTTCCGGGAATTTCGAGACTGATAAATGTTAACTAAGAACACTGCTGAAATACGGATACGAGTATTACCTCAGTGTCTGTATTAGTTGTTCCCTGTACCCTTACCATGAGTTTTGACTAAAATAAAATAGTACAAGCAAGATGCAAAGATAGTAAACTCGATACTCTTTATCGAAAACGTGAATGTCACAACTCATGGTAGGTACTGGTCATTTGTAAACTAACTTAAACTAAACATACAAAGAACTAACGGCAGTCGTTCAAAAATGTGAATGAAGATTGGTGACCGTTTTTGGATAAATTAAGTTTTCTTTCGGGACCAGAAGTACAGTCAACCAATTTCGTAACTTGTCGCAGCGACATTGAATAGACACCCACCGGGTATACCTACCTTAAATATGTGACATCGTGAATTAATGAAACAAATATAATAGAAAATCTTTTACATATTTAGTATTTCATATACTTTTAACATAAATTTAATATTTATTTACTGCAATCCGATAATGCTTTTATGTTTATTGGAAATGATAAGTACAAAATATTTTTATTTTCGTTTGGCATACTTCGATCCAATAGTTCAAACTACAAACCAATAGCGATTTATAGAACCTTAAAAAAACGAAAACGAGAACTGATAACAAAGAATATAGGTCCTGACATATATTGTAACGCAGTCGTTTCGCAGGGCCCGAAAACATTCTAAGACTTATCTCCGACTGTTAGTTTTACACGCGCGCCATAAAGTTAAACTATAATATTAATAGTATCAAAACTAGATCTTTTATAAACCAGGCTGTCAAACGTGATAAAGAACTGATGAAGTTATAAACAAAGCGCCTTATTTTGCGTGATATTTAGGTGGGTATCTAGCAGTGAAAACTACCTACGTACGCTAATTATATTAACTAGAGAAATTATCTTGCCTCGGCCGAGCAGTAAACGTATAAACGAGGAAGAAAGCTATGATAAGAAACAAACCTTGTTTTGTACTTAAATAGGTTTTCCGCACAGACTTTCATTAACGCCAGACTGTGTACTAATTTATTCTGGTGGAAAGTGTACAAAGTTAGCCTAAGAGGCGAAAGAAAGATACTGTCTATGTTCTGAGTAAGAAAATGACTGGTCAAGCTATAGTTAGATAAATTACCACTTACATGTCTACATTCCGGACTTTCTCTCTTTATCTTACTTTGAGATGCTTAATTATACAGCAGTTATTTAATTTCTATAAAACGCTAGCCGAATGAAATGTGCCATTGAGTTATCTATGAATTAATAAGCAGTTTCTTCGTCAATTATCTAATTGGACAGACTGACACTGTATTAGATAATATATTGCCGATAGATTCTCGGCTAGTTTACGAGTATTGAAATTAGTTTTGTAGTGTCGAGCCTTGGTCACGAAACAGCGTGGTATTTAATGTAACCATAATAAACATTTTATTTCACCGTTCGTAAACCTTGTTACGTATGGTATGTTAAAAATCTAATGGTTATTATAAGATAATCACCCATTTGTCTTGTCTCCAAGTGTTTATTATAATTTATAAACCAACGTCTATATAAGTTTTGTCGTAACTATACATCTAATAAAATAGCACCTTCCTAATCAACGTCTATGTTAGTGTTATGATTTTTTTTTCACGAATCAATAATAATGCAAACTCGGTATTCGTTCGATTTCACATATTGAAAATTTAGCAAACAAACAATCTAACAGCCTTTTATTACATGACAGAATATCCACCTAGACATGTGTCGTGGATATTATACAATGTAAATACGTTAAGAACAAGCTAGTATAAACCTAATTTAAACGATTGCCTAATCACATCACCAGCTGGAAGTTGCGGTCCAGTATAATAAAATGAAAATAAGAGCTGCATAAGCCCGCACAATACCATTTACACCTATATTTACGCAACTGTGCAAACTAGGGCGATTCCTGCGCAAAGCCAAATACTAAACATCGGGCCGTTTGGTAGACATTGTAATGCCTAGAGTCTGACACACAAATGGATACATACATACTAGGAAAGTAGCAAACGGTATACATTTATTTTTCGCCAAACTTAGAACAGTTTATATATTTATACCCTATATACCTCACCATGAATTGCTCTATACGCAAATATAGAGTACCGAGTCTTATGATTTACTAGTGAGATATTACTGACAAACCCTATCATAACCCTTAATTCAAATCTAAGACAGCATAAAAGTACCTACGCATGGCAAAAGTATTTGGAATGACGCTGTTGACTCCTCAACATCAGATTATTCTTATAATACCTATCTAGTATTGTAAATTCTGTACATCTGTCATTTCATTTTGCACGTATCTATTCCAGGGCGAGGGGTGATCGTGGGGGAGACGCACTTGTCCCCTAATTCTTAATAACAGCGCAGAGCACACCTCACATCCTCAGACTTGGTATAACTGTCAGCGCGATTTGCGTCTTGTCTGTGACGCGCATTTCGCACGGAAAAGTCCAATATTCTCCTAAGCCGTTTATTCGCGTTTTCTTTAGGGATTACTTTCAGGGCCCGGCCATTGTTGCGCGGCCCATTGTCGTGAGATCAGATAGCGACAATGAGGCCGGAGCAATTAAATGTTGCCATTAGACTGCTGAAACAATCCACAATGGTCGGCCACGTGAGAGGAATCGCATGGGAGTTTTTTCATCATTAGAATGGACTTGAAAGATTCACGGGTTATACGGTGCGGTCAAATTGTTATTGTTTTGACTAAGAGATTCATCGGAGTAGGTAACGCCTGACATGTTCGTTTAATTTGCCTGTTCAAAAATTTTACCAAAAGTAGATTATTTATTGCTATTGCCCAGAAAATAATAGCATATATAAGGGGCCCGTGCCCACGCAGATGGGAAATACACTGTAGTCAAAGTAGTCCTTATGAAATGGGGAATATTTTGTATTTACCTTGGAAATCATTATTAAACATGAATGTGTTTGTCATAAAATCGATTCGGGTGAGGAAGTGTCATTCACGATTCAATGGGGAAGGGTTACACGAACGGCGTGGGCGAACACCGAACCGTGAAAAGTGGACACACACATTTAATAGAATAGGTACCCACTAAGTATTAGGAGTCATACAATCACTACTGCCACATACGTTACATTTAGCAACCTTCTGGCCTAGATGTTAGTGACCTTGCTTACGAAGGAGGAAGGCGGGACTTCAAATCCCAGTAAAGCTAATTCAGTTATACATTACAGTCACGTACATCTTAGTGAATACATTTAAGTGTGTCCGAACGCAGACAGTGTATTTATATGTCATACTTAATCATATCATTTTTGATGATGCTGTATGATTTATATTAACAGAGCAAATTCAATACTTCAGTAAATGTCTCTCCCATATCTGTCAACGATCGAAACAAACATCATTCGGAACGTGACAAGCGATGTCGCCATTTTTCGCTCCTACTGCCTGACGATCGGCTTCATCGGAATCCGACTCTACAGATTTCGGGAGTCACTAAGTAAAAAAAGCCATTAAATATTTACCTTAATCCCTATAATACGAAATGCCTTACTTGCACCGTTTCCAAGAAATGTCACTGATAATACAATGGACGCAGCGGTTAGAATAATGGCCATCTCCCGGATATGCAAATTCCCGCGATACCAAGCACTATTTCTGTGTTATTGTGGGAAAAGATAGTTCTAGTACAAATGGATTAGATGTAGCAATCAAGGTAAAAGTAGAATGCGGAAAAGTTGCAATTGTTTTACACGAGTTTCTCATCACATGATGGCTCGAATCCTTTATCGTCTATTTGTATCTGCTAATCATAAGGAAATGTCACTAAACATGTACACTTCCTTTGGTATTATTATTATTTCTCTTTTGCATTTGTTTCATAACAAATGCTACATGTTGTGGTATTTGTAGTATAGGTATTTAACTTTGTCCATAAATAATGCTCTATAAAAAAAACCAACCGAAGCAATACCACTAAGGTTCTGTTTTCAATCGTTCCTTATGTCACTGACAGCTGATTGGATAATAGTCTTAATTAAGAGGAAATTGTTGATTAAAAATAGTACATTAATAATTGGGTTCACAAATCTGAATTTTCTCACATTTGGCCGTGAGCGTGCAGTGTGTACGTTTGGTTTACCATTGTCAAAACTCTTTGTCATCTACCGATTCAATATTTAACTATTATAATCTAAGCGTAGTACATATATACAAAGTGACCCCTTGTCGTAGCTTGATCAAGAACTATGACAACGGGTCTCCCGAAATCTGATGGCTTTAAGATAGAAAAAACCCCAATCAAGCAGCCTAGCTCGCGGCACCTACACTTGCCGATTCACCAAACCAGTTCCGGGCATCCACTTGTGCTCGGCCAACTTTCACGAGATTCCTCGGGGCCCGCCCGCCGACTCGTGAGAACTCCGGACTGTCGAAAATTGGGAATATTTGGGCGAAAGTGAAATACGCTCATTGATCTTTTATTAAAATTGTGTTATTGTAACAAATAAGTAATTTTTCTGACAATAGTTGACAGTGTAGATATGTCGCTTAGTCAGACAATAGAAACTAGCAAACCAACTAATTTTGAATACTAAAAGCAAACGTTGACTTCATTTTCGCGAACACTAGATTTTTTTGACATTAATATAGTAATAGTGACCAAGTTAAGCTGACATTGTACAAATGATTCTGTTAATGTTTCTACACATTGCTCTTGGTTAAGTGCACACTAAGATGCAGTATGATTCCTATAAGGGTGCATCACAATAATGATTTTCGAATCATTATAAAATCGCCGAATGAGATCGCACACCTTTTAAGCCTCGGTCAAATCAGAGAGCGTGGCTCGGCGCGACGTCCGCGTCGCGTGATGCCGACGTGATGACTGTCAAACAGGGCGTGCGCGGACCGCGCCGGCCTCGCGCTTTCAACACGCCCTCATCACGCGCGCGAACGCGGCGTGGACGCGGCGCGATGCGGGCGTCACTTCCGTACTACGCACCGCGCGCCACTTAAGCCCGTTTCACATCAAGCGCGGGCGCGTGTCAACGCAGGCCCGCGGCGGACCCGCGGCGGGCCCGCGCCGCGATTGTTCAGCTAGTTTTAAATGAACGCCTTCACACAGCGGCGGGCGCGGGCGTGCGCGGGTCCGCGCCACACGCACCCGCCCGCGCCCGCCGCTGTGTGAATGCGTTCATTTAAAACTAGCTGAACAATCGCGGCAGGCCCGCCGCGGGCCCGCCGCGGGTCCGCCGCGGGCCCGCGTTGACACGCGCCCGCGCTTGATGTGAAACGGGCTTTAACGTCCGACTGAGGAGACCCAGCGCGGCGCAGCGTGCCGCCGCGTCCGCGCCGCGCAGCTGCGCTGCGCCCGCGCCGTCTGGACGAAAGGGGCCGCGCGGCGCGGGGCGCGACAGAAGCGGGGCGCGATGGCAGCGGGACGCAGTCTGTTTGACGTCGCTAACCTGTTAGCATGTGTTTAAGGCCGCCGCTGTCGCGCGCGCGACCGCGGCGTGGCGTCACGCCCTCTGATTTGACCGAGGCTTTAGACAGCTCATCGTGTCAGCTCATCAGACATTGAGATTCTCCGTACCCTCGTTGCCCGTCTGGACTGCTACATAATAAGATATTTGGTGACTATTTGACTAAACACCGCAAGCGAAACTATTAACGATGACATTTTACTTTATTTTCTGGTACTTTACTCTCTACTGATTGTTCACTTTTTTATGTTATTGTGATATGGAGTAAACTGCCTGAAATAATAAATTCCAATTTTTTCAAAAACGAAACTGATTTAGGGTGTGTGCACACTAGCGTTTCTGTCTCGCTTTTTCTCGGCGCGGCGTTCCCATATAAGCAACGTACTCAGACAGTAAATGATTATGAAACGAGCTTAAATTATGTCTAATTCTGTATTATCATTATTGTTAATGGTTTGCTATTGTACCTGCCTAGTATACCAATAGTCTATTTGACAAGTGAAAGCATTATGTAACATCCTGCATTCCACACTAGCCATCCTCGCAGAAATGTAGGTATGTCGGACTCAGCTATTTTATAGTTTCATACCTAGTCATAAAATGATTTAAAAGGAACAATTTAATACAATTTTAATACAAGCCCGATCATTTAAAAGAGGTTCGATTGCGATCACTCTTCGTCACCTGCCGAACTTGGGAAACAGAGAGAGACCACCATATAATGTGCTGCTATTAACTGGTGAGTCAACGTTACTGGCCAACCCTTTTGACTTGTGACGTGTACATACACTTGACAGTTATTTTTGAGTAAATAAAAAAAGATTTATACCCATCACAAATATTTGGACAAACAGGACAAGTGTACTGGCGCTACTATATGCCAATTTACCAACTTAAAGTTATGGGTAGGTAAAAATATGGGTAATAAAATGGATCAGGATATAACTGACTGATGAGGCTCACATAGTAGTATTTTACAAGTACAATAGGCAAGAGTGATTAGACTGTTACTGAACCAGCGTGCTACACCCTCGACCTCGAAACTTACCATCAGGTGCGTCTAAGGTCAAACGCTGGTCAGTCTTGTAGAAAAAAAACAAAACATAACGAGGTCATAGCAAACGCTAGCTTGTATCCTAAGTTTATTCCAAGAGAGCATTTTATAGTGGCTAAGTGGAGTTCACAAATATTAATACATATCACGTTAAACCAATAGTATAAGTTGTAAAGTTGTGTACATATTTATAAACTAGACCTACACCTAGCCTTGGAATAAATAAATGTTTCTGTTACATACATATGCAATTGGAATGAAGACTCCGATTTCGCTGTTAAATTCTTACCTTTTTTAACACATGCTCAGAGAATAACAGCGACTAGCAAGAATTTGTTTTTCTATACAATTCACTAGAAACGCAGAAGGGGTGCATCATTATTGTAATTTAGATAATCTTTTTATTGTACGCAAGAATTTACACCTGTCTATTACTACTCATATTGCGTGCTAAACATTTAAGTGTTTTTTTTACAAATTGCTTAGCGGGAATACTCTTTAGGTTAAGACTAATAAAAAAAAAAAACAAATGACAGTACGTGACGATGATAATGATAGCACTTCAAATGACTTGCAACAGCTTTAAGTTAAGCATTATCTTTATTTTATTTTATTTTATTATGTATGAAGTCGATGAGATTGAAGCCTAGCGCCTAGCGGTAAGAGCGTGCGACTTGCAATCCAGAGGTCGCAGGTTCAAACCTAGGCTTGTACCAATACCAATGAGTTTTTCGGAATTAATGTATGAAATATCATTTGACATTTAGATAAGTCACTTTTCGGTGAAGGAAAACATCGTGAGGAAACCGGAATAATGCCAATAAGGTCTAGTTTACCCTCTGGGTTGAAAGGTTCGATGGCAGTCGCTTTGCCAAAACCAGTGCCCACGCCATATCCTGGAATTAGTTACCAAGCGGGCCCCTAACCCACGGGTCAGCCGAATGCCAAATGCCGGGGCTAAATAAACAATTACATCAAATTATTAGATACTTAGGAGTCTTAATAAAAAAAAAAGCGAAAACTGGTAGCTACCTAAATATTAGGCAACAACATATTTGGCAGAATTATATAGATAATCAAAAATCATGTTTTCCTGTTAATGGATTATTGATAAAGCATTCGTCAAATTCGTCAAAAATACAGTTAGGTACATTCGCATGCTGCGTTTCGTAATATTATCGTATGCACAAAAATAAATCGAAAGGTGAACGATCGACAGGCATCACGTGTAACTCATTTGCAAATATCGCGTAAGGACGTGTTAAAAGAGGGTCATTTAAGTATTACATACCTACTTAAATGACTTGTTTGAACAGTTATAATGGTGTCTTGAACGATGAAGGTTGCAATAATATACCACACTCTCATTATTCTTCCCTATATTCCTTGTAAATCTTAGGCTAGGTCTTATATAATATTTTTATAAAAGTAGAATATAAAATAATAAAAAAACCTAGTCTAGAGAGCCGCCAGCAACGGGGCAGGGCCCAAGCTGCCGGTGGTTAGGGGTGCAGAAAAAAAAACCGTCTAACTAAAAAAAAACACTCACACATATACAGGTATCACAATTTTACAAACGGACGCATTGTATTAGGTATAAGTATCAGAGTACTTATGTAATAACTCAATAAATAAAAATAAAAGTACCTACCTACGTAATGATGAATTTCCAAGTAGGTAGGTGCCTGCAGCACATTGAGATCCGTAGATCGATGTGGTTCGGTCGATCGAACGCTCTATTGTACTATTGCAATCAAGGTAGGTACCTGATACTAAATATGTATAACTCAAAACTAGGTACCAACTTAGGTATACCTACCTATGGATCAAGTCTATCGCCAATTAATTAAAATATAATTATCTTCCCGAGTAATGTTTTGCAATGACAGTTACAACGACAAGTCACGTGATAATTTCTATTTATTATTTTTCTTTCCGATTGTGTGTCTAATCGATTGCGATCTTGGCTAACCTAATAAGTACTCTACATAATCGCTGAATTATGTCACGTCCATCGGCATAACAGTACCCTTACCATGAGTCGACTTGAGGTTTTCGATAACGTGTATCGAGTTTACTATCTGTGCATCTCGTTCGCACTAAAATAGTCCAAGCGAGATGCACAGATAGTAAACTCGATACTCGATATCGAAAACCTCGTCGTTTTCCAACAATCGCCGGTAAATCTGAAGATTTAGTTCCCCTTTTCAAACCAATTGATGGCATCCAAGGAATGCGCGGAGTCACCTCTGTTGTAACTTGTAATGCTTCGAGTACTTTCGAGTTCCGATTTATTGAGATTTTCATGGAGAAACAAATACTGTTATTTGCTTATGGCGTTGAGACTTGTACGTCTCTACGAAACAAGTTTATAAAGTAGGTTTGTGTGTTCGAAAATTAAAGATGTAGGTAACTAAATACATATAAGGAGTAGTTTTTCGTAATTCCGAAAATGAACCCTGTTATGTGACAATAAGAGTTATTTTATGGAAATTCTGCTACATACGTTACCCGAATATATTTTACATAAGTTTTTTGGATTGGCCGATACCTATTGCATCAGGAACATTTTATGGTTTATGGTTTAAGAATTTATTTCTCCAAAAAGAATATAACATTCACTTAACTTAGAGAAATACAAAACAGTTTTACCTATATATATATACAGTGTATGAATACAAAATTTATCTCAAAACTAAGTGTGCAATCAAATCATATGTAAATATGTGGGTACTGCGTTCGTCGGTATTAGCTGATATGTTACCTAATTGTACAGCGGAACATTTTTGCCTTTAAACGCGTCACACTTGTAAGGACCTTAATGATCAGTCTACTGCCTTCGACTCGTTACCGAGTACCCGGATCGGCATCAATTTAAAACAAGTAAAAAGTTTTCCAAAGAACAAAAGCCAGCTGACGAGCCTGAATGCGAGGAGAACGAGATTGGCTCCACTTACGACAGTGCTTAAGATCTTTATCTGCAAATGTGTTTCTATTCTATAGACAATGCTCTTTTAGTGTTTAAGAAAATTTGATGTTAGGGCAGTTCTCCATTAACGACTTAATACCTTCCTACGATAAAATATTATTTATTGTTTTGGTATTGATCATCTCAAATGTGAACTCTTATCAAATGAAGCTAGCAGTGATATGGCAGGTTATTGATAACTCATACAGATGTATGAGTTATACTCAGATGAGGAATCTAAGCTTATACTCAGATGAGTATAAGCTTAGATTCCTAGTCTTTAGTGTAGTTCTAGTATAAGTTATCTGTTCTTAGTTATAAAGCATAAATACAGCACTAGTTTTTGATTATTATAACACTTATTATAGTTACTCAAATCAAACCGGTTTGCGTTGCTATTACCTATACGATATGAGCACGTAGGTAATATGTACAGTAAGTATTGTAGGTAATATGTACAGTAAGTATTGTAAGACAGTAAAACAAAACGAACACATTTAAAAAAATCATTAACAATAAAGCAATACACAATAAGTAATAACTTAGAAAGTAAACGTAGAAACGTCAAAGCTAAGGGATGGTATTTTAATAGAAGTTCCTTAAGGAAAATTACGAATGTTATAATAAAGATTGTAATTTTTATGCCTTACAAGCCTTAAAATATTCTAAACATTAGTTTACGCGGTACAAAGAGTCACCAGTTGAATTGTAATTGTAACAAAAGTTGATAGGTACCTAATTGCTATCTAACCTCTTGGACTAATTTAGAAAAAGATATGTCCACGATACCCCATAGCACATACCTTAGAGTGCTGTCCTTAACAAACTGATAGACAGACTTTTAAGACATAAATATCCTCTATTTGACGTATAGGTACAACGCGTTGATGTTCTTTATAAGGACGTGCGTTCACGTGTCGCTCGTGAACACCTAGCTTTATATTATAAATAAGTAACAGAATCGAAGCATTTGTTTATAGAATTGTCATCGCCTCATAAGTAAAACTTGTATGTGGCGACATAGTGATAATTGCATTAACGAACAGCTGTTATTTTTATTTAATTTAACAAGTTATTGGTAAATCATAATTATAGGTATTATGACACTTAGCTGGTTCGCCTATGTAGGAATTATCTTTGCTTACTAGTCTTACCACAGATAAGCAATGTGCCCTTATTTGCAACCCCTTATTTTATAACTTCTACAACCATTTCAATACGAAATCATTATTATTTTTTTGCTTTTCGTGACATTTGAATGTAAATTTATAAATTTTGTTTATATACCTATTTGTTAAACGAACATAATATATATCTCAGGCGAAGATAATTAATGCTGTAGCCTGTATTTTATATGAAATATATAGGTAGGTATATATCTTTTTCACCACACTTGCTCGTCAATGGCGTTGTTACTTGCGAGAGTACAGAGCAGTTATAGCCGATTTAGCTCACACGGGCTGTTAAGTTTAGTTTTAAAAATATATAGAACTCATACTTCACTTCGGACTGAGGATGTTTCCAAACAGCCAAGGTGTATTTCATATCTTCAAAAGTTTGCTAAAACCAACTTTTAATATGTATAAAACATATCTTTATATTCAATTTGACTGCAATTTAATATTTAGTATTTATTAAAAATAATTGTTTTATATTTGATTTTGATAATTGATACTATTTGGCAGGATGATCTGTCAAATTCGAAAACAAAACGCAGTTGTTAACATTATCTGTGGAAGACATTGAAAAAAGTTGACATTGTTGACAATCTTTTTTAGTGGATGAGGTCTGATTGTAGTTTTCAAAGTGTATTTTGATTTTAAGCCTACATAAGTACTAACTAATATTTTACCAACGAATTTATTTTATTTCCTCGCAAATGTGATGAAAAACATTGTGTGGACCACGGGTGGTAAGTGTATAACAAACTTGAGTCATTAAAAGCCCTCCGACTTCGTCGTCGGGCTTCTAATAGACTCGCGTTTACTATACCTTACTTACCATCCTCGTTGCACAATGTACTATTAATAAGTACGCTAGGAATCGTCAGGTGACAACCAAAACTCACTAATTACTACCCTAGTTAATAGCCATAGTGAATCATATTAGTACCTGAATAAGGTTGATTTTTGTTTAATTTTTTTTTGTAGTTAAGGTGACGGCACCAGTAATGGACACGGAACCAATCATGAACATTAGTGCTTATTTCAAAGGACTTAAGTGTTGTGCATTTGTTGGGACATATTCAATTTATAACTTTACGATTTTTGAAATAAGAACTAAGTGTCCATCATTGGTGCCTGTCAGCTAAAAGTGTTGAGCATTGGTGCCTTTACCTTAGTAAGTTTTGGTTGTCACCTGTCGAAATATTCCCTGCCCAATTAGCAAACATTAAAAACGTTATTTATAACACCGTTTGATTATAGCTATTTTTATTTACTGTGAGGTGTCGAAGTAGGCTTTATCTTCATTTTCATAACCAGTCGAGTCGTTTCCTTTCACTTCGTAGTCGCCAACTTTATTTGTTAGTGACAGAGATAGGTACCTACCTATGCTCATTTGAAATTCTAAACTTGGATCGGAGTTATGATTTCCTGTTTATGTACAGTCGGCGACAAAATAAGTTTCATTTACTTATTTTATCGCCAAAAACCTGCTAAAAAACTAACTGCACGCACTTTTCGAATCGAACCATTTTTTTCTTAAAATATGCTAGTTTAACCACTACTTTTTTTATTGTGATCATTTGTACTATTTATTATAATACATAGTATGTACATACTATGGTACTATAGTTACTACTAAATACTATCGTTTGTATACTAGATGTATTAAAATAAGTACATGGGATATGTATAAGTGGTAATTAAACTTCGCCTAGACATATCTAGGCAGTTTCAAACACAAATGTAACCTACCTATTTTTTTTTTAATAACTATGGTAAGGTTTTTTCTATTTTATAGGTAGGTATATCAGTGTCATTATCATTAATGACAGCTGTTATCAAACAGGTTCATTAAAGTTATCTATACGCAATGTGGGTGCTGCATTCCTAGCGATTATAAAACTCAAAATCCCATAAATGTAATATGTACTATAGGTATTATTTAAACTTTAATAGTATATTTTATTTTGACAGATACATACCCTGTTTAATCCTGAAATGAATGTCCCAATCCTTATTAAGTGGCACTTATTCACAACACGGTCGCACTGCACCCAAGAACCACCTTTGGTCATCCAACACAAATTCAAATTTAAACTTTGCACAGCCACTTACAACGAACTGAGGTACCTGGCGAGATTTAAGCCAGCATTCACCGAGATGAAGGCTGTGTTACTAAACTACAACAAATGTCAATCTAACGCCATTGCACTGTCACAGAACTCGACCAAACGGTTTCCTAATTCAAAAATCAACGTGGTTAGCACATTACTTTAATAAAACTAGCGAAAAATCGCTTCACACACACTCCACGCCGCGACGTTAAGTTGAAACTAAGTTGGATCCGCTATGAACCACGAAAGACCGTTGATCCAGTTGATCTGTCGGTAAAGCAGTTTTACTACCTTACCGACTACGTGAAGCTACAGACACGCGAGCGTATAGCCATCGCCCACGGTCGCTGTACCTAAGAAAGAGATAGCGCGCGAACGTGAGTCCGTAGCGCGGAGTGGGAGAACTCAAAACCTGCGCCGGACCAGCGAAGCCTCTCAATACAGACGTATAGCAACAGGTGAATATTTTGAGCATGTGTGCGTGCAATGTTGCGAGTTTTTATACTTGTGTGCGTTTACTTGATTGTAGTATAATGATAACGCGCCTATTTTGTTTAGTAAGTTACTTTATCAGTTCATTAATGTTTCTAATTCTTTGATTAATGCAATTAAGTTTTTTTTTTTTATGGAGGCTTGACAATTACGAACATAGGTATACGAGTATTTTTCCGTCGTTAGGTTCAAAATTAAAACATCAAGATCATAGGTACAATCTATAAAATAGTTAAAGCTAGCTATACCGTGAACCTAAGACAAAACTTTATCTTAAGTATTGCGATTTTGTTTCGTGTTTTTGCACGATATGATATGACACATTCACAAATAGCTGTAATTAGCACAAGCTGAGCGACAATTTATGTGCGTACTTAATTTTTTTACAAATTCACATGCACAAGAAATATTTTTAATCTATTTAGTAGTTATCTCTCCATAGCTCCCTATGTTAAAGGCTTGGGCACATAGGCGCGTTTTGTGAGCGTGGCGGTAGCGCAGCGTGACACCGGTGTGGCTAATGTAACGAAATAAGGCACACATTCGGACGGCAGCGTCGCGCCCCGCTGCGCCACGCTCACAAAACGCACCTATGTGCCCAAGCCTTAAGACAAAAAGTGCCACGGGATTAGATTACGTTACCCCAAGCAAACCATCTAGTTCCGTTGCTCTCTTCTACTCTCTAAACACGCGGACAGTATAGGTACCTACCATTTGTACAGTAAATTCCAATTACACTATAACCATTCAGAATTCAGTGTTACCAGTACCTAGTTGATACTCAAAATCGATTCTTAACATAAAATAGGAGCTATTCAATCGTTATCAATTGACAACAAAAGATCCCGACACCTCCAACATCTTTTGTCACTGGCACACACGCGGCAATACGTCTTTTATTTTTGCGTGATTCGTCCTGACTGATGAGAGGATCAAGATTAATGTCCCACGGCACTCCTCCCAAATTGGACGGCTCGTTTTACGAACGGATTATTAGTTTTTCCTTCGACGTCTGCCAACTGGACGATTTAAGCGACAAGTGTTAGAGTCAAATTACTCGGCATTAGGTTTTTACGGAAGAAATTACATTATGGTATTTATATTTCGTTGCTGCAATATGACGATGGCCGTAGTCAAAATGTCTGTAATAGAAAACGCAAAAAAATGGTGTATGGTCAAGAATAATATGGGGTGATCGGCGGTGCCCAATGTCTATGTACAAAACGCGTTACTCCGAACTGCTGGCTAAAGGCTTGGGCAGATAGGCGCGTTTTGAGAGCGTGGCGCAGCGGGGCGTGACATCGGTGTGGCTAATGTAACAAAATAAGGCACACATTCGGACGGCAGCGTCGCGCCCCGCTGCGCCACGCCACATAACGCGCCCTATGTGACCAGGCCATTAATGTATATTTATACTAAATGCACAAAGCGCCATCTGTAGAGTATCGTGTGTAGGTAGTTTACTTTGCGAACAAAATCTGTGCAAGTAAGATCTATTGCGGCTGTGAATCACTAGATGGCACTAGTACCTTAGCCAGTATCATCGACAAATTGTATAGGCATTGCAAGAACGATATATATTGTATTGAACGATATGTGTATGGTTAAAGATAATGCTTGTTCGTTCATTTTCGTTGGATGCGCCTAAAACTTTCAACTTCACAAGCACTTTCAAAAAAGGGCAGACGAGACGTGTGGTGATGGATGGATTCCATTCCAGGAAAACCATGTTAAACATCACATTGTTTAAATTTCCTGCTTAGTGAGATAACGGTTATAAAAAAGTCAATCCAAATAATATATAAACAATCACACAAAACTGTGATAAAGACTTACGTCCGATGTTAATTGAATGAATTAAATCTTCTATTTAGCGGCCATACTTCACCGAAACTTTAATTAACAAAACAAAGACGCTATGAAGCCAGGAATACCAAATTCAGAAACGAGAATTTAATTCCAATTTATTTTGAATACTACATCGCACTCGCACACATGTTGTCGAGCTATAGCGAGTGGGAGTGCACTTCAACAAATATGATGTTGACACGTTAAGTATCTACGTCGGAAAATATAGCTAGGATCGTGTTAATTACGTATCCACTTATCAAACCGCCGACATCGAATTACTTTGGTACATACTTTCACAGAGGTTGCCTTTGAATTCCCTGAGGCTCAAAACGTAGCCTTATTCTGAAAATCTTCAAACAAGGGTGTCATTGTCCGGGCCAGAAGTAAATAGTCCCAGCCTGCTTGAAATGTGTCTATAAGGGCTGTCAAATACCTTATTTTAGATTTTATTACTTTATTAATTAGTACTTCTAATTAAGGTTGTCGTATATTTTTCGTGATATAATGGTATGTTTTGCGCTGCTGCTTTGATATGTTACTCTGGCACGCATATCTTGTGCGCGACTAAAACGACCTACTTTTCTCCACTCAATCTCATTAATAGATACCGGTTTTATCTTACACCATTTAGTTACTTAGGGGAGAAGGAATGTTTAGTTTGTCTTAAAACTTTCTTACTTGAGTATTCGCAGCCGCAGAAATCGACTTCCACCGGTTTGTATGATTTTGTAAAATAATTAACTCTATCTACAACTTATTCCTGTAATTTATCTTCAAGCTTCTGACTTTATTTTACTATACTATTCTCTAATATAGGTACTTACTTCAAAGTACTTTGTAAGGAAAAATTTATAATAAAATTTATGAAGTTCGTTAAAATTGGGCCCCTTTGGCATGGTGCCGAGGATGCTGGCAGCATTCCTCCGCAGTATCGCAACACTGATGCGTTGCGTGAGGAAGCTGCAAGCTCTGTGGTCACCAGTGGAATCGACGAGCCTTTTCGAAAGACTGTAAATATTATGGGCGCTGGGACTCCACGGGCCTAGGGTTTCGACTCCGAATCGCATAAAAATGTATTGACCGGCCTCTCTAATGGTTCCGGTGAGGTGATTAGGGGCCAGGGTATCTGCGCAGGTGGCGTCCCACACCATTACCCTTCCCAACCTCCACGGAACCAGTGACATGCCGTCCGGTCTCTCACCATCGTACCTCGCAATGCCAGTTGGCTCGAGTAGAGCTGGCACGTTGACTGTACGCCCAGTAGATGCGTCTAAATAGAATATTCGAGGCACTACTGCCCCTATGGTGTCCGGGGAGTTTTGTTAGATTGATATCCTCAACCCAACTATTATTCGACTTTCCATTACATTCCCAAAGGCAGAATAAGGATCAGACAAAGCTGATAATTCGATTGGCACTCGGCCGCCGACAGTTTTATGGGAGCCGTCAATAAGGGGGAGGAACAAATAAGCGACGCAATTACGCGCAAAGGTCGCTTCGAAATGCCTACTAACTACATCAGTATTCAATACATAGGCAGAATGATTGGTTAAATATCAAAGGTGTCACCACGTATCGTTGAGTAAAATACCTAGTTTTAGGAATAAATAAGTTTTAACACATTCGCTGCCACCCTCTCCAAAAATGTATGGAAATGAACGCACATGTGCGTTGGTGGCAGTCAATGCGTTAAGTAAAAAAGTTTAGGTACATAATCTATTGCAGTACGATTATTTTCTTGGGAACTGATTGGTGACAGCGTGTTCTCTGATTGGTGAAAATTTTAACCATACTGACTTTATATCCAATGTTAAACCTTTTTGAATTTACTGATTAATATCTGAAATGTAACTCTATGAGACATTATCTATAAATAGAGTCCTTTTATTGTCGGTGGCACTTACGTCAAATTTCATTGTTTATTATAGTGTCATCTTGAACAAAGACATAAGCGCCATCGACAATAAGGTCCAATGTCATAGATAATGTCTCATATAAACGGACGAATATAAACGAAACGAAACATCAACAACGAAATTGTATCATTAATGACATCAAGATTAAGCTGCAGTGCTACCTTTTTAGCTATGTTACCTAGTTACTAATATTTTCTTATTCTGCTTTGGATATATTATACATTAACAATGACATTCCAGGCTTGAAGTAAAGCCTCCTTACTTTTTTGCATATGTAGAATAGAGACGAATAAAACTGAACGATATGATAAGTATTGAGAATGAATTAATAAGTACTCACCCGTATCGATGTACTTGAGAACGAACTGAACCTCAGGTCCCATCGCCGAGGCCACCTCCAGCGGCAGCTCTGTATCTCGTAAGACGTGCACTGTCAAAAAAAAAAGTACACGTTATAGTCCATTACGTAACGAATGAGGTATGGCTTAAATTGCTAACGAGAGTGCTTTATTTAACTTTTATACACCACCTACCTGGCTGGTGTAAAAAAGTTTTTGTATATCTATAACGATAAAAAATCGACTACATTCTCTGTTTTTATAAAAAGAAGGAATCCGACGTAAGAATGGAAGTATGTCTGTTCCTTTATACTTAGAATTGGTAGGTTGCAATTGAGGAAATTTAAGATAGCTTTTTTCTTATATAATTTCCTTTGCTTTCTTAATCTTCATGCGTGGAAAGAAAACTGCTCAACGACAAGGAAATGAGGCACCCTGGCCAGGGTTGTATGGCCGCTCCTCTGCATAGAGCCATGGACACAGTCAAACAGTTAAGTAAATTAAAATTATTGTAGCTTGCAGAAATCCAAACAAAATGTACTTTCGATAAACACACAACGAAATGCCCTTACCACCCTCCATACCACCTCTGAATCACCCAATAGCCCAAGGAAACTTATTATTATTAAGGTGTTAAATGTTGCAAAAGCCCGGGTAACTACCCTGGACCTAGACTACTTAACAAGTTTATCATGCTGGAATACCCAAAAACTACTTATCAAAGTCCTAAAACAACACTGAAATATCACTTTGTTACTCGGGTCTGTAAAAACAGTCGCTAAACTCAAAGCCTTCATATAAAGCCAACATAAACACTGTCCTATTCATTACTGCCGAAAATTATCTAGTCCTTTAAATTGTGAAAGAAAATATCGGGGAATTTTTCCAACGTCTGAATTGAGCTCATTATGTCAGGAGGGAAGCAGGCCAGGGGTTCATTCTAATCGTTTAGATAGACTACTTCGTAACCAGTTTAATATTCTCCTAAACGTGTAGTACCTTTTTTCAGTATTTCGAAGTTACTTAGCGCTGGTTTGACAATGGTCGCACTGCCAATGAGAATACGAGACCTGTTCACAAACAGATACCGTCTCATTGTTTGATTAAAAACTGCGATCATCAGCGAAAACGGCAAAGAAAAGTTGAGGGCTCGGAGAAAAAACACGTGACTGTATTATGGCGAAGTGGCGAACACATCGGCATTTGGGGGGGCAATTCTACAAGTTTTAATTGACTTTGATGTGGCAGCCAGACGGCTATAATTGCAACGTTACTCTTGAGAGATATGTCGAAGTTATCTGTGGCATAATGAGTTTCGATGCTATGAACTGTCACTATAATTAACTACGGACTTCATTCCTAACCTGTTGTCGCCATAAACTAGGTAACGGCAGCACAGAAGGTATGTTAGAGGCGTTGTGTACTACGGTACCTACACTCGTTCTGACAATTTTGTGGTAGTACATGGTTTGGTTCAAGTAACCAGAAGTAGTTTTAGCTATATATCTTGGCAAAACATGGCATGTACTCTACGCAATACTAACTGGTGATTGCAGTCATAATGTTATCTCCTTTACGCTGAAACAGATACTGCGGCTACTATAATACTGGGTAGCAACCCAGTTATTAGGGTGATGGATATATCGTTGGCTCTGAACATCCTGAACATTTGCCTTCTTAGTTCTTTGAGTGAACCTAAGTTAATTTGTGCAAGGATGTCTTGTAATATTTTTATTAATTTCATTATTTTTTTTATTTTATTCATATAAAACCTACCGATACCTAGGTACCGATTTTCAGGTTCATTTACAATGGATCTACTCTGAACTCCAATCGCAAATCACCCTCGAATACACTCCAGTCATTTTAAATAAAGACCGCGCTCGATAATTAAGATAACGCGTCCATAAAAATGTCGAATAACAAAAACAATAATTGGCGATGCCGACTGTTATTTTGTAATTGAAACAAACGAAACGTGGACTGTATCGGTCCAGTAAACATACCGGCAAAAAAGATGATCCGACCTATATATCTATAGTTCTTAATTAAATATTTTAACATGACAAATGTCAAAATATGACTGCGCTGATTTTGTGCCACACATAACAGCAGTAACAGGCTTCAGAAAAAACCTTCAAGTATCAACCGTATCATAGCGCGATAAGGTCCAAATTCAAACTAATTGCAAAACTGTTATGCGGGTGTCGTAGTGTTTTTGCTCCAATATTCGTTGGAGTACATTTGAACGGTCAGCTGCAGTAACTAACGAATGAATAATTCCGTTACAAACTGCAATCCGAGTTCTACTCCTATCATATATTTTATCATCCCAGACTGGACAAATACGAAGACAGTAAAAATATAATCAGTAAGACGTTTTTTGTATTCCTAAAATATTTTGATGGTTGTGAAAAAATCGAAAATACTAAATACAAAGGTATAGAAAACGATACTCAATTAACCCCATCAGTTAGATTAACATTATAAATAACACGTCTACGTAAAGTTCGTACGATATAACTCCGCGATATATCTCTGAGAATAGCACCACCCCATCTCCTCCCGTAGGTGTTGTAAGAGGCAACAGATGGAAACCAAATCAATCAAGCAGCTAAAGCGGTCTATGACTCGCCTGACAGGCGCAGCAACTATGGTACCTTCCCTTCAAGATGATACAAACCATATTTGGGGAAGGCATATGTCAAAGCAGTGGACGTCTTCAAGAAGTCTTTCGAATGAAATGATGATCTCCGCAATTATTTGATAAATTGAAAATAATTTACCTGATAAACCAAAAAAACCGTCACCTAAGTTTCTAGTGTTTTAATTATAAAGAATAAACTTCGTAGCTGCATTAATTTCAGGACCTGTTTCATCGTTACGTTTATTTTTACGGGTGTGGTATAAAAAAATATAAATATATCAAAATCGATATTTTATACTGTATTGAAATCAAGTTTTTGTTATCTAAATAAGTTATTATATTAGGATAAACGTCTTATAGATCATATATCATATCGTATAGTACTATTATTTCCTATAAGTACTATACGATACTGAGTTTTGGCACTCTGCCCGTATCGATATTTTGACCTTGACTGTACAAGGGTTCCGCGCGACACACGCTCCCACGTTTATTATTTTGAATCCATTTTTATGGTAGTAAATTATTTGTTCCTTTATTTTATGGCTAACAAAGTAAAAACCTCGTAAAAGCTGCTAAGAACATTAAAAAAATTCATCGGTGACGGTTATCCGAGTTTAACCTCAATAAAAAATTAATCAGTACACGTATTTTTATTGTTTACAGTAGGTATGTTACGAAAATGCTGATGGTCCGTTAAGGAAAAAGAAAGATTGGAAAATTGGAAATTGGAGTTTTAGAATGAAATATTGTCATTAAAAATTTTAAATCATTGTTTTGGATTTCTAGGATAGTTGTTTTTATTTTTACTTCCCACCTTGTGGAACTTGAAGAGAAAATAGTTTATTCGCCTTTATCAGTTGATGAGTGTATAAAATAGGTATTTATAGGTACATACGTATTCTATTCACCGCTCTTGCGTACAAATCATGCAGATACGAATTGTTCATTTAATTTAATGTTACATCCAGCAATTTGATCGTTCTCCGGCATTGTTCTCTTAGATGGATGAAAGCAAAACTATTGTATTACGCAAACTTATGGGATAATAAATTCACAGAGATTGGTACACCCATATATATACAGAATACACAATACTATATGTTTAATCCGCTAGTCTTATTAATTGAAACTTGGTGAGCTGAAGTACCTACTTATATAATGTTTATCAACTTATTACTTCCGGTGATAACTCTGACAATTATGATAATAATAAGTATAATATTGATCATAAAACATTCTACAACGCAAATAAATATACCCGTACATACAAGTATCTGAATCTCACATTTCAGCCGTATGTAGTCCACTACTGGACATAGGCCTCCCACAAATATGACTTGTATTATCTTGGGGGTAGTTGCCATAGTCGCCACGCTTGGCAGGCGGGTTGGCGTCCGCAGTAGCTGTAGATTGGGTTTCGACGGACGCTGCTGCCCGTCCGTAGGATTTTTCTCTTTGTGGCCTCTTACGCCGACACCCGCGGTTGGAGATGGGGTGGTGCTATTCTAGTCAACCGGCATCGCACGGCAATGTATTTCTATATATTGAATCTCATCTACGTTAATATACCTTATGTTTCTGCAAAAGCTTCTGCAGATAAACAGTTACATAATCGCAGGTACTGATCCAGGATACAAACTTCGGCGCTAGCGGGAAAATAGACTAAGTAGGTATATGTCGCTTTGCCGCTTTGCACATTGAAGAAGCAGAGAGCCAACAGGCGAGATAAATCAACACGCATTTCACATGTTTAAATATACCAATTAGTATAAGCAGAATTCGTAGAGGCTGAATAATGGTTAGGTTTATGGGTGTGAAGATCATTAATAATAGGAAGGAGTTATTGAAGCGTGGCTAAAAAGTCGCATATCGGAGTAATTGGCATAATTTTGTATATTTACTATACAAAGTACTTATGTTGACAGAAAAAATTCCACGATATTTAATACGCCTGTACAAAGCATGTGCGCAACAATGAACACGAGAGAACACTGAATTACTTTCTGAAAGGAGCTGCAATTGATCTTGTCTGCGACTTGCGAGCAAAGAAATATTAATTACGTAAGATATGTACAGTCTAACAAAAAACGTGCCTCGAGTATGAAAGCTAGACGAAACGGTACTATATATTCCTGAAGCGGTAATTCGGGTTGCTTAAGAGCTTGCTTAACCTTTAAAACGCAAATATCGCATTAGGTCCTTACATATGAATTAAGGTTTTTTCGAACTAACTGTTTGACAAACCGCCAATTTCATACGTAAGGACCCAATACATGGGGAAAGTGATAACGAAAATGACACCTTCGTAATGACGGAATTAAAAATGCCGCGCAAAATGATTATTAATAAGTTCACCTTCTAAACGTCTACTAGTAAAATTTTCAAACTGGTAAAAGATTATTCATTCAATTTCCACGACTTATCGAAACGCACATCGAACAAGTAATTACTCTGGCGGCACACAAAAGCCATAAAAATTATGACATACTATATAGTAATACAAATTGGATGCAACATTAAGGACTTGATATAAAGCAGTTCCCAAGTGAAATAAACAAATTTTCTACCCCTTTCATCGCGTGCTGACGTTATCTTTGCGTAAATTCGTAAGTATGGAGTTCATCAGGGCAAATTATAGTGGTTATGCCGCAATTTGCGATTGCATGTCGTTGACTGATAAGTCGTTGATGAGCAAAAACATTAACTTTTGCGGTTCACGTGAGTTTCGCCTTTGTGTGAAATTACAATTGTGTCAAGGTATAAAGGCATTTTTCGCTTGTTTGACCCACACAATGGTATTTTATGACGAATATAAATACTGCTTTGGCGAGGGCGTATAATTATGTTAATTATTGGTTTTTGGCAAGTGGTAAAAACCAACTTGTGATTTTTAAAGGATATAATGTAGGTACAGGAATTGTAAAGAACTCAGATAAGTGGTTCATAGACATTCGGCAATATTATAACAATACACCACATATCTGGAGGTTTTCAAAATTTGGTACACCCAACTAGCGAAAGTTGTTAAGAAAAGTTAAATCACTGTCAGTTTTGTGACGGCAATTAAGCATGAATTCTTTAAGAAGATCGACTTTTTGCATTTAATTAGGTTGTAATATCGATTGAAAACTAAGTTTTTTATCGAAATTGTCGTCAAGAAACTGACAGTGATCTAACTATTTTTAACAACTTTCACTATTTGGGTGCACTATTTTTTTAAAACTCCCAACTGAGTTTTCTGGAGAAATACTTTCTCGTAGTCATATTCATCTGTATTACTATTTCCTTCCCTTATAGATCCTAAAAATCCATATATGTTACCCTAAAAACAATATGATTGTACCTGAAACACATTTTACTACTTTGACTGTCCACATACCTGTGCGTATTTCAAAGAAAACCTACATTATTATTAGGTACATATGTATAAAGGTATGTGTCGTATGGCCATGGGTACTTGGAAGCTATGCAGTTTATGCAGTGTAGATCGTAAAACTGTCCCATGCATAACAGGCGGTTAGAATACTTTTTTTCAAAACATGTCTAAGGAATTCTACTCCTAATCAGGAATGGAAATGGAAGTTACTCCAGTCGCCATGTTAATACGACTCCGTAAATGTCTACAAAGTCATTTACAGCATCCGGGGGAGTTGTCATACTCTTTAATACGATTTATG
Source organism: Grapholita molesta (assembly GCA_022674325.2). NCBI lineage: Eukaryota > Metazoa > Arthropoda > Insecta > Lepidoptera > Tortricidae > Grapholita > Grapholita molesta. Next base: position 9,397,981 of record CP053135.2, on the reverse strand, counting down.
GCCTATACTGAACGATAATAGGCTAAATACATGTTTTTTTAAGGTATCACTTAAATAGTGTTGTTGTGAGGATCAATAGAATTAATGAAAGTTATATAAAGGATATAAATAAGAATAACCGTCTGATACACAACTGAACTAACACAACTATGACATTATACCCGTTGAATCTCAAGTCAAATAACGAAATTCCTATTTTAACCTTGAAATATTGCGCTTGGTAAAGACAAAACTAAAAAAACTTATTACTGTAAAATATTAGATATCGATTCCGTACATATTTTTTCCATATTTCGAATTTAAATAAATTACGAATTTTATACTGAGAGTTTTATTCATTTTGATAGATTTTACACAATAAAAAACTAACAAGTTAGTACGAATAGATATTTTTAAACAATGTCAACACTATTTGCGCAGTGTGGGCTCTGTTATTATAGCCCCCATCTACACTGAATATTGCTAGACGAAACTGTGTCTCTGACGAAGCATACTTGCAATCGAACAAAAACAAAAAGCGAGACTTAATTACTTACGCAAACTAAAAAAAAAAATACTTTCTACACTTTGCGCAACAACCATGGCAATGTTCACGGCCACCCGTCTACATCGTAAACAATCCATTTTTACATATAAACTTCGTAATAAATCAGGAAGCTGTCAAGTCAACGAAATCTCGAGTGTTTAAAGAGTCGCATAGTAATGAACTGACCCTTACACCATGGCTGTCGAGTCGTGACAGAAGTGAATATGTATGAGAGTCTCCCTTGCGAAATGGAGGATGTTCGATACCATCGGCGCAGTAACTTTTACTGCCGAATCGGGGCGGGTTTTCGCAACAGCAAAAAGTTGAATGCTGTCTTTGGTAAGGGCGAAGGTTTTATGTACTTTAAGTTCCCGAATGAGATGTCACGTTTTTGTTCCACGGTACGTTTAATGAAGTCGACAACGAAAGTAATTCTTTGAGCGGTCCTATATTGATTTAACAGGTTTGGTTGCTTCATACGTAGACTATTGCCTGTTTAAATATTAAATTATTTTACAAGCCTGGGGCCGATATTTGAGCGATTTACTCGATTCGTGACATTTTAAACTCTGTCAAAAACGAAGAAATTGTATGAAATAAATTAATAAGTAATCATAGGTATCGAAACTAAATACATCAAGCAAAAAAATTTTTTTTGGTCAGCAAAGTTTTTTGAATTAGAGTGCACGACTCAAAAATCGGCCCACAGATTAATTCGGTCAATCGATTTTGAAACATTTTTTGGTCTTGGGTGATTCCTAGTTATATATTGCAGTACCTAGTTCCTGTTTAACAAATTGTATTCACTATCAGCGTGGACCAGAGTAATTATCATAATATTGTCATTATTTATGTCAATAGAGATAAATCTGGAGCGGAGCCCGACGGGGGAAACACAGAAAACCACAGTCAAATAGCATAGACCCTACCCTTCTCATATACATAGTTTTATGTGCTCGTCGCTGAGTAAAAGATCGCTATAGAACTCAGAGCCTAAAGGGTAACTTGCGTGTGAATAGGCAACGGTGACAGCTTATCATTCCCGGTTTGGCGTATGCTTCGCCAACGTCGTATAGTATAAAAATAAATATTACAATTTACTTTAGTTGAGTAATGTTAATGGCGCCTTTTTAGGTCAAATGTGTTAAAAAAAGTAATTAAAACGGTTACACGTCAACCAATCGTCGTAAAACTTGTCACTGATCCCATTTTCGGTATTAAAACTATCGTCGCAGTAACGTACATATAACAGAGTCACTGAAACATTATTTAAATCGGGTGTAATTTAAGAGGACAACAAATCAGTCGAAATATTTAAACGATCATAAAATATCTAACCCTAAGGCTGTGTACTTACGGGTTAACCGCAATACGGCTATATAAAACCGCGATTATTCGCACTCTACGCATTAGTTATGCGGCCAGCCGCAACCGTAGGCGGCTAACCGGACAGTGCGTACACAGCCTTAAAATAATCAGATAACCCTTCAAAGCGGTTAGTTTTTTAGCTTAACCGCTGATGAGTTTAACGAATCAAAATAGGTTATTTAGATCCGCGTAAGCATGCAATCGCAATATGCCAAAAATACGAACAATTTATATAATGAATGAAAAATATATAATAAACACAATACCGGATGGACAATGAGACCAAACTTTATTATTACTTGTCATTATTGTTGATTTTCTTCCAAGTTAAATACGGTTTACAAATGACGGGCAGGGCTGAAGGTTCCGGTGAGAGTGAAAGTGGCATTTCGGACATATCTTTCCCACGGCTGGGACTCAATTACGGTGGCGTCTCTGCTTTTTGCATCCGCGCGCTATGGCCGTCGCGTTGGTGGGTAATGATGAACGTACAGTCAAGGCTATAAATTTACGAAATATTTTGCCCTTAAAAGGTTCTTAATCTATATTACATTAAGGTGTAAAATATAATACTGCAGAGGTCGTGAAGTATGAGATAGCGGATAAGGCGACGCCTGAAATCCCTGTTTCGGCCGAATATTGTATAGTGTTTCCATCAATAAATGTAAGAAAGTATTAAAAATAAAATATCTACTGAGTAGTCAAGTAAATAAATTATTAATTACTTGAACTATTAAATTACCATCTTTTTATTTTTTTAAATTGATATTTGAAAAAAGCTATTTAAGCACCATGTTTAACCGCTTATAAATAAACAATAGTTTTCTTTTCGCTTATAATTTTAAAGTAGCTAGTATGCGTACAAATAAAGTGGTGACAGTTGGTTGTATGCAATTTTTCGTTTGTCAGTCTAATCTCAGTGAGCAAAATTAAAAAGTTCGAGAAGCAGGCGATAATGTATTTTTCTTACAAAGTCCCTCTTACTACTAACTCTTGACCTAGGTCAAGAAATGATGTAAGAAGCCTTAGTTAAATGAGCAACTTCATGTGTTCATTTTGTAACATTAACGCATTACATAAATAGTAGATTGTTTGACAAGGGGCTAAAGTGGGCCATAGTACCACGAGATGGTTATTTTCCCGAACGAAGTGAGGGAAAATTGTTCGAGGGGTAATATGGCGTTTAGATCCAAGTTATGCATACTAGTTTTCACTTCGATTGCGAGAAAATAAGATAAAATAATATTTCAAAAATTAACAAATACAATTTTATTCACCCGCAATGAATTCTGAGTCAAAAATGTTTAAGTTGGCAGTCTTTGTATTTTTTTTACTGCTTTGATACAGATAAGATATATATAGGCCGTGAATAAATGCCATAGACAACGTATAATTCGAGCTTCAAAGAGTTTGCCAACGATTTAAACTTTTTTTAATGCTTGTGAAGTAGGAACTAAAAAGCACCTAATGCTTTGACAATTTGATTGCGTTTCCTCATTGGTCGATTTTAATATTGTGGTATTGTCTGATTGGTTGATACTTTATACAAAGTTTTTTTTAATGATTTCACATTTTTAAACAGTATTCGCACCAAAAAAGAATCTAGAGTTGCGATTAACTTCGATATGTGTCGTGATTGGTGGATTTAATAAGATGAAGTATTCTGGTTGGTCAATTTAAAACGTTTTGTATATCATAAATATGTATACATATTTTCCCAAGAGGCTAAATGTATTACTTTAGTCCGCCTTGGCAAGCATAATATGACACACTTTTAGAGCATGAGAAGTGAAAAATGTATATTATTAATGTCCTTGACAATATAGCTTCGTCGAAGCGGTTGACCAGTCGTGAACCTTATTGCTATGGCTTAAGGCATAAAGCTATTCGACGGTTAAACGTATTTACAACGCACTGAAGTCAAAATTCAACTGGTAGGTAACTATGTTTGTTTTAGAAAGGCCATTATAACTAAAATAAGTAATAGACTTCTTGAATGAGGATATAACCAATATGGAGCCGATCAGCCGACACACGCACCAATTTTTATTGGAAAATTCGGCTCACTAACAACATAAATAATGTTAACACTAATGCATTTTTTACATGCGTCGCTACACACGCACACGACAAAATTATCAAACACTAGCATAAACTATATTCATACAAGTTCAACAATTATGACCGGCGGCCGAGCAATTTTGGCAGAGGGGAACGCCTGTTAATGGCTACTCTATATTGGTTATAACCTCCTAGTTAGGAGTAACAATACTTGTGACACTGACACCTAGATTTGCAAACTTTATGGATATGCATCTTCTCCATGGATCTCATGCATTTTTTTAAGTATAATAAGGCAGGATTAATCAAATCCTTAGCTGTAATTATTGAACGAATCTGAAACATATTCATAAAAAAAAATATTTCTCTGGGTTATCTGGCTATATAAAAACTAACAATTTGTTTAAAAGATTAGAACTTTCAAATCTATTTCCGTTTATCAAACATCATGGTATGATATACTGACAGTGAGGGTTAAATGAGATTATAATTTTGACAACAAATTTTATTTTGCTTTTAGGTATAAATGTCATTGGTTTAGTTTTTAAGTTTGTTACTCAATCGGTTTAATGAATAGGATGAGCCTTGTTACATGACATGACAGCCTATTGTCTATTCACCACGCGCCAAAGGCATTTGTCCCGGATAATTTAACCGCTAACTCACTCCCTTCATTAATTTAACTTACACTGAAATATAGTTCACATTCTGTAGTCCTGTTTGTAGGTCCATACAAACTTATTTTTATATAAAAAGTATTATCTATGATGTCCTAATCAGTATAAGTATTTTACTATGCCCTTAAACGGCTCACCAGTAATTTTGTAACTCTGTAGAACAAGAAACCACAATTAAAAAAAAATACAAGATTGCGATTCGTCTGATACACATAGAACATCAAGTTCGTCTTAAGTTAAAAGTAGTTAGTGTTTAATGCTGAACTTATAGTTTTAATTGCCCGTTAGACACTTAGGAGGTTTACCGTAATTAATACAAGTTGAGTACTAACGGCTTAATAGAACATAACTTAGATAGTTGTTAACTTGGTGTAACCAATAGCCGATGGGCAGGATATAATGTACAGATTTATTGCAATAACCATAGTATAAATAATTATATTCAGTATAATAATGTATTTTTGGAAGTTATGTCCATTATTAGATATTGTTCTGGACTTAATGGCCATAATTTCAGTTACCTACGCTTCCTATTACGCTAAGAATATGTTTTGTAAGCATAATTTTTTTGCTACTTCAACGTTAAAATAACTAAGCCACAAAAATGGAAGGAAAAAAATAATGTATCGGATGTATTTTAACATATATACACTTATTTAAAGTAAATAACCACAATGACATAACCTCATAACCAGAGCCCGGAAAATCCATAGCATAACAAAAGACTGTCGCAATCAAACTAGTGTTAGAAACATTATTTTATCGATATCGAGTTTATCGATGTCTCATGGAATACTAATTTTCTGAGGTCTATCATTTTCGATAAGGTTGATTACCTTTTTGTCACCCGACTACGACCAAGTCAAAAGGGAAGGGTTATTACTTAACATGAAATATAAGTAACGTTGATAATATAAGTTACGTTGCGTTTTAGATGAAATAACACATATAAAACAACCTTAACTTACCACTTCTTTTGCGATTGGCGTGAATGTTTAAAAAATAATGTACCTAAACATATCGGTATGATTTTTTTTAGACAAAACTTACTCGATATCGATAAAAAAATGTTTCTATCACTAGTTTGATTGCGACAGTCTTTTGTTTTGCTATGGATTTTCCGGACTCTGCTCATAACCTTTAAAATTGTCTGTAATAAAATGCATTTTGTCATTGTTCTTAGGAACAGTCATTCAGATTCTCAGACACTTATGTCGTTTCCTTACAGGTGAAGATATCCACAAAACTTAGCAAAGGAAAGCAAACCTCGCTACTATCCATGTATATCAGACTTTATATTCTAAGATCATCATCAATTCTCCACGCTGCGACAAAATGACTATAACGGACGCAAAATGCCAAAGAAGGAAATGCTGATCCATGACGTTGTTATTTGCGATGATAGTTGACTGTAATACATATTATTACGGCTAAGTTTTCAATTATCTACCGGTTGGTAACATTTATAAATTTCATAGCGCGCAGCGATGCGGGTAAACTAGACGGTGTACCCCCGGGCGTTAATTCAGGCCAGATCGTTATTTACGCGACAAGAATTTTATACTGGAAAATGGCGTAGCAGTATATACTATTTTTGTAATAATTTATATTATCTTTAACTTAGAGACTTAATTAATTTAGACGATCACGGTTAGTAAAGCAGATTTGAACGCTTTTGCTCTCGCATCAAAATGCGACATGTCACGCTAATACGTTGGCTGATAACGAACGAATATATACACTTAGTGAATATAAACCTTATTTTATGACCTGACAGATCAGCGCGAACAATTAACTATTTTCTTTATACATGATAATTTAACAATATTCTTTATTTTTCTATCTCAATCCAATAAATCTTAAGCAATTCCTTAATTTTTCCAGATAGTACAGACAAGGTCAAGTATATTAATATACTTAGATAAAGTGTCAATATGTATAAGTACACGTTACCTTATTGTTTTAATATTATACCCACATACACATTTAGGCACTGGTCACATTCATATATCTGGTCTTGACTTTCTTCTGATGATGAACTTCTGATGATTGAACTTTCCCTGGTAGTGAAATGAATCACTGGCATGTTTCAGGTGATTGAAAATTAATAACTAATTGGTACGTATTGGGTAATTGAAAACTTAGCCGTAATAAAATGACTATAAATAATTAATAAATATCTACGAACACACTTTAATAATTATTTTTCCATCATGCAGGCATGCATACTGTATGCATAATTCCCGGATAGTATGGAGCGATTGGTCAAGTCCAATTTTATGTGCTATCAACAGGTTGCGTACTGAGTGCTGTCACTTCGGTTCGGCTCTTTGGATGTATGCCAAAGCTAAGTTAGGAGGAATAATTTTTTGACCAATTTATGATAAACGTGATGATACGAAGAAGAATACTTGTAACCGGTAGCAATTATTATTGTTGTTTATAACGATATGCTACGTGTGCACCGATAGTGATTCTGGTAGGAAAATCATTCAATTTACCTGCCTTAAAATAAGTAGACAAGTCTATCAGTTACTGCGAAAAGCCCACGGGTTATGTTGAAGTACAATATGTAAACTTCAAATGCGAGCGGAACAGTACAGTTTGTAACAAAATTAGTAGTTACTTACTCCGAACTCATAGGAATAGGTCAACTCATAGGAAATTACAAAAAAAAAATGCATAAGAAGGGACCAAATTAAGATTTTTTAAGAATACGTTACCGATTATGCCCTTAGACCGGTCTCACTGCAGTCTGTATAAAGTAAGGCCCCACAGTATTTTTTCTCCACTAATCTATTGAAACGCCACAGACAACTCGATTCTCAGGTTAGCAGCCCATCAAGTACTGCTAAGGTGAATTAAAGTGACATATCTCAGTAACGGATCGAGGTTTTTGTCGCGGCGGTACATCACTGCCGGACAGTTACCTAACAGGATGTTGACATCTTTTTCTGTCAAGCCGGTAGCAAGACCTGCCGACATTTAAGGAGCAACGTTAATAAATTCTGTTTTGGCAACTATTTTCATAATCTTAAGCTATTTTCTTATCAACAATATCAGACGGTTTAGCACAATCGGCTTTGAGACATATGCTTTGCTAACAAGTTACGAAATGTTCTATTAGTGTTAAACGTAACTACATTGATAATTTGTAGTTTATTTTGCCAAAGCCTTCGATGACTAGCGCCGCTGCATTAGATAAGAGCTAAATAGATTGTTAAAATATTCCAAACAGCATCTCCGGGATCGTGTAAGTTAAGCTTCTTGAGCGACAACTTAATGCCGGAAAACTGGGTGAGCTTCCTAGTTTTGGCGCGTCTTTAATTGTTTTCAAACTGTAATGAAACATGCTTTATAGATTGAAAGAAAAAATGTTTTCACTATTCCGTAGGTACAAGTAAGTCAAGCCCTGGAGGTGCACGTCGTTAGTTGACCAGCAGCGACATGCAGGCACGCTCGGCTCGCGGCACTCCAGCACGTCGAGACACGTGGTCTGAGGAGTGACGGGCACGGCTGTCGACTTTACACTCATAGACCCACCTCCGTGCTGCGGGTGCACGCTGAGCAGCAAGCACGGCTCGTCGCCCGGTTCGCGGCAGCACTCCAACACGTCGAGACACGTGGTCTGAGGAGTGACGGGCACGGCTGTCGACTTCAGACTGATAGACCTACCTCCGTGCTGCGGGTGCACGCTGAGCAGCAAGCACGGCTCGTCGCCCGGTTCGCGGCAGCACTCCAGTACGTCGAGACACGTGGTCTGAGGAGTGACGGGCACGGCTGTCGACTTCACACTGATAGACCCACCTCCGTGCTGCGGGTGCACGCTGAGCAGCAAGCACGGCTCGTCGCCCGGTTCGCGGCAGCACTCCAGCACGTCGAGACACGTGGTCTGAGGAGTGACGGGCACGGCTGTCGACTTCACACTGATAGACCTACCTCCGTGCTGCGGGTGCACGCTGAGCAGCAAGCACGGCTCGTCGCCCGGTTCGCGGCAGCACTCCAGCACGTCGAGACACGTGGTCTGAGGAGTGACGGGCACGGCTGTCGACTTCACACTCATAGACCCACCTCCGTGCTGCGGGTGCACGCTGAGCAGCAAGCACGGCTCGTCGCCCGGTTCGCGGCAGCACTCCAGCACGTCGAGACACGTGGTCTGAGGAGTGACGGGCACGGATGTCGACTTCACACTCATAGACCCACCTCCGTGCTGCGGGTGCACGCTGAGCAGCAAGCACGGCTCGTCGCCCGGTTCGCGGCAGCACTCCAGCACGTCGAGACACGTGGTCTGAGGAGTGACAGGCACGGCTGTCGGCGCCCAGCCGGCGCCGCTCTCGCACCACACTCGGACTATCATCTGAAACAAATAATATTTATAAAATGTATGATTTGCGTGACGTATGAATAGATACGGCGCGGCGGCGGGAATCCTGGTGATCTTTGATTGCGAATGCCAAGATCCATTTCGGGTCCTTGCGTAAGTTTTAAGTTGCTGTAAGTACCTAGATATACAGTCATTTAGATTATACTCGTACACGTAGGCAAGAGTAGCCTGAAGAACAATATGAGAAGTTTTCTGTGGATAAAATGTTGTTCTTTAATTAAATTCTTAATTTACGTAATAGTGTACCTAATAATTAATAATTGAAAAATTCGGGAAAAGCTCGTTAAACACGTCTATGTGTAAATGGCGAGAAAAGTCATAACATAAGGTATAAATATTGTTGCCTATATTATCCTATACAGGCACCGTAATAGAAAAGCTAGTTCCAGCCAAACAAAGAAAATGTGCCAACTCGTTACTCGGACACAGAACTGCTGCAGATTGCAGGTTTGGTTGCATCGACAATTTTTATTGTTTTCTTTGGCAATGCAGGCTAAATAGGATATTACATCTCTAGAGGTGTAAGTGAGTTTTGAGACCAATTTTTAACGTGGTATTTTTTGTGACTTCGACTTGGAATTGTTCAGTCCCAGTTCTAAGTAAGTCAAAATATAAATCAAATATTTAAAACATCCGTTTGTTATTTGCGCCGTCCACTGAAATGGATAATTGTTTATATTTATTTATACATAAAGTCGACCCTACAGGGACTCAAGTCACGATCAATCAGCGACAAACACGCCACAGACCTCATAAATCCTCTGGGGCCCCAATAACAACAGCTGCCTTCGCAAGACCTCTCGACCGTCTGCTAATCCCCAACATAATTTGATCCCAAGGCCTGTATAAGCTTCAAAAATAAAATATACGAACAATTCACCCTGGTTCACCGCTCTGGTTATAATAAGAAACTCATGATTATTACGAAAACTTACATCTCATATTTCATTCTTGGAGTTCAGTTAGTCGAAGGTTGGCGCGCAAAAATGCAGTCAGTATAAACGCATTCATTTAACCGTGTCCTGACATACTTAGCTTGAAATGGGTATCAAAGCTTACATACTTGGCCAAAACATGCTTATTTCGATGTAAATATAAGGCAGTTTAACCGATTTTCTTAACAGTGTTAATAAGAATATTGTCTACGGTTGCCGTCATCATAATTAGTCATGAAATAAAATAACTAAAACGGACCCAATTCCACCATGTTCACCCGATGACCTAGAACGCTGATAAGACTCACGACAGTTTTAAATGAGGTATCATTCATAAATTCATAAGTATTAAATTTTTCCCTTATTTAATACTTGAAATGTTTTTACCAGTCCCACGAATTGAAAAGAATATAAAAGATACGTAAGGGCTCTTCGTTATAATTGGTTGAAATGGTGGAGTACCCTTGTCTTATTTATGCTGGTTTTTCTAAAGCTGTGTCAATTAGGTATGTTGAATCTTCAGGCCGATTCTAATTTAGAGAGATCTTGAGAGCCCGAGCCCAGTGTGGGATAGCCTTTAGTGGGCTCCGGCTGTATGGTCGGCGGTGACCCGATACGAACAACTATAGCTGCAAAACTACATGCGCTTTTCAATTTTATGTATATTATGGGATGCGCTTTACAACATATGAAGCGTACAGGAAGAACGCGTAAGTACAAGGACCTAACGACGTTAGGAGAAGTGACTTACGTTATTAAAAAGCATGACCAAAATTAAGCAACGTATCTTTACCTTCTTTCAAGTAGGTACCCAATGCATTAATAAAGATATGCAGGCATGGTATGATTGAACGTTAGCAAAGTACTTGTCATGTTTAGAGGCCAAATTAAACAGTTTGTTCATCATATCTCGCGCAACCAAAGGTAACATACGCCTTCGTCAATGTCCCCGCAAGAATCGATGCCGACGTCTTTCACAATTTGAATTTTACATCCCAAATTGTTATTGTACGAGTCTCTCGAGTCGGTAATCCGGAACACCTACAATTTTCTTTAAATTCTCTTTCAAATTATGATTCATGAACGACTGTGTACTTAGTTAATGTGTTTAAAAGCCTTGGAGAGTTTGAGAGAATAAATGTGATGGAAAATGGGATGTAAGTAGGTACTTTACTTTTTGTACAAAATTGTAAAAAAAAAATGTAGGTATTGAGTAAACTGTACTATTGCAAAATATTTCTAACAAGGTAAATTGTCTGTGTGGAAGACAACAATACTATTTATTTTTAGTTACGAAGATAAACTTCCAGTGAAAATTAGGTAAGTTAGTATTTTTATGAAAAAAAATAATTTCAAAAATGGCTTGTTCTGACTAGGTACACAATTGCGTGCATCTACTGCAAGAATTCACAGACAAGTAACGCTAGTTCATAATAAGCACCTTGCAGATACCGCTGACGCTGTGACGTGATAATTTATGGGATTCTTACGTAATGAGCAGCAATCACATGTTTACTTTCCGAGTAAGTACGGTAAAACACATAAATATGTATACAATTTAACGCCTTATTATAGTGGGTTAAGGTTAAGACGTATCTAGAACATATTTATACCCTTCACGGTACCGACACTGGCTGATTGCCGATGCCGACTCCATGGGAGCTTTTAAAGCATACAGTGCAAAAACATTAAGTTAAAGAGTATATATAATATATGACTAGGTATAGCAATGGTTCGGGTATGTAAGAGGTTGAAACCAAAAATTTTTGACGACAGGTTTGGCCTAGTGGGGTTCAATTCCCAGTAAGGGCATATATTTGTGTAGTGAGCGCAGATATTTGTTCCCGAGTCATGGGTGTTTTATATATGTATTTAAGTACTGTGTCCCCTGACCCGTGGAACAAAATAACAATGACGCCTAGTTGGATTCACTTCATTCGTTATGTGCCACCATTAGTAGCGCTATAATGAAAGCACGACAATTAATTCTATTATACATATGTATAAACAGTTTTTTTATTATTATTTGGTAACTCAATGTATTTACCGATTGTTCCGGATTTCTTGTCACGGTTCAATGGAGCCTGGGGTCCTCAAAGCGATCAAAGATACGAATTACATAAGATAATTTCCCTTTGCTATCTATAACATGAAAGACTCATTTCCAATTACGAGAAAAAATGTGCGGGCATTTTATGATCAATCATAAACTAGGCTTTATTGTTATCTAAAGATAGAGAAAGTATTTCAAAGCATTGCAGTTTCATTAGCCCACCGTTTTCTCCCAATATCAGCAGCTCTTGTTAACATTGTTAACCCAGCCTCATTTTTTTCACACGGATTCGACGTATGGAAAAATCATGAATATGCTAATTAGTAGAAAGAGGCGAAACCGATGCCGATGAGAGATTTTGCGCAACACAATTTCACTGGCATTAATTGGCGTATACATTTATCAAACAACCATATTCCGCTTCTATTATATCGCTAATTGTTTGTTTTTGTATTATAATTATTATTCATATGCAGCGACTTTTAAAAAGGTTCTATTGTCTTTGGCGCGTGGTATTATGGCGGTCGTTACCACCGCCCTAATTACTAAGAATTTAATAATAGCCCTTTTAAACGAGGAAGGAAGCGTGCTCAAAGGTGTTATATGAAAAAAGGGGTTGAAAAAGTCGCACGTGAATAGCGGCTCGCGGCTTCCGCTGGCCTTTCAACGGGTTTAACCTTTTGTTTCTTTTTTTAAATAATATAATTTCGCATAATGACTAGCCGAGGGATAAACTGCGCGAGGGAGATTAAAATTTAAAACCTACCTACGTGGCAAACGCATATTTACTTTAAAAGTTTTCAGCCAGTGTTGAAATTCAACATGCTAACGGATTTTGTACATGTACATTACGAGTGTTTTCAAATGCGCAATGTATTTTTTAGAGTAAAAAGCCAGGTTGAATAATGATATCGTTTTAATCCTGTTATTCCTGTTTTTCCACTCATCAGCCCCACACAAATGCTAATAGGCCGCGGGCATCATAAAGTGCGCACGATATATATTCACGGGCGATGTTCCTCGATTTACGCATCCTAGTCTATGGCGATGCTGAAGAATAAGATAAGGTATACCATGGCTGTATACCCCTGGAAGCACACATACTATTATAATGCTTCATTATGTTTCACCTGATTAAACCGTTGAACCGATCAAGTTGAAAATTAGGAGATGGAAATATTTTTTATCCCTAAAAATATCCTTTACTAAACCAACGTAGATGAAAGTACCTAGCAAAATCAAATTCATTTAAAGGTTTATTAAATTATTAACAACATTTATTATAATTGACGTATTGTTAAAGACAAAGAAAAAGTATCAAATATCAAATCCACACCTGGAACACTTTGGAGGCTCTAGTTGCTAAACTAAACTAGGCTCTTGTTATGATAAAAAATATTTCTGCTGCCACAGAGGCTATATCCCGGGCATGGTTTATGTAATAAACGTATTTGGGAGTATCTGTTAGTTACATCGGCACTAAGTTTAAAAAAAAACAAATCTCATGTCCCGCACTGTTACGTAGTTACGACATTATTCTATTGATTGATAGAATACGAGTAAGATATAAGTTTTTTTTAATAGTGATGATATGTATTCCATGCTAGAGTCAAGGTCAGACAAGTGAGCAGTTTCATGATGTAGATTCGGTAGCGCTTCAAAGGAAGTTATGACAAGTCGCGTGCCGAATGGTACTGATAAAAATCTAAACTGGCATTAAATTCGTAAAACTGCGTTCTTATCTTAATGCTAGTATGTTATGAGTGTATATGATTTAATACAATCCTTAGTGTCGGCGTTATTTTCTTTAAAAAATATATGTCTTTTATACGTTGTGACTGTTGTGAGTAATGCCCAGAACTTCAAATCGAATATTTCAATCGATAGTTAATCGATAGTTAAGAATTATTACATAATTCAGAATTGGTACCTACAATGTTTCTTTAACAATACTCATATACGTAGCATTTTATATTTCTAATCAGTTATGCATTTATTTATTTTTATTATTTGTAGCGGGTGTCGTAAGAGACGACAAAGGGATCAAAGTGACAAGTGGGCAGCAGCGTCCGTCAAAACCCAATCTACACCTACTACGGTCGCCAACCCGCCTGCCAAGCATGGCGACTATGACCCAAGATGATACAAGTCATAACTATTTAGGTGAGGCTTATGTCTAGCAGTGGACGATTTACGGCAGAAATGAGATGATTATTTGTAGCAAAAAACAATATTTCAAGCACATTGCATGGATAAGGACGAGTAACCGCGGCATTTATCGTATTCAGTTCACGACGCGAACATGTACAGAATACCAACCATATCCTGTCCGTTCTAGCGCCATACATCAAGGGCAAATGCAAACGTAATCACTGTTATCTGCAGACAACTGTCCGTCCGTCCATGTCAACCCAAACATAGTGCATCACCGGACCCATGACGTACAGTCGGCTTCAATACTATCTGATAGAGACATTGTCATCATCATTGGCCGTTGCGTCTATTGGAGACAATTTCAATGATTTATAATCTGAGGAATACAATTTCTATTTCTCACGCTCTGAAAGTAAATTGTTTAATTATAGTGCGGATGGGTAGCAGGTTATTTCCGATGAGGGGACCGATTTTTGACTCTTCTGTCTTCGACTTTTCAAAATCTAATAATTAGAGGCCGAGAACAATGGGTGAAAATTTTTATTTGAATATCAAGAATTTTAAAATTTCCGCCTTTACATAAAATAACATCTCTTCGTTTCCGACATATTTTTTAGCACGTCTTTCGATAATTGCCTTCCCAGCGTGTGTTTTGCGTTTTACTTTATTTATATCTAATATAATTCTGATTATCTATAAAAACTTGGATGTGATCTACAAAAAACCCTTGGTTAAAAATCCATATTCTTCTATGTTAAGAGAAGTGAGCGACAGGCCTATCTCTTTTTTAACCGACTTCAAAAAAAGGAGGAGGTTATCAATTCGGTTGGCATGTTGTTTTTTGTTTTCTCAAATCTTGTTTCATAAGTTAAGGTTTCGGTTTCGACATATTCCAATTTTCTTTTAAATGACACTAAAGAACCAATTCAACTAAAATTATGAAATCATTTTAAAAGGAAAAAGATACTGGCTGTAAATAGCTCACATTTTGTTACGTAGGGAAACTAATAAAAAGCTTGTTTAATTTAATTTTATTACATTTTCGGATTTTTTCTCACTATTGTTTGGCTTGTACATAATGAGATACTGGCAATAAATGTTGTTATTGTATTATATTTATGGCTGTCATTGTGGATAAATGAAAACTCGTATGGTATCCACGTAACAACGAAATGTAATGTAAGCATACTAAACACTGGACTCGATATCAAGAATATAACGTTACGTAGGTTTTAGCTACTTTATGCGTATAACTACGTATGCGTAACGTCGTACTATAAAAATAAAATTATAACATGATTGTTGTCTAATAGCCTACATACGCATGACATGATTAATAGTAGATTCGATTCATCACATGTCGCGTAGAACTTATGGCAAAAAAAACTGTAAATTAACTACGTCTCTACGTCTCTAAATTGAATTAACTAAGTGATCTTATACCTCTATTTGCACGCGCGTTCTTTTAGACTACGTTTCCCCCGTAACATTTGGTGGAAACTTGTGAACCACATCAAAACATAATCTATCTGGTTAACTGCGTTATATTTTACGATTGCGGAAACACAGGCGGAGAACGTTCTCATTAGCCCGCGATGAATTTATTTGACAACTGGCAGGTTCACTTGGCATTATTTGCAAATGTTCAACGCGGCTCACCGGAGGGAAGTTCGTGAATAGCAAGCATTACGAATATGCGCGGTTATGTATATAACCTATTGTTTCTTACCCTGACAGCAGGGTAACACTAGACTAACACAATCGTAACGAAAATAATGAATGGTCATTAGAGATACCAGAAGGGTGTCATTGGGTATTCGCGTGTCGAGCACTAGTACGTTTACCTTAAAATATTGAATAACTATGTAATAACGCTTTTGGATTACATTTGAAATGTAATCAAACGTAAACGTAAGTAGACCGTTTATATAATTAAACTACAAAAATAATGACAAGGAGCGTTACTTATTATTAAAGCGAATGTAAATTCAGGAGCAATAAACCGATCGTCAATAAGATCGTAAATAAATCTTTTATACAACACAACATAACCCAGTTAATATATCGGCAATATAAAGGGTATATAAATTACACATTTTAACAGCTGCCCAGGATATCGTTCCAAGTTCCAACCACTTGTTGAAGGCAGGTGAGTTAAGCGCTCGAGAAACCAGTTAATGACTGCCAATGCTTAGTTTCCTCAATCAAGTCATCAAATGGTTCACTGCGATATTCAATATTATATCCTAAATCCTACATTCTCTTGTCGCAGTCGGTACTCAAGAACCTTTCCTGCCCTATCGAGCTTGGTTTGATAATTCATTCACCCACTTGCAACAAGTCTCAAAGCTATGTCGACGAACAATTCTCCTGCAGTATTTCCTTACGCGGGCTGTATGAAGAATTCGACTCGTTTAATTACCCCCACGTACTAGATAATAGTAACGGCCAGTACGCAGATGTCGGAAGCAATTACGACGCAGGGTTCACGGAATCAAGCCAAATGCTCAGTGTTCACAGAATCAGACCAAATGCTCAATAGAGCAGAATGATTTGCGACCATCGATGCAACAATGGGAGCATTTACTTTAGAACTCATATGCCTAATATTATATTAAGTAGGTGCCAGAGAAATTCACTGTTAACTTATATCATAAACGACTATCATTTGACGATAGGTCTGGACTGGTTCTGACTCTGCCTGTGAAGCCGACGGCCTTTGGTTCAAATCCCAGTAAGGGCATTTTT
Organism: Grapholita molesta; assembly: GCA_022674325.2. Classification (NCBI taxonomy): domain Eukaryota; kingdom Metazoa; phylum Arthropoda; class Insecta; order Lepidoptera; family Tortricidae; genus Grapholita; species Grapholita molesta. The sequence continues at coordinate 9,381,075 of CP053135.2, read as the reverse complement.
ATGTGTGATAAGCTGATGAGCCCAGGTATTTGTTTCTGAGTCATGGATGTTTTCTATGTATTTAAATATTTGTATTTTATATCTATCGTTGGCCGAGCACCCACAACACAAGCCTTCTTGAGCTTACCGTGGGGCACAGTCAATTGATATATATCTTGTAACATTAATTTATCTCATATATATCTAGTAGGTTATTTACTCTTAGATATATGAAATAAATAAGCGCAAATCACCACACCAAAGTGCCACATGACAAATTGTTTAATTTAACTTCATATATGTAGCGAAATTAGGCGGTCGGAGAGACTTTAAGCTTGTACACATTTGTACAATTACGAGACAGTTAGTTATTGGATGAATAAAATATTTCTTGTAGTCATTATTCCGATCAGCCAAGGGACAACAGTAGCTAATTTTATTAAAATAAATAAATAACCGCTCTACTAACATTCTTCGTAAATTGGTTGCTATTTTAAGGACATAATATACACAGTAACCATGACAAATGTAATCAAAAATACTTGATTTCGTAACAGACTTAAAATTTAAAAATCATTCGCTATTCAAGACGAGTACGTATTTGTAAACTTACCGGAATCATTTTTGGGGGACATGTGTGGGTTTGCCTTACGCCTCCCCCTTTATCTGAAATAAACACATATAATATTATTTGGTATTAAAGAACAAACAATTATTTAATCATGGATATTAATGATAGGCTATTACATTTTCGAAGCCATTGACTTCATATGAAGTCAACACATTTCGCGCCACGACTTGATATCGAGGTTTTGGACCTACGTACCCTTGGCGTGTGACGAACGTTAGAGTTCTTTTGACGGCAAAAAGGTTAACGAAATCGGATCTCTTGACTTATATCATTTATTTATAGTCACGTAGTAACTTACTCTTCAATCCATACTTTTGATTCCTTAGGATTCATTTGTAAACACGAACATAACTAAGAGACAAGCCTATAAAAAAAATACTTTTAAGGAATTAATAAACGTTTATTTTCCAAAATGAAAGAAAAGTGCTTTACCAAGTCTATGGTTTAACCTACCTAAGGTCTCACAAGGTTAGGCCAATTCATGACATGGTTACTTAAAACATACTAATTTACTTATTAACAGCTTCCAGAATTATTATTAACTTACATACATTTTTACAATTCGACTTTCGTTCATATGCTTTAGGAAAACCGATAGCCGAAAATGTTGGTAACTAATGATCATTTCTATATATCTGATGACTTAAACACTATAGTGCAAGCAATAAACACACATAGGATGCATGAACTAGTAAGATAGGCCGAAGCCGGTAGGCTGGACCGGATAACCTTGATCTCTAATCATAGGATATGCCTGCTACCGGTGAACCACTTTCCTAACCTGTACTTACAGCTACTTACCCATCTGGTTACTACAAGATTATGTTGAGTGATCGATGGCATCTTGATCAGGTATTATTGTGAGTGATCATTTTGTATACGTAATTATGATCAGTTAGATAACAATGATGACGCAAATCGCAATTAATAATTATAGTTTATGTATCCTTATTATATTATTTTTTATAAATCTTAATTTTATGAAACTTCTGAAATTCTTGACGCTGTCACCATATTGAGTTTGACACTGCTGCAAGTATAAAAAACCGGCCAAGAGCGTGTCGGGCCACGCTCAGTGTAGGGCTCCGTAGTTTTTCGTCCGTCACAGTAAGTGTTCCCACTTAAGAGTTAAGAATGGGCTATTTGATACATTGTTGTTGACATATTAAAATTAAGTACAGAACCCTAAAAAAGGGCCCACAAAGGACGCTGACAACTAAAGAAAGAGTTATAGATCCCAACTATACATGGAAAATTCGAATAATTATTGTCAATTTCAGTCCCAGCACGAGTAGTAAGAAGGGGTTGTAACATGGAGTGATAACCAGCCAGCGTCATTTGAAGTCAGTCAGTCAGTTTCAACCTAATGTATGGGCAAGTATGATCCAACCCCATTATTCAGAAAGAATCTTAAAACCGCCATGTAGGGTATGAGGGTTCCACCTACAGCGAGATCTATCGGCAAATTAAGTAAACTATGCGCGCGAGTTTAAAGTAGAGAGGCTCTAGTGTAAGTTTCTTTTGAGGTAAAAAATGTCTCGAAAGCGTAAGTGATACTGATATAATATACTAATGCGATGGTGACGTTTCGTTGCGTTAAAAATATACACTCAGTACCCATCTGAAGTAGTAAGACAACGGATCGCATTGGGCGATGAATATTAGTGCAGCTTCTTATTTACGGTTAAAGCTAAAGTCGAAATTATACATAAAACGGCGGTGCTACCGCGAACAACGATACTCGTAAATTTCGGACGATTGTCTCTGTCACTCTTAGCGCCTTAATTGGAGTAAAAGAGAAATGCTTGACATATACGAAGTTCAATCTTCGCGGTACCGGGCCTAAAGTGAGGAAGTGTGTCTTGTCATTCAATAGAGATTTTGACAGCCATATCTTAGGGAATAAGGGCTAATTTATTAACAATTTGTAAGAAACTATCGCCTTAACGACTTTAGTGTTGGAATAATATAAAGTACCTATTTTGCTCGCAAAAAATCCTAAGATATATGCAATCCTGCAGCGCTTCCGTCTTTCTCGAGTGAAAGCAGAAACTATTTTACCAAAAACGCGTAAGATGTATGAAATCCTGCGGCGCTTACAGTTTTTTCGAGTTGATAAGTTTGTATGGGGGAACAATATTTTCGTTTTTTAGTATATTACTCAATCTTTTTTCATACTTTCTCACCGTTTAAACCTTCCCTGAGCTACTACAAATATTTTAAGACCAAAATTAGCCAAATCGGTAAAGCCGTTCACAAGTTATAGCGTGACCGAGAGAAATAGGGGTAAATTTTTTTATATATAGATTTTTTTCAAAAACCATTGAACCCATCAAGTTCAAAATAATTTTCCTAGAAAGTTTATGTAAAGTTCTACTTTTGAGATTTTTTTCAGATTTTTGAAACTTGTGGTTCAAAAGTTAGAGGGGGGGGGACGCACTTTTTTTTACTTCTGGAGCGATTATTTCCTAAAATATTGACATTATAAAAAAATGATGTTAGTAACCTCCTATTCATTTTTAAATACCTATCCAACAATATATCACACGTCAGGATTAGAACGAAGAAAAAAATCACTCCCCACTTCACGTATAGGGGGGGTACCCTAAGAAAACATTTTTTTCCACTTTTTATTTATGCACTTTGTCGGCGTGATTGATATACATATTACTACCAAATTTCAGCTCACTAGTGCTAACGGTCACTGAGATTATCCGCGGACGGACGGACGGACGGACGGACGGACAGACATGGCGAAACTATAAGGGTTCCTAGTTGACTACGGAACCCTAAAAATGGCTTCCATCAATTATAAAAACTTTGCTAGTTACTATCTTTATATAATATCAAATATCACATTGATATATTTTAATTTTATATTTTATTTGAAATTGACATTCACATCATGTCAAAGCATAGCACCCGGCGATGATATAAAGCATGAAAACTATTTTATATTAAAGAGTATGTAGTTTTTCACTTAGAGCATAGATAAAGGGAATCATTCTGTATTTTTCTTAGGAATTAAACCACTAATAAAACCACAAAAAGAGGGGACATAAGTAGTTTTTTATTCTATTGTCACGGATTTTGATATGCTAGTTTATATCTTGATATAAACTGAATTTATTTCTTAATAGCTCAGATAAAAAAGTAAACATGGTGGACTTACCAGTTACTTCATGCCCAGTAACATAAGTACATAAAAATAATGTATCTATTCTTTTTTCTTTGACCTAGTAAGTACCTACTTCACAATATAGTATCTCACTCCTAGGTATATTAATCCAGAACACCGCCAAGAATATAACAATAATAACTACAGCAAACCTATATTTATGAAACATGTACAATACATGCGCCTGCATAAATAAGGAAGAGCTATTAGAATCATACATAAACCATGAGCTTAGTAATACCTAAGTCAACACCGTTAGGCAGAGCTTTCGACGAACGTTCGTCGTACCGTTCCTAATTCGCCCGTATAGGAGTACAGTCAACTTGATACGACAAAATTAACTAATATCTCTATATAAATTATATTTTAAAGGTAACAAATATAAGAGCCGAGAGGGCAGAGAGTACGTTTTGTACCGTTTGGCGTAGAGACGCTAGGTCCACACCAGCGCGCATAAAATGTTGATGAAGCGTCTGGTTGATGTAATAGGTGACCGAAGAGCTGGAAGCTTCCTCGCACAACGTATTGCGTTACAATGCGGAAATGAAGCCAGCATCCTTGGTACAATGCCTCAAGGGCCTTTTTTTAGATTTGATGCAATAACTAGTTAAGTATTCGTCGTTTTCATAATACTGTAGTTATTGTAAATAAAGATTTTTACTATTTTATACAAAAGGTATTATCATTGTCTTCGTCAGTCAGCCAACGTGAACGGCACGTGATTGTGCTCCTCATTACGGAGCGAAACATGTCGGGCAATATTTGACTTATAAAACGTGAGTTACCCGCGTCTATACAATTGATATGGTTGGATCTCACGACAGTTTTGCGTTTAAAATGTAACATTTCTAGTACATTTTTGGTATTACACTTTCGGAGAACCCATATTTTTTTACACTAAGAATGCTGAGCCCCCCTTACGCGTCGACGGTGCGTCACGGACGTCACGCGAGTGACTAAATAAACGCCAGTGTTTCTTAAAATGTAACTAACAGATTTACAAAAGGATACCTATGTGTCTACAAAATCCATCGTCGACCGACTCCGCCGATCGACATCGCAACATGTAGGTTTGGTTAACTGTGTCAGATTTGAAACGTATTAACAGCTATTAATGTTACTGTATAGTAGGTACATGTAGTTAGCAAGCACATTAAGATGTAAATTCATTTAGAACCTTGCCGTTTTATACAGCTCATTTGTCTTTACAGCAAGATTGCTATCGGTTTACTACGACAAGGTTAAGTGCTCGGTGCTCCACAATTTTCGTGGGCCGTACAATACAAGCCGTGGGCTCGATGTGCCATTGTCTATCCTCGACCTAGCCCCCGTAACAACCGTACCGATTTATAGATATAAAAAAACTTTAAGAGCATAGTCAATGCCGTTTCTCAATACAGTCGGCTGCAGAAGTAGCTAAGCGGGCGAGATGTTCGAAATGAGTTTGTCACGACTTTATTGTTATACTGACTTATTAATTAGAAATTTTATAACATTCACAAACGTAAATATTGCGATTTTATATTCTTGTCGATATTAATATGAATGTCTTACTTGAAACTAAGTTTGGACTAAGCTAACCTAACCTAACCTAACCTAACCTACCTTAGATCTTTTAAACTAGTACCTACGGTAATTAATATGGTTCTCATCGGTATAGTAGCTAAACCAAGAGAAAGTAGAAAAAAAATGATCTACTACAATGCACAAGTTGAAAACCAGGTCGGGACGACTCGCTGATATACATATAGTCCGTTTTATAAGCAAGTAACATTTCGCCCAAATTATTTGGTACTTATAGCGATCTTACAATTTCAGCTGGTAATTTATACAACCACTCCTCACATTCTTCGCACATGAACACACACATGATTGGTATTTTCATCTCAAACAATCGCGACCAAACATGACTTGCTGCTAAAAATCACAAATATTCAAATTCGCGCACAATCGAACCTCACTCAAAGAGTGAGAAGCTCATAAGAATTCAAGGAACAGAGTCCGCGTGCCAATATTCATAAATTCAAATTACAAACAACGTGGGCGCCACAAGAGAATGTTATAAAAGCACACCGTCACCATGGGGTTCCGTACACAGTAACACTCATCATCATTATCAGCGGCCTATTTCTACCGGAATCTGCTTCACATTGTTGGATGCTTCACATGTATAGAACTAATAAAGACACGGCTTCTCTCTCGCTTATTTAGTCACTCGTGCGATATGTTTTGGAGAGCCTAGATCTTCGTTATTTCTCAGTTTTGGCATAGAGGGCTGCAAGGGGTGGCGTGGCGCGCGACTTTCCTCGACGCACTATAGACGCTAACGCAGCTTGGCACTCTTAGGGTGTGTGTACCTATACTTAGCGTTTCTGTTCCGCGTTTTATTGTATTTTTTCTTTATTTGATTATTCCAATAAAAAAGGTTAGCTAGTAATCAAATGACAATGTTTATTAATTTTCCTTGTGAGATTTCTCTTTATTGCAAAACAAATAAATCATGTTATGCAATCCTGAATTTTCTTTTTAGATTATGACTTAAGTCACATTTAACCTACAACACCAGCCTTACTGAGCTTGCCGTAGAGTAAGTCGATTTGTGTAAGATAGTCCCAAGATATTTATTTATTTCTTATTTTACTAAAGCACTTACTATCATATCAATATCAATCAATTTGATCCGTTTAGTTTATCAGCAGCATTTTTATTGAAGACAGCGATTTTCAGAAATATATCTGTGAAGCAAGTCACTCTGTCTAATATTTACATAAGCTTCAGGATTTCCACTTCACACAGTGATGCAATTGTCTGGTATATACTTTTTTACCAAAGTGACAACGACAGATGCTGGTTAGCAAGACGCGACTTGACAGTCACTTAGTTACATTTTGACAAGCCACGGTTAAAACCTTGCCAGTAATAGTTATACCCTCCCAGTTCACTTGTTTGGGTAATATCACAGTCAACCTTAGCCCCTGTTTATTAAAGTGCATTTTACAATATTGAGTCTTAGAAGATGGGATGTATTAGCAATGTGTTAAAATTACAGTCGAACTCAATCGAAATGACGCTTAGATTTGGGATGATGACACGTGTAGAAATTTGCTACGATTTCTAATTAAATTGATAGAAAATGTGCAATGTATCTTAAAACAGTGAAAATTGGAAGAATCGATTCAAATGATCCAAAGATACGAGACCTCAAAATTTCAAAATTTTTAGATTTTTCAAAATGCTAAATTTAAAAAAAAATGTACCATTTAATTTCTTAAATTATACTTAAACAAAAATTGTATGACAACTATATACATAAACTCAATATTTCACGGTCAAAATAGCAAAATAATTACTTTTCCATACTTTAAAGTGGGCGATAACGTAGCCGTGACGTCACCGTTGAGTATCATTTTGTAGGGAGCGTTTCGAGCGGTTAGTGCAAATGTAACACTTTGACTCTCATTTCTGACTTTTGGGTAGCTTTTACGCCATAGGTCCCATACAGATATTTGATCCCCACGACGAAACGAATCGATTGATACCATAATTAAAAATCATTCATCTCGCCTAATCTTTGGTATGGATGGCTAACAATACTAACATTTCAATAATCAAACCAAAAAAGGAGGAGATTATGTTATTCGTGTGTACAGTCGATATCAAAGATATATTTACACTTTTGCACCTTATTACAAAGGATTAAGATGAAAAAGTGTTAACATATTTTTGACATCGACTGTAAATACATCCGATGTATCTTTATTTAAATATTTAGCTATAAATAAGTTTAGTGACTTAACTAATAAATTATGTGCAATTTAAATCTCAAAGCTTTGAGCTATTAGTTACACCCATTTAGTTCACCTCAAAGTTTTGGTCAATGTTGACTGTAGCTAGGCTATTTTCATCACTAAGCGTATAAAGTTATAAAACGCCGTAGAAAAGCTACATACAAGAATGAAATATAAACGAAATAGTTACAGTTAAACATACCTTCAAGTTTATTCAAGCTTGTTACACAAGAAGTAAAAACAAAAACATATTACAGATTTTTTTTCAACCTAAACGTAAACTGTCACTTATACAGCCCCTTTGCGATCAATTTAATATCCTTGTTAATTAAGCCAATACACTAACATAAACGTATCGATGTAATCAATTCGCATCAGTACCCCAGAGAATACTCATCATGTAATAATTACGACTAAATCAATGACGCGGAAGAGACAAATCGTAGTTGGTAGAGTCCTGGAATGCGCTCGGTTGCTGATTGTAATTCAGATGCCTTCAGGCCATGTATTCCCATTCCCATTGAAGGTGCGGTCGTTCAGGTGCTCTTTGCTTAGGTACTGTTGCTTCAAGCAGTAATTAAGGTACAGACTGGTGAACCAGAAAGGGAACGCACAACGTGATTTTATATAAAATGCGGGTTTCGTTTGACAGCGATATAAAAATTCTATAAAATCTGTTATCATATTTTTTTGTCGAGAACTCCCATTAATGTGTTACTTTAATAAAAAAAGGAGATATCATACCACGCCATATTGGTGCTACATGCTTGAATCAGTTGTGCTCATTGAATGATTCAATGATACTTGCACGACCCCGTTTCAATCATTTCAACTCCCAAAAAGCGTCGTGTCTACTATTTATTCTATATTACGATTTATTGACTTGATACGCTAGTGAACTTAATTCTTTTCACGACACGAGGTAGCAGCAGGCGCGGCCGATATATTAGCATACAATGAACACAGCCGAGGGTGGGTCTCAGTCTCGCTACATTTAGGAAGTACCGTTCGTATCATCTTAGATTTATTGTCAAGAGATTATATTTTGTTGGGCATGGAATTGTGTCATTGGGTTTTTGGGTGATACGGAGCTCGCATAGGCTGGTAATAATCGTAATATAGTATCATTAGTACAGAAGGGATATCTATAGGTCTATTGTATGCCTCCTGTAAGCGGTTTCATTTAAACGTAATGTAGCATATTAGGTACATGTTTGGTATTGATAAATAAATAAAATATCTTCTGATACTCTTCTGCCGAGGGTTTTGAATTCCACTTATTTGTATCAACCTGCGCAGGTGGAATTTACTTATCCCATTAAGTTATATATATTTGTCCCAACTCTGTAACTAATGCACCTATAAAAATTCAGGGTTTTGTCCCTAAACTGCGACCAGAAACCACCGCAGTACCTACGGGCAGCTGTCCCTTCAGAGCGGTCGAACAAACTGCGATCGCCTGCCCAGGATGACGATTGTGGTATCAAATTGTGGATTACAAATAGTGTTATAGAGACAGCTTCCAGCGGCTTAGACCTATGTCCAGCAATAGACCAACTAAAAAGTGATTTTTGTTTTAAGAGTGAAAACATATTTATGTAGGATAATGGGAGAAAAAGTCATTAATTTATAGGTTCAAATTGGTACGTACATAAAATGAACTTATCCGTTTCTCTCTCTGCAGCCCTAACCGCCTTAGGCCCTGCCCCGTTGCCGGTGGCACCCTAGGTTAGGTGTTTTTTTATAATGTTTTTATTGTTTTGATACGTCTTAGATGTATTTTTATATATTGCTTTTATAAAAATGTTATAAAAACTTAGCCTGAGACCAAAATTAAATAAACAGAATAACCGTGACAGTGTTGCCCTTCACCTTACAATGTATACCAAATAATCTATTCGTGCAATGTACCTTGACGGAAATGGACACGAATTACAGAGTACTTAAATCAACCCTTCATGTTTCGAGGGTGGGTTCGTGAGCATATGCCAAATGTAATGAGCCGAGTGCATTTAGCATAAACTGTGCTTTTGTTCACAAAGCTTACACTCCATTTTATTGAAGCTTGACCAGTGTAAGAATTACCTATCTAGAACTGATTGCAGTGCAAATAACAGTGGCGCCCCTTTGGTGCGTTGCGTTGCGTCGCGTTGTCTGTTAGAATTTAATACCTACGTCCAGTACTTGTGGAGACCCTAATAGTATCTGGTTCAATGTATTTGAAAATAATCAATTATTTATAGTTTCGCCGTGCCCGTAAGTTCGATGCGATCGTTAGCAGTAGAAAGCTATAACTTGGTATGTTAACATGTATTAATCATGCCGGCAAAGAGTTACCCATGGGATTTATAGGGTGTAATTTTAAATAGTGCAAACGGGTCTTATATGAATACTTTTGTTAATAATCACAATTAAGGTTAGTGTCACATCGGGCACACGCCGATTGATAACTTCAAAAACTGTACTGTAACTGTAAAAAACAACCAAATCTCAGAGCCGAATTTGCTAGAGTACTTACAATGTGTTTTGCGAATGGACAGGCTCCGAAGAGGCTCGGCACTTATGCCCAATCATTCTGTCAGGTCCGAGCCCGTGGGAAGCATCTGCCAATCGGCATCGAGACATATAGATCGATGCTCGATTGAGACTACGTATAGTCACGTACTAGCAAGTAAAGACGTCTGTTATGTATTAGTTCAAGCGGATTCAAGCAAACAAATCGAATTGCGCTATCATATAAACGCTCGTCCAACTTAACTTAATATGCCGTCGACAACGTTGATCCCTTTACTTCTTTTTGATATTTCTGTTAGTAAGTAAGGGATGAGAACCACTGTTAGTGTTACAGTAATAATCACAGATTATTAAGTAAACGTCTACACCAATTCTAGCTATAAATTTGATTAGCACGAATGGAATCACTCCCAGAATTCAATCACATATAAAATGTATTCAAACATATCGATTTACATAATATTTACGCTGTCGAAGCGATAAGCGTGGGCGTTATTCATCCAGCCAATCTAATATGCCTATAAAATGTAATAAACGTCAATGGTTAACATGACCGACATCCTACTTTAACTTATGATATTGATAAAAGACTAATATGTAATAAATACTGTCAAAATTGATCTACATAGAAATACCATTCCTTGTCAAATAAACTTTCCCTTCTTAGTTTCTAGTTTAGTGTTCACCTGTGTTAGTGCAGTTGTTACATTTAAATGTTAATGTGAAATATTTTGCGTTTCGAAGCAACTTGAATGGAGATATGAAGTCTCTATTTTCTACACGCATCTGCTTACAACTTACGGCGTAAATTCTCAAAACTGGAAAGGATCGTGAAATTAGGGCATTATAAGTAATAAATAATAATGTTAATTGCTTAAAAATGAATCAATTAGCGTTCAGGCTTCTATTGACTGTGACTGGCTGACTGACACATTTAGAAATTAAGTTACTTTTTTGTAAAGCTTTGATAATATGACAGACAATTAGACTCCAAATATACTCCACTTCAAAGGACCAGTAGCCGTACCATGAGTTTTGACAATGAGATTTTCGATAACGCGTATCGAGTTTACTATCTGTGCATCTCGCTTGTACTATTTTAGTGCGAACGAGATGCACAGTTAGTAAACTCGATACTCGTTATCAAAAACTTCAAAGTCACAACTCATGGTAAGGGTACAAAGTTTGCATTTTGCAGATGTACCTACCGAATTATCGGATTTGAAGAATTTACATATATTTCGGACCCGGATTGCAAACTCTATAATATATTTATTTTAATTACCACCTGCGACGATTATAGGTATATAGGAGATGGCGCCACTGGTGCGTTGCGTGGCTTCTTGTCTGTATTTAGTGTGCTTACGTAGGGTGTACAGGTATATAAGATAGGCGTAAAGCCCCCTCCCTCCCTGTCTATATCAATCCATAATAAATATATAATTATTTCTTCATAATATATACTATGTATAACCACGCCTTAAAAATTTAAAAATATGTACTCTAAAAGCTACTAACTACACCGGAAAAAAAGGTCGAGAGTAAAAAACCATAATTTCAATGTGCGGTCGACCATGACAACTACTTACCACATATTAACCGACGCTAGGCAAATACGAGGTTTATAGTATGTAAATATTTTATGCTCTGTATTTTTTTTTGTATCTGTACATTGTATAAGTATTTCGTTTCCTTTGAATTCAAGCGAACAAAATCCGTTGTCAGTTTACAACCACTTTTTGCGTTGAAAATCAAGTTTTTCTGCAAACTATGTATTGAACCGCCATAAATTGAATTAAAGCTAATTAATTTAACTACACCGGCTGAATTCACGTCAGTAAATCCGTCGTACATAAAAGCTCCCAATTAAGTAATGATGATTGATCGAGCGCATTCAATTTTTTTCATCCGAAAATTACTCGTTACCACAACCACAGGGCCAATTTCAAGTACAAATATCCAACGAGCCAGTCGTTCTTAGTGACGGACCAAGAGAAATAATATTGCCGAGAATAAGTTAGTCGCGGGAATATTCCTTAAAGCGAAGAGTAAAATAGAAAAGTTACAAAATATTATAATATCATTATTTAATTGTTTTTGGAAATATTTATCGGGAGTATCAGTAAACTTGATTTTAAACACAAAAAGTGTTTTAAAACGAAAAAAACATTTTAAAATTAGTCACGACTACTCGTACTCTGAAATTGATTGCCTATTGAGTGTCAAATTTCGTAAAAAAAAGATTCATTATCATAAGCGCCATGTATAATTCTTAAAAGCAGCTGTCTAATTAAGTTTTATAGGTACTAAAAAGAACGCTCGTAAGGATTTAGGTAACGTCGACTCCATTAAATATTGAAACTCTTCGTTATTTTGTTATATTATAGTTTTAACGAATGAAAAACATCCCAATGAAATTGGCACGTCACTATTCTCGGCATAAGAACCATGTATGCCGAATAAGACATTAAGCTCCTACATTATCATTATATTCGGAGTTTACAAGCTATAATACAAGTTAATGTTGTACCAGTGCCTAAGGAATTGATTATACTTACTTTACGAAACCACTGGAGATTAATCTAGAGGTTTTGACGGCAACAGTTACCGAGAAAGAATTACATGGTTCTGCTGGGAAATCGTTTTTTGGAATATTTTCGTCAAATATTTACGAGGAGCTCGAATAAGTTTCTGAATCCTGAGGCTCTAGTGTAAGTTTCTTTTGACGTAAAAAAACGTTTACGTGTAAGTGACAATGGCAGGGCACTGAGTGTAAGTTTTTAACGTAACTTTACGTCACGAACGCGTTTGCGTTTCCCATATAAATGACATTATCACTTACGCGTTCGTAAACGTTTTTTACGTCAAAACAAACTTACACTAGAGCTTCTGGATAAAAATTAACAATTTGAATTAGATAGTAGTTAGGATCTGGGATAGTTATAGAGAGTTGGTAAGATTCTTAGCGAACGATCGTCATGGCCGAAGTAGTGCTTTGACGCAAAAGTCACATGTAACTGCTAACGAGGACCGTAAACTAATGCTGACGGTGACGAATGACCTTGCACTTAATCCATCTATTCACTAACTTCATACTATATTAGTCAATACGCTGTTGAGCGCATTTAGTAGATTATTAGTAGAAATAGTTCATTAACAAATTCAATTTGTATTTTCGAGCAGTAGATGTTCAGAGCCTCAATCAGGTAGTAGAATTTTCGGCATCAAACATTGTACCTAATTAGGTTTAAAGAATCTTTATTTCTCATAAGAATAACAAGCATTAGTATATGAATAAGGCGGTGATGGCGGGAAATGGGCGCTTAATAAATAGGCTATCGTGACAATAAACAAAATTTGGTCTGTGTTTTTGTATCCTAGTTAAGCAACTTGATGACGACCGGTCTGGCCTAGTGGGTAGTGACCCTGCCTGTGAAGCCGATGGTCCTGGGTTCGATTCCCAGTCAGGGCATTTATTTGTGTGATGAGCACAGCTATTTGTTCCTGAGTCATGGGTGTTTTCTATGTATTTAAGTATTTATATGTATCTATTTATTATATATGTCGTCGTCTAGTAGGTACCTACATCACAAGCCTTACTGTGCTTACCGTAGGACTAGGTCGATTTGTGTAAGATCGTCCCGAAATATTTATTTATTTATTTATTTAATGCCTAGGAGTTGTATATAATAATTACATTATGTGTTATGTGTTTAACTTACAGTTGTGTGAAATATAATTATGAAAAAAAAAATTGGAACTTAATGTGATAAATTCGATTATATTGTTTGTGAAATTAAAATAAATTAAATTTGATAAATAAATACATTTAGAGGATCCAACGCATATCTGACCAGGGAACTATTATTATATTGACGAGCTTTTGCGTTTTTTTAAATAACAAAATAGTATGTAGCCGTAAATTTTGAAATGCCTATTTCTAAATCTACCGCTAGCACATTAGCGTTATAGTAGTATTAACTGATTCAATAAAAAAACATCCTAATTATATCAAACAACTCTGATACAATCAAAATTATGTAAATTATCGTGTATTAGTACCAAACAATAATGCAGTAGCTCGTATCGCTAATTGAGGAAATAGACGAAGGCTGGTCGAAGGCCATTACTTGCCATACGAAGGCAAACACCGCAAAAACTAAGTTCAAGGCACTCTACGTGACTAAGAATTTACTATTCAAAAAAAGAACAAAGAACATTATTTTACGATTAGAAAAATTATTCCGAATTCTCATTACAAACAAAAAATTGATGCTGTAAGTATATGCCTTATACTCCCAAGCACACGCGTGTTGACGAAATGATTCTATTCATTTTATTCATTATAATTAATTTTGTATTATTTCACGTATGAAAAGGCGCTATTGTTCGTGGTCCTTGAATGTGCCTTAAAAAGCACGTTATTAATTTATAGATGATGAGATGTCGCTTGAGGTCAAGTTAAACACAACCATTGAATCGTGACCTCGGTTAAATTGCTTAATGTTTACGAGATACATGACATTAGGCCAATTACCGTGGTTCCACCGTGGCATCGCTTAAACAACAACCATATTTCTAATTAAATTCATCTAAATATAACCATAACAATATTAATGATGACATTTTGGCATATTTTCTTTGATACAAACCTCATGTTAATAAGCTATAAGGCAGATAAGGATAGAGCTCTTGTCTTAATGGTTGTTCTCCATGTTTTACCACAAACCTATTGTCGAGCCAAAACCGGTTCCGAAGAATTCGCCTTGCGTCACTTTAACCACGTGTAAACATTTTAATTGATGATATGCGGAACACAAAAAGGCTTTATAGCAAAGGTTTCGTTTTGGTTTTTACGATCTATTCATAGATTGCATGCCATTCACATACCTCAATTCCAAGCCAGCTTGCTAATTTCGCCAAGTATTCAAAGCTTTTTATTTAATTCGCATTTAGATATTTAGCGATTTAAAAATAGGTACGTTGCTTACTGTAAAGAGTGTAGGTACAAAAAGTCGTCCTAGAACGATAAAATAATTGCAAACGAAAATAAAAGTGCTTTAAAATCAAGTTCAATTATGATCACAGCGATATTAAAACGTAATATCACTTAGTTCGCCGAAATACTAAACTGCGCGCAAAATTGCCATAAAATGCGCAGTAGCGAGTGGATCAACTTTTTTACAACATCTAATGATGGTAATGGACGGTGACACACTTCTTTGTCCAGTCTCATTATAGCTCATTAAATGTTTTATTTCTGTAAAGAAACACTTGCACGTTTGTGTTATGTTTATTTCTAGTACTTATTGTTTGTTTTAGTTTATTTGTATTTTAGACGGACCCTTTTCATTGTATCGGAACGAATGTATCTCTAAAAATGCGACGTAATTAAAGCAAGTGGTTAAAGAGAATCAATTTTAAAAGCAGCATTTATTGATAAAATGATAACTTCTATTTTTTTTTATCATGTCATTTTACGCATATTAATGTTAACGTATGATTTAATACCATTTTGTATAAATAAAGGTAGGATTTATATAATAAACACACATAAAGATAAACATGTACAATTCAATTATAAATAGTCTTTAAAATTACTAAAACTAAATCTAACTTAAAAAATTAAATATTATTAAATATTTACAATTAAAAAAACTGGCTCTAGCTCGGAGCCTGACGGAAGGGTGCCCAGAAGGCTGCGGAGTTGCCACGCTGAATGGCGATGCCAATGCAAGGAATGAACCAGCCCTCTGGTCACCCGTAGCATTAATTTTACGCATTGGATAAAGTACTCTCAAGTTTAATGTTTTGATATTTGTTATATTTACGGAATACACTTAAAATTGTTCACAAATGAATGTCTGAATGAATTTTCTTTGTTTGCTGTACTTTGGACGACCCTATACAATTCTAATTTTACGCTTACCTAAGTACTTTTTAGAATATAAAGTATGGATATTATCTTTCGAGGTGATAAATTCGCGGTCCGAATTCGGATCGTGAGAAGGTTCTACTCGTAGTTATCAGTTGCGTAGTCACGCTCCGTCTCATATCCGGAGCAACAGTGCAACCTTATACTCGCGTCCGGGACGTGAAGATCTCTAGTTTACGAAACTTCTTCCCAGTAATATTCGTATCAACTACGAGAATGAGTAATTGGAATGATTTGATCGTAAGATCTGCAATACCTCGATTTGAAAATAATAGTATTGCCACGACAGGTACCTATAGCCTAGTGAGTAGTGACCCTGTCTAGGAAGCCGATGATGGTCTTCGCTTAATAGCATTTATTTGATGAGCAAAGGTTCCTGATCTTGGGTGTCTTCTAAGCATTTAAGTATTCATATATTATATCTATCGTTGGCTGAGTACTCACAACACGTGCCTTCTTGAGCTTACTGTGTGGCTCAATCAATTTGTGTAAGGATATCCTTCAATATTGATTTAGATATTTATCTTTGATAAGATATAAAGACTGGTCGTTCTGACTAGAATCAGAGTCGACAGATTTCTGTACCTTACCTAGTTGTCAACTTGTCAGCCTTCAAATATTCTAGGCCGCAAATGCGAAGTATTTGAGCGAACATATTGTCACCATCAGGAACCATCATAATATCATCATGATACCATAATACTGTCTATAGACACCAATAAACAATAAGGTGTGCTCCGTAATTGCTCTCACCTTTGATTCGCTTGCGGTTGAGGGTTCCCATAATTATAAGGCGTTAGATCCGAGCTGCATTTTAATTACTTAGATCTTACAAAAACGTATGAACTAACTATTTACAACTTGTTTTAGATATAGTCAGTACGGCTCGAAATGCATGTAAACTGTATACTTTATTTTACAGTAATTTTAATCTTAGGGACACAATAAATAAAATGTTATTGGTTGGTTTTCTAAAGAAATTCAACCGAACTCACTATAAAATAGATTAAAAGTTCGTTACAAAACGTCTTAAATTGACGTTAAGACAATAGTAGTAATAAGGTAAGTAGTAAAGTAAGTAGGCAACGCAGAATAGGGTGACCACGTGTTGCAGTCAATTTAAGGATAGTGTCCGCACTTAAAGAGTTTACAAAGGGGTACAGATAGATTGATTAGAAAGGTTGGTGAGATATTTTTTAATAGACATTGTTTCAGTCTTTTCAGAGACAACGTTAAACAGGATTCAGAGCCATTTAAAGGTTTAATATTCATACATTTTCCGAACACTGTCCGATCAGATTCGTTACAGTTTCATAAACAATTATCACGAGGGTCTAATTGCGAATATGCGGCAAAATTATACCCTAAATTGATGTGGGTAAATTATTCGTAAATGTACCTAGTTAAAATTTATATTTTTTTTAATGATACCAAAATAAATAATAAAATTAATGTTTGAAAAAATATTCATATTGGTTATCACATTGGAACATAAGGACACTCTTTGGCTCTTAATAATAATAATATTGAGGGTAGATGTGAAAACATAAGTGGCAAGTTGGCTAAATGTTTGAAGTCCAGTGACACCTCACTACTCTCTATCTTTGATGTCGCTTTTCGTGGGTGCCCATCTCGAAGGCTAGTCATCGTCTGCTAGAAACATATTTGTATACAAGCAAGATTTCATTAAAACTCAATGGCCCTTACACCAAATCAGGTGCTGTTTATGTGCGCGTCCCATGACACGGAAAGGGGAACATCCGCTTAATGTACCTCTTACATATCATTAAATTACCGAAAGAGTCTCCGCGCATTGGCTCGATCCGGCTCCGCATACGCCTCCCAAATGTCCGAAACACAATTGTCCGTGTACGGGAAGGGCATACAAATAATAATATTATAATTATCACAGGCACAAAAATTCAATACACCCATGTCATTTTAATGATTTGGTGTCTTGAATCTGCCGGTATTTTATCAAAATTTTCAACAATTTACCTTGTTAATAACGGTACTTAGAAGAATAACATGCGCTATTTTTCTAAGGTCATAAGTCAGAGGGCTTCACCACTTTACACTATACAGTACTGAAAAGAAATAGAGATAGAGAGAATATAATTTTTAACAAAGATTATTGTGTCAGAATACGTCCCCAGGCTGTCACGCGCCTTAATCCACGGGAATGTCCAAACGCATTGTCCCTCTAATCCTGTGCAAGTGGTGACAGTCGAGAATAGACCGTGATACCTTGGAATAAGGTGTAAGTTTGACTACAAATAATCGGTAATAATGAAAATGGGATATGGTATGAATGTTAATGTCAAATAAAAATATAATGTTACAGTTACATTGATCGGGAATCAATATTCGTTGTGTGTATTTACTTATTCATGGCATTGTGTACCTAGAGCTGAGATTTCTAAAAGATCTGTGAGTATTATGAAACGAGGCACTTTTGGTGGAATATTTTCCAAACAAGAAAACATTAAAAAGCAACAGAAAAATATTACTAATTAGCTAGACGTTTCACGAAAAGGACACCTACATTTTTGACGGACAGTAGGTACAAATATAACTGAAAGAATTTTGTGTATTGAATATTTTTTTATTGTGAATCATTTAATTATGAAGAAGTAAATAACTTTCGAGTATTAATGAAGCTAAAAAACAAAAAATACATTTGGAATAGCGCAAAAATTGTCAAGTTTGGCATCGAGGTCGTTAGTGGTGTCGGTTACAGGCTTACAGGCTACGCTAGGGTTGCCGAAACTCGAACAACGGAGCACTCGGGTACTTGTATATTTTTCACCCGTATATTTTTAAGGAAGCTAAAAACTCGAAATTTTAGATTGATGTACGAGTATTTGAAATTAGTATTTTATAGTTGTTTTCTTATGGAACTTTTAGTTCTACGACAGAGCTTGTTTGTTATTACTGTGTTTATAGTTTGATAAATCTTATTATTTTGAATAAAAAAAACGACTCACAAATCAAGCGATTTTCCCAATCACAATAACAAGTCCACAGATGGCGCAAAATCAGTTATTATGAAATTTCAATATTGTTTTCAACAAGTCCATTGAGGCAGGTGCGTTATGCAATAATCGGTCCTGAGATCTTTAGCTTTTACAAGTAACTTTAGGTTGTTATAAACTAAGAACCATGCATACGTTCATGTTTTTTTTAACGATTTTGATACTTTACATTCTAGATTGAAATAAGTAATAAAAAAATACAAAAAAATAAATAAACAAAATGTCATTGTTCTGAATTAGGTATCTTTTCGTAATCTTCCAACATAATTGGTACAACTCATTTGTGATTGATATTTTTTCATTCATTTCATTTGATTTTTAAAGTTACGTGAGACAACCTCAAAATAATTACGAAAATTTATTTGAAGCATCATTAAAAGTTTTAAATTATTCATGTCAACCCTAGAGCAACATGTGTAGAGTCGTATTACACTTGCGGTTTAAAAAACCGGAATGTCAGTGCAGCTACGTACGAGTACTTAGTTTTGCGATTAATACAAAAACCACAAATCATTTTTAAGATATTTATTTTGTATTTCGTTAATAATAAGAAAAGGTGAAGTGTGTTCAGAGAAGAAGGGTATGGGAATGCATAATAAGGATGGATAACTTTGTTCTTTCACTTTAGCTAACTTCCTAAACTAGTCGGTAGAGATAGTGACACTGTCTATGAAGCTGGAAGCCTCGGCTTCGAATCCCGGTCTATGCATGTCTATATATGTTTTCAAATTTTGTCCTTATTTGTTTATATGTAATATAATGTACGATCTATAGATACCATATAATCGTGTAGTAGGTACTTACATCACAAACGTTAATGCGTTTGCTGTAGAACTTGATTTGTGTAAGATTGTCCCTTAGTAGTTATCAATAGCGAATGTTAATTTGAGTGGCTATTCCATATGTTAAATTCGAACGAAATAGAACCCGACTCACGATCGCCTTCTCAGAGTACTTTACACCCTTCCTATTACATGAACTCTAATTTTTCAGTACATAAAAAATCTATTCCACTACTTAATCCAGTTCAACATGCATCCAAACACTTGAAATATTTTTTCTAATTAAATTATTTTTTTATTATGCATTTTCTACGATGACTAGCGTTGTATAATTTATTACTATTAGCCCTTGAAAATCTAGGGGCGGTAAGGCCTGGTGCCATTTAAATTACATTATGACGGTAAAACTAAACTGACACAAATTCGCTTACGTTATCTGATTGTAATACATATTAACAACACACCTACTCTATAAAGCCAATTAAAACTGTAGAAAAATTAATGTTTTGCCAAAGTAACAACACGATAAAAATACCATAACCATTTTTATAACCAACGAACTTTACATACCTATGTAATTTTATGACATGTAATGTTAATTAAAAGTTTTAACTACTTAGTCCCACGAAGTTTGTATTCATACAGTCAGCAACAGAAGTTGCTAGGTGGGCTAGGTGTACAGAATGATGTTGACGCGCTCTTATTCTCTTAACAATAAAGTCGTGTTAAGGTAATTTTGAACACCTCGCTTGCTTGGCAACTTCTGCTGCTGACTGTACGTTAAACTTGGTTCAGTTGCCTTGTGGATTTTACGGGTCATAGTTAGATATTTGTAACAAAGCAATGAAGAATTTATTTGTCAAGGAAAATTTAACTGTACCACCTTGTATTTAAGGTGTAACTTGCATCTTGCCGTTTTCTAAATTTATTGACTGCCGAACTTCGCTCGTTCGCTGCAGTGCCGAATGCTGACATATTGACAACTTATTTGCTGTTCAATGGTTTTTGGTATTTGACATCTGTTTAGCCAGCATTCAACCGAATAAGTTTCATGAACTAAACTAAACAGAGCAAGCTATTTAACTATAGTTAAATAGCATATATGTCGTAATGTCAACTAAACAACGTAGCTTAAAGAAAAGCAAGAGTTGTAAGGAAAGGTGTAAAAACCTGCGTTGCAATTTGTACATATGCGTTCTACAGTTCGATACGAGCTAAATATTTCGAAGAGCGGTTCGATTGTGTAGGTTGAAAAACATGCAACTGAGGTAGCCGATGTTTGGACGCTCCACTAAACCTCATTGTCGGTCGTACGCAACGCAACGCGGCGAACATTCACATCTCACAAAAGAACTGTTAGAAATCAGCTTTTCATCAGAGGTCGTCGACTCGCGTCCGTTCAGGATGTGAGCAGAGACAAAACGAGTGTAGGACAAAGGCTGTGTAGTGAGTACGTCCAAACAGTACCGCACAAGTGTTTTATATCACATACTGATAGCTATACTCTTAGCTGATCACTGGTGAGCCCTATCTCGTCGTAATAAGGTTCATGAACGCTCTTTCAAGTAAACGATGGTACTTGAAAACCGCAAGCGTGATACCCATCGCTGAACAATTACTCAGACGAGCTTTTTGACAGCAATGGATCCTTCGTGTAACCGATATGTAATGAAAGAGCTTCAGTAAGTGTCGAATTACTCATTAACAATACTTGTCGGTCATATCATAATTACTTTGCCATAAAGCTATATTATCTCCTAGTTAGCTTGTAATTGGTATACGAGTACGTACATATAAATATATCTTACATTTGTTCTTCATTTTGAGTGAATTTTGGTGTCCTAATATTAAGTTGTACGTCGTTCTAGGTGACCACGACTGCTCTTTCAAGAGAAATTCGACGAAGAAGAAGAAGAATAAAATATTAAAGAACATCGTTCCATTAATTGACTGACCCCTACAGTAAGCTCAAGAAGGTTTGTGTTGTGGGTACTCAGCCAACGATAATATACGATAATAAATACATAGAAAACACCCAAAACTCACGAACAAATATATGTGCTTACAATTAAATGCCTTAACTAGGATTTGAACCTAGAACCGTCGGCTTCATAGGCAGGGTCACTACCCACTAAGCCAGACCTGTCGTCGCGAAATGACGCCAGTAAATACACTGATGCAACTCTAAATTAAAAAGTCATAAAATCGTTATAAATGTGTTCTGAATTTTAAATCTAATTTGAACTGTGATTAAAACATAACAGACCACACACTCGTTTTAAGGCTAATTAATAGCTAGCGATAAACATGAGCGACCAACAGCAAACGTTAGCCGTGATCGTTTAAAATTGATTTAAATGCACCTCCACAGATCATTATACTGTGTGTAAGTCTAATACGGGCGAAGAATTAAACCAGACATAGGATTTACCAGTATAATGATTAACCAAAAGGTTTTTCTTTAATTATACCTATTATACACATGTAATTAATTTTTGTAAAATTTCTGAGCAGTAATGTACTGCGAACATTACGCGATATAAGCTTTTGAAACTAACTGTCAACGAGTGTTTAACTCGAGTGTGTTGCATTACATTGCGGGCCGATTTTTTTTATATGGATAAAAAATTTATTGCATTTCTAAGCAAAAGTTATCTAAATATATTTCTTATGTCCTATTCTACCCTCCGTTAAGAGATTCGCCCGTATTAGACTTACACACTGTATAGAGGGAGCATGTATGCTCGCAGTAGCCACGAATACGTTGCCTGCCGCCCACTTCTTGGTACAGTCAGCAGCAAAAGTTGCTAAGCATTTGAATTGTTCAAAATGACCTACACGCGCTCTTATTCTCTTGACAATAGAGACGTGTTGACCTCATTTTGAACACCTCAAATGCGTAGCTACTTCTGCTGCTGACTGTAAACCTTTCTTGTGATTGTTTAAATATATAAATAAATAACATGACTCGTATTTTATGACATATGTCATAACAACACCTCAATTTAGTAGATACGTAGTTGCGTCCATGTGAGTGATTTTTACTCTAAATAATTTGCATAATATATTAAACAATAAATATGGCTCAAACGGCGTAGGACATACGAGTACTTTACAAGTAAACAAGTATTAGGTTTTTAAGATTATTAATACTTTACAGCATTGTTGTTTAGAACGAATACGTTGGTAACAGCAAGTCTTAAAAGCGATTATAAGGAGTCTGTATGAGAAAGTCTATGAATACCTACAATTTAGGCGAGACATTTTAAAAGCAACTATGATATCACTAAGTGGCACTTAGGTAAGTTAATGCTACTTAGCTACTGCATTTAGTTTTAATCAGAACAGGTACTGTCGCCATCGAGTTCTTGTTGGAATACACCTTAGAGTTTGGCCAGTGAAAAAAAATTGGTTTACTCACTTAAAGCATAGACGATTGAATCATACCGTCTCTTTCTTTCGCTTGCACTACGACCCCAAAAAAAGGGATGAGTATAGTTTATTTTTTCAACTTTAAGAGTAACAATCGAGTAATAATTGGTTAGCCAGACTCTAACTGGTAGACATGCCCTAGACACGCACTAACAAACGTAAAGGATAGGACATATGTAATGCGACAAATTTATGAACACGTCTTATAATGGCTGTCAACATACCATAAACGAGCTCCATAATTTTATCGTGTAATTGCTTCTTACTATATCTTGTTAAACGTTTAAGAGCAGTATACTGAGGAAGCAGCAAATAAAAGTAAGAATCATGTATTTAATGTTTCTTCTCTGTCCCTATAAAAAGTTCCATGAGATCATGCTGGGTCTTAGTAATCATAGCATATACAGGATGATTTCTGGGTCTGATCAGTTTTTTTAACTCAGTCACTGGTTAATATTATCTTATGGTAATATTTGATCAAAACATCCTAAACCATTTTTCTATGTTTTTTCAATTAAAATAATCTTACACCAAACGAATCATGGTAACACTTGCCTCGTAAGCATTTTGACATACGCAGTGGGAAACGACAAGACGTGATATTGAAGTAGGGTGACCAAATTGTAAGCAAATATTATTTTATGTACTTACCATCTGAAAAATAATTATTATTGGTAATAAATAATTAATGACTCACATAATTAGCTTCACTGATGAAATATATGTCATGTCTTGTTCTCTCACTCTGTATAATTACTTTGTCGTTATGTATATTGACTATATTGACATTTCCACCATATATTCGTATATATATATGTATATATATATATATAAGCGAGAATTTGCAGCGATGGGTGTGTTTGTGAATAGATAATACCATCAATTCATTATTAGTTTAATTATTATTAATATAATTCTTATACTTAAACCTCGATATCACTGACGTAAACGCAGCCTTAGTCTGACGAGTACCTAGACAATCTGCAATCTGAACTAACTCCAGCTTTGAGAGATAAGCATTGAATTTGAACTAGTTATAACAATTTAAACAACTTTGTTAGATAAACTTTAAATCTTGAGATTTTGGATTAAGTGACGATTTCAATGTACAACGTGCTATTTACATCACTAAAGTTAGTTTACTAAGAGTCACTTTACTAATAAGGTAAATTAAAATTTGAGTTAATCAAGTTTAATTTGAGTTTAGTTTGCTTATGCAGTATCAAAGTTTTATTAAATATAAATAAATATGCATGGCTCATATAGATAGATGTCGCTAATGTGTTTGCCAGGATGCGCGAAACGCGGTTTTAACTACACATTATCGTGGAATTATTGTATATTCCTTAACCTAGGTTAGTTTTTGACGTTTCGCCACTGATAAATAAATTTACCCTGTAAGTTATTTTTGTTTATATTTGTTATCCACGGAGAATGGACAAAAATCAATACACTAGACGTGCGAATAAATTTCGAACGGGTCAGAATACAGAAAGTAGTAGTTAATCAACATTTCTCAGTTCTCACCGAAGAGCATACAGCCTCCATGACTTCACGTAAGCAAGTAACCATGTAATGGCGTATACCGCGTACGTGCGAATACGGCGAATCAATTTCGAGGCACGCGCGCCATAACAAACCGTTCGCGGCAATAAAATGTGATATCCAAGGTTTTCATAAGAATGCGAGATGTGGTGCGATCAGTTCATATGAAACAGCAGCAAAAATATGAAGTCATTTAGACACTTCGTTTACAGAAATAAAGAGGTTAGCTGGTATTTCAAAATTTATGAACAAATCCAGAAAGTTAATTGCCAAAATATGCCTATAATAAGTATTAATTTTGCACTTTCCTGTGGCTCTAAAGTTTTTAATCAACGATAGTAATAAAAAGCGGCGGCCTGTCATCTCGGAGCGGTTAGTTCGAGCCTCACCCAAGACCAGTAATATTTTAATTTTTTTCTTACATTCTTAATCACAAATTAGGGTATGTTTAGCAGACTACTGAAGCAGTAATCCGAAAACTTTCTTTTGAAACTAAGAACAAATCAATTTTTTTTTGTGTCTCGAACACCGGAGGCGGAGGTTCTCGTCGTTTTTTCTTAAGTATATCCACAGGAAAGTGCAAAATTAATACTTATTATAGGCATATTTTGGCAATTAACTTTCTGGATTTGTTCGTTATTTCAACTTTTTTTTGTCTTTTGACTTTGCCGAAAATTAAACATATCAAACAAATGTCTTAAAAAAGCAATTTTTGGTATTTTGTTTATACTGTTTTTATGCAGACTGTGACACGGCGCCACGTAATAAACATCGAGAAATGACAGGGTTGGTCACGTAGTGGACAGGAGCACAAATGTCCTAGTGCGTTCATATACTTTTTCTCTGCTTCGTGACGTCTTCGGGCTTCAAAAAGGGCATATATATAACTCTTTATTGACGGTAGAAGGACGAATGATCTATATGAAGAAAGTTATTACATACAGCCTTAGTAGAAGAAGAAAGAAGGAAGGAAGAATATATTTAGGTACACTGATTAGGTATTGGTAACTGGTGATTGCATAGAAAATTTGCAACAAGTCACTTCCTTGTAAATCCGAATTTTTGGTGCTTTTTGTTTCCTTGTTTAATGTACGTATTATTATTAACTGATGTTATCTTATATTATTAAGGTTTGAAATATCAGAAAACTGATTAACTGCATTAAGAAATATATGGTTTTTAGAGTTCAAAGAAAAAAGAGTGGCGGCGCGTTTATACAATCCGATCCCCGCCGGCTTGCCTTTACTGCAGTTCAACGGTTTTCCTTAGGCTCAAGAAGAAAAGGCTAAGACATATCGGCTCCGTCTTGCCTAAGAAAAAAATTGACGCGCCGCGACTGGTGCCTAATACTTTTGGCCTAGGCCAAGACCTTCCACTTGTTATATCGCGACTAGGTACTAAAGCGACTATCTGTGCAGAAAATCACATGCAGCCAGATCAAATGCGAGCGCTACAGGCGTTTCCGTATCCGCTTCCCCTGATCCCGAACTTGCTCAAAGGGTAATACGTAGGCGAACTTTCGATAGTGTGGTTTATACAGGGTGAAATCAAAATGGTGATACAAAATTATATTTTCTGAATGTATTCATGATTACGACCAATTTTTACTATTTACAAGAGACGATTTGAACATCACAAATTGACTTCACTTTGACTTTACTTTTGCTCCATATTTTCGCTGTGTGCAAGATGACAGTTTCGTTAAATGGCATCCAGTTAAGCATTTAAACTATCAAATAACTATCTTACACAAAATAAAAACCTGTTTTTATATTAGAAGTTACCTCCGAAGTCTCGAGAACTACGTTGTCCTCGTGGCCTCGGGTAAAGACTCATTTATAAAAACCGTAAAAAAATTAATCAGTAAAATAGAAGTGTAACTAAACAATAGGGACTATTTAATGATGGGATATTTAAGAAAAAACTCGTAGTATTATTTACTACGAGATTTACTACGAGATATGATACTTGTAATATAAATAAGTTATTTAAAATAACAATCGATCGTGCGTCAACAATTCTATTTTTTTCCGTAGTAACAAATTGATACGCCTAGTTAATTCTCTATGGTTACCGGATTAATAGTATACTTGATTTACGTACACTTAATAAAAAATAAGATAGTCAAACTCGCTTTGGCTTGAATTCTACTATTTTGACGCTCCGAACTTTTTTTACTATAAGCACGCTTATAGTAAAAAAAAACTCGTGATGTCAATACATATGAAGACTCCGTCTCCCACACAATAAAATCTGTTCACGTATCTGAATTCAATTCATAAATAAGTGCCCATAGCGAGATATGAACCTATATGGACATTAAGAATGATTGCTACCATCGTGAATGTAAACGTAGGATAAATCGCTCGTCTTTTATTGAATCGCAATTGGACCATCACTCAAGTTCACCGAACATATTTTGCTACATACATACATTTGCAGTCCATTGCTGGACATAGGCCTCCCACAAATATGACTTGTATCATCTTGAGAGGTAGTTGCTATAGTCGCCAAGCTTGGCAGGCGAGTTGGCGACCGCAGTAGCTGTAGATTGGATTTTGACGGAAGCTGCTGCCCATCCGTAGGATTTTTCCCTTTGTCGCCTCTTACGACACCTGCGGGAAATGGTGTGGTGCTATTCTAGTCAGCCGGCATCACATGGCACATAACATTATTTTTGCTTCATATTAAATACAAATATAATTATAAGATTAAACGAACTTACCTAAGTGAAGTTCTATCTTAATTATACGAAGCCGCCAGTCCGAGACGTGTTTACATGTAGTAGCGCTCTACGTGCGATGCAGGTCACATAATTTCAAAGCTATTAAAAAAAAAAACAAAAACATCTCTCGTATAGCAACATTACATATAAGCGTCATTTCGTTTAAAGATAGAGGTATTAACAACCCCATGTTTGGGATAATACTGTGTATTAGTGGGTGGGTTTTTGGGTGTGACGTCTCGGACTGGCGGCTTCGTATAATTAAGATAGAACTTCACTTAGGTAAGTTCGTTTAATCTTATAATTATACTCGCCGCCAGTCCGAGACGTGTTTACATGTAGATGTTTAAAGCTAAGGTTGTTAATAATTGGTCCTTATTATGGATAAGAACAAAACAAATTATATTCTTCTTAGGAAAAAGAAAAACAATTATGCAATCAAGTATGTACAAAATTACAAAAAAATAGTTTTATAGTATTAACGTAAAACACATAACTGTAATACATAGCTATAGATCTGGTTTAATATCTTAATGTCTGACAATGGCAACTGTTGCCGAGCTCAGAGCCAACGTGCAACTTCACAAATTTTATCCATGCTAACCCCCAGAGCAGATCTCTGCGGCTGAACTAGACCGTATCAAGGACTGTGTAACTGTGTAAATATATAAACATTTATTCCAGCCTCTTCGAGGTAATCTTAATCCATCGACTTATAAATTGCATGGTTAAACGCCTATGAAGTTCTTTATAGATAAGTGTCACCCCAACTTTGTTCTTATCTATATAACTATGCTCTTGCTTCAATCAATAGTTGAAACTGGATAGAGCTCTATTTTATAATTCGTGGCATAACATTGATTGTAAACTCTTTATTAATTATCTCTGTTAATTGGACACTTTCATTAGAAAAATTGATGTTATTTTTATCAACCAATGCAGGAGTTTGGACTATATGACCACGCATCAAAATCAAAGTTTCATTAGAAAAATTAAATAAAATTTAAAATGACGCTTATATGTAATGTTGCTATACGAGAGATGTTTTTGTTTTTTTTTTTAATAGCTTTGAAATTATGTGACCTGCATCGCACGTAGAGCGCTACTACATGTAAACACGTCTCGGACTGGCGGCGAGTATAATATTGTATTATAACGCGACCCCTTCTGCGTCGAATTGAAATGAAGCCATATATGAAGCCCTCGCATATAATCTCCACATGGAAGTATCACTTACTAATAAGCTTATATGCTGCGGGGTTGCTTCGGTAGAAAGAAGCACTAAGTTTAAATGAGGGATTATATCTGCAGTAGGCCTATGCAGTAAACCTCTAGTTGATTACTTTACCCTAAAATTCGTCTTTGTCATTTCAGCCGTGAGACGTCCACTGCTGGACAAAGGCCTCCCCCATGTATGATTTGTATCTAATTGAAATAAGAAAAAAATATATACGTACGTACGGTATGTACGTACACTCAGCGAAAAATTCCTTGTTAACCTTTGCAACTCTTTATTTTCAGATTCAACTTTTAACAACTCTGCTAACTGTACCGACAAGCCGCTTGCGACAGTAATTATTCGCAGTTACAATATTCCTAGTTTCAGTAAACATATAATATAAATGTTGACATTTGTACTATAAGTACGAATAGCCTTTAGTAATTATACAGCTAGTTTACATAGGCACATAAATAAAG
Source organism: Grapholita molesta (assembly GCA_022674325.2). Lineage (NCBI taxonomy): Eukaryota > Metazoa > Arthropoda > Insecta > Lepidoptera > Tortricidae > Grapholita > Grapholita molesta. The sequence goes on along the minus strand of CP053135.2, from coordinate 9,351,833 downwards.
TACGTAATCCGCACATTAACATAAACCAATGTGTACTAAGTTATGGCTGGCTAATGAGGGTTAGCCTAGAGTGCTAACAGAGCCCTAAAGGTTTGACTCATGTTTGTCTGTGAAAATTTTTCATGTAAATTTTGTAGTAGGTTGCACAATGAAGCTGGTATATTTTTAATTTGATTTTGGGGTTGTTTTCCCCTTTTATGAAGTTTGTTAAAAACTTATATGTATTCACATAAGTCAATATGATATAACATGCATGTTTGCTTATTAAATACATTCAAACCGTTACCAGTCTTAAAATATGACTTTATTGTTTGCCTAAGTTAGTTTGTGTCTAAAATACGAATATGCTCTTGAATGATGACATACTGACAATCCGTTGTGACATTGATTGTAAAGCAAGCGATTTGACTGGTAAAAGTAAGATTCAACTACCCTCAAATATATATCACAATATATAGAACGTATTTAGTATTGAGTGGGTACTTACTAACTATTCCTACCTGTAATATAAACGCTATAATTTTTTTTTTTCAATTATTTTAATTCCAAATGAATATTGCAATGACCCAACAGTTTTAGCCGAAGTCCGGTAACAAAGATCAGTCGCGCTGATATTCGGACCTCGACAAATTGTTAATGACATTTATATTTACTGTGAGAATGAAACATACCCGAGAAACAATGGGATCATTGAGAATACCGTTCTGTACCAGTCGTTGATCAATTCCAGTAGATATCGCAATCTGAAGCCATAGTGAAGGTACTGGTACTATTAAGAGGCAATAAAGACTAAATGTCAAACTAAGCATAGAGACAACGCTATTGTACAATCGCCTTTTCATTAAATATACGTCAAGTTTATTCTGAACTCGTTTATTAGTACAAGTGAATCTTATAGGACAAAAAGAAAATGTTTTATTAGTCAGTGCTTCTGATAAATAAAACAAAAGTACATACCAATATATCAAAACACAAATAATACACATATAATTAATAATGTCACGTACGTAAATGTTTAGAACTTTAGAGTTTAGACGATGGACCTTTCCAAATAATAGTAGACCGTTCCAGAGACGCCCAAATACTAAATGGATTTGAAAAAGCATTGATAACGGTAATACAATTAAAATTGTTGTTAGCCATGTTACTACTACTTCGTTACAAACGGATAAACTCACGAGTAATTATATCGCACTAGGCGCACTTGAGGGTGTATCGCTCACAAGACATAACGCTTGTCTGAGTTTTTTTTTGTGTATCTTTTTAACGCTGACTCTTGATAACGGTGTTATAAAGTTTATAAATGCGGGCAGTCTAATGTCAAAAAAATAATAATTTTATAACACTGATATTACGCGAGATGAGCTTTTTATAGGGATCTAACGAGAAGCGATCTTTACAATTCGACGCGCAAACTGAGTGTTATACCCACAGCTTATCACTCCCAACTATTATCTCATACAATAGTATAAAGCGAAAGTAACCTTAACTATTACACATAAAGTTCAAAATCAGGTAGCAATGCAAAATAGATCCGATGCTTTAAAGGTTAGTGAGTATATTAAATGCGGGGCACTTAGTTCAGCGGGGTCAAACTTGCTCAAATAATAGCGGGATGTTATTTCTTTAACCTTTTCATAATCGACTGATAGATTATAGGTATAGGAATTATAAAACTCATGTTTAATGGGAGAATAGCTGTGCTATTAATATTAGTCGATGGAGTCTTCGCTCCACAAATGTCTACCTTCATCAAACATCTAGGTGAAACCATCGCCGACCGATGGGACAGATCGCTTAGTGTTGTAATGGGCTGGCTAAGATCCAAAATCGCAATTTCTATCATCTGAGCTACCAGTATGTGCATCCGTGGGACACGGCACAGATTCAAATCAATAAATGAATTGGACCCGGGTATGTCCTTAAACTACGTCCAACAATGAGAGGTAGGGCACAGCGTTGACCATCACGCTTGAATCTGGGGCAGCCCAACTGGGGAAGTACCTCCTCCTTACAAAGGACCACAGCCATAATAGCACTGCCACCTTTCAGGTATGTAGTGTTGTGTTCCTGATGGTGAGTAAGGTTCCCAGAGCTCCAACCCCCCTTAAAGGCCGGCAACGCGCTTGTGACTCCCCTGGTCTTGCGAGTGCCCATGGGCGACGGTAATTGCTTAACACCAGGCAATCCGTCTGCTCGTTTGCCACCTTTGTCATAAAAAAAAAAAACATCATAGCTACCAGTATGTGCATCCGTGGGACACGGCACAGATTAAAATCAATCCGGAACTTCTTCAGTTTCAATGACGGTGCTACCGAATCCACCTCCTTCTACCCTGCACTGTTAATTTAGACTAATTTTCTTTATTCTCTATATTTTTTTTATGTTACTATTTTTAAAATAAATGTTATAGTTATCAATTTAAAATATTAGTGGTGTTACGGGTTACGGTAATATCTGGACTTTATTATACATAATAAAGTCCAGATATTACGCCCTTACATGGGATATCTTTAACGAGTGGCCATTCGGGTGTAGATAAAAATAAAAGAAGAATAAAATAAGCAAATATTATGAATTTATGACAAAATACCCTACATTCAATAGACTTACCTAATGAAAGTATGATAGAAAACTACTTGAACTGTTTTGCTTTAGGCATGGCGATTTTAAGGACTAGAAGTTGAAAATATTTCTATATTTGAATCAGTTCATATATCAATGGTGCCTACTTATCGAATTTAAAAATTTGTTACAAGTGCCATAGTGTACTGCTTTTTGTTTTGAGAGTTCCTCTACTATTCTTTAAATGTTTACTCAAATCCTATTTGTTTAACCTGCAGTACCTACATTTCAGCCGTATGCAGTCCACCGCTGGACATAAGCCTCCCACAAATATGACTTGTATCATCTTGGGGGTAGTTGCCATAGTCGCCACCCTTGGCAGCCGGGTTGGCGACCGCAGTAAGCTGTAGATTGTGTTTCGACGGACGCTGCTGCCCGTCTGTAAGCTTTTTCCCTTTGTCGCCTCTTACGACACCCGCGGGAGGAGATGCTATTTTAGTCGGCCGGCATCACACGGCCCTAACCATAACCTGCAGTGATGTCTATCTTTTTAAGGAATTTACAACCGTATAATCTAGATGTCATGGAATTTTTCTAATAAAGGATTTTTGGAAATGGTGTGAAAGCATGATTTAAAATTGTTATGACTTCTATTTATCACGAGCCAAGACTAATTATATAATCATCCGAAGTAGTAAACTGCAAATTTTAGTGGTATCCCCATTATTATTCAATTTAAGCATTAGAAAGCACCTCTTAGCATTTATAAGATTGAATAGGCTTATCTTGCGTCCGCATTTCGCATTCAAATAGAATAAAAGGTCACCTGCGTAAGTTCTGTATAGGTCTGAGAGCTTTATTGAACTACAGCGTACATAAACCTCTACCACACTCATTAGGGTAGCGTAGTTTTCTACAGGTCATCATAGTTTGAGTATAGACTTATTTTTGATGAAGTATAAGTAAAATATTATATTTAGTGCCGAAATGATGATCAATATCACCGAAATGGTTCACAATTGATTTACTATTCATTAATTCAATCATTAAAATACGTAAATAAAAAGGTGGTAAAAACTCCTGGGCCCTGATTGCCATTTCTTTTCACTAGACCCACACCTTGCTGGTGTGGGTCTAGTGAAAAGAAAAGTGGCAAAAAATTAAATTATGTCAGTTCTGTGACGATAATTCATAAACTAAAAGCATTCTTACAATAATTAAAAGTAAAAAATGTAATTTCCATACACATTTCATGTTTAATTATCGTCACAAAACTGACATTATTTAACTTTTCTACAGCTCACGCTATAATATAAGTATACACATTTATATGGAAATTCCCAAATACCACTTTTTCCGTAGGTGGTAAGTAATATGCATGAAACTATCGACGAGAAAAGCATGAACCACACTCACTAATGTCCTTAGTTAAATGCTCGTCCACGCTCAAAACCGACATATACCCTAGAACGGGAGACCTAAAGCTAAAACTGAAATTCAATTCCGAATAATTGTCTCTGTCTTTCTAATTACGACGTAATTGGAGAAATAGAAAAAGAAGCTCGAAATATTCAAACCTTGATTTTCGCGCAATGGTTATCCAGGATGAAGACCAATTTAAACAGCTTCCATAATTTGTATAGAAAATATATATATGAATGGAACGCCGATGCGCCGTTGTTGATTCCATGTGACACGTCAGTGATTATCCATTGAAACGCACTGGATTCAACATCTGTCGTGAACAACTGTCGCAACGATTAATTTGCAATGCTAACCATTCTGCATAAATCCCGGTATAAGATCCCATGCTATGCGTTTGCCAATAAAGACTTATGTATAACTGGGATTCGGTCATACAGGCATTGTATATGGACTGAGTTATAATTGAAGGCTTTCATTTAAAAGTGTTTAATATTTAGTAGGCAACATAGTTAATTAATTCGTATTTTTTTTCTTTTCCATTCCTTATATGTTGACAGGTCAGGTCTAGTGGGCAACACTGCCGATTTGCCGACGGGTCAAATCCCAGTAATATTTATTTGTGTGATTGGCCCAGGTATTGTTCCTGAGTAGGTATGGGTGTTTTCTATGTATTCAAGTATTTTCATTTATTTTATATATCGTTGGCCGAGTAGCCCACAAGCCTTCTTTAGCTTTACGTGAGGCTCAGTCAATGTGTGTAAGGAAGGATGTTCTGTAATATTTATTTATATTAATACGTTTTTTTTATTTCCATTTAGGTACATAAATCCAGTCATTCACTAGGTACTTGCAATCAGGAGTTTTTATTTTATGTAGGTAGATGTGTGTGTGTGTATGATTCACGCATCATATATCTATATTTTTCAAGTCACTCTGTATGGGCCTCGAGTGTGAATGAAGCGAAAAATCTTTCCATATTGATGATGAGAGCTTGCTCTTGGTTATGCATGCGTTTATGCTAATTTGTATGATGAATTATATTTACTAACCATGTATGGACTTAGTAGTCTGAAATAAATTACTTTTAATTTGATTTAATTTTTTTTTTATTAACTTTTTTGTTGATAATCCGAAAACAAGTTCTTCCCCGATTACAATTTTCTGAGATGTATGAGTATCTAACTAGATTAACTATGTACTGGTATATATATAGTATAGCATAGCAAATTCATAAACCAATTTTTGTGGTCTTGAGAACCTTGAGTTTTTCCTCTTATTTATAACCTATACTTTGAACGACGTGCTCGTACGACCCACGTAGACAATCTATCTATTAAGTAAAATTGATCGTGCTAACCCTGCACAAGGTAGAGGGAAAATATTTCCCACCATCATTTGAACTTTATTGCAAAAGTGACAACATTCATTCATTTCTGACATTATTATGCCAGTTAAAGGGTTAACGTAGAACGCATACAACAAAAGGAGAAAATTATGCATAAAAGAATATGATTAAAACCTCTATTTTTTTTCAATATTTCATTATCAGTCGTTCCCTTAATGCTGAAGATCGTTACAATTTATTCTGATGTTGACGAAGGCTATTCGATAGGCTGGTTTCTGACCCTCGCCAAGCGCATGGTCCCGTGTAGTCATCATAACATGGGTGCAGTAATTTGGATACGCCTCTAGCCAGGGTGCCTCTTTATTTCATACAATATTTCATATAGGTACTATGAATGGGTACACTGTCATGTGATAATAGGCCCTCGTATTCATTCAACATATACAATACAATTTTGCGGAACCCCGAATGTCTCAGCAACAATGTCTTGAGTTATTCCAAATAACCACATTACCATGCATTGCCATAGTTATCATTATCATACTCATATGCCTATAATTAAGTAAGCGAGCCAAGTTCCGTACCCATTTTAGGATATAGCAATTATATGGGCAGATTTGAAAGTCGATTTCACTGCACGCCATTGGCTTTGTTTACGACGTAGTTGATATATGGCGCCTAGATACTTGGCGGGTTCCCAGAGCAGCATAATGCTCTAAGTTCCATTGACGCACAATATATCAGTCATCCATTTTGATGGCTTAAATTATAACTATCTGACTATGAGTTATAACTTAGTAGGAACAAGTGAAGTAGTCTTTTATTCTAACTTTCCTACTTAGGGATTTTACTTCATGATAGTTTGATAATGTAAAAAAATAAAAATAAAAATGTTTCTCCGCGTTCGGTCAATGATACAGTTGCACTTCATTGTCCGAATAACTCATTTGGTTTAGTTCGTTTACATCCTTTATTGAGTTAGAGACTTAAGTGCATATGAAAATATACACATTACGTACAGTCAGCGTCAAATAGTTAGTGGCAACGAAAGTGGCCAAATATATCGACACAGATCTTTACTTATATAGCAGTAAAGATGTACTAAGATATATTTGGCCATATTGACTGCAACTAACTAAATATACGATGCTGACTTTTCAGCGAAGTCGTTCAGTAATTTTAGTATGCGCTGCTAAATCTTCTATAATGAACACTATCCAAGTAAGCATTCGAGAATCCGTAGTTGACAAACAAACGACTACAACGACCCTTGTGCGTGCTCAGGAATAGATGTCACAACACCTATTGATCAATATTGCATGAGCATCCAATCCTGCCTTAGTATTCAGAAACTCAAGTAAAACAGCAATGTAATATCAATCATGTCCTATTTAACTGGACTGTAACATTGTAAATAAATATATACTAATATTGTCTTCGGTTGCCGCGATATTTTTTTACACAGCACTGAAATCTTTAATTCGTCAGGCTAGGCGCAGGCTTTCCAAATATATAGCAGATGATCTGTGTAACAAATCAACGCAACGTGTATTCAATTTTATAGTAAATTGTTAATTATTCTTAAGATAAACGACATATTTACTAATTACCTTACGTTATGTCGCTTAGGTTAAAGGCTTCCCATGCGTTATTCCTATGCTCATGTTTTTAACTTATCTTTCTAGGAGTGTACATTACGATTTACATATACATCATTTAAATGGAGTTTTTTTTTTATGAAAGGAAATAAAACAGCATTTCTTTTGTTTAATCATTTTTCGAGCGAGAGATTGTATAATAAAATTTATTCAGGGTCAGGTTTCTAACGAGTAAATATCTTCTGAATACTAGTATCATTTTGCTATGTCAAAAGCGGATTCAAGAATGAGGTCCTTCCTTCAGCGTAATCTATGGGTAACCCATCGACCACGAGATTGTAAACGCATCTCTAACCACCCACTGGCCAATTTGAACAGAAATAATTGACTGTCAGGCTTTGGATAATGATGCAGTGTGTAAGTTATTGGCTAGGAAACGTCATTATACGAGATTTCAGTATGTCTTTGTCATGAAATTTCCTTCAAGATGAATGTAAGAAAATGTTAACTAGGCCAAAATACACACTAAGGTGCTCATCCTAATAATACGTGACATCATGAAACTAAATATGATGCACAATGAAAGTGACAACAGGGTGTCATTTATTGAACATAAGCGTGTCAAGCACCGGTACTTTCCCTTACCTTTTTAAATGTTTTCTGTTGATACTTGATAGCAGAACAATAAAAATGGCGTAGAAAAGGTGACCATGATGGGTGTTGAAGATGAAAATTGAGGCACCACACCATGACGTTTGACGACTGGTCTGGTAATGTTAGCGACCCTGCCTAAGCCGACGGTCCTGGGTTCAAAACTAGTAAGTGAATTTATTTGTGTGACGATCATAAGTATTAATTTCTGAGTACTGGGTATTTTCTATGTATTTAAGTATTTGTATATTATATATGTCATTGGCTAAGCCCACAACACAAGCCTTCTTGAGCTTACCGTGGGGCTCAATCAAATGTGTGTCAGGATGCCCTGTAATATTTATTTATAGGTGGTAAAGCCACAACGTCAAATAGTTACTGCATTTAACATGTCCGTCAAGGTATGGTGTGCTTTGTAGCTAAATATTTATCGTAAATCTGAAGGAACACAATTGTAAGTAAATACGTTGGACCCTGTTTATGAATACTTCGCTATTAATATTTCCGCAAGCTCGTTAAAGGGAAACAATATCTGTTTGTAATATGTTCCACTATTTACTGACTCACTAGCATAGAGTTATCACATGGTACTGACATAAATGTTGAGGCGCCCACGATGCCGGCCATAGATTTTCGTAGGAGGTTATTGTGCTGAGCCTACGCGTAACGCGAGAGTAAAGCTTTCCATTCGCTACAAAGTCACCTAACTTGTCAATATTTTAATGTATATAAATAACTTGGGTAGGTATTATTGTCTCCGCAGATACCAATAAGACATGAAACAATATTGGAAGTCCCGGATTCACAGAAATATTATATGTTAGTGGGCTGTGAATGTTATTTATGTATATATGATTTATAAAAAAAACATGATGTTTGATTTGATTTATATAATATCGTCAAAGTTTAGTAACTAAAAAGCCTTAGTAATGGAGCTTATTGCAGTAGTAAGTCGATTTGTGTAAAGATGTTCCAAAAGTATATCATTTATGAACTCCATTTTTACAGTACATGGTAACTCACAGTATAGAATATAATAATATTTTGTATGAAAATAAAGAGTATTCTGAAATAAAAAAAAATAAAGTAAGTGCTTATAAAATTAACTTTTCCTAACTAGTGCGTAAAAAGTGCAGTGCAGTGCGTAAATTTCACTTTTTAAGGCACTTGCTATGAAAAATTAGGTTCGATACTCGTGTAAAAACTTCACTAGTATCGAAATGTACTATTACGTAATAGCTTAAAATCTTAATACCAAAAAGTATAGGTACTTATGAAGTTGTGATAAACCAAATGCGATGTTAGAAAACCATAAACGGGACTACGCTTATTATGACGCACAATACAAACTCGCAGACATCAAAAATGGCCAGTGTCGTTCCAGTAGCTTACCGAGTAGAGCAAAAATGTAAAATATGATTATTTCAATTACCAGTACGTTTAATGAAAAATGGTTGTGTCATACGGACGGATGGACAGACATAGGCATGACGAAACTATATGGATTCCATTTTTGCCATGTTGCCTACGGAATATATATAATTAATATATTCCGTATATATATATATTGTCTGGTATGACATAAAATTATCCTTCATCTCGGTGACGATGACGTGAGACGTGGAGACGTACGGTGGCAAAAAGTAGTTTTCGATGGCCAAAGCTGAATGTAGACTACTCGTAAATATGGATTGAATGAACTGACTAACAGTTTGCTTCTCATATTATTTAGTACTTTCAACCAGCCCCGGCTTAAATTGCCAAGACATGTACCGTATTGTCTCAATATTTTTGGCACTACATTACGACAAATAATCTCATTATATCTTAAACGACTTCTTATATGTCTGACGTTTTAACACGTTCACAGTCCCCATACAAAATGTTCCTATTTTCTCGTACGTCCAAGCAAACTTTCATAGTGACCCATCAGCTATAGTGACCCATGTGCGGGGCACGGACGTGAGAAGTTAGTTCGTCGTCACCCATAGGTACATGGTGTACTGGACTGTGAACGTGTTAATCATTATTTACATTATTACAAATATATGGATGTCATGTCATGTTTTGTACGTTAACTGGCCCTCGCGCCGCAATGTGAACATGCAATTTCTTTGGCTCTAGTAAAAACGTTATATATACCATAAAGCTTTTATGAAACTTGCGTCGTTTTCCACCAGAGCCACAGATTTGGCCCAAGTGGGTCTGTGGTTCATTAGTCAAACCCACGCGGCCTGCGACAATAGTGTAAGCACGCTATTGTTTATTGCGCACTTATTTTGTAACAAGTTTTAAACGGGATCTGAAAATTTGATATTTACCACATTAAATGTGACATTATCTATGAAAAGGGACCTTATGTCTGTCGATGGCGCTTATGTCGTTGTTCAAGACGATGCAATACAAACGCAACGCGATTCGACGTAAGTGCCATCGACAATAAGATCCCTTTTCCTAGATAATGACACAAATCACACTACTATAAAGATGTAAGATTTGTTTGTGTGTCTGTTTGCTTGCACTGAATAGGCTCCGAAACTACTGCACCGATGTCCAAAATTCTTTCACCATTAGAATTCTACTTTATTTCTCTGATGAACATTTTTTTTGTTTCGTACCCATATTTTCCTGTGCAGAGCCGGGTTGGACCGCCAGTACATTATGATAACGGCAGCTTTACATATTTGGCCCTATTTTAATAAATGCTTGTATATCTAAGTAGTCTGCTTATGTTATGTTATACCTGCATGTACATACACACAAAGCGAACACTAATCACAAAGTAATTAGAGCTTGAACTGTATTGGTGATAAAATATAAAATATATTTTTTGGAATAGCATCATTGCGCATCTATTAGCACTTACATTCCGAGACTAGTAAGAAAAAAAAATAGCACATGCCTATATAAAATAAAATAATTAGACACATGTCTATGTGGACTGTCGACATACTAATATTCACCAGTGGTCTGATAGTTACAGACTGATAAGATACTAACAACGACGAAGATACATAAAAGAAATTTAAGTGCTAAAAAACCTTGAATAATTAGTTCAGAAACTGTTATTATGTATGTAACCAGCCATGAACGAACGTGTAAATATAAAACAACCACATCACTTTCACCGTTGAACTTCAGAAAAACGATAAAAGTAGTGTTGTGCCCTTCAGACCGCGATATTATGTAAAGTTACTTAAATACAAGTACGCGGTCAATCGTTATTTACGCACTATTGCTTGCAATAATAACTACTTACTTCGAGAACGAGTGTAAACTTTTTACAAGCAACCGTAGTTTTTTTTATTCAGAGACAAACTAGGGTCATGCCCTACTCTCATATCGTTTCTTTAAGTATTTAGGGGCCTTAGCTTAGTTTCTTTAAGCAGGGGTAGCAAGGGCCTTATTTAGATTTAATAACTAGTTTAGCACCTGGATTTTATTGAATATAATTATTGTAAATGATGATTTATTACATAAAAAAATATGTTTAGACATTTCAAGACTTCTTAATTAAAACAAGCAGCTAGTTCTACAATAATATTCTAACTAGTTTCAATTGCAATGCAACAGCAGCAGCCTCAGCCTAGAAAATAATGAATAATAGGTCAAATTAGAGGTATGTAAGCTACATTTTAGTTGTATTAGGAATATTTGTAAATAAAAATGACATAACTCGGTATAATGATTGCACCGCAGAAAACTGTAAACTACATTGTTATTTAAAAATGATTACACAGCAAGATATATTGCGAACCTAGGTTCTGATTATTATTGTAGGATGTAAGTACTGCATTTATTAGTTAATTTATTTTTATTTATTAAATAGTAAAAACAATGAAAAATTACTTGAAAAGGCGTGAGCATAGCGCTTGGAACAGTGCCGAAATATCGGAAACTCATTAAAACTAATATACATGGTAACTATCCCGGTTTAAGTAATAGTTGTAATACTTGAAAATAAATACTCCCGCCATAAATTGTCCCGCAAAACTGTTTTCACAGTTTGACTATAGGATCCATGAGTGAGATTAATACAATTAGTGGTAGGCTGTGGTAATTTGTGTTAGTACATGGGTATGACAACTACTTTAAATTACAAAGTGTAAACAGAGGTGTAGGTAACAAGGGCAAACAAAGAATCAGATACTGTCAAGATAGTAATGAAACAAGCTGTTTTATACTTATTTTAGATACTTTAGAGCAGGGTACAGCTGGGTATGTTGAGTTATCGTGTTCAGCAATTAAAATATTTTATAAGCTTTTTTTTATGATATAGGAGGCAAACGAGCAGACGGATTGCCTGATGGTAAGCAACTACCGCCGCCCATGGACACTCGCAACACTAGAGGAGTCACAAGTTACGTTGCCGGCCTTTAAGATCCCTATACGCTCTTTTCTTGAAGGTTTGGATGTCATAGCTACACAAGATTAGAACATAAATTAAATTATAAACATAATGTCCTTATTTAAATTGGCATATTCAGCCAAGTTTTTATGTGGAACCCGAGATGGTGAGCTTAAAGTCAAAAAGTTTCTTTGTCCTTTGAAGTAATACATTTACGTTTATCATTCTAAATCTGCAATATAAATTCTACACTTATTTTATTGCATACTTAAATTAGTTTACACAAAATTAAATTAAAAAAATACACAAAATTCTGAGTATTTGTTTGCCTATTTTAAATAATTCATATTAGTAATTTTATAAAAAAGGAGACTAGCGACTAGTTTAGCAACTTTTAATGAGGCTACTTGATCAATGTATTTGTTATTGAATATTATTTAGACAGATTTTTTCTGACAAAGATAAATTGAAATACTTAAAATTTACTTACTCAAACGGCTTTCTCAATAATGAAAAACGTTTCATTTTTCAAATTATTTACTTACCCTGCACTTATGGTCAACATACCTGACCAATCGGGGAAGTTTATGCATGTTTGACAAATATTACTGTAAATATCTAAAATAGGACCCGTGCCTTAGATTCTGATACATAAATCAATTTGGCATCGACGACGTTATAGGTCTATTATTTTTGACATGCCCCGCACTACCCTACCAAACAGTGCTGCAATTGTTCAAATTACCTAAGCAATAAATTAATTTATTCCGATATTTGTTCACTAATAATAATAAATAATCTTAACACGTTCACGGCGTGACGTCATATGCCACAGGCCAAAGGAATCAAATGATTTCGCCACGGCTGTCGCCGTACTATCCCAGAAAGAGTTAAAAATCTAACAGTTCTAGCAGAATAAGAATATTATCTAGGTTTTCTTTTTTCTTAATGTATTATTTTAAAACATAAATTTAAAAAAAAACTTCGGTACAGGGTAACTTAATACCATTAGAATCTAGATGTAGGTATTTACGATCAGCAGCTGAAATTATTGCAGTTATACATTGGTTCAAAATAAATTACGTATATCTATTTATTTTAGATGTCTAACAATGGGTACTTACTCATATAATAAGCATTACTAATTTAGGTCTATTACAGGCTAGTGTTAATGAACCCAAGGCTAGTTACGGTTAATAATTAATTATCTAAACGGTATATAATTATGTAACCTATTCACCAAGAGTAATAAGGCTCACAACAGAGCTCTAGAAACTAACACCATTTGATGTGCGTTCATAAACATACAGGTGTTTATTAATCTATTAAAAGGTTATAATATTACAGTGAAAATGTATAGTATAATATTATAAATGTATTACTTTTATGTTGTTACAGAAGTTCTTTTAACAGTAGGATTATACAAAACAGTATTCAGACAAACATTATGTATTTAAAGGGTACGCTTTTTGTTTTAGTCCTACCTTTTAACTATGCACTAATTTACCATAGCTTCGATTATACATTCCAGATAACCACAAAACTATTGTGATACTAAATCATATCAAAGTATTACCGGATAACTCACGTTCTGTCGAGCAATGTTCTACTTACAAATCCGAGTTACCCGATTTAATACATTGAATAAACTCGAGATAAAATCAAGTCAAAGTGCAATGGAGGTGTTGCTCATAGGCTCCGTATGCCGAGGTGGCTAATGAGCCCCGATCCTATCGCGCGCACTTTCACTTCCATGGGCAGAGCGCGGCTGTTTCACTAGGCCACTACATCCAGATTACTGAAAAGGGCGTTTGTACGAGTATCGCTGTGTGGAAATGCCACGCGACCGTGTTGGGTGAATGGTGACGTGTAATTATGGAATTTATACCTTAATAAATAAAATGAATTATAAATAATAATCAACAAAAAACGACCATAAATACTACGATAAATAATGACGACAGGGTTTGGTCTAGTGGGTAGTGACCCTGCCTATGAACCCAGGACCATATTTATTTGTGTGATAAGCACAGATATTTGTTCCTGAATCATTTGTATTTTCTATGTATTTAAGTATTTGTATATTATTTATATCGTTGGCTGAGTACCCATAACACAAGCCTTGTTGAGCTTACCGTGGAGCTCAGTCAATTTGTGTAAGAATGTCCTGTAATATTTATTTATTTATTATTTTTTATTAAATAACGGCCCTAATTCTTAAGACGTTTTTTTTTTTTATTCTTCATCATTCAGCCGTAATACGTCCACTAGGTACACATAGTACACATAGGCCTCCCTCAAAACTTCATCATCTTTTGAGAGATGCCATATATGCCATACTTAGCAGGCGGGTTGGCAACCGCAATAGCTCTAGATTTGGTTTTGACGCACACTGCCTCGCCTCTTACAATACCCGCGGACGCTGACTGTGGCACAATTTTTGTTTACTTTTAATGTTTATTAGGTTAGTTATTGGGTAAATTTGTATAAATAAGGTAGTTTATATATATTAAAATGTGATTTACTCGTAAATACATTAAATTGTAATTAGTAGCTAAATAAATTTATTTTAAGCATGACTCATAATTAGTACACAATATTAATATTTGAAATTAAAATAAATTAAAGTAAATTAAAAACTCAATTTAGCAAGAAAACAGGAATGTGTGAAAATCCAACCAAGAGCGAGTCAGACTCATCACCTAGGGTCACATCACACATCGGTCCTTAGAGTTTACTTTATTATTTATTCATTTTATACTTTTTTATACTTTGCACAAAGAAGAAAAATAATTTAGTAATTTTTATAAACGCAATTATAACTGATATTTTTCAATAATACAAACAGTTTTCGAAACCATCCCCGTTGGTAAATGTGTGCTTTGCCAAGAAACGCTAGCTGTTTACGGAGTCTAGACGGTATGTTAATGAGCTCAGGATTCGTCTCTGCACAAACACGGCTGTTGACACCGACTGCAATAAGAGTACCTAAATCTCCACATTCAGGTAATACTAGCTGCTCCAGATTGTGGAATGGGCGCTTTAGATTAAGGTACAGTCAAGGGAATAAACGTTTATTCACTTTTTAGCCCTATGCCTATAGGATTACTATAAAGCGGAAAAGGGTAGAACAGTAAGTCTTTTTCTAAAATTTTATAACGCATGCATAGAGTTTAAAACTGCCCTATTTTTAAACGTGTATCTTCCGAACTTAATGTTATAGACTCGATATGACTGCTGTTCTAGTCGACAAATTCTATTAAATTTTTTTTTTATGACATAGGCGGCAAACGAGCAGACGGATTGCCTGGTGGTAAGCAATTACCATCGCCCATGGGCACCCGCAACACCAGGGGAGTCACAAGCGCGTTGCCGGCCTTTAAGGGAGAATGGAGCTCTGGGAACCTTACTCACCATCAGGAACACAACACTACATACCTGAAAGGTAGCAGTGCTATTATGGCTGTGGTCTTCTGTAAGGAGGAGGTACTTCCCCAGTTGGGCTGCCCAGATTCAAGCGTGATGGTCATCGCTGTGCCCTACCTCTCATAAAAACCTATTCAATTTGAACCTATTCGACGTCAAATCAAAAACAATCAACGCACAGGAATTCTGATTATTTCCTCAACAAGCTCGTTAACCTTAACTACGGGGGAAATCTATTGCATTGCAACAAAATTTAAGCAAAATCCCAAGCCGAGGCAAAATTGCGAAGGGTGTCGAGCAGACCAAGCTCACTGAGACTGAGATACGAGTCAGGAATTCAATGGACAGTCTCGCGATTTTGTCTTTCACTGAAATGTTACTAGGACAAACCTCTTAAAGCAACTAGGAATTAAATCGCCCAACCGACGATGAAACGTTTCTCTCCGACGTCTTCAAATTAATTTATATATTTCAAACAATGTTGTTGGCGTAAGGCAAATTAAAACCAACTCGATTACCGGCAGGGATTCTTAGCTAGCGTCTATATAAATTGTTTAAAGGAATCTTCTATTAAACTTAAGGAAGATATCCGAAAGTTTAATGAAGGCCATGAATTGATGGTTTGAAATTAACACGACAAACTTTTTCTAATTATCATTAATTTAAAGAACAGAACAGTGAACAGCGCTCCATAGTTTAAAGCTGAAAACGATATTAAAAACTGACTGAAACAACAAATGGGATGGGTACATTGTCGGTACCAATTTCAGTTAATCAACTATTAAAGGAGACGATTAAGTATTTGTGTTGAAAAATATTCGTGCTTTGTAATAAATATAACATCGCTCGAACAATCTTACTAATTTGGAATCATTCGAATCTGGCTGATACATTGAACAAATTTCATAAAACTACTAATTTGCTTCGCAGACTATTTCATTCATTCTCTAGCTCTGTCGCGGGGTACTGAGCCTCTTCAGTGAATTTAAATGTTATTAATTATTTACTAGTTATTTCATACCGCGCCTACAACTTATTATTTAAGCAAGGTTAGCCATTTGTGGATATGTATGTAATGTACTGTGAGTTATCTGTGTGCAAAAATATGTAAGTAGGTACCAATAGCGCTCAGCGACACAAACAGTGATAAATTTTAGTTGTTTGGAGAGTGTAAAAGTCGTAGTAAACTTATACGGAGCCGTAGAAAGGCCCTGCGCGCGAGTATCGGATCGCATCTGAGAGCAGTCACCTTTTACCCAGTTACCTATAATTTCACGCGGTAATCGACCGCGCCTGCGCGTGCGACTCGCAACTTCCGATCGATCGGGATAAATTTAATTGATCTTGTTGCAATTGTTTTTTTGTAAATCTATAGTATAAATATAATTAAATAGACTAATGTTAGCCTAACGCCATGTTTCGACAGCTAGATCGAAATATGATCAACAAAAAAATATCGTCACGCGTGAACGGCTGAACCGATTTCGCTAATTATTTTTTATAGTGTTTGTTCTTATCAGGAGAAGGTTCTTATGACAAAAAAATTAAAGAAAATTTCATGGAAATTTAAAATATAAGAATACTTAACCACCATTATAAATTATTTTTGTATTTTTCAATGTATTACCTACATTAAAAAATACAATAAAAACCTTAGCGCAAAACGACAATATAAACTTATCAAAATCGTAATCAATATTCATGGTTAGTTTTATTAATGAGGGAAATATAAAATGATAGGGCAACAAATATACTACGACTCCATTAATGTAATGTAAGTAGCCCTCAAATGTGTCTAATGTAATGTTAGACTACATAGTAAAAGCTGATTCTTTCTCTTAACATTTCAGAACTAAACTAAAAATATTAGAGCAGGGTATAACACCGAATGTGTACGAGTATAGATAGATTACTTAAGACACTAACACTAATTCTACAAGAATGTGTACACGCTGAGCATATTTATATCGCGAAATACGTGAACATTGTCTCAAGAATCTGCTTTCGGAACGGGAGATTCTTAAGAAATATCGGCAATCTAAGCTGGCATTTGCCAAGAAAGTGACGACATTCGAATCAAGTCTAAAACGTGACTTTATACTGACGGATTACATTTACTACAAAAGACTTTATAATGAAATACTAGCTTGCAAGGTATTGTATCAAAAAAATCCCAAATGGCTGTATTCGTAACGCCGGTCGGCAACACAGAAGGGTTGGTACTTTATATTATAACGGACATTTAACGTCTTTCATTTCCATATAACCTAAGAATAGTACCTATGTGAGACGGTTAAATACCTAAGTATTACCTAAATATAGGCCTTATTTTCATTCTGACCTTTTAACATCTTTATAGAAAGATGTGGATCATAGAACACTTGGATTTTGACTATGTCTATACAAACTCAGGAAAACGCACAAGCGCCATCTATCGCGTTTCACCGTAGTAGGTTTTTATTCGGTACTAGTTGAACGAATGAAGATGTGTTGCTGATAAAATGACTAGATACTTCTACATATGGTGATGCATCACATGGTTTATAACTGAGGAATGGACTGAATTTTGAAGGAACATGACTTTGTATAAACTGATAGAATACCTTGTTAGAATGGAACAGCTTTGTAGAAGGGAGACTACAGATAGATTTTAGGTGTTAACATGCACGTTCACTGCGGCACGAGGATGATTCGACCCCATACTAGTATGGTTCATTGCGATGTTGACTAATTGCCACAGCGAAGTTGTGAACTGGTCACCACAAGATGTCAAATGATTCTATATTAATTCACCGCTATAATTCAGAATTTATAAAACAATATATGTAGTTACGCCGTTAATGTTAATGGTCCTAACGAACGCCAGCTGCAACGTGTGCCGCCATAATTTACTTAAGTGAAACTGAATAGGGTGAGTAGGATTACGTATATTCGTACCTACGCAAAGCTACCTATATCATCATCTATAGGGCAATCCAGTTAATGCCTTCCGCGTCAGTAGACTAAGCCAACGCTGGCTGTAACTGCAAGACTTATTAAAATTAGGTACTTTAAGTATTAATAGTTTTAAAATAGAAACCTTTTATTTTCAGCATTTCATTAATTCGCGTATGATATGAACCCATGAAAGAAATAATACCGATTTAATTAACGAATTGTATAAATAGAGATCGAGTTCTGTAATGGTTGGGACCACGTCTCAGTTCCATACATTCATAAAGTCATCCAGTAGACAATAACAAAACACATCATAGCAAGACTATGACGTCGCGTGTTTTGTTATTGCTTACTTTATTAGTTAGACTTGGACAATTCAGTTAACGGCACTTGGTAGTGCAACTTGTGTGTCTAGATTTCTAATACCGAATTCCAATAAAGACTAGTTTCCATTATGGGTTTGAAGGAAGTGGCTTTCTTAAAAATAAAGTCATACGCCAACTCTTCTGCAATGCAGGACACAGGCTTTCTTAGTCAGCCATCGGAAATACCCAAAAAGAGAACGCTACATATACAGTCAAGAAAGATGATGAAGATGGGTCGTTGTTGACAAAGGCGAAGACTGCGAAGATTTAAAGGATGGGCCTTAACTCCATGAATTGCCCGTCTCATGCATTTGTTTTGTCACCATTGAACAAGGCATTAAAAGGCGAGAAAATATGTACAATTTCTTCAACT
Source organism: Grapholita molesta (assembly GCA_022674325.2). Classification (NCBI taxonomy): domain Eukaryota; kingdom Metazoa; phylum Arthropoda; class Insecta; order Lepidoptera; family Tortricidae; genus Grapholita; species Grapholita molesta. The sequence goes on along the minus strand of CP053135.2, from coordinate 9,332,800 downwards.
CATTGTACAAAGTTGCACAAAGCTCAGTACTTGTATGCTGTATAGCGACGCTCATAATTATGTTTAGGTACAATGTTGACTCATGTTTTTGGAATAAGATGGCATATATAGATATAGCTTTTGACGTGATTTTACATAGTTTAACACACATTTATTTAAAATCTCAGCGCAAAACGAACACAAGAGTCTGGCATATTAACGCTGCAAAATGAATGAATTTATTTCAACGATCTTTGTTAAGTTGTGGTGATTCAAAGTAAAACTCGAGCGCAATTGCGAAACACGAGTAACTATTAACCACTGTCGTGGTCAATGGTTAATAGCCACAAAAAAAACTGTAAATAAGCAAACGGGTAGCATGACGTCAAGCGGTTACAGAAACCATTGGAAACTCGCAATTTCAGAGGTCTCACGCCGATCCCAGGGCGATTATTACATTTCTGCTTACTCGTAAGTAGGTAACTGAAGTTCTTCGTGCCGTAGTATGCAAGGCCTGATACAAGTTAATTAAAAAAACACAGCCCACCGATGATGATTTTAAATGTACCAAACTTATGTTATCCTTATACCTTCTCTGTTTTTTATTCTTATGTTTCTGTTCTTAATTTGTTTAGATAACTTTCTGTGATACTTTTTCACTTAATGGTCTCATCGGAAGATCAGCGCTGGATCTCGCCAGCATTACGCTGAGATGAGGCCATTACGTGGCACTTTCTTTCTTGTATGTTTTATGTTATTTGTATTTCTGTTACCTTTGTGTTGTGTGTCTACGAATAAACAAATATTCATTCATTCATTCATTCATTCACTCAAAATCAAGACAAGGATGTGATTAGATACTGGTCCGTAGCAAACACTTTTTGTTTTTAGGGACTTAAAGATGTTACTTAGAACTGATCCAGAAAGGTTAATTTGATTAGCATTCTGTAGTTTATACGTTTATAAATCGCGCCTCGATAATAGTTAAGGCAAATGCTTAGCGGTATTCATTCGAGGCAAAAATAGTGAAAAACTGTAAAATGCCAATTTTTAATTTATTTATCTTTAAATCCTTACAAAGTATTTCCAAGTTAGGTACTATTTAGGTTCATAGGTAGGTTGTGTGCGAAGCACGAGTCTCACGCAGCGCACCGTGAAATTAATGTTTTCATTCGTTAAGCTCTAATTATTATTATGTCGCATCAACGTTCAACGTCTCGTGAGAAAAATCTTAAAAGTAACTATATTCCGGTAAATTGCCATTGATATTGTATGCAATGGCTGTGTTTACAATTAGTATTTTGTGCAACAGTTACATAATAAGGGCTCTTAAGATTTGGGGGTCGAAGTTACAAAACGAAGAATAACAGAGGCGCTACCGCCAAAAACGAATATTCGTAAATTTCGGGCATTTGTCTCTTTTACCCCAATTTGACGTCATGAGAGTGGCAGAGGCAATCGTCCGAAATTTACGAATATCGTGTTTGGCGGTAGCGCCTCAGACCCGAGAATTTTAGGACTTAATTATGTACCGTTGCACACAGTACTTTTTCTATGACTACAGATAATTGAAACAAAATACCTATAGAATATAGAACAGTAAAGTATAATGAAAGCGTTAGTTCATATAAATATTTTATACTTTTTTATACTTACATAAAGTGAAAATGCAAAATAAATACATTATACATATTATAATGAACTAGTAATTTATATTGCAAACATACTCTGCATGCAAACTGTGATGATAATATCAGAGTTTGAATATAAATATAGTGCTCTAGAATCTAGATGTTTGTTTTATTAACACACAACAGTGATTGATTAAACATCACAAAAACGTCTGTCAGCGTAGATTAACGCTATCATTCACGAGAAGAATAAAAATAAGAGAAATTAATCGCGTCATTTATATCAGTTATGTGTTGTAACACAAATAATCATTCACGGGCCACACTCTGCAATCACCAGAGCGTGCCCTCTTCATTCCCGCCGCTCGCTAGATTAGAAAATTATAGAAAATCGCATAGTACATCCAAATAAACGCTTTACATGACTATATCAATCAAGCCTGGAGCTCCAGATAATCTATTGGTAATATAAAGCAGATATGTCATTGTGGGCAAAAATAAGCCTGTATAAAACTGACATTAGCCTACAGTTGCACTACTGTCAGGGTCAGTGCTATAAGCCACAAAAGCTGATTTTTATTAGGATTCAAGGTTTGTTCAACACATCTTTCCCAATTTAAAGGGGATTAGACACTTCACACAATCTTCACTTTTTGAAATACGTTCGCAGATCCACGTAAGATCCTCCGAGTAGTCCTTTATAAAAACAAAATCTCTCATAACATTTTTGTCTTCAAATTCGGAACCATTTTACTGTCCGTCATATCATTATATTAGTATCTGTATATTATGTACCTACCTAACCTGTGTCAAAGTTAAAATTATGCAGGAATTATTCATAGGTGCATAAATTATGATGGCATTAGTACATTTCTTCATGGACTGAAGAAGTGTTCAAAAACTGGTGGGGTGTATATGCATAATAATATAAACCTGTAATAATACGATATACTAGGGTAAATAACACAGTCAACTACACTTAATTGCCAGATGTAGGTGCTGTTACACTACAAACTACAAGATACCACTTCGTCATTAGAAGGACGGGTAAAAAATGATGTTAGCGAAGACTACTCATTATATAAATTAAAGTTGCGTTCTTCGCAATTAATGAATATACGTTACTGGAATATCAAATTGACATTCAATAGGCATAAAGCCATGTCTCGTTTATGGGTAAAATACTAATGCAAATACAAAATTATTTCTATTTATGCCGTTAGATAATTTTATTAAGTTTTTGTGCATACATATGTTTGTAGATATGTACTTATAGGTATTGTATCTAATTTATTCGCACGCTTTATAGTGTAGTTACCTACTCGATTTGACGGATTCCAACGTGTGATGTGCCAAGCGTAATTAGTAGGGTTTTATATAGATCAAAATGATGTTTTTTGCCTATCGCAATGAATTTGTTTTCGAGGCGGTTCATGTATAAGAAAATTACCTACTACGTAAATAATACCTACTTAGTCACATTTGAAATTTAGAATAGGAATATTGTTAAATATTCCGGCTCACATTCCAGTTACACAAGAACTTTCTCGTGCTGACGAGATGAATTTACGCGATCCATCCGTTCCCTTCAAACATTGCTCAATCAAAGAGGTGCAAATACTGTGCCCCTATAGCCCACTGTGGACTGACAAATGGTGAACTTTATTCCCAAAGGCATAAAGTCTACTGATGGTCAATTTGGAATTGTGCTGATAGCTTGTGGTTTTGGTCGTCGTACTCACGCATTGCGACATGAATGATGGTAATGTACCAATATCTTTAGCGGTGAGGTTTCAGCTGAACAAGCACATACGAATGGTTTAGCGAGAATATTTATGTGTACCATCGCCTGCGCTCGCGGTGCTCATTTTGTAATTCATTAATTTTGTACTTACGTTATCTCTAGCTTTTAGACACTTTTGTGAACATAAATATGTAGCCTCGAACGTTACATGTGTTAACTAACTCCAAAGCTAGAGAGAACGTAGTACAAAATTGATGAATTACTTGTATTATGGAATAAAACAACTAAAAACATATCGTAAGCAATGCGATGCTGATTTTAAATCACATCACGTGATCACGTTGTCCTCGCTATCGAACCATTGGCCACGCACGCACGATCGAAACGTCAGTAGGTATGTATAAGTAATTTAAGTTCAGTACACTCCTTTTTCATATGTTTTACTAAAGTAGGAAAAAGAAAATCCTAACCTTTTTCTCGTTGTCATATCATATCATCGATTAGCCTTATATAGACTATATACATCCAAATAACCGCTTTACATCACTATATCAATCAAGCCTGGAGCTTCAGATAAGCTATTGCAAATATAAGGCAGATAAGTCATTGTGAACAAAAAAAATAAGCCTGTAACAGACTGACATTAGCCTACTTATACTCATTGACATTATAACTTATTGATTCAATCGGTTATTTTACTTTATTAGCTTAGGAATCGAAACGACACCGGCAAAGACCAACAACTTAGGACAAGTACTGGCCCGCAAAACCTAGTTCCAATAGCAGGGTAATCGTTTTACAAAATCATCTCTTTTGGTTTATCAAACTCATAGACCATACACAATTATTACAATTAAACTACGTAAACAGTGATCAAAATGTGAAACTGTCAAGCCAAACTGTATGCGTACATATTAGGCAACGAGTTTTGCAAATGAATCAATAATTTCATATTTTAATATCACTTAAGATGCCGAACAAATTGGACTGAAATTCATTTCCTGTAGTTCGATTGAAAGATGAAATTTTCAGTTTTCAGCGGGTTCCTAGGAAACTAATTTTCCACAGTCATTACCGGTAACTAATTAGTTATTATCTTTCAATCGCCATGGTACGAATATCGTAGTAGCGTGTAAAAATAAAGGTTTTTAAGGATGGTTGCAGGATGTTGGAACTTTTTAGTATAGCTTTACACATGAAGCTGACTGAACACTCGTACAGTCAGCATCAAATTTTACCACTTTTTTTTCTTATTGTTCGTTTTGCACAAACTCGACGTTAGGTAAATAATTTTAATACATTTTGCACAGAATTCTAAGTAATCTTGTCTACTAATAAGGCGGTATAAAATCAAAGTACGCACTGGAAAGTTGTACCACATGAAATAGAATAGAAGCCCTCGAGACGCAATGCCATTGTAAATTGAATTCATCTCCCCCAGTAATAGAGTCCTTGTATTAGAAAAGATAGTCTGTTAGAGTAGGCACGTTTCGCGTGATTCGCTTTCTCTGAGCTAGGTTAATGATAATTAAACGCGTCATTCGTTATAATAAGAATATTGCCTCCAGAAGCTCCGGTCCTACATTCGGATCATAGTTTACCAATAAGAATGTCGGGAAAGTTCGAGAGTAATTGGTACTTCTTTCTTTTGTTCAAACTATAATTTTATAATTAAACCTGAGAGATGACTACCGGCAATGGAAACCTAAGAGAATCCACTTTTAGGTACTCTTACTGTGTCATTTGGACACAGTTTCATTCATTGCAGTGTCACTTTTTAGTTCGAATATTTTAATATGGAAGTTCATTTTCGGCTTCACTTTCGAATCAATTGTCTGAATGGAAGTAGGTTTTGGAAAATGTTGTGCTATTAATGCATACCAGCGTGTGATTCATAAATTCTGACGAATAATGTCACTAGCTCGGTTCCCCTTGTTTAGGCATAATTTGTTTTGTAATAATTTTAAATCGCATACCCAGTATTGGCATAATTGTATGTAGGCAGAAACTAATCTCGCATAATTATTTTTCGGCAAATTCTAATACGCAGAAGTTAAATAAGCCGAATGGTTGGTATCCATAATTTGGAAGGACTGAATGGTGTTATTACGATTTTTTTCACAGGAAGTACGTTTTTGTCGTAGTCGCTGTTCTAACCTAACCTAACCCACCTTGTTTTTCTTTTGTGGTCAATGTTCTAAGCTAACCCTTTTCGGACAAAGTAGTATTCGGCTAATACAGAATTAATCTGTAAATAAAAATTCGGCAACATTAACATTCGGCGTAAATATATTATGCGAAACTTGGTATGCGTATTAAGATTCGGACAAAACAGATTATGCCAAATAAAGGGAACCCCACTAGCTCATTTGACATAGTGTAGGTAGATACATAATTCTAGATGTTAAACAATTTTTATTTGGCATATTGATAATGATAACCAATTAATGGTTGGTATGAAAGCTTTACTTCCGACTGGTTTAATCCTGTTTCAAAAATCAAACCAATTAAATGAGAAATACAATTCTTAGAAATAAAGGAAAAATGCAAAAGTCCAATGCCTCAAGCGAGACTAGATCTCGCGACTCCAATGTTACAGTTTAATACTTATAAAAATAATTATATTGTGTCGTATGTCTTTTAAAGTAAATTGTTCTGTCAACATATACTCATAGTTACTTAGTCAACAATTAAATATCATAATTTATCTCTTTTAGTCATGTCATATCTTGAAATCGAATCTCTTCTCAAACCGTTTTGTACTATCAGCCTATACATCTCACGGCACGTCTATGAGCATTCCTATTTCACGATGTCTCAAGATATCATCAGTCAGAGACGCGCAAATTAAACACCATTGTCGTCAGAACTTGTCACGTGTCAGCCGTAACAGAAACAAATGGTTGATGTCCAGCAGTGTTGCCAGCTTACAATTTAAAACATATTGTTTTAAAGCCATTGTACCTATACATCTTCAGGTCCAATTTCAAAAATCGCCAGGGAGCACTATAATCCGTACATAAAATTCTAAGATAACCATTTAACTTTTTAGTTTTCCTTTTAAGATTTTAAATAATAAAATGGAAAAACCAGAGAGATGCAGCACTGAAGTGCAAATATAAGTATATATACTAAAAATACATTAAAATATAAAGAAACTTATCTAAATATAAATAAAGCTATTTAAAATAATCCACTCTGAGCCGCTCCCGATGCAAATAAATTGAATATCGTTTTATCAGTTTCTGAATAATCAAGGAAACTAAAGAATTCTGTTCACATTACATTAAAAGGGAGAGAGTACATTGTAATGCAGACTGGACTGACCTCGTAAGGTCTACGAGCTCAAGTTTAAATAAAAGTATGCATGTTATTATATTTTTTTTTATCCATGTTATTATTTTACTAATAGCTTTTAAAAGTATCCTGTCCACAATTTTACAACACCAAAACCTATATTTTTGCGATTTCCCGTAGATCTGGCAACACTGTATGAGCCGCGGGCCTTGGCCTGCCAGAACAATGCGTCGCCTTGACGGAGCACTCGAAAACCATGACAATCGTAATTAAATTCTCCATAATAATTGGCGAAAACTGGTCCAAGTGGTTAGTTTCATTTAACTGGTTGATCTGGCGAATTTAACGATTCATAATGTCATTATAAGGTAACTATAGGCATGGCATATTAAAATACACGTTTTGCGCCAGCACTTTCTTAATTTTCAGGGCCTCGTACTTAATAATCGTTATAGTTGTTATGTAACTTTCTTAACAAAAAATAAGGTGAATTAGGAAAATACATGTGAAGTGGAAGGGATGTTCGGTACAGCCCTTGTGGGGGGTTTTTTATAGATTGAATATTGTCGGAAATAATCGCTCTGGAAGTTTTAATAATGACCCGGGCTTCTAACTTATGAACCGTTATTTAAAAAAAAAAACATGAAATTTCACCTTAATAGACTTTCAAGGAAAATTAACTTGTTCGGTTTAGCCTTTCTTTTGTAGATACGGATCTAAAGCGAAGGAACCCTACACATTTTTTTTCTACCCAGACCCGGTACCATGAACATCGAAGTTGATATATTTCGAGCATCTTTCTCTTTTAATTAAATTCCAATGAAGGCGTCATGAATATGACAGAGAGTTTTTCGCAGAAGCTGTACCGCGAAGATCGAATTTCGTATATTTCGGGCATCTTTCTCTTTTACTCTAACTAAGGTGTCATGAGAGTGACAGAGACAATCGTCCGATATTTACGAATATCGTTGTTCGCGGTAGCGCCACAGTCCTCAACATGGTTCTCAACTTCTTATTTTACTGAGCCTCAACTCTTTACGTAACTCGTACCTCTAGTCTCCAAGGCGTATAACAGAATACTTCAGAAAAGACAAACAATCAAAAATCATACATTTTAGCAACATATACTTTGAATAAACTTTTTTATTTATGCCGCGCAATAATGTGTACATTGTAGCCCTCTTGTTCTACCCGTCCATGACTTAAACAAACTTCGGTGGCCATGTGCGAAAGCAGCTTGTGAATATAAAATGACGTCAATATTTGCTTTGTCGACTAACACTTATTTCAGCACTTAAACGAACTTTACACCTTACTTTGTGTTAAACTTTCAACATAAGGCAATTACCTACAGTTACGAAGATTGTTTCTGCGCGTTAAGTTCAATGATCTTAGTTTAAATTTAATTTATGTTTAAGAAAACGTGTTGTAATGGAAATACATTACAGACACAGAGGTGTCAAATTACAAACACAAATCTTTTAAAATAGACAGGCAGTTTTATTATCTGTCAGTTTAAAACGTAAAGGAGGTACCTTAAATCGACTATTTAAACGTACAATAAACAAAACGATTGTGGGACTCGAACATAATGTATTAAAATGGGTAACTCAAAGTAAGTCGAATAGGTATTGCTCGAAGTTCGCTAACGCGAACGGCTCATGATTAAGCTCCCCGTCACAGAGTGAAGTCACAAAACGTGAGTTATTAATATACCTAGATATTTTTCTAGCAGGAACGACATTTGCTTTGTGCTTGCCACAATCAAAATATCGACAATCCTGTTATCGATAAGTAAGTACATAGTAATTCAACAACAATACGTACACACATTCTGCATACCTAGACGCCGCGTGACATCGATCTTGAACAAATTGAACGTAATCCGTACACTTGATCCAACTTATTTTTTTATTTGCAATTAATAGTTCAAAATTGTTTTCTGAAGTATGTAAAATATAAATAAATAGATAGTTTTGTTATTTTTATTTACTTTTAACCCTATTACCTAATATTAGTCTTGTTGACCTGTATGACGTTGAAGTGGTACTTATCGATAACAGGACTGTCGATGTTTTTATTTTGTCAATCACTTACAAGAAACCGTTCGTGCTAGAAAAATATCTAGGTATAGTTATTAAATAAATTAAATATGTAATAAATGAAAATAAATAATAGTTTAGTCAAATAATTAAGAAACGTTAGCATACGTATATATGTGTATAGATTAGGTACATTTTCTGAAACATAACCTACTCGTAGCAAAGACATACGTAAGTACATACGGTTTTTGGCGCGCGCCTTTGCGACTTCTTGAATAGATATATGTGTATTTGAATACAGATGTGTATTTGAATACAATTGGCTAAACAGAGACGCGTAAAAGATCTCATAGACATGTTAATGTTAACTTTTAGCTTTTCAACTGTAGGTAATTGCAAATAATTAGTAGCACCACACCTACAGATAAATAGAAAACGTGTGCGTACCTATTGTTGGAGATTTGCTAGGCAAACACTACACAAATTATCATAGTTCAATGCTCCCGGTACTCAGACTGAATAATTACTCTTTGATTGAATTATAAATTGACAGTAGATTACACTGATTTACATTGCAATATGTGACAAGCGCGCTGAGCTTTTTTGGGGTCTGGTAATCTATGGTTGTCACATATGTGCATTAATGATTAAATTGATTATTTTTTATAATGAGTATCAAATCAGAAAGATGCACAATAGCTATATCATGAAAATTAAATGAAATGAAAAATTTGTATTTAAACTTACATGAGACATATTTAATAATTAACGATTAATACGGTACTACTCACGTTTATTTAGTCACTCGCGCGACATGTTTCGGAGAACATGTTTTTGAAATGAAAAATGTTTATTTGGTGAAAAATATTGAACTTAATCTAATTACATCTTATACTCAGGTCGATGATACCAAAATGGATGCCGCTCAGCTTATGCCAATGACTAAATTTTTAGCCATTGGCATGACTAAATGATTTTCATGGGAACCAGATATGTCATTGCCATTTTTGAAAATTATACCTAATTGAATAATTACGATTAAGTATAAAGTTACCTACACGTTTATTTTTAATGTACCTATAATTAGACCGTTATTACTGAAAGACAATATTCCTAGTATACTGATACCCTCAAGCATGTCTATTTTATTACGGCACACGTGTCTATAACCGTACGTAGGTAGAGGCTTCTTAGATTATTATCTACATATTAATATTACTACCTACTTAGTTATTCTACCTTGAATAGTTTTCTACGTCCATATCTACCAGATAGCGAGTATTCAGACACGCTTCATAGCATTTACCTAAAGTAGTTACTATGTACTTACTACAAACAGTGAAAACGTTCTAATCTGTTCACCTCCTACTGCAGAACAAGATTTACGTACATACGTAGTGCTTCTATAATACGCAAATGAGTTGCAAACACCCGAATGTGGTTTATAAACGTAAAACAGTTTCTACTCTTTTCAGGTAACTGAGTCTAAATTAGATTTAGGACTCTTTAGAGACCATAACCTAACTTTAGATTAATCGGCATGCCACTTTGAAACCATAGTGCGTAGGTTCGCTGGCCCACGCAATTATGTACCGAGTAGAGAGCAACATATTAGATAAGTAGAAATTGCAAGGAGCAGAGATAAAACTTAGTGATCGCTAGAACTTACCTAGAAGCATTGATAGCCTACCGGTAAATAAATAAATAAATAAATCTTTCGGACATTCTTACACAAATCGACCTAGTCCCACGGTAAGCTCAATAAGGCTTGTGTTGCAGGTACTAGACGACGATATATATAATAAATAGATACATATAAATACTTAAATACATAGAAAACACCCATGACTCAGGAACAAATATCTGTGCTCATCACACAAATAAATGCCCTGACTGGGAATCGAACCCAGGACCTTCAGCTTCATAGGCAGGGTCACTACCCACTAGGCCAGACCGGTCGTCAAAGCGTCGGTAAAGCTTGCCTACTGTAGTTTTTTGATCACAACCCCTGGTAAATAGTAAGACTGGTCTCTCGGAATTGAGAAATGAAGCATCATTTGTACTTTATCATCAGTTTTTGCATTTAGGAATCTCTGGGTTGCAAGTACCGGAGTCGCTTTTGTAACGTGTGTAAGGCTATGGCGAAACGATCGGATGAGTATCAAAGCGATTTGTAAATATCATAAAATGCGTGTGCACAATCTCTGTAAAGCCGATAATCAAAACAAATACCGACAAAGAAATGAGGACGGCCCAAGATAGGCTCTGCAGCGGCGTGTCGTCGGTGTACGATAGTGTTGGTAAAAAGTGTAAAACTCGAGTCTTGTAAGCCGTCATTGATAATTTTGTTGAATAAAAGACTTGACATTACATTACAATTACCTTTTTATAACATACTCTAATTAAGTTACTTTTATTATACATATATGATCATGTGTAATATAAAACACAATATTACCTGTAGTTTTTTTTTATGACAAAAGGTGGCAAACGAGCAGACGGATTGCCTGATGGTAAGTAATTACCGTCGCCCATGGGCACACGTAACACCAGGGGAGTCACAAGCGCGTTGCCAACCATTAAGGGGGTTGGAGCTCTGGGAACCTTACTCACCATCAGGAACACAACACTACATACCTGAAAGGTAGCAGTGCTATTATGGCTGTGGTCTTCTGTAAGGAGGAGGTACTTCCCCAGTTGGGCTTCTCCGGACTCAAGCGTGAAGGTACTTCGCTGTGCCCTACCTCTCATTGTAGGACGTAGTTTAAGGACATACCCGGGTCCAAAAGAGTTAACAATTAATAATAGCTAAAGTTCATGTATATTGAGTAAATACTTACCTGTCTCTTGAAACGTCACTAATTAGCAGTTGAGTCCTTTATGAGGAAAGGGAACGCTCATAATTTATAGATTAATTTACGCGATTGGTTAAGTACTTTCAATTCTAGTTTGCTACCAAATGATGCTAGATTGCCTAATATACGAGTAAGAGTAGTTTTTATCAATCACGCTTTAAAAATACTACTCTTACTAAAGGACACGCCAGTCGTACTAACTCTTAGACATAAAAGACTTTTAGGTTTATTTATTTTTAATTTAGTTTATTTTAGGTTAAATAATTTCCTATTAGATAAAATCGCATAAGTAAATTTCTTTCACAATTCTCTCAGCAAATATTATGAACATGAGTCGAGTTCCCCTTTAGACTCGCAAGATTCGAGTTCTAACTTTCTCACCAGCACTATACTTACACGCACTTGACCAGAAAAAGTTTAGAAAAAAGTACTGCGCGGAACGCGTCCAAGCCTATTAGAGCAGCGGCAGACAACCAAACTAGTTTAACTGTACAGTTACACGATTCGATTCTGCGACGATACGTAGTCGAAGGTCGCAAGAACTCGGGCATGGATGATTCGGAATTTGTTCCGATTCGGTTGCCGAGAATGCCCGGAACGCTGCGGAAATTGAGTCGAGAGGTTGTGGTGGGCTAGGAACTATTTATTAATACTACGAACTGATACTCAGTCTGATTGTTTGTGGTAGGTGCTTACAGAGAGAATGTTGCGAGCATTTTAACTCCCATCCCGGAAGCGAGTAACGTTGGTGAAGTTTTTTATAATAAAGTTTTTATTTTAACAAAAAATTATAAAGATCTTCGTTATCGAGGCCGAGTCTTACCCGAGACAAAGGTTTTCCTACACCTATACATGTCATATTATACGATACACTTTAGGATTTTAAATAAGTTTACATGTTTAAGTTAAAAAAGATGAACCAAATTTCAACCTCAAATCGCTTGCCGAAGGGTTTTCAAGGCTATGAAAACCCGTATATCATGTGCACGTAATTCTGAAACCTCCACGTCATTCATAGTGATATACATAATACAAGGTTATCTACTCGAACACGAGCTGTTTTGTAAACAAGCGCGTATTATTAGAACCTGAACGAAAAGCCTCCGCGCACTATATGTTCCTTCGTCCTTCATCATCTATCATACAATATATATCTATTGGTGCTATCACAGGTTTGCTGTTCGAATAGTCCTTATGTACCTATATATATTTAAGACAATAATAATCTATAGCAGGAATCGTTACTGGTATTAGGAAAAATTTAAACATTGCCGTTATTTTATAATATTTCTTTGGTCACCTTAAATGGATATATACCTAGGTAAAGAAAATACATTATCTGCATGAGGATGTATTATTTTATTATGCATTAAACAACTGAATTTGTATTAAAATAATACCGTTATTCGATCCCTGGTCAAAGCTAACCGTTAAGTCAGTTAACTGTGCTAGGCCCTTCAATTGCTTTTTAAAAGAAGTTAAAATCAATCCCCTTAAAACAAATTCAGAATACACAATATCTATAAGTATAAGTACCGTAATTTCTGAACATTGCCTTACTAGTTACGACTATGAGTAACTAAAGATTCACGTTTCGGCACACCGGTAATTTGTCATAGAGATTTCTCGTCTAAAGGCTTGGTCACATAGGGCGCGTTTTGTGGCGTGGCGCAGCGGGGCGCGACGCTGCCGTCCGAATGTGTGCCTTATTTCGTTACATTAGCCACACCGCTGTCACGCTGCGGTACTACCGCCACGCTCACAAAACGCGCCTATGTGCCCAAGCCTTAATAGCAGTCAATAGCTTCACATTTGACATTCACAGTATGACGCATAACCAACATTTTTACCCATTACCTACGCTTACCGACCGCGGGCGGTTCGAGTTTCGACCCAGGAGCGGAACATCGAAGTTCGTATATTTCGGGCATATTTCTCTTTTACTCCAATTAAAGTGTCATGAGAGTGACAAAAACAATCGTCCGAAATATACGAATATCGTTATTCGCGGTAGCGTCGCAGGAGCGGCATGCGAACCTTGAATGAATGTTAGTGAGAGTGTCCATTGGAAAATCAGTGCAAAATTTAGCATGTCCAATGAGACGTTCAACCAATAATACCTGATCAGGCGACGGTACCTCTTTGCAAAAGAGCAGTTTTACATTAGATTTTATCATAAGTAACATAAAACATAACGAACGTACGGTGATGGGGTACTTAGGGTATAGATTTTCTGTGTGTGTCAAAAGAAGATGTGGAAAACGCCGAAGACACCTCTACCACTAAAGATTGTTTTTTATTCTGAAGTAGGTATGTATTCGTCTAGGGACTTTTATGTACACGTCCAGCGATTCGCCTTAATACTAATAGTTGCAGTGTCGAAACTATTAATTTTACTACCTAACTATTCACTTCACTCTAAATCAGAGGTGGAAATTAATTGTGTTTATAATTTTGCCACCCAAAAAACTATGTACTAGAGTTGCCACGAAAATATACTAATTTAAGAAAAAGACAACTTGACTGGAAAAAAAGATTTGGAATGAAAAGGAATTGTCTAGGCTCTAATACATTGCCCTCATTGGCCAAACTATATTTACTAGCTCGTAACTCTGTACCCGTTGTGAATGACGACTAGGTAGGTACGTAGATTTGAAGGTCAATTTAATTTTCCATGAAAACTCAATTTCTGTACCAAGGATATAGTTAATAGTGTGTACTTAGTTCAGAATGTATTTTATTTATTTAAAATAAAAATAAATAAAATAGAATATTATACTTATTTCCGGCATAAAGGCGGAAAGGTTCTGGAGTGGCGACCACGAACTGGAAGACGCAGCCTAGGTAGGCCTCCCACAAGGTGGACCGACGACCTAGTTAGAGTCGCGGGATACCGCTGGATGTGGAAGGCGCAGAATCGGTCTTCTTGGGTCGTTCTGGGGAGCCCAGCACTGGACGTCTTTCGGCTGATATGATGATGATGATGATGATTATATTTCAGTTTTGAGGGAGTTTTATGAGAAAGGAATTGTTAATAACCGTACTAAAATTGGCAACACTACTTGTTTCAGTTCTAGTGGAAATTACCTATTGGTACAATATACTATTTACGAACGGATTTAATCGATCCATATTTCCGCACTCGATTGTACCCTATTATCATCGGAGTTCCAAGTCAGTCAAGCAAGTTCAAGGCATTTTATTTTGCTACATTGCTTAGTGTTTACACTGATGGTAGAGGTATTGACTTCTGTATATATATGCGTTGTGTTTCAGGGCTACTAAGTGTATGATGGCAATGTATACGTAAATAAATATTGACTTGTGAAAAAGCCCTTGAGGCTGAGGCCCTCAGGGATGTTCGCTGAAGCCAGGGTCGGCTGCTTCTATGCCACCCTCCGCAAGAGGGCCGCATCCCTGGTGCGCCGCGTTCGCGCCAGCCCCAACATCATCATGAAGATCATAGCGGACAGGTTGGACTGCCCCTATTTGCTTCGCTGTAGTCGGCTTCATGTGCCATACTCAGTTTGTAAATAACTAAAATGCCTTTTAGAATTTAGAATTAAGTTTTTATTAACATAATTATTATAATAATATGAAATATGAGTGTAATTTACTTGAAATAAATAAATTATTATACTATTATTATTATTCAAGTACCTACCAACAGTATGGATAGTATTTAAATACGAGTACAGTCACATCTAATAACATGCATACGATGTCTGAGGCATAAGCAAGAAACCTGAAGCATATTTTTGGAGCCGACCATACCTATTTAATTTAGGTAAGCCAGTGGAAATACGATTAGGGCCATTGTCTAACTTATCTCACAACGCTCATAAAATAAGAAAAAATAGTAAGTAGGTAGGTACCTAATATAAATCAACACATGTAGAAAATTAATATGTCATAAATATATTTAAAAGGTGAAATAAAATATGTATTAAGGAACGCAATAAAATGAAATACCTACCTAGAACAGCGGGAGTTCTGTTAATGTTCTTATTAACATATTATACAGATGATTCCAAGTTTTATATATTCTCACATGTGTTACAAAAATATTGTTTAGTAAGTTATTAATAGCTATCATAATTTCATAGAAAAAAAGACTAGCCTAAAAACTTCATGTAGGTAGGTAGTGGGTATTGTAATGAAACTGTTACCTCTTCTTAGTCATCCGAATATGAACACGCCTCCTATTTTAGTTTACAACACAAACCACTCACAGCACTGCGTGTGTACCTAATTAATAGATCGACTGTCCGATTAATCCGATCATCATTAGCCGCTAAATTGACGGATCGGGAACTCACAATACACGAACACAATCGGAGCCGATTAATATCTTTAAAACTATGCAAACACTGTTATTTTCACTTGTAAAAACACAGATTTGATCTTATAAAACACTTCCCGGGCAAAAACAAAGTTACTCGTTATTCGAATTTTGAAATAAAGCGCTGTTTCGTTTCGCGCGAAAACGAACTGGCGCTGCGCGAGCGACGCGCGTGCTGCGCTCTCATATGCCGACAGCTGACTGAATCGCAATTCATAACAACACTACGCTACAAATTACGTGCCTCCAATTTTTCGCTAACAAACTTTATATCACACACGTATTTCTAAAGGCTAACGGTTTTCTAAAGAATCTCCGCCAGTTCGATCTAGACACACTTCCTGTGATGCTGTGATGCCATAGCGGATGCGTACCGTACCGTCATAGATAAGTAATAAATTGTAGACTTACCGCTTGCAACGCTAGCTGCGACTCATACGTCGCAAGTCGCAACTGTGTCGAATTTACAATTAGGTACATCAAGTTTTTATTCATTGTAACGTTAACTGAAAACTACCGTTATCTGTCTAAGAGTTATGTTAGGATTACGTCAAATAAAACACTAGCGGCTGTTGTAAATGAATATTTTATGTAAAACGGAATGAATAATTGATAAATAACAGGATATTGACCACGGCACGCTGGCTAAGTAATACAGGCAGAAATAGGTGCATCCAGTTCCGAGATGTGTCCACCCTTCCAGGATGAAATTAGTAATTACACCCGAGTTAAATACTCTACATTTCATTTAGACTGCAAAGGAGTCACAACTATATCCTACCTCCAATATTTTCATACGCTAAATAGCCACGGCCGATTAGCTAGACTGAAATCGAGTTGGTCATGAGTCGTCATGACTCATGACATGCATCTAGATGGCCATGCCGAAAGGACAAAAAAAGTGTCATGCTATATCATGGTATTATTACGGCGGTCAGCGGCATGAAGGAATGATTTTAAATTTCGACTTCCTGTAATCCAACGGTAAAATATTTTTAAACTCAACCATTACATTGGAATAAAAACGAAGTTTAATGTATCGTGAGATCATCATCATATCAGCGGAAGGGCGTCTACTGCCGAACAGTGAACATAGGCCTCCCCATTGCACCACCCGCCTCCCTTTTATTTCTATAAGTTAGATATATTATACTATGCTTAGTCCATAAGTAGTATAGTTTGCCCCGCTGCGAAGTATCAATGCCAGAGGTGCGTATTCATCAAAGGGAAGTACTGAAGTCACTACGCTGTCTAAATGTGAATAAGGCTAGTGGTCCCGACGGTATCCCAGCAGTCGTTTTAAAAACGTGTGCCCCTGAGTTGTCTCCTGTTTTGACGCGCCTGTTTCGTCTTTCCCTAAAGTCGAGAAAAGTTCCCGAAGCGTGGAAGCTTGCTAACGTGCAGCCTGTGCCTAAGAAGGGTAGCCGTGCGGACCCATCGAATTATCGCCCCATTGCAATCACTTCCATACTCTGCAAGATTATGGAACGTGTATTGAACAACAAGCTCCTTGCGTATCTTGAAGGTAACGATCTCCTTAGCGACCGGCAATACGGCTTCCGCCGAAAGCGGTCTACTGGGGACCTTCTAGTGTACGCTACCCACATTTGGAGCGAGGCCATCGAGAAACGCGGCGAAGCTCTCGCCGTGTCTCTCGACATTTCCAAGGCCTTTGATAGGGTTTGGCATGACGGCCTTCTGGGCAAGCTCTCTGCGTACGGAATCTCTGCTGGTTTGTGCTCTTGGATTTCTGATTTCCTGAGGCAGCGATCTATTAGGGTCGTAGTGGATGGTTGCTCATCGGATCGCGTTGCAATTAATGCCGGAGTGCCTCAGGGTTCAGTTCTTTCAGCTACCCTCTTTTGCTGCATATAAACGATTTGCTAAAGCCCGGTATCTTTGGGTATGCAGACGACAGCACGGTGACTGAGAGATATATTCCTGAGGCCCAAACTACTAGTGGAGAGACCGAATCCTTTAGGGAAGCTTTGGTTGAGCGAACGAACCTGACCTTGAAGGCCGTTGACGAGTGGGGCGAAGCCAACTTGGTCAGGTTTAACGCTTCCAAGACACAGGCGTGTTTATTCACAGCCAAAAGGAGCCCTTTTAACTTGGCTCCTGCTTTCCAGAATGTTTCATTAGCAATTTCGGACCACCTCGAACTACTTGGGCTGAAATTAACTACTAAGCTGAACTTCGGTGCCACTATTGAGGCCAAAGCGAAATCCGCTGCTAAAAACTTGGGGTCTTACACAGGGTGAAGCGGTACTTCACGCCGGAACAGCTTCTAACACTTTACCAAGCTCAGGTTCGATCGTGCATGGAGTACTGTTGCCATCTTTGGGACGGGTCTGCCAAGTATCAGCTGGCCGCTTTGGATTCAATAGAGCACCGTGCTCGCAGACTCATTGGCGATCCTGAATTACTGAGTGTAAGGTTACAAAGCCTTGAGCACCGTCGCAGGGTTGCTAGTTTGTCTGTGTTTTACAGGATACATTTTGGAGAGTGTGCACAGGAACTGCACGATTTAATTCCGCCATCTCCGTTCCTCCACCGGACGTCCAGACGAGGGGAGCGGTTTCATCCTTACGTTGTGAATATTCCATTCATTCGCACGAAGCGATTCGCTTCTACCTTCCTAATGCGGACTGCTAAGGAATGGAATTCGCTCCCTTCGTCTGTATTCCCGGTAAGATATAATTTGGGTCTTTTCAAGGCAAGAGTGAATAGGCTGTTACTGAACCAGCGTGCTACACCCTCGACCTCGTCGTCACTTTCCATCAGGTGCGACTGAGGTCAAACGCTGGTCAGTCTTTTATAAAAAAAAAAAAAAAAAAAAAAAAAAAATAAGACCTAAATCCAATGGATTCCCGCGATCTGTACAGGCCTGCCCTACAAATTCGAAAACATATTTGAACTTCATTCGCTACCCTTTTCTATTCTTTGAAAACAGAAAGGGACAGGGATTTTTTTTAACCTAGCACTTTCATCTCTTGTTGCAAAAATAACTATTCCACCCTATCGGATGAAAACGCAATTGCAAATTCCACCCGGTTATCTATCCACGAAAATGAGACTTTCCAAACACGACAAATGAATAAATAAACCATTCTATACATACTTTATAGTCTTACCTGTAATTATAATTAATACTGGTTCATTTTATCATAAGCCGCTTCGCACATACAAATTTACTCACATTATATACCTACAAGAGTAGGTACAAGTTCTAGGAAAAGTTTGTGGAATAATGAAAAAAAAATGTTCATAAATTCTTACATAGGTATATTTCAATTCATAAATTTCAATAAACCCTAGGCAGGTTACGTGTATAGTTACAAGAATGCTTTAAAAGCAAGTTCCTTACATATTAATGTAGGTAAACACTAAGTAATTAATCTTATATCCTCCTTAATCTTTCAATTTTATTTGAATCATTGTCCAATTTATTACAATTTATAGGTCTTGCAACTATCGAAAGCGAGGGTTCTTTAAATTTAGACATTTTGGCTATAGGAAAAAGAAAAATCCACTCAACTTCGTTCGAATTGCAAGACCTATAGTAATTAATTAATAATAATTTTATTTTGTCCTTTATAAAGGCACCTTGGACTCGGGAGGATTAATCGTAAATTAGGTTAGGTACTATGTAGTTAATACGAGTCGTAGTTCTGCTAACTTTTTGTGAGCCATACGGTCTTACAGCTTGCCGTAGCTTTCGAAAGGTTAAAGGGAATCTGAGGCAAATTTAACCCATTGACCGCTCAGCTCGTAGGTGGAAACCTGTGTCCTAGTTACCATGTGTGGTCACTAAGGCTAAGGTCTCCTATAAACGTCATCGGCCGGTTACAGCGTCTGCGTCACAATGTTTACCATAGAAATGTACTGCTGTGGTATGCTATATAAGTAGTACTAGGTTTTGAAACAAGACATTTTTTTTTACGAATTTTATCACAGTTTACTTTTTAGTTTTATGAAGTGGTGTCAAGTACAAGTGCCTACTTTTGTTAGAATGGGTGTTTTGGTAGTTTTGTATTAAAATATGATCGATAAAATAACAACGACTAAGAAACAAAAACGTCATTACACCTTCTTGCGACCCGCGCCATGGGTGGACCGTTTTATGGCTTACGAGTGTTCTAAATTATCGAGTCGGAGTTAAGGAAATATCTCACGAAAAAAATATATCTATAATTTACACGACCATAGTAATTTTACAGACAAAACTATCGTCAGACTGAACCATATTAATTGTATAGAAGCAAAAGAAGCGGGAAACATGACAAGCAAAACCGGAGTTGCCCGCTTCTATGTATAAAATTAGAATAGTACCTAATTTTATTACCTACCCTTGATTTTAAATATATATCGCTCATATTTGTACAATAGCATTTCTTCGATTCTGACAGATCTAGTCCTGTGCTTGACTCTCAAAAATTGCCCCCATTTAAGCCGTTCATTGACATTTGTAGCATGAGAGTACGTGTCTCTCAAGTCGTATACATTTGCGACTCGAACACTCGACTCTTGACAGGTGACTGAAAATATGAGCGATAGAGAAATGTATAATTGTGGATATTGAATGTGTCAATTTAATTAAAATTATATCTGTCTTAACCTAAACTGCGGTTCAAGTCATTTCAAAACAACATGGTTGAGGGTTGAGTTGTTTTATGGAGCTATAACAAAAAGTAAGCATAAAATATTCTAGATTAAGTTTTTTTTTTTAAACTTCAGTGTTGTTGAAATGGTTAATTAACAATGTACGCATGTACAATAATATTTTACACTAAACTTTTATGACTAACATTTTATGTAGAATAAATAAAAAAATATAACATGTGTTTAGGTGATCCTGGTCAAAAAACTAAGTCGTCACTAACCTTTCCATTTTCATGTAAAAATATAAACATAATTACATTAATGGAATATTCAAGTAACTTAATCGTAAATAAGAGCTCATTTCTTAGACGTCTTTATCCACTCACGACTACTAAACGTACAGCTTAAAATTACTTATTTCCTTAAATAATTAGCTATTGCAAGTTGGAGTCGTATCGTGGGGTTAAGAAGTTTAATACCATTGTTAGAAAAAGGAATAGTCATACATATTTTTTGACGTAAAGCTGGATTTAAATAAATTTAATGATTGTTCTACTTATCGTGCGTTTAGGAGGATCTGCCATCATGTGGCCTAAATGAAAAACTTTAAGTTACTAAACGGCAAAAGTAGGTACTGCCTCCCATATTACACCCACGCACCCTTGGGCATTGTAGGGCAAGATAATATCTAGGCAACCTGTAGGGTAGGCAATGTATGGGTGATATTAGGACTGCTCAGTGCTCACCAAACGACAATAAACAAGGAGGTCCTGTGGTACCCTCTACAGTTCACACACACTCCCTAAGAGCGTTATAACACTTTAGCGATTTGCAAGTAATTTCTATACAAAAATAGTACGCGGCGGACCTGCGGCGTATTCACATCCATCAAAACTCGCTCGCAAATCGCAAGTGTGATATCAGCCTAATATTATCTTAGTTCTGTCGTATACCGGAGAGTGAGATGAAAGTGCCTCCAATTAACGTAACTTGTAGAAAAGTTAAATTATGTCAGTTATGTGACTACAATCATATTGAAATCAGGATGGAAACCAAACATTAATTAGGGACATTTTTTTCTTACTCACACTCTTTCTTACGCTCGCAATATAATAGAATCTATTTAATTTACGACATTTGTATATAAACACGAGAGATGTTATATTTATAATATAAATGTGGCATTATCAATGAAAGGGGACCTTATTGTCGATGGCGCTTACGTCGAACCGCGTTGCGTTTGTATTGTATCGTCTTGAACAACGACTTAAGCGCCATCGACAATAATGTCCCTTTTCATTGATAATGTCACTAATAATCAAAGTATTCACAACAATTCATTAACCAAATTATAATCATCAAAATGAAACGTTCACGATAGTTTAGACACTTTAGACAGTCAAGTTCAGTTCTACATATCAAAAAGTGATAAAAGGGTTAGTTAGTATAGTACCAATGGACACTAACATTTACTTACAGTTATATGGAAGTTTATTCTGGGGCCTCTATGTATACAAAAGTTTGTAAATTGTGACGTTCCGGTGGCAAAAGGTACCTTATGGCGTTTGGCGCTTACGCTATTGTTAACGACGCTTCAATACTAACGTGTTCAACAAATAAAAAAATATCATTATGATTATGATGCTTCGCAAACCTAAGTGCCAACCGCCATAAGGTACCTTTTGCCGCGGAACGTCACAATTGTATTTAAGCGAAGGAGACTTCTTCACTACTTACTTAATAGACATCCACATGATGTATACATCATGCGGATGTCTATGTAATTTGTACCTACTTATAAGTAGGTACAAATTACAAGGCTATAATATCAATATATTTAAATACCTCTGTATATATACATATTACATACCTACACGATCTAGACATGACCATTATACTGAATCAAGTAACCAAAAATATACGTACAATTCATCATTTTAATCGAGATTAAAAATAGGAGGTACCCGTTTTACTCGAATATGCCTGGGCCGATAAGGAAAATTATTTATTAGTTTAGATAGGTACACTTCCCAAGTGGTCCCTGTTAAGGAACAGATAATTAAAACCTCAATTTTTTATGGAATGCGGAGCTGATGATGTAAGTTACAACTCCGATGTATTATGAGATTTATGAGTGACCACACTAATGGTGAGTAGAATTCTTAAAATGAAATATTAAACGCTCGAATATACCTCTACTTATGATATGAAGATATGATCCTTGGGTTATTTATTCCAATTTTGTGAGCTCTGTTGGAAAGTACCTTAGATATTAATTAGAAGTTAGGAAATAATTAATGAAGTTCCGTATAAACCACTAGTTTATATTATTGTATTTATATTGGAAAACTGGTGCTTTTAGTGTTATTTCATTTTAACTTAGTAGTTTTTTAGTTAACCTTAATACTTAATCCTTAAGTAGCTATATGATTGAGGTTTTATATTTCAGTTACTGGAACCGGTTACCAAATAAGGGGTATTACCCTGGGTTTTTGATAGGGTTGTTTTTAAATACTCTATCAGTTTGGTAAGTGTATCATTGACTTACCCGGATGATAGGCTAACCAATTTAATAGATTTAGTTTGAGTAAGCGCTTACCAAATTCAAAAACCCTCAATAAGGTTACCATATCAAGTGTTTTTCAAATGCGTTTAAGCGATTTTAAACTTTATGACCACGACGTGTGGCTTATTATTACGGCACTTACCGAGCGTATTTCTAACCGATAGGTACAAACACGACGGCACGGGCGAGCCGACAAACCAACAAAAACCTTTACGCGTGGGTCTTGGCATGTACGCTCTTTGACATTGATGCTATTTTTGCTTAACCGTGCGGTAAAAGAACTTTGTGTAGTGCAGTCGGTGCAGAACGTGGAAAAGATACGCCCATAGGGTAACCCTATGAAATGGTAAGCGCTAAACATTAAAGCTATTTTTACCCCATCCAACTCGGTAACCATGTGAAACCCGGTTAAGCCTATCCATAATGGTTTCCATATCGATAGGGTAACCCTATTATAGGCTAACCAAATCGGTACGGTAAGACTTCTATAGAGCTACCCTATCGATGTGATTAATCAAATGAAGGGGTTTACCGGTCTCTGTTATATTTTGATTATTATGTTAATTAACACGAACTGCTAAAGCCGGCAACAGTAAAAAATACGACAGGATTATGAAATTTGATTGGCACTTACAAGACTTTACAAATAAATAATTTTGATAATTAATTCAAAAATACTAACACTGACAACTTGACATTTTCGACATTACATTAATAATTACACTTGACATGTCATTGTAAATAAATGCCTTGCATTATATAAAACACAAAATACATACAGTTATTTTATTATATACACTTGCCCCTTAAAATCCCATTTACATGGGAAAGCTTTTCTCTTACAATATTTACATATACACGTAATAGTTGCATATAAATAGTTTTGACACATTTAAATACCATAAACAGGTAATAATTAAATCAATAAATATTTTGGACAATCTGACATAATGGCTTGAAGATCATTTGCTTTCATTATGGTTTGAATATTCTTTAATTCTGACAGTTTTTAAGTTTAAATAGTAATACACACCTAATAGTCTAATGTTGTATTATTTTTTCTAGTTATCTGGTATTTACCATTTTATTAGGTGAAGAGATTATAACATCCTCAAGCAATTTTTCAATCTAATGTGTTGTAATCATTACAATATAAACTGTCAAACTCACACATTAAACAGTACCTATAGATGGACAATTTTAATAAAAATATTTGCTATAATCACCATACAAGAATAATTGGCAGTGATATTTAAACCAATGCAATTGAGTGAAAACAGGATTATATTTGTTATATTTCTAAATCAAACGATATAAAACAAATACAACCCTCTCGTAATCGCTAGTATTTACAGATCATACCGGTTTTTTTTTTACTAAATTAGTACCATGGGGTGCTACAGGTTATAAGAAATATCGTCTTACTAGTTTATATTCATACCGGTAACCCCAAGCTTGCTGGCAGTAAATTTAACATTTATCAATCCATTTATCCTATGGCCGATATAGTCTTGACACAACTCACTATCTCCATTCATTATATTGTTCCTACTCACAGTTTCGTCGATACAATCCATGAGGTTTTCGAAGAAATTTGGAAAGTTATCATAACTGGGATACACATTGATGTCAATGACTGCGTGGTTTCCCGTCACATTGTCTATGACCACATCAAATCCCGCTAATAATAGTCCAATCCTTTTCTTGAGTGCGCGAATTATAATCTTTATTTTATCTTCATTCAGAGCCATTTGTAAATCGGCCTCATCGTGAGGATCCAATATAGAGAGAGTAGATTGACTATCTGCTTTGCACACTTCTCCTGTGCTGTAAAAAATTGGTTCTAGGTCTTTCGATGCATAGAAGTTCTTAAGACTTGGTCTCTCGCAGATGTGGTATCTGAAATTTATAATCAAAATTAAACATATTGGTTTGAAAGGCAAGCCCTAAATTTATTGCCACTAACGATCACTGTTATAAAAAAACATGTTTGAACATAAGATGCTCATTGTCTAATTTGGATAAGTTTTTTACTTCTGCTAACGTTGTCTATTATTTGTCATTGGAACTTTAGGTAATGGTAATGTGCCTAATATTCTTGTTAATATTTACTACCAACCACTAATTAGGGTTCAACACCTAAAGAGTTATAAATTTAAACCGATTGCCGATTATAGTCTAATATTATTAAACATTCGAAAGTTAAGTAAGGTTACTTACCTATTTCCAATCAGAAATACTTTATGTAGCACAGCATTGTGATTCACAAAACTCTGAACCACACAGGGCGGTCGGCACACGTTCAAATCCCTCTCATTAAATACTAAAATCATTTCATGCGCTGACTTTGATCCATGAGCAATAGTCGGCTTACAAATAATTGGGAATGTGACTCCTCTCTGCCTCATTATTTCTAAATTTGTTTTTACATTCGAAGTTGTAAATTCTGCGAATGTAGGTGTAAAAATCCCTTGTCTAATAAATGTAGGTTCATCTTGTAATATGGAATAGTAATTGTATCTGAAATGGAAGTAATGTGGTTAGACATCGTGACTTATCAAGTAATCATTCATCGAACACTTATAATTATTTTCAAGGACTTACTTGGAAGGGTCCAACACCAATAATAAATTACTTCCTTAAATAACTTTTAGGTACTTAAGTTTACGTTTTGATAAATTATTTATTTATTTAATAGTATGGCGTATTTTACATTGTAGGTTCTTATTAGTATAGATAAATTACAACAGTGGGTATAGTAGTTTAAAATGTAACTTGAATGTAATTGTCAAGAAATAAGGTTTTTCTAATCTGCATCGGTAAATAATTGAAAAGGTTTTAGCTTAAGGTTCATACACACTGATTAAATTAATCTGCGTTTCTTGTGCATTGCAGATTGTATTATTGTTTTTTTTTTCGAGTTATCAATCTTGTCATCAATCTTAATTTACTGTTGTTCTGTATTTACCTATTTACACAGGTTATAATGAAATGATACAATTAATAACTGAATATTCAAATACATGCAGTTAATATTTAGATAAAAATATTAAGAATATTTTTATCGAATGTCTTAAGAAAGGAATATTTTTTTTCAACTTTCTGTTTATAAAATTGTGGATACCAAAGTAATGCGGCAGTAGTCCTCTTAAGGCCCATCACCTACCAGAAAAATGACAGTTTTTGTTGCAATAATACGGATGATGTTCTCGAGTCGACGTGTGTTTAGGTAAAAAACTTAACTTAATGGTCATTTCTATGTAGTTGTGCAGAGAATGAATATGGAACTTACGTCAATATTTCAATATAGAACGCCTACATGCGTGTAGGAGCATATACAATACACGTTACTACTACATAGGCCAGGTGCTTTCGATAAGTTTTGCACCTATTTTTTTTTTATGTATTACCTTTTTACAGACGACTTAGAAGTCCGATTTTAATAATTATTTTTTTCTTGGTCAACGCGGAACCAATATATATGGCTTTGCTTTTCTTCATGAGCCCAAAGAAAACTATTGAACTGCCGGAAAGTTAGTAACGACGGCGGGAATCGGCTTGTATGGATACGCCGCCACTGCTGCAGGTAGGTAAGCTCGTGGACCTTAAGAGGGTATGCCAATTTGTTATAATTACGAGCTACTAGTTATCAATATGTTAGAAACTCACCTGTTCAGCAAAATTCTGACGTTGTCTAATGGATCGATTACTGTAATACTTGGATGATTTGATAAATACTGTTCTACATTGCTAATGATAAGTGATGCCTAAAAGTAAAAAGGGGTTGCAATATTATACATTTAACAATACATTGTGTATTAAGAGCGGTAAACAAGAATTTAGGAACGAGTGTGAATTGCCTAGAGGCTTAATTAACACGAGTTCGTAATTTTTGTACCTTTCCGGCACACACTATGTCTTTCATCACACTTAAGTACTTAGAGATTGGAATTCTAAAACTATACGTTTACGTAGGTGATTCGAGCCGTGATTCATCGCACTGGGGCTGTGAAGGATATTACGATTTACGAATCGTCTACGTGTAGGTACTTAATAACATCGTTTATAAGCAAGTGTGATGAAAAAACAATGTTAGTAGAGTGGAATGACAACATTCTTTAAATAATATAAAATAAAAAAGTAAGAATTCACCGCGTCGAGCAAAGTTCAACTATACATTTCGAAAAACGGTTCGGTAAAATTTACCATCACATAATTTTCATGTCAGAGAGGTGCGTGTAGCTAAGAGATGAGACGCTACCGGTAAGTTACCAAAGTTACTATGGCGAATTTTGTCAAATGGTAACTTTCCCCATACCAAAATTGGTAACTTACCGGTAGCGTCCCATCTCTAGCGATATCTACGTGCCGGACATTTTAACGGCACGGCATCGTAGTTCCAATTCCAAGTCATGGAAACATCATCGATAATAATCACATTAAATTATTATTATTACGTTTAAAATATTTATTGTGAGGAGATGAATTTTTTAAATAGTTTATAAAATTTATTTAAGCCTCAAAGAGGGTCTGAATTAAAGTATTTTTGTTAATTTGAATAAAAAATTTGAAGTAACACTTAGCATTTTTACCTTCGGATCGCCAACGTCAGCTGCGGCTATGATATCAGTCAGTTTGTGAAGGAACACATCAAACTGCCCCTGCTCTTCCAATGGCCTCTCTAAATCCACCTGGAAGAATAATCTGTACATTTCAGTATATTTTTAAGCTTAATAATATATTTTTGGACTACTATGGAAACTAGGGCAAAACTCCATGGAGATTGTGATGCTAAATGTCTTTAGAAGACTGTGTCTCAGCTTAATTCTGTTAACCAGCATATGAAGTTGTAGACTCTAAGACTCAGAATTTCATCAATGTCATTTGCTATCTTTCTAGTTCAAAAGATGTACAAATATGCTTATGCTTTTGCACCAAGATGAAATTCTAAATTGAATAACACTGAAAGAATTATAGCAACTCAGTTAAAATCTGGCACTCTCTCACCATCATTTAATTATCATCAAATCAACTATTGTCGAAAACTGTAAACTTCATGCACTACTTATTTTGAAAGTAAATGGAAACTAAAGAGTTTATACAAAAGACACTAACAAAAGATATCTCTCATATTACTAATAATGTTACATTTGGGGAAAAATAAGTCAAAATCAAAAACCAAATCCATAAGTACTATAACAACACAGCAAAAATGGTGATATCATATGATGAGAGAAAACCTATACTAATGGACCAGAGATATTGTAAAGTAACCAAATAATAATAAAAAAATATTGGCCAACAGAAACATCAATGGTCAAATGACCTTAAAAGAATTACAGGAGCAAGGTTGCAGAGATCTAGACAAAAATAAGTGGAGAATTTGGGGGGCATATCAAGGACGAGTTGAAGTTGTTGTTGGGAAATTTAAAAACATAAATGCAAAAAAAGAGGAAAATTAAAGAAGACTCTCAATCTATTTGGTCCTTTAAACATTTAGAGGTCACTTGTGACAGGTGTTGGTGACAAGTTCAACTTTAGTTTTCCTTATTGTGATCCTTGAAGCTTCTAAAGAACCAGTTTGATTCACCAAGGTGTAGTTTATGATTCAGTTGGAAAGACCCAGTACCTAGTCTTGACATGATATTACCTTGGATTTAACAGTCTGAATCATAGTTTTTCAGGGGATTTATTTAGTTTTTATGTAAGCATTTTTTTGAACAACTATTTTGTCAAACTGCAAATACTGCAATTGGTTTAACAGAAATGGTGACGATTTTTGGTAGATACAGTAATTTACTTGTTGTTGTAACATTTAGTCTTAGACACATAAATTATAAATATTTTCTTTTTATTTATTTTTGTCGGTAAATGTTGATATTTTAAAGCTTAAATAGAATATAAATTTAACAAAAAAAAAACAGTAAAACTAAATTATTCCTAAAATTTAATAACTGCTAGTCATTTCTGGTGCAAAAGTGCCCATAATGCTCAAAGGCATTATCAGAATTGGGACAAAAATATACGGCGCGTAAATAAAGTAATGGCACCAATGTTGGACACTTAGCTGACAGGCACCAATGATGGGCACTTAGTTCTTATTTCAAAAATCATAACGTTATACATTGAATATGTCCCAACAAATGCACAACACTTAACTCCTTTGAAATAAGCACTAATGTTCATGATTGGTTCCTTGTCCATTACTGGTGCCATCACCTTAAAATTATCTAAACTAAACAAACAACTAAAAAAAGTGTATATAAAAGATTAATCTGGTAAAGCTATATTTTGTGCTGCTGGCTGTATCAAACAAAAACAGGAATTATAGGAACATAAGGTGTTGGTTCAATTAATCCGAAGTGGACTTGACAAACAAGTTACTTGTAAAATTTTTGAAAACATTGCTATAAAGTTACCTTAAAAAACAGAAAAATAAAAATTTGCCATTAGTTTTAAAGTCCAACAAAAATTTATTAAGACTGACATATATAAGTATAACATACCTTTACAAGTTTGTAGCCATGTGAGTTAGCTAAACTAATTAACTCCTTCCAGTTTAATTTCTGGCTTTTCTTATCTGACATCCAAACTCCAATAGTTTTACTAAGTGGTTTACAATCGTTCATGTTGCTGATTTTAAGATTGTCTGGCTAGTAGTTCAGTAAATTATAATTCACCTGAACATTGCACAACTAATAGATTTAACTTCGCTGATGTTGAATCAGATCTTACTATAAGGTTGAGCTAGTTTTTTTTACTAACGATTGCAATTACTTCAATGACAGAAAAAGCTGAAATTATTGGTCCAGTGATTTCCTTCAAGGCTTATAGTATTTGTTACTTCACACGTCCTTAAGCTATAATTTGATATCTCAAATATTCACAGTTACACTTTACAAATTCACAAAGTAATTAATTCACAATAAAATAATAAACCCACTTAACATAATAAGCAACATGGTTCATTCAAGACCGAGAATGTAGTAATGTAGTAAAACCGAAGCGAAACGATACTTTGTTTTGTTTTGACAGTAGAGTAGTACGGTGCGGTGGTGACCATCAAAACGCAACCCATCAATGCTCGACCCCGGAATGAACAGCCCATCAATTGGCGACCATGATGTACACGGATTGTTGGGTCGTCAATTCTCGGGTTGCGCATTCTCGGTCCGTACAAACGCGTTACGGTACAGCAATCCGAAGCCACGTTTTGTACAGGGCAACAATGCTCGACCCATCAATCCGCGACCAACAATCAGAGTCCCTTGGCTTTGAATTGTTGGGTTGTGCATTGTTGGTACGGGTTGATAAAGCGCGACCCAAAAATTAACGACCCATCAATTGGAAGCCACAGAAATATCATATGTAGCAGAGTCCAGATAGGTGCGACGACGAGCGAAGCGAGGAGGAGTGTGTTAGGTTAACCGCGAACAAACGGCCAAAACCAACGTTTTGATATGAAACTATTCTAGAAAAGACTTGGTCGCCGATTGTTGGGTCGTCAATTGACGGGTTGAGCATTCCGGGGTCGCTAAATGTTGGTACGGGCCGAGAATGCGCGACCAATAATTCGTGTCACCTGAATGGACGCCGATTGCTGGGTCGTCAATTCTCGGGTTGCGCATTCTCGGGCCGTACAAACGCGTTACGGGGCAGCAATCAGAAGCCACGTTTTTTACGCGGCAACAATGCTCGACCCATCAATCCGCGTACAAAAAAATGGTCACCAATTGATGGGTCGTCATTTGTTGGGTTGCGTATTACCCGGACTCGGTGCGGTCCGTGCGCGGTGTGACGAGTGCTGTGATGCTGTCTGACTAATTCGTAAAGACATTTCAATGATTTATCTTTAAAAACTTTACTTGTTTTAAGCGACTGAGGAATCCTAAAGTATTGGTAGTAAGTAATTTTTGCATGTTTTAAAACTTCCCAATCCAAATCAAGCTAGATTAGCATAGAAAAATATGAAATATCGTTCATATTGTATACATTGTATAGGTATTGGAACGTATTGATACAATGTGTCATTACAACTTTGATTGACGTCTTGAAGTTAGGTTTAGGTTAGGTTAGAATAGAATAGAATAGAATTAATAGAAGTACAGTGGGAGCATACGTATTTATTTCGGAACTATTCTGATTTTTTTTTTGTTTTCAGAGAGTTATTAAATCATGTTTCAAGAGGAAATAGAGAATATAAGTCATGTTCAAAGTCGAATTCTGGACCTGTTTGCAGAACTTGATGACGAAAAATTAAAAACCGTGGAAAAGTGGATAGGTAGTAAAAAGTACAAAAAAGGTATATAACTACATATTTTGTACTGTAATTTCGAAATAATAAGTATAATTTGTTGCGCAGTTTACACATAATAATAGGAAACACAAGAAATATTTTAATTACATTTTGTGCGTTTTCTAAAGTTCATCACATTCCCGATAAAAAAAAACCCAAACAATGCTGACTGACAAAGCTTGTTATGTAGAAATTATAAACACTATTTTTAATTTTGCATTTCTAATGTTTAACTTTTCAGATTTAGAAAATAAGAAATCAATTATAAGATCTGATAAACTACTGCAAAAGATAGGAAGTACAATAAAGAAAATGGTGCCATTTGAAGCAGAGTTGCCATCGGAAAACATAATATTGCCTAGTGTTGGAGATCAAGCAGATTGCACCCAAATAAATACTCGTCATGTAGATGAGTTTCTGTATGATGAAGAACAAGTTGAAGAGCTTGTTAAAGAGGGGAAATTGTCCAGGCATTACTGCACTGACTGCAGTTCACAAAGTATCAAAGTAGGTTTCTTTTTATCAACACCTTTGCAGTGTTAGTTGGTCCACAATTGACATACTTGTTTAGAGGTTGATTAACCTACATGACACTGCAAATGTGCTAATGGTGCTTAACTAAAGTACAAAGGTAGCATAAAGATGATACCCACAGTTTTGGAAAAAAAATTGTCTTAGTTAATTATTTACAACCTTTTTCAATATAATATTTGCACCGCAGTGCAGCAGTGATTGACACTAAATCTGTGCTCATTAGTCTTTGTGTACAGTTTTATAATTTGTATGTTATTTTTTTACAGGAGTTAAATCTTATTTCTCATTCAATGTCAAGAGTACAGCTTCAGTATGTTTTCAAAGTTCTGCTTCCCAAGGATTTAGAAGATAAACAAATACTGGATGTGGGTTCCAGGTTTGGTGGAATTTTGTATTCTGTAAGTATAATATTAATTATATATTATAAGGACTTAATGTTGAGTAATGGCAACATCAATAATAGTAGGAACTTTGTTGCTTTACCACTGTTGATTGTACACTGTACCAAAGTAAGAAGATATGTATAATATGTAATATGTGACTACATTCCCTGTTGTAATTATGTTTATTTCTTTTGCAGGCATATTATTTTACAAATGCATCAAGCATTATTGGCATTGAAATGAATAAAGAATGTTGTGAGTTACAAGAAAAGATCATAGGACAATTTGGAATGGATAAAAATAGAATCAAAATTGTTCATGCAAATGTTATGGATAAAAAAGACATAGTCAAGAAATCTCATATTTGCATCATGAATTGTTTTGACTTCTTTGTGCCTACAGAGGAACACAAAAAAATGTGGTACTTTTTCAGAGACCATTTAGCTAAGGGGAGTTATGTAGTTTTGAACAGAAGCATTGCAGATACATTAACTGCTTTAGACCTGTTTGACGAATTTTTGGATTGGCTAAGCATCTGTAGGCCATTTCAATTGGAAAATGAGATCTTTTTCGATATAGAAGATTTCCAGGAGTTATTTCTGTATATTGTTAATTAGAGTTAAATATTTTATTAAAAATATTCCAACAACAAAACAATGGCGTTTTTGTGTATTCCTTTTACAATATATACAACTTTCGTGTACATCCAAGATTAGAAGAATGAGGCTGGAAAGAATTAAAAATAATACTTCTAAAACTAATAAATTGTATGTCTTTGTCTTTCTTCATACATCACTAACTTTATTAGCATTTGTATGTAAGTAGGTACTATAAAAGTTTATAAACAACTAATATGCTGGTTTCAATTCACACAATGTTTTTATGTATTAAATGAATATATTAATCTGATATGTGAGCAGAGGCATTAAAATCCGTTCAGTAGGTTTCGCGGTTACATTTATAATATTAGTAAGTTTTTCCAGTTACACGGAACAACATTGTGTTGCGGACATTAGGAAGGGGTAGGTATGCGGAGCCGAACCCAATGCACAGGGGCGCTTTTGATAATTTGTAAGGGGATGTAGTCCGTTTCATGGGACACGCATTGAGACAGCACCCGCCATGGTGTAAGGACTCGAGATTTAAAAAGGATAGACTAGCTATTGAATAAAAAACCAGATGTCTGCCTGATAAGTGGTACATTTATATCTCCGGCAGATGGTGATTCGACATCCGCGAGATGGGCCCCCATAAAAATCAACATCAAAGATGGCTCAAGGGTAACACCTGAGCAAAGAACTGGGGGTAAAGGGTAGAGGTGTCACTGGACTTTTACATATTGCCAACCATTAGTCTCAGTTACCAACTCGCCATTTATACCCTCGAGAAAGCAACTCTAGGAACCCTTGCTATTCTCCAATAGCTCGCCACAAGCTGCCAGACAATGCATTGTTTGCTAGCACTGGTGAAAAGCAGGTGATGGGGTCGTAGATCCCTTACACCGTCGGAGACAATCATACAACTTATATTTTTCTTACACTAGTACTTTGACTCCATAAAGTGTTTTTCTCACCACCTAAGAGAATATGAATAAGAAGGTTCTCTTCTCAGCTATGGGCCTACCCCAGGCCCTTGGGGGGATGCGTAAACGCATTTTCCCAGCGACAAAAAAAGGAGGAAACTAAGTAGATATTTCGTTTTTTGTTTTTAAGGACATTCGAATTCGAATCATTCGATTTTCTTATACCTACATAGTTAGTGCTGCCATACTTTAGTTGGACGAACATTTCTCATTGCATTTATTTTGTTGGCCGGCAAAACTATTTCGTAGAATCGCAAAGTTGGACGTCACGCAATCCGATGATGACAAGTAATTTTATATTTAATTATTTTCTTGCTGAGCTAGGCATATAGAATAGAATTCCAATCAAACATAAACCTCATTTCAATTTTATAGCCTGGCAAGCAAAGCGGTGAAAAAAAAAAACAAAATGGCGCTATACGTCTGTAAACCGTGTCGTTTGGAATTGCCTCTTAAGTCGAATGAAGTCATATAGATGAAATAAAACTGATTTCTTTTCTTTATTTATGTGATTTCTTTAAAATCTAGCCAAAATGTGGCACGAGGCAAGAAAGCAGGAGAAGATGATCCGAGGGATGATTGTGGACTACAGAAGACGAGCCGAGCGTCGCAAAGATTTCTATGAAAAGATTGTAAGAATTTTGTATATATTTATTTCTAAAATTTGTAGCTACTAACCTAATTTTTACATTAATTTCTATCAAATTTTCAATGGTTTTACATTCACATTCATATTATTGTATATTGAAATTCTTAAGATTCAAAAATACAGTAGAAATACATGAATTAAACGACAACATAATATATCTTAGTGCTCGTAAAGTAGGGCCAACGGAATGCATTGCCGTACAGCGTATAAGCATTAAACTTTGATACTTGTTACAGAAAGCTGAGCCAACACAATTTTTACAACTTCATGGCAGGCCTTGCAAGATTCACTTAGATCCAGCAATCGCGGCAGCAGGGGAGGGGCCGGCTATAATGTCAGTATGATCATGTTATGAATTTTAAGTAGATGCTTTAGTATTTCCTAATAATCACTTATGATTCTAACATGGATGACAATTAACTACTATGGATAATAATGGCTACTTATTTTTAATGTTTTTTCTTGACATGATAGCCAAAGTCAAGGAATAGTATGATAAGGAAATAAGTGTATAATATGTTTGTATGAAAAGATATATCTTGTAATACATAAAAATTTGGAATCTGTTGTTTTCAGGAATCCTATTTCCAATGTTAATAGTGTTTTTTTTTTGTTGTATTTCAGGATGCCTTGGCAAGGAGATACAAGCAACATGATTGATAGATTTGATGTTAGAGCTCATTTAGATTATATCCCAGAAGTGAAAAATCCATACATTGCCCCTGAAGATTTGAGCCAAGAAGAAAGGCAATGTAATTATGAAAGTTACAGAATTCTGGCACAAAATGTGTTTCTTGGGATAAGTAAGTGAATAATCATTATTGTCCTAACACAAGTAGAACTAAATGAAATTTACTGTTGTGTTCATTATGCAATTGAAAGGCATAGAATTTCGCCTTAAGTTCTATGCCTATATATACCTAATCATAGTACAGGTGTATCTTGTTGAAGGAAAAACTTGACTCCCAGATGTCATGATGTCATAAGTATGACACTGTATAATAGGATACTACATTGTGAAATTAAGCACACTGTTTCTGATTGGCCTGCTATATCGGTCAAATGATTAGTAAATCAGACTAATCCACACAGGCCAAATAGCGCAGAAAGGATATTACAGTACAAAACAGCTTAGTTTATTATCTTTATACATAATGAATTAATTTTACATTGTGAATTACTCCAATTCAATGTTCACTATTGTATATTGTATCATTTATGCCACTTATTGAAGTGACAAAGATATCTCAAAAATTTTAAGAGTTACAATATTAATGGTTTAGAGAAATTAACTCTACTTGCCATAAATAATTGTCTCTAAAACTACACAAAAATAACCACAATATATATACACATCTAAACAAACTTTTACTTTACTTTCAGGTGAGGAAAAGTTCCTCCAGCAATTAGCAATTGAGGAACAATTTGGCGTTACTATTGAAGAGAAGGAGATGCAAAAAGAGAGGTTAAATGAAAAGAAAGGCACGGGTGCTGCTATAGGATACAATTATAATGATCCCGGAGCACAGCCTTCTTGCTCCAACTCTACTGGTAGATTCAACTTTACTATACATATAAACACAATCTGCTGTGATGCCTGCAGATAATTTTGGGTCACTATGTAAAATAGTTGTTCTGGCAATTTTGATGCCTTTAGTGTTAACTTACAGGCCCTGATGTTAAAAAAACAGAACAGCAGGAGGATTCCGACGATGATTCTGATCTGGAAATCATTGATGTGGACCTCAGTATTGATGTCAACAAGGTGGAAGCGTCACAGGTGAGTTTAAATACCCTTAAGTTTTTAATTTGTAGTAGGGGTTTAGTGTATGGAGAAATATCGTAAAACTGCTCATTTCCTGTTTAGTGAGTCGTAATTAACAATTATCAAAAAATATGGCTACACTCACTCGCAAGACATGTTTTGTTGGAGAGCATAGGTCTGTATTTTCAAGCACTAAGCTGCTGACAACATTTTCTTCGCTGTATTTGAAAATAGAGACTTATATGCTCTCTGAAACATGTAGCGCGTGACACTAAATAAACGGGAAGCAGCTTGGTTTTAAGTTAGGATTTAAACCTTTCATCTGGAGCACTGTAGGAAAAGATATTGAAGGGTTTAAACAGCATAGGAAGGATATTAGTATGTTTGTAGGAGTATCACGTATACTGTTAATTTAAGTGCAATAACTAAGTTAGTGTGATGCCTGAAATTTTGTATAATGTTATTACCAAACTAAGCAACCCTTCTCCGAGTACAGGCTCATGAGTTGAACAGCGTTGGTCCGCTATTCGGCATGGCGGGTTGCGACTTGTTCTCATTCCTGACGGGCGATGCTGATGACGCTGAGCATCAGAAACAACTGCTACGAGAGGAAAAGGAGAAGGCAATGTTCTCGGGACGGAAGAGTAGAAAGGAGAGGAGGGCGCATCGGTGAGTAATCTTTTGGTTACAGAAGAATATTGAGGGATTCACGTGAAATGTTAATAACTATGCATGCAGACTTTAAATTATGAATACATACAATACATACATACATTTCAGCCGTATTCAGTCCACTGCTGGACATAGGCCTCGCACAAATGACTTGTATTATTTTGGGGGTAGTTACCATAGTCGCCACGCTTGGCAGGCGGGTTGGCGACCGTAGTAGCTGTAGACTGGGTTTCGACGGACGCTGCTGCCCGTCCGTAGGATTTTTCCTTTTGTCGCAACCCGCGGGAGGAGATGGGGTGGGGCTATTCTACTTAGCCGCATCACACGGCGTTATTATTGTCATGACTTTTTATTTAACCTGTTGAACGCTTGGCCTCTCGCGTCAATATGTCGCGTTCATTCCAACATGAGTAATGAAAAACGAATAATATAAAGCTTATATACCTAGGAATGTTGCTATGACGACGGCCGTGCCACTTAAAAAAAAACTGCCACTCGTACTTTAATAATATCCTAAAATATATTTCTTGTTTGCATGGAATTATATTTTGTGAAATGGGCGACTTCTTTTTTCGCGTCACTTAAGGAGTGTTTTCGATTTTGAAACCAAATGAATTCTAATTCTTCAGTGAAAATAACTTCGACCCTCCAATCACTTTTAAATGTTTGGCAATATATTTGAACAGTCACCATGGCCGCAGGGCACGATGCTCAAACCCCATGGAAGCTCGATGCAGCGTTGCTCTCTCCGCCGAACGCTTAGAACTCAGGTCTTACACCACACTTAGTACTTATAGTGTGGGTCTACTAAATTAATTATGTAGTTTTTTTTTTTTTGAGAATGGTCGAGACGATTTTTTTTTATGGTATCAATCGATTGCGGCTGCGTAAAAGCTATACAAGTCAGAAATGAAATCGAAGTCTGAAATCACTCTTTACAAAATTATACTTAACCATGACATTGTCTTTATTACGATTTTTATCGTATGCATCCCTAATCACTATTCGTTTCCAGGGATAAAAAGCTGCAGCACCGCGTGGCCAGCCCGCCGGCGTACGCGGCGCCGCGCGCGCCGGCCCCGCGCGCCGCCAGCCGCTCGCGCAGCCGCAGCCGCAGCCCCGAGCCCGCGCCGCGCATCCAGTTCATCACCTCCTTCGGCCAGGACGACGACGAGGTCAAGCCGCGTGAGTCCCGACCGAGAGTCATACCTATACGACGCGGTTGTATTAACGGTTGTGCGTCGCCGTACGTCAAAAATGTTTTTGGACGTACGGCGTCAAAAATGAATTTTTAATTCTGTGACGAAGTCATGATTTACGAAGGTGTCATTTACGTTATCATATTAAAAAACGTGACAGACTCACGATTTCTAAAACGGAATATTCGTAAAGATCTTTGATTTTTTACAGTATATGTCCTTAAAAGTGCCTCATTGTTTTTATATTTCGTTCTCGTACTTTATACGTACTAGCTGTGAAGGACTTAAATGGACATATATTCACAGAATTCTGAGTCAAAACTAGACTAGTTGGAAAATTTTACTTTATTTTGAAAGGTTATATTGTACAGTTGAATCAAAATATTATGTAACTTGCGCCACTTTTTACAAGAACCAGCATTTTAAGATATATTCATTGATGAATTTACTACTTTGAATAGGCTTAATCAAAAGCTTGTTTTTTTTTTTTCAGCACCTCCTATTAAACCTCTGTATGCTGATAAATTGAAACAGAACCTGAAACCGGAAATTCTATATTCTGATGTTGCTAGAAAACCACCAACAAGGTTAGTGTATCATAAATAACATAGTGTGTTCCTAATTATAATGGCATAATATAGTATTTAAAAAAATGTATTTGAAATACATTGTATCTTAACACGCAACATGAAAACTGTTCTCAGTTTACGGAACATATTTTGTACGCAGGTGCAACGTAAGTTTTTGTGATGTTTTACCTGGTTGGTTACATTGGAATTGTAACCACAAAATGTCATTCTTGACAATGAGAGATTTTCATCACCATGCATCGATGTTCATATAAAGAAGTTATTGCTCTTGTAATTTACTAAGATTAGATGAAATCAAATTTAGACATTCTAGCTATAGGATCTAGTCTGGATATATAAGAAAAAAATCCACTCGTCTTCGTAAATTGCAAGAGCTATAATTTAGCCGCAACTAAAACTATTACTAAATATCGGGAAAATGCGTGTAAAAAAATCCTCTCACATTTTATCCTTACAGATCACCGCCATCGCCACAGTACCACGATTACCAAGGCCCGCGCCCGTTCATGGGGCCACATCGGCCCCGCTCCCGCTCCCGCTCGCGCTCGTACTCACGCTCCGCCTCCCGCTCGCGGTCGAGGTCAAGATCAAGATCAAAGTCACGGTCGCGGTCCCGCTACTCTTCCTCGAGGTCGCGCTCGTACAGCCCCCAGCGAAGGTCGAGGTCGACTTCAAGGCCTCGTCAATATAGGAACAGACGATCTAGAAGCCCGCCCAAGTTTGTATTATATCTCATTTACGCATGGGGATGACAAGACTTTATACAAATAGTATGGTAGTAATAGGGAATATGCATAATTTTTTTCTTCGCTGTAATAAAAGCTCATATAGTTGTAAGTTCAATAATAGTTGTAAGGAGCAATACAAAAATAGTATATTACGTCCCAGGGCGGTAAAACAAAGAATGGCTCAGATCGTGGGTATATGTGGCCCGAACTGGAGGTGAGGGTCATAAACAAGCGGGGCCTTCTTTATTACCGCCCGTGGTGCATACATAGTTTTACGTCTTCATCTGGCTGTAAAGTGAGATTTTCCGTCCGATAATTTTAAACTTACTACCCATTTCCTCATAAACGCGTAGAGGTATTAAATTGAAATTCATACCAAATACTCAGGTCTATAATACCTTTAAGCTGTAGCACAATCAAACTTCTATGTCAACGCAATCAAAAGAAACAGCAATTTAAGCTGCATATTTTGAAACTCGCAAGTACTCGCAAGGGAATCAAAACCTAAAGGGTACTTCCAGTCGACCTAGAATCTTGAAATTTGGCATGAAGCAACGTTTTATAGCACACATAAAGGAAAAATTCCGAAAACCTTAAATTTTTAGTTACATTACAAAATATATATTTTTTTAATAAATATAAACTTATTACTTTACCCTAAAAATACCATAGTTATGACTCGATTGTCGTAATGAACGAACTTTGTAAACCTTGCAGGTTTGTACGGAACCCTCGGTGCGCGAGTCCGACTCGCACTTGGCCGGTTTTTTTACTATATATTCTCATTTTGATGAGAAATGCGAAAAATAAATTTCATGCATATTCCCTATTGTCGCTTAACTATCCATTCTGTTTTGAGGTTGATTATCTAAAAAAAGGATATTATAATCTGCAAGCTAACCTGATTATAATATAGTCAACCGACACAATGAAAGTATCTTGCCGTCACGGTTATTCGATTAAAAAATATAAACTTACCGATTTAAGTTACTTTTAAATTGGTTATCGACCGAGACATGTTTTAATTAATACACCCTGAATATGCCCTGTTGGTGGTTAAGAGCTCGGAACTAATCCATATATTTCCAGGTTTTTAATATAGTTGTAAGGCCTGGGTTTATGTAACATAAGCCATTCCTACCGATTTAAACTTTTATAGTTTTTATACATTATTATATTACAAATTAACGGAACTTAACCACGTACGCCTTTCGAGAATTACATTGTCCTCGTGGCAGTCGGCGGTAATTCTTAAAGTTAATGTACGCGGTTAGATTCCGTTCAGTTGTATAAGTCATTCCAATTGAAAACCTAACAATCTAATTTATTTTTTATCATGAATAATTGATTATCTGTATCAAATGTTCTTGTATTTTCCACAGTTACGGTAAACGTAATCGCTCGAGGTCCATGTCTTATGAAAGGTAAGCTAGTTACATTTATTGTAGTTTTAAATGGATATCTATAATCGCGTCAAATATTCCAGGTAAGTTGAAGATTTAAATCCGCCAAAATTAATTTCAATTTTTATTATATTGCCCAATAAAAGAATGTGGATAAGATTAATAGTTGTTGATTTTTTTCTTATATTTGGTCTTTGTATATTTTTTAAATACGTTATAGGCGCTTTATATCTTCTGTATAAAAAATCCAAGTTCTATGAATCATTCTTTAGAGGAAATGCACAACAAATGACAACCTTGTTATATTTGGTTAATAGTATTCAATAAACAAAAGTTATTTGTTTTACAACGGAGCAAAGTTTGTCGTGTTAAAATGAAATGGAAACTTGACGTTGGGAGGGTTACGGCACGAGAGGGGAAATACACTTAGCTGTCCAGTTGTTGCTGTTGTGACACCCACAATTTTCACCTCACTACCAGGAAAAAATTAAATTTAAAAGATAAAAAAAGAATAATATCAAATAGCACTGTTTGAAATTACTTTGAACTCTCGTTAATAAAATGCAACATTGGTGTCTGTTTTTAAAGAATAAAATATGTTTTTCGGACAATCCTACATACATCGGCCTAGTTTTACAACTCAATAAGACCTGTCTTGTAGGTACTAGACGACGATATAATAGATACACATTATATCTGTAACTACTTAAATAAGTAGATAAGGCCTATGGGCCATTACCCAAATATTG
Organism: Grapholita molesta; assembly: GCA_022674325.2. Lineage (NCBI taxonomy): Eukaryota > Metazoa > Arthropoda > Insecta > Lepidoptera > Tortricidae > Grapholita > Grapholita molesta. The sequence continues at coordinate 9,291,192 of CP053135.2, read as the reverse complement.
TACCTCAACACCAATAGCCCGGAACCTGCTGCTCCATAGGCTGGGTCACTATCACTATTGACTGGAGACATAAAAAAATATATTTATTTAATTTGGTGTTACAGTAATGACAAGGGCCACGCGGCAACCAAGGCGGTGCCGCGGTACTACGGGCGGCGCAAGGAGGACAAGTCGTCCAGCGAACTGTCGCTAGACTCTGACTCCAGCGACGCGCCCGATGACGGGAAACGCACGTGAGTACTACTGTCTAAGGGTGGTTTTTACTGTCTAAGGAGGGACGATTTTATTTATTTGCACGCAAAATTAAACCGTCTCGATGTATCTTTAAAGCGTTTATTGCGAAGATACCTACGTCTCGCGTTAGCTCGTGCGGGTAAAATTGTGTCCTTCTAAAAATCACTAACTATTACGTTATCACGGTTTGATTTTGCATGCATATAAATAAAGTCGTCCCTCGTCTCGCTAGGTATACCCCACCTTAACTATCTTCACTTGCGTTACGATAAGGATTATTAATCGCTATTAAGATTTCCGTAATATCCGAACAGTAATGCTTGCTTTGCGGACGATTGTTTGTTCAGAGGAAATAAATGTTGCTGTAGGCCTAGGCCTACTTATGCTGCCAGTATATCGAGGACATAGACTACCCGTGCTTTTCTAACTATATCAATTAAAGAGGGAGACGAGTAGTCTATGTCAACCCGAGATACTGTCGCGCCAATTATATGTGCTATTCCAGTTAGTACTGTGAAAGTGAAAGAAAAAACATCATGTATAAAATCATCCACTTGTTTGTTTTAAGTGGATGTTATGTTATGATAGGTGCTTATAAAAGGTAAGTAATAGTATACCTTGATAAATCAATTTTGATATCTGCTGTTTCAGTGGATTTTGTAACCTAAATACCTATACAAGGTGGGCTCCAAATATGTCACCGAGGGCAGTGTTTTGCTGGTAAAAAAAATCACATTATTTATTATTACCCCAATCGGTATTTTGGGAAACCAAGAATACATACATGTAAAATGTTAACAAAGATGTTTAACTTTAACAAACAAAAAAATGATTTGCTGTGGATGTGTATATCTTCTTCAGGCCTTATCATTGCTTATCTCTTTCCAGAACGGCGGTTAAATCCAACACAAACCAGAATCAGTTACGATTAACTGGATCCAGCTCCAAAGTCAGTAAGAATCATTTTGCTTTTGAATTTGTACGCTTTCACATTAGTACAGCTGACTTACAGACCAGTAGTAACCTGACTATCTTTTGTTGCTTAGTCTTTTTAGAACATGACAATATAAAATCCTTAAATTTTATTAAATATACGGCTACACTCACGTTAATTAAGAGGTTACAATGATTCACGAATTTAAATAGAAATAGTTACAGCAAGGCCGAGCCTTTAAGGTGTTTTTGCAGCGGCGAGGCGAGATACGACGATTTTTATTTGTACGCAAAACTGAACCGTATTGCTACATTGTTATAGTGTTTATATATGTATGGACGCTTGCGTGTAATTAATACATCCTTTCAATAAGCACTCTAATGATGTAGTAATACGGTTCAATTTTGTGTACGAATTCAAATAATCGTCTCATTTCGCCTCGCTGGTGGAAAAGGACATAATAGTATTTGGCTTGATGTATTCTTTACTACTTAAGTCTTAAAGGCTTGTCCTATATCTTACTTTAAACCTTCAATAAAATGATGCCCAGAGGAGATTGGCCGGCTGGATTATGTCGTTACATTATTAACAACTGAAAACTTTAATAAAAGTTGATTTCATAAACTTGGTTAGCACATATTAACTTTTGAAGTTATTTGGGTCCCATCTAATTTGCATCCTTAATTTGTGTACCACAGTCTACACTTCAATAATAAAAGTGTTCTATTCGTTAAATTTAAACTTTAACGTGAATTTTTCAAATGGGCATGTTTTCTTAATGCGCAGTTAAAATAGCCACATTTTGTGCTAGTTTTAATTTGGCACGTAAACGAAATATCATTATTCTTAATAAATAATTATGATAATTTATCAACAAACTTATTGGATGTATGTTTATGTTATACATTAATTACATTATGGCCATTATTACATTGGCCTGTAATAGGAGCTTTAACTTTAGGCATCGTTTCTACACCAAAAACGTAGCAACATTTGTTCTACGACTTTAGAAAATAACTTATTGTTTAATAAATATTAATAAAAAAAGATTTTCCAAGCAAGCAATGTATTGCAAAAACTATGAAGTTTGTAGGCTGACAGTAAACGTCAACTAGACTATTGGATGCTGTTCATTGAAAATACTATTTACTTTATTCGAAAAAATCATACGTAATATATTACCCAATTATTTAAAGTTGTAGAACAAATGTTGTTACGTTCGTGGAGTAGAAGCGATCCCAAAAATTTTTGCTCCTATTACAGGCCGCACCCGGTATACATATATTTAATTGGAATGAATTATTATCTAAACCAAATGTAAGATACATTTGAATGCTATTGCGATTATTAACATCTGGCACCAACTGAAAAATGAATCAAGCTTAGTAAAGAGCTTGTTTCTCTGTCCCATTTTACTTTATAACATAAAGAATTTTACAGGGACCGTCCCGGCAAGGAAATTCTCTAAAGGAAAAACTCAAAAAGAAGATGCAGGCTCAGTTATCAAGGCAACGTGAGTTTTTATACTTTTTTATTTTTAATAATATTTGTATTTGAGTTTAAGCTAAAACTTAGTTATAACCATTTATGGTTTATATGCTGCTTTTTCTAATTTGTTTGTATATTTTACGTTTGCTTGTATTATTTCTGGAAATAGTGTTCAACTGTTTTAGATGTTTTTTTTTTGCCAAATTATTATATAGCCTTCCCACAAGCAATTGTTATCCTACGACCGCAGTTGTTTATAAGAAATAACCACGGGCCTATTGCATAAGATTTTTTAGTATTAGCGGAAGTCTCTATCATAAGTATCTATTATATTGTAAAGAAAATTCCGTTAATACTATTAGTTACAAAGACAGGCCTCTATCTATAGATGTAATGTGTCATATTAATTGTATACTCACGTTTTATAAGTCGAGTCTTATACTTATTGACGTGAGTTACCCGTTACATTACAATATGTTCGAGTCTCGCTATAGTTCTGTATATGTGTGACGTGTGCAGTAACGTAGACGTTGTGTGCAGTGCGCGCCGACAAGCGGGCTGAGGCGGAGCGGCTGCAGCGCGAGTCGCGGCGGCAGGCGCGGCGCGACGAGGAGATGCGCGAGCTGGCCATCAAGCTGCGTCGCAAGTCTGTCGCCCACTGTTCCCTGCTCACCTGAATCTACTATCTCTTCTCCCGTCCGCGGCCAACACATATCACGAAATTATGCCTATTTAAACCTCACCCCCCAAGTCAAGCTATTTTCCTATGCCTTGAACGCGTACTGTGATGTAATATGTGGATGGCCCCTTGCAGGTTTTGTTTTCCTGTATCTCTTTTTGAACGCTCGTATCACGTCGACTGAATTTGTCCCTGGCGCCATGTTACCGAGTTTACAGAAAAAATGTACCAAGATAGAGTGAGTTTAAAAAAAAGTTAGTCACTGACAATTTTGTAACGGCAAATTTGGATGAAATCCTTACTTACACAATTTTCTGAAAAGCGCCACATCTGCAGTGTGGCACTTTTCATGGCGAAAGCTTCAGTCGACGAGCTCGGCGAACAAAGTGTTACGGTTTTATGACCAAAGGGCAGAATTATCATGCCAAAAAACAAACTTCATTAGAGTTGGAATATTATCAACTTTCCCAGCTATCTATCAGTTTAAAATTTCCTTCTTTATTACTGACTTTTTACTTTAACCTGTTTGATATTTGCGAGTTAACCATTTGACCTCTTTGATTTCGTGTAACGAACATCGGCTCGGTATATGTTAATAATTAATATAATTATGTATTAAAGAAATCTATACTAAATTTCATAAGTACTTTAAGTTTTAACTTAAGGAACGTTTTGTGATTTTTTTACACAATTTATTGAAATTAAAATGGCTAGTTTGTCATCTAAATGTAAATCCTACATTTACTGTATTCTTGTTTACAGACAACGTGAAATGCGGCATCAGCAAAACAGAAGGTCTAGCGATGATGAATCTGACGCAAGTCACAGTGGGTCGTCAAGGTATATCCCGTCATAGTTTTATTATAAAATTTGTAATACACTGTATGAAAGTGTATACCTATATCTATTTTTATTTTTATCGTATTTTCACAAGACTTGAACTCGCATGATGATAAAAGTAGTGCAATTAAACAGTAGCAGTAGACAGGAAACCGCGGTGCATATCGATACATAATGAAATCTCATATTTTTTCACTATATGTATAGCACTGTAGATGATGGATCATTTGTTTCGTACGCTGCTTGTACCACAACTAGTAATCCTTCAGACTATTCCTAATAATTGTTTTCTTTTCACAGAGACACGCCTACCCAAGAAAAGAAAAAAGGCGAGCGTAGTTGCTCCAAGAGCCCTTCACCGACCCCAAAGAAGATACCAGTTTGGGAAACTAGCAGAGACGCACCTAGAGTTCCGCAAGAATCTTTTAGAAACAGGTACGAGACGGGACAGAGCTCCCACTACCCGCCCGAGCCTGACACGTCCCGAAGATACAACGACAGCTACGACAGGCCCCCGCCCTACCCGCCGCAGCGATACGATAAATACCCCAGCAGGGACTATCAGAGTCGCAACTACGACAACCGACAAGAATACAACTCCTACAACCATGATCAGCCACAGCAGAGTAGGTGGGATCAGAACTCGTCGGCGCGGAGGCGGCCCTACGGCTTCCGGGGCGGCTACAGGTCGCAGGGCAGCCGGGCCGCGGAGCACGACTACGAGCCGCCCGACTGGCAGAGTAGGCCTCCGCCGCCGCTCCCGGCCCGCCAGGGCGAGCAGGCCGAGCAGCACGACGGCCGGGACGGCTCCACTTGCTATAAGAGCAAAGTTAAACTTGTTGACTATTAGGTGTTTCGTGGTTGCAGACTTGATGCCAAATTAGATAATTATAAAGTCATTTTACAAATTCATATCACTGGAAATGTCGTTTATGTTAAAGTTCCTTTTGCTAAGATTCAATGTTTTCAGAATGTTTGTAATTATTTGGCCTTATACAACCAATATTATTACTTTAATCCTATTGGATTAAAATAAAGCAGATTAACTTTATTTTATGTATAGCGATATGCCTTATGCAAACTGTTTGCAGCCGGCGCTCGCCCTACAAGAGCCAAAGGAATATGAACCTATTACCCAGCACGCGAGTTGCGAGCCGCCACGATAGATATAAGAATGGAATTAAAGTTAGTTTTTTAAAAATATGACTTCCATCAATAATGATGATTTCACCAATATTAAAGTGAATGTAAGTTGAATCAGTTAGCTCTCAGAGCATGCCATTTTGTTTTGTAAAGTGGTAGCTGGACGCTAGAGAGAGTCACGAAGTGGCCGCTGCCGGGTGTCGATGAAATAGTGGTGAAACACGGTTTGAGATCAATTATTTATTATCCACACAATTCTGCGTTAGATCACTACACAATAAGTTATCATTATCAAACAACGTTAATGACCAAAATCAAAACAATATATTCTCAAAACGATTTCGCCATTTTGAGGCTCAAGCACTTACAGTGCTTACAGATATGTCATTTTAACGAATGCCTGAAGTCGGCAAGTGGCAAACCGGATAATTTGTGCAACTACCTGACGAACTCATGAGAAGTTCTATTATATTATTACTGTCGCCATCGGATGAGGAGGTGGTCATAAATATCGGAACATGCACTTTACCGCTTTGACAAGAGGCGTTGTTCCGATATTTGTGACCACCTCCACAGCTCCGATATATCTTATGGCGACTGTACACGTATATTCAAGGATAGAATACACCTCAATAAGAAGTCCGGAATCAAGGTTCCATTTCCTTTGACTTTAGTGTGACGCGCGCCGACAGATGAACGAGTTTGAAGATTGTTTTGACATTTTCGACTATGTGGTGACTAGTGACGACGAACATATAAACGAAAGAAATCTATTATTAAAAAATATACGAAAATCCCTCAAATTATTGCCACTAGGCCAATTGCGCACTTGTTCTTCGATTTTAAATCTCATTGTTACTTATATCTACACCAACACTTTTCAGTTTTGAACATATAGATCAGAGGATTAAAAAGAACATGCATTCAGAAACTAATAAAGTTTATTTATTTATAATAATAACCTTTTCCACGCCAAAGACGGATGTCACGGACCACAGTCCACAAACTTCAGTTGAAATTTCGGTGGCGTGGCGTCTAAGCGGTAGTTTTTGCATTGGACATGGCGTTGAAAAGGTTAACCTATGTTCTTAGAAGAACAAAAATAAATTGTTTGTAGGTTATATTGTAACTAAGAGAAGAAACTTTATTCTTCGTTACATTTCAGGCTTGTGTAAATATTTTAAACAACAGTTTTCATTTTTGTAATTTCTTTCATGAGCAGCTATTATAAGATAATGTATTTGTCAGTCTTAAATAAATACACGTTAATTTATAACAAGTTGTTTTCTTAACTGGTAATATATTTACATTAATTAACATAAAACTATTCATAAGAATAAATTAAAGTTATATGAAGTGCAACATAGTAGATAGGTAGTGCAATAAAATTATCTACCCAATGTTATAAGTTTAAGGTTTACTTTCGCTCGCCAAACATGAAGATTAAAAACGACCCGAGAGGGACGGCTAATACACAGACCTCTCTCCCTTTCTAAATGGTGCCATTCCGAAAAATAAAATGTGTTTGGTAAGAAATTATTAAATATGCGAAAATAATAAATAAACCCGTCAAAATAATTTGACAAACATCTACTTGTATCAAATAAAGTTTACCCGTGGCAACCCAAAGCAAACTAAAATGCTAGGTTATTATTATTAAAGTTTGTAAAATATTGTGATGTTTTTCCCAATAGTAGCTAAACATTAAAACTGATTGTCCGGCCTGCCTAGAGCGTATGTACCTTTAACACATAGCCAAATTTAGCGGCGTCGCATTGATTAAATTATAGACATGACAGCCTGGAGATATATAAATTCCGTTGAATTTAGTCGAAAAAAGCTGTCATAGACGAATTTACGAATTCCCGCTGATTTCTTTCTATGATAGCTTAATCGAAGCATTAAGAGTTTCTTTTCCACAATAACCTCCGGCTAACTCAACTCTTACGTGTAGTACCAGGCCAGATAAATAAACGAAATACTACAAAAGGAACCCTCTGACAAATTGATACAGACGTTCACGAAAACAGCGTATCTGTCGTAGGCCAAAGGAAACAAACGATTACGCCACACCTGTGGCCGTACTGTCCGTGAACGTGTTAAATATGCATCTAGTTTTGGACTGGGTAGATTAAGTGACATTAGGGCTGCCCGAACTGCCGGTGTAGTCACTACAACGGTCTAGTATAAGAACACTATTGTATTTAAGGGAACGTGGGTTCCAAACTTTAGAAATTAACGTGGTCACCCTAATAGAAAGAGACAAAGGTCTGCCTGGTAGCTATCTCACTAGCCTCGCTTTTTTCGGACTGGTGCTCAATCTTGTTATATATTAATTATTAACATCTATGGATTACTAAGTCGGTGCAGTCAGTGTAGCACATTATGCATTTATACGTTAGGTTTCACAATCTCGCGAGCTACACGACACTGACACGTGTAGTCGAAAATCGAACATTTCTGAGAGTCCGTTAAAATCACCATCCGACATTGTAATAAGAGTCGATTTTCGTAATATAAAAAGACTGTACATGTGTACTTAGGTATCTACTAAAATAATGTTCAGTTCAGCCACACTACCTATTTGACTGATACTCGAATTTAAGTATTTAAGTATGCTTAAGGTGTGCACAAGAGTGTACCTAGTAAAATAAGGGCGGTGAGTGTACGTATCAATCGCTAAGGGTGTCGACATCTACTTCTTCGTTGTCTTCGGGCGCTTCAGGGTCCCTACCTGGAGCCCCCACCCGGCCCTCCTTGGTGTGCCGCCACTTCATGCGCCGGTTCTGAAACCATACTTTAACCTGTTGACAAACAGATTGCTAATTAATTATCGGTGCAGTTTAACGTTATTGCACAATATAAAAATATACTTAAGCAGAGTCACAGAAGGCGCACGTACATAATGCCGTAAGGCATTCTCTACTTTTAGGCGAAACAGTAATTAGTTATTGGGAAAAAAGGGTGATACAACTTTTCACGTTGTTCTGTCCCATCAACCATCGGACAAAGTTAATTTTAAGTTTGTTAACTATGTTAACATTTCATTATCTTCGGTTGCCGCGATAATTAATCCTGAAATAAAACAACTAAAACGGATTATATCACGTGTATACTAATTTAAACTTCATTCATTGGGTGACCACGAACGCTACTAAAGGGCTCATAACGTCGGGATGAAGTTTAAATTAGTATATATAATCCGTTTTAGTTGTTTTATTTTATGTTAACATTTATTGCAGTGCTAACACTGTCTTCTGTGATGCTGATGTTTAATAAAGTTTTTCTATGCCTATGTGTAATATGTTAGTAGAAATATATATGGCACCGCGTTCTACTAACGTTCTACTATCGCAGTAACCCATTCACGTAACATTTTGAATGGATATCACTTCGAGAAATTGAATAGAATATATCTGAACTAAAATCTAAGCTAAGTACCTACCTATACAAATTTTAACACGTTCATCCTCGATGACAAAACGTCTGCGATCAAAAATTATCGGAACTCCTATGCCAGTGAGAAGTATATATTTGTTTCTAAACAGATCGTTCTCATATAAGTATGTTGAAATAAATGTAGCGGCTATTACCGGGGACACAACAGTTGTATTAAAATAAAAACCGGCCAAGAGCGTGTCGGGCCACGCTCAGTGTAGGGTTCCGTAGTTTTTCGTCCGCCACGTGTCGTGTTCCCACTCAGAGTTAAAAATGGGCTATTTGATACATTGTTGTTGACACATTAATATGAAGTACAGAACCCTAAAAACGGGCCCACAAAGGACGATGACAACTAAAGAAAGAGTTTTAGATCCCAACTAAACATGGAAAATTCGAAAAAACGATCGTATTCCTGTGTAGGTATGACTGGCATAGGAGTAAATGACTTGACTTATGACAGCGGCATAGGAATAAAAAATCGTATGCCTAATGCCAGTGACATGCTGCTGTGAGTACGTAATCAATATAATTTCTATCTGCATATTGTAAAACAGTAGCGAACGTTTTAAAAAATGGCGCATATTTCAAAAATGTTGCTAACTACCACAAACTCATAAGTCATAACTTACAAGACAGACTAACCAATCTAACCATTTTTTCCAAAAGTCAGAGGCTCTAGTGTAAGTTTCTTTTGACGTAAAAAACGTTTACGAACGCGTAGTTAAGTGATATGATAATGTTATTTTCTCAAACATGCAATGAAATGTCTTCGTTACGTGCGTCATAATAGGCTTCGAAGTATCACGTTTAGGGCGGATCGACTCCAGAGGACAGGTAACGAATTTCATATAAAATTGATGGCCTAGGCCGGGAAGTATTTTTTTTTTAATTTTTATGTATACCTGGCGTCTGTGTTCATGAAGCCTGTTCAAACAGCTGAATTATATTTTTTTTATCATTTTTAGTGACTAAATGATTAGCGGGCTAAAAAAAATCTCGCTTATTTCAGACGAAATGGTATGAAGAGATTTATTTTATTTATCATAAAAATGAATATTCATATCATCAGGTTATTACATTATTATATTTATTATTCATGCTCTCAATTTTAAAATTGTATTGGCAACACCAAGCACTACTCCACGCATGCGCGTTTTTGAACGCATTTTTGAGTCAACCAATCACAGGACACTTTTACTTGTTTTAATAATGGCGGAATTGAAAAGTTTCTCTGCGTGTAAAACTCTGTTTATTAAGACTAAATAGTGGTAAATGGTGTGATTCAATGCTTTTGTGACTTAGATATAGTGTTACGGGTGTATAAAAATTGAATAATCTAACCGGGCCCGGTTTTATGTATCTATATTTTGTTATTGTGTACCGCCAAAGGCGATGCCGTAGCGCCATCATTTAAAAGGTAAGTGAATTCTTTTTTGGTGGTTTTTTTAAATGTTGTATATAGTAATTATAGCCAGACTATTTATGATAGTCATTAATTATTACATCGAAGGCATAAATATTAAAAAGCGGGATTGGAGGGACAATTAAAAAACTTTTGTCGTGAAGCTTTTTTTTTGTATTTCATTGCATTAGTTTGAGAAAAGCACTATACATGCCTAGCCGTGAAAGGGTCTTGAAGGTCCTGTTTCCCGGCGGCTGCAGTAATGTACTATTATATGGGAAACGCAAACGCATTCGTGACGTAAAGTTCCGTCAAAAACTTACACTCAGGGCTCAGAGCCAAAATACTTACACTAGAGCCTCTGTTTATTAGATTGTAACTTCGATAGCGTCAACGTTGAACAGAAGATTGAACCCCGAGATGATTATAGGATGTGCGTTCGCCAGAATTAAATCTATATAAGGTGACGGCACCAGTAATGGACAAGGAACCAATCATGAACATTAGTGCTTATTTCAAAGGAGTTGAGTGTTGTGCATTTGTTGGGACATATTCAATTTATAACTTTATGATTTTTGAAATAAGAACTAAGTGTCCATCATTGGTGCCTGTCAGCTAAAAGTGTCCAACATTGGTGCCATTACCTTAACTAAATTGAAGGAGATGCATAAGCTTTGTTAGTTTAATTCACAGCCCTGTGCTGTACAGTTTACCTGCGCATCAGTTAACCCCAGCGTGGCTGCCAGCTGCCGTCGGTCGGGTTTGGTAATGTACTTCTGTATCTGGAACCTTCTTTCGAGCCCCTTCCTCTGCAGATTGCTGAAGACAGCGCGCGACCACGAGCGTTTCCTCTTGCCTGTCGACGTGACGTCGCAGCGCGGAGCCGACGGCTGGGGCGGTGATGATGTCAGCGGAAGTCTGTATACTGGACAACGATGTGTAATGTATTAATTGTGTTAATTTGATCGAACAATAACAGCATCAGGGGTAAAGAACACTGAAATCTATTTAGTCTGTCGGTTCAAAAAATGTTAGACAATAGACACGTATTTTTTAAAATATTTTAAACAAGAAATAAAGCAATCTATGGCCGCGAGTAGATTATTGTTATTAGTTTACAAGTTTGCCTAAAATAAGTTTTGAGTTTCCGCCACTGCAAGTAAATCAAAATTCGGAAGTGAGAGTTTGTTATCGTCAGTTCTATCGTCATTGACAGTTATCTATAGGGCGTGACGTTATAAGTTATACTCGATTAAGTATAGGTGTATCTCCGCCTTTTTCTGGTTACGTGAAAAAAGTCCAAGATAAAAGTTATTGGACTTTGTCATATTCTAATGGACAAGGCATAATTAAATTGGACCACCGCACAAAATTTTAAGTTAATCGACATTTACATTTTAATTAATCTTTAACTGAGTAGGTAAGATACGTAGTATGAAAATAATACATTTAAGGAAGTGACCAGAAAGGGAAACACAATCGCTAGAGTTTTAATTTTTACGAAAGTAAAATATTTTATATATACAGATACTTTTTATACCACTGATTAAGTAGTTAAACTATATATGTGTTTTTATAATAGTTTAGCCAGGAAGCGGAGAGAAGACCTACCTACAGTTTTAAATTTGATTTGCTTGACTGTAGATACCTACTTACCCTCTATTGGAAAATATATGTTGTCATGGATACATTTTGGTATCCTATTACACGCTCGATTATTCACTCATGTAATACAACCACAATACAGTTCATGGAGGTAAACTGAACAATGTAACCTACGCTTAATATTGCACTATTATCTTACAATTAATGACCACGATGAAGATGATGAAGTCATTCCTATAGGTATAATCATCATCTTCCTCGCATTGTACCGGTATTTGCCACGGCTCATGGGAGCTTGTTGAGCAGTTAGGGCAACTAATCCCAGGAATTGGCGTAGGCACTAGTTTTTACGAAAGCGACTGCCATCTGACCTTCCAACCTAGAGGGTAAAATAGGCCTTATTGGAATTAGCCCGGTTTCCTCACGATGTTTTCCTTCACCGAAAAGCGACTGATAAATATCAATTGATATTTCGCACATATAAGTTCCGAAAAACTCATTGGTACGAGCCGGGGTTTGAACTTGCGACCTCCGGATTGCAAATCGCACGCTCTTATATCCTTTGGGTGTAATCAAAACATTAAATCAAATGGACAATGCAACATTTACGTGTGCGAGATGTAGCCTTATTTTAATAACGTTGTCACGTTGAAATTGCCGTTTCACCTAAGTTTTGATCGTGTTTCACTTAAGTTTTGATCGTGATTCACCTAAGTTTTGATCGTGTTTCACCTAAGGGAACTTAGGTGAAACACGATCTCCCCGGTTAATGAACATCAAAATCGCAAGTTTCGAATGATTGTCTCTGTCACTCTTTACTTTCTGCGGTAGGCCGTTAGCTTCCTGTTTGTGTGGCCTCTTCGGAAATGGCTGACTTTCCAAGTTTTTTTTTTTTTATGACATAGGCGGCAAACGAGCAGACGGATTGCCTGGTGGTAAGCAATTACCGTCGCCCATGGGCACCCGTAACACCAGAGGAGTCACAAGCGCGTTGCCGGCCTTTATGGGGGGTTGGAGCTCTGGGAACCTTACTCACCATCAGGAACACAATACTGCATACCTGAAAGGTAGCAGTGCTATTATGGCTGTGTCTTCTGTAAGGAGGAGGTACTTCTCCATTTGGGCTGTCCCAGATTCAAGCGTGATGGTCATCGCTGTGCCCTACCTCTCATTGTTGGACGTAGTTTAAGGACATACCCGGGTCCAAAAGGTTCCAAAAGGCTTTCCACCCTTGGTTAACAATCTTCTACTATTGATATGAGAAAACGCAGTGTTCTACGTCCACAAACTAGATGGACCGATGTCCTCGAACGAGTCGCTAGGAGTAGCTGGCTGAAGTATGCTAAGAATCATTCCCGGTGGCGATATATGGGGAGGCCTATGTCCTTTAGTGGACGTCCGTAGATATATAGAATCCTGATAGATAGATATAATTTTTATGGTTATCTATCTTTTAAGTTTATAGAAATACATATAAGTAAGTGTTACAATTTTTGTTTTGTTATATTTTTCAGATAAATATTTTTTTAAGTGTTTATATATACTGGCTTTATGAATAAATATTATTTTATTTGTTTTATTTATTTACTTAGCTTATAAATATAATTTTTTTATTTATTTTTTCTTATATTTTTCAGATAAACAAATGTATTTATATAGACCGGCTTTATGAATAAATATTATTTTAGAGCGTGATATTTAAGATACCTAGTATGGAGAATTGTAGATATAGGTACCTAATATTTAATTTATTTCTTGTTAAATACTTGTAGATCTATATCCAAAGTAAGTTAATTATAATATAATAATTTATAGGTTACTTTAAGTTATTTAAGATTTTTTAGTTCTTTGACGGTTTAATGTTTAACATATTGTGTAATTTTGAAATCCTAATTATTTATAGGTATCACTAGGCTTATTCAAGTCACACTTCGCGTAGGTAGGTACAGCCAGGTCTATTTAAAACAATTAAGTACCTATTTATTTAACATTTTTATTTTCTCAATTATCTGGTCACTTTTGTTTCTTTTTCAGAGGTCTCCTATGTTTAATGTCTATAAAATTTACTGGTGCTCCTTGACTATTTTTTTTGTTGTTGTTACAGTTTATTAATATCGATTGTCGTACCTGTGGTTGGCCTCAGAGCTGGATGCAAATGCGTGTACGCCAACGACAGCGGGAGCTGCAGAACCGGGGGCTCATCCCGACAGCACCGGTACAGCGCCGCCACGCACCCGGCACACGGGGGCTCCGCCGTCGTGCGCGTCTCCGACTTGCTCACTTCCTTATCCTTACTTAAAATACTCTCGACACTAAACTTTAACTTATTCGAATTCGGAATATCTCCGAGCGACGTCATCGCGCACTCCTAACCGCCACTAATGCGACTGAAAAACTGACCAACGAACCGAGAGTCGACTCAAACGCAGGCTGTAGGCGTGGCTTATTTTCCTAGCGCTCTGATTGGTTAATCCCGTCTGGGCGTTGCGTGCACGCACCGTTATCGAGTGAGCTTTTGAGTGATGTTTTAAACACACTGCAGTTGTTTACAATAAAGTTCCGTTTAATGATTTTTATATGAGTTTGCAAGATGAATTAAATTTTATTACGCACATGCTTGCGTCAAGCATCTGTTTATAAGTAGGTAGGTATATAAGTGGGTAGTAAATGGGAAATCCCATTATACCACGTATTTAAATTGAGTATTGAGTGCATAAGTAACTCATTTTAAGTCATCAATTCTTTTTCTTATCTCTTCAGTGCCTAATTGGTTATTTAAAATTCGGTAAAAAAGACACAATATTATGTACCTGCCTACCATGTATAAAATATTACCATGATGTCCACGATTTTTTTTTTCATTAGAACACATCGTTTCTATTAAAATAAAAGTTTTAAGCAATGTTACTTTGAAGGTCGTCCGTGATGTCGCACCTATTACTTATATCGGAATATCGGTGAGTCTAAAAATCAGCACCAAAATTAATGCTAAGTACTACTAACCGACTGGGGGAGAAGCCAACATAGTAATGTGACTAAGACAGAGGCCTGCCTGTTCACCACTAAACGGAGTCCCTCTGAACTCACTCCAACCTTCCCTGGTATGTCCGTACCGATTTCTGATCACCTGGAACTTTTTAGCATGAGCTTATCATCCATTATGAACTTCGGTCACTACATTGAATCTTATTTTAAAACTGCAGCCAAGAAACTAGGAATCCTTTCCAGGGTGCGCCGGTACTTTACACCCAAACGGCTTCTGCTGCTTTACCTAGCGCAGGTCCGATCGTGTATGGAGTAGGTACTGCTGCCGCCTTTGGGATGGATCCGCGAAGTAGGTACCAACTCACAGCCTTAGATTCAATTGATAAACGTGCCAAGAAGCTCATTGACGATCCTGATCTGGTGGGGGCAAAGCTGCAAAGCTTTGAACATCGAAGGAAACTCGCATGCATATCGGTATTTTATAGGTATACATTTTGGCGAGAGTGCGAGCGGTTTGCATGAACTCATTCCACCATCTCAATTTAAATATTATGGCACGAGGCGTGGGTTGAGATTCCATCCCTATGTTGAGGATATTCCTGTAACCAGAAGCAACGCGCTTTGCTTCTACTTTTCTGATCCGCACAGCCAGGGAGTGGAATTCTCTTCCAGGTGATCTTTTCCCGCAGCAAACACCCTCGATGTCTCCACCTCTCGAGAGTGAACAAGCACTTGCTAGGTAAGATGCTCCATCATCGGCCTCGTCGCGTACCATCAGGTGAGATTGGTGCCAAACGCTAATCTGTCACTTGTAAAAAAAAGACTAATATTACATACTTAATTATAAAAAAGTTTTAGTTGGGCGGATGAAATTCGGTATGTATCTCAATCTTACACAAGTCGACCTAGTCCTACGTAGATGACGATATATATTTAATAGGTAGATATCAGATCAGATGTCTCTAATGAGACCTTATTTCTAACATCATAAGAATAAAGTAAAACAACTAAAACGGATTAAATCGCGTATACTAATTTAAACTTCATCCCGACATTTCGAACCCTCGTGGTCATCGGGTGGACCCGACAGTCTACCCGATGACCACGGTGCTAAAGGTTTTAGTTGTTTTATTTCATGAGTAATTATCGCGGTAAACGAAGACAATATTATCAAAAGAATAGTTATGAATGTTATGATAGATAGATAATGATAGTTACATATACTTAGGTATATGCTTAATTCTCGGGATCTAGGGACACGGGGGTGCCCCAGGCAAGTCAAACCAAACCAAGTGTCATACCATTCATTTTTCGAAACCGTTCACCTTAGGTATCAAAACTAATATGTATTTAATAAATTGAATTGAATCCATACAACACAACACCCGCTAGCTTTACTAGCTTTCCGGCAGTTCAGCAGAGGTCCTTGGAGTCAAAATTATTCCTGTTTCTTTTTCAATTCTATTACAAATTTTAATATCTATTAAAAATATAAAATAAATAAATTTGGACGTACCATAATATTAATAGGTTCGCATACTAAAACTTTAATGCTATCCATCTTCACTAACTGATCTCATAGACAAACCAAACTGACCGAAATAACATCGCTTTTAAGCTCTAAAATCGATTACGGATGAGTTTATTTTGACTGTCAGCAAGCACCTGCGCTGTATCGGCCTCACCCGATATAGATAGAATCATTACGATACTGTTTACTTAATACCGACCACCTACTCGTATGTACAAGATACTTATCCACATACTCCTATAACCAAGTCTTAGTAGTTATTCACCTTTTCGTGTAGGATCTTACAGAACATCCTAATCCCATTCGGGCCGTCAGCTATCCGTATCGGACCTTTACCCAAAGGTCCGATACGGTTCAAACATAAACTAATGTATCTAAAATTTCGTTGTTCTAAGTTTGGGTATCGAGTTCAGGTACATATTATAATGTTTTGCTACAATCGTTGACAAAGTACTTATGTATCTATTGATAAAATCCGCATATATTAATTAATTTGGACCC
The DNA here is from genome assembly GCA_022674325.2 of Grapholita molesta. Taxonomy (NCBI): domain Eukaryota; kingdom Metazoa; phylum Arthropoda; class Insecta; order Lepidoptera; family Tortricidae; genus Grapholita; species Grapholita molesta. The sequence goes on along the minus strand of CP053135.2, from coordinate 9,274,409 downwards.
GGGTATGTCCTTAAACCACGTCCAACAATGAGAGGTAGGGCACAGCGATGACCATCACACTTGAATCTGGGGCAGCCCAACTGGGGAAGTCCTTACAGAAGAACACATCAGCCATAATAGCACTGTTACCTTTCAGGTATGTAGTGTTTTGTTCCTGATGGTGAGTAAGGTTCCCAGAGCTCCTACCCCCCTTAAAGGCCGGCAACGCGCTTGTGGTGTTGCGGGTACCCGTGGGCGACGATAATTGCTTACCACCAGGCAATCCGTCTGCTCGTTCGCCGCCTATGTCATAAAAAAAAAATCTATACCATCAGCCACGGACGTCTGTGGAGATAGTCCACAGGAAGCGATATTGAGCATGTATCATCGCCACGCTTGGCAGGCAGGTTGGCGATCGCAGTATATTCCACCGACGAAGACGGCTCCTGCGATATTGCTTTGCTGCATCACCTGGATGAAACAAAAATTGTAGCTACAATTTATATAACCAAGATATTCATCATTTTCAGGAGAGACTAAGCGTAAAGGCATTTCCCACTCCGACAAAAAAAAACGGTATTCATATTTTTTTAACAATCTCAATATCTCTACACTTAACTGCGAGTGATCTAATGGGATTGAGGGCTGACTTAGAAACGGGTCATTTCTTTTCTTAGGTAAAATGGAGCCAATAAATATGTCTAGGTACGCCTTTTCTTCCAGAGTCCAAGGCGCTGTCTGTTGAAAGGAGCTGTCCGGAAAGTTAGTAAAAAAGGGGAGAAGTGGTTTGTATGGACTCATCGCTATAAGTAGGAGTAGGTAGCATTCCGCTAGAAGCTTTATTTAACCAAAAACTGTCTCTCTTAGTTTCCAACTAAACTAACTTCTCTTACTATTATTAGTGTTAATTAAATAATACTCCATATTTTCCTTTCGCGTATAATTTCACGCATAAATTAATCTGGTCTTCCACGATACAGGCCTAGCCTAGAATCTCTTTAATAGGTATATTTAGATTATTGGACCCGGGTATGTCCTTAAACTACGTCCAACAATGAGAGGTAGGGCACAGCGATGACCATCACGCTTGAATCTGGGGCAGCCCAACTGGGGAAGTACCTCCTCCTTACAGAAGACCACAGCCATAATAGCACTGCTACCTTTCAGGTATGTAGTGTAGTCTTCCTGATGGTGAGTAAGGTTCCCAGAGCTCCAACCCCCCTTAAAGGTCGGCAACGCGCTTGTGACTCCCCTGGTGTTACGGGTGCCTATGGGCGACGGTAATTGCTTACCATCGGGCAATCCGTCTGCTCGTTTGTCATAAAAAAAAACGTGCCCAACTCTACAATATTTAACTTCATCTCAATGAACATTTTTGTTTATCTTTTTGTATAAGAAAGTAGAGACTGGACGATCGCACAGTCAAACTGTGTAAACGGTTGCAGGACTCTGTTTTTATGCGACCTGTTAATAAATAAATAATAATAATCTATGTATCTACCTACATTGAGCTTTTTTGGACCCGGGTATGTCCTTAAACTACGTCCAACAATGAGAGGTAGGGCACAGCGATGACCGTCACGCTTGAATCTGGGGCAGCCCAACTGGGGAAGTATGTTCCTCCTCCTTACAGAAAACCACAGCCATAATAGCACTGCTACCTTTCAGGTATGTAGTGTTGTGTTCCTGGTGGTGAGTAAGGTTCCCAGAGCTTCAAGAGCTTCAAAAGGTCGGCAACGCGCTTGTGACTCCCCTGGTGTTACGGGTGCCCATGGGCGACGGTAATTGCTTACCTACGAAACGGGCGCCATAATAGTGTCCCTTAACTTCGCAAACAAGTGGATGCCTATTTCACCACCTTTTCGGACTTTTATCGGACAGCTTAAAATCTAAATCTATAAATCACACAAGTTGCAAATTATCAAATAGGTTTAACGTAAAGTAAGCAACTATTTAGCTATAAGTTCTTACGTGTTATATCACAACATACTTTTGCATGTTTACACTAATAATGATTTAGCGGGCAGCTGGGCCCTCATCCAATGCACGTGTGCGCACAATTCTACTTAAAAATCAAGAATCGGAGTCACCTATAAACTTAAATTTATATTAGACTCTATTACAACGGAATATGGTCCAGTGTAAAGCAGTATTATCATTACGTTTAATGCAATTTATTATGACACGACAAGATAACTACGTAGGTACAGCCTTTGATCCTATTCAGGTGGACTTACACATTTGTAGGTACCTAAGTACTCGTATCTAAAATTAAATGTGATTATACATTAATACATAGTACCTACAATAATATTTGGTAAGCAAGATAATATATATAACTGTATTTACCGCCGTCTTAGTTAATCTGTTCACGAAAAATGTTTTAAAGACGACAAATATGAAAGAACCGGATACTATCAGCATAATTGTCATAACGCACCAGAATCTTTTGTTTCGCGCGCTTTATTGGCGAATTAATGGGTGTCTTAAACAGTATTTTAGTTTTATCAAAAAACACCTTTTTATTTTAAAAATTTAAGGCTTGTTTTATGTATAAAGTAATAGAATTAGTAATAAAATGGTCCAATTCAATGAAATAATGACTAATAAGAAAGTAATATTTCCAATAAGTAAATATACATTCATGTTTGGCTGTATAAGTTACTGCCGTTGCATACCTGCGCATAGTAAAGTTAAAAAAAACTTCGTAGATTTATTCCCTTGTTACTGTAACATAGAACCAGGACACTTAAAAATTTGAACCGAATAATATAAATATTGTAAATAATCGAGTCCCGACTGGGCAAGCGATTTTTCATAAATCCATAAATGCAGAATTTATTGTTTTAAAAAACAAAGGTAAATCTGCTTGACACAGAATGTGCTATTTACAATATTTAAAGCAGTTGCCATGCATATGGCATTCGATCGTTCCGTTCTGTATACATATAGCGCCAGCACCAAACTGCATTCCTACCCAACATACATGGTGAAAAGGAGTGTCACCTGCTTTTCTCATCTACACTTTGATTGCCCACGTATAGTTACTAAACTAACTAATTTTCTATTAAATGTAACGACTCTTGGCGCTATAAATGCCAGACACACCCAATACACAATTAGAATGACTATGCAATTAGTAGCATTGCAGCAATGGCTATTAAATTAGAATAAATGATTGGCCATAGCTGGTCTTATATTGCCGCTGCCCGCTGTTCTAACTGTTTAGCGTGAAAAGCAGCTGGCATGGTATAAGTGAGCTCATACGAGTAATTACATCAGACATTTAACCAATAGGTGGTATGTATTAACCTCTCTAGATTCGTAATGGTGCCAACACACATGTTATATGTGATATTCCCAAAACATCCGTGCACCTGTTGCATTTACACAAGTAACATATAGAAATTACAGTTTATTGGTAATTTCGGGGAATATGAAAACAAAGATTGCAGGAACAGCCTTGTTGCAATTAATGATGTATTATTGTCTGTGAAGAGTACCTACTATGAATTTTTAATCAAATACATATAAACTACTATACTTATAAATTATAATAAACCTTATAAACTAAACTTATATTAATAAAAATAAAAATACAACCAATTTACATAACTAAAACCTAAATTTCGCCACGTGGCATGGTACCGTAGATGCTGGCAGCATTTCCCCGCTGAATTGCAATACCAATTCGCTGCGCGAGAAAGCTGCCAGACTTACTCGTACGATCTCGGACGCATCCGCCAGCCTTTTAGACAGACTATGAATCAAACTATATTTCAATATCTTTTCGGCTTGAGCGATTTTAATAAAATTTGGTATGGAGTTAGCTTACACCCTGGATTAAGACATAGGCTACGTTTATTTCCTAAAAAAGCCGAACCGCACCGCGGGGCACAGTTAGTTAGTCATTAATACGAGTATCACATAACTGAACGTAGAAACATCTGAAGGTACAAAATTCTACCCCACAATTATCTGTCTAGTAACAGCAAGCATGGTATAATAGGTGCTGTTAATACTTATTACCTATATTTAAAAACCTAATTTAAAAAAAACTCACGAGGCCTTGGATTAGTCTGAATACCTACCAAAGGCATACGTGACAAGAGCTACTAACAAATCTCCACTTAACTACCCACTAAACAGTGATTGACATTTAAGACCTTGAGATCTATAAATTTCAATAGTTTATCACAATCCTGAAATCCATCGCTTCCTCATTCGCGTAAGAATAGCTTTGATTCGATAGCTTTCCGGAAATCAAATGTTAGGATAGTTGGACTTGATTATGTTAATTCCAACACTCTTATTGCTATAGTGTTAGAGTTGAAATTGTATAGTCGTTGAACGGTATCAAGTATTGGAAGATTTATTAAGTCTGGCATTGTTTGTGCTGTCGTAAATGTCTCGGGTCGTCCACCGCGTTACGCGCCACTATGAGGATATCGCGGGATTGAAATAAGTGCGTCAACAAACAGTTCTGTGGGAGCGATGCCCGATGTCTGCTCAATGAAGTTAGCGCATAGTTCAAGCAAGGGATTAGGTATACGTGTATGTAAAAAGTAAGCTCATCATCATCATCGTCATCTGCGGTGCCGATATAGTCTTTAATGTGAAAAAGTGTGCTAACATGAGTATCAAAAGAAGATTTTAAATACATAAAACATTTAACTAATGGGTATCCTACTAATTCATCACGCATTTTTTTTTTGATAATAATATATTTATTACAAAGTCGTCTTACAATAATATTACATTATACAGATATATTAACAGATAAATTATAATTTTTCTATGAATTAAAGGGTGCAATAAATTAATAATAATTTATTAACTAAGATTTAAGCCCGCCCGCGCTACACTCGGTCATCAAAAGTCAAATTACTATTTCTGCTCTAAAAATCCTGTCACCTGATATAGTGATATCTGCGCTAAATGCAATATATAAGTTTATTGTAAATTAAAATTTTTGGCTATATTCTATCGATTAACCATCGTTGACACGGTGTAATCTTATCAAGTAATACTTATAATTAGGGCCCGGAAAAGTCTAAGGGAGAGAACACTAACGTTTATCGATGTATCGATAAACCGAGTTTTTTTATTCACGTTTTTAAAACATATTAATAACTCAAACTTTCCGATGATACATTCTATTCATTTAATTCTATAATATGACGTACAAAATATAAATTAAACATGAAACATATGCTAGTGTCAATACATATTAGATAGGTATCTTATCTACAGAGAGTTGATAGCCGAGGTATTTGATTGCATGAATGCAAGTATTATTTTATATTTAATTAAAAATAAATTAATCTCATTGGCTCTTTCTGAGCTTTGTGTATATATCAATAAACTTTAGTGTTCTTTCCGTTGGCTTTTCCAAAACCGGACGCAAAATTACGGGCCCTACTTATAATAGATTTTAATTAGAAATTTGTGATATCATTTAACTGAAAAATATGCAGCTAATGTTATCGCTTCGATAGTATCTTTGATAATAAAGTTTGCTCTAAGTTACCGTCATTAGACCCATCATAAAATTAATTCAATAAGCAACACGTAGGTAAGAGTAACATAAAATCAATTAGCAATAATTAAAGTACATAAACACCTTGGATCGTGAGCAATGAGCTTACACGAGAAGCGATATAAACACTAAAGCATGACTAAAATACAAATCACGGGATCATAATATTGGGTGTCGGTGTCGCAATAAATATTGAATAAAATAATAAATATTAAATATCGACGCTGTTAAAATATCCGCTTACAGTTTATGAGATCGCGCGGACATATTTACGTACGCGAGGAGGCAATCAATTGACTTTTTTCGTTCAAACTCACACACCTACTTTTTTGATACGCGCTTTCTCTGAATGCGTAATGCTTGAGATTCCGATATGATACAGGTCGTTTAGTATTGTAAGTGGACTTTAAAGAGCGTTGATGAAGGGTTGGGTATTGGAAAGGTTTGAAATAAAACTAAGTAAATTCTGAATACCTCATTAGGGCACAAGTTTTCTTTACTGGTAAAGTACCCATTACCATTACATTAGGTTCATAAAATTCACATTAAAAGACGCAATTAAGATTAACGAACACTTAATAATTAAACATAATATTTAAGTATTTCCTAACTCGTTTATTCATAAACATCTTTCAAGCTTAACTTTAGTTAAATAATTACTATTATTATCGTTGTTTCCATGGTGGTAGAAATGCGATATATCCGTTCTTTTATTGCTGTGGAAACCGCCGAAATTTTGCAACGCTTTCCCCAGGGGCATTTTTTAATCGAAAGTAGTTAAGTACCTTTTTTGTACAAAACTGACCAGCGTTTGACCTCAGTCACACCTGATTGTCAGTGACGACGAGGTCGAGGGTGTAGCACGCTGGTTCAGTAAAAATACCTAATTTACCCAATTTAGAATTAAATAAATGTTTAAGCCCTTATTTTAAGGTAATAATAATTCATATGTAAGTATTGAATATCCTATAACGAACATTTTAAAATAATCATAGAACTTTCGATGCCTCGAAACTTGTCTGAAAATTAATCACATCTCACCTTTAACTTACACAATTGTTACTAAACACCCATTAAAAGGAGATAAATCGTGCGCCTACGACCTTTGGAACACGTATTAATATTTAATTGTAGTCGATATCATCACGAAGCGCATAACTAACTCTTAATAAAGTGTACTGGTGACGTGAATTATCCACATAAGTCTGCCGAACAAGGTGGTGTATTCCACTCAATAATTAACTATTTATATTTTATTTACTTGTGTTATGTTGTAGGGTTTACTAATTTTTTTTTTTATGACATAGGCGGCAAACGAGCAGACGGATTGCCTGGTGGTAAGCAATTACCGTCGCCCATGGGCACCCGTAACACCAGAGGAGTCACAAGCGCGTTGCCGGCCTTTAAGGGGCGTTGGAGCTCTGGGAACCTTACTCACCATCAGGAACACAACACTGCATACCTGAAAGGTAGCAGTGCTATTATGGCTGTGGTCTTCTGTAAGGAGGAGGTACTTCCCCAGTTGGGCTGCCCCAGATTCAAGCGTGATGGTCATCGCTGTGCCCTACCTCTCATTGTTGGGCGTAGTTTAAGGACATACCCATTTTAAGGCGATTTGCATTTAATTTACATTGCAAATAATATTCTGCATTAGTGCAGACATTGCAAATAATATCCTCAATTGAAATAATGTCCTTATACCTGATAATGTTTGAAAAAAAAAATCACAAATTTTTGTGTAGTGTAGTGTTTTATATTTAAGAAATGGACCCTAGGTATATTACAATACCTACAAGTGATTTTGACTATCTTTCGGAATAATCTGGTTATTTAATATATTCGAAATTACTCTAAAACAGTTTTTTTTAGTTACAGGCGAAAGGATTTAACCAAAACCTACACACGCACTTGCACCTATTAGTAAAAATTTACTTCAGAGCAATGAGGCGCAACTAATTGATAGATAATAATTGAATATACAATGTTGACAGAATAAAAAATATTGCACTAGATTTGGCATCATAGGCGATTTTTTAAACCTTAAAGTACCTCATCCCATCTTCATCAAAGGAGTTCATAATATTTTCGCATTAAATAAAATAAACTGTTAAGAGTTATGGCATAGAGTTATGGCCACTTTACAATAAAACTCTAACATATCTATATTTAATTAATGCCATATTGATAAAATTATATTGGGTACGTAACTCGGTAAGTAGAAGTATTTCGGAATTATGGGCGCGAAACGCGGGTGTCAGTTCTATATTTTATCCAAACCCTGAGTTGAATTTCAGATCCACGACATTCGTAATTTAAGTAGAAATGAATGAGAACGATCAGATTGTAGAATAGGCCCCGGCCCGGCGCTGTGTCGCCTCGGGAAATGCTTTATACGGCGCAGGCGCACCAATAAACCCCATAAATAATACTCGATCGTGTGAGACTCGCCACGGATATCCAACAAACGCGTATATCTGTTTATATTATACATTTAAATAAAAAAATACACACCGATAACCGTACATCACGGTTATTAGTTTCGATAAATAATACGAATAACTTTTCGATGTGATCGATTCTAATGTGTTGTTGTATTTATTGTAATTAGTTGTACACTCCGGCCGCTCTCGTGTGGAGCCCATCAAATATTTAAACTGTTTATTAAGAACTAATAATATTTGCATAATCGTATTTTAAAACATTAGTCTATATGAAATTCAATCTTAATCGGCCATTAATAACGAGAATTAGCTCGATCAGAGGCGGAGATAATTCAATAAATGTTATACGAAATGCAAGCGGTTATAAAAATAATTCCAATAAATACTTTAAATATTTAAATCGATCGTACGCTTATTGAAATTAATTTACGTGGAATTTAAAGTACGCCATGCTGCTAGTTTTTTTTGGTTCTCAAGCGACTATAAAACCTTTATACCAGCAGCATACCTAGTCATGGAGCAGTCTGATTTAAACGGAGTTTTACTAAACTACACGAATTTTTTTATTAATTCTCTCAATTTGCACCATCATAAACCTTATCCCACTGTGGCTTAAGTAGGTACACAGCACAACAAAACGTATTTAAACAGAAGCAGCATAATCCAGCATCAATCGAGCATCGATCACCGTTAACCGATCGTGCAGAATTAAAAAGGCACAAAGGTTATGTTCGCGTAAATCACAATAAAAGTCCGGAGAGACGCCTGGTGCCGCCGCGAGTTATGGCGCCGTAAACTTGTGCGGTGGGCACGATGCTGCAAGTGCAGCCAGGATTCTACACCGACGGATTTGAAGGGTGCTTTATTAGTAGTAAATTATTTTTTCATGTTTTTTTAAACACGAATTTTTATTTCAACATTCGTGAGTCATAGCAACCTATAGCTATTAAAAAAAGGAAACTCATTGGTTTTGGTATTTAAGTCAATATATTTCGGACAGCATATGTCGCCATCTCCGTTTGCATGACCACGTGTTTTTGATAAAAGATACTCAACCATAGGCGTCAAATTGTAGCGAGCTATAATTTCCTTGAGCTTTCTTATCCGAATCGGGTAACACGCGTAGATGCAATGTTTCGACTGTCATTTGTTTTAAAACCTTAAGGGCTCTTTAAGGTTTTAAAACAAATGACATTGAAATATAATTATACGATGTAGGGATGGATTGAGAATGTATAATATATTTAACTTTTAAACGATTGTAGTGCCATCATTTTGTTTTGTATTATTAGTACGTACAGTCAGCGTCAGAGATATGTGACCCCCCCTACATAGATTGGTTGTATGCAGGGGGGGTCACATATCTCTGACGCTGACTGTACATGTGTTACAATACTTTCGCACTTCAGAAGATTCGTTGGACGTTAGAGTTCGAGCAAAACGATAATCTAAAATTATAGACAATCCACGTTTCAGACCAAACCACGTCAGAGTCCAGAAAATATTTCGGTAACAACGTACAAAAAACAGTATAAAACAGATATTTAAATTGAAACCGTACAACTCATATTAAAACCGTGTCTGTATGGTGGCCGTGCGCACACGTACTCGTAGTAAAACAGCTAAAACATAAATAGACTAAAAAGTCTAACCTATTCGCAATCAAAAAGCCACGTTTAACTACCTCATTTCAGCACTTGTAATTAGTATAAATGTTGGTGGTATAATGATGGTGTTCCTACGCGGGAGGGGAGGCGCGCAGGCGCGCAGCGTGCGATAAAGCAGGCGCCGCGGGGTCCCCGGACCTCCAGCATGGCTGCCACACGACAAGCTTAACAAGGACATGCCTTTAGGTTAGATATGCAAATTGGTATTTGGTCTTTATGCCTTTGGCCTTTAATTTCTATATTAAAACTGTTACACTAAGTCAAAACAGATAATCTTAATTGTATTTATATTGCACTAGGCAACATAAACGAGTGTCGTTGCACCAAACGTTGCCCACATATGTTAATTAAGAACTCTACCTTTAGTTACAACTATTACTTAAAGCGGGATGGTTACCATGTATATTATATTGAATGAGTTTCCGTGAGGATGGCGCTTGCAACAGTGCCGACATATCGGAAACTCATTCAAAATAATATACATGGCAACTATCCCGCTTTAAGTAATAGTAGTAATGTGAATGACCGTGTTTAGCTTAAAATCGTATATGGTACCTTTAGTTGTTTTAATTCTGCTTTTCTAAAACACATGGCAATTTTTATCACAGCAAAAATCATCATCAGAATCAAACCACTTCAGGATTTAAAAAAAAGGTCAATTGAAATAAATAATAACTAGCCGTTTTAAAGCAATTATACATGTGATTGTGTAAAACTGTAAGAAAAACAAAACGTTGTTGTTGTTGGGAATTTATATAAAACAAATAGGTGAACATTCAAATCACATCATATAGTAATAAGTTTCATGCTTGCATTTAATAAAATAAGATACTAGTGTGGCATGTGGCACATATATAGTATAGAGCAACTTATACAGATCAAAAACACAAAAAAAAAACCGAGCGCCTATTTCACTTTACTGTTACATTAATTGATAAAATAAATACATATTTTTTATACTGTGGTAACAACCGTGCACTTGACAATCAAAGTGCTTGTCTGATTCTTACTAGTCATGTCCACATAATCCCGTCCCACGCCCGCGAGCCCACCGTACCGTGTAAATAATAATTAATTTTATTGTAAATGCTTATATTTTATTGCGGGATTTGTCAACAGTGCGCGCGATGTATTTTGTTGCCTGATATATTTATTGTTGGTTGCTTAATGTAGTGCCTAAGTGGATATGTGACTGTGCTTGTCTTGTCGCGTATGCCATCGCACACCTATACCAGTAATCTATAATTTATATCTGTAGGTGTGTACGTATAGTTATTTGGTATTATAATGCCTTAGAGCTATGTTCATAACAGTAACTTATTGTGGTCGTAGTCTTGTTACAAGGATCTGGCCGTGCTAACTAGCGCTTGACAGTACGACTACGTTTTCTAACAAAGGTCGAGTGTGTACAATTTAGAATCGTTGGCAACATTCTAAATTGCTTGTACTTACTTTTGAATAATTGATAGACGTAAACTTGTAAGCCAAGCAGTGGCGGCGCGTTTATACAAGCCGATTCCCGCCGGCTTGACTAACTTTACTACAGTTCAACGGTTTTCCTTGGGCTCATGAAAAAAAGTCTAAGACATATCGGCTCCGTGTTGCCTAAGAAAAAAATTGACGCGCCGCTACTGAAGCCAAGTATCTATACTGTAGTTTACTGTATTATACTTGGGTTCCTTATAATAAATAAGTGACAACAATTTACGGATATTATATATTTGTATTCAGAAAAAAAAAAAAGTGACAACTTGAATATCAAGATTTTGTGACTCCCTAAAGTGACTTTGTACATATGTATTAATTTAAATAATAAATAAAAACTGCCTAGCAAATGCTATATTATATATTATATTGCCTCAAAACAATGTCAATTTTATGAATGGATCCTCTTCCTCAATGCTCCAAACGCAATGACTAAATCAATTCATACCCGTAAGTAAATACAAAAAAAAATATAATTCGGTCAACTACTGATAAAAAACTCTTTCGGACACTAAGATTTCTGAAGATAAGGTTTTGTTTTTTGGAAACAGGAAATCTATACTTTATAACTCTTGGACATTATCACACCATGACTGCCTAAGTATATGTTATAAATATAAGGTATTACATGAAGGATATACTACTATAATATTAATTGTGGTTAATTGGATACATAATCTGACATTATGCCATCCATACATATAATCAGATTTTTAATTAAATGGAGTAAACTGACAGCAGTTTTCATATATCTGACAGATCGTTTGACAACTTTAGTATGAAAACTGCTGTCAATTTACACCATTTAATTAAGAATTTGATTTTAATAATATCCGGACTTAAGCGGCAATCGGATACCTAGTGTTATTTCGGGACTTTCCGAAACTGTATTACCTATAATATTCATAGTATTCCTATATCACAATATTATTTTTGACACTTGAACAAAATTAAATATGTCCCTCTTCAAATATCTGCTACCAATTTCAAGGAAACAAGTTTCGGTGGTCTACATAAGTCCAGTAAGCTGTTATTACGATAATTTTATTTTGTTTATTTTTATAATCATAAAGTGTACATGTTTTGTACATGTTTTTGTGAATAAACTTTATGATTATGATTATGATTTTTTTTTTTTGGTTCTAAAATAAATTATGATTTTATAATCTTACAAGGGGAAATCTGTTTGGCGATATGGCGATACACGCACGATACTGCTATTACTAGCATGTAAATGCGCTGCAGTTATTCAAAGGCAATGGATCTCGTTAGGGGCGAGTTACGATAGCTCGCTTGAACGCCCGGCGACTTTACACGCAATACCTACCTACTAATGCTAGCTCGGTTTCTTTCCATACTTAGGGCCTTATCACACTTGCGATTTGCAAGCGAGTTGACAGCGAAGCGAGCGCGCAGCGAGTTCGCTGCGAGTGCGTAACGAATTCGTCGCGAGCGTGTCACGATTTCGCCGCGAGTGGGCAACGAATTCGCTGCGTACTCGCGTGAAAATCATGGCGAGTGATTTGCGTCTTAGACAGTCAGTTACATAACGAATTCCGACGAACTCGCTGCGCACTCGTGGCGAATTCGCGACGCACACGCGGCGAATTCGCGACGCACTCGTGGCAGAGTCGCGACGCACTCGTGGCAGAGTCGCTACGCACTCGCGGCGAATTCGCTGCGCGCTCGCTTCGCTTTCAACTCGCTCGCAAATCGCAAGTGTGATAAGGCCCTTACAGTATCTACTGTAAATCTCAGTGTATTTCCTACCACTGATGATAGGTACTTTTAATTATTAGGATTACTAATATATTGGAAAGAATAAACAGGTACATGAGAGCGTCGATTTCGAGAATTTTAGATAATAGTTTACGTAGATTTTGTAAACTGGACACGTGCTGGAATTGATGAAGGCCTCCCTTAATAATTACCTCTGCGACTAAGTTCCATCTAAGAATATCGGGAGATATATTTATTCCTAATATGAAAGATATACGGTAAGACGACACGAGCGTAAATTATATATAAGTGATGTATGGTGGTGGTGATGCTATTATGACTTATGACCTTTTAGCAGATTATCGGTTTATCGAGTGGAGGCTGATAATAGTGATAATTTCCTGCCAGTCGCTCACCCTACGACTCAGCAGCTATCTCATAGATTGCTTTCGTATTATTAAACATGAACGGGACTTAACCGCGTATATTAACTTTAAAATTTACCTCCGACGTTTCGAAGACGACGTTGTCCTCGTGGTCTCGGATTAAGACTGATTCGGATTGAGTCTTAATCCGAGACCACGACCACGAGGACAACGTCGTCTTCGAAACGTCGGAGGTAAATTTTAAAGTTAATATACGCGGTTAAGTCCCATTCATGTTTAATAATGTGTACAAACCGTGAAAGTTTAAATCAGTATTTTGCTTTCGTATGTTCTAAAAAAAAACATCAATACTGGAATTACAATGTAGGCAGCGGGGCTACCGCGAAAATAGATATTAGTGAATTTTCAACGATTATCTCTATCACTCTCATGACGCCTTCATTGGAGTAGCAGACAAAGATACACGTAATTTACGAACTTCGATGTTCGCAGTACTAGGCCAGGTCGAGGTAACTATAAATAAATTCAAATCGCCGAACACTACCGGATACAATTTACTACAAACACTAATGTCTATATTTAGTCGTCTATTAAATATACGACATGGATACTTAACTTAAATGGGTCCTTATGCCCCTTATATGACATTCGATTTGAGCGAAGTGCGTTTTACGAGGCGATTTCAGTGGAATTCAATTTAGTCACGAAGGTTGTTGGCTGTAAACCTCTGACCTAAACAGGGTTTACGCCGATGGCAGGCGTATTAGTATATATGAAACAGACGTACTACAGTAATATGGAGGCATAAAACGAGGGGATTAAGTGCCGGTGCTAGTTTAAATAGCTACATGGACATGGGTATGTCCTTAAACTACGTCCAACAATGAGAGGTAGGGCACAGCGATGACCATCACGCTTGAATCTGGGGCAGCCCAACTGGGGAAGTACCTCCTTCTTACAAAAGACCACAGCCATAATAGCACTGCTACCTTTTAGGTATGTAGTGTAGTGTTCCTGATGGTGAGTTAGGTTCCCAGAGCTCCAACCCCCCTTAAAGGCCGGCAACGCGCTTGTGACCCCCCTGGTGTTGCAGGTGACCATGGGCGACGGTAATTGCTTACCACCAGGCAATCCGTCTGCTCGTTTGCCGTCATAAAAAAAATACATGAAACATTATCAGTTATTGTGACATGCGTAAGGAAAGGGGAAGGAAAAACAATACTTTCATACTAATTGAAAGACATTCAACTGTCAGACATTTTATTTGCCTTATTTCGCACAATTACAAGCAGGGTCAATTTACGTTTACAATTGTTGCATATACAATTCACTTCTGGCAAATTCTCGACTCAAATAAGTCCATAAGTGTTTCTACGTGCCGCGCGGGCGTCAAGACATGTGCGAGCAACGCTGATGTAGGCGCCACAAGTGCCATATTATTTTGTGTCTTTAAATAATTCTACTTGTCCTTTCGCGTATTGGGACCGAGCGCGACGACAGCGCCACGTGACAGGCGGCCATTATGGACAATATTGTCACCGCTGTCAAACAAGAAGTAAGTAAATATTGTGAAAAATATTAATGAAATCTTGTGTTATATTACTATATCACACAATTTTGGACAATGGTAGTCAGTAACATTATTAAAACGATTAGAAAATGTTTACTGCAATATGGATTTGACAGCTCAAGTCAGCGACAAAAATGACAATTTTAGCCGTAGCGAGCGCTGTGATCGTTTATGCTACCCCCTCCACCCGCTTTACACTCTGCCAATAACGGGTAGTTGTTATGTTACAATTGTGTTTAGTATAATAGGATACTTAAATCCTAGGACGACTGGAGGCACTTCAAATACATATTAAAATACGGTAATAAAAAATAGGTAATAAAAGTGGGTAATAATAATAAACTTTTTAATATCATTTGTTGTTGATTTTCGTTTTATTATTTAATTTATTTATTATTGTATTTAAGTATCCATATATTTTTGCGTCTAAAATTACATATCATTAAAATTATACTCATTTGATTGCTCATAATTATACTGTACTGTATTTCCATATATTTTGAATTAAGTATTATGTTGAACAGCAAAAAGCGAAAATGTTTACCCGTACCGTTTCAGCTAATATAAAATGATTACACAGTAAATTACCTCACCACACTTTTCACGAAAACATATTATATAAAAATATCAGTCAGTTTATAACATCACAATTTCTCAGATCAGCTTCCAACAGTTCAAACCGCTGCGAAGCCGGCCGTAAACACCAGGCGACGACAGACCCAACACAGCAGCCATAATTACCAGATCTTTACTTAAACAAAACCAAATACTTGTAATCTTTACCCACACAAGCCACTTAAAAATAAACCTTACTGCAAAGACAATACAGACGGTTGCTAGCAACGAGTAATAAAAGCAAATCTTCCCTTGAGTGGGATGTTCAATAGAATCTTTAAAGCCAACGCAGCTATTATTAGGTGTGAGTTTCATTATTTGACAGTTTGAAAACGTTTACAGATTGTAGGTGTATTGAGAGGCAATGTGGCTTCCTGCTTTTGATGTAAACAGTGTTTTGTGGCCTCCGCTGAGAAGTGCGGTTGTCCGCAGCGTTCTCATAAAGATTAGAGATAAAATATCCATTTCATAAATAAATCTTAAACATGATTTATCTTATTGCTAAAGTATTACAAAAATTGCAGTCACATTCATCATCAGAGAAACAAATTACCTACCCCAGGTAGATAATGGAACACTGAAGATGCTTAGATTATTATAAGATTTATCTTGGATGTATATTTATATTTATAACCAGAATTAAAAATCACAGCATATACAGACAAACTAGGTATTCATAGCAAAACTTAACGATTATTACCAACACATTAATGCGGTTTAATTAAACGAGGCTTACTGCGTATAAATATTGTCTATAATAACCATAAATATAATGTATGTGTATGATAGTATGAAATACCCTAACTAAGTTAATGCACATAATAAATACAATAAATGTCAAGTTTTCAGACGAAGACGCGGACATGCTGAAATGGCTGAAACGCCTAAAACAAAAAGGCCTACCTAAAGGCGAAAATCTAAATCCGAAAATTAACTACTCAGTTACATCGAATGAACCGTATGGGTATCTTCACTACTTGAAAAAAAAAACTAATATTTTACTAATATTTACTTTTCTATCAATTAAAAGAAAAATGTCGTATCTATGTATCGGACGCATATACACAGTTAATACGTTCGACTTAGCGGTGCTACCGTAAAAAACGATATTCGTAACTTTCGGACGATTGTCTCTGTCACTCTCATGACGCCGTAGTTAGAGTAAAAGAGAAAGATGCTCGAAATATACGAACTTCGATGTTCGCGGAGCGGGGCCAGAGTAGTAGTGTGGGATACGAGATTTTTTCAAAGTAGTGACGATATGTCATTTATCCATTGTAACTTAATATTAGTAACATGTCTCACAACAGTTTTAATTACCTGTATCGAAAAGTCTGTGCAAGAGCAATTTTTAGAGGCAAATACCTATAAATATACAGCGATCGAAGTTGTTAGCAGTTAGGGCCGCTTTGTATTTGACTTTTATGTCTCTAAGACTACGATGCATAAACAATGTAGTAAAAGGAACTTAATATGTAGAAAGATGCACGCGTTCATGCGATAGACTGCTTGCCTTAGCAATTTAATAATATAAAAAAAGATAAATCCTTTGTTACATAAAAACACGTTTGGTGTGATTATTTAGGACCCGGAATTTTGCGTGCGCTTTTGGAAAAGTCTAAGGGAGAGAAAGCTAACATTTAGCGACGTATCGATACAGCGAGTTTTTTATTGGCGTTTAATAAATAACTCAAACTTCCGATGATACATTCTATTCATTCATTCTATAATATTATGTATAAAATATGAATTAAACATCAAACATACTCATATGCCAGTATCAATAGGTACATATTAGATAGGTGTCTTCTAGAGGTACAAAGAGTTGATAACCCGAGCAGGTATTTGATTGCAAGTATTAATTATTTAATTAAAAAGAAATTAATCTCAATGACTTGAGCTTTAAGTACACGGCCGATTTATCGATACATAGTTTACCTAATACTTAAACGAGATTACATATTGCCTTAAAATTCTTATTTCTTATTGTTCTATACTTATATAATTTTCTTCAGTTAATTGCTATTAAATTTCATTACAATTAAGTTTTTACTATTAAATTCCTATATAGGAGATAATTTGTGTGAAGTGCTAAATTTACTGCAATTCATCAATATTTTTATAGGATATTAAGGATATAGTAACAAAGTGTTAAATGAATTTGTGTTATACACTACGTACCTACTTAATATAAAGAAATCGCAAACAGTAATTCTGAAGGCATAATAAAATAAATGAATACATACATTTTATAAGACATCTGTACACAAATTGACTGAGTGGCTCAGTATTCTCAAGAAGGCTTGTATTGTGGGTTGTACTCAGCTAACGATATGTACATGTTAATATACAAATACTTAAAAAAATACATAGAAACACCCATGACTCGGGAACAACTATCAGTGCTGGTCACACTAATAAATGTCCTTACTAGGAATCGAACCCAATTCCAGTACCATCGACTTCATAGGTAGGATGAATACCTACGGCCTACCCACAAAGCTAAACCGGTCAATAATAATATCATGTAATATTTCACACAAATTACAGACCAGAACATGTTGAATACATAGTATATGTAAATAAGTTTCTGTCAAAATGTCAATTTTGGCACATACTTTTATTGCCTAGTGCCTACTGTACTTCTTTTGCACAGTCATGATCGGAAGGATCCTAAAGAGCCTAAAGACCATGGGTTTATCTTGCGTATTTTAGTAGTTGTGTTACTTACTACCAAGGATCGGACAAACGCCCGTCTTTTTGAAAACATAACATAACCCTATCCGTTCCACGTTTACATAATTGTTTTTTAATTGAGTACAGGGAGTTATCCAATAAAAGGTTTCTCAAACGGCGCCTGAATGTTTCGTCACATGGCTCATTTCCCAGTTCAGCAGGTGAGTGTTCTAAATAAGTGGAGCCGATGACACGTGTACCCTTACCATGAGTTGTGACATTGAGGTTTACGATAGCGAGTATCGAGTTTACTATCTGTGCATCTCGCTTGTATTATTTTAATGCGAACGAGATGCACAGATGGTAAACTCGATACTCGTTATCGAAAACCTCAGTCACAACTCATGGTGAGGGTAGTGGATTCCTTCTTGAAAGTGCCATGCGCCGAGGTACCGATCTCAGGCGTAACTTTTGGAAAATAAATTGTCAAGTAGCATTTCTTATAATTTCTTACAATACGGATTATCGCATTTATATAACATAAAATCACAGAATCGACAACAATTGACACTACGTGTAATATAACTACATTTCAGTTATTATTATTATACGCCTCCTGATAACGAGATCCAGGCCGAGAAAAAATAAACCGTGAATAAAAAAAACATTTCCAATTGCGTCCTTTTACCATAACCAAAGCATCAAAACATTTTAAATCAGTCCTCATAATATGAGGTGAAATTACAACCATTTACTTCGTCATGGTTTTGACGAAGTAAATGGTTGTAATTTTTGAAAACGGATGAGATATTTATTCAGGTATAAATTACATTATATATAAATAAATTCGTGGTATACTTCTAATATATACGCATATCTTGAGTCATTACATGTGTTTATTACGGTGGACTCAGTCGATCCGATTTTTTTTCGTTTTCGTCGAGTGCCAAGACCGAAATTGCTGTCGAACCTTCCCTACAAATATACTAAAGATACAGTCGTGAACTTATGTATATAACCCATTACCATCTTTATAAACCAGAACTCAAACCAGTGCTCAAACTTCCTTCACTCCACTTCGTGTAGCCCTCACACAACTGCACCAGCGCAAAGAACAATTCCTCCGGCGGCAACTCAACATTTTTCAGCCTCCTTGTCTCTCTACTCTCTCTTTTCCTTCTTCCATAACTCGTGAACTGACTCTGCGGCCTCTTCTTTATCCCCGCGCTCAAAACAAACGTCTGTGGGGTTGGCACTGTTGGAGTCGGGAACGGGTATTGCTGTTTGGCCTTCACTGCTTGAACTATGAGACAAAGCAGATATCCCCCAAAAGCTAAGAAAGCCAATGTGGTCACAGACATTGAAAATAAATGGCTGATCTTACTTTCTTTCTTGTGTTCAATCTCTTCATAGTCTCCTCTTTTTATCGGCGGTGCTTTCACGGCCATAGCTTGAGCTCCAAATCGCTCAAGGTACGTAGGCGTTGGGGCTGTTGTCAAATTTTCATAACGCGTTGTGACAATTTCTTGTAGCGAACTTTTGAGTCTTAACAATTTGTCTAAAGGCAGTTCGTTCAGAAATTGTATTTCCTCCGTAGTGAAATCGGCTGAAACTTGCGTGATGACTATCAGGAGGAGTGGTAACATTTTTCCGGACACTTGCTTTAGTGGTTGAGTGTGGAATGAGCAGTTTGAGACAGTTCGCTATTACCGTGGTCTGCTGAGCACGACGAGCGGTCACGGCAAACAGGTCGTGTAGAGACGACAGATTTATCTGTGCTACTGCTAGCAGCGTTTATCTCCATGACACACTCATCTACAAGACTTCTTAACCTAGTAAACTGAGTATAATTTCTAATGTGAGGATACTTACAGTGCTTACAGTATTTCTGTTAATACTTTTTAATGTGTTAAAAAATCTTAGATAATTAGAATATAATTTAATTATATCATATTTCGGCAGACCTACACTAAAAGTCTTACTATGATTATTTCATAAACAGCCTTTCACGATGTTCCGTTAATGAGCAAGGAGCGGAGGAGATTGTTTCGGAATCATCAACTATGATGTCACCTTATGTTATAATGTCATGGTTAAAACAAAAGCGCAACAAAATGGACTATGACCGCAACAGAATCGTGAAAATCTGTGTATACGTAGTATTAAAAAAAGTGGCTTCCCAGTGGTATACATATATCTTTTAAACTACGAAAAAGATTCGATTGTAGTTTTCGTGACTAAATCGAGTAATCCAAAAGGAAATACCTACAAATGTACATACATGTGTATGTAAACTCTACTATTCCCAATACCCTAATAAGCGCTTAACTATAAGAGTCATATGCATACAGTACCCCTGCCGAAGTGTTCTAACTTCGTAGGAGAGTTTATATGGAGCAAGAATGTTGTACTGAAAATGTAGTGAAAAATATAGGTACCTAATAATATTTTAAGACCCCAATATAATTATACGAAATATGTATAATTATGTACATTGTGCAGTATGTCAACCGTACAAAGCCTGTGCCAGTCCCGAGTTTTCAAGCGCAATGGCGCTTATTTGAACTATTTTGATATTTGAACCTCGTATGGATACACAGCCATACACTACATACATGTATACACAGCAACACTCTCAAGTGTACATCGATGGACTTTATGCCTTATACAATAAGGTCTACCAATGTATAGCTAGGAGTGTTGTTGACTGTACCTATACCAAGAGACATGTAGGACAATTTTTGGTAGTTAGGCAATAATGTCCCAATCTCAACGCTTTATATCGCTGATGAAAGTGTTGGCAACCCGCTCCGTCGTTCTATTGTTTGTCATTGTTTCATTTTATTCTTACTTTACTGTGTATAGGGTGTTTGAGTTATTACATTACAAAGATATTATTATATTTTGAAAAGCTGGTACAGTGGTACCAAAGTGTATGTAGGTAGGTATTTATACCGGGTGCGGCCTGTAATAGAAGCAAAAATTTTAGGGATAGCTTCTACACCACGAACGTAACAACGTTTGTTCAACAACTTTAAATAATTGGGTAATTTATTACTTGTCATTTTTTCGAACAAACTAAATAGTATTTTCAATGAACAGCATCAGGTTAAAAATTTTAGGAAACAACAGTGTCGGGAGAGTACTAGTAACGCCATCTGTCATCGATGGAATAAAAACGAATTATCAACGTCTTAATAAATAACAATTAGGAAAATGTTATCCAATAAATTATGTACCGAATTAATATTTAACATACTTTAATTTTTATTCTGTGGAATTACGTACATGCTATATAGTCTTTAAATTAATTGGACGCATGCTCTGCTACGCGCGCGCGCATTAGAGGAATAACCGAAGCATATCGCAAGCGCGCTGACACACTAGTTTTTCTAAATATCTCGAGATGGCAGCACGCGTGTGCATCTTGCTTTTGGTATTAAACGTAGTTTCGAGTCAGAGGAATGAAGGTATAATGGATCATTTGAGCAATGGGATGAAGTTTGCCAAGGATTTCCTGGGTAAGTTTTTTTAGAAATTATTTTGGTAATAGTTTGGTTCCTAACTAGGTTTTTTTACCCAGGTTTAATGATCTCGTATGGGGCGCTTGGAGTCGGTGGCTACATTGTGCTGAAGACCACCTATGGCGGTCTATGGGGATGGCCAATGTCCAGCAGTGGTTTAAAATATTTTCGCTCTAATTTTTATGTGACTTTAGGCGATAATAGTTTAATACATTGACATGTAAGAAGAATATATAGTCTAAGTGTGCATACCTAAGTACTTGTTGCCTTTAGATATAACAATCTTGTGTTATTACTTAAGGTAAAATGTAAGTAGTTAATTCAAGCTCCTTATGCTGTGATGCACATTTACCGGGGAAAATAATATACAATATGTAATATTTTCCTCGGTTTTCTATTCGATATTATTCTTCTAGTATAGCGGTAAGTGGTGGCCTAGAGGTAAGAGGGTGCGGCTTGCAATCCGGAGGTCACAGCTTCAAATCCCGGCTTCCACCAATGAGTTTTTCGGAATCTATGTACGATACATCATTTAATATTTACCAGTCGCTTTTCGGCGAAGTCGCTGTCGTAAAATTGGTGCTTACGCTAAATCCTGGGATTAATTGCAAAGCGGACTCCAAGCTCCCATGAGCTGTGGCAAAATGCCGGGACAACGCAAGGAAGATGATGAATGTTTTTTAGCATTTTGTGCCTCTTATTCAGAATAGATTTCCTACTAAGGGCTCAATGGGAGTAAATAGAATGAAGAGAAAACTTCTACAATTGACACTATGTATACAATTTAAACTTGCATTATTCTGTCAGCTGCTAGGTATATTTCGTATGAGTTATATACTTATAGGCATTCGTTTCCTCACCATGTTTGTTTTCTATATTCCAGGTTCAGAATCAATAGCTCTCAAAGTCGCTGAATTCGTCGTCCGCGCATTCCAAAATGGCAACTCATCCCCAATAAATCGACGCAAACCCCTGGAAGGTTACGAGGATGAAACAGAAAATTTTGCACAAGAAAATAGACCTTATTCTCATGTCGAAGAAGCTCCTAGTCCTCTGGCACCGCTGAAGAACTTAGTAAAGTTATTTGGGCTACAGCCTAATCAGATTAGCGCGGTCGCTGTGAATGCTTTGGTTTTTGTTGCACAAATGGTAAGTACGCAAACAGTCATATCAAAAGTTAAATGATTAGCCGTGTAAAGTGTGTTATCTTGTATAAGGACAGTCTGTTACACTGATGCGCATATGTCAATAGGTACATAGGTATATGTATTTGTTCAGCTAGATTGATGTGTTTATTTGATATGATATGATACAAGCGGTGCTACCGCGAAATATTCGCAAATTTGGGACGATTGTCTCTGTCACTCCCATGACGCCTTAATTGGTGTAAAACTGAAAGATGCTCGAAATATACGAACTACGATGTTTGCGGTACCGGGCAAGGTACAAGCCAGCCATAGGTATAGCTGAGTCATTAGGAACTGCACAGACGTTATAAATGAATTCTATTCAAATTGTTTCTGCAATTTCGCTGCTACTAGTTATTTTTTAGGACTGAAAACAAAACATGGCTTTACCAAATTCGTTTCTTTAAACGCTCCACTTTAGTTGACACAAACCTCAAAATTACCAACCCAAATAATACCAACTAGTATACCTATATAATTATGTTCGTCCGAGTGTCAAAGATGATTATTCAGTTAAGCTTTCATTTTCTACTCTGCAAATCTACTTACCTAACTTTTACTAACTATTTAATTTACAACTAAATCCACCTTTTGAAAATGAATTTCAGATATCGACATTTCTCGCCGGACCAAACAGGCCTAGCCGCCCATACCGTTTCGATGACACCACTCAATGGATCCTGAACAAAAACTCCCGAAAACTGCAGGACATCCTCGCTACAGCTAAGAACCAATCACTTCCTGACTTACTCGAAGACATCGTGGAAGAGCAAAGCCAGGGCGAAGAGGCTAGTTGTATTAAACTATTTGTCTGTAAAATAACACCGTTCGTGACGAAAATGCAGACAGCTGTTTTTGGGGAACAAAAACTAGATGATAACGAATTAAAATTAGGCGCAGATAGTATGTACCGCCATCTACCGACGAATAACGAAATTCAAGATCGCAGCGCCATCTGCGAGCAAAAGCACCGAGCCTGTGATTTAAACGAATGATTAAATTGCGTTAATACAATATAAGTGGAACCTTTTCGTACATATTTTTAACTTGTGAGATTTGCAACTTTAATGATACTTCATCAGTAGTTTTGTCATAATTTAGTGATAGAATACATATAAACGCTATATACCTACATTTACTTGCATACAAATTATATGAATAAATTAAATCAATAGATACAAATAACTATAATTAAATTACAAATAATATATACCTTGTTATAGGTATTCTATTTTCAAATAATATACAAGGATTACAATTTAATATTTAATAACTGTAAGTAGTTATTATAAAGTTGTAATCCTACATTCAATCTAAAAAAGGCATTGTACCAAGGATGCTGGCAGCATTTTCTCATTGTATCTCAATGTTCGTTGCTCGCTGTATATGTATATGAATATAATCGCTGTATATAAGCAGATTCGCCCCGTACAAGTATGGTTAATTGCGATGTTAACTAATTGCCGCAGCGAAGGTGTTAAGTAGGTATTTTCATTTTCGTCCAACTACCGAAGTTGCCAGTGTTGTGATGTGAAAATAATATCTAAAATGTATTTATTTCTAATCGATTAGTGTAAAACTATGTATTACGTAACCATAAATATTTTTATAGCTTTGTAATTATTTATTTTTGTTAAACTCCAAACAATTTAGTTTAACCTTATTATCATACAGACGTAATAAATTAATAATATTCATGTAGTTCACCTGTCAATTAGAAATGCTATTAATGGCAATATTATAAGATCAAATGTGTTGTACCCTTACCATGAGTTGTGACATTGAGGTTTTCGATAACGAGTATCGAGTTTACTATCTGTGCATCTCACTTGTACTATTTTAGTGCGAACGAGATGCACATATAGTAAACTCAATACTCGTTATCGAAAACCTCAATGTCACAACTTATGGTAAGGGTATTGATATCTATACTTAGTGAACTATAAGTAAACTGCCTGTTTGTTTTTAAAGGGTTCAAGTAAATAAATGTGGTGCTGCATCGTTGTTTCATTATACATACAAAATAGTATCAAGAAACTAACGATTTGAAGGTTCAGTCTTCGGTATAGTTTTTGAAAGATATATTTTTGTAATTATATATATTATAGGATATTTTTAGTGCATTTTCAGACACGCTTAGCTAATTATACCTGTAAAGAAGAATATAATATAATTATGTATTAAAGCATAAGACAAAACAAGTTCACAATAATTTTCCTATAAAGTCTGTATTAAGCTGTACTTTATAGTTGTTTGTACTTTCATATTGTCCTCTAAAAGTATGTCATATTATACTTGCCAAGGCAAAGAAGTACATTTAGCCTCAAGGGAAAAATACACATTTATGATATACAAAACTTTTTAAATTGTCCAACCAGAACACACACGCAGCATTTTTTTTAAATCCTAAGCAATTTTCGGAATATATTTTTATACATTATCAAAAATTGTTTAGGGCAAACCACAATATTTTTTCATTATATGTATGTATTTCCTATATGTAGTATGTACCCTAAATAATTTTTTAATTTTTGATATTATCTTATCACTGTGTCGGCGAATAGAAGGATAAAACCAACTTGTCAGCATATTTAGATATGCTACCAATTCCCAGATTCAGTAGAACGGTAGGTATAGCCAGTGTCCCAAACCAGTATTTAATTCATTTGATGTCGTGAATTATACATTTTTGCAACACACCACGTAAGTAAAGGGAACGATAAAGAAAAGTATTTACTATACTATATAGGAAAGTATATAAATATACTCGTATATGTATGTTCGGAGGGTGACATGTTTAAGTACTCAATTTTCAATAACTGTATTAGTTGTGGCTGCTAGCCACTTCACAGAACTCTACTGTGTGTAAGTCTAATACGGGCGAAGAATTAAACCAGACATAGGATTTACCAGTATAATCATTAACCGAAAGGTTTTTCTTTAATTATACCTATTATACACAAGTAATTAATTTTTGAAAAAATTTTGAGCTGTAATGTACTGCGAACATTACGCGATATGAGCTTTTGAAACTAAATGTCAACGAGTGTTTAACTCGAGTGTGTTGCATTACATTGCGGGCCGATTTTTTTTATATGGATAAAATTTTAATTGTACTTCTAAGCAAAAGTTATCTTAATATATTTCTTATGTCCTATTCTACCCTCCGTTAAGAGATTCGCCCGTATAAGATTTACACACTGTATATTATTATGAATAGTAATATTCCATTCAAGCAATGATTTGTAAATTGACCAAGCACACGGTCATAACATGAAACTCACGCGTCTATCTTTGCAAAATCTAATTTTAGCCGAAAGCTTTCTTCGCTGTTCTAATAAACACGAGACGACTAAAGTGGGGCTGTCCGAAATTACGTAAGGACAGAGCATCGACCGGACATCGGCTTGATTGCTCTCGTAATTTGTTGCGCAACACATGTGCGAGACGGCGTGGCGTGCGACCTGCGCCTGCGACCGTTCATTATTACAATCAGTGTCAGCGCCATCTAGCGAAACAATACGTTAATTAATATTCAAAGTCTGAGTGAAAGAGGAAAATAGTTTAAATTGAAATTAACTCGAAAGTTTGTAATAAAATCACAGCGCATCCTACGACAAGGCATAGCAACAATGATATCGGCGTAACAGGGTGTTTCTATGCATGTTGGTGCAGGCGTTTTAAAATTGCAACGTCATATATAATATTTTTCGTTTTTCATTGAGATTTTCTTAGATTTGTTAAACTCTAAATTTAGTCCTAATTATTTAGCGTTATTTTTTTTAATGAATGTATGTTGTAATTTTATCAATGTATTTTAGCAAATTAAAACATAGGCACTGGATCACTGACTACTTATGCACCAAATATAGGTACATAAGTAGTCGGTCAACTTTTTTTAAGATATAGGTATTAATCTCTTGACCTTCAAACCCAAACTATTATTATTTGACATTAACTGATTTACTAAAATCTATACAAATAATATGAATCATGCTCAAACAGTTTTGCTCAGTGGATCAATATTGTTGTAGTGAATCTAGAAAATTTATATACGGTTTATATTTCATATACATAAATTAACTGATTATAATCAAAATAAAAAAACAAGTGCTGTGTAGAGAAAACTAAACTTTGCTCACTTATCGTTTATCCTTCCAAGTTGCGACGCGTTGATGTCTTTCTTATGAATGAATTGTTAGGTACTGTTGGTGTACAATGAAAATAGGCACCGGTTACACTGGTAATTAATAGTGTGGTTTCTTGGTCGGCTAATAATAAGAATTAGCAAAATTCATAAGGATAATCAAAATAATAACATTAAGACAATTCTGTTAAAATTTTAAGTAAAAATCCTGTACCATTCGCGAAATTCTTTTTCTATATTTGCACAAAAAAAAGGGGCACTATGATTTATAGCTATATCTTAGTGCGTTATTTACCAGTCAACCTATGAGCAAAGCGGAAATATATATCTTATTTTAATCATTCTTATTTTGTTCAGCTGTTGAACGTAATAACTAAGAAAAAAATGCTATAAAAAAAAAAGAACAACTCATTAAATTAAAAACGAAACGAACATTTAAAAGTTCACGCTACCATTATTTTCGATTAAGTTAAAGACAATTGTGATAATCAAGGAAAATGATAATTCGAGCGAGTTGAATTACATGGACGCGTATCCGTGTCGGCGGGGGCGACGACCGCGTTCACTTTCTCGCGTTTTGGAGCCTGTGACACCGATATTATCTCGACGTGGAATAACTTTATCCACTGTGATATACAGACATTGAGATGTTTTATAGGAACTTACTGGCTATAAGGTAAAAGTAGTGGTGCTCGACATGCTAACGCCCAATAGTGGACCAGCTGTCATCTTTCACTGGACATGACATATTTGGGGTAGTGTCGAAGTCGGGCCTTTAGGTTTCTAACAAAGTTCTTTTTTTTATTAATTGTATAAAAGCGGGTAACTAACGTTTTATAAGTGGAATATTGCTCGAGATGTTTCAATCCGTAACGAGTAGCATAATCATGACTCATGAGCCATTCGCGTTGGCTAACTGACGCAGACGTGAGTTACCCGCTTTTATACAATTAATATGTTTCAATCTCACGATAGTTTTGTGTTCTTTTTTTTAATTCTGAATGGAGTTACTTTTATTAATAAGTAATCAAGCGTCGAGTAACCAATATTTATATAACCACAAATAAGTATAATCAAGGATGATATAAGGAGGGATTGACCTATACATAACCGCATTCCTCCGAACTGCTGGTTAAACTTATATTTTTGGTACTAAATGCACAAAGCGCCATCTGTCGAGTATCGTGTGTAATTACTTTGCGACCGGTAGCAGGCGAAGTAATTCTATGCAACTGTGATATATTGCGGCTATACAACACTAGATGACACTAGTACGATATATTGTAAGGGCCATCCAAGTCCTATATATCATGCTTTAATATAATAAAGGAAATAATACCCTTCAAGCTTCAAGTAAAGTTACAAATTCTGTATTCTTGTCTTGTAAGTGTCTGTCTTAGATACTTCAATCCTAGTCACGTTAAAATATTTAAATATTAAAGTAGTGTAGATATGCTTGCACTGAACAGCGCTTTTTAAAAAGCGCATCAAAAAATTTCGAGCATCTTTTTCTTTTCTCGTTTGAAATTTACGAATATTCCTAGGGCCTGATTTTTTAGATTCATGCACTCGATTTGAAAAAAGTTTGAAGACTTAAATAATCGCACTAAAGTTTCTCAACATTATTTTTTTATAAAATGTATCTAGTTCCGATAACTACGATTATTAACTATACAAAAGGCCCAATATTGACGACGTTTTTAAATTTTTTAATTTAGTTTTTCCTTTAGTTTTTTTATTTAGGTTGATTGTATATTTGCATAGGTATAGGTGTACAGTCAGCGTCATATAGTTGGTAGCATCCAAAGTACTCCTAAAGTTCGGTACACCATAGACTTTATATGGTGTACCGAACGATTTGACTACTTTGAATGCTGTCAACTATATGACGCTGACTGTACACCAAATATTTATAGTATAAAAATTGTAATAAAAAAATATACACTCTAGAATATAGATTCAGATGGGTGCATCTGTAATATGGGTAAGTAAGGGCTTTTATTTCGTTTTTCTTTGTGACCTGAATTTTATGGACACTTAGCTACTGATATGCAACCACTTTCATAACGCCTGAAGCGAATAGACCGGCAGCTAAACAAACTGTCAAAATTCACATGCCCGTACAAAAATCGAAATAAACAAACGATCGGCGGCGATTAGCAAAATGTCAATAATCGATTGCATAATGTGTGACGCAATAATTAGATAATGGATCGCTGAATGCCGTTGCGCAAGTATCTACATGAGGAAAGTCCAGTGGCCGGCTGGAGGTCAATCTCCGAGAATTCTCCTTTCTCCAGAGGAATCAACGGCTACACCTACTCGTAACTACGAGCTCGGAAGAATAGAGATCCGGATTTATCGGAATTTTTCTGAAGGAATACCAGGAAGAAGGAATTAGGATCAATGAATATTCGAAGTCTTTAAAAAGAAGAGAGTGTAGTTGTGATTTAAGATTTTGCATGGTGTCATCATAACTCTGAAGATATTCCCTTCATATTATAGTTGAATCTGTAATTAACTAAATGTTACTGTACTAAATATGTAATGTACTCATTTTTGGGGTAGCAAGAAGGTGTTTCATGTTCAGTAGCTACCGATTAACTTGGTTTGCCTTTTCCAAATTAATAAAATATAGAATCAAATCAAAAATCGTATGTGTACAAACAATAAGTCGCGGCAATCCAATAAATAATTTACGCGTATTTAATAAGCATGGGAACAGTAATTTAATTTCAATTTGGGACACAAACGATATCAATCAACTACGATCTTCTCCTTACTACTAATCCACTTTTACATGGGAAAACCATACGCCGCGGAAAATTTAATACTTACTATTCTCCTTATTACAACGTAATAGAGTCTACATTTCTTAATTTTAACGGCATCATCAACTTTGCTAAAGATATGTCCAGCACGATATGCTGGACAGTCCATTTTATGTTAACCCTTAGTGTTTGTAAAGAATAGAACGCAACAGCGGATCTAATAATACTGGTGAGTCAAGAGATGGGCGTTTTCCTGTGCCAGCGCGCGGTGAAAGTGAAGACGCGTCGCGTCGGAGCCATTTCAACATTTTGAACAATATGACACATTTTATTTCTTGTTAAAATGGCCATTTCACCACAAAGTTTTGTTCGATTGTTAAATGTTTCGTAACGTCTGCGAACAATTTTTTCGTCTAAATATAGGTACCTACCCCTATCATCTTATGTACGTGTAAATTGCAGCAAACGCAAAAAGTACTGTAGAAGTGCACAACCATTGTAGGTATTAATTATAAAGTAGTTGTCATTGAAACAATATGAATCTTCCGGTTTCGCATACTTGTATTTATTTGCAATCCTTCGACCAAGGTCGAATAACGTGCCATATCTAACAAGAAAGAAATTGTTGTTTATACAAACGCACCCGATAATCTATTTTGGCTATCGATGTAGAACAAGGTAGTTAGCATAACTTAGTAAACAAATGAAATTTGATCCTACATAGAATTTGGTCACAATAACAAGACATTCGTGATGCATCTTACTTAAGGTGAAGGCTTACACAGCGCAGTTACCTACAGTTGTATTCTTTTACTGGGTCCGATTAAACGCAACGATATACCAGTTGACGAAATTAAAGAGCTAATATCAATATAATGGACAAATGAAACGGAATAATAGAGACTCAAATATGTAGAGATAATCACGACTATACAATTTTTTCACGTCACGAGATCAATAGCAGATGCAAACTTTCGTTAATAAGAATGTTTTATAGACGCTAATTATGTTGATTGTGAGCATCCGCGATCATTGTCCGAAACTAAGCAGTTTTATTACCATCAGTGTATTCGAGACCGATCACACTGACTAACACTTATAAAGAGGCACTTTCCACTAGAGCCGGTGTAACACGACAGATCATTCAGATACTGATCAACTCCAAATGCATATTTAAAGGTCATGTCTAAGGGTATGTATCTTGTTTGTGACTCCAACTTGGGCTTTTTGTTCACCTCTAAGAAGCAACTTGAATTAGAAAATCCTTTTCAGTATATTTTTTATCAAAGCCTTGTGTGAAGAGTCGGCACCACGCTGGTACCCACCGTTTACCACCAAAGGAGTTTAACATCGTACACCGCCAGCATTGAGTATGGAACTGTAGTTTCTAAGTATACTGCGGTACAACTAAGGCAGTATCATGTGGCAGCCATAGAAAGTGAAGCGCTCTGGATGTGAAGCAGCACGGATCGAAGGCAGCGGCAGAATAAGGGCGAAAGCAAATATAAATGAAATGATATTCGAGCGGCACGGTTGTCACGCCAAGCGGACAGAGACCCCGGCTCTAGGCTTTTACACTCATCATTCCTATGTATACATATCTACTTGATGCTACACAGCGATATCCTCAATCAATCATGCTCATCTTCCAGGATCTCATTACAAAGTACTTGTAATGCTATAATTTTACGGTCTTCATTTAAGGTTAGATTAGTGTCCAAAGGACCATTACCGTGCATAAATTTAAGTGTCTGGAATATTTGTAGTTGTCTCCATTTTTCCAGGAATCCATGTTAAGATAGTGACTATTGGACTATTTAACTGAGAAGATTAAGGTGACAGCACCAGTAATGGACAAGGAACCAATCATGAACATTAGTGCTTAGGTATTTCAAAGGAGTTAAGTGTTGTGCATTTTTTGGGGCTTATTCAATTTATAACTTTATGATTTTTGAAATAAGAACTAAGTGTCCATCATTGGTGCCTGTCAGCTTAATTCCGACATTACCTTAAACCGAGTAAGACCCGTTCGAGTAAAGTGAGAATATTCCAAATTAGCGCAGTCGTCAGTAAAAAGGAGAACTCCCTGATGAATTGTTTTTCACCGAAATATGAAATCGGTTAAAAAAGAGTAATCTTGGCGTAAGAGAAAGGAGTAACAGCATAGAGAATGAAACATAAAATCAGTGACAACTGATGACTTATGTATCCGTAGGTATGTGCAATTTGGTTTATAACTGCTGAAGTGTACAATGGACACAACAATGTCAGGCCAAACCAAAGCTATTTACCCCCTTTTGTTAATAACGGTCTAACACTATGAAAATTCAATTGACCACAAATTTATAGCTATACATTGATGTCATCAAACAATAGATACTAAATGAGAATACCGGTGCAAGAAATAAGTACGGTCGTTAACTTACTTTAGTAAGTGTTATAAGTTCAATTGATTATCTCCGGTAAGTATTTAGGTACCTATTTAGAGGAACTAATACTCGGTATAATTAACTAGATCAAGATAACACGATTTCTTACTTTCTGCGAATTCTTGCATAGGTACCTAGGTAGGTACCTATGCAAGAATTCGCTTCGTGCCTTCTAAATAGGTATTTAGAAGGCACGAAGATTATTAAGCACTTAGATTTGATTTATTTATTTGAAACATACGTTCGTGATTCAATTTTGGAGATGACAAATCGTCTACCCAGTTTTACCTTTAGTCCATCGAAGATATGTGTCCAACATCTTTGACTGGAACTGAAGCATACTGACGTAAAACATGTGCTAGACGATCAGAAAAGTAATTGACAGAAGAGTTCTTGTTGTTAGGGGCTATGCACGGCTCATATACCCTGTGTATCTGCGACCATTTCTGATCTATTGTGATCTAATGACAGAAGAGTTACGTTCTACCATATTTATTGCAATTATATATTACTGTACCGCTGTACCGAATAAAATACTGTACCGCAGCAGGTGATCTAATCAAAATTCATACCCAATCCTTACCCCTCCACAAACGCCACGGAATGCGGCAAGGACGATATTAGCGACAAGAACGAAAGCTGGCACACTGACCCACACTTACTCAGTTTGTTTACTTCCAAGTGACCTCCAATTTATTAAAGAAAACATAGATCGTGCGCACGGACGATGAGCGCAGAACTTACACATTGCACATTTCTTTCGTTTATAAATATAAATAGGTGTAATAAATCCGATAAGGAGGTATTGAGTATAGAATTTTGAGGCACTAAAAGTGGCCATATAGGAATTCCCGTATCTTTCTTGCGAGGTTTAATGTAACTTATTTCAAGCAAATGGCATTTACAGCTTATTTCAAAAGTACACACTTCTTCAAGCAGAGAGGAACAGTCGCCATCAGATATATCGGAGCTGTGGAGGTGGTCACAAATATCTGAACATGCACTTTATAGCCTAGACAATAGAGGCGTTATCCGCAACAATGACCGGTGCATCCCGAGTTGAAAATCAAGGTAAAAAAATTTACGCGTTCTATATTTTTAGTTAATAGAGGAATTGTTCAGATATTTGAGACCACCTACACAGTTCTGGTGGCGACTGTACCTAAATCCATGATTTCATCCATGGTATCAACATACTTGTCGGATTAATATTGTTAAGTTTCAACTTAATAAATATTATGAAGATGAGTATGGTAGGTAGTGACCCTTCACTTCCTACCATACTACTACTATAATGTTTCTTAAATACTATTTTTTTACTTACTATTTTCTCTTTATTACATTGAACAACTCATATACTCAACTACTAAGCAGCTTTAATATTTCGCCGAAGGCCGTCATGCAATCATCCGGGTCGAAGGACCACTGTGGTACGGAAACCAAAAATCCCTAAACGGGTTTTGGGTCGCATCGGTTTGGAAATATTGTAGGTGTGAAGCTGATTCATAAATATTACTAACTCACATACGTAATCTTACAAAGTTTATTGTGTCGTTTAATATTACAAACCTAAGCAACAGAGGGGCAAATAAATTAGCTTTACAAAAGTGAATTAAGAAGTGAAGTTTACAAATACTTGTATAGGTTATAAGTAACGTGTTCATAACAATATATTTATGTAAAGAAAGGCAAATTACCATTTGATTTCAAGTTTTATATGGTTACTTATAGAAACGTCTGAGAAAGTTTCGGGCGTAACATAAGTCTACAAACGAGTCGGCTGTTATTATGGGCGCTTGCTTTTGACCCCACTAGTGGAACAAGTTGAATCAATCCGTCAGACCCGCCCTTTGCGGCGAGCTATGAAACCACTTTGAGGTCGAATTACTGCTCGTGCCGATTCCATCAGTTCCGGTTAGAAGTGGGCTACCAAGATCTTAGCTCGTTAATGTAATCAGGTACTTATTAGTATCTGATCCCTATGATAGTTAAATTATATTGCTGCTGTTTTTATTTAAAGTAGATATGTTTATCTTTTCCTAAAGATTAAGGACAGGAGAAATAGCAGCGACTGCCTTTAATACCTACCTAGAGTCAGCTGTTATCTACATTCTGCATACCACACCTGCCAGACTGTTTACGCTTCGGAACTGCGTTATCTAGCTTCTTCCCACATTTACAATTACGAACATCATCAATAGAATGACAGACAGTTTTAAATCTTGAGTAACATACGTCACTATCGCACTTAAATACTTACCTACTTACTAGAACGCAACAGCCTTAGAGACCGATGTTAAAGCTAGATTAGAGATCTGAAGCTTAGTGTAATAGGATCGATAATCGAAGAATCATTTACTCGCTGGAGTAGGTATTCTTCGCTTAAAGCTCTTATAATAATCTTAAAGTACTTGAAATAAACCACGGACATTAGTTCAAACTACTAATCGTTTCATGAAATAAAACAACTGAAACGGATTATATCGCGTATACTATTTAAAACCTTATCCCGACGTTTCGAATCCTTTAGCAGCGTTCGTGGTCATCGGGTGGGTGGATCGTTTCAGTTGTTTTATTTCATGACATGAGTAATTATCGCGGCAACCGAAGACAATATTATACCTACTAATCGTTTCGTCAAGTGCGTATGCCCAGTTAATTCACAACAAAATTGACTCCATTTTGGGCTAATTTTATGTGTCACTGAATAGAATGTATTCCACGTTAACGCTATTCCACTAAGTTTAAACTCTGCATATAGATATATTACATAAGTATACCAAGCTTGTGACTGTGCATCTTTATAACTCCTTTAAACACTTCTCTTTAATTGTAAGTATTACCATGCACTGACCTACTGTAGGAGATGGTAGCGGAATATTTAAACACAGCCATAACGTATTCTTACCATCTTGACAAGTCGACTTCAACCAGTCAATCATAGAGCAACCGTAATTCAAATAGTCGTGCAAGTGCTAATTAATCTAGTTAACATTAAAACTGTTCAAGAAATAAGGTAAATGTGTGTGTATTTAGATCAGTAGAGGAGAGAAGTAGGCGAGTGGAACTCGCATTCCAACTTTACAGTTACGACCACATGCAAATTGACAAATATTACCGGACCAGCAGTGGGTCATTCTTGAAACATTTCCGTCTCCATATTAATGCCAGTCGACAGATACTATCCGTCGGACAAAAAAAAACATCCTCTATCATGACCGCAATGTCCACTCGATACTGGCTTAGATAAACGCCCTGATGAGTGATGACGCTGCAATAGCTTAAACACTTTGGAAATCTTACTCGTGTATCCCGTCATCATAGACTAAACATTTCAACGAAAAGTTTAATTGATATTAAATTTAATTTTATAAATTTTACCGAAAAACCATCTAAATAGTTAAAAAAAAAAAGCATAACATCATTAATTACCTGTATTAAGGTAGGTATACTGTCGCCATCAGATATATCGAAGCTGTGCAGGTGGTCACAAATGTCTATAACAACGCCTCTATTGTTAAGTGCATGTACAGATATTTAATTGTGACCACCTCCGCAGCTCCGATATATCTTATGGCAACTGTACTTAATTTAAACTAGGGTTTTTTCAGTAATCTAATGATTCAACTGGTCCTTGGCCCAGAGTCCCGAGCCGCGGTGGCTACATCTGCCCCAATATTCCGGATGTCAGTTTCAGATTTTCTGGATAATATTAATTCGAAGTGAGATTGCACAAAACATCTGTTTGTAACTATCAGATAATCTGTAGCACAAGATTGAGAATAGCCCAGTACCACCGGCGACGAGCACCGCCGTAAACGAGGGTCATTTTCACTTAAAATCGTTACAGCTTTGTTAACCAGAAAATCACGTCGGAACCAAGTAGGGTACCTACGTCTCGTGCTAACACATCTGTCTTACTGAGATGAATGAAACGATACCCTTGTCTCTTTGTGGACATTTGCGGTTAAATACCGACTATCAATCTATTTTGTATATGTATACCAAACGAATGCGCTCAAAGAATACAATACTCATGTCATTGTCAATAAAACTTCTCACTAAATGAAAAATGTTCCTATTTCTTTGAGGAAGTTTTACTCTAAAATATCAACATGTTTCTTCATGATAAGGATCAATTGTGTCGCTTAACTTCAAACTCAGGTAAATCCATTTTGCTCTAAGGTTGATAAGCATTCAGATTATTATACATTTTTTTAGATAATCAACCTTAAAGCGGAATGGATTTACCTGAGTTTGAAGTTAAGCGACATAATTCGTCTATCTACTTGTGAGGTCACAAATGTCATGATTGATTTCCGACTGAGTAAATCTAAACGTCAATTGATAGCAACGGGTGAATGAAACACCTCTCCCTGCGGGACACCAACGCGTTTAATGGATCCCTAAGTCACTTTCTTTTCAACGCAACTCAAGAAAGTTATCGGTCCTTCCAGGGTCGTCTGTAGTTCGTTGACGTTAGACCGCCCATACTACGGTTACTCAATTATAACCCTTAACTTTAAGGTATGTGATGTAAACATAATCAGTTTTGAAACGTATTATCCCACATGTATGAGGTTCATATTAGGAAATTTAACTCTTGAGAGGAATTTATAGAGGCTGCTACTTAATTTAAGTAATATGTAGTTTATATCTCGTTTAATAGTGGCATATCTATTTGAAGATATAATTAGGTATATACAGGGTAAGTAGATGCGTAAAGTATTACAGTTAAAGAGGTGAGATGAATAATTGAATAGTATATGATACCTGCTACATTTTGCTTTTAATCTCTTTTATTAGTTATGCTATGATGGATGATGAACTGATAAAATAATTAAATCTAAAGTAATGTAACATTTCTTGAATATCTTAGAATCGTATCAAATATAGTATGAATATGATTCAGTGACATAGGAGTCAAAAATATGTACTTTATACTTTAAAACAAAAACAAGATACGTATGTATATAACAGCCCGTGGAAGGCTACAAAGTTACCATCAGACAAATGTGACATTATCTTTGATAAGGGACCTTAATGTCGATGGCACTTACGCCGTTGTTCAAGATGTCGCAATACAAATACAACGCGGTTCGACGTAAGCG
The DNA here is from genome assembly GCA_022674325.2 of Grapholita molesta. NCBI lineage: Eukaryota > Metazoa > Arthropoda > Insecta > Lepidoptera > Tortricidae > Grapholita > Grapholita molesta. The sequence goes on along the minus strand of CP053135.2, from coordinate 9,237,163 downwards.
CCATCGACCATAAGGTCCCTTTTGCTTGATAAAGTCACAAATTGTATCGACTTACAACGTTTGGAACATAATAGACAAGTACTTCTAAGTCAATATAAAAAGCTATTAATCTGTTTAATGTAATATATTTTGTCAAAGAAAACGCTCTGTTTTGCCATAGTTAAATAAAAATAATAATGCACTTTTATAGCGGTCTACAATAACAATACAGTTAACTACACTAACATAACAAAAGGCGTACAGCAGGTATCAATTACAGTGTCTGCAAAGTGCCAACCGATTGTATAATTACTATTTTGGTACTAGCTGGAAAACCCCGAAAGAAAGTGATATGAGTCATTTAGTGTGTTACTGACGCTCGTACCCCTGCGTAGGTATACGACCGTGTCGAGCAATAACTTTAGAAATATCTCATGTCATTGGTACGTGCACGCTGTTATGGAATCTAAGTCTTTAGCAATAACATTCTATTTGTCACTACATTTTAATTTCAGATTTAAATTATGCGAGAGTTGTCTTTTTTTCCTTTCTTTGAACATATTACGCATTTCGGTTGTAGCGAAAGTATTTTTGTTTCCTTGTATCTTTGGAATTGACTTTCCTTTGCCGTTCCGTTTAAGAAGTGATATAGGTATGCAAACATTATTTATTATAACTAAAATTACCTAGTTAGGGATACCGTGAGTAAATAAAACAAGATTTTTAGAAAAGTTTATTATTTTAAACTTTGTGTACATTATTAATAAAAATAAGTGTTTACTTAATTTTTTATTGTTTTGAAACAACTGAATACCTACGTAGAAAAACAATTAATAATTAAAAAGAATTTAAAATTAGAAGAAGACACTAAGAGTATGTAATGTATGTTACTTACGGTTTTATTTATGATCCCCACAGCTTCCCACAGCCACCTGCAATGGAAAACCTGTGCAAGAAAAGCTTGTTATTGGTAAACACTGTGTATTAGGTGGAATTACGACAAATCTGCTTGCTATTACGCGAATCACAAGCTTTGTCGACACGCATTACCTCGAACTTTCGCCCATTTGTGACTTGTGACAGTATAGGCGTATTCATGACAACTTTTGTTTAAAAACAAAACAGAGTAACACTGCGAAAAACGAAAGTAGCAATTTTCGAACAGTTGTCTCTGTTACTCTTATTTTGAGTAAAAGAGGAGGATGTTCGAATTATCGAACGTATATTTTCACGGATTGGTATTTTTTTTAAATTTAGGTTACTAAATTATTACTATCATAAGTTATCTTATCAAGCAGGGCGATTTAAGATTGCATACTTTTACAGCTATGATTTATTTTCAGTCGAAAATAAGTATACGAATACGAGAACGAGAACCATTTTATAATTTTGAATTGAATATTTTGTCAAAAATAAAATCACGCGTTTTCTCATTAGAAGTCGATTTAGTCTTGAATCAAAATAAATTTAAAAAAATGAATCTAAAACGAATAAAATATATTGAATGCGTGGTAAAGTTTGGGACCAACGGATACACCGCGTCATACCGCGTTTATGACCTTTGATTGATTGGATTCTAGCATTATTAATGGTATATTTAGGCGTGTAATCAATCAGCAATTTATCTTTTACAGTAAGAATACTAATGAAACTAACATCATAAGTGCCGATAGCAAGCTAGTTATAAGTATGGTAATCAATGGGTCAATTCATAAAACTCCATACATTTTGGTCGCGTACTATTTCGTCGATGTCCAAGATAAGTAAACTAATACCGACCAATGATAGATGGCCGGATGATATTATGCAGGCCACAAATGAATTTCCGAAAAACTTCCCAGCTTTGTGTACAATCATTACCAGGGTTCGGACAAGTCATCGCAAAACAATCGCAAGTCGGCTATAGAACAAGATCAATTACTTGGGTGTCAGAAAAATATTCATGAACCTACTTACATTACATAATATATGTTTCAGCCGTATGCAGTCCACTGCTGGACATAGGCCTCCTACAAATATGACTTGTATCATCTTGGGGGTAGTTGCCATAGTCGCCACGCTTGGCAGGCGGGTTAGCGACCGCAGTAGCTGTAGATTGGGTTTCGACGGACGCTGCTGCCCGTCCGCAGGATTTTTCCTTCTGTCGCCTTTTCCGACACCCGCGGGAGGAGATGGGGTGGTGCTATTCTAGTCAGCCGACATTACACGGCCATCATATACCTATCATCATGTCAGCCGAAAGATGTCCACTGCTGGACATAGGCCTCCCCCAGAACGACCCAAGAAGACCGATCCTGCGCCTTCCACATCCAGCGGTTCCCCGCGACTCTAACTAGGTCGTCGGTCCACCTTGTGGGAGGCCTACCTAAGCTGCGTCTTCCAGTTCGTGGTCGCCACTCCAGAACCTTTTTGCCCCAACGGCCATCGGTTCGATTACGTGCAATGTGCCCCGCACACTGCACTTAAGTTTGGCGATCCGGAGGGCTATCGGTAACTTTGGTTCTATTGCGGATGAAATCATACCTGATGCTAACACGCAAGGACACTCCCAACATAGCCTATACCTATACGTATAATTAATCATTTAAATACGTAGATAGCGTCCATAACCCTATAAGAAATATTAATCATAAATGAAGGCACATACAAGACATGGAATGACAATTTCTATCCAAAAATCACGCTTCTCCGACATGCTGGCTATTTCTCTCTTTTCGGGAATAGGTATGTGGCGCAGCGCCATTTTTTTTTTTCGTTTCCCGTTAAATAAACTAATGCTGATTTCGTTATTTTATTGAAAAACTATTATTATTAATCTGTATTTAAAAGTTCAGTAATAATCTTATGTCTAATACATTTCCCCACAAGACTGCATGAACAGTTAGTCTGCGTTCTTTAGACACACGATTTGATAAGTAGGTATCTGATGATCATATCTGGGTATATCATGTCTCTTTTGATTTATTTAACATAAACCAGATAAATAGATAAACTCCAAGGGGGTTGGGGTTTATCTAGAGTACAAAACATTATAATGGATTACTAGCACCGGTACATTTTGCCCCCGGGTTTGTTTATTAAACTGTAACGTGTAGCTATTTTATAGAGCTAAAATAGACCCAGCATATCATCAACCGGTATCGCCGTGTAACCAGTAATTGGCCACACGCTGAACAAAGAAATGATGGGTGTGAAATTGTAGCCCGCCGTGGGAACAGCCTGTGACCCACTGGCTGAGGAGTCGGTGCTTTTGTTTCCGATCCGCACTTTCTTGGAAAAGTTGATAGTTTTCTTTGGAGTCTAATAGACATCAATAATGAGATGGGCAAATGTTTTACATAGTTAATTACACCTATTTTTCCTATAGCTAGCTTGATATTAATTTCATTATATTTCATTGTCTACCTATCAGTGGTGGCCATTTAGTACGCGATCAAAAAAGGCTTGCATTATTTATTAGCCCTGTTTCTACAGGTCTCAAAGAAAACGAATGTATTAGCTTCGGTTTGACACTATGAAGCCATTTCTATAAAAAGTCGCGTTGCTCCGATATGTAGGATATTTCTCTCTTTTCGGTACTATTTGGCCCAGCGCCATCTATGACATCTACATGTTGAGTTTATTTGACAGCGAGCCATCTCCATAGAACTAGTGTAGCTAATGTGTGTTGCCAGGGTTCGCGGAACGCGGTTTTGTATAAACATTTGTATGTCTTGTATGTAACTTGTATATCAGGTAGGCTTCCTTTGATATTATTTTTATTTAGGCGATGTGTTATTATAATTAAATTTGGTTTGCCATAAATATAAATATGGAGGCGCGTCGACCGGGATAATCAAGTGCAAAAATTGCTTAGGTAAGTAGTAAGTTCAAATATTTCAAGTGCATATTCTGGTTCATTCACCGGGACAATGTATGAACCTTGCTTCAAACTGACGTAGAGTAACGTATGGCAACCTTACGAAAATAATGACCTTACGAAGACTCAGACTACTAAATATGTCTAAAACTGAATAACCTTATTCAGACATAAAAATGTGTAAACATGAGTTTTCGTAATGTTTGTGCATTCATGTTGCTACTTCTGGGTCTACGTAGGAATTCATCGATAAAGGTGAAAGACATATGGGGGTTTTCCAAAAAAAGTATTCTCCGTTAGCGTGACTTGTAGAAAAGTTAAATTTTGTCAGTTTTGTGACCATGAATCATGAAAGCTGTATGGAAAATAAATTATTGCCTTTTTTGCATTGTAATATTGCTTATAGTTAATGAAACGATCAGGAAATCTAAGTATTTATAGAAATTTAATGCTTAATTATCATCACAAAACTGACATAGTTTAACTTTTCTACATACAATTCCCGCTAATTGAGTACCCTATTTTCTGAAAACGCCCATATGTCTATCACCTTTATCGATTAATATTCCTACATCTGAAACCCAGAAATAGCAACATGAAGGCACGAACATTACGACCACTCCGGTAATATGACCATTACTATTACCCGCCTCTGGTTAACGTAACTTCCTTTTACAATAGCAATCGCAAAAACCAACAATTACGTCCATACTGTTTTATCTTAACACGAACATATCAAAGTATATATAACCGGGGTTTAACTTGTTTTTCAGCTGTATGTGAATATATAACATTATACTTCAGGAAAGCTATCATTAAAAAAAACTAAAATAATTCAAAGTTATGGTATGGTATAGGTCCGCCGTGTGGTACCGGCGACTAGAGTATGGCGGGCTTTTAGGTTGTGGAATGAAGTTACATATAAAAACCCAACGATTGCCAACTATACCTTTAGTGGAGCGCCGCGCCGCAGTACCCTTACCATGAGTTGTGACTTTGATGCTACGCCACACATTCGCACGAGGATAGCGAGGCGAATAACGAGGCGAAACACGAGCATGCATGTGTACGCGGACTTCTCGCTATTCCCTCATCCCTCGCATCGCGTTTTTCTATAGGCAAAGTTTCGTCGAACGTTTCGACGAATAGCGAGGCGAGTGACGAGCCAGCATGTCTAAACGCGGAGTGAAGTTTTCGATAATGAGTATCGAGTTTACTATCTGTGCTTCTCGCTTGAGCTATTTTAGTGCGAACGAGATGCACAGATAGTAAACTCGATACTCGTTATCGAAAACTTCAATGTCTCAACTCATGGTAAGGGTACAGAGGTACAGTAAGCATTCAACTGCGCAAATACGAAGCACATCTAAAAAGTTCTAAAAACCCCATAAACTTAAGTTTTGTCGAATAAATAATTATGATAATTGCTTTCTTACCAACGGCTTGCATGAATGGTTACCTATCAGCGGAGAATACCTGCAACAAATAAAATATACATGAGAAATAATTAAGCTCCTCGTTACGTAGTGAAACATCTCTAACAATATTCGACTTGATAAGAGTGTTTTCAGAAAAAAATACCCTAATTAGCGTAGTAGCAACTTATAGAAATTATAACTGGCAGTTTTGTGACGATAATTATTAAGCATAAAGTTTCTATAAATACTTAGATTTGGTACTCGTTTCACAAACTTTAGGCATAAAAATTAATCTCCATACAGCGTTCATATGCCTAAATTATCGTCATAAAACTGGTATAATTTAACGTTTTTCACGTTAAGTTATTTAGAAGCACTTTTTCTGAAAACTCCCATAAACGTGAATTATTCGGTGTCGCACAATTGACAAATTATTATTTATTTAAAAAACCGCAACAACGTGCAGAAACATGTCTCAGAGCCCTGAGTGTAAGTTTGTAACGTAACAAAACGTCACCATCGCGTTAGAGTTACCGATAATAAATAACATTATCACTTACGCGTTCGGGACGTTTTTTTACGTCAAAAGAATACACTAGAGCCTCTGAACGCGTTGATGTCATTAAAATGAAAAATTCAGTTTTATTTGAAATGCTGTTATAGTTAGCTGGCATATGTTGTTGTATTATTATATTATATATCTGATCTAAATCTAGAAAGAAAGAAACTACATAAATGTACCTAAGAAAATATTTATTTTTCATATTGCAAATTCATGAGTAGCAAAGGGCAGTTTTGATCGAAGAAGAAATTACTCGTATAATATTGAACTTAGAAGATCTGGTCACAAAGCTTTCAATCTTGAACATTGAGGATTATATAAATTATTTTTTAACAGTTTCCTTCTACAATTTCAGTTAATGACAGATAGAGGGGGCCGATTTTTGAAAGTAGTGCACGTGCACTCGAATTCATAAAACTTTGAGAACGAAAGTAATCACACACATGTTTCTTACCATTATTTTTGCGCAAAACGTATAGTTTCGATACCCGCGATTATTTATTTATATAATTCATGCTTCTTAAATGCAATTTCTTTGTGTTAGAGAGAATTTAAAATGTCACGATTCGAGCGTTTAGTGCTCAAAAATCGGCCCCCTGTATGTTGCGGCGATTATAGCAATAGCACTCCCTGTTTTTTTTTTTTCAATAACGGCATTAACGACCTAGTAAGTAGGTAGTGATCCTGCCTATAGGTAGTGATCCTGCCTATGAAGCCAGCGGTCCTGGGTTCAAATGTCAGTAAGAGCATTTATCCGTGTGATCAGCGCAGATTTTTTTTCCCGAGTCATAGGTGTTTTGTATGTATGTATTTTAATTATTTGTATATTACAAGTATATCATCTACCGAATTCCGGGAAAAAATGTAAAATAATTTAATGACAGGTAAAAAAAATCCTTGTCAATTGATGTTTTTATAGCTCGCCAGATTTCTGTTCTTCTGTGAACATATAATAATGAATGCGTTAGATTTGTGTTAATACGGACAAATTCAGTCGTATTGAAATATCGAAAACTATGTAAACCTCTGTTAAAACATAGTCATAACTAGATTTAATTGGGCAGGGCGTCACATGTATACCTTATAAAATTTACCATATTATGTACCTAATTATTTGTAATGAGACATGCAATAAATATTTCATTATATCGTTGGCTCAGTACCCACAAAAAAAGAGTTTAGCGTGTGGCTTAGTCAATCTGAGTAAGGATGTCCTGCAATTTTTAAAAAAAAGTTGACGGTTCAAAACAAAAACATTGAAGATTAAGTTAACTGTCAGGCAATCATTGGTAACATTTGGTATGTTAATCGTCGCGGTCCAAGCGCGGGAGAGGCGCGAGCATTGTTTTTTTAAGGCACGCCCGCTTTCGGGAGCGCTCGCGCCGGTCGTTAGATGTCCTTGAGAAGGTCCGAGTCCAGCCAACGGGATGAACAGGTTGGACACACGGACAGACGGACGACTAGCACAGTTAGCCGCCGCCGCCGTAACTGGGTCACCCTATATATATAGTGAAGTTCAAGGCGCAACACTCATTGCAAGTTTAACTCGCGTCCGAGCAACACGCACTTTCACCGGTGATAAGCTACCTCGTGGAAGACAGTGTATCAGTGATTCAGTGATTGCCAGTTCCGGAGCCAGATAAAGGTAAGTCGTGTTTTTGGCTTGGACAGTGAGTGCATTGGCGACTGTGAAAGTTTAACGGGACTGGACGTATCAGGGTGGTGACCACGTGATCTGCATTGTTATCAAATTTATGGTGATGTGATACCTGTGATGATACAGTTAACTATTATATGTGTATTTTGAAAATATTATTAGTGGAATTAATTTCTGCAAAAGCTTTCGAATCATCATAGAAGTACCGTTGTACATAGGTACCGAGTGGTGTTAGGGTATTTATTTTTTGGATTTATCAACATAATTTTGAATTTATTGTATTTTACATTTAAATATATAATCTGTTTCATTGAATCCCATATTTATTATAATCCGATTATGAAAACCGTGTAAAAATAAAGACATATTAGTAATAAAACTAACAGTATATAAGTACCGTTTGCGTAGGTACTATACGTTTCTCAATAAAGAACATATTGCTGCTTTAATTATAACTCATACGAGTATGGTTGTTACACAAATACACATACAGTAGGCATCTAAACAGAATATACTGATATCAAGATTTCAAACCAGCCCAAAAATCTTCTCAACCGTTGGTCCTCTCCTAATATCTTTCTAATTGTAATTACATATTTAATAAACATAAATTAATTAGTAGTCACAACAATTTTTTTTTTCGCGTCACATATTAGTACAAAAAAAACATATCAAAACAATAAACATATTATAAAAAACTATTAATTTAGTAATTATTATATTTATATGTATTTTTGCTGCATTACGTGGTAGAGCGGAAGTTACTTAAAGTATAAAAAATACAACTTTCTCTAAAGCATCGCGTAGGTATGCATGCACTGACATATATAGTTCATTATAACTTGGAGGAAACAAAACTATGGAGTACTACGAAGGTGAACATTAGCGTATTCATCTCACTACCTGTCAAGACAATGCAATTTGGCACACAAATTCACGGCACTTAAGCGCTCGTCAACATTCTTTTCACTGTCCGTTTTAGTCATGTAAATAAAAACCTTCACTTTCCAAAATAAGAAAATGGACGTCACAAATATGCGACAGCCGTGGATTGGACACGGAGTGGAACAATACGGAGAGCCAATTGGGTCTGAGGTAACTTTACAAAATATACATAATAGGAATAAATGTTTTTTTAATGTACAGACACTTAACATTTTTTGGTTTTGTTATTATTCGTGACTTACATACATTGCGAAACTTTACGTTTTACTAAACTCCGTTTAACCATTCCTGTATCATGGACATCATGGTGGTTGATCCTGATTTAGGCCCAGCACACATGGTGAAACGCAACTGCAACGAAACCCTTTTGAAATTTAAGGTTTGAAACCAGTTTCAAACGTTTTCCACACACGCCGCAACCTAAATATGATGAAATTAGTCACAATCATTCCGATTTTGAGACCAGACAGACGTCTCCAAAATGTCTAGTTCAAGTGACGAAGAAGTTTTGGTTCTGTATTTGTATCTTCGACAAAGAAGGTGGCGTAAAAGAAGAAGTATGTGGTTACATCCCTACATTGAGCCCATGCTTTATCAGTCTCATTCTTGCGAAAGTAGCTTGAAAGTGTTTTATTGTACAAGTAAGGATGCTTCTCAACTTCCAATACGAATTTAATGTTTTTATTTTCGTCGTCAGCCATTTTGTCGAACAGAAAAGACGCCAAATCCGTCACGAGTTTCCTGCACGCTGGTTTCAAAGCAACTGATCTGCAACGCGTTTCAAACCGGTTTCAAACTAGTTGCGTTGTATGTTGTCTCTCAAAGGTACCTATGGCATAAACTCAAATGAAACTCAAAAGTAACTAGTAGTTGCAGTTTCGTTGCAGTTGCGTTTCACCATGTGTGCTGGGCCTTAGACTCACCCGAAGCCGTTCAGGGATTTTACCGATCTTTTATAAAAAAGACCTTTACAATTTAGACACTGTCTCATTGACAAATTCTATTACGTCGTGACCAGCACACAAAAGTATACGCAACTAATGCACACCTTACATCATGACTTTATGGCTATTTCGCTTTCTCATATTACGCCGTTTGTAAACAAAAGGTGACTAGATGGGTATAAGTGAGGGCTATATGATACGTGTGACAGGTTTCTGCAAGTAATTAAAAGTCTTGAAACGTGAACTGGCTGTCGAAAGTGGCGAGGAAAGCTGTTGCGATCGGAATGGTCAATAGCAACCGGCGGCTTGCGTGCCCGCCGCTTGTAGTTTCTCACACACTCGTCCATTGCAACTATCCAAAGAAATGTTTACATTTCCTTTGGCGTACGACGTGTGGGTATAAATTAAAGCAATTAATTATAGCTGTCGATTAAAGTAACGCGGCAAATCGTGTGCAATTGTAATTGGTCCTTGCAGGCAAGACAAAAAATCACAATACATCACAGAAAATGCCAAACTTAAAGTTATGTAACAAAATGTATAAGTGTACTCGTAGATAAATATATCATGTGTCTTAATTCATTGACGCTTTGCTTGCCTCATAAACATCCAAGGAAAGTTATAGAGATCTGAAGATAATGTTGTGTAATGAGAAATTGAATTATAAACCGGAGTTAGACTCATTTAACTTTGAGAATGACTAAGACTAAGAATATGTTCAGAACAGAACAGTACTGCAAAACATTACGGCTTTTGGTTGAAAACTTGGGATATCAGATAGCATAGCAGCGTTATTAATAGAACATAAACCCGTGCCAAAAAAAATCCAAGTTGAATGCTACCATCAGAACGTCGGACATCATAAAAAAGTTACAGAGTTAAAACGTCACATACTCTTCAGATAATCGACAATAGGCACTCAAACGACTTATGTCACCCATTCAACCACTGAACATCAGTAGGTACCTAAACCTGGAAAAATGCTGCTTAATCGGTTATGGATTATGTAACAGTATGGTTGAACAACAGACGAGAGTTAGAGATGATGTCCGGCAAGGAAGAAAAAAAGAAGCATCACAATTCAAGTGTCATTTGAATTTTAATTAACATAAGAATTTTTAAAAAAATGCAGGGCAATCGTTTTATCCTGCATTTTGTAAGGCACTACCAAGTAGGCCTACATATTTAATAAAGATTTCCTGGATGAATAAGTCATGTGGAGAAACGCATGCTTATTCTGTGATAGGGGGGCGCGTAATTCCATTATGATATCGGGTTTGCGTGACAAACGAATATGCAAGTACCGCCCCTAAGATTATAAAACAAACTAGCTAATTAACCGACAGTGATGGTCTGGTACCTATTTATCTTAACAGGATCTTTATTTTTATATGACAAACGTTTATAGTTTATTGAACTGAATCTCTCTTACATGAGCCGGAAGTGCCAATCCGGAACTAATACTCAGTGCATGAATAGCTTTTACAAACCAGTGTTGTAAACCCATATTTTAGTCACCCATCGTGATGACATCGCGTTACATTAATATTATCATCTAGAAACAGGCACTGAATCACTGGTCGTACCATACCCAAAAAAACTTTAAAGTGAAAGTTGTAGCCACGCGAGAGGCATCTTGTCATTCAGCGTTGGGTAAGCGAAGCGATTTTAATACGAAAATTATACACCGGCTTCTTTTGTATAGCCTTATTGACTGTTTCTGATCGTGTCTACCTACACTGACATGAATATTATAAGTAGGTACAGGTACCTCTAGAATCAGTTAGGTCACAAGTAGGTAGCCATCTTCCGTATTGAGTAGAGTTTTTATGTATGTAATAAGTAGGTAAGGTGCCAGCCGCTATTGAACATGTGCATCTAGAATCTGATCAGTGGTACCGTTGGATCCACATCGGGAGCGTGGTACGGTTAGCGGCGCACACGCATCTGATCGCGTCCGATCTAGCGAGACCGTCTGTGGCGCGTGCTATCCGTTGGTTCCTCGGAATTTCCTCGCAAGAATTGTTAATCTCTTTTCATAGTTAGGTATGATTGCAAAATTTTGAGCTTAATGTTTAACAATCAAGCGCAAATTAACCAACTAAGAGGTTGTGCCATCAACATCATCATCTGTTATTTGATTTGAAACAAAGATCAATTAGACATTATGAATTATGAACTGAAGGAAAGGAGGATAGAAGCTTTTAAAGTGTAAATACCTCTCTAACATTCTCTTCTCGACCAACATCTTGAAACACTCACTAAGTGTTGGATCAAGGGTCAGAGTCAGAAGACGGTAATCCTGGACACGTTGCACATAGACCGGATATTTCTTTTTCTGCAGCCCTAACCACGATATTGTTATAGGTCTGCAATATGTTAAAACAATGGACATTTTAGTTTTAACTTGGATAAAATTAAAAAAACTAAATTATTTTGGACCCATGTGTAATGCTAAATCCCGTGCATTTTTGCCCATTGCTTTTTTTTAATAAGTTAATTGATAAAACCCTAATAAGTCTAATGTTCATCATCGGTAACATGGTTATACTTGTTTTTTAAATGACAAGGTGCATTAGGTACCTACTGATGCTAAATTGTTGAAGTTGTATTGTAGGAATGCCAATTTTACTTGTATACCTACATGTTTAGTCGTACGACAAATAAATAAATAAAACGGGAAATTGTCGTGAAAATTATTGGAACAGTTCGACTGTCACAGTGGAAATTATAAATAGATGTGCACATTAACATATGTAACTCATATTACGACTAAGTTATGTTCACATCCGCGTCGAAAACACGCACCGTTACTGAATTGTGCAGTTTTAGAAAGCGGATTGCACGCTGGACCAGACAGCAGCGAAAAAAGGAACCAAAAAACGACTCCACGGAAACGAGAAAACGTTCTAAAAATGTTCATGAACATTGCCCACTCTGTAGAACGACAGATACTGTCTCACAGACGCTACGTACCTACATCGAGTTACAAAAGTAATATTGTCGGAGAAACTGATATTTCCACAGATAATTTACAAAGAAAGTGGAGTGTTGAAGACAGAACTGCAGGTCCAAAATTAGAAAAACGTTAACCTTGCACGGAGGTGGCACACACGCCACCGGCCTGTCTCGCTTTCACCCATCACCATGTTTGCCGCGCCTGTTACTCTGTTCTGCGTTATTAGACAATATAATTACATATACTGTAATTTTCAGAGATGATTTCAATGTATTTAAGTGGATTGTTAAAACGCGTTTTGTAATAGTATATCACCATTTTTTTCTTCATCTTAAGGGTTACCCTGGACATTTAGCAACTCAATGGAGCCTGGGGTGCGCGGCAACATAATCCCAACCCATTATAATCAATTTATCGGCGATAGAAAATAACCAAAATAGTGTTAGTACCTACTCGTAAACTTAAAAAATTATCAGTTATATACTTCATCGGCACATTTTATGGTAGCTCGCTTGATAAATATCTCCGGTACGTGGTTTGCACATATTACAGATCAATTTATATTAATATTGAAAACATGTGACGCTATAGTTAATCTCTCAATAAAAAGCTTGAGAATGTATGCCGTTAGCGAGATCCGCGTCGATTGAAAGTGAGGTTAGTTTCCCGCGCGATGCACCGCGAAGTTCAGTCGCCTGCGCAGGTTACTGGGTCAAGAGGTCGATGCCATTTCTACCCGTGCTTCAATCCTATCGATAAGCCCTTCACCGTAAGAAAGCGGTTTCGCCTGGGGCAAAGAGCGAGTTATTTGCGTCCCACCTGATACTTAATCATAACATTTATAATATATGACCCCCACAAAAACATTATAAGCCATGAGCCACAAAACTCTAGTCTCATCAGAATAATTTATGTACTTTCTTATATTTAATAAGAATTACAGAAAACGTTGAGACTAGAAAAGACTAGAAAATGTAAAAACTTTACTCACTTCCTGCTTTCTCCCTACAAAGTTCGCATTTGTATGTGCATCGCGCATTTTCTAAGTTACGTTGACGAATGGATCTTTGTGTGCTCAACAGTTGTAGCTAAACAATGCGCCTCAACTAGGGAGTAGCTATATAAATAAACGTACGTATGTGGTTTTATGAGTAAATAGTAACAAGGCATACATAAAACATAAGCAATGGCCGGCCAAGACTAGCGACAACAAATTTCTCCGGAGAGAATCTCAACGGACGCGCTGTCACCGGCCACCGGCGCGCAGCCACAGCGTGTTTACGTGTGCAATTTGCTTTCAATTGACAACCGAGACAAATAGGCTAGTCATTCTATAGGCAATCCGCTGTAACAATGCTAAAGAGCCACTTGAGTGTATATCAGCGTAAAATCTTATCGCAAAAACCCAAGTATCGAGACCAGAAAATAGGCCACAGTTTTCTATTTTATTAGACATTTAAAAGCCAATATCACGTATAAGCAAAAAGTCACTACAAAGTGAGTAAAGTAAGCATGATGCAACATCAGTAACGCGGCCAAAGCAGGTGAAAAATCACTCGCTTTTATCGGTCAAAGAAAGTAGACCGCAGAGGCCGATTCGTGACCGTTAGTGCTTAATAAGTAGTCAACACAACTAATTTCCGTCAATTTTTATAACTAGCACCTTATTCGAGTGGTCGGGTGTGAGAAGCGACATATAACTAAACTACAGTTAAAGAAAACCGGGTTAATATCACTAGGCTAGAATGGTTAGAACATAAAATAAATATATTATATGTATCAATATGCAGTGTAACGGTACTAAAAATAATATGCTAAATATTATCTTTAATTTCCAGTATATGTTTATATACGTAAACGGGTAAAGTCATGTTACTTTATTTACTGCATCAAATGAACGTAACCGTCCAAGTTTTAATCTCGTAATAGCCACACTTAACCCATTAGTTTAATAGGCATCCTCTAATTAAGAGAGGCAGCCAGCATCCTCGTAAAAATGCACCGAAGGCAGTGTAGGGGGCTACTTTCTAAGCAACTCCAAACGCAGGCAATCAATTCGCGCGAATCACTCATCAGAACACTTTCTAATCGACAACGTTCATTGCGCTAACGTATAATTAAAGAATAGTTTACGTAGGTTTTTTTTAAATTAATATTTTTATGCGTAGTATGTAAACGGTTTTATTTCCGCACCTTACCTCTACCTTCCTTCACTTACAATTGTATCCTTTGCCCGCAGGATGTGTCAGAAGATCGCAGGCTGGGCGCTTTTAGCCCTGATTAGTTCATCGTCGATTCTTCAGACGATCGCGTACCCTCAGCAACACGCTCCCCTCATCTCACAGGTACATACCTACTCATATTATGAAATTACTCTCATTACTTACCTCTTACTGTTACCATGTTTGGAATATTTAATTGCAAGCCGGATTCATGAAAAGTATTGCGTAATCATTATTCTAGCTGGCACGAAATTGTTCACATATTAATGTGTTGCTCTTTAATAAATGTACTTATACTTATAAAAGATTTTTTTTGTTAAGACCACAATGGTGGCAAACAAGCATACGACCTCGCTTGATGGTAAGCGGTCACCGCAGCCTATTTACAATACCGAGGCATCATTCACGCGTTGCCGACCCCGTAAAAATCTCTTTACACCCTTTTTGAAGAACCGAGAGAACTGTAGTCTACTACTAAGTTTCCCATATAAAATAAAGTTAGCGAGACTTGCATTAACTTAGTCCGATATTTTTTTCCAGTCAACAAGTAATGTCCGGACACAAAACCCGCAATACTACAGCAACTCGTTGCCACTACAACATGGGCAACAGGCGCAGGAGCGAAAATTCGCGGAGAAGCCCAACGCTCTCAAGAAAGTCGCGCTCGACGACATCGACGATATTCAGAACAACTCCATCTCCGATGGTGGCTTCTCTTGGTCCAACATGCTTGGTAAGGAGTATAGTTATCTTCCAGGTGATTTGATTTGACTACTTTCTTATTACGCTTGCTTCTAGATAGTCAATCCGCATGTGAACTTTAGTTAAGGCGAAATAATAAGAAGGATTAAATTTCAGGAATGATAAAACCATTTTCAGGAATGATAATGCAAATGTTGTTCAACCCCGGTGGCACGGGCCCAAACAAGAGTGACAGTATCGACACGGATTCGTCCTCTGTGTCTCCATGGGCCAACCTGTTCTCGATGGGCCTCAAGATCCTGACGGCCATCCTCGGCGGAGGCGCTTCCAGCGACGGTATCGACAAGGTCGACAATGGCTCCTCTCCCATGCAGGTACAGAACGCAATATTTTATACGTTGCAAGAACACAACATAATTGCCAATTAATCGAAGTAAATCATTTATTTGAAAGCATCACGCAATCTAGAACAATGGGCCATATATCCTTATCCACTAACATCATTTCTGTAGATATATCTTCGGTCACTGTAATAGTGTAATGGCACTTTGCAAGGTTACCCTCACCCGTAGAACTGTCATTTAGCATCCATTGCGTAGTTTTATAGAAACCCTAATACACATTCAATAACTACAACCTTCACCTCCAGGGATAATCTCAAAGAATACATATTTTTTTACTTGCTTTAAAAGAAACAGTTAAATGAGAAATATTTTCCTTGAGGTTCTCCCGCCATTTAAAATGTAAATAGTCAAGTACGGTATTGGAACCGGTATCGCATCTCGCTTGCTTCAGGGTATATTGGCTGCGGTACTGTCGACGGTGCTCGGTGCAAAAGATCCTGACCAGGTCGCCTCCATGGCAAAACAGGCTGGAGAGGTACGCGCCCCATCCTTCCTATCCTTTTAATATGTGCAGTTTGATATGCAAATAACCAATGTAGTATCAGGTAAAGCCAGGAAGTACGATGGATTTGACCCGATTTCCAAATTGATCTACATGTTTTTCGCTGCTTATTCTCAACTGGCTTTGCTCTTAATAAATTCTTGCTGTTTGCAGTTCATCAACATCGTAGTGAACCTGTTGGATGCCCTCAAGACATCGTTCTCTCACCGCTCCCTGGCCGCCCGTTCCATGGGCCGTAAGGACTCCGTCAGTGACGCCGCCATCGCCGGCATTGCCATGCTCAAAACCTACGTCAGATCCTTCAACACTAGCGACGATAAATGCCTTCAGAAATACGTATGCGACGCAAACAATGAGTGTGCTGCTGATATCGGACCTAAGAGCGTTTTCTGCCAACTTGGAACGTGAGTAAATATAATGTTTTTCAAACATTCAAAATAAAGCGACATTTTCAGCTTCTCTAAACTCCGTCAATCCGTCATGTTCAGGCGAGTCGAAAATTACCATGTAGGTAGATGTAGATATTGTAGATGTAATGTAGGGATGCTCGGCCGAACTCAGGCGGGCTGTCGATCGCTTGTTGTAGACATTCAGATCTCTATTATTATGTATCTACTATTATTATCCCTTTCTAAAATATTCTCTTTGGATTTACTTTGTTTTTAAGTACGGTAGGGTTCTAATTCTGCCTCGGACACAGTTTCTAGTAGGTAAAGCTAGTTTAGCCAGCCAAGTTTGTCCCAAAAAGCTATATTAAACAAAATATTAAATTTATTACTTTAAAATAATGTTTGTTAAAATTTTTTTTTTCAGATACGCTGCCAGCTTCGTACTCGAGAGGCAATCAAGTGGTAACTTCAACGACTTCTATGAAGCTGGACGCCGAGGCCGTGGTGGCTTCGACTGCCGCCAAATGTACCTCGAATGCAACGAAGTTTAAGGCCAAACAAACAGCAACCCCATATTAATTATGAATCGCCAAATCAATTGAATATAGTCCAAAACTTTAACTTCAAAACAATGAATACAGAATCCGAATTAATTTTAACGTAATCTACCATTTATTGCTTGTAAAAATTTACGCGATTGTGCAGTTTCTGCTGCATTTCAATTTCATAATCATAATGTATGTTTTTTTATCTAACGATGAAACAATGTACACAAGGGTATAATTTTAGTTTGCCATGCCTAATTTTTAATGGCGTGATACTTTCGTATCCCATCGCACAGGCTAAGACGCATCGAGTGTAGTTTTCTATTAATTTATTTAATTTATTTATTTAACTTATTCTAGAAGTTAACGAGTAGAGTTGTAATATATGAAAACAAAGAATACCTGTATCTTACTGGTCTGATAACCTAACTTTTGACGACCCAGCGACTTGAGCATTATAAAAAATTGGCATAATGTTCAGTGGTAAAAGATCTATGTGTTAAACAATTACAGTTCCGCCAATTTCTCGATAAATAATGACTGATGTAAAAATCTGTGTGATATAAATCATTTGTATCACTAAATAGTTTAGTAATAGGTTTGTATGTATTTAATGTGTGTTGTATGATTGAGGACGTCCTTGTGTGCATGCGAGTGTATAATAAAAAAATAAATTATTACATGTTCTTATTATTCAACATCCCGAAAACTATTATCTTCAATTTGGTTGCCACTAAAACTTTTTGAGCTTTGGAATAAAATAGAATATGGTAACAGGTGGAAAATCCCTCTTAAATTTTAATGATAAACGCGGATACCCTCTTAAACATTTTTAAACAAGGATCAAGATAATATATTTTTATTAACTTAGAAACCTTTAGGTCTCTATGGGTTTTCGTTTGTATTAAACAGGTTTCGCGTTAGAAATTTAAAACTAATAAATTAAATCTTATTTATACATTGTGATTGTGAAACTTGTTGATATATCTCCGTGTAGTTAAAAAATATAGTTACTAATTTCTAGTAAATCAATACAATCAGTTCAACGTATCAAACTCTTAAGAGGGTTAATTTAACTTTTCGTGTCTTGAAGTTAGGTAAACGGTTCGACTTAATAAGGATAAAATATCAAGTCAAAGGTTTTGGTTTCTGAAGGGAAGGGCATTTCATTTCATGTTCAAAAGGATTATAATATTTATAATAGTATAATCGAGAGCAGTTGAGTTACGTATTATGTTGAACTTTAAATTACTTTAAATCGAGCACTTAAGATACCGCTACACTAACGTTTGTCACATCTAGAGGGCAACTTGATGCGTATCAGAGCAGAATAATGCACCCGCAGCGCGCGCGCATCTCGTCAGTCCTTTGACGTCCGCATAGCGCTGACACGCGTGTGACAGTGTGACAGGAGTACTGACAGGAGACATGACTGTGGGAGACATGTTGTCGTCGTACATGGGAGTTGGGACGAAACATCTCAGTGAAAGGTAGGACGGCATCAACATTTAAAAATAATGGGTTTTTTATGACTTTTGGGTGGGTAAACCATGCAACATAAGCCCGAGTAAAAGCATGTTAATAAATCGTTTCACTCATCCGTAACAAATTAAGATAGTTAGTTTTGTACTTAAATACATTTTTATGACTTGCACATTCCCCTAAGCGAAGGGATGAATGCGACAAAATAGGTATGAATTAGGAAACTTGGAGAGTGGTAAGTAATGGAAAGGCTTGACGTCATAGTAAAGTATCATTTTGTAACGAGAGTTTTGAGCTGAAAATGCGAGTATCAGACTATAACACTAATTTGTGACTTTGTTAAGCTTTTACGCAATTGATCCTTTATCAATATTTGTTCCTCACAACGAAATAAATCGATTGATACCATAAATAAATAAATAAATCGTCTCGCTTATTCACCACGCAGACAGGTGCGTCATAATTATGTCAGCAGCATTGTGACTTGTGTTTAATATAATCTTACATAAATCAACCCAGTACTACAGTAAGCTCAATAAGGCTTACTATAAGACGACGATACATATAATAAATACTTAAAACATAGATGACCTATATAACCCAAGTTAGAACAAATATCGGTGATAAGATAAACAAACAAATAAATGCCCTTGCCAGGATTCGACCTGAATTGCGAAATTAAATGTTTTTTTTGGGTCTGGTACCATAATATTTTCGAAGACTTACGTCATTAATGTAATATTACTACTACTTAGTTACAAAAGGATAAACTTTATTGCGCTACTTACAAGGCAGCGGACAGCAGTGAGTGATGCACCTTCACGGCGAGCGGTGCCCTGACTCGGCTTAAAAATGGGTACCAGAGCTTACCCAAAACATGTCGCCTAGCGCGATATAGGTACACATGAGCTCAACTGTTTGTAACTAAGTAAGAGTTACGTTATTCTACGTTTTCCAACATAATTGATACTAACGCATGCATTGCATTTGGGCATTTTTACTTATGTAACTGCTTACCATTAACGGCTGATAGCAGGCGTGAATTAAACAAAACTTGAGTCGCGCTTTAACTTATAAATAAAAAAATAATAATTTATGTATTACTGTGCTAGGTATTCAGACTACGCGCAGCCTTCCCATGACCAGCACGTAATCTACGGGTACGAACATTCGCAGCCATCGCATGGACATGTCGCCTATTCCAAACAGTAAGTCCCTTTGACGATTTATTCTTTTTTTGGGCTGTCTGGGAAAAGCCACACTGATTAACAATATTGGAACACTCCTACCAGCGAAATTGATTGAAGAGGGTTCACCAGAATCCGACTGTAAAAGCTAATGGGAGTATTGTCGCTCTTATCGGGTCACGCTGGGATATCTCTGAAGTCTTGGTTCCCGAAGACTTCAGAAATATCCCAGCGGCAGCAGAGAAGAAGAAGCCTGCCGGAGAGGCTCCATCGATTCCATTGTGTGTCACATAATCTCGATTGGCACTATTCATCAAAAAAAAATTAAGGATTATTATAAAATAAACTCAACCTAAAATTATTTGTATTGAATGGGATGCCTTAAAATCTTCAGAAAGAATAAACATTAACCATGTTTTTTTTCTGAATCTGGTTTTACCAGGACTTATGATGAATTAAGAGAATCGAAAATGTGCAACCCGAAAAGATCCCGGCTAAAACTTCCAAATAAAGAGGAAGAAGCTATAAAAACTAGGTAACAATTGTCAATTAGCTCCGAAAAGTATTATTTTTTAATTATTGTTTAAGTATTTTTTTCTGCACATAACACTCGATTCGACGCTCGTCTGTTATTCAAGTAGCTTTAGGCAGAGTATAAGGGAATAATTTAGCAAATAAATAAACATGAATAAATGGTTCCCTTAGTTTATTTTCCTTTCTCACAAGCCTTCTTTTCTTAATAACGGCCAGGCAGGTAATACCAACGTAAAAATTGATTGTTGTTGTTCTGTTGTGCTCAAATGGCGTTGAATCCAAAAAAATACATAAAAATATGCTTAGTGGGTCGCACATCAAACTACTTTAAATCAGTCAAAATTGAACCGGTTGTAGGCAATCCATAAAAAAACAAAAGCATGGAAGTAAAGTGCACCAGGCAGTATAAGTAAGTTTTTACAGTATCAGTTAAATAGTCGGCAATTTTTTTTTTTTTGCTTTGCAGCGGCCACAGCATTCACAAGAGCAATGCAGCGATGTCGGCCCTGACGCTGCTGGCGTTTCTGTTCTTTTTGCACATCCTTCAGCAATGTCTGAGGGATCACATGACCGCTATGCAACAACCACAACTCATGGTCATGACAGGCGGCCGCGTAGGAGACGAAAACATCTCCAAAAGAGGAGATATCAAAAAACTCGACAAAAGCGGGGATATTACATCGAAGGACGAAAAATTTCAAACGGACCGCAATGAAAATGATAAACCTTTATACGAAGATGAAACTTCAGAAGATAAATATTTAATGCGAGTAATCACGGCAGATAAAACTCCGAAAACGAGAACGCAAAAATATAAACATTCTTTTAAAAGTTACGGCAACCGGAGTTCCGCTTTTCCAAAATTTGTAAGTGCCTCCAAAGACTACCATTAAAAAATAATAATCAATGGAAATAAAAAATATGTAATATTTTATAACGTTTTTATTACCTGCATGTTTAAAAATATACACCATATCACTTGAATCATAATAAAATTTAGACACTAAGCTCCTATTTTTAAATCATTTAATTTTCATTTGCACAGCGGGTTTAAGGAGCTTATTGCCTTGACTGTCCAGTTGTATAACGTCCATTTATAATACTTTTCTAACTCTGAGTGGCATGCATCAAGTATGACCGAACGTTTTTGTTTGGCATGCGATACAAATAGTACCTACACATTATTTTTTTTGGTCTACCTAAACAAGATCAAATAGTGTCACATGTTACTTTACGCTAAAACCCTACTCGGCTATGCGTAACGTTCCGAACAATGACTTAACTTCCAATAGCACTAGGTGTGCGCTGCAGTGGAAACTGGATAACAAAACTTGATAAAAAAAGGTAAAGTAATAAAAAAAATTATAATATAGTCGAAGGAGATTGGAACGTTACCCTGTAAAATTAAATTCAACCTTCATATCGTCACAAAAGCTAAAATACTTTCAGTAAAGTAAAACTTAACTCTTTTAGTTACGTTAAAATATAAGTCTACTTGCAGATATTTTTCTTAGTACATAGGAGATTTAACATTGCAGAACTAACAAAGTATGTTTTTATAAAATTAAGGGTACCTTAATTAAGTGTCGTAGATAAGCCTGTTTTTTTGTTTCTGGCAAGAAACGAGAATCAAGAAAGAAAATGTATTATTGCTTCCGATAGACTGGTGAAATTTTGGACACTATACCTTGTCAAACAAAAATATAATTACATTATTTATAACTGAGTTTTAGTTGTTGTAACATCACACCAGGAACATAAATCCAAATAAGAAGTTTCATATAAATAACGTAAACCTGTATTCCAGGAAATTAAACCTAGCCATTACACTTAATCATTTAATAAGTTGTATCACAAAGTCTACAGAGCCAAATGAAAACAGGATATATCTTTCTTGTCAGTATCTTATATATTTGCCAGTGACACATATATAACATTTTGAGACTTCAAAATAATTGTCTGAACTGTACGTCTTATGCGCAAGATTCAATGGTAACACTATACTATGACTTAATTTTTCCTAACTCTCTCAATGTACTTAGTTTGAGTGAGCGCACTAGATCCCATAGTGGGATCCGTCATGCGGTTCCAGTCCGTCTGTCCTACCACAAACCCGATGGCACGCATCTTCTCTTGCTGTCTGCTCTCTTCAATGTCCGCCCAGCGTACCTGTTTTAATTATAACATGATAAAAACTCGCGACGTTTTCTTGAACTAAATAACAAAAAAACTCACCTGTATCATCTTTTGTTTATTGTCAAATTAAAAACTTTGACAAGACGAATAAAAATTAGACGGTAAGGACTGTTTTCCAGTGTATGTAGTAATCGATATCGAACGCAAAACCACGGTTTTATAAAAGCATTTCAATTATGAAGTTTGCGTTAACTTTTGCTTTTTAACAGCAAAAAGTTTGGCAGTTAAATCGCGGAAAATATTCTGAAACGGTATTCTAAGGGCTTTTCGGTGTTTAAAAACAATACGTTATAGGTAATATGTTGTTGAACGAGTGTAAACCACGAACAACAATTGCGCCGATTATAAATGTTAGGTTATAATGAAATCGCAATGGTTAAAAGGGTAAACTTACCGTTTTCTTCCCTGGCTTAGCTGTGCTTGGTTTCCAGTCGTCTAGCTGTAGGTAGTCCTCCATGGAGACGTGCGAGGGCCGGAGCGGCTTGCTGGTGCCGTCGAGCCGAGCTGAAACAATGTACCCGGACCTTCAGCGTGCAAGTAATATAACATACATGCAAGTTTTAAATTTTTTACGCAGTTTCCAGCTTTAAATAAACAATAATAACGAACCGAACGAACACTCAGCACTCTTACTGCTTGAAAATGGAGGCCTATATATTCTCCGAAACGGGTAGCGCGAGCGACTACATAAACGTGAGTAGAGCCGTGTTTATCATTTATACAATAACAATAATGTTTAAATTTAGACGTCAGTTACAGAAAACCACATCCCAACATAAACTTTTTTTTCCGTCAATCAAGTGACATACGAGAATCTTAATTTCTCCTTCAGTCTTGAAAGATAGCATGAATGAAAGAGACGAAACGGCATAGAAAGAAGTATGTACTTGATAGTAAGATCGATAACTTAGGAATGAAAGGAACTTAAGTATTCCACGATTTATTAATTGTAATATGTGTCTACCTACTTATATAATACGGGTCACATAATTTCAGGTGCGATTAAAGTAAAATAGATACGGAAAATTTGTAAAACATAAGCATAATGAAGTATCTGTTGGTTAAGTGAATATGATCGTCATTTCAATCAGTAAAGATTCAAAAAATCGAAATAGTACACTTTCATTGCAAGGCATAATTAGAATAATATACTAGATATAACTTGAAAAGGGGGCATTCCTTGGGAGGATGTGTATCAAGTTCCCATTCGCTTCATAGGTACATAATACAAGGTGGAAACAATTCAAAAATCGTCCGTACAACGTACGGAACCATTTGGTTAGTTTTATACAAAGAAGTGACGTCGGTAGCCCAATCTAGAACTTTGACGCGCTTTATCTATGTGTTATACTATCTCTACAATCAGAATTGTGATGATGACAAATACATCATAGGCTTCAGAGGCGGCGCGTCCATAAAGCTAATTTTCCCACAGTTCAACTGTTTTCCTTGGGCTCATGAAGAAAAGGCAAAGCTATATTGGCTCCGCTGTTGCCTAAGAAAAAAATTGATTCGCCGCTACTAGTAGTCTTACTGAATGTTATTGTAACGTCGTGAATCTAATTTATTTTCGTTATACTAGAGCCTATGTTAGTATGTATTTCCTACAACTTTTCTTATTTGCTAACAGTAATTGTAATAAAATGTAATTAAATTATTAAATCACAACCAGTTTTCCTGTAAAATAAAAGGTCTAAAACTAAAAACTTCAGAAAAATTATAATAAACGCACAAATAACCTACCTAGTTGTGCCGCGTCATCCATTTTCTCCCACTTCGAAGTAAAAGAGCTTTCAACCTGTGACGGGGCAGTAGATACCTTTACACGAGTCTTAACAAAGGCTGGAATAAAAGTTATTAGCCTAGCCTATTCTACACAAACATTGAACCAATTATCAAATACAGCCGAACAACACGATACAAAACCATCCCATCATTTCCATCCCTTTATTTAATAAAGAATGGAATTCTATGTCACTCGAGAGTCGGCAAAAGACGATGGAACTCCGCACAAAAATTTAAATCCTATTATTAGCTAGTGTGTAGATAAAACGTAATATTTTCAATTTAAATTAAAAACTTTGTCAGCACGAAGGGCATTAGAGTGCAGCTAGTATCAAAAATAAGAAACATAACTATAATCAACATAGCAATGAGGTCTATCGTTTGTTATCAAGTTACACCGTTAAATTCTATCAACATATACAAATAAGACGACGTTTGAAACGCAGACTTTACTAAAGCGTACGTTACTATATCGCCATTGGTATAATAACGCGCGATAGTTCTCATTTTTTAATTTGGTTAATAGACAATTTTAATATATTAAAAAAAATTTAAGATCTAGTCGTGATACCGACGGAGCTCAGGCGAGCCCTCACCTCAGGTTCCTGCGTATCTTCCATAATGATAACATCATCCGCGTCCTCCATCTGCACCTCAGTAATCGCCCCGCTCTGTAACAGCGTGGTGGCGTCTAGCTGGATGTGGTGGTCGGGGGTCGGGAAGAACCGAGTGGTTATCACTTGTATATCACCTAACGTCCGACCGTGGATATTCCTCTTGAAACATATCTGAGAATCCAGCTCCATTGTACAAATGTACACCTAAAAATTACGACTAATTAGACACGTATTTCTAAAGAGATGAGTTTAGATAACTATTAAAATAACTAACCTGGAAGCCTTGTTGTCGAGCAAAGTTCCATATATCGGCGTAACTTCTCAGTGTGTCGTTCACTGCGTCGTATATCAGAAAATTGAAGTAACCGTCAGTCAATGATCTTTTAAATGCTCTTTTCAGGGAACTGACGTAAGTTTCTTCAGACGATGCGTCATATTCATATTTTAAAGATGGTTTCTTGACCTGAAAAACGGTATTTATTAACTAATGAATTATCCAGTTCAGAGACGTCTATTGCTAGTTCAGTAGGGGACAATCAGTGGCAGGCCTTAGGGCTTCCCCAATATATGACTTGTATCATGGGGTGTAGCCAGAAACAAACATGACAAATGAATTACATTTTAAATAATTTTGAAAGAAAATGAAGATGTTAATCAGTCAGTTTTTTTAACCAAAAAAATTACTCTTAGTGCGTTTGCAATACATACTATTTTGCCCGTAGTGGGATCTTTTTCTTCTATTTCCCCCTCCTGCATGAAATAGTCGTCAATGGACATGATCCGAGCTGTCCCGCCGTGTTCCGCTTCACGGTCTCTAATTAGTTTTGCTAAATAAGATTTACCGCTGCCTGGCGGACCTGGAGAATAAAATAATGGATAAATAAAATGTATCCAACAAAAAAAAAAACTGAACGTAACATATTTAAAAAAAAATTGAGAAACTGTGTTAAAATCACGAGTTATATGGATCTAAGTCGTTTCAATAATACACACACATACCTCTTAAAATAATAACTATTTTCTCCGGCCTGATCTCCCGGCCTGGAGACTCTAATATATCGTCGATCATTACAATGTGCTTAGGGGTTCCATTTTTTTTCTCCGTTTCTTTCGATTTCTTTGACGAGGTCTCGCTAATGTTGCTTTCCTTGCTGCGACCTCTTTTACGCGAGTCCCTGTCACGACTCCGGCTGCGATTCCTGCTGTCATGGCGGCTGTCGTCGTTGCGTAAATCTCTCTGTCTATAGAAATCTTCACGATCTCTCTCTCGCTCCCGCCCTCTGTCTCTACTAAAGTCGTCGCGTCTATGAAGTCTGTCGCCGTCATCGCGTCTTCGCTCATCGTACCTATCATCGGGCCTCCGTCTATCATCATATTCGTCCCTAGGAGGCCCTCTGACATCCCTGTAGTCATCTCTAAAGTCTCTGAGTTCATTTCGTATTTCTTCCCTAGGATATCGACGTTCGATATGCCTTGGCGTATAATCTCTAGAGTTATCTTCAGTGGCAAAACGATTTTCTGAATAATCATTTGGAGCGAAACGGTTCTCTCTATACACGTCGCCCGATTCGTATCTTCTGGGTTTCCTTTGAAATAATTCATCTGCTTCCTTTTCGAAATCCCTTTGCTTTATGTTATCATCCTTTGATTTGTGATTGTAGTCAAACATATGGACGGGTTCAATAAATTCACGAGCTAAAATAAAAAATAATAATTATGGTTTAGGAAATATTTTAAATATATTTTATCGCATGTAAACACATCGGATTAAAGGTCAAACATAGGTATGACACGTTTATTTAACTATATTTAAGATTAGGCAAGTGCATGGTTAAAGCACTGAAGAATACCAATTTCGCCACGGGAGCCTGTCTCTTAAAGTTGAATGCCGATAAATACACAGATTAAAATTTATCGACATCAAAATAGCCTCTTTGAGCCAAAACAGATCTTTGATGCATAGAACATAGAAATTAAGAATTTATAAATAGTCGAAGGCACAAAATAATAGGAAAAAATGCTGTACCCTAACAATACTAATAACAATACTACTATCTAATTACATAATATGATAGTTTATTTACTGAATATATATAATTGAAGAATGAAATTGAATAAATACATTTCTCTCACCTTTTTGTAGGATTTAAAAAAGTAATGCAAGTACAAACAGGTAGTTGTATACTGTAGGTGAAAATCACAAGATCGGCACAGACAGACTGCAGGAATAGCTTAATAACAGAGGCCGTTATGGATATAAAAATAACAGTAATATAACCTACCGAACAGGTTGCCTGGCAGAGATCGCTTTGGAGCGCTAATATCGCCTAGATTTTAAGTTTCTCATGTTATTTTTTTATAAATAGTACAAAATAGTATAGATACTGTACCTTTGGTTTTACTGTTTTGATCATGTCATAGAGCCATAAATTAAAGAGAGGCATAGGGATCCTAAACAATTTCATATACATTACAGTATTGAATAACAAGTATGTTTATTCAATTTATAGAAAGTAGTCTATAGATATAACACGATTACTGCAGTCCCATAAAGATGTTAACGATGGCGCGGGCGATATCCATCGAAACATCAAGTTTTCAGATAATCAAAAATATAGCTCAATTTTCAAAAGCAACAGCCCTAACTTCTCTTGCTCTATTAACTTGCCTAATATTTCTTGTACCAAAACAATCAAACAAAACTTAGCTGAATACAGAAACTCTTTTGAATAAAAAAATGTTACAAGATTTAATTACCTTTCAATCTTAGAGGTTTGTGCTCATATTCAACAATAATAGATGGAGTAAATAATGGTTCTTCCCTCCACTTCGGGCGCGCCGGCTCTGGTAGCAGTGGTGGGGCAGCTTGAATATTCATTGGTTGGCTGTTCATGTCCTGCAGACCTCTGTTATCATGAAGTCGCCTAGAATAATCGTTCTGATTATCGTAACCAGGCACGCCTGCCATGAGGGGCGTTGGTGGAGGCATATTAGGTCTCATTGGCCTCATAGTGTCGGGCGCACCCCTAGGAGATCTCCTATTAAAATCATCGTTTTTATAGCCATGAGAATCTTGCATCAGAGGTCGAGGATTATTTTGCATGTTAGGTATGTTGGGCCTCATAGGAGGTTTTTGTTGCATGTTTGGAGGGTGCATATTTCTGTCATTATATGGATCAATTGACATATTTTCTCTGTCATTTCTTCTTGGTGGATAATGAGGACCCTGCTGAGATTGATCAGGATAGCCAGGACCTTGACGATTGTAGACCATGTTTGGGGGAGCATTACTAAACTGTGCATTAGGTCCTGGATTTCTATCCCATTGATTATTAGGTGGAGCACTAGTGTTAACCATACTGTTATTAAATGAAGCATTTGGAGGAGCATTGGTATTATTCATATTATATGGAGCATTTGGTGGAGGGTTGGTGTTATTCATGTTGTTGTTATATGGAGCGTTTGGCGCAGCAATGGAATTATTATATGACGCAATTTGTCCGTAAGGTCCTTGCCTATTAGGAGTGGTAGGAGGTGCTACTTGATCCCGAACCATTGACAGAATATTCATGATTTTTTCATCTCCAAGTATGTTGTTAATGCCTTTAGAAATGGTTGTAAGGTCAGGTTGGTGGTTCCCAGGCTTTGGTGTCTCGTCAGTTATATCAATAACCTCTGGCTTTTGAGTCTCTTTGTCTTCTGGAACTAAATCCAAACCAGGAATGCCTTTAGCCGATCCAGCTCCAGGCAAAAAGTTTGAGTTCGAAATAGGCTGATGTGAGCCTGGGGAATAGTCACCCTCGTCCATATTCTGAACCACATAAGTGTCCTTAGCTTCATAGGAATTATATCTGTCTTGTGGGTCAGCACCTTTAACATTGGCTTGATTATAACCTTGTTGCATGTTGTTGTATGGTGGAAAATTTCGATTGTCTTGGTAATTTTGGGGATTGCTTTTGTAGTTTTGAGATGACATTTGATTATTGGGTCTATAGTTTTGATGTTCTTGGTGTTTGTATTGGTTGCTGGGCTGCGCGAGATTTGATGAGCTATTGTTGCTTTGGGACTGCATATTAGGGTTACGATTGGTGTTGATATTTTGCTGAGGAAGAGCAGTGGATGAATTACCTGTTGAGTCACTGCCTGCAGCTGGAGCAGTCTGCCCCAGCAGTCGAGCCCTCTTCTGTTTCATCACCTGCCGACGCTCTAGCAACTGTGCCCTGCAAGTTTCAAATTTTTGCTCATACTCATTATAAGCCTGCTTGTCTGGATGGTTCACATTTTCCCTCTTCCACTTTTGGATTTCTTCTTCCCACTTTTCAAACTGTATATCGAAAAGCCTTTCTTCCTCTGCCAGTTTCTTTAATGCTTCTGCATTGACTGCGGGTGGCGAAGCTTCTTGACGGTTCTCATTTCCCTGCTGCCAATTTTGAATGTTACCTGTAGGAATGCTTATATTATTAGAACTCCCTTTATTTTGAATTTGCTGTGATCCTGGGGCCGGTACTGGGTTAGGTTGTCCAAAGAGTGGCTGGTTGTTCTCATGTGGTGGTGGTGGTGGAGGATTTTCTGGTGGAGGCGGTGCTGGTGGTGGGGCAGTATTTGTAGCAGGAAGAGGAGGCGGCATCGCACCCATTGCCTGCATGGACTGCATTTGCTGTGCATACTGTAAACACATTAATAATGGTATTGAGTTATCAATATTGCTGGATAAAGTTCTAGTCACAGCAAGCAGAGTTTACGTATACTACAGTATAATTATAATATGAGACTCATGTTAAACTTAGATTTCTTCTGCAATACTATGCTTACAACTTTACAGTTTAAATAATAAAACCTGAAATCTATCATATTTTTTTAAGGTTCTGATTCTGCATATTTAGGCACATTTGCACAACATCAGAGTAACTGTTGAATTCAACAGTGCCAAAATATCAGGAACTCAAAAACACAAACAAACATAATAATACTTTTTATATAAGTATGTAAAAAGTAAACCTAAAGCCTCTTAACTTAGTGGCAACTTTGGATTAATAGCTGTTTTTGTCTTCAGTTTGTTTGTCACCAATGTCACCATATTTTACTTAACCTTTCACCGCCACATCAATTAGGTAATAAAATCTTATCAACTCCACATCAAAAGTTGCACATATTCAATCCTGACCAAAATGACAATTTGATGACTTTTTATCAAAGGTCGCAATAAGGAACTTTCTTAAGAAAGAGGTTTATAATTATCGGGGAAAAAAATAAAGGGCTGTGTGGGAATTTTACCTTGAGCAATCCTGCCAGATCTAATGCCTGTAGTCTTTCTGCCTAAATAATAGAAGTATTTACTCACAATCCCTTTTACGTCTGATTTAAGTTGAGGTACAATGAAAAATAAGCTCTAAAGGCAATATAATTTTAAATTGCATATTTAATTGTACTAAACATAAACCTTAACTTGGATAACAAGGCAGTTAAATAAAATTCAGAAAATATTAATAAGGACTGGCAAAGGGAATGGTCAATTTCATACCTTTTCGCCGTACTGGCTTTGCCATTGTGAATACTGCTGCTGCCATTGGTTCCATTGCTGCCAATTCTGTTGCTGCATAACAGCCCATTGCTCAGGTGTGTAGGATCCCATGTTTAAATCAGGCGTCATTTGAGTCATTTGTGGAACGCCTGTGTTCCATTGACCCGGCATTTGCCAAGCCATTTTATAAAGTTTATTATAACTGCTTCGTAGAAACAATCTTAAACTTTAAATATGTTAAGAAATTAATGTTAATAAGTCATATTTTTTTTGTAATCGCTCATTTTAGTGTTGTGTTCGTTAAGAAGCACTTATGACAATACCATGTTCTGTAATGTCAGTCAGTCACCACTAGTCGGCCATTTTGATCATATCGGTACTTCGCTTCGCTGTGGTTGTGGCATGTGGTACCCTAGTGATGTGCTTTATATAGCAAAATACTATGTTATCGATCGGTGGCGACCTCTTACTAATATTAGAAGAAAATTTATTTAAATTTTAGTCTCGTTATCATTAAAAGATGTATTATTAAAAAATACAATTCCATGTGAATAAAACACAGAATTGACAGTGTTCTATGGGAAACAATACATATTAATAACATAATATGTATGGATGTAAGTATCCACAAATTTAATTTAACTGTTGAGGTGTGTGATGTGTGATGCGATTGAACATTTTACTACCACTTTTATAAACTAAAATCATAAAATCTCATCATCACATTTTAATGATTAAATAACGTTAATATTGAAGAAATAAATTATAAAAAATATAATTGGGATTGCTGTATAAAACATAAAAGGAAGAATAATCTATCTTTTCAAATAAAATACAGCTAAATAGTGCAATAGGCATAACAATAAATATTTAATTACTAAATATTTTTAACTTTAACCTCTAGATTAATTCAAAAAAGACCCTTTAGACAGGCAGGCAGGCGGCATTTCCTCGTTGTATCGAAGTGCAAATTACGAATCGTCTCGCACGCAGGCTAGATGACTTCCATCCTCCCGTACAAGCTGGTTGCCGTAGAGGCTTTAGACCAGATTCATACGTTACGTCAAATTAAACAGAAAACCGAGGAGTATAACTTGCCCCTCCGTCTGGCGTTTGTGATCGAAACCTGGGCAGTACTATAATCTCTTCAACGGTGCCGAGTAGATTATCGCTATATCGAAGTGTTTGTACGAGAACGTCACTATGTCAGTCCGACTTCAGGACCAGAACTCGGAACCCGGGTATGACCTTAAACTACGTTCAACAAAGATGAAGTGGGGAACTGGGGAAGTACCTCCTCCTTACAGAAGACCACAGCCATAATAGCACTGCTACCTTTCAGGTATGTAGTGTTATGTTCCTGATGGTGAGTAAGGGTCCCAGAGCTTTTACCCTTAAAGGCCGGCAAAGCGCTTGTGACTCCACTGGTGTTGTGGGTGCCCGTGGGCGACGGTAATTGCTTACCATTAGGCAATTCGGCTACTCGTTTGTCACCTTTGTCATAAAAAAACCTATTCCATTGCAGCGGGGAGTCAGGCAAGGAGATGTTGTTTCTCCTCAGCTGTTCACCGTTGCATTGGAGGATAATTTCAAGACTCTGAATTGGAGGAAGATAGAGATCAACATTAATGGCAAGTACATCACATACCCTCGGTTTGCCGACGATATAGTGGTCTTGGCTGAGACCATGGAGGATTTGAGTACCTACAGAATTAGTGTGCGCTGGAACCTCATGGACTAGCTTGCTACAACTTTAATTACTATGTGTTAAACACCATTAAAAGTAAAAAATATATACTGGCAATTCTTTGTTTAATGAGCACCGGTAAATACCTGAGTCATGGGTATTTTCTTAGTAAATATTTATTATACATATCGTTAGGTGACAACCTACAACACCGTTTTCTTGAGTTCGGTCAATTTGTGTATGGATTTTTTATAATATTTATTGTTTATCTTGTTTCTTAAGTTCGGTTTTTTACAATATTTTTACAAGAGTACAATATAAAAATACGTCCAAAACATATCAAAACAATATAATTACATATTATAAAAAACCGAACCTAGGGTGCCGGCGGCAATCTGCCGGTAGTTAGGGCTGCAGAGAGAGGAACCGCCGGACTATGCACGACGTGTCCAGGATTACCACCTTCTGAATCAGAGCCTTGATCCAACCACAACCACGTAGCGAGAGTCTCTCAAGATGTTGGTACAGACTCTTCACTGTAAGACCGTTCGCGGAAACAACTTGTCCTTCTCGGCCTTTACGAGGTTCTCGTCACATGGGACGGTGATATCCACGAGCATTGCTTGGCGCGATCAATCTATCACCACGATATCAGGCTTTTTGGCTACAATCCGTGAATCCATTTTCGAGAACTGGCGCAGGTGTGTATTTGTAGTATGGCACTTCGTGGTCCGCAAGTCCATACATAAGAGCATGCTGCTGGTGTATAATCCTGGCTACAAGGTTATGACTGTGCAAGTACTCGCCGATAGTAAACAGCAAGATGAGAACAACCGGAATTTATATGTCGGAATGACTCTCCGGGACGGCGGCATGTCCGACAATTTCGACCCCACATATTTATTATTTATTGTTATGTTAAATTAAATTATCCCTTAGCTCCTGTTCGACGGTCAGTTGAGTAAACCAGCCTCTAAACGGTTTTTTTTAAAACGGCCCTAAGACTAAGGCACCGAATTAAACAAGTATATATTTGTCCCTTACACGAGTCCCTGATTTTTAAGTTCATTTCAGTTTATTTAACGATAAGTTGACGAAGATGAAGATAAATGAAGAGGTTTTGCGTGTAGTTCATGAAAAAAGAAGTTTATTGAATGTTATTGAAAATAGAAGAGGAAAAATGATAGAACATCTACTTCGTCACAATGACTTCGTTAAAATAATAATGAGGGAAAGATAGAAGGGAGAAGAAAAAGAAGAAGACCACGAAGTACTTACACGGAGCACGGACGATTGTCTCTGTCACTCTTATGACGTCTTAATTGGGGTAAAAGAGAAAGATGTCCGAAATATACGAACTTCGACGTTCGCGGTACCGGGTCAGTTAAAAGAAAAATTTGAAGTTGTAACTAATATAGAGAGTTGAACGAAAAGGCAGAGAATAGACCAAAATGGAAATTACACCGCCGGCAGGAGCTTGGCTCTCTTAGATAAATGATGATGATGATGATGATAAGTTTATTTTGGCCATTACTGTAGCCATGCGCCCAGTTCTGAGGGAATGAAGGTGGTTAATTTATAAAGAGCCTGATTTTATTTGGAATTCAGTAGAAGTTCATTAAATGTCTTATTTGAGTTTGAGTAGCTTTTGAAATATTTAGCTAGTACTTTGATTTTGAGTACCGTATGGTGCCGGCTGAGAATAGCACCATGCCATCTCCTCCCGCGGATGTCGTAAGAGGCGACAAAGAGAAAAAGAGTTACAGATGCACAGCAGGGACGCGTCCAGCGTGGGGATTATGGCATTAAGCCTCGTTGTTGCTTATGGTGGTCTGTAAGAGAGATACATCTCCATCAGTGAACGTCCGTAGCTGAAGTAATAATAGAATTGTAGGTAACTTGACGAGAAAAGGCGCTCAAAGAAGACTGACTCTCAAACTCCTTTGCTCTCCTTGACCTTGGAGAAAATAATACGCCCCTAGCAATAGCATGGCTACGTATTCATCAAAGAAAAAAATAACCGTACCACACTCTACGGGTCATGGAATAGTATGGTAAAAAAAAAATTTCCTTTTTAACATTAATAAATTGTTGGTTTGCTTAGGCAGCATTCTGGAGACATTCAATCAAGTAAATTATAATTCTTTATGAAAAATGAGACTCGCCTAACTGCCCCTTATATGAGTAGTTGCCTGCGAGGCACTGCATACCTGCTTATATGAAAGCCATAAAACGGTACCCATATGGTATCATGTCGATTCCATAAATACAGCTATTTTTTTATATCCTAATTCCTAACCGTGAAAATCGTATACATCTTCTGCGTCACACATGGTCATATTATGGCCATATTATGCCAAATGATTCAAGTTGCATCTCGTTCATTATTATAAGAAACAAAACTAAAGTAATTACACAATTACAATTATTTTGAATAAAGTAGTGAATTTTCATATACTAAATCTGTGTCAAGTTATTGTTATTTCGGAGTAACAAGTGCTGTGCCCAGCATAATTAATTGTATAACATGTATGCATATCGATAAACACATGTCGACACGTCGAACTGCATCTATGTCGCATCACTAATTAGACGCCATTTTTGCGAAGGGTCTGTTGTTACGCTGTTGATTATCTTACGAAATAATTCGTAATTGTCATAGTGTGTCGTATTTGTTACTGTAAAATTTACATTAAATGCATTACTACATTATAAGTATTCTGTGGTCATAAACTGTACCTGGCTCAGTTGCCTTATCGTCGATATATTGTGTGCGCGGGAAATCTGTCTGTTTCCAATGCCTCTGCTTACTGCCAAACGTACCTAATATTTATGTTGTTTATCTTCAAAACCTGCCTGGAAAATGATTTCACAAAGAGCACGGGACTCGCGGAAAGGAAGAGTTACAAAAATGACAAAAAATGTGGAACGTATTTATAAAGAAGGAAAGTGTCGTGACTGTTCTGTAGTGGTTACTCGTATGGACTTTGCCAAGATTTTGGGAAAATTTACAAAGGTTAAAATTCAATATGAAAGTAGTGCGACTCCAAAAACGAAAAAAGATAGTGTGTCTACTGTAAACTCATCTACGAGATTGAAAAAGAGTGAAAATGGGATGGTGCATATTAATAGGAAGGCATATAACCAGCATCCAATCAACGAGTCATTAAACTCTAAAAAGCCAAGTAATACAAAGCAGGCATCACCTTTTTCATCGCCACGTCAGGCTAGCAACATATTAAAAGAAAACAACAGGTTAAAAAAAGGACCTATTGTGAAAGATAAGAATTCAAATTACAATCAACAAAAAGTCAACTCTAACCTAAAAAGTTATGGTATTATTTTCATCAACCCAAATGTGAATAACAACAATGATGTTAAAAGTAAAACGAATTTATTAGAATTGCTGCCTGATATCAACAAAAGTATACTACCAAATGATGAATGGGTTATAGATTATTTTCCAAAAAGTGAGGAACCAAAAGAAGATAAAGTGTATGACCGAATTGCAGCTGAGCTAGAAGGCCTTATGTATAATGAGAAAGCATCAAGTTTAGTCGACAAAAATGATAATGAAAATAAAGTGGATGATTTTCCCTCCATTATGGATATATTAAATGAGAGTACACCCAATAGTTCTAAGCAGAATGACCAAAGTAACACATTTAAGCCTAGTTTAGAGTCTAGTGATGTAGAAGCTATGTTACTAGGAAAAACGAGTACTGATACAAGTCAACCAGAAACATTGCCAATGGATGTTGACAACACTGACATGGCAAATTTGATTGCGGAAGTCCAACCTGTAGATGCCATTCCTGACACTGTCAAGAGTCAGGAGGCCGAACACAAAGAAACAGAAAATGAGAAGGATATCATACCCAATGTCAGTAACCCTTCCATCATTGATGAGACATTAGAAAAAGGAATAGAAGAACAACTAATATTTGATAATACATTGAAAAGTAATGATGATAAATCTCTCATTAATGATGCAGATAAAGTCACTGCAATGGATACTGAGGTTATTGCTGATGATAAGGTAAAATCAGACAACAACTCTGTTACACCTAAGGCTGAAGTTGTTACTCATGTCATTTTTAAACAGACTGTTGATGGCAAGTGTTACAGGTGTGTAACATGTCCAAAAAATTTGAAATATAGCATTGAACTTAGTGGAAAAGCTGTCGAGTTTATAGGAGCACCCAAATTTATTTCCAGCTTAGAAGATTTACAAGTTTTGTTACAAATTGTGAATGACAGCCACTTGGAAAGTCTGTATGTGCTTCATTAAATAATTATTTGCTGCAACTTTATTTCTTTTCATCACTGTTGAATGAACTAAGAGTATATAATTATTTTCCAATTATACCTATTATAATTACTAAGACAAATTTGCGTGCATAAGAATGCATATAATTTAATTTTTTGTGTTTTAGTTGTATCTTTGCATTATATATCTAAAAAATATATCAAACACTCCCACTAGTTCTATGTAACATATTTTATTTACCTTTATAAAGGTAAATTATTCTTCTGTAGTTTTATTGCCTGTGCCGACTATGTGTATAACAGTTTTAGATCTCTTATTGAATGATGACCTTTAGGAATGCAATTGTTAAGCTTATTCTTACACATTATTATTGTTAGATACTGAGGATGGTTTAAATATTAAAATCAATATTTATGAATCATGTTCCACTTTGCAAATAGCATATGAATATGGTTTTCAGTGATTCCTTAGCTTTTGTAATGATAAAATTAATTAGAATAAATAACTAAGTTCTACCTTTAAGATTGTCATAGAATAATGTCTTAGAATTTTAATATAACTGCAAGGACATGTCTTAAAGAGAATGGATTAAATTTCTGTTACAGCCTTGAAAGGTATGTTCATATAAAATTTAAATATAAAGAACCTGGATGGTTAAAGTTTGTAAAAAAGAGTTTTATTTCTTTCTTATTCTATAAGTAAATGTCACAATTTTAAATAATCATATTTATGTCTAAAAGCGTCCAGTTTAGAAGGGTAGCTTGTTTGTGTGCCTTCCTTTGTGACTGAGATGGTAGCCACTTCACATGCTGCACCTATAATCTGATGGAGAGGAAGATCCTTATGTTGCACTAGGAAAGTTGCTAAAGCTCCAACAAATGCATCTCCAGCACCCTGAAAGGGAAACATCAGAGTTAGTATTTTTTTTTTTTTTTTTTTTTATTGAAAGATAATTACAATAATGGTTACAATTTTTCTTAATGGTATCGTTAAACCGATGTGGTTTGTCTCGATACCACAAAATACTC
The DNA here is from genome assembly GCA_022674325.2 of Grapholita molesta. Classification (NCBI taxonomy): domain Eukaryota; kingdom Metazoa; phylum Arthropoda; class Insecta; order Lepidoptera; family Tortricidae; genus Grapholita; species Grapholita molesta. The sequence goes on along the minus strand of CP053135.2, from coordinate 9,199,769 downwards.
TGGCAGTCAGTTTTACTTGGTATTTTTTGTTCTAATAGTAGGTTCCAACAAGTGCTACTGTTACCGTGGTGTCAACTGGCTTGACCGATCTGCAGAGGACATGAATTGGCTGGGGATCACTCTTTGTAGCATATACAGCTCCTTTTTCTCCTAATGTTATGACCACTGTTTCACATCCCGAGTCAAGTAGCTTTGTCAGCACCTGTTTTATATTCCTAAAAATGATGCATAATACAGTAAAATGAAATAAGTACTATAATTATATAATGTCATCTGCACATTTATAAAACTTACTCTATATTAACCTCCATATTTGTCATCAAAGCAGCTTCCGACTCATTTACACAAAGTATAGTACAGTATGGTAGAATATGCTGAATATCAGACCTTGCAGGGGCTGCATTGAGTAGTTTTACCTAAAATTTGAAATATTAATAAGTGGTGAAGAACTAGAACATGTCATTTATGTTGAACACTTGTAAGTAATTACTTACTCCTTTATTTATCTTGAACGCTTCTAAAGTTGTTTCTAATGGCGTCTCTAATTGGCCAATTATGACATCAGCATGTGTTATTAGCTCTGAAGAGGCTTGCACATCAGATTTATCCAAAAGGTTATTGGCACCAGCAACAATAACTATTTGGTTTTCACCACTTTCAGCTACGGAAATTTGAGCTATCCCAGTTGTAACATTTGAAGTAGTAAAGAAATGAGAAACATTTACTCCTTCTGTTCTTAAATGCTCCTTGTACTTCAATCCCCACTGGTCATCCCCTGTCTGTAAAATAGTCATAATATCATTATGAAAGAAAAAGAATGTGGTTTTGTTTAACATAAATTTTACAAATATTTAATAGTAGTAATAGTAAGTATTTACTTAACAAGCTGCAGATTTAATACTAAAATGTGGGATTTTAACTTACCCTACCAATCATGAATGTATTCCCTCCGAGTTTTGCAGCTGCTACACATTGATTAGCGCCTTTGCCACCAAAACTAGTAGAAAATTTCGATCCATGAAGAGTTTCGCCGGGCATAGGTAATCTTGGGGCATATCTGGAAGTTTACATTGTCGTATTACATAACCAATTAACCAAACTTAATTTAAGTACAGCATCTAAACAATGATGGTGTAATATTCAACTTACGTTGTAAAATCAACACTACATGATCCAACAACAACTATGGTCGGCGACTTTGAATCAGAATGCATTTTTCCAGGCTTCTTGTATATAACATAAGTAAATAACACACAATTATTATTCACAAGATATTGTATAAACGTTGTTTACTGTAGGTCCTATACTTCGTTTTATGACTTTCTGATAAGAATGATACAATACAAAGGTGATAACAGATGACAATCTGATAAGAATTCATTGACAGTCGAATCGAGGAGCCACTAATACACGGCCCAATAATGCACGACTAAAGATAGTCGTCCATGATTTATATAGTTGCGTCGTGTATTATTTGGCCCAGTGTAATTGAAGCTAATATAGTAAAAGCGTATATATGCGTACAGAAATAATACAATTCCAGTGAAAATATAAGATGACGACACAACAAAACTCATTAATAAGGTGTTTGGATCCCTTACAATATTGCTAATGGACATTATTGGTATATATTTTTTATAACATAGGCGGCAAACGAGCAGACGGTTTGCTTGGTGGTAAGCAATTACCGTCGCCCATGGGCACCCACAACACCAGGGTAGTCACACGCGCGTTGCCGACCTTTAAGGGGGGTTGGAGCTCTGGGAACCTTACTCACCATCAGGAACACAACACTACATACATGACAGATAGCAGTGCTATTATGGCTGTGGACTTCCGTAAGAAGGAGGTACTTCCGCAGTTGGGCTGCTCCACATTCAAGCGTGATGGCATCGCTGTTCCCTACCTCTCATTGTTAGACGTAGTTTAAGAACATCGTCCGGGTCCAAAATCGGGTATATGAGTCACGAATGGCCCAAAATGACCCAATAATAAGCCCAGCAACAGCAAACGGGTAAGCTAGGAGGAATAATGACTGGAGAACGCATCCGCGAGCGCCAGTAAGAGACAAAGATATTTTGGCTTTTGTAGCCCAAAATGTAACAATTCACTATAGTTTTGCTTTATAGGACATCTTTATAACAAAAATATTAGCTTGTTCTGTATTGATTACCGCAACTTTGGTTGAAAGCCCAAGAAAACTCCAATTATATTTGTTTGTTCCCCTCCAACTTTGACAGTTCTGAAAGATCCAGTTTGGAGGGGAACAACAATATGTGAGACTATGACAAGGACGGACGAAAATAGCGCCTTCTCTGCCATACCTATGGAAAGTTACATAAGACCATCCCTTTCGACCGTGGTAGTATTATTAGCACGCTCCGTGTAGTTAAATGGTAAGTCTATGCGAGCAAGACTTTATGGTTAAATCTCACTTGTCTTGTACTTATATAGTTAGGTTAGTTAAGGATTACAATAATGCGATAGATATGTATTATTGGCTCTTGAAGACTCAGTCTCCTTATTGGCAATAAAGCAACAATCGTAACACCAACACAAAAAAACAGATGACCATTATTGGTGTTTTCGGATCGGATCCGGAATTTCGGAACGTTTCTCGACATTGTTATTTCACTAGTGTTATCCAAATATAATGGCCGTCTTCCACTGCGAGCGGAGCGGACTCATTAATGACTCCGTTTGACTTTCACGGCTGGTGTCCCTAGCTACAATAAACAGCATACAAGTACGTTGCCAGCGATGAACTTCAAACGCAGTCATTAATGAGTCCGCTCCACTCGCAGTGGAAGGCGGGCATAAGGGCCTTATCACGCTTGCAATTTGCGAGCGAGTTGAAAGCAAAGCGAGCTCGCAGCGAATTCGCCGCGAGTACGCTAAGAGTTCGTCGGAATCCGTTATGTACTGTCTAAGACGTAAATCACTCGCAACGATTTTCACGCGAGAACGCAGCGAATTCGTTGCGCACTCGAGGCGAAATCGCAACACGCTCGCGGCGAATTCGTTACGTGCTCACAGCGAACTCTCGGCTCTCTCGGTTCGCTTTAAACTCGCTCGCAAATCGCAGGTGTGAAGTGTGATAAGGCCCTTAGTCGTGCTTGTGCAATGAACCTCTTTTTTTATTCCATATAGGCGGGTAGGTGTTATTACGATCGATGAAATACGAATAATATGAAAAATACGACTGCTAGGTGATTTCTTTGATAAATCATAGTTGCTTAAAATATTTTTTTCGTTCATGTATTTTTGAAATTCTTTTTTTCGTCGTTGCGCCGTTGCTCAGAGAGGACGTGTGTTGTGTTAGTTATTTTGGTGAACTTTAGTAATTTATAATTTTTATATAAATATCTCGTCAGTGTAGTGAGTGACTCGGTCCCTCCTTGTCTTTCTTGGGATTGTTTGTGTCTAACTCGTCGGCCATATTGGAAAGTGTCGGACTTCCTACTCTTTAATGCGATCGGCCGGTGACTGTGCCCGAGGAGAGTATCTTCGGACTCAGTGTGCATCTTTTTGCATTTTTTGTCGGGGATCGAACTCCGGGTCTCCGCGTTGCGCCCGCGCGTCGTACCGCTGCGCCACGAGTGTTTGAGCGAGCTCGCGTGAAATAGCGCTTCACGTGCGACGTCTTGAGTTTGAACTTTAATGTTATTTTTATTTGAATTAATAATTTAGATAATGTCGTGTGTTGCCTGTAATGAAGTTATTCAAATAGACTCTTTAATAAAATGTATTAAATGTCATGGAAGCTACCATTTTCAGTGCTTAAATTTAGCGCCAATACAGATTACAGACAGCTTCATACAGGCATGGATGTGCTCCTTCTGTACGTCGGTCAATACGCGTCGTCGAAGGAACGATAATACTCCCTTGCAGCAACTCCAAGCGTCAGCTACGCTCAATGACTCAGTAATGTCTTGTGATGAAATACAGGAGGACTCTAGCCAAGTTGACGACACGCTGGGAGATGTATCCGAGAACTTGACAGTAATGGTAACCCCTCCTAATTCTTATCAAAAACCTATGGAGAAAAGGATGCCTACAGTGAGTGCCTCAACTAGCTCTGAAGCAATTATGAGTGACATTTTATCGAAATTGTCTGCTTTACAGTCACAATTCTCTACTCTTCTGGGAATTAAGGATGACATATCCCAGGTGAAAAACGAAATAGCTAATATGCGGAGCAGCATTGACTCTAAATTAGATGCTTTGGCTGGAAGGATGTCATCTATCGAAGCCCGCGTCGACGTATTGGAGGAAAACAAGTCAGACCTTGACAGCTTAAAAAATACAGTTGAAAACCTTGTTTGTGCAACTAGAAATAATGAACAGTGGGTAAGACGTTCGAATGTGCAGATTAACGGTGTTCCGGAATCAAAAGGCGAGAACTTGTTTGCAGTTTTGGAAAGGCTCGCTGAGTTGAGCGGGTATTCGTTGAACCGGAACACTGATGTCGACTTCATAACACGGGTTGCCGTTAGAAATGACGGGGATAACACTAAACCGAAACCCATTGTTCTTAAGATGCAAGCTAGGTACAAGAAGGATGATTTTGTCTCGGCCTTGCGTAAGCTTAAGAACCTAAAAGCATCCGATTTGGGATTCCCCTCTAATTCGAATCGTATATATATTAACGACCACCTATCGAGCTTTAATAAATTTCTACTTAAAGAGGCTAAACGCAGAGCAGGTCTGAAACAGTATCAGTTCTGTTGGGTCCGAAACTGCACAGTCATGGTTCGTCGTAACGAGAAATCGCCTGTTTTGTATATTGTCTCTGAGAATGATTTAAACAAAATATCATAAGTACATTTTTTGTTTTGCAATTTGCGATATACGAAATATTATTCATGTTTTGGTGTTATAAAATATATTTACTTAATCGCCTTCCTAAAGAAAATTATAAACTTTTATACTCTTATAGCGTCAAACTTTTGTTATTTTTGTTGTTAGTTCAGCTGATTATCTCATTTCTACATTTCCCAGAAGTTGCTGCAAGTTCACACCTTTACTTAATTTTAAACTAATTGAGCATGCTTTTTACTACAGCTCGCTTTTAAAGTTCAAAGTAATTAACATGAGTATTGTAATTACGTTTATATTTAAAATTCGATAATATTAGCATTTATTATCAAAATGCGCGTGGTTTGAGATCAAAAACGGGCGAATTCCTTCGTAATATTCTACTATTCGATTACGACTTCGTTTGTATTACCGAAACTTGGCTCTTACCCGGTATTTTCAATTCCGAACTTTTTGACGACCGCTATAACGTCTACCGAGTTGACCGTGACTATCAGAGACTGGGCATGACGCGCGGTGGCGGAACCTTGATAGCAGTTCATCGGAAATTTAGAGCCGACGAGCGCGACATTCGTCCTTGTGTTGTTCTGCACGACGCTGACGTTACTTGGGTTGATATTTCTGTTTCGCAAGGCCCTACCAGTAAAAAGCTGAGGTTGTTTTCGTGCTACTTTCCACAAACTAAATTTCAAATTGACTCACAGTTCTCGTTCTGGGAATATTTATCAGATCTTTATACTGACTCCCCTGATGACACATTTATAGTATTGGGCGACTTTAATATTACGGAGGCAGTCTGGATTCAGCCTAACAGTAGTACAAAACATTTTTACTTAGAAAATCCTAACCAAAATATTCTATCGAGCCAATTATTTTCATTTCTCTCTTTTACTAATTGGCATCAGTTTAATAATATTCCAAATAAAAATAATAGACAGTTAGATCTGGTTTTATCAAATCGCTTTTGCACATTATCCTCTGCTCAGGCTTTGGTCCCAATTGACGGCCACCACCCAGTCTTCTGTGTAAGGACTGACATAGAGTCGATTGATCACACTTTGAGACCAGCCTGCCGTATAGTACGACGCGTCTTTGCAGCTAACTATGACGTCATAAATGGGGAGCTAAATAATGTTGACTGGCAAAATGCTTTTCCTGCAGGCAATATCGAATACGCAGTTGATAATTTCCATGCAATTATAAATAAAGTTATAGACCAATTAGTTCCTACTAGACAAATTAATAATAATCAAAATAAATATCCTACTTGGTACTCTCAAAGTTTGATTAAACTTATTAAAAAAAAATACAAAATTCATAAAAAGTGGAAAATTTATAACAGAAGCTCTGACTACGACAAGTTTTCTATATTGCGAAAAAAAATTAAAAAAATGGAAGACTCGTGCTATAATTTATTCATTTCTAAAACAGAAGAAAATATACATAAAAATCCTAAATCATTTTGGTCGTTTTATAAGTCAAAGATGAATCAAAGCGGAATCCCTGATAGTCTTTATTTAGATAATAATATAGTCACTGGTGGACAGGGTATCGCTAATTTATTTAGGGGAGGACGGGGTTCAACGTGCCGCGGGTAGGTTGTGCCGATCAGAATATCTCAAAGAGGGAAAGAGATAGACATATTCCGTTCTTGCGTCGAAAACTGCTTTACCCACGCGCACATTCGGCGGCCATTTTAGTTGCGTCAGCGCCGCGGTCTGAGTAGCTCGCCGCCACGTGCCTTCACGGTGCTACGTAAGTAAATATTTTCTTGTTTATGTTTTTTGGTCTGTTTCTGTCATTTTTCAACCTATTGTTTTAAGTGTGTGTATAAACTGTTTACAGTTTATTAAAGAATCGTGAAGATAATGTGTAATAACGCTGTGTTCAACTTGTTTTTTGATATCGGGGTGTTGGTTGTTGTGTTGCTAAAGGGGTTAAAAGTGCCGATGGTTGGAGGTACATTGTGCCGCGGTACAACGAACCCCGTTTAGGGCACAACTAACCCCACATGAATCTAATTATTATTTGTATTGTTTTTAGGATGAGAGTTTACAAAAGGAAGACAAATAGGGGTACCACTTCTCAAGACTTACTCCAAAAAGCCGCTGAAGCTGTTATAAATGACGGGCGAAAATTAAAAACTGTAGCTCGTGAACTGGAAATATGTTATGCTACATTACAAAGATATGTCAAGAAACTTCAGCTCGGACAAACTCCTACAGTTGGATATATCCGTAAGTTGGTGTTCAATGCTGAAGAAGAGGCGGCCTTAGCTTCGTATTTAATAAGATGCTCCACAATTTACTTCGGTCTTTTACCTGAACAGGTGAAAAAACTTGCTTATGAATGCGCTTTAAAGTTCAATCAACAAAATATTCCCCCGTCGTGGCATAAAAACCGCATGGCTGGTAAAGACTGGTTTACAAACTTCATGCAGAGAAATCCGACTCTTTCCATAAGGAGTCCAGAAGCTACAAGCGCAGGTCGGGCGACGTCGTTTAATAAGCACAATGTAAGCAATTTTTTTGATAAACTTGGCAGCGTACTTGACAAGTACCAATTCACCCCTTCACGAATTTGGAATTTAGACGAAACAGGTGTTACAACAGTCTTGAAGCCGAAAAAAATTATTGCTAAAAAGGGCGTGAAGCAAGTGGGTGCCATCGTATCTGCAGAGCGTGGTACATTAGTGACGGTGGAATTGGCGGTGAGTGCAATAGGAAACAGCATACCACCCATGTTTATTTTTCCGCGCCTGAAATTCAAAAGCCTCTTTATCCGTGATGGGCCAATGGAGTGTATTGGAGCTGGCAATAGCTCCGGGTGGATGACAAACAAAGAATTTCTAATATATTTAGATCACTTCATAAAATACACTAAACCTACCGCTGCAGAACCAGTGCTATTGCTTCTAGACAACCATGCATCCCATATCGACATCGAAGTGATTGAGAAAGCGAAGAACAATTCAGTGATTATGTTATCTTTTCCGCCGCATTGCACTCACCGCCTTCAACCACTCGATGTGGGCATCAATGGCCCATTCAAAGCATATTGTGCCAAAGCACAAGAAAACTGGCTTCGTAATAACCCCGGCAAAGTGATGTCTATCTACGAAATTCCAGGCATGGTAAAATATGCTTGGCCTTTGGCATCGACTCCTACAAATATCACAAGCGCTTTTAAGAAAACTGGCGTTTGGCCATATGATCCAAACATTTTTACAGATGATGATTTTGCACCGTCTTTTGTTACCGATCGTCCAGAGCCAGAAAATGAATCCATAGATCTCGCGAACCAGCCTGGCCCATCAGGACTGCAACAAACGACTAACGAATCTACAGCCTCTAGCCCAGATGTTTTTAAAGAATCTTCGGAGCAAAATTCTCAAACTGGTGTTTGCAATATCAGTCATATAAGCACCACAGAACAGACCGAGACGGAACAAGAGCCATCCTTTGCAGCTCACGATGACGAACCACAGCCAGGAACCTCTAAAGACGCCCCTTTCTTACCAGAAAGTATTAGACCACTACCCAAAGCTCCACCTCGAGTGGTAACAGGGCGTAAACGAAGAATCAGAAAGAGTGCCGTTCTTACCGACACCCCAGAAAAGAATGCGATAGCCGAAGAACAAGCAAATAAGAAAAAGAAAGTGGAAACAGTTACAAGCAAGAAAGGGAAAGGAAAGGGAAAAAGTACCAAAAAGAAAACAAAAACTAACGCAAAAAAAACAGGAAACAAATCAGCAAAAAGAAAAGTATTGCAAGAAACAGATGAAGAAGATGACGATGAATGCTATTGTCTTATTTGTTGTGACTCCTATTCTAACTCGCGACCAGGAGAGCAGTGGATACAATGCACTATATGCAAAAAATGGGCACATTCAAAATGCACCACTGATGAAAATTGCACGACATATACTTGCCCAAATTGCTTTTCTGATTTTTCTGACTCAAGCGAATAATAAAAATAATATAACTTTGTTATATCTAATAAGATACTACCTCAGGTTTACCTTATAGACTGATTTATGACTGATTAACGTTATGTAGATTTTTTTAATAAGGTAACATATGATATCCTGTTGAGATATATAAATTACTACATTAGCAAATGTGTGTTACAAGAAGAAACTTATGTTTATTTTGTTAATTTAGAAAAATAATTGCTAAATATTAAGTTTTATGTTTATTTTTTTGAAGTTTTGTTTCAAATAGACAAGTTGCTCTGTTGATCTCATTAAAAAAGTACAATGTTTTTACATATATAAATGTATGTAAGTTACAAGTTGTAATTTTTTTGATAAATATATGCTATTATTAAATTACACATTTTATTGCTGTTTTAAAACCCAAAAAGTCTACTTTAACATATTATAAATATAAGCGGCACAACTTACCTCATCATCGACACAACCTGCCCCTTGATGGGGTAAGTTGTGCTCCTCTGACTTTTTGTATAACATTGCTTATAATTTAATTAACTACGCATATGATTAAAGACAGCCTATTGTTTCAAAAACTACATAAAATTTCACTTAACATACTTCAAAAAAGATATTTTTTACGTAGATAATGCGGAAAATATCTTGCGTTTTAGTGAAATCGGCACGTTGAACCCCGCCCTCCCCTAATACTTTTTTCCAGTCAGTTTTTGTAAAAGACGATCTTTATGTTCCTTATTCCCAAGGATCAATTATAAGCAATAACTTGACTGGGTCAGGTACATTGATTAGCACCATAAGTATAACACCTAAGTTGGTTGAGAAGTATCTTTTGACACTTGCTGTAAATAAAGGTAGTGGCCCTGATGGCATCCATCCTGTATTTTTGAAAAACTGTCGGGCATCCTTAGCTTACCCCATTAGCCTACTATTTAATATGTCTCTTAGTTCTGGAAGTTTACCTGATTATTGGAAGCGTTCAATTGTAGTACCAATATTCAAAAGCGGCGACAAGCATGATATTAAAAACTACAGAGGTATCTCAAAGTTATCAGTAATTCCTAAACTTTTTGAAAAGATTATTTACGATACACTTGCTCATGTAATTAGACCAAAGTTAATCCAAAATCAACACGGTTTCATCAGTAAAAGATCAACTGAAACAAACCTAGGTGAACTTCTTGACTTCGTGCTGGAGTCAATGGGTGAAGGCCTGCAGGTGGACGCCATTTATACCGATTACTCCAAGGCCTTCGACAAAATTTCGCATTCATTACTTATAAAAAACTAGAAGATTTTGGAATACACGGGAATCTCTTAAGGTGGCTAACATCATATTTGCGTAATAGAACCCAGGCCGTAGCTGTTAAGGGGCACACATCTTGTTTTGTTCCTGTCTCGTCAGGTGTCCCGCAGGGATCGCACCTCGGTCCATTGCTATTCAATATATTTATAAACGATGTCGTGGACTGCTTTCACCATTCCAGGGTTCTATTATACGCGGATGACACTAAAATATTTACCTCCGTGAAATCGGACATAGACTGTTTCAACCTGCAGATGGATTTAAATAGGTTAAGCATATACTGTGCTGAAAATAAACTTCATCTAAATGTGGATAAATGTTGTATCATATCGTATTCGAGAAAACAGTCTCCTTTAGAATTTAATTACCAAATAAATAATATTAATCTCAATCGGGTAACCGCAGTTAAGGATCTGGGAGTATTACTGGACAGCGAGCTACAACTGGTTCCTCATATTAATAAAATCATTTCTAAGTCATATAAGATGCTGGGCTTTGTACTTCGACAAAGTAAACCTTTTAAAGATTTGAAAACGATTCTTCTTTTATATAACGCCCTTGTAAGATCCCATTTGGAATATGCATCAACGGTCTGGAATCCTTACTTTAAGATTCACGTGGACGCTATAGAAAGAATTCAACACAAGTTTATAAAACGAATGAAATACAAATTCAAAAATTATAATAATTTCCCCATTGAGCCCCTTCGAGTACGTCGCGAAATAAGAGATCAAGCGTTTTTACACAAGATAATTAGTGGTTCTGTTGATTCCCCGAATCTCCTCTCCAAAGTAACGCTTCGCTGCCCTACTCGTCGGACCAGATCCTCTATGTTATTTGCCATTCCTTTTAACCGTAAATCGTATGTTCAAAATAAATTTATATCTAGAGCTTGTAGAAATTACAATATAAAATTTAATAGTATTGATATATTTCATTTGAGCTTGCAACAATATTTGCGTGTATTGAGAAATATGAAGAAGTAGAGTCTGGCTAACCAATTATTACTCGATTGTTACTCTTAAAGTTGAAAAAAATAAACTATACTCATCCCTTTTTTTGGGGTCGTAGTGCAAGCGAAAGAAAGAGACGTTATGATTCAATTGTCTATGCTTTAAGTGAGTAAACCAATTTTTTTTCACTGGCCAAACTCTAATTCCTTATGTAACCAAGATTACAATATTGTATAGCACCTACCTATTTAGTTTAATTTATAATATTATATTGTAGTAACCAAAATATTTAATGTATAGCAATAGTATCTTTCTGTGCAACATTTCTATGTTATATTTATAAGTGGAAACTGTTCTGGCTAATGTGTTTTCTTCGTGTAATGTGTATCTGTGTTATATTTTGCTGTTTGTTTCCCATAATAAAAAAAAAAAAAAAAAAAAAAAAAAATGGCTAAATTGAGTAACATCATAATTATATCAAATTAAGATTGTCAGGAAGAAATTGCTTGGTAGCAATGAGACCTGTTGTAACCTTACCATGTTCTGTAATTTCTGTTACTGTTTATTGGTAAACAATATTTTTTTTATTTTTAAGCTTTCTGCTTAAGTCTGCTAAAAAAACCATAATTGTTAGAAAGAAAAACTATTTGATTTTTCCTTTATTTCTAAGAATTATGGTTTCAGCAGATGTTTCAGCTTAAAAAAATATAATTTAGCTATAGGATAGCGCATTGATATTGGTGAATTCTCACTATGATTTAAAAGTCCAATGCAAAACATTAAAATTAAGGAACAATAAGGTGAAAGGGATAAAATACTTAGTACAAATTCAATTGCTACAGTATTTACTAAATAATATCTATTTACAATATAAAATACTAATTTTTTTCACCAGTTTCTTGCACTGATTCTACTTTAGTATTTACACCTTGGGCACTAGCATCTTGTGCGCTTTTGCCCATATTCTCTGCCATTTCCAAGTATTTTGCCTGGCGGTAGTCATGTTTAGCTGCATCAAGTAAAATATTATGTATCAGTTGTCTGTTGTTGCCCTGTTTATTCACCAAACTAGGGTAGGGATTTCCTCTGAGCTCCAGAACAGCTTTCTCCTGGTTCCTTACATTCATTGCCCGTGGCGCTTTGAGCATCCTAGTATATGATTTATCAAAATTTTCATACCTCGGGACCAGAACTTTAAATAGTTTGTGCACCAGTTCTTTTTCTAAGAGCCAGTAGTCTGCAATTTCCATAGTGGGTTTATGGCAGTCACCATATCTGACTGCATCAGAAATAAGCTGGAACAATAATGTTATCATAAATAAACTTGTACTAGGTAAATGAACACACCACCAATAATGCAAAATTAATAGTTTATGTTATTACCCTTTCTGCATACTGCCTGGCTTCATCCGCTCTATTGGAATTTAACTCGATACGTTCATGTTTTATTAGGCCGGTTACAGTTTTACGTAATTTGTTTAATCTGCCTTCAGAACCCTGTGCATTCTTAAGCTTGCGGGGTTCTGGTCGTAATTTTATCCTCAATTTGGAAACTAATTTAGCAACATCAGCTTGATTCATATTCGTTAAGATTTGATACAACTTTAATTATGTTTTGTCTGTACTTTTGTAATGTTGAATACTCCTTATAATTCAATATTTATTTTTTTAAGGTTATGCTGAGCTGAACTTTCCTTCCTCAATCAACTGTCAGATCAGAAGTGTCATTCATTCATTAATAGGCGTGGTCCGAATCACACTCACAGTGATAACTGCTGGTCCGAATCAGGCCCTGAGGCGCTACCGCCAAAACGACATTCGTAAATTTCGGACGCTTGTCTCTGTCACTCTCATGGCGCCTTAAATTGGTTAGATAATCGTTCGAAACCTATACCGATTTTTGCTGTAACGCTCCACATTTGTAGGAAAAATCCACGGTTTGGGAAATGTCTTAAACGATTTCAGATTAGTGTCACTAGTGTCACTGTCAGTCTGTCATGTCATATTCAATGTCATCGGTGTTGATTCCCTGTTTGTTTGAATATGAGGAATATTGTTGTAGGATAAATGCTTTTATTTTTAATATGTGCTATCTACATGCAAACAAGTGTTAAAATATCATTAGATAGTTTCGGTTTCGGCTGTTTCTTCAAACATGGCATCGTTGGTAGAACGAAGAGATGATGGAGTCTTCCAGCTTCTTACAGAACTCTGTACTAAAACGGCATCTCAGTATGCAAAGCACAGCAAAGTATCTGAGAAGCATCTTATAGCTCAGATGAGGTCACATTCATATGGCATTATCCTGGGCAAAAGCAGTAAAAAAGTACCCATTACCAATGTTGAGCCTATACCTGATTTGTGGTCATATTATTTTATTAGTAAACAAAATATAAAGAATATTGCTGAGTATAAAAGATCTGTAGAGCTAAAGAATGTCATTAGTAGAATGAGGAATACTGATTTTGGAGAAATGCAGGATAATGTAAACAAAGTGTTAAAATGCCTTCTTACTTTAAAAAATTCAACAGAACCTGAATTTTCTCAGGAAATATATAAGGTATGTATAGTTTTTATGGAATCACAAAACAACAAAGATACAAATACCATTAACAATAATAAAAGTAAACTTAAAAAATTTGAACTTGAGATATTATTTTTGTTGTTATTAAGTAATTATTATTGTATTGTATTTGTGATCATTATTGTACTAAACTCTATTTCATCTATTTAAACTTATATTTTATTTAAAAATATATCTAACTTTAATTGAAGAATTGGTTCTACTGGTAAGACTGTGATGTTTACGAGGTTAAATTGATGAATTATTAAAATTAATTATATTTCCAGAACCCATTTACATTTGGACGTTTTGATGAGATGCTCCCCAAGCTGCCACAAGAGTCATTTGGTTCTCCAGACCCATACCATTATTACCCGTCTCATGTGTTTGAGCTGCCCTTTTCTTTGAAGAACCAAGGAAATATGCTGTTCAAGCAGAAATCAGAAGAATATGCTGTGGAAAATTATGGTTCTTCGTCATGTAAGTATGAGCCGTGTTTTTTATTTAAAGTGCATAATTTCAAAGTTATGTATGAAAAACTGCATTTGTCTAGATTATTTTCATTTTCTATTGACACCAAATATATCTATTTACACCATGGTAAATCCATTACCATTGTCTTAAAATTAGATTCTTTATGTCATCTAGAGTTCATTTTTCAATATATTATTGGACCCGGGTATGTCCTTAAACTACGTCCAACAATGAGAGGTAGGGCACAGCGTTGACCATCATGCTTGAATCTGGGGCAGCCCAACTGGGGAATTACCTCCTCCTTACAGAAGACCACAGCCATAATAGCACTGCTACCTTTCAGGTATGTAGTGTTGTGTTCCTGATGGTGAGTAAGGTTCCCAGAACTCCAACCCCCCTTAAAGGCCGGTAACGCGCTTGTGACTCCCCTGGTGTTGTGGGTGCCCATGAGCGACGGTAATTGGTTAACACCAGGCAATCCGTCTGCTCGTTTGCCGCCTATGTCATAAAAAAAAAAAAAAAATATAGAATTTTACTCATTACTATTTTTGAAATATTCAATCAAATAATTTGAATTCTTGAACATGTGTAAAAAATTCTCCATTACATGCTAATATGTGACCGTTCATGGCTAAAGGTCCCTTATGGCAGGTATTGAGCACAGATCCTAAATCTACATTAAATAAGCTATCTTATACAAAAAAAAACATGACTCTAAGTCCCATACTTTTTTTTATAAAAAACATTAAACTTACACATGCTAAAACTGCACTTTTGAGAAATCGTCAAAAGAAGTTTGAAACTAGTTTTAAGTGTGTTCCCATTGGAAGTTACATAGATTATGATTGATTTCGTATCACAAGGGTTTTTTCTTTGGAACCCAATTATTGTTTTTTTAATGTGACTTCCAGGTCATGAAAAAATAGCCTTTGAAAATAGCAACACGCTCATATGGACGAAACTATTAAAAATATATTTTTCGACTTTTCCTTTAATATGTTGTAATCAGAACCATTTTATATAGTAGAACATATTTGAGCTTACATTTTAGGATAGAAACAAAAATCACATAGGCTACGAATTATTATTTTTTAATTAAAATGTGATTATTATTATCAGTTACATCTTTCCTAGAACAATAACAAATTTGGTATAGTATGTTCTAAATTATATTTTAATCAGTCCACAGGAGTATCACAAAAGTCTTATTATTATTCTACAGGTTACACTTTTTTATTTATACACGATCAAAGTTACGTAAAAATCACAATTTCGCTCCCATACATTTGAGAAAAGGGCCCTTATGACCAATCATAGACAAAACATATTGATAATTACAATACGGCACAATATTTACATAATTTATTTGCTAATCTTGTATCAAAACAGCAATCCGAAGAAAAAATGTTATTATAAATTTTCTAAAAATATTGATCTGTTATGAGTAATTTTCATTTAAAGTTAACGTTAAATAATCCACATAGTACCTACCTAGTGATCCCGAAAGCCGAACGAGACCACAATATCTGTGCTGTTAACAGTCCGTTACCACTAAGGAACCATTCATAAATCACGTAAGGACATTTTAGGTGATTTTTGATCCCCCTCACCTTCCCGGGTAGGGGTGAGTATGGGGGGGGGGGGAGTCAAAAATCACGGTCAGACCCCTCTTTCTCATTGTTGGAATATGAAATTATTGCGATAAATGGAACTACTACCAATTTATTTGACTGATCTCCATTACATCAAAAGCCGGGAAAATGAGAATTTTCTGCGAAGTGGGTATATACGGCCGAGCGAGCGTGAATGAAATTTGCAAAATCACAACTAACTGTTTGCTATGACACCCGCCATCTTTGTCTCAGTATGGATAATCAACGAAAAAAAAGTTACTTTGCAGACCTAGGCCTTTATATGAAATTCCATTTCCGTCCCCTTCAGTTGCCGCGCTAAAAAAAACATACTTCCGAGTCTATTATAAGGAATGTAAAGACGATATTTCATTGCATGTTTGAAAAAACATCATTTCGTATTCGGTTCCTGTGGCCGAGTTCACCACAGTAGCTACATGTAGGTAGGTTTTTTACGTTTTGTAGGTAATACATCTAGTGCAGAAGCGTCTAGAGATGTTTTGAAGTTAGTCGAAAAATGTAGTACCTACACGTAAAGTAAAATTTAAAATGATCGTAGGTACTTAGGTACCTAAAGCCCTTTTTGTTATTATACTTATGTATATAACTTAAACTTGTTTATAATATCAGATATGAGTCCCATGGATTTGCACGCATTTATAGGCTGCAGTGACTGCTTAGGTACCATCAGGACGGCCGTATCCTTGTTTGCCACTGACATAGTGTACAAAATAAGTAAAATTTGTAAACAAATACTTGTAAACAATTTTAATTATTTTATCTTTTTCATTTTTGTATGCAAAATCCCATAAGGGACCTTTTCTACTAAACTTTGAACACAATTTTAATAATGAAAGAATTAACGTACACATCTGACACCAAGGTACAAACATACCCCTATTTGTATATATTACTATTTTACATAGAACTAAAAAATGATAATTTTGAAGGGTTTTACGAAAACGCCAATATCTCCGTAACTAGAAACTGCCATAAGGGACCTTTTCTTATGGACGGTCACATATTATTATGTGTCACTTAAATCTCAATATATCATAATAGTAAACATTGCTATTGTAATGTATTCAAAACTCTTGTGAGCCATGTTACTACTAATTATCCATTTGTATATATTAGTATTGGCATTATAGTCACTAAGGATCTTTTACAATGTAATATTCTTTTATTGAATAGGGTTTCAAATTATTAGTGGCAACATAGTAGCCAAATGTAACAAGTGTTTGTGCAGACCTTTATTTGGATAGTAGTAAGAATGTGTTACATTACTGTGTGTGTAAAACTAATTTTAAGCTAACTTTATTGATTCTTGATGTCTATTGACAAAATAGTAGCTACGCTGATTCAGCCTGAATAATATAATTTTTCTCTTTCAGATGTATTAGGCCTTTCCAGTACTCAGATGAGTGGTGAAATGAAAAGAATTCTCAGCCCAATATCGATTCCTTCAATTACATCTACTGAATATTCACCATATTCTGCTAGCAATATATGCAACTTCCCGAGACTTGTTGGGCAGAGAGACTTACAAATTCCTAAAAGCAGCTCAAATACTCCTAGGGCCAATGTAATTATATTATTTATTTACAACTTTAAAACAATTTACATTTATCTATTCTCGTGATTGACTGGAAAGAAATATCGTTGGACCCTGGCACTTATGGGTGTTGTAGGAGAAAATCCACTTCAGGTTGTTGCACGGCTACCAAAACAGCTATGTCCTACATAATGTCTAGTTTATAAAAAAACATTTTTTTTAAACCTGTTAAGTTATTATAGTTAGTTTCCCAGATAATAATTAAGTCACAGTTTATGATTACATCTTTGTTTTTTAGGAATATTGTTGTACTACAGCTATAACCATGTTACTGCAACAGATGTAAATTAATTTAGATTCTTTCCATTCTGTAAAAATGCATGTTGAAACTACTATTTAAGTTGTATTACTATTAAGGCTTGGTCACATAGAGCGCGTTTTGTGGCGTGGCGCAGCGGGGCGCGACGCTGCCGTACGAATGTGTGCCTTATTTCGTTACATTAGCCACACCGCTGTCACGCCCCGCTGCGCCACGCTCTCAAAACGCGCCTATCTGCCCAAGCCTTTAGACTTCAAAAACGAATGGGAAATGTGTATTTATATATATATTTTAATATGTATATTTCACATTTCAGATATCCTTAGCAGATAGCAGGAAGCAGCAAGTTGGAGTTCTACAGCCTAAGACTATACTCAGTGACAATATTTGGGAAGTTGCCAGCCGGGTCGACAAAGATATTCCTGACGATATATGGGAGGTTGTATGTAAGTTGTTTTAAGTTGGTCTCATTTTAGTACTGTGCAACCTGTATACTTTAGAGTTTTTGACAGCAATGACCATAAGTACAATACACGTAATATATATGAACCGAATATTCGTATTTCTCAGGTTTTCAGTTTAGTTTACTTTCTAGAAAACGCTGTACGTAGTGGAAACGACGACCTCACTTATGAATTCTGCAGATTTACAAATATTACGCCTTGACCGGGACGTTCATAGATTAGAGTCGCGAAGTCGTCGACAAATCTGGTCTAGGACACCGAAGGCCAGTGGGCCTTGGTCATTTAAGTATATAAGATCTCTCATTTATAATTACGGTTATTTTAGCAAAAATGCCGGTAGTGCACCAAAGACGACTGATAGCCACGTCGTCCAGAGAGGTGGGGTTATGGCGGCGCGAGTACAGCAGCCGTTTGTGCGACCTTGACATCGTCTCCGAGCGACAGTTCATCCGGCATGTCATGTATCTTATCAGTAAGTATGCCTTTTCATTCAGTCATTCAATTTTCACGTAGTGTGCCGTGTGGTACCGGCTTAGCATAGCACCATTCCGTTTCGCGCGGGTGTCGTAAGTGACGACGAAGGGAAAACCGATAAATCAACAGTTACTGTGATCGCCTGAAAAGCGTGGCCACTATGGCAACACCCTCCTAAGATGTCCACTATGTCATTTACTATGAATTCGATATATAGATGAATATTAATCATTAATATATTTAAATAACTAAATAAAGTAATACTAACTACTAACAATTAAAAAAAAAAACAAAACACTTGAACACATAATAGTAGTAGAAATAAACCCCAGTCTAAACTCTGGCCCGGTTCACCGTGCAAGTACCCGGCGCAAACGTCCCAAATATACTGGCCGACTTTCCGCGCTGTATGGCCAGTGAGATGCGCTGAACCAGGTACGAACCAGCCCTCGCATCGCCACCCCTATCCCTCAAACGCTTACCTAGGTCCCTAATAAATACCTTCGCCTCGGAGCACCAAGGCCCAGCCGCCTCCACAGCAAGAGAAACAAAGTCGTAAGTGGGTTTCAAGTTTGCATACTTTGTATGCTTGAGCCTAGCGGCATTCTCCGCCGCACCCCCCGCCGAGCGTACAGACTGTGCGAGATGCGACGCAGCAAAAGTACTTACACACGTCGCATCCCATAACAAGCTACGCCCTTTTGCCCAAGGCACCAGCGTACGACCGTCTGGCCTCTTCCCGTCCGTTCTGCTAAGACCCTGAGGCTCCAGCACACAAGGCAGGTTTGCTGACACCATGGCCCTCCGAATGATATCGTTAATGGCATAGTGCCGAGGAAACCTACCCGCACATCGCGCGCAGCTAAGCCCATGGTGGCCATTTGCCTCCACCGCCGCACCAGAAACGCACTGGTGAGGTTCACACACTCTACAACCAACCCGCAAGGCAGCGGTAATCCTCAAAGTGTCGTTATCCAATATCGTTCCCAAGTGCGACGATGGCAAGGCATGTAGTAAGGCCGAACCACCGCCTTCAGCCGAGCCACTTCCACCCCTGATGCGGCTCCCAACAAGGTGCTGAAAATTAAATATATAAATATTTGAATAAATATGAAAACAATTAAGACATACTTAACGTGTCTTTTTAAGTTTATCCGTACATTTGTATGCGTTAAACACTCAAAGCAAGATCTAGATAGAGTGGAAAGCGCATGTGGTAGAAAATATTCAATGTGCTATAATAGTGCTATTTAAATAAATATTAAATCATGTATGATCAATATGACTAGGAGTTACTATCGCGCAAAAGACATGTAGTGTTTTCCTTCCACTGCTACTGAAAAAGGTTTGCTAGACTACAATACGTTTTTTTATATACCTTCTTTGTATGGTTTGTTTTAGTTGGCGTAGAAACAACCTCATTTCCCTTCAGCCAAGACTTCAACTGTTTCTATATCAAGGAAAACTTAGCCCTGGAAGGTGTGTCGGTGGCGCACCTTAAGGGCTACGTGAGGGATTTGCTGCTCATTGGTACCTACTACAAGCGGTTGTACCAGTTCGCGTTTAATCACTCTGTTGAAGATCATTTTCGGAGCAAGGGTCTTGTTTATGAGGTTAGTTTCTTTATTATCTAGTCTTCGCGGACACTTTTAGTCTGTGTGTTTTCGCAAGGAGTACTCCACTGACTTACTCTGCTTAAGGGTACTTACTCTGCTTAAGGGCACTTTACTCTGCTTAAGGGAAGCTATGAATTATCTTCGTAGGTCTTCACACTGTTGTGGGTCGCAGAGCTCTCATCCCATGGTCCCTTGGGGAACCATAACTACTAACTACGGCCATCAATGAGTAATGAAATGCGTTTGTTAGTTACCCATAAACTCGACAATCGCTGAACCAATTTAGGTAATTTTGGTATTGAAATTTTGTATTAGACCGCAGAAGGTTTAGGCAGTGTAAAAACACGGAAAAATTGTGATGATAATTAGAAAACAGTGATTCTTTATTCCCATACAAATTGTTCCTACCTGTCAATCATTGACATTCCAATTTATAACCATAGACATAATAAGGTAAAAACGTAAAAAGAGAAGTTACGGGTGTTACGAAGTTCAACGGGTCAACTAGTAACTAATAAGTATAGTCTGTTCTGAAACTTATTTGTTTTTATTTTATGTACATCTGACATACCCACTACCAGCGAAAGCCAGAGTTGATCAGTTTAAATTAATTATGTTACACTTAAAAACAGTTTAGGAGAGTGTTTAAGATGACAATGTGTTGATTAGTTGTACATAACTAAGATACTAACCCACATATTCATGAATGTATCCCTACCTTAGCTAAATTATGTTTGGTCCATTTCTGTCACATAGCAAGTGTCTATGTATGTTTGTAAGATACAGATAATGAGAGAAAGTGTCACCCTTTTACATCATAACTATATTTTAGAACCAGATTAAGTAAATACTTAAAACTTTTCAGGCAGCGCGAGAAATCGTAAGGAGGTACTTACTAAGCTTCCGTTTAACAGCAACGGAAATCTATGAGGAATGTACCGGGAACACGGATAAACCCCTACCCACACTTCTGCAGATTTTGCATCATATGGAGCCGCTGAAATATGAAATTGAGACTGTTGCATCTATTTACAAGATGATCAATCATGGTATGTGGAATTTAAGCTTTATGACTATTGTGATAAGGTCTTTGAGTGGTTACAGGAGTGTGCTTCTTGGAACTTATTGTTCAATTATTTTCCCTATTTTTTTCTTACCCTCGTAACGCCCACTATACTAAAATAGGTATTTAATAGTTAAAACCAACCTTACTATGCAGTGAATTGGGTGAATTTTCTTTTGTACGAAAACAAATGAAAGAAAAGAATTTCTACCCTATTTCCTTTTATAAAAATTTTGAACTCCATTGAAAGAGAGTGTACATTGTAATGCACACTGGGCCTTACGAGATTAATATTGTCAGGCTTCAAAGAGTTATATTAAGTTAATGGTTAATGTTTTAGACTCCAAAACAACGATACCAGCAGGCGCTGAACTAATGTCGTATCTATTTAACGAAATATCCCTGGTCACTCACACGAAAACGGCTGAGACTATGTTCAGCGCACTGTTCTCCGTCTGCCGCGTGTATTTTCGGTAAGTCACTCACTCTATTATGAGAACCGAATGATGTGGGTACACGACCTGCAAGTGTTCAAGCGAATGTCGATCTAAGGGTGTCACACCGCGAGCACACGTACAGGTATTGTTGACCCACTTGATGACCTGCTTATTTGGTTCTGATTTAGCCCGGTAACTTAGCTGCATATCTGGCAGCAGCTAAATACGAACGTAGGCTAGTGGCTTAACAATCATGTCAGCGACTGTACCTAGTTATAGATAAATCCACATGTCGAAACTATAGAAGTTCCGTCCGGGACATTGGTTACGCAACCCTCAAAGTGTTGTAATGTTTCCAGTTGTAATTCCCAGCTGCTTATACTCCCAGATCCCAGCTGCTTATACTCCCGATCCCAGCTGCTTATACTCCCAGATCCCAGTTGCTTATACTCCCGATCCCAGCGGCTTATACTCCCGATCCCAGCTGCTTATACTTCCAGATCCCAGCTGCTTATATAAGCACACGTTTTCCAGGTTTATCGAGCGCTTCATATTCGAAGGCGAGTTAGATGACTGGTACAACGAGTTCTTCATAAAGAAAGATGCTCAGTATGCGAACAGCCGCTCCAAGCGCTACTGGGACAAGGGCTTCCATATAACGCAGAGCGTGGCCGTGCCCGAGTTCCTGAGAGTATTGGCGAAGCTAATATTGCTCTGTGGAAAGAGTCTAAGGTTGCTGAAACTGTGCAATCCGAATGTAAGTGTCTTTGATATTAAGTATACCTATTTAACTAATAAATACGTATAGATAAATAATACATTTTCATGTATAATGGACGTAAAAAAATATCCGGAATGCATAAATAGACTATATTCAGCATCGGGAAGTGCAAAATATGGGTGTAACTTTTTTTGGCGGCGTCTGAATATGTGTCAGTGAACGGGTTAGGGTTTTTTTTAACACAAAACACAATATGTCTGTCATATGAGATCTTTAATAAATCGTCTTTCTTTTGTACGTTTTGACAATAACGAACATAAAATACCTATTCACTTTGATGCATTTTGTCGGAAGCTATATAACCTTATTTATTCACGTACTCGTATAGCACAATTGGTAGTGCACTGGGCTAGTGATCTAGTAGTTGTGGGTTCGAGTAACGCTGCGAGTCAAATTTTTTATATTTTTTTTTCGATTTAAATATCGAAGATATTCGCTAGCAGACGTTTCTGCATGATAAAAAATTACTTATTCATTCATTTCATTATTCATTCGGGAAGTGGTTATGACATTTGGTCCAACGAGTGTAACAGACTCGGTTTCAACCGAAACCAGAGCAGAGGCCGAATCTTCGGTTTTGGCAAAAATACATGTTCCGGTCGGACACTAGTAATATTATCATTGGTAATGTTTATTGTACCATTCCAGGACCCCCTAGTCCTCTTGATCTCATCAGACCACCCCTCAATAAAATGCTGCGCGACCTTCCCCGCCCTGGAGCGGCAACAACAACTGCTGGACGTGTACCGCACCCGCTGCCTGTTCGTGAGCGGGGAGCCCGTCACCTTCGAACAGATCCTACTGAAGAGGGAGGCCAAGAGGAAGGCCTTCACAGAGATGTCCGCCATGAAGCAGGCGGAGACTCTTGAGAAGATTGTCGGTAAAGCTTTTTTTTATTCAGAATTAGAATCAGAATCATTTTTTTTTATGCAAGTCACAAGAGGGAGGCCAAGAGGAAGGCCTTCACAGAGATGTCCGCCATGAAGCAGGCGGAGACTCTTGAGAAGATTTTCGGTAAAGATTTTTATTTCAGAATTAGAATCAGAATCATTTATTTATTAATGCAAGTTAAAAGAGGGAGGCCAAGAGGAAGGCCTTCACAGAGATGTCCGCTATGAAGTAGGCGGAGACTCTTGAGAATATTGTCGGTAATGATTTTTTTTTAAATTAGAGTCTGAATCATTTATTTATGCAAGTCACAAGTATAGACTTGTGACTAAATCTACACCTAGTTATAGAACTAGGTGTAGATTTGACGTTCTGAAAAAACACTAAAACATATTTTTTAGCAATATAACATTAACCTCGTAACGCCCAGTGTGCATTACAATGTATACCCCCTTTCAATGGAGTTGAAATCTTTTATAAAAGGAAATAGGGTAGAATTTCTTTTGTTTCATTAGTTTTCGTACAAAAGAAAATTCAACCCAATTCACTGCATAGTAAGATTGGTTTTAACTATTAAATAATTTAGTATGGTTAGCGTTACGAGGTTAAGTTAAATCTTCATACTTTACTATAAATACGTACCAAAATTTTCGTTCGATGTCCTCCTAAGGCCCACCATACAAATAATATCCTACTCGAATATGTTCTTTATAGTCTAGGAAATAAAGTAGTAAACAAGTAAACGAATGAAACAAAAGAAAATCCACCTCTGTTCCAATTGTATAAAATTCATATTTCATTATAATAATTAGTACTACAGTGGGCCTTACGAGGGTATAGCTTTCCAGTTCAAGGTTACGACTGTTACAAGGTGTCTTAAAGTTTTTTTTGAATATCCATTTAGAACTGAGTTTAACTGCAACATCGATAGTGAAATCAGTGTCCCAAATTGCCAAAAGATGGCTCTGCAATATCGAATATATATCTACTTTGCGCTTTTTGAGGTCGGTGAATTTTTAGCTACATATATCATATCATAACTCGCTGACCGAGACTTGGACTTGCACTTAACCGTTTCTTTTATAACAATAAACTTCACTACCCATCTTTTTTATATATGATTTTAGCTGAACGCAAACGACTAGCGCAACTCATAGTGGCGGAGAAGCAGCATTCCCTGCGAGTGCTCGAGGCGGCGATGGCCGAGGCTAAGGAAGCCAAAACCAGAGCGAAAGAGAGGGAGCGAAACAGGTTCCGCGCAGAGAGACAACTGGAGAAGGCTTCTGATGATGTCGACTCGAAACTGAGAGATGAAGAAAGGTCAGTTACCCGAAGATACAAAACGCAACGCCAAAACAATGTGTGGTTGTAGCTCTGAAACGGTTGGACTAATATTGATGAAGTAATTTTTATTTAAAAGCATGGTTTTTAGTAATGGTTCCTAGACACGTATTATTTCGTTAGGGTTATTAAAATATTGATTTACAGTTATTATTGTGCGTGGAAACTATACTATCTTACCATGATTTTATGAATTATGTTATGTTCAAGTGATGTCACTTTGACGGATTTTTGTAATATAATCGAATGATTTTTTTCCGTAATTTCTATAAAAATATTTAATGGACCTATGTAATACTTCACCTTTATCATGTACTTTTTAACTGTAGGTTGGCTCAATACTTCATGTATGTACTAGCTAACGCGTATGTCTAAATATTTGCACACTGTTTAATACAGATGGAAAAGGTTATACAGCTTTTATGCTATTGTAATTAACCCTTTTTCTGCAAATATTTTTTTGTTTATTTGTGTCGTAAGTAAAGAAGCTTCGACAACCATCTTGGAATACTTTTTCGTGTGTTAGTCTTTCTACGAAATATAGGCGTGTTTATTTCTTAGACTGAACATATCTTATAAAATTAGTGTTACCATTAATCAATTTTCTCCTACTTTCTCAGAAACAAAATGATGGAGTACTACTCAAAATTAAACATGCAAGTAGAAAAGAGCAAAATTCACACCGAATGGAAAATAAAACGACTGCAGCTCGATCAAAGTAGAATGCAACTCCTGTCTACTGAAGAGCGGAATCTGAAGAGAGAAAAATTAGAACTGGAACACCAACGGAAAGATATCAAAGCTGATATCGAGAAAAATGAAAATCTGTCTGCGGATGGGTCTGGCGATGCCGCAATTTCACATGATGATGACAAATCAGCTGGTGGCGAAGTTACTTCAAACGCTGATGACATAGAAAGACATGGTGATTTAGCCTTTGATAAGATACCTACAGCAATGACTGAATCAACATCATCAATAGTTATGACAGACCTCACACACAATCCAGAGTTCGATAACAACAAAACCAAATCGACGTCATCTTCCGACGTTTTCAGTGCTATATGTAATGCGGCTAAAAACATATTTAGCCTCAGAACATCTGATAGTAAGGAATGTGACAATAAGAAACTGCTTGATGCTCAAGGAAATGTTGTTGATGGTCTAACGAGTAAAACATCAAGCGATGTCATTGGAGCAAATTTAGACAACGTCCACGACAACGACCTATATCTTAAAATGAGGGAAGATGCGTTAAAGAACAAGCAAAAAGTAATGAATAGCGAATTCGGACAGACAGACCAAGAAAACAATAGGTTAAAAGTAACACAAAACTCGATAGACGAAGAAAACAATATCAATACGCCTTTCGCTGAAGCTAAGCGGAATAAACTTAAGGTTCTCGGAGCGGAATTCGATGCAAATCGAAAAGAAGAGAAGCAAGCTGTCGCTGAGCCGAGGACAGATGCTCAAAAGCAAGCGCTTTTAAACAAACAGAAGGTTTTAGGGGTTGAATATAATTTGCCTTCGGAAGCTGTGATAAGAAATGAACCAGCCAATAAGGCGCAGGAAGAAGCAGTCCAGAATAGGGATAAGATGATGGGATCAGACTTTGATGCACCTTTAAGCGCGAGACGCGAAAGGGGTGAGAGGTCTGGCTTGACGTTGAATTTGAAGCCTTATAGCGAGATTACAATGGCTACGTACACTATTCCTACTCCGAGTAATGCGGTTACGCCGGGAGACTTTCCACAAGTAAGTATATATACCCATTGTTGAGTTTTAGTTATGTATATTTATACTGTAGTAGTATATTTTTACTGGACCTAAAATTAGACAATAATGTTGAAATACGAAAAGTGGTATGCATCCTGTGTATTTTCGAAATGAATGTATCACAGTTTTTGTTTTATGCGAGTTGGTAAACATACAGAATTATGTGTTATTTATATATAATATTTATCTGCTTGAATATGATAGGTATATAAAAGATCTCATTAATAAAGAAAAGTTATTGGTTCATTGTACATTTTTTTTAAATTTACTGTATAGACTTGGATAACATTTTTAGATTAAAATAAATGATAATATATACCCTCCTATCATTTAAGTACATGCCAAAAACACGGCGGTAGAAGTTTGTAAGAAATTGTTAAGGTGTCTGTCGAATCGAAGTGTCATAAAATATATTTTTTATTTCAGCTGGACTTGGAAACCCCTACAACTGCCGACATACCCCTCGAAGGAGCAATAACCAGCGACATTTTTACTCCCCGAAGTGAAACAGGCAACATGGAATCGGCCAGAATTACCAACGACAAAGAATTTTTACGCGCCGACGGTTTTGGCTTCTCACTTCTAGTCGACGAAGCCGAAGAATCTGAAGGACCCACCATTTTAGAAGTCAGTGATTTCGAGAAATCTGTCATAAACAACTCCCATTGTGGAATAACTGAGAATTTCAAACCGAAGCGTCACATTTTCAACTTCCTAGACGGCACTTACAATTTAGATGACTTTGATCCGTTCGGTACAAGAGAAATAAATAGATATACCAAAGACTACTTCAATAATAAAATGTCTTTAGACGCATCGGATTCTTGTTACACACATCCCGCAATTATTTTAGAGGAGACCAAGAAAAAGCCTTATACTAATATCTTTGCATCCAATTTCGTTGAAGACACCGAACGGATAACTTGCGATAACATAGCGACTTTAACGGCCTGCTTGCAAAGATCTGTGATGCTGCCGCTTACGTACCAACTGGAGGTGGTCAATAATGCGATATTGACCCACTTTCTTGTGAATCTTGATATGTACGAGCATTTAAGGAGTCTAAAAGACTACTTTTTCCTTATGGATGGAGAGTTTTCGAGTAGCATCTGTAGAAATTTGTTCACTAAATTGACGAAGACACTGAATCCGCAGGAATTATTAAATTTTTCGACGTTACATAATATTCTAGATAAGGCGCTTGGATCGTCGATCACACGTAAGTTATATGTATATTTTAGGATATTGAGTTTCAGCTCTGCCGAAACAGCGTTATAAGACGAAAAAATTAAGACGCATATTAGTGCGGGATATTATATCCAATGCAATGTTTCATTCTTTGTCAAGTGAACTTTTCCAGTTTACCTATAAAAACGTAGCATTCTAGTTTAAATAAAAATAAAAACATCTCTATAATACCTACGATATTACTAGACTCAAATGTGTACCATTTATGTCTACTTTACGGTCAAATTCATGTTACTAAATTAGTTTGAGACTGATTTAGTTTTGAATGTACAATTGAATTGGTATGCGATTATTTTCGTCACCACAGTCTGAACGCTCGAAAATCATCGTGTTCTATATAATGCATAATATTATTCTAATTTCAATGAAACTTCAAAAACATAAGTTAACATGCCTTATTGTTTTACTTACAGATATCCACAAATTTTCCGAAAACCTATCTTTCACCATAACAGAATCTCCCCTAAGCTTCCAACACACGTCCCCCGACGTGCTGCAATGCCTGTCCCTGACGTACGCTGTGTCGTGGCCGCTCAACATCATAATGTCGCAGGACGCCTTGCTGCGGTACGCGAAGGTGTTTCAGTTCTTGATCAAGATGAGGAGAATATCTTGGACGTTAGGAGAAGATTTTCAGGTATATGTATAGTCAAACAATTTGATTTATAGGCCACTTCGTTCCTTGTCACAGTGAATCTATATGAAAGGCGCAAAAGATCTCTTATTAACGTCACTGTGACAAGGTTCAAAGTGGCCTAGAAATCAAATTGCTTGACTATACCTTCTATATTTTTATATTGTAAATCATCATCATCCTATCAGCCGAAAGACGTCCACTGCTGGACATAGCCTGCTCCAAAACGCCCCAAAAATACCGGTCCTGCGCCTTCCTCATCCAGCGGCATCCCGCGACCTTCACCAGGTCGTAGGTCCACCTTGTTCATATTGTAAATACTATAATATTATAAATATAAATGCGAAAGTAACTTTGTTTGTCTGTCTGTTATTGTCTGCTGTTGTCATTTTCACGGTTAAACCGCTGAAATAATTCGGATGAAATTTGATATGGACAGATTTTGTGCTCTGGAAAAAGACATAGGATAGTTTTAGTCCCAAAATCCCGAGAAGAAAACGGAGGTGGCGTTCGTAGCAGTGAGGCTGGTCAAATATATAGAGATATATTCTTTCTGATATATAAATGAGGACCTTAAAAATAAGGAAAAATCAACTGAATTATGGTTTCTGTAAGGATCTGTACCGTTATTTGGCTACTTTGGTAGCTAATGTTTGACACTGACTGTTGAGTCAGTGTCAAACATTAGCTACAAATTCGTCTGTTCAGTCGAGCTCATCAATTTGTATAACTTAACTAAGAATTTAACTATTATATTCTCCGAAAATTGCTTTACGTGTTTTCCGAATCAAGACATTAAATTACAATTAATACCAAAATATATTTAGTGTAAAATAGTTTTAGTACATAGCGTTTAGCGTTAGTGTTACCAAATATGCAATATCTCACCCGAATGAATGAACTATTGAATAAAAATCATTGTATTATTTGAAATTAAATAAATAAATAAAATAAATATTTCGGGACAATCTTACACAAATCGACCTAGCCCTACGGTAAGCTCAGTAAGGCTTGTGTTGTTGGTACTAGACGACGATATATATAATAGATAGATACATATAAATACTTAAATACATAGAAAACACCCATGACTCAGGAACAAATATCTGTGCTCATCACACAAATAAATGCCCTGACTGGGAATCGAACCCAGGACCATCGGCTTCATAGGCAGAGTTACTACCCACTAGGCCAGACCGGTCGTCAATTAGATTCGATGCAATAGATAAGTACCTAACAAACAAAACATTATTTACAGGCATTAAAGCTAGCTGTCAAAATATCAAAACAACAGTCCCGCAAACTACTAAGATCCCAGCAGTACATCTCCATACAGCTATACAGACATATAATGTCGTCTTTCGTACGAGCACTAGACAACTACATAGTGACGACGTGCATACTATCATCTTGGACGGAATTCGAGAGCGATCTGAAGAAAGCGCGGACGTTAGACGACTTGTATGACTGCCACGTAGTTTATATAAAGAAGGTTTTGTTCAGATGTTTGCTGAATAACAGATCGACGCCGGTTATGAAGCTTTTAAATGACATATTTACGGTTATATTGAAGTTTAGCCGAGTGCTCAAGGCTGGGTAAGTATTATAAAATATATATTTTATTCTTCATTTCTAAGAATTACGGGAACTATTGTTTTATTAATGCTTTAGAGTCATAACACACTGGCGTTTTCGTTCGGCGGTTCTGTAAAAAATCGAGCGAAATCTTCGTCTTTCTGAAAAAAAAGTTGCCATTATAAAGTGATTCTCTGTTACTCTATTGTCACTCAATGTTGCCCAGACAGTGATAACTATAGCAGCGCCAAATACACGTTTTAATGAATGATTAGTGTGAAAGAATT
Source organism: Grapholita molesta (assembly GCA_022674325.2). Taxonomy (NCBI): domain Eukaryota; kingdom Metazoa; phylum Arthropoda; class Insecta; order Lepidoptera; family Tortricidae; genus Grapholita; species Grapholita molesta. The sequence goes on along the minus strand of CP053135.2, from coordinate 9,169,617 downwards.
CAGAAAAAAAAGAAAGAATTTTCTGAACCTTTTTAATACTTTCTAGTGTACATATTATCATAAGTGTGATAACTAGACTGACGGGACAGTCTCCTTCTATCAGTCAGAAAGTCCACCCGCCTCTGAGCATGGAGGGCCATAATCGCCACGCCAGGCGGGTTGGTGATCGCAGTATGTTCCACCGCTATAAAAGAACCGGGTCCAATATTAATTTACATTTTATTTACATTGTACCAAAAAATACTGAGGTGTAAAAAACGGTTCAGTATATGTTATTTTTAAGGATTATTATAAAACAAACCTAGCCTAACCTATTAAACAGTATTTAGTTTTATTATAGGTAAGTTAAAAGTCCTGAAAATTCCCATAATTTCTGGGAAAAAAAACCAGATTATTTTCTACCCGCCCGGTAGCCACCGCCACCTATAAAAAGGTCTACCATTAAATGCCATTTTGAATTTTAATTATGACAAACCATAGTTACATTTGGCCTGGAAAGTTTTATTCTCTGGGCGGCTAGAGATTATGCCAAATTATAAGTTTATCGCTAATGATGAATTATGCCAATGAAAATCATGCGATCAGACACGCACCTGTAAAAAAACATTACTTAATCACTTTTATTTTCCAGCAAATGGCACCAAAAGGAACCAGACGGCGCTTTCACTCACACCAGTTTCTCCCAACTGGTCGAACTCTTCCACATGTTCGAGAAGCTGGCCAAATACCTGCACAAGGTTATTACTAAGCTGATGGAGTGCGGATACCAGCGGCACTTGGCGGAACTGCTCATCATGGTTAACCTTAACCAGTATTATGACCCTGACACCCATGATAAGTCGAAGGAAGAACATAATTCTAGTATAGTTTCTGCGTCTTAACTAGTCTTCTACCTATTATGTCAGGATATATATTATATCCTATTGATTTAAACTTTGTCTCTCTCTAACAAACAGACATTACAGTATAAAGGAAACGGATAGGAAAATCAGAATTAGCATAGTTTCTGTGTCTTGTCGAAAAGTGCTCGAGTGGAGAACACGGACTAGCAAGCGCAGCGTAGGACGTCCACCCACAAGATGGACAGACGACCTCATTAAGGTCGCCGGAAGACGATGGATGCAGGTCGCTTCCAACCGGTACTTGTGGAGGTCCAAGGGGGAGGCATAAATGTTCAGCAGTGGACGTCTTATGGTTGAGATGATGATGATGATGATGAATTCTTGGCTTAATGACAGCGCTAGCAGGTTTTCTAACTTTTTTGTCAGGAGTATTTTTTGATTCAAATTCTATCAATTTCTAACAACGTTAGTGCTATTGTCAGACAAATGCAGGATGTCAGGTCGATCTCGACTGTAGGAATCTTCATTCTATTTTTCTGCTCGAACCAGTTCGTTGAAATGGCATACCAGAGCTCTGCTGCTCTCTGAAACAACAATTTAATTTCAATATACACGAATCCGTTTTAACAGTTTTATTTAATAGTTGGCCTAATGTATAAATATAAATATCAGCACTCAATATTCTTTCAAGAAGAAGTAAATTATTTGAGTATTCTTCCGTCGATCGCGTAACATTAACTAGATCAAAATCAAGAGGAAAGAAAGACAGACGACTTATTATTTTTAGTCGAATATAGCAGAGTATTTGGTTTTGTTGTACCTAATGTAATAGCTTAAAAACGTAATTCATGTTGGTTGTGTAGTAAAATATTTCTCGAAGTTGAAATAGATGACATCATATACTTAAGAGAAAGTGAGCAAGCCTACGGGTGATTTGAACCCGCACCTTCCACATTCACGACTGATGCCCTGACCAACTGCGCCAACTTGTGGTCTAGTATATGTCAACAATTTAATATTATATAATATTTGTCAAAGATATCATTTGGGTATTTTCAAGGCAAGAGTGAAAAGGCTATTACTGAACCAGCGTGCTACACCCTCGACCTCGTCGACACTTACCATCAGGTGTGACTGTGGTCAAACAGTGGTCAGTCGTGTAAAAAAAAAATCTACAGTAAAATATGTAGTATTACACTAATTAAAAACCAAAGCAAATCAAAATATCTAATAAAATGATTAGATTTGTTCTTGGTTGTGTTCCTTGAAGGTATAATTTTCATTCTCTGTGTAATGATTATTTGAGTTGCCTTACGATTATTAGTTATTACGAAAAATCTTAAAATTTATATTATGTTGTCCATTATATTTAGCTATTTAATTATTGTGATATTTATACACCCACCTGTTTATAGTAGTTGCTTGTTAATAAAAAGGTAAATATAGTAATGTACTAAAGTGGCTTAACATATTGTTGCATTTGATTGGTTATTTAATTGCACAGCATAGGAAATACACATCAGGCTAAAAAATATTTAAAAGCAAACCTTAGAAATTAACTTATTTTATTTTAGAGTAAAATTACTTTAAGAAGCTGTTTTGCTTAGCACCCGTTTAGCTTATGATGTTTGTTGCTATGATTGTTTATTACTTATGGTTGGTATTCTGATGCTAAGTTATGTTTGTTGAATTTGTAGCAGAATGTATCGATTGTACATATCAAACACTTGAATATCTAGGTTTGATCTAATCATGGTTTTAACATCTACTAATAAATATGTACGTAATTTGACGCATTGTAGTTTTATTTTATAGTATTTGTATTACCTAGTACTATTTTACAACATGACAAATGTACTATTTTAAATCAATTTAACAAAATTCTCATAATGAGCGTAATAAATTTTATCCCAAATTATACTGTTTGAAATGAAAAAAACATGTCTTCAGGTGACAACCAAAACTCCCTAACTACAAAAAAATATTGAAAAAAAAAAATGTCTTTTATCTTTTTTAATAATGTGATTCTCTATGGCTATTAACTTGTGGTATCTAGTAATTAGTGAGTTTTGGTTGTCACGTGACGATATATAAAATATATCGGAGGCCTTGTAATTAATGCCATCTCTCGGTTATACATTCAAGCTTAACAAGCTGTACACTGCGGAAAAAAGTCTACTATCCACGATAGATGGAGCTAAGTGTGTGGTTAACAGCGACATCTGTTGCTGAGTAGTAAGACTGTATATATTCACGTATTTACGTTAATTAAAATGATTTTGACGAAAATTAAAGTGTAGTTTTCCATTATATAATTTCTTACAAGTATAAGGAATAGTTTATTTGACGTGGAAGTATAAAACAGCGCAGTACTAGTATTAATTAGATAGTTTCCAATAGACGCCATGGCGATAGTGGCGCCGACATTTTCCATATATCAAGGTTTGTTTTCACGAATACTTCATTCCACCGTAAATCGTCCTCGGGTCAACACCTGATCCTGATCGGTCCGCGCACGTGACATACAAGTAAAAGCCGGCTTTTCCACAGTTTGCCCTTCAGAAACGATCAATAAAATTTGTTTTTCCTGCGTATACTACGCTGAAACAAGCCAATTTTTTGTGAAAATCAACACAGACGGTGCAACACGAAACGCTTCAAAGGTATCGATCGGTGTGCAATTTTCCGCGTTCAGCGCCAGCTTTCCGTCGCAGCGCAACCAATATTCCTACAAAAACGTTAAAACCGAAGAGTCATCGTCACCGCCGAAGAGATGGCGTTCATGATGCCAGTGATGAAGAACGATTGGGACATATACAACTCGCAGCGGTCGCGGAAAACATCAGAGAACGCGGAGAAGGGGCCCGGCGGACGCGTGCGGAAGGTGTCGGAGTCGCGCTCCGAGGGCCCCGCGCTGTCGCCGCGCTCGGCGGCCGCGCTGAGCCCGCACCGCTCGGCGCCCGCCATGCGCTCGCTGTCCTACTGCCGCGCGCCGCCGTCGCGAACCTCGCTGCGCTACACCGACAGCCCCAAGGGCTCGGCTAGCCCGCCCACACCGCGAGCCCGCGAGGACAAGTTCCACAGCAGGTTGGTCGAGAAGCTGAAGCGAGCGCTGGGGCGCTCGGACTCGCGGAGCGAGGAGCGGCGGTCATGAGCTAACCCTTGCTTGTGTGCAGGGCGCGCGCCGAGTCTCCCCCGCGGGCCTCGCGCTGCGGGGCCTGCGTGCCCTACCTGTGACGGGGCCGACGGGGCCCGGCCCGGCCCTGAGCCTCGCGCGCGCCGACACACTATCTGTGATATGTACGAACCGGAGGACACTCGAGTTGAGTAATGTTTGAATGTGCTACTAATATTAATAAATAACCGCCTGGTGGTTCTGACGATACTGAAGAACCTATTTGACTTTAACTTTTCTGTTCCATCAACATGACGCAATAGTGTATCTTGATTGCTTAATTTTCAAAAAAATTGCCAATAGTTAGATGTACATTTTTCCGGCCAGTTGTATTGTACAGTACACGTATGTAATTCACAGTATCGCCTAAAAGTTACACTTTTGCTGTTGCATGTTCACTTGTGAGGCAGTTTTAATTGTAACTAGTAAGTAATTTGTATTACGAAGTAATGATTCGGAGCAGGTTGTCAGTCAGTATTAGGTTGTAATGTTGTACGGCTGTTTGAATGGATTAAGACTGCGTTAGCATAAGGTCGTGTAGGACGAGTCGGGCATCAAATACCCGACCATTACCTGGATACAGCCTGTGGCAGTTTCAGCATGCTATCTGTGATTTGTTGTTTGTAAGTTTACGAGGAGTTATTTATTTTAGCAGTATTGGGGTACACCCTAATTGACGTTTTAACATGTACTTTTCATTTGACCTATCTTTAAAATCAGCTCTACCTAAATTGCAGAAAAAACATAAACGTTGGTCCTTCATGTAAACACTGTCGACCCCCTTGGATATATTATTTATGAGTTGAACTTTATCTGTTAGTATGATCTTGATTCGCAAACAACGTTCTATAATAAAATGAGCATCGACAAAATAGAAGAACGTTAATAATGAAAATATTTATGAATAATGACAAAAGTACCTTATTATTGTAGACATATACAAATATTGTTATAAAAAACTATCGATATTGCAAATGTTGATATTTACTTTTAGGCAAAACGAGATTTAGTCGCCAACTGTCAGTGAGAATAATAATAAATTTTAGTTAGTGGGTGGATGTAAGGGGTGTAGCTCCAATTAATTTTAATATTTTTGTTATGGATTTTGCATGATTTTATGTGATGTTAATATAATCGTGTATTTCATCGACTCGACTGTGTAAATGGACCAGCTTTATAAAAGTTTATATTACTTAGTATACTTATAGCTATTCGAATTGTCAGTGAAACTGAATCTGTTACGATTGGATTTGTCACAGAATAATTAGTAAATTCTAAATTTTAAGGCATATCGGAATCTTTTATAATGTTAAACTTAAATAACGTATTGACACGTTTGTTTCACCCCTTACCCTAGAATCCTTATTTTTTACATCCTTATAGTAATGGAATGATGTAGTGATGGAATGATGGAATGGAATTATTGGGTAGGGGTGGAAAATATGTATCATGCACGTATGCATTTTCTATTGACGATGTATTCGTGTACCTTTAGTTCCTCTAATCAAACTGCCATACATTTTGGAACTTTCCTCGTTTGTATGTCGGAGGCAAAGAGCAAAAGCCTCTTGAAGAACTTGCACTTTACCAACGACATATTTTTTAAGATAACTTATTAGCCCTCGATTTTTTCTAGAATTTGTAGTTGTCAATGTTTATCTGGTTTCTAATAAGTAAATATCTTATTGTATGTCTATGTCCAAATAATACCTATGAATGTATGCAAGCAGTGTCTGATAAATACATATAAAGCTTATTACCTAAAAACATGTTTTGATTATATCCCTACGTACCCATATAGTGGCGAGGTCGCGGTATTGCGTGTTTGTTTCGGAATGGACACAATCCTCACAATGCATAATGAAAATTAAGTAGGTTTTTTTTATGAAAAGGTGGCAAACGAGCAGCCGGACATCGCCCGACAAGCCATGACTATGGACTTCGCGGACTTGTCGGTCGAGTTCGTTTGACATCTCGCCCGCCGACAATTGTCGCCCGACATTTGTCCCCTAGTTTATCCCTGGCTTTACTCACCACCAGGAACACAACACTACATACCTGAAAGGTAGCAGTGTTATTATGCCTGTGGTCTTCTCTAAGGAGGAGGTACTTCCCCAGTTGGGCTTCTCCAGACTCAAGCGTGATGGTACTTCGCTGCACCCTACCTCTCTTTGTTGGACGTAGTTTAAACTCTAAGGACATACCCGGGTCCCGGGTATGTTGCGATCCGGGGCTGGGGTAACAACGCATGGTCGTTTGGCACTATCTAGCCAACTTAACTTTTTGGTGGCTAAGGTGTAAAACCAAAAGTTCTATCAGGGCAAAATATAGTGAATTCAAAATTAAGTATCGATTTTTTTTTATATTACAGGACATCCTTACATAAATTGACTGATCCCCACGGTATGCTCAAGAAGGCCTGTGTTGTGGGTACTCAACCAACGATATATTTAATATACAACTACATACATAGAAAACACCCACGACTCAGGAACAATGCCTGTACTCATCAGTCATCACACAAATAAATACCCTTACTGAGATTTGAACCCAGGACCATTGGCATCATAGGCAACCTACCCACTAAGTCTGGTCTGTTGTTAAATACAAATAATAACACAAATATACTAACAATGTGAGAATCATACTCAAATAAAATTTTATTACTTTTTCATTTATAAAACAACAGACAAGAAAACATTTTGCCGTAATGATTGAAACATTGGTTTCCATGCATGTAGAGGCACGTGTAGGTTAAGGCAACATTTGAAGTCTGTATTATGTTTCTTCCGTACACGGAACATTGGTGTTCCGGACATTTGGGAGGCGTACGCGGAGCCGGATCGAGCCAACGCGCAGAGGCCCTTTCGACAATTTGAATGAAATGTAAGGGGTACACTAAGCGGATGCTGCCCCTGTCCGTATCATGGGACGCGCACAGATACAGCACCCGCCATGGTGTAAGGACTATTGAATTTTAATGGAATCTAGAATGTACCAGGCTATTGGGTGGAAAGGATGGACTATATTAGCTACTGGGCTATTGGATAAAAAACCGGACGTCTGCCTAATAAAATGGTATCCAATTTTATTTCCGGCAGACGGTGACTCGCCCTGTGCGAGATGGGCCCCCACAAAAAGCGACATCAAAGATGGCTCAAGGGCAATTCCGGTGCATAGGGCTAAGGGTAGAGAGGTGTCACTGAACTTTAAACATATAGCCGACTCGCCACTTAGGTTTCCACATCTACCCTCGAGAACGCAATTCTAGCTACCCCACTCTGGACGGCCGGTGAAGGCAAGCCAATTTACAATACCAAAACTGTGGCATCAGGCAAACTATTTGTTCCTAGAATTAACAACTACTACGGGGATAGAACCCTTAGAAAACGTATCCCATATATAATGAATAGTTTGCCTGAAGTTATCAGAAGTGAAAACCGAAAGAGAATCTTCAAAAGACTGTTAAAGAAACACTTTCATACACTGCCTATACCTTAATCACAGTAATTTGTTAAATTAGCTCGTATAAAAAATATCTACTTAACTAGAGACTGTCGATCCCATAGTCAAACTCGTTGTAGAGTTTTATGGGGCTATATTCAGAATCCATTGTATGACACATTTTTGATAATTATACTAAAAAAAAAAAAAAAAAAGACGCAGGGGACCTGTCCCACCTGACAGGGGCACTCAGGTACGTGGAGTCGCTACTCTCCAACAGCTCGCCACAAGCTGCCCTGCGTTGACTGATTGCACTGGAGAAAACCAGTGGGCGATATGCACGATGGGTCGTCACATCCCTACGCCTGATTATTATTTTATTATTAACCTTTTACACGCCATATCAAACGCAAAAGCTATCGCTCAAACGCCACGTCATCAAAATATCAAAACTTAAGTTGAACTTTGTGCATGTTGGTCTATTTTGCTCTGTGGTCCGTGACATATTTATATAGGTATCAATCTTTGGCGTAGGACCTGCGGTGCCGATATATCAGTGGAAAAGGTTAATAAATAGTATATCAGTGATAGGAATGTGGACACAATTCATGATGACAACGCCCAAATAGGATTAATACGTATTTTGTTATTGTATACTGTCAATTGTCACTTAATCGCGGAACGTGTGAGGGTGTGAAGCACAGACAAGATAAGTAAAGGCCTAAGACCTGCGCAAACAGGCTGAGCGGAGCGCAGTCACAGAAGAATTTACTCCTCGCAGCGCACACCGACGAGGGAAAGTCCCCCGCGATTCCACGAGCGCCCGTCAGCGCAGCGGATAGCGTAAGGAAGAAACTACACCACTCAAAGCTGAGCAGCCTGTAATTTAAACAGATCTCTAGGTCACGTGTCACGAGAATTTTCACCAGCGTATCTGATAAACAATTGGTCTGTTTCACATTCCTTGCAACGTTTGGCTTAGAACAGAGTACAGTGTCAAATAACAAATTAGGCATTGGAAATACCACGACCAGCTACTCTATTTAGCTACGCTATCCGTCACCTTCGCACTTACATACTGTTGGAGCGTGACATGTATCATGACAAGTGATATAAACCCGATCATTTGGGTCTTTTCAAGGCAAGAGGAATAGGCTGTTACTGAACCAGCGTGCTACACCCTCGACCTTGTCGACATTTACTATCAGGTGTCTCTGTGGGTGTGACTGAGGTCAGACGCTAGTTACTCTTGTATAGGCAAAAAACATGCATCAATCTCGCATTAAGGCTTGGTCACATAGGGCGCGTTTTGTGGCGTGGCGCAGCGGGGCGCGACGCTGCCGTCCGAATGTGTGCCTTATTTCGTTACATTAGCCACATCGGTGTCACGCTACGCTACCGCCACGCTCACAAAGCGCGCCTATCTGCCCAAGCCTTTAACAGGCTTGTTAGGATATGGCAGCTACGATGACAAACGAAACAGGGCGACTATCACCCGCAGTATCAGTGGTATCAGTACCCGCCGATGACGCTAGAACGTAGGTATGAGTAGGTATGTACTCTGACGCACTAATGTTTTGGCTAAAATCTAATCTGCGATTCCCTGAACGACTGATAATTTTCATAATATATACAGCACAATAAATTAAAATGAAAACGTCAGAGATAATAATTAGGTTTTTAGTCGACACTGCCTAAAGTTTAGTTTAGTGCTATATTACTTAAATCATTAGATATTTACTACGTCCAAGTCGTCTAATTGAAGTGTCGTAATACCATTGTATTCGGGTTTTTTGCATAAAACTTCGTAAAGTTTAAACTCGTGTATAAACCAAAGTCCACGGTAAATAGGAAGCTGAACAAATGTACCCCTTTGGGTAGAAATCCACAGAGTAAAAACACAAAGTTAAACGACGAACGACCACAAATTAAGTTTTTCTTGAGAACACCTCGAAAATTAGATATGTACAATTGTACATATCGGTTTTTAGCTAAATTACTCATTAGATAACGTAATGTTATCGATAGATCTAATGACGCAGAATTGTTTAATGTCTGACCGAAATGCATTGATAAAACTAGACGGGAAAATGGAAAATTCCGTAGGATAATTTTCATACATATTCAGTAATTTCAGTATGTCTGGGTCTGCGCTATCAAGTTAGTGCAGATGGAACATCTTTGCCTCTATCACTAATCTACTGATTTATTTGTTCCGTGGAATAGAAAACAGAGCATGTTTCAAAATAAGGAAACAAAATTCTATAATTTCATAAAGCCAGAAATTGATACGTTTTGATGTAACCAATGTTAATAATGCTCATTGCCAAAACATTGTGTCTTTTACAATATAACGAAGACAACAATATGATACCCTAGTTACTTATTATCTACACTAATATCATATACTTAGGCGAACGTTTGAAAGTGTGTGAGTGTGTATGTTTGTTACTTTTTCACATCTAAACGGCTGGAGCGATTTTAATAAAATTTGGTATGGAGTTAGCTGACACCCTGGACCCTGGATTAACATATAGGCTACGTTTTTTCCATTATAAACCGCGGGTAACACCGCGAGGCAAAGCTAGTATAATCTAAACAACAAAAAATGATCTATTTCTAGGTAAACCTACTGAACTCGTGTTACCTATTTGTTCATACTTTACAGAGATCATTGACCGATAAAGACTGGTTTGAAATAAACAACAAAATATAAATGACGTAATTAAGATTAAACTTGTTTAGTGCCACTTTCTATTAAAATACAAATAAATTTAGGAGTCTGTATGGTCTCAGTCTGTAGGTACTTATGTCTATTATCAGGCACTAGTTGTGTCCTTTTCTAGTTGTGTCCTACGAAAATCATGTTGGACTCGGGTTTGTTCTTAAACTACGTCCAACAATGAGAGGTAGGGTACAGCGAAGTACCATCACGCTTGAGTCTAGAGAAGCCCGACTAGGGAAGTACCTTCTTACAGAAGACTACAGCCATAATAGCATTGCTACCGTTTAGGTATGTAGTGTTGTGTTCCTGATGGTGAGTAAGGTTCCCAGAGCTCCAACCCCCCTTAAAGGCTGGCAACGAGAATGTGACTTTCCTCGTGTTGCAGGTGCCCATGGGCGACGGTAATTGCTTACCATTAGGCAATCCGTCTGCTCGTTTGCAACCTTTGTCATAAAAAAAATGTTCTAATACTTCTAGTAACTACAAAATAGAAAGTAATTAATACAAAAAAACATGGCAGTGCACATTTCATTTATTGTTCAACCTATACGATTAAAACAGTGACATTCATATCTTCTCGCTGACAGCCTGCTTCCCTGGCTGCTCTTACGGCAGGTGTAGTTCTGGTCGTTCGCCCGGCAGTGGCCCCTGCAGATGCGTTCACACTCGTGCCTGTCGAACAGCGTGTAGCCGGGGGCGAAAGCCTCGGACACCACGACTAGTATCAACATGAACATGATTAGCTTCATACTGCGGTAGTTCACGACTTCGTTTTTCTTTTTTACTCGTTCTTAGAATTATTTTTTATTATGCGGAAACGTCTGCTAGCGATCTTCGATATTTAAATCGAAAGAAAAATACAAAAAATTTGAATCGCAGCGGGACTCGAACTCACAACAACTGGATTACTAGCCCAGTGCACTACCAATTGTGCTATACGGTTACCGCTTCGTTCTTAGAATTTGGAATGAATGGAGTAAGTACTCTTCTTCTTTACAGTTGTGCCTCGACAAATGCAAAACGCAGAATAATAAAATGTGTATGTGCATCCCGTTTTATACCTGAGTCTTGGCTAAATAACCCCAGATAGTTAACTAATTACATTTTGGGAGGTCCTCAGTTATGAACATGATTAAGCTTTGGAACTAATTATCATAATTAAATATTCTGTCATTGTTCATTTTTTTTAACCTTTTCCTTAATTTAATAGGCTATGGAATAAATAATTAAGTAAATGACCTATCTACCATCAGCTACACTAATGCCCAATGTATCTTTTAATATATTCTTTTATTGAGACGAATTCTCGTCTCGTTCCTTTAGTTACTGATCTAAACTTTAATAAAGATTATTTTTTTTGCATTTTGATTCTGTTATTAAGACCTTCTTCTTTTATATGTCAAGTAAAAATGATAGACAGTAGATCAACGGCGTAATAAAACACGAATAACGGCAATGTGGACGACGCCGCTGGGTTTTTGGTGGGTATTCTCTAGTAGTGGGTTCTTGGCTAGCAAGAGGAGCAGCGAGGAGAGAGTCCCACATACCCCCTCACTACCATCATGGGCCTACCCCAGGCACGTGTGCGTAAATGCATTTTCCCAGCCACAAGCATAAATATATTCTTTGCTAAAAAAGATTAAACTGTAATTGCCGCCTTGGATTTAAAAAAGTTCATAAGAAAAAGAGAATTTTCTGAAGTGATTGCAATACGAAGAAGAAACTAGGTAGTACATCTACATATTTATAACGCACCTTTACGGATTCTTAAAGCATTCAGTGCACCATATGTAAAATAATTCAATTAGACTCATCCTATTAGATAGGTACATCTAGTTCAAGCGGAGAATAGAAAAGTCCTTTCAAGGATATTTGTAACTAATTTCTTGAAAATTAAATATATTATATGAGTAGGTAACTCATCCAATATTACCATAGTATACAATTATAAATATTCATAAAAGGTATATTGGTATACGTAAGTAGATATTCTATCTATAACATATCCTTGACCTTGCTTATACAAGGGGCACTGGGGGTCAAGGTAGTTTTTTGGCTGACTTTTTAATAATAATGTAATTTTCGGTAGTTAAAAATGTTAATTGTGAAATGTTTGTTTAATGATAGGTTATTGTTATTGGGTACTATGATCACGTTTTCATCAAAACATAAGAAATTAAAAATCTAATTCATCATCATCATCTCAGCCACAAGACGTCGACTGCTGAACATAAGCCTCCCCCTTGGACCTCCACATATACCGGTTGGAAGCGACCGGCATCGCGCGAGGTGCTCGTGTGGAGACCACGGACTAGCAAGCGCAGTGTGGGACATCCACCCACAAGATGGACAAACGACCTCATTATGGTCGCCAAAATGTAATTGGATAGATAATATTATTATTAATGTTATACCCACGGTCTTGGGTTTTTTACATTGACGCGGAACCCTAAAATGTTGAATTATTTATATTTTAAAAATAACTAACAATACTTTATTTCATAGAAAAAGAAAATTACAGTTTTTGAATGATGTCCAGGATTTTGGTAATTTTACTGGTCTAAATACACAATGGAAGATAGCGGAACACAAAAATACAGAAGAGTTAAATCGGTTATATCTGTTGCTTAAGAACTAAATGTGCTCAGATACACGTGTTTACTCACAGAACGATTAAACCTGGAGATTTTGTAGGTACAAACCCAAGGAATATTGAGGAAAGTAATACTGCGATTCAGTTCGGCAGAAACTTTTCCAAACATTTTATTAAATGTATTATAACTAAATCGTCGCTTTCTAACAGGCCAAATGCTTTCCAAAAGTATTTAGAAGATGCAACACAACTGAACACATACAAATTAAAAGTCATTTCTAGCAAGTCACTGAAACTATTAGGACGAGGAGAAACTGACTATAAGAATTCTATCTGACGACCACCCGACTATCTATAGGTATAGCCAGTTACATATTTTACAAATGCCACCAATTTCAAAGATGGATGAGATATGCTCGATAGCTATGCAAGCACTTTACCAGATTTCGAGAAAACCAAAGTTTACAATTGGTACAACAGAAAAGCACCGTTTTATGGTAAACTTAAATTGTTAAATTATAATTTTATCAGGTACCTAAATAGAGCAACTCGAGCTAACGTTCACGCGAGTCTTCAGTAAAGATGTTTCGACAAATCATCCCGGGTCAGCACTTTGAGATCTATACCTTTCAGCGGCGGTGCGTCCTTGAAAGCCGTTTCCTGCCGGCTTAACTAAATGTCTCGCAGTTCAACAGTTTTCCTTGGACTCATGAAGAAAAGGCAAAGGCATATTGCCTTCGTCTTGCCCAAGAAAAAAAAATACGCGCCGTTACTGATACCTTTCCTAAACTCTCTCTGCAGGTGTTTCCCGACGGCGACGGCTTATGCAGTCAAAGTACTGATCAGACTGTGAATATACACAACAATTAAGATGTTTAATAAACGAATTATTAAAACAAAAATACCCATGCACTTATCTTTTCTGAGCTGAACGGAGACTTAGAACCAATAAAGTAGTTATATTCCTCATATGTTTTTTATTGAGTATCACCTGTCCATGTGGTGTAATGGAGTGTCCTTCACTAATCGACCGCGATATGGTACCACTTGGCAAAGTGAAACAATACAAATATTGTGACACAAACACAATGAAATAAGCACCATAACATGAGCGCCTTGATGAAGTAGTTGCATCGTCTAGTAGAACTTTTATAACGAGTTGTAGTTCCTAATCTGTAACTTCAAATCCCGTAATTCGTCGTGAATAATTTCTCATGAACCAGCTAACTGTGTGATAGATCAGATCTATTTATAAACCGTCAGCCAATCAATGGTCGTCTCTGCTGAATGCAGGAACTCCAATCGTTTGTAATCAATGTCTACACCAATATGTCAATTACCGCTTCAGATCCAGTTTGCACTGGTTACTGTTATAGCGCCGCACTGAAATGAATCAAGAGGAAATAGGTAATAGTATGTACAGTCAACCAATTTGATTTATGGGCCACTTCATTTCTTGTCACAGTGAAAATATATATGAAACACGTAAAAGATCTCTCATTACCGTCACTGTGACAAGGTTCGAAGTGGCCTAGAAATCAAATTGGTTGACGATACCTACTCCTATATATATTGTTGGCAACGCAGCCCCCTTGCCGGACAACACCTTAGACTTAAGTTTGAAATTGTAATTAGAATAAGGAATCGTCAATAAAAATCATGATTATGGGTAGATTTAATAATTATAGGTAGGGAAATACTTTATTGTAAACCTTTGAGAGGTCCCGAGATGTGCTCGCTTCTCATTGGTCGAGAGAAATCTCATAGAATTTTGCTAAGTGTTATTTTTTACTATGAGATAGTGATAAGAACCCCCGTAGAATTTTAAGTATTAAGTTTATCAAAATAAAGTTCATCATAACAAGTAGGCACAATGCCCCACTAACCTACATTTAGGTCAGTGACTCGCTGCACCGACAACAATAGGCCAACGGTCGGTGAAAACAAACGAAGCCGAGAACAATACGTGAACCTGACCCACTTTCGAGGCTACAAAAGATAACGGGAAGGCCCGGGGAACAAAAGACTCTGTGAGTCACTAGGCGCACCGTAATAGCGATAAGAATTATATAATAAGTTGAATGAACTATGTGATAATTAAGAGTTATTAGGTAATAAGTACAATTTGTTGAGCGAAAATTATGTAACGAGAATGTTTTAGTGCAAATGTGAACGACCAATCATAACGCTAATCCGCGAGCCAATAAGGATTAAGAAAGGGACAGAAAAACTCCATGTTCTGATTGGTCGGGGAACTAACGGAAAATATATAAAAGGCGGTGAGATTTGGAGCGGATATTCAGTCCAGTTCCAGCCTTCGAGTAATAAACTACAAAAAGGAAAACAGTCTTTCAATACCAAAGAAGAAAGAAGCCTTCCCCGAACCCTCTGCGGACCGATCCAGCGCAGCGAACCACGCGGTCAATATCGGGAACCGAACCCGCGTCGCCTCTCCCTCTGAGCCTTCAAAGGCAATATTAGGGCGGCCGTAGTCCTCAATATTTTTGGTCCTTCGAGCACCGGATCTGCGAGCCAGCGAAGCCGACGCGCCCGATCGACTGTATCGCCGCGCTACGAGCGACGAACCGACGCACGTGATTGGCTGACGCGCGCGACCGAACTACGCTACGAATCACCCACGTGTGAAGCAACTGCGCTGTCGCGGAAGATTGTCATCGCTGTTTGCACGAACGAACCGAACCAGCAAACACAATGGAATCTAAAAGGCGACCAGGAGCTACAACACGGTCGATGACCTCGAGCTGCGACGACGAGGAACGACGTCGTTATCTGGCGGCCGGAGCTGAGGCCGCTCAGAGAAAAGCGCGATCAGACATCAGCCCGGAGGATGCAGCCTACCTACCTGCCAACGTCGGACCCGAACGCTACCGCCAGCAGGAGGACGAACGAGCTGCTACCTCAGCGAGTCCTGCGTCCACACTCCGAGCACAGACGCCTGCGTCTACGCCTGCGCCCGTGCGCCCCGCGTCCGCGCGCCCCGCGCCCGCGCCCGCGCCCGCGTCCGTGCGCCCGCGCCCGCGTCCGCGCGCCCCGCGTCCGCGCACCCCGCGCCCGCGATACCCGCGCACCCCGCGTCTGCGCCCGCGCCCGCGTTTACATACGAAGAAACTCCCGTACGTACAACAACGCGACAAGCATTCACGTTTGCTGGGAACATCGCTGCGGAAGAACGACGTAGGAAGATTCCGAAAACAACAAGAAGACTGGACACTGAATCGGCGGGCCAGCGGTATCAAGTTACCTTCGCTGACTGTCCGTCTGAACCTGAACCTGAACCTGAATTCATCGAACCCGAACCAACCGAACCTGAACCTCAAGAACCTTTTCGAAGAGACGTACAATTCTTGCGGACCCTGCGAGAGAAACAACACAAGCTGCTGAACGAAGCTAACAGCCTGAACGCGAAGCTGGAAGCGCTGCGGCTACAAATTGAAACAGTGGACCGTGCTGCCGTGTCACCGGTCGACGCATTCATAACAGAGTGGATGGATACATCACAAGAACGGGCCAGAACGAGACATGCGGATGGAACGACGCCGCACAGACTCCCGAGCCCAGAACCCGAACCAGTTTTCGAACCGAGAACTCCTGAACCCAGAACGCCGAGGACTGCCAACACTCACATGTCGCAAGCGGAGAGCGTCGCTGCTAGCATGTTGCAGATATTCGACAAGATGCAGAGGGCAGCAAGACCGGCACCCAAAGAGATTTATGAGCTTCCGGCATTCTACGGGAACGTCGGCGAATGGCGGAGCTTTTACAATATATATAACGAGACCTCCAGCCGCTACAAGTTTACCGATTATGAAAACGTCGCACGGTTGCGAATGGCGTTAAGAGGTGAAGCCAAGGCCTGCGTACAACATGTGCTAGCGACTGCAACACGTCCTGATTTGATTATCAGAATACTCAAAAAGCAATTTGGAAGAAGCGAAGTGTTACTAGATCAGGCGCTGGAAGAGCTCAGACGACTACCTCCGGTCGGCCCGAGCGCGCATGAACTCAACACATTCGCGATTAAAATTATGAACATTGTGTCAACCATAATGGACCTTGATCGACGGCATTATGCTGACAACCCAATGCTTATACGGGAGATTACGGATAGATTGAGTCCGCATCTTCGGAGCAGGTGGTGCGACTATGCAAGGGCGCACAGATACTCCGAGGACCCCGAGATCCTGCAACTGGCAGATTTTTTAATGGAGGAAAGCGAACAGCTGTTAAGATACTCGCACTCAAGAGCACCAGCAACGAACAAGAGGACCTACGTGCCGACTGCGAGTGCGACGACGACTACGAATGCAGGGAACATCCGAACGGAGAGATATTCCCGTAACGTCGCCGTCAGCCGGATGCAGCCTAAAATGAACGAACGACCGTTACCAAATAAGGTCTCGTACACAACGAACGTGCAGCCCGAGGGAGCCCGCGCAACTTGTCTATACTGCGGCGGGGCCCACCTAACCGGAAGCTGCAGGAAACTCGCCGCACAGCCCATCGGAGCGAGATGGGACTGGGCCAAGCTGAACAGAATATGTTTTAAATGTTTGGAGTCGAAGCATCGTCGCGAGCATTGCGGAGCGAAGGGATGCGCCGTGCCGGGATGTCCGCACCCGCATCATCGTTTGCTGCACACAGACGCGAATGTGCCGCAAGCCGCCGCAGTGCCGAACGTCGCGCCGATGTACGCCACTTCACATTCACCGAACCCTCCATCACCCTCCAACTTCACGCCTCACGAGGAAACCAAAACGGTACGCCCGCAAGAACGAGCGGACGTAGCAAGAACCTACAACATCACGTCGAAGATTAAGGCGGCAAAGAACGTGCTGCTGAAGGTGCTGCCAGTTACGGTTTGCGGACCGTTGGGCGAGGCACACATCTTCGCAATGCTCGACGACGCATCCACTTTAAGCTTCATCGAGGAGGACGTCGCCGAACAGATAGGCCTAACAGGCGTAGCCGAGCCGCTGTGCGTCCGCGGCATTGGCAATATCGCACATCGAACAGAAACCAAGATAGTTGGAGCAAGGGTGCGACCAGCGAGGGGCAACACAAGTTACGAGATGGTACTGCGATCCACGAACGGGTTGGGGCTTCGAAGTCAGACTATAGACCGACGCGAGATATTGAAATATAGTCACCTTCAAGACCTGGAGGAGGAGTGCTACAATACAGGGGTCCCGCAGATGCTCATAGGCGGGGACCACTGGCATCTGTGCATCCCGAAGGAGGTACGCGTCGGCGGAGCGAACGAGCCTGCGGCTATCCGTTGCGCGCTAGGTTGGTGCCTCTTCGGGATAAGGCCAAGGATGATAGAAACAAATGAAAACGTCGTGATGCACTGCAGAGCGGAGCAGGAGGACGCGCTCGACGAAACACTAAGGAAGCATTGGGCGATCGAAGCTCTAGGAGTTTCACATAAAATCAACATAAGACCCGAGGATGAAAGGGCAATTACTATCTTTGAACAAACGGTAGTGAAAAAAGAGAACCAGTACGAAGTGGGACAACTGTGGGCGAATGATAGAACAAAGCTGCCAGCTAGCTATGCGACCGCATACGCAAGATTGCAGAATTTAGAGTCGCGCATGCGCAGACAACCCGAACTCGCTAAAGGATACGGGGAGCAGATAGAGACGCTGCTTAGCAAAGGTTTCGCACGTCGTTTAAGCGAACCACCGACGAGCGACATTACTTTCTTCCTACCGCATTTCCCGGTCATAAACACAGAAAAGGGAAAGATTAGGCCGGTTTTCGATGCTGCGGTGAAATGCGGAGGGACGAGTTTGAATGATCACATCCTGAGCGGACCGGACTTGCTACAGAGTTTACTGGGGATACTGCTGCGCTTCCGGGAGGAACCGTACGCAGTGGTCGCTGACATCCAAGATATGTTCCTGCGGATTAAGCTGCGAGAAGAAGATGCCGCGAGCCAGCTGTTCCTATGGCGAGGCGCGGAACAAGACTGCGCACCGAGGATATATCAGTTAACCAGAGTATTATTTGGGTGTAACAGCAGCCCATGTTTGGCACACCTAGTCAAGAATAGAAACGCTCGGGATAACGAGAACACTTACCCTGAGGCAGTCTACGACATAGAGACCAATCATTACATGGACGATTATGTGTCGTGCTACGACACTGAGGAGGACCTGTTGCGGATCATGCAACAGGTCAGAGACTCACACGCCGAGGGAGGCTTCATCTTGCGAGGCTTCGCGAGCAACAGTGAGGAGCTCATGAAAACGATCCCGATCGACCTTCGGTCAGCCACACCTACCGCAGCACTGGGCGAGCGGTCACAGAAGGTGCTGGGTATGGTCTGGGACCCCAAGGAAGATACGCTAAGTTTTAACACACGATTACTGCGTGTCTCGAACGCGGTCAAGAATGGCGAGTTACCACCGACCAAGAGACAGGTGTTATCGACGGTCATGTCTATTTACGACCCGTTGGGATTAATCGCGCAGTACACCATCACAGCGAAGATAATAATGCAACGAGTATGGACCAAGGGCACGCTATGGGACGAGGTGCTCGACGAGGAGGACCGGCGAGAGTTCCAGGCGTGGCTGAGGACGTTGGAGGCTATCAAAAAACTGAAGATTCCCAGGACGTATGGAACGTCAGAACAGGGAACACGCCGGACGCTACACGTGTTCGCAGACGCGAGCACGGAGGCTTACTGCGCCGCGGCATATTGGCGCATCGAGAACGACGATGGAGTACAAGTGAGTCTGGCGGCGGCAAGAACGCGTGTATCGCCGCTGAAAATACTGACAGTGCCGAGATTGGAGCTGAGCGCGGCTTTGATTGCTGCGCGCTTGGCACAAACTATAAAAAAAGAGCAAAGGTACGAGATAGACAGAGTGACATTCTGGACCGACTCAAGTACGGTATTGGCATGGATCCGAGACGACGCTCGAAACTATAAACCGTTCGTGAGCCACAGAGTGGCGGAGATAGCGGAGCTCACCGGCGGAGATTCGTGGCGGTGGCTGCCGACTGCACTTAACGTGGCCGACGACGGAACGAGGAGTAAACCGGACTACAGAACTCAAATAAACGATCGATGGTATCAAGGACCGGAGTTTTTGCGACTTTCGGAACGCGATTGGCCGCAGAACTTACCCGAACCAACGGCGGCGGATCGTGAGAGCTTACCGGAAAAGAGGAATAAGTTGACACGCCACGTAGTACACGCTACTCGCGAGGGAAACGACCCAGGAGCAGTATTACCGGCAATTGAGAAATTCAGCAAGATGGAGAAACTGATAAACAGCACGGCCTATGTATTGCTGTTCATAGAAAAGTTAAGATCGAAAAGAAAGACATTGCAACTCGAAGTTAGACATCTGCGCGCCGCAGAACACATGTGGTTGCAAAATAGCCAACGTCGAAGTTTCCCGCAGGAGATAAGGACATTAAGTCAAGGGAAAGAGTTAAGCCGAGACTCGAGATTGTACCCGTTATCGCCGACAATTGGTCCGGACGGCGTAATGAGGATGGCGACACGACTGGGGAACGCGCCAGTCATCTACACAACCAGGAATCCCGTAATACTGGACGGACGAGATGTTTTTACCCGATTGTTAATCGAGAAAACACACAGAAGATCTGCGCACATACACAACGAGGCTGTTGTGAACGAGTTACGTCAGACGTTCTGGATACTGCATTTGAGACCGGCGGTGAAGGCCATAGCGAGAACCTGCGCGCTATGCACGTTGCGCAAATCCAAGCCGCGAATCCAACCGCACGGCGATCTACCACCGGAGAGAGCAACTGCATACGAACGACCGTTCACGTGTACAGCAGTGGATTACGCGGGGCCGATGTACGTGACCATCGGACGTCGTAAGGAGAAGCGTTGGGTAGCGTTGTATACCTGCCTGACAACACGCGCCGTACATTTGGAAAATGTACATAGCCTGTCAGCCGACAGCGCGCTGCTAGCGTTGCGCCGTTTCGCCGCGCGCCGTGGGTGGCCTCGAACAATGTACTCGGATAACGCTACTAACTTCCGAGCATCTGCACTGGAGCTACAGGCGGCGAACGTCGAGTGGCTGCCGATCCTACAAGCGTATGGAATACAACAGAAAATGGAGTGGAAGTTCATCCCACCGGGGAACCCATCAGCCGGCGGAGCCTGGGAGCGGATGGTGAGAACGATAAAGAACGCGATGACCTTCACTCTACATACCAAGGCTCCGAAAGAAGAAGTATTTGTAACCGTATTGGCAGAAATTGAATACATCGTCAACCAGCGACCGTTAACACATGTATCGGTTGACCCGGAGTCTCCAGAAACCTTAACACCGAACCACTTCCTGTTGACACGAGCGGCGAACTTACCTGTGTTGGGACCGTGCCACGAGGACGATACCAAGAAGTGGAGAGCCGCGCAAGCCCTAGCTGACCATTTTTGGAGTCGCTGGGTGAAGGAAGTTTACCCGCTGCTCGCGCCGAGGGGATCGTCGGCGAGCGGGGGACGTCAGATCGCGAAAGGGGATGTAGTAATCATCGCCGATCCAAGCGGACCACGGAACACATGGCCCAAAGGTGTCATCGAGGCAGTGTATCAAGGACCCGACGGGCGGGTACGAGCAGCGGACGTGAGGACGCGTCACGGGGTGATGCGTCGACCCACGTGCAAGCTGGCTGTCGTCGTGCCTGCGACGGACGGCGAATCAGAACACAAGGAGCCGTGACTGCGTTGCTTCTCCCTTGCAACATGGCGTCTTCGACGGAGGAGGACAATGTTGGCAACGCAGCCCCCTTGCCGGACAACACCTTAGACTTAAGTTTGAAATTGTAATTAGAATAAGGAATCGTCAATAAAAATCATGATTATGGGTAGATTTAATAATTATAGGTAGGGAAATACTTTATTGTAAACCTTTGAGAGGTCCCGAGATGTGCTCGCTTCTCATTGGTCGAGAGAAATCTCATAGAATTTTGCTAAGTGTTATTTTTTACTATGAGATAGTGATAAGAACCCCCGTAGAATTTTAAGTATTAAGTTTATCAAAATAAAGTTCATCATAACAAGTAGGCACAATGCCCCACTAACCTACATTTAGGTCAGTGACTCGCTGCACCGACAACAATAGGCCAACGGTCGGTGAAAACAAACGAAGCCGAGAACAATACGTGAACCTGACCCACTTTCGAGGCTACAAAAGATAACGGGAAGGCCCGGGGAACAAAAGACTCTGTGAGTCACTAGGCGCACCGTAATAGCGATAAGAATTATATAATAAGTTGAATGAACTATGTGATAATTAAGAGTTATTAGGTAATAAGTACAATTTGTTGAGCGAAAATTATGTAACGAGAATGTTTTAGTGCAAATGTGAACGACCAATCATAACGCTAATCCGCGAGCCAATAAGGATTAAGAAAGGGACAGAAAAACTCCATGTTCTGATTGGTCGGGGAACTAACGGAAAATATATAAAAGGCGGTGAGATTTGGAGCGGATATTCAGTCCAGTTCCAGCCTTCGAGTAATAAACTACAAAAAGGAAAACAGTCTTTCAATACCAAAGAAGAAAGAAGCCTTCCCCGAACCCTCTGCGGACCGATCCAGCGCAGCGAACCACGCGGTCAATATCGGGAACCGAACCCGCGTCGCCTCTCCCTCTGAGCCTTCAAAGGCAATATTAGGGCGGCCGTAGTCCTCAATATATATGGTAACAAAGATTACATAATATATAATATTATGGTGTGGTAAAGTTATGGTTATTATTTATTACTATTGTAGTTAATTACCTCTTGCACAGTGTTATAACATAAAATCTTTTCTAAGCAAGTAAGCTGATACATTTTAGTTACACCTATCCGTATGGAGATGTTGTTTTCGATATATTTTTCTTCTTTCGTCTCTAATTATGTTGGATGTCGGTTGTAATTTGTAATCGAAAATAACATCTACATGCGTTGAAAATTTAACCTGCACTTATCCCAAATCCTCGCGCAAAATGTGTTGTTAGGTATATGAATTTCAAAAATTATTTTTTATTATGCAGAAACGTCTGCTAGCGAACCTATGATGACGTATACCACGAAGGATAAGATAGAAAAATTTGACAAGCCTAAGCGGTACTCGGATAGCACAATTGGAAGTGCACTGGGCTAGTGATCCAGTGGTTGTGGGTTCGAGTCCCGCTCCGAGTCAAATTTTTCTATTTTTCTTTCGATTTAAATATATATGAATTTCATTTAAACTGGATCCAGTTATATAGGTAAGCACGCAAACGTTTGTGATATCTTTGTAGCGTATTGTAGAAAGAGCCTACTCATACCTTTTTATTACGTCTATTGAATTGAATCAGTACATGAGTACCAATTGGAAATACAAACCGTTTGCGATAAGTACCTTAACCAATATACATATGTACATTGATTATTTGAGCCACATACATGTGTGCCCCAGAAACTACATTCAATAGTCTACCGTATTTTAGGACACAACTGGCCTAACCCTGGGTTACCGAACTGGGTAACTGGGGGTTTATGCCATTGCAATCGATGTTAGGTCAGCCCACTCAGGTCATGGTATTAGTTTTTAAACTAGGTTGTATTCCGATTTCGCTAGATTCTAGGTTAGGATTAAAAATAGACTCGAAATAAGAAAAAAAAGTGTTATTATTGTTTATATAATATTGCACACCAAATAGTCCCTATAGGTATAACCACAGGCTGGATGTATAAAATGCCCTTCACACATGAACGCGTATGAATGTAAACTGATCCGATTATTATATTGTTTATTACCTATACTTAAATATAACATGCACATTGAAACATGATATATCATTCACGAGATATAACTTTGAAATATTATGAGTTAATTCAGTATATTAGATATATGTATACTTAACGAAATATTTTAGGAGATCATAATCTATTAGATTGGTCGAACAAATAATATATTACACCAGTACACGTTACATCAATTTTACTACCTAAACATCAATTTTATTCCAAATAAGCAAACATTTAGGTAATTTTATTAGTGAAGTGATGGATATGTCGCTAGCATTAGATAACTAGTACGAAAAAAACATATGGAACATACATAAAACATAACTTAAATCACATTAACACTTGCCTGAAATAATTGAAAATGAAGTATCAGAACATGAATTACATGTACTTATTGATTTTCGCTGGAAATTTCCTAATTAAATCCTGCCAACCCACGTAAATGACGTTGTTAATCGCTTAAACGCGTGCCTACGCGAAGGTACGTAATAATCCAGAGTAACCTACCTGCCCACGAGTTTAAATGGGAAGTTCACAAGTTGCAATGGACGTATTCAGAACCAATATTTACGTCACAATGGGATGCCTCAATGAAATATATATGGGCTAGTTTATTTTAAGTTGCATACTCAATTATTTTTATTTGGATTTTTTGTGTGGTTTCTACTCAAAACGCACAATTTATTTTGAAGATGAAATTGATGGGACCTTTCCTAATATGAGGAGGAAGAGCGTTACAAAGCCGAGCTGCCGGAACGGGAATAAATCGTCCTTCCTTTTCGTTCCTTTTTATCCATAGTAGTCGAAATGCATTTTAAGCAAACACTTTTCAAAAACTTCATCTTCATCGGGTTATATAGAGTTGTGGTTTATTGTTACGAAAAAAACATAACATTTCACAGGATGATATGGGACGTGTTAACCGATTTAAAAATGGTACAATTTGTCTATTATAAATAAAATAAATGAAAAGATAATCGGTAAACATTAATTTAAAGTGCGAAATAGTGTGCGCCAAGCTGTAACTCAATCAAGATTACATATGTATATTGTTCACTGCCTTTTGAGGCGTGTTTTCAATTTAGTCGGGTTGCGTATGAGATATATGCGTACACGTATTTCATAAGTATAATGCACAAAGCTTATTTTTGTTTTTCATACGTACACCAGTTAGCCTCACAGTGGAACACCGCAGCGAACGCATTGGGTAAGCGAATTCAAAAGAGGGTAGATATATCTACCTACGTCCGTAGACCACAACTAAAACTGTCCGCAAAGACAGTATCTTCTGCCTGTGAGTTACACCTTGATAATGGTGCATATACAAAATTCCCGAAATGTCGGGAACGGTTAATATTTATTGAAAAACGAACTAAATACAAAAACTATTTTGAGCAAATAAAATAAAGTTTAGACATTATATCATTAGGTACATAATTCGTTGATGAGTGGTATTACTTTGTATTAAATTACGTCAATTGATAAATTTGAAGTAGTCCACACTGTAGTACGTTATATTAAACAACAGTAATGCTGATTAGGTGTAGTACAATTAGCGTGAGTCGTAGCAACCAAAATACTTGACCACCGTTACTACTTACATACAATAAACATATATATATTTTTTTATGATATAGGAGGCAAACGAGCAAACGGATTGCCTGATGGTAAGCAACTACCGCCGCCCATGGACACTCGTAACACCAGAGGAGTCACAAGTACGTTGCCGGCCTTTAAGATCCCATTTAAGTATGATACTTCACATCTGAAATTAGAAATGACTGTACTGAGGTCTATTTGACTCTAGAAAGTGACATTAGGTGAAGAACCTTATCCCTTCTTCCTGTAGGCTTGTTCTTTAGATTGATTTCTGTAACCCGGTATTCACTTAGGGGCTCAAAATGGTAGGACCGAAATCCCCTATAATTTAAGACCTTAGTCCTCCGTAAGTTGGTTTCTCCTTACGTCCGACAGTCTGCCATTTTGTTAGAAACTAAAAGGACATAAGGTGTATGTTAATAAAATTTAACTGGACAATTATTTATAGTAAGTAACGCTACAAAAAAAATACGAAGAATTATTATATGTTCCAATGCGCACTTGTTTAATCATTTCAATCATGTCATGCCAATGGCGCCATCGGCGGCAATCATCCTTGAAGGACGGCTGTCTGCAGATACGACATAAAAACTAATCTAATCTTAATGGGAAGTAGCTTTGTTCTGGCGAAAAGTACATTCGCACGTACAAATCTGCGTATTTATGCGATAGTGATTTAAAATTCAGAGAGGACTTATTTTGGACTCGGGTATGTCCTTAAACCACGTCCAACAATGAGAGGTAGGGCACAGCGAAGTACCATCACGCTTGAGTCCGGAGAAGCCCAACTGGGGAAGTACCTCCTCCTTACCGAAGACCACAGCCATAATAGCACTGCTACCTTTCAGGTATGTAGTGTTGTGTTCCTAATGGTGAGTAAGGTTCCCAGAGCTCCAACCACCTTAATGGTCGGCAACGCGCTTGTGACTCCCCTGGTGTTATGTGTGCCCATGGGCGACGGTAATTGCTTACCATCAGGCAATCTGTCTGCTCGTTTGCCACCTTTTGTCATAAAAAAAAAAGCACAACAGATGAGAGTTAAGTTTCGATAGTTAACAAAACACGTGTGTCATGTTTAGAAGGTACAAGAGCGATAGGAACTGGTCCCACCGCGAGCTAGTAAGCTATGAGCTATTTCATTAAGGGTCAAAAGATAATAGCTGATAGCTCATAGCTTACTAGCTCGCGGTGGGACCAGTGCCTTAAGCTTATAAATCTAGGCTACTCTTAGGCTTTCTTTCAATTTATGTAAGCTTCTTGCCCGCGATGTCTTTCAAAGCTTCCGCGTTGCCTAGAAATGGCAATTAATTATTCTCCACACAACCTTCTAGCCCCGTTTTCACTTCCTCGGGGAATAGTTTCAAGGATAAAACCGATCCTTTGTCTTTCCCTAGAACTTTAATTATTTCAAAACCTAATTTCAACTTAGTTTGTTTTATGTGTTTAGCACAAGCGTAAAGATGTATTAAAATAATATTAGCATGAACGTGCAGATAGGCGGGAACCTCAGCACCCTGGAACAATTTAATCAGAGAAACAATATAATGAATTAAGTAGATGGGTTCAGGTATGCTTAAGCTAAAACTAATCCTAATATTATTTCCCATCTTACGATAAAGATAGGATAACAATAATTTTGCTCAAGAAGGTTCGCGTATTATTCCAAGTTAAGGAAAGGTCATATAAAAATGTTTTCTGATAGTAATTACCCATAATCTTAGCTAGGAATAAACCAGCTGTGTCAATAAGGCTAGATATATTGAATCAGCATTATTATCTTGTTCAAACTGCACTAATTGCAGTGACTAAGTCTATTTGCGCGGAGCTTATGATATGGACTGAGAAAATATTGAACATTGTGGGTATTTAATGCTTCTGCAAACAGGTATCAAAATCTTAGTTGCACGTGTGATAACTAAACATAATATTGTAAATTTAATGTGCAGTGTGCAAACAAGTAGCTTCCGACGGAGAACTTGTAGGTCAGGGTAACTGGATGAGTAGTTTGGTCGAGTTTTGGTATCAAGATTCAGTTGAAAACCGCGATTGTTCCAATTTGATTTAGTCTCGGTACTATACATTTTAAGGTCTATTTTCATAGTATACTTGTTACTTTGTAGTTGACTAGTTTATTTCATTAATGCAATTTACGATCGCTTTAGTTCTTTATTATATATATTTTTTTTTATTTTTTTTTTATGATATAGGAGGCAAACGAGCAGACGGATTGCCTGATGGTAAGCAACTACCGCCGCCCATGGACACTCGCAACACCAGAGGAGTCACAAGTACGTTGCCGGCCTTTAAGATCCCTATACGCTCTTTTCTTGAAGGTTTGGATGTCATATCGGTCCGGAAATACTGCACACGACAATTTATTCCAGAGTTTTGCTGTGCGAGGCAGGAAGTTTCTAGAAAAACGCACAGTTGAGGACTGCCAACCATCTATGTGGTGAAGATGGAAATGTTGTCGTGTAGAGCGCTGGCGGAAGGAAGCAGCTGGGATTAACCCGAACAATTCGTCGGAGCACTCTCCGTAATAGATGCGGTAGAAAATGCAGAGTGAGGCCACATCTCTACGCAGTGCCAAGGAGTCAAGCCGGTCCGACATATACTGGCTGCCGACAATTCTAGTCGCTCTCCGCTGGATGCGGTCCAAAGGGAGAAACTGGTATTGGAGGGCCTTGACCAGAGATGAGAACAGTATTCCATATGTGGCCGTACTTGCGCCTTGTACAGTTGTAGGCGGTGGGCCGAACTGAAATACTGCCTCGATCTGTTGAGCACACCAAGCTTCTTCGAGGCCAACTTGGCCTTTCCCTCTAAATGACCGCGGAACTGGACTGAGCTAGAGATGTCTACACCCAGAATTCCGATACTGGCTGTGGCTGTTAGGAGAGTGCCCTCAAAGCGAGGCGATACGACAAACGGGAGTTTCTTTGCCGTGAACGCGCAAACCTGTGTCTTACTGGGGTTAAATTGAACCAAGTTCATTCGGCCCCATTCTGAGACTTCTTTAAGGGAAGTCTCAACTTCAGACACAAGCTTGTTCCGGCTCTCGATGACACTTTCCCGAGAAATGTTGGCACGGCCGTTATAGCAAGCATCACCCGTACTGTCATCCGCATAGCAATGAATACCGCTGGTCTGCAGCATGTCATTGATATGCAGGAGAAATAACGTGGGCGATAGCACACAGCCTTGAGGGACACCAGCATTCACAGACATGGAATCCGAGCATTCACCGTCGACTACGACCTTAATGCTTCTGTCTGCTAAAAAGCTGCTGACCCATTCGCATAATTTCTCAGGAAGCCCATAGGATGGTAGTTTCGAAAGAAGAGCCCCGTGCCACACACGATCGAAGGCCTTCGCTATATCCAGACTAACTGCCAATGCTTCACCCTTCGTCTCGATCGCCTGAGCCCAACGATGTGTCAGATAAACTAGAAGATCACCAGCCGAGCGACCACTACGGAAGCCGTATTGACGGTCACTAAGCAGCTGGTGGTTCTCTAGGTACCGGAGGAGCTGGCAGTTGACAATGGATTCCATTATCTTCGAGAACAAGGAGGTGATAGCTATTGGCCTGTAGTTGGAGGGATTTGAGCGGTCGCCTTTTTTAGGGATCGGGTGCACCAAAGCTGACTTCCACGAGATCGGGACTACGCCAGAAGAGTAGGAGAGCCGAAAGACGCGTTAAAACTGGTGCCAACTCAGGAGCACACATCTTAAGAACAATTGCGGGGATCCCATCAGGCCCACTCGACTTATGGATGTCAAGGGAAACAAGAGCTTTACGCACAGAGCAGTGCCGGAACTGTATATCCGGCATGCAGCTCTCGCACCGCGGGATGGTCGGCGGCGCGTTTCCCCCATCATCCAAAGTCGAGTTAGACGCAAAGAGCTTACCCAGAAGATCGGCTTTGTCTTTTGCGTCATGAGCTAATGAGTCATATTCCGTGCGCAGAGGTGGAAAAGACTGCGTGCAGAAATTCCCCTGGATAGCTTTGGCGAGAGACCAGAACGCACGAGTTCCCGAAGGGAGGCGCTCTAATTTCTCGCCAATTCTACGAATGTGCAACAACTTTGCGATGGCAATAACTCTTTTAAAGGACCGGGAAGCAGAGTTAAACTCCTTTTTTAAAGCACTGGTTTTTGCATCCTTAGCCGCCGCTGCATTTACCCAGGCTTGGTAACATTCCTGCTTTCGACGAGATGCCCTTTTGCAGGAAAGTCCAAACCAAGGTTGGGATTTACCACCAATGGGAACTGCAGAAGATGGAATGAAAAGCTCCATTCCCTGCAGAACCACATCGGCAATAGAGTCGGCAGCGACGTTGGGATCAACCGGCGTGAAGCAAACCTGCTTCCACGGGTAGGAAGCAAAGAAGGACCGCATTCCATCCCAATCTGCTGACTTGTAGTGCCACACACGGCGGCTATGGGCAACTTGCCGACGCGGCGGGCACGTGATTGGCACCGTACTCCGGATCAGGCAATGATCCGAGGAGCCCAATGGAGCTACAACGGATACTTGGTAGCTGTCCGGATGGGAAGTCAGCAGAAGGTCCAACAGGGAAGGTTCCTGACTCTCCACATCTGGGATTCGCGTAGGCGCAGTGACCAGTTGTGTCAAGCCATTTGCCAGAGCAAAGTCACAAACAGATCTACCCGCATGATCGGTTTTGTTAGAGCCGAGCCATTCGGCATTGTGGGCGTTAAAGTCGCCAAGTATCACGATCTCAGCGGGGGGGATCTGTTGTTGCACAGAGTCAGCAGATGTTTGAATGTGCTCTATGAGTCGGTCAGTTTCGGTATTACCGTTATGGGACCTATACAGGCAGGAGTAGATGCGCGGATGGTCATCGCTGTCTACCCGCAGCCATAAGATGGATAGGTCCCTACCTTCAAGATGGGTGAGACGACGAGAACTGATATCATCTCTAACGTACACACATACCCCAGCCCTAGGTACAAAGGAGTGTTCCAGGCCGTACCCGGGATAGGAAAGGTAAGATGATATCTGAGTCTCGGTCAAAAAGAGCAAGGCTGGCTTTGCTGTCTCAAGGTGTTGGTGGACAGCATTAAGGTTTGAATGTAAGCCCCTGATGTTGCAAAAATCCACAGCAAGCGTGGCAGGGGATGCCGTATTCGATTTGCTCGTTATGCCTCGGCCAGATTTTCGATGACGGAGCGCAGATTTGCCCCCCCCAGAGTACGAGGGGCGGTCTGGGCGTCCACGCTCAGGTACAAGAAGCCCTGAACATGGAGGTCCAGAGAGGGATTCTCCAGCGCTAACGCAGCTGGTACCCTCCTGGGGTAAACTATTGGTCTGCGCCATCAACATTTAGAGCGGAAAGGGAGTGTGAGCACAGGTAACCTTACTCACCATTAGGAACACAACACTACGAGCCAAAAGGATAGCAGTGTTATTATGGCTAAGGTATTCTGTAAGGAGGAGGTACTTCCCCAGTCGGGCTGCTCAGGTTCTAGCGTGATGATAATCGCTGTGCCCTACCTCTCATTGCTGGACGCAGTTTAAGGACATGGATATTTTATATCTAATCAAATCACATAATCAATCATTAATCTATTTAGCAAAACGGTGCCTTGGAATTCATTAGGTAGGTATTTAGATAAAAAAAAACTCTGGCGCCAATGTTTTTAGTACTCCGTTGCTCCGTACTCAAACGGCAATAACGAGACCACCCGATTACCATATGACTCCACTGTCTGTCTGTCTGTCTGTCTGTATCTTGTCTGTCTGTCTGTCATCAAGCTGTAGTATCTCATGGTCCGTTATAGTTATTTGAAAGTATCACAGATGATCTATTTCTGTTCAAGTGTTAACCTTGTAACAAAAAATTCTAAAACCAGAAGAATATAGCTCTCGCATTTGACCAGTTTATTTTTGCGTACCTATATATATCCGTGTAGACCACATTGAACTGCTATTTGCCTACATAATTAAAATGTCACTAGACATTTTAAACAGTCTGATTATTATTTTCTTTTTATACAGTTAGTATTTCTTAATTGTATAGAGTTACCCTCACGTTTTATTAGGCGAATATTGCCCGACATGGTTCACTCCGTGACGAGGAGCATAATCGTGAGATTTATGAGCCGTTCACGTTGGCTAACCGACGCAGACTCAAGTTTTCTTAACAACTCACGCTAATTGAGTATATGTATAGTTAATCATAAGCATGATATGATAAGTACCATATTTTCTGAAAACCCAAATAATCTCAATAACCCAAATACACTCTTTTCCTATAATATCCTTAGAAGCAAAGGTATAGCAGAGGCTTTCTGACTGGCTGTAGATCTGATTATGCATGAGCATGACGCACAAAACAACGAAATATTATATCGTAATTTTGTGTGGAAAATTCCGTCGCACTGACATTTGTTTAATAATTATACCTAGTGGTACTTAGTAAGCAGTAATTCATACCACGCGACGAATCGGCTGTTATTATTTTATAAAACACGTGAGGATTAAAGTTGCTTATTCATTACGCTATAACATAGAATAGCAAGTGCAAACGTAAGACTTTTATGATATGGATTCTACCAGGCAGCTTTGTAGCATAGACACGAGACAAACAGTGGCCGATTTTAGATTATTTTTGAACATTTATAATTTCAATACCCACGATTCTTTTCCTATCGTTGATTTTTCTAAAACACTGACAAAGTTTTATCGTGTGCTATACTCTGAAAAATTACCCCAATCCGCTCATAATTTTTCACGATTAAATATATTAAGATCACTGAATGTGTTTGCCTGTAAAAATGTACCCACTACTTACGTAACTATTTGTCATAATCGTGGTATTATGCTACACCACCCAATTATATATAATTATGAAGAGGGAACCTGCGTCACGGTTTTCATTGTGAAGCATGAAACATGCCACCAATTGTTTTGCAAACAGTCAGCGACCGAACCATTATTCTAATTTACGCAAATACGCTAAGTGGGACGATTTCGCGCTTTCTTGATAAATGCGACACATAGGACATTTATCACGTCTGTGTTTTCAGTCAAGAATTTTTCCGTTCACCGTTTATAGGTAGATATGGAATTATGGAAGTTGCTCTCAAAATTTTCTACCATTACTAAAGCTCACCGGATAATGCCAAACACCTGAAATTTTAAGAGCCTCACTGCGTTAAAAATATTTAAAAATTCCATTAAGGTGCACGATTAATCAAATCCAATAAGTACCTTCCAGTATTGAATATAATTTTTTGGGTAATAAAATAAGTCTAAGCGTAAAATCAAATGCTCTGGAGCAATCTATGCGCTAAAATGAGAAACTCCCTGGCCAAATTATAGTGGTTTTATTCTTGTCGCCTCAACCATAGAAAGATTCTTTTCCAATCTTCTCTGATCGTGGACAGGACACCTGTTCAGACGAACTAAGGAAAATATCAAAATTAGAAAGTGCAAGTATCAAAATTAAAAAAAACTATAATGGTTATTACTCGTATAGTGCTTGCTAATTACTTCAATTAATTTTGTTTTTTTTTTTTCAACTTACGGGGACAGAGTTAAATATTTATTTGTTTCGTTCTATTTTGAAATGAAGGAAATTTCTACTTTATTTTTTACATAATTGAGAACAAATTCAAGTGGCATTTTCTTATATGGTGGGCCTTAGGAGAAAACCTTTCCACGTTCAGTTGTTTTCCGCAGGGATTTTTATTGTAGCGTCATTCACCTCGAGACGTGACGACCTTTTGACGGATGATGTTTGGCGAGTCATAAAAGTTTCCACAGAACTGGGTGAACTGAGTACTCATAATCGATTTATCACAATATAAAACCCTAGTGTCGTTTGTTACTGCAATTCTGCACGTAGATAGACAGTAATTTGAATTTGATCATTAATTCTGCATTCTCTTTTTATTTGAAACTGGGGGATTTGATAAGTCTATTTAGCCAGGCCAGTTTGTTACAAATTAGGTACTAGTACAACAGCTAGTGCGGTCGCCAATATGCCTACTGCATTAATGATTAGAACAGCTAAAAATTCTGGTCATGTTTAGATATTTAGAATCACCTGATGTCAGCATAATAAGTATAATAATAAATTAATATATATGTTTCCGCGAACGGTCTCATAGCGAAGAGTCTCGACCAACATCTTGAGAGACTCTCGCTATGTGGTTGTGGTTGGATCAAGGGTCAGATTCAGAAGGCGGTAATCCTGGACACGGCGCGCATAGTCCGACGGTTCCTCTCTCTGCAGCCCTAACCACCGGCAGCCTGGGCCCTGCTCCGTTGCCGACGGCACCCTAGGTTAGGTTTTTTTATAAAGTTTTTATTGTTTTGACACAGTTTAGATGTATTTTTATATTTTACTTTCATAAAAATGAATAAAGATATTAATAATAACAAAAATCTTTAATTTTATTTACAAAGATGGTAGCGTAATCCCCTCGTAACTCAATAACCGGCCACATTATGCTACAAATGAACTTTGTTTATAGGCAATTCAGTTTCAAGATAAGGTGGCCAAGTTATTGAAAAGTGGCCAGTTACTGGCGTCTTACCCTATAATAGTATAACTACACTTTTGAGCTTGGGAGCTAGACATAGGCAGTTACAATGAATTCAGCAAATTGCTACATTTCAAATATCTCGAAGGGAATATTGAGTCCACAGAGAGAGTAGAGAGACTCCGCTGTTTCAGTTACAAAAGATTATCTAACATCACGTGACGTCAAAGGAGTTCAACGACCTTTCCTGCGCACTTGACTTGACATCCTCATTCCCCGAACATTTCTTTCTAATACTCGGATTGGTGTGACAACTTTATCATAGATAAATGATTTAGGCGACAGAATTCAGAAATTAAATTACAAAAACGAAAAATTTAGCATTATTTTGGGTTATTATTATATTTTAGTTAGGCATCGTTACGTACCCAGGTAACTATTAACAATTGTAACAACTAGTTTGTTTTATTGAAGATTTATTTTATGTATGCACATAGATATGATGTTATAATTAATACGTTGGTTTGGACGAGAAAGTGAGATTATAATCTTTTTAAAAGAAGGTAAATCATCCTGTTTGCTAAATAGCCACGAGCCTAGTAGAACCGATATTATGGTTACACAATCAAAGAATAACGAACAATACGGTAAGCTTGGATTGACCGCAACGCATTTTTACAATGACTAATACTAAACTCGCAGCAATCTAAATGATTAAGAAATGCCAGGGATTAGTGAAGTCTTTTGGACACCAAATACACAAAATACCTACCTAAAAAATATCAAAATGTTATATATTACGTAAAGTAAACATTACAATATAAACTAATCTAGAGCTACTTAATAGTTAAATAAATATTTTTTTTATTTTTTTTATTTATTATTATTAAAAATACAGTACAACATTTTGTTTTATACATAGCTCCACAAAACTGTTTTCACAGTTTGACTGTGGAGTCCGGAGTCTCTACTCATAAAAGATATGTAATGCGTTCTGCAAATTGGTGATGTACGTCTAGACTATTACAATATTAAAATAACTGATAATTTAACAATACGCGGGTTACATAATATTAAAAAGATGCATTTTCAAGCGGCTCTTAAATTTATGTTTTCTAGGTTCTAGTGCAATGTCTGTCGGCAAAGAGTTCAGTAGATAAGGTAACCGTTTCCTGAGTGTCCTATCTCCGTAGTAGTTGGTCACCCTAGGTACATCATATTTGCCCGCAGACTCTGCTCTAGTTGCATGCTTATGGCTGACTGGATATAGATGGTCTTGAATGCTATGGTTATTTACGGCTAAGAGGTATTTAAATTGATATGTTACTGGCAATATTTTACAAATTTTA
The DNA here is from genome assembly GCA_022674325.2 of Grapholita molesta. Taxonomy (NCBI): domain Eukaryota; kingdom Metazoa; phylum Arthropoda; class Insecta; order Lepidoptera; family Tortricidae; genus Grapholita; species Grapholita molesta. The sequence continues at coordinate 9,134,577 of CP053135.2, read as the reverse complement.
AATAACTGTTTGTAGTTGTTTTTACATCTATTTCTTGTTTTTCCATTTACTAGCAATTTCAGAAATCTGATCTGCATCGCTTCTAATTTTTCTAGGTTTGTTTTAAACGTGAGTCCATAGCAATCAAGGCCGTAACTAAGGATGGAATTAACTAGGGACTTATACAAACATTTGAGAGTACTAATAGGAACCTTAAACCTTAAATGATAAAATCTACATAAAAAATACAGAATTGAGTGTTCAAATTTTATTTACTAATTATACATTTCGTCTCATTTAAACCGTGTATTATACGCACTTACTCCACGAAAATGTATTTTCTAGGAAAGCTCAGGAACTAATCGGTATAATTACATATAGATTCGATTACAGAGATAAGTACTAACTCCAAAGTACTCTTTTGGAACCCCTCCCCCCTCTCTTAAACAAAACATGCGTCTGCACGTCTGGTTTTTTTTATTCATTTTTTTCCCTATATCCCTACTGTACATTCAATTCATTGCACAATAGTTTGAAATATTAAACATTTAATCATTATAATTGCATACATGCCCATCGAGAACGTTTCATTTCCAACACCTAAGTGGCGACAAACTCGAGCGAACATCTGCATCGCTTGATCGAAGACGCAGTCCAATGCAGTTGCAGAGTTTAGCAATGCATACAGATAGATTTAAATGTAAAACATGTTAATATTCTATATTACGTATCAGTGGCGACAGTTCCATTTTTTTCTTAAACCCGCAACTCGGACCAAATATGGCCTTGCCTTTTCTTCATGAGCTCAAACACAAATGAGTTTTGAACGCCAGACGACAAGTCCCCTAGGTCCCTGGTGCATTAACAAAGCTCACGTCCGTAGCTATCGTTGGCGTCCATGGCACGATTTTCCGATGACGTCCACAGCCGTCTGCTCTCAAAGGGTAAACTGTGGGAAGTTAGTAATTTCAAACCGATTTCCGTCGGCATGTATGGATGCATTGCTGCTGATATGTATAGATCCATAGCTACGGATTTGCGTGTGCGTAAAGATCAGTATCCGTCAAGCACAGCACTACCGCATAAAACGATATTCGTAAATTTCGGACAATTGTCTCAGTCACTCTCATGTCATGACGCCTTAATTGGAGTAAAAGAGAAAGAAGCTCGAAATATACGAACTTCGATATTCGCGGTACCGGGCCTGCTCGGACAACCACGCTCAATTCCCGGTATAAGCACGTACATAGATGCATATTGGATTGGATATGTCCGTCAGACAAATCGGTCAGATAAGTACGTCGCAGTTCTTTTAGCTAACACGCGTGAGCGCCCCGGAGAAGGAGGCCATATAAGAGAAAGAAATGTAACAAGTAAGCCCTAATAATAGCTAGATGTACCTAATGTTTTGTGAATGCGTGACGTTGTTGAACACTCAGCGAGACCGTGGGACTGACTCAGGGCTCGCGTCATACAGGTATTGCGCCAGTTAGATAAAATTGTGTAGGTACTCTAGGTACTTGTGTATTAGGTATATGCTGATTAATTAAAATAATTAAAGATATGTTCCGTTTTTTACTTTGTCTGTCCGTGTATCTGTCTGTGGTGTACATAATAGGAAGCAAAGGTATGAATTTGGTATGCATATAAATCCTGAAAATTGGCTCTTTATTCATACCGTACTTAATATATTATTCGTAGTCATATTTTCTACTAATTATACCTACCCTCTGACCGCGACCAAAACATTATTATAAGTTGTTATTTTATTATATTATACAGAGAACCGCAAGTCGGTACGAATTTTTTGTTAGTAGTCGCTATTCGCTACAAAGCAGGAACACGTTGGGGTCAGCTGCGAACGTGTCGTATACAGTGACAACTGCCCGGCCACACTAGAGGCGGCCACTCCACGTTTTCTAGGCGATTCCATAGTAATCGGCACGCCGCGTCCACGCATGCAATTTTGTATGGGAGTTCCGAGTAAACGCTCGCCAGAAACGCTCTTAGGTTAACATACGGAGAGACAAAATGTTCTTATTTTAAAACGTCATATTGAAGTACACCAAACAATGTCTAAAATAAGTAATAGGTTGCTGATACTAGGGACACCAGTCCCACAACATATGTATACATATACCTAGACCTACACCACCACAACATATGTACTTATAACCTAATAATTCACTCTTTTACAAAACCGCATGATCATAAAAATGCAACGTGTTTAGCTTATCAACTCTTATCAGCAACTCTTCGATCGCCATTGCAAAACTACCCAGTTTATTGGGTACATGATAAACGATTTACTACTTACTACTAATCAGTAATCGTTATAGGTATGTCGCGAACATATAGCCTATCATTCTGTCCCTACAAAATTACTTATTAATAAAGATTGTGAAAGTGTTCTACACAACTAATTTATTTCATTCAAAACAATACAATGACATCCTGCAAGGGTTTTCTACTATTTAACTACTTATTTAGTTCCAAGAAGATTGAAATGGTTTTAGCGATTTCCGAGAATGGAGCATATTATAGTTTAGAATAATATCACCTAACGGTACCTACCTATTTAACTATTTGTAAATATACAGCTCCTTTTGTTACTTACAGCTCACTTCTTTTTATTAATTACATTATTTAAAGTATTTTAATTCACACTTTATACTATTTCCTAAATAATTATAATTCGCTATAGACCCGTTCTATAGTTTTTAGTTAGTATTTAATTTCAGTTTTATTTAATTTTACTTTTAAGTATTTTAATTGTAAGTTTGTTATATTTTTAATGACAATAAAATAAAATGTAGCATTCTTGACCGTATACATATTCAAAAAATAGAAAATTTGGTATAATATTTAAATCTATTCTTGTTATTTCAAGTAATTATTTAAATAAACTGGAAATAATAATGAGCGCCATCCATTACTACTGTTTGTATATATCGTATTGTATTCAGAATGTCCAATCATTTTACCATCACCACTAAACATAACCAACACACATGTAACTGACCACGGGTAGACCTTGGGACGAGGATCACGCCTCGTCAGCAGTGGCTTGTGTCGACGATGGCACGTCAATATTTGGGCCACGGGGCCGCGGCGGGCCAAGGGCGGCCGAAGGCATGGCCTTGCAGCGCCATTATCGCGAAGGACGGTGATAACCGCCGGTACGTTGCGCCGAATCTATATCGATTTGGTGTTTACTTGTCATATTGCACGTATCATTTTTTCTGAGTAATCTTGTTAACTTTGTATTAAAATTATTTCTATAGCGTGACTTGAACATATAACTTTTACTAGATTTCGTCGATATTCATCTATATGTACCTATAGAGTTATTTTATGGCCATATGTAGTAACATTACTAAATATTCATTGAGATTCATTACAATATTTGAACACAGTATTATACCCAAACACTGGTTGATTTTAACATCTGTTTGGATTTTTGTTTATGTTATTTTTTACAAGTTTTCGCCTTGTTGCGTCTCTTACAAATCTTGTAATATTCCCCTTACCTTAATGCTATAGTTTCGTACAACAAAGTATCAAGTGTGTCTGTAATATGTCGTGTGTCTGATAAACTAACCCCATATTTTCAGCTTCCATTTTATAAGTGTACAAAAATCCTTGCTAATAAAGTGTAATGCAACCAGGGCAAACTGTGTGGTGTGAAGAGGATAGTTGGAGCTTTTCCCATTACTATGAGTTTCGGAACGCAAGGGATGATTCATAAACTGGCGGGAGCATTGTAACTTTACATATAGACAAGATGACGAATGTTTGTCAACATCACCGGTTGAAAAGTGTGAACATTTATTGGAATTTGCGTCCTTAAACGAAACGTCAAGAATGTTCAGGAACATATGGCAATTTGTCTCAACTGGCGTCGTTTCTGATCTATGTACCACACTGATACATTACATACTTGAATTTAAAATTTTATCGTACAGTAGCTTGTTGAGCTGGTAGATTTCTTTTAGAGATGGTGCCGTTATTCCAAGCAAACTGTTTCAGGAATCAATTAGAATATACAATTGCGGTATCTGTTCAAACAAATGAATTCTAGAAGAAATAATTCATGTTTCTACTATTAACGCCCGACCCACACACGTTCAAAAGGTACTTATAAATATTCAGGTCTACCCGGGGCCGCTTGGTTGGTTGGACCTATAGGCCGGCCGCTCTAGTCGGTCCGCCCGGGCCTCGGCTCTTAGAACTGAGCGTTGAGCAGCAGTTGGATCAAAAGGTACATCTATACCAACGTTCATGCAAAATGATATTTATTGAAATCTGTAATTATTTCATGCATCAATGATACAATCAAAGCTCTTCGTAGTTATTGTGGTATGAATTCAAATTAAGAATTTGTACGGAAAGATGAAAGCTTCTGTTGTTAAACAATAATAGTGAAATTAAAAACTGAATTCAATCCCATTGATAAGTTTGTTTTATTGAAAATCGATAAAATATGTTAGATGGGGTTGCAAATGTTTATAGTGTGGGTACTTGTATAAAAACGCGACTAAGTACTTAATAAAACGAACAACCAATATGATAGGTCATTCTAAATGATACTTATAAAACAGCAATTGTGTAATAATAGTCAATGACGTCAAGATAAATTGCTGCACCTATTAAAATGTCTAGTAGGCAGCGAAAATATTTCCTATTTTAAGATCATAGTAATCTCGGGAATTTCTCAATGTCATTAGAATTTATTGCCTCAAACTGCGCCCCATTTTTCGCAAAACAACTTCCGGAATGCTCGCAAATAGTATCACATTAAATAAATCTCCGTCTCATGTTTACCAGCCGCTCCGGTCTAGTCCCGCAAGTTGGCAGCTAGCTCCCTCCCAAACTCATTAGCGAATTTCAAGAGTAAAAATATCGCGTGACGTTTATTTGTGTATATTTCGGGGCGCCTAAACTGTCCAGATCGCTTAGACCCATCAGCCCTCCCGGATGTTATAGAAATGTTAACAAAACGGGGAATATTAGCTCAATGACAGAGCTCTACAGTTTATGATTCATGGACTGTGTATTCGCATTTGCTGGCACTGACATCGAAAGCGACATAAACAATATAAACTTGGGTTGCGGAATTCGGCAACTCTAATCTTGTCCTCGCATGTTACAGACGAGTGTCAAATAAGAAATGTTTATAAGTAACAAATCTATTTGAACATGGCAACATCAAGGCGAGTTACTCGGCAAATGTGCATTTTCATTATCTACTTCAGTTTTAGGTACTGTTTAATAAATACTTGCACATTCGTATTTCGCGCTAGGTTTTGCCGTTGTTAAACTATTTAGTATTAGATTAAAAACTATCCTTTGTCCTTTCCTGGGACTTAAACTATTTGATCGCCAAGGTTCACTACTGTCTTGCAGGTAAATTATTGTCATAAAAAATAAATTGGCATAATTCATAATTACGCATAATGTGTTTTTCTTTAACTGCAGACTTCGCAGGGTTATTATAAAACAAACCTAACCTAAACTTTACCTAATATACTCAACAGGATGAAGCCTTAACAAGTCCCGAAAGTTATACAGTTTCAGAAAACAACACATTTTACGAAATGTTAAATTATATGCTAAATTATGAATTCTGACATTCAGTTTTATGCCAATTGAGAATAACCCCAACCCACCCAACATTTTCATTAGTCAGTTCAATTTCAGTTAGACTAACTTATGAGCTTATTATATTGCCTATCGTAATGTAGAAATGGTCCGATATGTTCTACTTCTAGTCTTAGTAATATCAGAACTAATCTGACAAATTGGATAAAAACATATTTGATGCTGTCATTGTACTAATAATAATAATGGCAATTAAAACTAGTATACCATTTTATTAGGCAGACGTCCAGATTTTTACCCAATAAGTAGTCCAGTAGCTAGTCCACCCTTTCCACTGAATAGGCTACTACATTTTAGATTTCATTAAAACTCAATAGTGCTTTCACCATGGCGGGTGCTGTCTCTGTGCGCGTCCCATGACAATGGACAGGGGCAACATCCGCTTAGTGTACCCCTTACATATCATAAATTGTCGAAAGGGCCCTCTGCGTGGTGCCTCGATCCGGCTCCGCATACGCCTCCCAAACGTCCGGAACACTATTGTACGAAAGAAACATTTAAAAAAATGGCAATTAAATTTACAAAATGCTGTGAATTGTAAATACGCTAACCAAATATAATAATCTGGATGTGGATGTACATTTACTTAGTCAAAATTCTTAACTCAAAGTTTCCCCGAGAACGATGAATAAGCCAGTAAAACAGATCACATAGCTGATTTCATTGACATTATCGATTTCTTGCACAGTTAGTCAATAAATAATATCAAACCGTGACCCTTGTCCCAATTACGGATATGCAGTATACATATTGATGTTACCTGAAGGTTTCCAGTATTGATTTATCTGGAAGCTTTTTTAAATAGCACCCTCAGTCCTGATTATACCAGTTTACTAATCATTTTGTTATTACAACAGTACAACTGTAGTACGTCAGAGTATCGGGAAAGATCTAGTAACTCCAATTGTAACACTTAGGTGGCAGCATCGAGTTCGATCCCGTGCAATCTGGTCTGTATTGTGGATCTGATTGGTTCAGAGACAACTGAGAGTCCAGAATTGTCTGGCCTTCCTTTGGCTAGTAAATCCCCCTTCCTTTCAATCTGTATTGTTTGTGAACTGAGGGGAGTCTGGGCTCTATCAATGCTGGTTAATATCGCTGTCACTTCATCTCAGACAAACACTATTTATAGGAGCTCTGAAACGGCAATAATTCGTTAGTCATGTGGTGCCGATTTTGTACGGCGTAGGCAGGTTGATAATATTCTTGTTTGTGTTTAAAGTAAAATTTAACACTGTTTATTTATAGCGTGGGATGGATTCAGTTTAATTAAAAATACTATGTTTATTATTGTAACTCGTTTTTATAAATAAAAATTACATGTCTAATAGGTAATTTATGTAGGTATATGTAGCAGCTTCTGCTTAAAGAAAAGACAAATGAAATTCAATTGCCCTATGAATGTGATACTCTCACGGCCACACGCTTATAGCTAGGACCTATTCATTTTACAGGCAAGTCAATTAATTATGTATCTGATATGATTGTCTTAATTGTATTATCTTTACAATATGTTATACGATACTGATTTCATGATCCTTCGTATCAAGATTACAACTCACAAGTGTCTGGTAGTCGGTAGTCCTGATGGATGGATTAGATAACTTATTGCGTTCTAATATAAAACTAGCAAAGCCTGGTAAAAACTGAAGGTTATCGATAAAATAAAAGGAACAACAGACACTTATATACATACCCCGGATTTTCAGAAGCAATGTAAAATAAAATAGATAATAAAATGAAAAAAAGTACTAGCACTGGCACATTTTTGCTCTAATTTTGGCTGATCAAATCCCAGGTATGCTTTAGTAATACTTGTACGGACAATACCCAGCATCGTACTAGGCAGAAGGTTTCAAGGTTGAATTGAAAATACTTCAATTTAAGGAAGGTTAATGCTATAATATTAGGGGAATATTATGACGTGTAGCCAAAAAACAAGTTCACAGTAAAATAAAGCTAACCCTTCGTTCGCCACCTGAGGGCTAACAAAAGGTGTCTTTTTGCGCGTTTAAATTGACCCTTTTATACTTGAGTTCTTATTTATTTGAATAGTATGAATCAATACTTTAAACTAAAGCGGCTTATGAAAGGAATGTCCCTATACTATAATACTATACTATATTCTATCCATAGGTACTAATATTACAAATGCGAAAGTAACTGTGTCCGTCTGTCTATCTGTGACCTCTTCACGCTTCATCCGCTGAACCTACCCATACTTTAAGACGGACATGGCTAGATAACGAAGTCACGAGGAAACACTAGTTATTGTATAAATCCATATCTTTAATGGGGGCTGCAGAGAAAGAATATTTGTCATGACAAAGAAGATTTGACGTGACGTCACATTTGAATAAATACTATATTTTTAAGCGATTAGCTATGGGCCTCATAAGAAGGCTCACAGTCACTCAAAGAGCAATGGAGAGGGCTATGTTGGGAGTGTCCCTGCGTGATCGCATCAGGAATGATTTCATCCGCAGTAGAACCAAAGTTACCGATATAGCCCTCCGGATCGCCAAACTTAAGTGGCAGTGGGCGCAGAACCGATGGCCTATGGGGCATAAAGGTTCTGGAGTGGCAACCACGAACTGGAAGACGCGACGTAGATAGGCCTCCCACAAGGTGGACCGACGACCTAGTTAGAGTCGCGGGATACCATTGGATGTGGAAGGCGCAGGATCGGTCTTCTTGGGTCGTTCTGGGGGAGGCCTATGTCCAGCAGTGGACGTCTTTCGGCTGACATGATGATGATGATGATGATGAAGCGATTAGTGCGATTAATAATACCTATATTTTCTTAAGATACACAATGTAATAAACTGCTTTTCAGGCCTTTCATGATATAAAAAATACTTCGTGGTAAACCCGTGGCCACTCTATACAACATAACCGAAGGGCATTTCTTTATTATGTAATCTACAATGAATTACGTTTTAGTAGCTAATAGCTATACAACTAGACTAGGTACTTAATCGGCTATTGTTGTTCTTGTCGTCGTATAATGGAGTTTGGGTGGGCCGCCTTTGTCTACTTTTAATGGAATTCGCTTGTCGATAGATCAATAGTGATGTGATGTCGCACGCTTCGTCCCTTACGACCTACGTCGTCTACTGCTTACGTCTGTTTAACTATGTATCCATTAATACCTCTGTGAACCATAGACCTCGCAACCCTTACTTATTGTATGCTAGCTACGAACGTGAAAATAAAAAAATAAATACTTTCTTCCTATTTTGTCCTAAGCGCCAGATATCGTAATGGGGCTTTCGGCGTTTTGTGCCTTTAAAGGCCCCAAAAAACCAAAACGTCCATGTAGTTATTAAGGATGCTCAGAAACTTTATTGTTCGAGAGAAAGACACCGCATCTTGTAAAGGTCACCAACTGACATATGTACGTGTAAACGAAGGCCTAGAGAACAATTAACTAAAAAGCTAATGGGTACGCTCCGCTGGTTCGCTCATTAATGGATAAAATAATTAGTTTACAAACTTGCTAACTAAATGTAGGAAACAAAACCTCGCTCACTTACCCTTGTATTTATGTAAATAAGTTAAAGAAAATTATCGCAATAAGTTATTATATTTTGACGACCGGTCTGGCCAAGTGGGTAGTGACCCTGCCTATGAAGCCGATGGTCCTCGGTTGAGTCCCAGTCAGGGCATTCATTTGTGTGATGAGGTGATGAGCACCTCCTCCTGAGTCATGGGTGTTTTCTATGTATTCAAGAATTTATATATATCTATTTATTATATATATCGTCGCCTAGTACCTACAGCACAAGCCTTACAGAGCTTGCCGTAGGACTGGGTTGATTTGTGTAAGATTGTCCCGAAATAATTATTTATTATATATTACTTTCTTGTATAAATCATATAAATATTACGTAATTTTATTAAAAATATTAGTGTTTCTACATAGTTCACTCACGCTCACGCTGGTTCTAAATATTACTCGTACTGTTGGGATAAGAATACAATATGTATTATATATTTCATACATAATTCATAACATACTTAAAACATAAATTAACATAAAAAAACGACTATTTTATAAATATATGTATCATATATAATATTATGATACCTACAGATAAATTCCAGTGTGTCAGTTTAAAAAGATTATATTATGTGAGTATTAATTATTATATATAGCGACTCGCCCGGTTTTTACACGTGTGATATGTATTTTTTATCATAAACACAAGCCCTTGAACATCTTCGATAACGGTATTCAAGTCTATTACGTATTCGATTGTTTGTTTGAATTCAGTACCCATGGTAAGGGTTCTGAATTCAAATTCAATAGTAAGTATAGTAATTAGTAACCACATAGTAAGGTTGAGGTTAAGGTTAAGTAACATTAAGGTTTTCTATAACGAGTATCGAGTTTACTATCTGTGCATTTCACTTGTACTATTTTAGTGCAAATGGAGGAAATGGAAATACAGGAAGCTCCGAAACTACTAAGCTGATTTAGAAATTGCTTTCACCATTAGAATTTAAGTTATCCATGATAAACATAGAAGATAATTATTGTATATAATATTAAAGATATGAAGGTAAAGCCCTGATGATTGATTAGATAGCTCGTAACGCTGCGTCGCAAACATTTCCACCACAAATCAGCACACCGCTAAATGATCTAAGAATGCGCAGATCATAACAGACGTGAAGGTAGACGCGAAATAGAAAGCTGCTGCGGTCAGTGACCCCGTGACCGCACGCGATTCGGATAGTCAGCAGACCACGGGTTTTAACAACTGTTTGCCGAATGCAGGCAAGTAGACGGTCGGGCTAACCCTCTCTCTAGAATAGAGAACATTGTGGATGTCCATAGTCCATAACAACCCGATATTCTAAAGTGTTTCTATCCCATAAATTCGTAATGTTTTTATAATCAATACTGAAATGACGAACAGGAATTGCTTTTTCCAAACATTTTGGCCGATCAGAGGTTGATATTTAAACGAGGCAGCCATATTTTTACGGTTTTTGCCAAGGTATAAATATACTAGTGTGTTTCTATCGCCTAAGCCATATCTTACAAGGTAATATGGGTCTTAAATTCGTAATGAACTGCTTTTATAATCAATGCTGAAATGACGAACAAGAATTGGTTTTTTCAAACATATCGGCAGATGAGGGGTCGATATTTTAAACGAGGCAGCCATATTTTTTACGGGTTTGGTGTAAATATTACCTTGGCAATAATAGTTGCCTTTGAGCTTTTAGGTTTATTTTACACTTATCAGTTAATTTAGTTCTTACCTAACATCCGTATATTCTATAGACATTTTGATTTAGTAGGTATAAACATAAACTAAAATTATGTTCGTCAATGTACGACATATTACAGAAGAGAAAGCCGTGAAGTCGAACAATGCAAGAGGCGTTGCAACCTTCTCATATGAGTCACTAGACACCTGTCTACTGTGAATCAGTAAACTTGTCTACTACTACCTCAATTCTTCAGCCAAATAAGCCGATGACATAAACAGAAGCAGGCTATAAATGGTTAATATAATGTTAATTTTGTTACACACTTGTGCACATTTATGCAATACAATGAATTAGTTACTGAGTAAAATGTATTATCATATTTTTTACAGGACTTCATGTTTTTACTGTGTCAATTTCGTAAAGGGACCTCGTTTAAAAGTCACGGCTACTTATGTATGCAAGGGGTATATGTACGTTATGATTTAGAGAAATATTTTTAATTGCGATTGTTGGTGGTGGGAAATTCTAGACACTGGTTTCTATGATGTGGTTTATTTGGATGCTGATGATACAATAAAATATCAAAATCAATAAAAACCAAACAAATACATTTAGTACATTATATAAAACAAAAGTACAAAAATGTAGAAAAATTAAAAATAATATCAAAAGAGGTGCGTCATGCACAGCGATGATATTTTAACCAAGCAACTCAACAGCTTAATAAGTATAAATGTATGCACTTTTTCCATGTCTCTAAAATCCTTTTAACATTTTATTACAAAGCTCACTTTTTAGATCGGTTATTTATGACACACGGGCTTTACGTCGATCATTTCTATAATGTAATAGGAATGGGACAAAACATGACTGTGTCATCGCGTTCGTCATCTCATCAATGTCGATATAGTCACATGATTATGCTCGTCTATAAATAGGTATCACTAGTTGATTTATGTTCCATGTACTAAGTATATGTAAATATGTAAAGTATAGTTCATATAGAATTGGCACGGATAGAAGGACACGTAATTATTTAGTTGTTAATAAAACAAAGTTACTTTTGTTGTAAATAAAAAGAAGGTCTATATTTTTATTATTTTATAAATAGCAAAATTCATTTTTCTCCATTATGTAAAAAAAAACGTACTTTTGCCGTGATGGATTTCATCATCTTCTGAACAATCGCTTTATCCACTTTTTTGGCCTGCTGGTTCCACGTGGCTCGTAATGAATCGATGTTTTGTACAACTCTACCGGTCTTATTCAATTTTTTTTTCATAATTGCCCAGTAATTTTCTATTGGTCGAAACTCAGGGCAATTTGGGGGATTCAGCTCTTTGGGTATGTACTCGACTTGGTTTTTTCATACCACTCCAAAACGTTTTCGAATAGTGACAGCTGGCTAAATCAGGCCAAAATTTCACAGGGCCGCCGTGCTTTTGATGAAAGGTAAAACTCTCTTTTCAGACACTCGTTGATGTATGTACTGGAATTCATAGTTGACGATGTAATAAAAGTTTGTGTCTTGAGACCGCAACTGCAGATTCCCTGCCATATCATTATTTTTTGCAAACTTTTCATGTTTGACAAACTTATATTTTTCGGCGACATTACCTCTTGCATCGGCCATATAATATTTAGTACCCGGTAGTTGGTTGAAATCGAGTTTCACATACGTTTCGTCGTCCAACAACAGGCACCCATTAAATTTTGTCAGTACCTGATCGTACAGTCGTCGAGCTCGAGTTCTGGCAGTTTGGTTCTGTTTGTCGGTCCGATTTGGCTGTTTTACTGCTCGATAACTCTTATAGCCAGCTCGAAGGCGAATCCTCCTTACGGTACTGCGACTTTTTTAAAATTTTCGGGCTAAATCGTAATCAGATAGACCTGGATTTTGTTTAACTGACCTTAGAACTTTCGTTTCTAAATTCTTGTCTTTGGTACCAGACCTTCGATTGATTTGAGTCTTCCTCTCGACAGATAAGCTTTCCTTATAACGTTTTATAACCCTACACACAGTGCGTTTCGGAAGTTTAAGGAACTTAGCAATCTTAGTTCCGGACCAGTATGGATTTTTTAGGTACTTGTTCACGATTAATTTCCTATTTTCGATTTCCATTGTCGAAAACTTAAAAACGCACAAACATAGCCCTAAAGCATTTTCAACATTGAAACGTCAAAGTATTGTCATTAAATTGCGATAGTCAGTTTTTTTTACACCGTACGAAAAAGTTTTGTTATTTATCCATAATTATGTGCCAGTTCTATGTGAACTATACTTTATATATAGCTTCACGATACCTACATATGCAACTGGAGCCAACTTCTGTACTAATACTGTACAGTATAGGCCTTGAAACTATTGCTGGATAAAAATCTGCAAGTTATTGTTATATATCATGGTTTTTTGTATCCGAATTCTCTCGTAAGTAAAGGCAACATTACAAAACTAGGTTGTCTGGAAGCAATCGCTCTATAGCGATAAGAACACCTGTTGTTTGCCTGTACTCTCAACCTGTGTTGTATTTTTGTTTCTCTTTTTATCATGCTGTGCTATAAAGAATATCTGTATTGTATTGTAAAACACGTTATCGTATTCGTAACGAATAATGACGATGCTCAAACATTAACCCATTAGCCATTACCCATAAGTATTTATGATGAGGGAATTACATAAGTAACTCACTGTAAGTATTTTTTACGTATTCCTCTGTAATTTTTCATATTAATTACTATGTTTTTATAGTCCAAGGATATCTACGCAGAAGAAAGCCTCGACCCAGAACTGGTGGCAAAATGCCGGAAGGCGGAAGGCCGATGACAAATCAATTTCATTATAAAAAAAAAACTAAAACAAAAATTCGCCCCGTGGCATGGTACCGTAGATGCTGGCAGCATTTCCCTTTTTTATTTATCTAATACTACTGTCAAGGGCATATATTTGTATACACTGTTTCACCTTATAGCCATGTCATTAGGGTGAAAAAATGTAGACATATTTTTATGGCCTTTACGGTGGGTACACTACACATTACAATCAGTGTATTCTGTTTATAGCATTTTTGGATTTGTGTGGGAGGATGTATATGCAGTATATGAACATAGTACAGCGGCGCTACCGCGAAACACGATATTCGTAAATTTCGGACATCTTTCTCTTTTACCCCAATTAAGACGTCATGAGAGTGACAGAGACAATCGTCCGAAATTTACGAATATAGTTTTTGGCGGTAGCGCCTCAGCTAATATACTGCCCTATTGTCAAGTACAGTCAAAGTAAGTATTTAAATCTTACGTTAATCTAATGTTATTAACAAAATATAGATCGAAACACTTTGTAAATTACGTAGGTATATCTATTCCTTATGTATTAGATACTTTTAGATTACGTACATTAGATAATAGATATTTTACTATACCTAATAGATACTCTAGAGTATCTATTATCTAATGTACCTAATCTAAATCAAGAGTCCGTCGATATGGAGTGTTGTTATACTTATTAGATTTGAGCCTGCGACTAAACTCCGGGAAGCCGTACTGAATGTATGAAAATATTGACGGAGCTGTGTCTAATCACAGACATAATTTTAGAATATCCCTTATAACAGGGATTCCCAATCTTTTTCAACCTGCGGCGCAGTTACAAAATTAATATTTTGTCACGGCGCCCTGTCCTAGCTATTTCAAAAAGATATAGTAGAAAGAAATAATTACCTACATTACCTACAATAATAGTAGTCAGTTTAGGTTAGTTTAGTTAGAGGGAGGTAGGAAGTAAATTAAACATCCACAACATGAATCTATCGTCGTTGTAGATAGATAATAATAGATGATCGACTCGCGGCGCCCCTCGGAACTTTCCACGGCGCACCAGGGCGCCGGGGCGCACACTTTGGGAACCCCTGCCTTATAAGTTACGAAGGCCTATTTACTGGATTCTCTAATATATATGTAATAATAGGCAGACATTTCAGTAGTGAGCGCGACCTTCCCGAAGTTTCCGATTGTCTAGCTCTACCCCTAGTTCTGGAGTAAAAGGGAACACGTGTACTTGTCTAGACTGACTAAACAATACATTCATAGCATACGCTCCACATTTGTAATTAAATTAAATTGTCAGATAATAACGGAGATATTATTATTTATTATAAAAACAACAAAAAAAGATAAATACATATGCAGTGTGTATTTTTCATACGGGCGTATATTGTAGAGGCGATTAGTATTGGACCTCAAGAACCTATTCACATTAATTTTGTTGAAAAAATTAGGTGTTTTTTATTTCATACATAAAAATTAAGCACGCAATGTATTGCATCCATAGTAATTAACGTATCGATGCGTCATGTCATGTCAGTATTACTTGTCATGTCAAAATAAGTTGAACTGCGTACATTTCTGCCCGGTCAGACTTAAAAAAATCGTTACAACTATGTTATCACACTATTTAACAAAATTATTAACATAATACGAGTCGTATTACTGGATACTGTATGTGGGCAACTTATACGCCCGTATGAAAAATACACACTGTATAACATTTTGCGTTATGTTCTGCAACTTTTAATTTAATTAAAAATGCTGGCACTGTCGATGTAATATGTATAGTCAACCAATTTGATTTCTAGGCCACTTCGAACCTTGTCACTGTGAGGTCAATAAGAGATCTTTTGCGTCTTTCATATAGATTTTCACTGTGACAAGGAACTAAGTGATCTGTAAATCAAATTGGTTGACTGTACCTATATCATATCATATAGGTACCGCCTTATAAAAGGGGGAAGTATGGACCAAATAGAAATTCAAACCCCGATAGAAGTTTATTTTCGATAACTAGTCATTTTCTTTGGAAATAATTAATTCATGAAACATGATTCTTCGTTTAGGTATAAAAAAAAATTGTGAGTGTCCGTCGATCATTTCATAATTCTAACCTTAAGTAACCTATACATAAAATAGTGGCAAATTACTTCACACTCCGTAGTTGGGGTGAGTAAGGATAGCAATTAGATCGTTTAGGAAAATAGCTATGGTTGTCCTTCGGTTTTTGAACATTACCAATAGTTTCACTGGTGAAGCTAATACTTTATAAAATTTTATTTTTTTGGCTACTTAATGTTGTGGGCGGATGGTGTCTAAAAATATAATTACTTTTAGAGCGACCGGAGCCTAAAAGTTAAAGAAGAAAATATAAATTTTAGATTCAAATCCATACAGAGGCTCTAGTGAAAGTTTCTTTTGACGTAAAAAAACGTTTACGAACGCGTAAGTGATAATGTTATTTATATGGGAAACGCAAATGCGTTCGTGACATAAAGTAATATTATCTGAG
Organism: Grapholita molesta; assembly: GCA_022674325.2. Classification (NCBI taxonomy): domain Eukaryota; kingdom Metazoa; phylum Arthropoda; class Insecta; order Lepidoptera; family Tortricidae; genus Grapholita; species Grapholita molesta. The sequence goes on along the minus strand of CP053135.2, from coordinate 9,118,373 downwards.
CCCTGGGTGTAAGTTTTAAACGTAACAAAACGTCACCATCGCGTTTCAGTTTCTCATATAAATAACATTAGCCTCTGCCCCCGCCATCCTTTCTTCCCCCGCTATACAGTATTGTGAATAATTGTACCAATGTATAAATAGAATATCATATGGAAATATTATGCACCAACGAGGAAACTAGTACGGACTGGAGACGACAATTAAAATATATTTAGTTCTTGTCACAGACCAGTCTGTGGTTCTTGTACAATCGCCATCAGATATATGGGAGCTATCGACGTGGTCACAAATATCTCAACATGCACTTTATCGCCTTGACAATAGAGGCGTTGTTCATGTATTTGTGACCACCTCCACAGCTTCGATGTATTTGATGGCGACTATACCTAAGTACCTATTAAAGTCAGTATGAAATAGTGTTTCTTGCTTGCTGCATGTTTACAAGGAAAACGGTCATTAGAGTAGGTACTTTAATTTTTATTACACTATATCATATCAGTACACATTCATAAAATATGTGTGTGTCAGCGGCAACGTATGATAGCATATATGTGGACTGGTAGAAATTGACTTAATTTTACACTTATAACATCTTTATTTACAAAAATTACAATATTATAATAAGTACGAGTACTTAACTACTTATTACTACATTGATTTAAAAAAAGGCCCTTGACTAAGGTTGCCACTATTTCCGGGGGAGTTATAGTATATATTTCTCAAAAAAAAAAATGGGTAAAATATATGTATTACACTGTAAAAAATATAGTACTTTAAAAACAACTCTTGACCAAGGATGCTGGCGGCATTTCCTATTTGACAGTTATGGTTATAAACTTCAGGTAAGTAATTATTTCAATATTACGCTGATATATCTTTTCCATGTTTATCCGTAGAAACAATAATTTTAATTAAATATGAACAAGATCGAGTGCGGCTAATTCAAAAAACTAGGTATTAATTATATTTCAGCCAGTCTTTTTCCGGTTAGTTAGTTATAAATATGTATTGACCGTTTTGCCGATACATATTAATAACTAACTAAATAAAATAAATGCTTGCCGTGTGATGCCGGCTGACTAGATTAGCACACTACCCCATCTCCTCCTGCGGGTACGACACCCGAAAGAAAGAAATCCTAAAGAAAAATCCTACAGACGGGCAGCAGCGTCCGTCGAAACCCTATCTACAGCTACTGCGGTCGCCAACCCGCCTGCCGAGCGTAGCGACTATGGCACCTGCCCCCAAGATTTGTCCAGCAGTGGACTGCATACGGCTGAAATGTATGTATGTATGTATTGGCCATAATGTTCGTATTATTAATAAAAACGTTTTTCAAACAGTTTGTGTAACCCTGCCGCACAACGCAGGCCCCTTAATGTTTAGGTGAAGGTCAGACAAGGTCAGAGCAAGCGTCGTCGTCGAGCGCTGGCGCTGGTACAAGTGACAAGACCTTTACAATTTATTATATATGGTATTTCTCTGCTTTGCCTAAAGGTTCACTGGTGGATAATGCTTTATAGTAGGTACCATAGCTGGTAAGCTATGTATAATTACAAATGGTAACTTGTAATTATAGTCTCATGGATGGCACAGTCAAACTGTGAAAACAGGGACAATGTATTTATTTTTAAGTCATTGTTCATTGTTTTTACTATATAATAAATAAATAAATAAAGTCCTCCTTTAGCACTGTAAGGTTTTCTTTTGTGCAATAAATACAGATTAAATAAATAAATAAATACATTACTACTTAACTATCAAGTATAGTAGTGTAAGATCTGTGTAAGTAGTAAGTCCCAGTGGGTATTTTATCCTAGGAACACTGTTAAACTGTGGGAAAGTTAGTTGAGCCGGGAATCGAATAGGTAGCATGGACGCGTCGCCGATGGTAAGCATTTAACTTTTAAGCCCGTTTCACATCAAGCGCGGGCGCGTGTCAACGCAGGCCCGCGGCGGACCCGCGGCGGGCCCGCGGCGGGCCTGCGCCGCGATTGTTCAGCTAGTTTTAAATGAACGCCTTCACACAGCGGCGGGCGCGGGCGGGTGCGTGTGGCGCGGACCCGCGCACGCCCGCGCCCGCCGCTGTGTGAAGGCGTTCATTTAAAACTAGCTGAACAATCGCGGCGCGGGCCCGCCGCGGGTCCGCCGCGGGCCCGCGTTGACACGCGCCCGCGCTTGATGTGAAACGGGCTTTAATACGCATTTCACAAAACGGGTCACTCGTGTCACGACTATGGTCGCAGGCGTGTCACTCCCGTCGGCACTCCTCGGAACAAATCCAAACATGTCGGCCGATATTTAACCTTGTTACGTAAGTGACCGGTTTTGAAATAGTACTTAATATCTCTTTAAAACAAGTCAAATATAAATCCAAGTATGTAGAGCTACCATGTGGAAATACAATAACACATACAACTACTACGTGAGTCTATAATCCATGGCATAACCTAAGCCAAGGTCAGACCCTTACCTAACGCAAACCTGCATACATTGCGCTTGATCGGTTCTTACCTGTACCCTTACCATGAGTTGTGACATTTAGGTTTTCGATAACGAGTTTACTATCTGTGCATCTCGTTCGCACTAAAATAGTATAAGCGAGATGTACAGATAGTAAACTCGATACTCGTTATCGAAGACCTCAATATCACAGCTCATGGTAAGGGTATATGTCCATACAAACCAAGTGTTGATTTCATATGATACGAGTGCATTCATTGGGTTTTTATGTCGTATGTTCTTCTATATATTAAAGATGTAATATTACATATTATATATTCTTGAAAAGAAGGAACTAGGTACCATAGAAGTAGTAAACCTACTAGCTACATATACTTATAAAATAAAATAAAAATGAGATGAGATGTGTGCGAAGACTGTGAAGCATCTTTGGCGCTACCGCGAAAAACGATATTCGTAAAGTACGAACGATTGTCTATATCACTCTCGTGACGCCTTAAAAGAGACTTATGCTCGAAATATATGAACTTCTATTCGCGGTACCAGCCTTAGAGCCTTATGTGATTGACGTACTAAAGATTAGAGCTGAGTCATAATAAAATATTATGTTTTAAAGTCGTGCTGGATATTAGATATGAGCTTATAATTAGTATCTAGTGTCAGCTAACGCTTTTAGTAAAGTAAGCAGACGGGCAAACATGTTTATTTACGTTTGCAATAAATCCGGCGGTCAATATGTGAGTGCGCGTGATATGACTCCAATAAAATGACGCGTGTCGCTCTACCAAGTCGCATAGGCAGCTGTTGTAAATATTAAAATGAAAATAAATTGTTAATATAGTTCATTTAAACTTTCTCGAATTTCTATAATAAAATACTAGATCATCAGTACTTTAGAAGAATATGGTCGACCAGTTCCTGCGACTATCTTTAAGGGTTGATGTAAGGCTATGGTCTCCTATAAACTTGCAGCGTCTGCGTCACAATTCTGCCTATAGAGATGTACTGTTGTGGTCTCTCTCATACGTCGACGTCGGCGTCTTTTTTGTTCAGAGCCCCGAGTGTAAGTTTTTAACGTAACTTTACGCCACGAACGCGTTTGCGTTTCCCATATAAATAACATTATCACTTACGCATTCGTAAACGTTTTTTTACACCAAAAGAAACTTACACTAGAGCCTCAGGAACGTTGACGCTGACGTCAGACGTCGCGTATAGCACAAAATAGGAGACTAAAGCCTTACACTCATCACTCCTCATCAATTAGTGTTATGTTATGTAAGACCCAAAGTCCTTAGCCCGAATTGTTAGAAAATGTATATATTGAATAAGAAAACAATAGAACGCAATTATAACAACGCACATTCAGATTGTAGCCATAACCTTAACACGTTCGCTGCGGCAGTTAACATCGCAGTTAACTTGTTGTAGGGTCGATCGGCCCGATGACGCAGTGAACGTGTCAAAGATTATTTAGCCTAACTATAGTTTAGATTATTTAGCATAACTAAGACTAATCTTACTACACGTCAAACGATATAATAATACTAACGTGTTTTAATTATATGCATATACCTATAGTTATGTGTTTATAATGACGTTAACTAAACAGACACGCACATAAGTACATAATCACTAAACCTATTACTAATTTTAGTTTCCATATCATTTAAAAAAAAAAACAGTTATATTGGCTTCACTATAACCTCTATAGACGTCAGTTGGTTAAAATAGCACCATTTCGTAGTTTTCCCAGCAAAAACTATTTTTGACATCATCTGATCGTTCACTAGTAGCAATTTCGCTTCATTATTTGCAATGACTAATGGTATATGATAGTTAATGTTGTCTGTACCTACTGATTTACACGTTGGAAACTTGAATGAGGTAGGTATCTCGTTTTAGCCAGTAACTTGCACATGTGAATCTTCAGAACAACGAGAATCATTATCATTAATCTTGACTTTTGAATCTTCATTGTCTACAAACAAAAATGGCAATACATTCACACTTTGATTTGACTATGACGATAGTTAATGTTTAGTACGTAATGTTATTTATGTAGTGTACCACAGCAATGGTAATAATAAAAATATTAATTGTATAGAAGCGGGTAACTAACGTTTTATAACTCGAATATTGCCCGACATGTTTCGCTCACGATACTTTCGATAGTTTTGTGTTTAAAAATAATAATGTGAGTATTAAGTAGGTACTTAACCTTTGGTAATAGAGGCTATAGTGTAAGTTTCTATTGACGTAAAAAACGCCTCGAACGCGTTAGTGATAATCTGATAATGTTATTTATATGGGAAACTAAAACACGAGACGGTGACGTTTTGTTACGTTAATAACTTACACTCAGGGCTAGGGTACAAAAGAGCAGGCTCGTTGTATTCATTACAAATTCCTAACTTCCATAAGGGTTGCCCGTACTATAGCTTTTTAACTAATTATTAAACTCGAGACTCAGTAAATCTAAATAATAGTAACGGGTCACTCACGCCTCGTGACCTAAATTAAGTGAGTCTTTACATTATTAACAGACTAGATAGAGTCGAGTAGAGCCTCTATAGTGCGTAATAGCCATGCCTATAAAATTTTACGCCCTAAGTTGTAATTCGAAGTTAAGGATGTCTATATACGAGTATATCATAGGTACTTCATCAATCAAGCACGGCCCACTCTAACCAGTTATCCTCCTATCACTGATCAATGAAAGAGAAATATTTTATGCCATTTCTTTTTGCCAAACAGGGAATTTTACTGGGGTGCTTGCCCTGCTTACGAGTAAAATTATAAAATAACATTGCTACCTTTAACTTCCAAAACTTCTGAACGTGAAAAACCAATACTACTCGTTCTGTGTCTCAATCGTGTAATCCGTAACTGAAAGAAACAGAGGCTCTACCGCCAAAAACGATATTCGTAAATTTCGGGAATCTTTCTCTTTTTTAAATAAGGACGTCATAAAAGTGATAGAGACAATCGTACGAAATTTATGTATATCGTTTTTGGCGGTAGTGCCTCAGAATCTAAATAATAATCAGTTAAATGAATAATACCTACCTATATTACTTCCCAGCATATTATGTGGAAGCTTGTAATTTGCATTTAGGATTAACCTATGTAGGCTGTAAGCATCCCGAATAAAAAAAAATCTTCTATATTAGTTGATTTTGTTGGTATGGTAACTAACAAGTATAGCCTAGTTCTGAAATATGTAATAAATATATAAATATTTGTATACCTTACCTACCATCATACTTATACAGATTTTTACACTCGACTTCATCGAGTCTACAATGTTTCAAACAAATGGAATCGTTTTTCCTGGACTGCCCTACCATGTCATTGGAAATCAAATGGATGAAAAAAAAATCATCGAATAAAAAAAAAAACATGAAGACGACCTTCAATAAATCAAGGTCTGCTAAAATTGCATACAACTAATAATATTCGCAAATGCACATACAAGTTAGTGCATATGTTTCATGTTTAGTAATAGATTTAGTTACGCGTTCCGAGATAAGACGGTTCTAGGCAGCCCACGTAGCCTGACCGTTAAAAATAATTATGCAAGCAAGATTGGCGGCGAAGCGGCAACGACCAGCGATAGGGGGCCTAGAGCGGGCCGTTGGAGGTCGTTCGTTTATCGATATCGATGACTGCTTCAATTACCAATTTATTTTTCACGATTTAACTTTTAGTTTTCTGGTAGTGTAAATAGGTATGCGTAGCAAATGTTTTTATTTGTTAAGAAATCATATTTATTATATTTTTATTACATTTATTTATATTTTCAATTTATATTACTTAAAACTATTATTTGAAATTGAGTGCAGTTTGTTTTTTTAAATAGGTAACTAAGTTCATCACTTTCATCAGTGGAACATAGAAAGATTAGAAAGTCACATCGGCTTCACAGTTTGTCGGTGTCATCATATCAATAAACAAAATGATCTTTTTTTTTAATATTAGAGAATAGCCTGGCAAATCAATCATATCAGATAAAAAAAAACAAATGTTTTCAAAATACTATTGTACCAACTGGTAGCCTTTAGTTCTGTTTGTTCGGTTGTTTTATACTAATACTTGTTACTGAGATTAATTTAGAGTTTATGTAATATGTGTGTAATAAAGTTATTACGTTCTGCATTCGCTGTTTTGTTTTAGAGCTCTTTAAGTGTCGGTAATTGGAACCTTAATTACATAATAACAAATTATCCTTACCAACTTACATGCTTGATCTGTAAGGGTTAAAATATGTTGTACTAACTAGGAAAAAAGAAAAAAAAAGATTGTAATGAAGAAATATTATTCAGTTTGTACCCTTCGACCTAGGGACAGGTATTTCCACTTTCTAAGATATTCTTACTCCTTAAATTATTATGTATCAATTTTATTAAAATATTTATTTTATCGTCATAAGTTTTGTCACGGCACTAGGACATCACCATTCGTTCAAGTTTCATTGTCTGCATCGGCCGCCAGTGGAAATTTCCACACTTAAACATGCAACCTTACTCTTTACCGCTTTAGCTTAAGTAGCGCGACATAATTCTCTCTCGCTCACACGAAATCAACGCAGACGCTCTGACCTAACCGGTTCGTACCGCTTCAACCAATGCACACGCTCATAACTCGTTCTCTTTCGTTCGAGGCAGCATACGTTCTATTTTACGAATAGCTCTGCGCTATGTATACTTCTCGGTCGTCGGCCAAACGATTTTTGTTAGCTGTCTTTTTCTAGAGCTTGAATGAGGTAAATTTTGTTTTCTTGGTGCAGAGCTACAGCTTCAAATCCAACAGAATACTATAGTTACCTTACTACGACCACGTGCTCGTGGGGTTAATGACTGATACGAGAGATAGCATTGAAAATAAACAAATAATAGGTTTAATTTATAGGAGCTTGACTAAATCAATAATGTTAAATGCGTTGCAGTTTTTTGGCGAACGAGCATGAATAGTAAAGTCGTTCGACTTTGCTCGATTGTAGTCATTGTTCTGCAAAAACCTAACAAGTTAACAACACAACACGATATTGTTTAGAGTTAGTGAGAACGTAGGCTTCTAGTTCCCAATCTTTTGTAGCTAAAAGTAAAGCGTATATTGGTTTAGACTAGTGTTAGATTATTAAGAGTGGGTATAATTTGATTATGTGTAATAAAATGGTTGCATTTGTTTTGTTACGAAGGTCACATTCCTCATTCAATATTTAATGTAGGTACGTACGAGTAGGTACCTACATCACGAATACCTATATAAATTCGTCCGACCGGTCTGGCCCAGTGGGTAGTGACCCTGCCTATGAAGCCGAAGGTCCTGTGTTCGATTCCCAGTCAGGGCATTTATTTGTGTGATGAGCACAGATATTTGTTCCTGAGTCATGGGTGTTTTCTATGTATTTAAGTATTTATATGTATCTATCTATTATATATATCGTCGTCTAGTACCTACAACACGAGCCTTATTGAGCTTAACGTAGGACTAGGTCGATTTGTGTAAGATTGTCCCGAAATTTTGATTTATTTATATATTTATAAAAAATAGCTTTAATTTAATTTATACATATTTATCATTTATAAATATTTTGTGTAGGTACCGAAAACCTGCAAATAAATATTTATTGGGTTTCGTAATGGTACGACGAAAAATATTTCTTGTTTATTAGATAGCTCCAAGTAGGTACTTTGACACTTATGACAGTAAAACCAATAAAGCTACCGAGTTAGCTATATTATATAAATTAAAAAAGGTAAAATTATCTCAGATAGACGCCCCCGAGTGCCTAATTACAAACGTTACCTAACCACTTATCTACGAGATGCCTTGTAACTGCTCAAAAACTTTCCATACCGTTTTCAGTGTAACGGTTTATGAAATCATTGTATCGTGTGTGGCGGCCATCGCAGATTGGAATAAATATTTTTAAGAGATGTTTATAAACGGGACGGCGTTGTCGCCAACGTATGCCGGTCAGATACCTCACTTATAGGGTATAAGTTTATTATTTGTTTATATTATACATTTAAAAACTATTGCCCACAGCCAAGCTTGAGCCGTGTCAAAATGTCGGGATGATGATTCATTTAAAATCAAAACTATTGCTATCGTAATAAACAATAACGTGGTTCTTTGAGCTAAGTCGACTCGGGATGCGAGATTTAGTTGTAAGTACAACTACATCTCGCATCCCGACAAATGTAGTATAAATACTTAGTAAATTAGGACTTTAAATCTTAGAGTTTAAATTGTATTTCAGTTGTTCATTCGTCTCTTTAATTTGTAGAACGTGCAGTAACTACATAAGGGAGGTATTATGGATGACGATAGGGTTATAGTTAAATTATCAATAATTACTTATCTACATATACATATGTCTAATTACAGGGCCTAGAAACTATATGGAAGTTTCAAATACTCCGTAGTCAGTGGGCGCTTGTAGCTCTGGTAGTCACATTAGTCAAATCACACGTCAACCCTCCATCAAGCAGGTATATCATGTGATAATAAGATTTACTGGATATCAGCTAGTGGCGTCAGTTTATTTCCTTGGGGAAGACGGCGGCAATATGGCTTTGCCTTATTCCATGAGCCTAAGGAAAATTATCGAACTGTCGGAATGGTAGCAAAGCCGGTGAGAATCGGCTCATATGGACGCGCTGCCACTGCTGGAAATACTGTCAAATAGTGTAAGTGGGTGATACTTATGTTATAGGTAATCATTCATAACCTGTTGGTCTATTGTGATTTTCTAATTTAACATTACCCTGTGTGTTGTTATTGTAAAGAGAACTCGGTTCAGTTCACCAGACCTTGTTTACTTTTTTTTATCAAGCGAGCAAGTCTGAACTTGTTAACAAAAAGATTACCGCTCCCATAACCAAAAAAGCGCTCCGTGGGATTGTGCGGAATTAAAAGACGTCTTCCAATAAGGAGATGGAAAAAAATATTCGTAGGTAACTATTTGGTTTATTAATATAGTTTACGATATTTGGGTGTTAATAGTATTTGAAAGATTGTACGTAAACACTTGCACATGAAGTTGGATGTTTCATCGCGAAAACCTCATAAAAGCTTGCAATAGGTTCATTAATTCTTGACCATTGATAATAAAAGATCGCCACGAGGCGATTTTTCATCGATCAAGTACCTATAACTACTAACACGTTTTACATTTTGGCACTTGCTACAGTCGTTGTTTTCTTCTAAAAGTATCTTACCTACGTGAAGGATTTAGAATTCAATAAATTTATTTGGCACCGACATTTGTCAGTGAAAATATATTACATATATGCAATTAATGCTTTAAATGACCTTTCAGGAGTAATAAAATGTGACCAAAATAAAGACGTCGGTTTTATTATTAAAATAAAGCACTGGATAATTTTAATAATAAAACCGACGTCTTTATTTTGGTCACATATTTGCTCCCCAGTGTTTAGGCCGCGAGCATAAATTATGTAATGTCCGATTTACTAACGTCTTCTCGCAAATTAGGTGACAAGCCAACCCAGCGTTGTAAGAACCAGATATAAACAACGAACACCTTTCGCAACCTCGTATCTTTTATTTGCGATTTTTGTAAATTTCAACGTTGAATGAATGCTTACAAGATTTAAATTCTAGATAAATTCTCGAGAGTAATAAGCGGTAGAAAACTATACCGCGCGAAGCGAATTCGTTGAATGGAGTGTATAAATACATTGGTGTCGGTCATAAATACACGAACCCGTGACGCGGCGCAGCATTACGCCTCATTCTTGGCACAAGTCTTGTTTATCCCGATGCCCGTGAATCCGTAGGATGCCGGGTTCACCGCATACACGCTTGACGTAAAACATACAAGCTGTCCAGAAATGGAGTGAATACCGGTCAAGAGCAGCCGGAACGAGCGTAGCCTTAATTTTCAGAACAGGCAATAAACACTAACTTTGCAACTAGTTTGCAGTTGATCAATATTAAGTGGATAGTGTGTGGAAAAATTTGAGATCTGACGTGTTGGTGAAACGGTCGAGAACCTACTTTTGATGTATTGAGATTCAGTCGGTTATTTTTTAGTATCATTCTAAATACCCAAGCGGCTTCTGGTCAGACCTTCAGACAGGGCAATCCTTAAAGTAGGAGTGATTGATGAGGAAAAGCTTTATCTAATTATCTCGGTGATTTAAACTAAAACCCTTACTCAATATATTTACTACTCGAAAAATTAAACTGCACAAACAGTATTTCAAAAAGCTCAGCTATAGTTGTGCCAGACAAATTGTAACAGCGAATTCTTTATTATCCGTTACTGGCGAACAAGTCGATTTCAACGAGCCGCTTTGTTGACGGGAGACTGATATGATTCCATAAAAGAACCTTCTCGAGCGCTGTCGTAGAACAGCATTGCCTATTGGGTATTGAGTATGAGTTATTAACAGACCTAATGGTAATAAGCAACCTAACCAAAGTAGGTACCTGCTGATTTCCTGATACGTATAAAAAATCTTTTTACACAAGATACACAATTACCTATCAAACTTTTTTAAACAGTGGTTTAATTTAATGTTTATAAATGAATTAAATTAAAAAAACTGATTTGTCTATTTTTGTTAGCTTATCTGATTCAGTCGCAACATCTTAAGACTACTTAAAACATTAATAATATTATTATGAAAAAGCCGTACATTTTCTTTTTAAAACTAAGATTATCAATGTATTAGTGGATGACGAATAAATGTAAGGACTATAGCGTCTATAATTTTGCATGTAAGCATCTGTTGGTGAGTAGAAGCGTTGATAGCGTCTATTTTTATTACATGTAAGCATCTATTGGTGAGTAGAAACGTTGTTATCATAACATAGCCAGTTGATCGAGTATTAAGTTTTTCTACTTGCCACTAGATGGCGGAATAAACAGCCCGTTGTTCGCCTAATGGCTTGATATTTCGATATGTTTGTTATAGATGGCAGCTCTTGTCCTGTTTACCCAATAAATATTTTTAGGTCATCCTTCGTCTGTGGTATAGGATCCTGAATATCAATACATTGTAAGTCGTAACACCTCAATACATATCTACAATACTACTAAGTAGTAGACAATTTTCAAATACAAGCTAAGCTAGGCTAGATATTATATATAAAAAAGCCCATAAACCGGATTATCGAATAATGTTCTAGGCGAACTCCGAACTTGAATACTTCTCACACAATCTAATTATTTGTTTTCATAATTAAAGTTGTGCAACTGTAGTGGGGTGGGGTGACCGGCCTTAGAATTGTCCCCCACCATTTCTTCCCGTGGTTGCAGTAAGAGCCTGCTAAGGGAATACACCGGGAGATGGGCAGCAGCATCTCCTAAAATAAAATACCAGTTAAATAAAAAAACTGCGCGCGCCAACCCGCCTGCCAAGCGTGGCGCGTATGGCAAACCCCCCCCAATGAAAAGTCAAAATAAGCCACGGCCCCGAGGTTCCGGCGACCTCCGGTGCTCTGGCTATTGTGGTAGCGGTCAGAGCATTCGCGGGGTCAGGGGTGCTAAGAATCTCCGGAATAGATCCGGCTACCCACCCCGACGACCACTGGCCCTGGTAACACACAACATACGCACTATGAGGACTGACGAAAAGATCTGCGAGCTGGAAGAGGAACTGAGCAGGTTACACTGGGACATTGTAGGGTTATCTGAAGTCCGTAGAGAGGGGGAGGACACCATAATCCTGAAGTCTGGTAACTTGCTCTACCACCGGGAGGGCGACCAACAGTCCCAAGGTGGTGTCGGGTTTCTCGTTCACAAGTCCCTCGTAAACAACATAATAGCCATCGACAGTGTGTCGAGCAGGGTGGTATACCTAATACTCAGAATATCCAAAAGATATTCGCTGAAGGTCATTCAGGTATACGCACCGACCTCGTCACACTCCGATGAGGAAGTGGATGCTATGTATGAGGACGTAAGTAGGGCCATACATACTTCGAAAACCTACTTCACTGTTGTTATGGGGGACTTCAATGCTAAGCTGGGCAAGAGAAGCGGTGATGAGCTGAGAGTGGGGCAATTTGGGTATGGGCAGCGGAACCCTAGGGGCCAGAGGCTGGCCGACTTTCTGGAGAAAGAGGAACTCTTCATGATGAACTCTTTCTTCCAGAAGCCGCCTCACAGGAAATGGACATGGATGAGTCCGGACGGTTCCACGAGAAATGAGATAGACTTCATCATGACCGACAGGAGACGGATATTCAGTGATGTCTCTGTGATCAACAAGGTAAAGACCGGTAGTGATCACCGAATCGTAAGAGCGTCACTGAATATCAATGTTAGACTTGAAAGGTCCAGCCTGATGAAGTCTACGCTCCGACCTACTCGAGCCCATATTCAAAACCCCGCGAGCTTTCAACTTGAGCTCTGTAATCGCTTTGCCTGCCTAGAGAACTTAGCTTCAGTGGACGAGATCAACAACGGGCTAGTGGAAACTGTCCACACAGTAGGGTCTAAGTTTTTTAGACCCCGCCGTAAGGATAGACCTCAGAAACTAACCGAGCGAACCTTAAACCTCATGGCTGAACGACGCTCTCTACAGCTGCAGTCTCCCGATGACGCGGAGTCATTTAGGCAGCTCAATAGACGTATATCTAAGTCCTTGCGACATGATTTGCGTCTCTTTAATACTAACCGTATTAAAGAGACTATTGAGCGAAACCAAGGCTCCAAAGTGTTCGTAAAGGATAAGTCTATTGGGCAAAGCCAGCTGACAAAGCTGAAACGGGAAGATGGCAGCATAGCGTCGACCAAAGCAGAGGTTTTAGGCGAGATTGAGAGGTTCTATGGACAGTTATACACTTCGGTTGCAAAGCCCGTTGACAGCTTGGTAGGAGATCCAAGAGCCAAGCTGTCCCGACATTATACCGAAGATATCCCGGACATCAGTCTGTACGAGATTAGGATGGCCCTAAAACAGCTTAAGAACAACAAGGCGCCGGGCGAAGACGGAATCACTTCAGAGCTTCTGAGAGCGGGTGGAATACCGGTACTTAAAATCCTCCAGAAGCTCTTTAGCTCCGTTTTGTCCGAGGGCAAAACGCCTGAAACATGGAACAGAGGCGAGGTGGTGCTGTTCTTCAAAAAGGTGACAATAGCCTATTGAAGAACTACAGACCCATCACGCTTCTGAGCCATGTCTATAAGCTGTTTTCAAGGGTTATCACGAATCGTCTCGAACACAGACTCGATGACTTCCAGCCTCCCGAACAAGCCGGTTTCCGAAAAGGCTATAGTACCATAGACCACATCCATACGCTGCGGCAAGTTATACAGAAGACCGAAGAGTATAACTTGCCATTATGCCTAGCATTTGTGGACTATGAGAAAGCCTTCGATTCGGTGGAAACATGGGCGGTGCTTGAGTCTCTTCAGCGATGCCATATTGACTATCGGTACATCGAAGTGTTGAAGTGTTTGTATAGTAACGCCACTATGTCAGTCCGAGTACAGGAGCAGAGCACGAAGGCGATTCCATTGCGAAGAGGCGTAAGGCAGGGAGACGTGATCTCTCCGAAACTGTTTACTGCCGTAATGGAAGACGCCTTCAAGCTCCTGGAATGGCAAGGGCGTGGCATCAACATCAACGGCGAATACATCACTCACCTTCGATTTGCCGACGATATCGTAGTCATGGCAAAGTCGATGGAGGAACTCAGCATGATGCTCGATGACCTCAACCGAGTTTCACAACGGGTGGGCTTGAAAATGAACATGGACAAGACGAAAATAATGTCAAATGCCAATGTTGTGCCCACCCCAGTCTTTGTTGGGAACTCGGTACTCGAAGTTGTTGACTCGTATATCTACCTAGGACAAGTAGTCCAATTAGGTAGGTCCAACTTCGAGAAAGAGGTAAACCGCCGAATCCAACTCGGTTGGGCAGCGTTCGGGAAACTACGTAATGTCTTTTCGTCCGACATACCTCAGTGCCTCAAGACGAAAGTCTTTAACCAATGTGTGTTACCAGTGATGACTTACGGCTCCGAAACGTGGTCTTTCACTATCGGCCTCATCTCAAGGCTCAAAGTCGCTCAACGAGCTATGGAGAGAGCTATGCTCGGAGTTTCACTACGAGATCGACTCAGAAATGAGGAGATCCGTAGGCGAACTAAAGTCACCGACATAGCCCACCGGGTTAGCAAGCTGAAGTGGCAATGGGCAGGCCACATTGCACGCAGAGAAGATGGCAGATGGGGTCGAAAAGTGCTCGAGTGGAGACCACGGAATAGCAAGCGCAGCGTAGGACGTCCACCCACAAGATGGGCAGACGACCTCATTAAAGTCGCCGGAAGACGCTGGATGCAGGTTGCTTCCAACCGGTACTTGTGGAGATCCAAGGGGGAGGCCTATGTTCAGCAGTGGACGTCTTATGGCTGAGATGATGATGATGATGATGAACTGTAGTAGTAAAGTATTACGAGTTTAATATTATGAAATAGTTACCTACTCAATAGTCTGCGTAGGCAAATATTGTTGACAGATATTTTTTTATATGCCACGTCGGCGGCAAACAAGCCTACGGCCCGCCAGATTGTAAGCAGTTACCGCAGCCTATGGACGCCTGCTACTCCAGAGGTGCGCGTTGCCGATCCAAAACCAACATTTTAAAAATTGTTAAATTTCTGATGTCACTTATTCAAATTGTTCGCAGATTATTAAGGGTAGGTACATTTTAAATAAGTATTAGTTCTAGTAAGGTCCCGGAAATTACTATTTCGATATCTCCTACGTATACTGGGACAAGTGCAAAATCACGATTTTACAGAAGAGCTGTTTAAAGGTACAAAGTTCCATAACTAGCTCATACTTTGACATATTTTCATGAAATTTTCAAATATGTATGGTGAATGTATTTCGCTTAAATCCACATAATTACTATTTCAAAATTAATAGTAGTTTTTGAAAAAACTGTAGTTAGTCCAGTAAACATGAAATTAACGAGTTCAATTTTTTGATAAACTGAGATAACTACCACTTGATCCAGTATACGTAGTAAATTATTATTTGATGAATATGGACACAATCTTATTAAACTAAACGCCATGAGTCACGTATCATTCTTAGATATCTCAAAAAACTCCAAGATCCAGTTCGGATAGATTTTATCGGTTAAATGTCGCCTGATTTGTCACTTGTACCAGTATACGCCTGAGAAATACTTGAATGAATGAATTATGTACCAGTATACTATTAACATTATTTTGTATGTTGTGCTCATTATAGAAAGTTTAAAGAATTATAATGAAGATATTTAGGCAAGTTACGTTTGTGAATCTAAAAATAAAGCAAATGTATACTAAAATTGCGTTTCTTATAAAGGTAATAATTATAATGAATTACTCAGAGCTAGTGTTATTATCAACGTAATACTGATTGACCGGTAATGTTTCGTTACAGTCTTCGTTCTCATTGCTTAATGTATCTACGAAATTATTAAACAACACTTTTTCTTAATATTAACATAATAAAATAATATAATTATAATGAAAATTAAAATTAAAACAATAAAAATTAAAATGAATAACTCTAAATATAACAACTGAGATCAGTTTAAAAGGTAAAATAGAATATGAATCCTCATAAAAAACAGAACTTCTTATTATTCCCAAAGTCATTCGCATAAAGAACAAGAATAAAAAAAGAGATCAAGTGATAGTGAGTGAAGTAAATGACCTGACCCGAGGAGATACCGGAAAGAAACTACGGCGGGACTTATTTTTTCAAAACAGTGATAGTCCGAAAAAAAAACATATCTAACAGTTTATTACAAGATATAACTGAAAATACTAAAATATAAAAGTAAAAATAATAATGTAAAAAAAATTGACTTCACAAAATAGACATACTTTGATATGCTTTCTTACCTGAAAGTGAACTGTATCATTTACATGATATAGCAGTACATAAAATTGTTGAATTAATTGCTAGGCGGTTTAGTTAGTTTCTGGTTTGGGCCATGCATGTTTATCTGTCAAATAATCCACACTCTGTAATAGCCCTTAGACATCAAACACTTTTTTAAGTAATTCTCTAAGTACTGGGAAGGGTAATTTTAAGGCATCATCAGGTAACTTGTTATATAAATGAATACCTAAATGGCCCAAAACATGATTAAGACACTTTACGCACACGACTTTTTCTGATAGCAAGCTTATTCTTATTTCTAGTGTTATAATTATGGATGTCATAATTTTTGGTAAACAACTGAAAGTTTTTATTAACGTACATAATATTTTCATATATATATTGGCAAGCTACAGATAATTTATATTAATTTCTTTAATAAGCTTGCTAACAGAT
This sequence comes from Grapholita molesta, assembly GCA_022674325.2. Lineage (NCBI taxonomy): Eukaryota > Metazoa > Arthropoda > Insecta > Lepidoptera > Tortricidae > Grapholita > Grapholita molesta. The sequence continues at coordinate 9,101,581 of CP053135.2, read as the reverse complement.
GCACCTTCTTTTAAGTTATAAATAAAACGAATGGCTATTTTTTGTAATACAAATATAATCTGTATGTCAGCTGCTTTGCCCCAAACCAGAATACCATATAACATTACACTATGGAAATAACTATGATAAACTAATCGAGCTGTCTCAATATTTATTAGACAACGGTCAAATTTTGACCGTTGTCTAATTTTCCTAACGGTGAAAGCGGCCGAACTTAATCTATGTGCGAGTTTAGTTATATGAGGACTCCACTGTAGATTAACGTTATATTTTCTTAGTTCGTCGATCCACATATAAAAATTATATTTCCTCCCGTAGCTTCTCAACTCCCAGCGGCAACAGGGACACTAAAATAAGTTACCATAACCATTGAAAATCCACATGCATTAATAAAAGCAAGTTAATAATAATTTGTAACCACGTATACTGGACTAACTGCCAAAAAGTCTGTAAATATCTCCATAGTTGTTCAAATTAGGTTTTAATTAAATGTACTGAAAAATATGAAATCAAATATAAAAAGCTTTATTTTATACGTAGTACCTAGAAAACGGGTAGAAAAGACGTATGCCGCATCTATTGTCGCCCGCGCATAGTGAGACAAGTTCCACCTGCAACGATAGCGAACGAGTATACTGCGTCAACTGCCACTTGCGCCGCGCCCGCGCCACCTTCCCCCGCTAGATGTACCGCGTATACAGGTACAAGTGACTTAGCTCAGTATACGACGTTCTAATTAAAAAAAAGTGTTAGTTGGGTCAGTATACGTCACTTTATTTCGAAAACTAACAGTTATTTCGCTACAAAATTTTTATAGCATGTATAAGTAGATATAAGTATTTTGATCCCAAAAATGCAAAAAAACGAAAATCGTAAAAATGACAGTTATCTCAGTATACGTCGGAGGTATCGATTAAGCTAATAAATGATTACGACCAAACGCGAAGTCGACGGGAAATAACGAAAAACTGTAATATTTACACACTGTTTACAATTGGTAAAGAATGTAGGTACCTTAGGCAGTAGGTTGGTGCTCTATGAATATTTTGATGGGTACTGACCAAGTATTAGTTCTAACATTTGCCTATAACTTTGATTAAGTATCTACATGAATTTAATAAAACTTGAATCTCATAAATACGAAAAGTGTATAAAAAAGCTCTGCAAATGTCTTTCCCGAAATAGCTATTTGTTACACAAGGGGGCAAAGTTAGTATTTACCTTCTCGTGCTAATACCGAGCCCCGAGCTAGCGAAAGATTCCAAAATTGAACCACGAGCATATCGAGTGGTTCAAGGAGTGGAATATTGAGCATTGGGAAGTTTACAAAGCACGAGAGGGGAACACACTTTACTACCGACTAAAAACCCTAAACCTTTAAAAAAATATACAAAATTATTGGCATAAATCATTCATCATTCAAAAACATTAAATAAAAGAATATCCAACCACATAATATCAAAAAACCACTAGATTTGTAATAATAATTTGTATGAAATTTCTTTGCACTCTTGTGAATAAAATGCAACTTTGCTATCTGTTTTAAAGAACCAAACAGTTCTTTCCGAGCTAGTGAGGTGAAAATAAAATGGTAGGTAATATTTCATTAGCCAGACTCTACTCCGCTACTAATGACGAAATTAATAAAATGATACGCAAAATCTCAATGATATTAAAAAGGACGATGTAAAAGCATAACCAAAAAGACTAAAAAATAGAGAATTCAGATCAAAATTCAAGTTGGGTTGGGATCAAAATTCAAGGGTTAAAATAGGGAAGGCAACGGTCAACTTGATTGTCTATGAAGTTGTTAATTTCTATACAAAAAAGGACCTAGGCTAGATAGCCATCTACAATTATTTTTTGGCCGCCTTCATTCTAAACTATAAGCAGATTTGTATTTAAACTTACGTGAGACATGTCTGATAAATTAAACATTAACACGGCTCTACTCACGTTTATTTAGTCACTCGCGCGACATGTTTCGGAGAACATAGGCCTCCATTATATTAGAGTGCGCGACGGGCCGGCGACGCGATCGCCGAATCGAACGGACACTCAGCACTCTTAGTGCTTGATAATGGAGGCCTATGTTCTCCGAAACATGTCGCGCGAGTGACTAAATAAACGTGAGTAGAGCCGTGTTAATGTTTAATTTATAAGCAGATTGTAAAATAGTGTGGGAAAGTCATCCCCTCGTTAGGGTATCAATTACCCATCATCAGGCAGGGCGAGTGATTTCCCCAGACATCGATTAGGGCCATCCATCTAATGAGCACGCGACTTGTCACCAGCTTGAGACTTAGATTACTGTTATACCGACATAACAACTTCCATTCAAATATTTTTTATTGGTTAATATAACACGCGTTGCGATGGTTAAGCGTTGATGATTTAGTGGTAAAAAGTGCGACTTTCAATTCGGAATGCTCATCCTGACTTGTGCTACTGACTATGCCTTCGAAACTTATGCACGAATTATTATTTTTAATTATCAGAGCCCTGAGTGTAAGTTTATAATGTAATAAAACCGTTAGATTTACCCATATAAATAAAATTATCACATTTATCACTTAAGCGTTCGAGACTTTTTTTTACGTCAAAAGAAAATTACACTAGAGCCTCTGTTGTTTTTCGGTGAAGGAACATGTAACATGTTGTAAAGAAATCGGACCTGAATCCCAAGAAGCCATAGTTTTCCCTCGACGCAGCCGATTTCATAAAAAAAATTATCTGCAACAATTCTCGGGATTATGACGGTACCGGATCCCAGACTCCATTGAGGCGTGTCAAAATGTCAGAATGCACACTAGATGATAGATACGCCAGTGACTATTACGATCAAGGCAGTTAAACATTATACACGTTACAGTCAAGTGCAAAAATATGTACCGATAGAATCCTTTCATAAATACGTCCTACAACCTTATTTACTGTACAATAGAGTTGATCGGTACATATTTTTGAAACTTTGGCAGTAAACGAATTTTTACATTTGACTGTACACCAGTGACACCTCCAACTGTATATTTTGTATACTTACTTAGGTACTCGTGCATTTTCGACCTGTCTTATAGTATTATTTCGTACCTTTCTTAAAAACAATCAGCGCAGCGACGCAATTTCATAAAAAAAATAATTTAACAATTTAGCAATAAATAAAATATCTATACTTACATATCTTTCCTAAACTAGTCACTATGAAAAAACCCCAGATAAACGATTATCGGTTTATGTAGCTCAATTAAACATAGCGGTAACGAGTTGTTAACTACATCCAAATTTCCATTAACGTATTAGCCGCCACGTGCTGAGTGCTACATTGGCGCGAAATTCACTCGCACACTCGCCCCTAACTACCATAATAAGATTACACCCCAATAACTTGTAAAACGCGCTCGTTGGCAAGATACTATCTTAATACAGTCAGCGTCATACTTTAGTTAGTAGCATGTAACGACTAAATATATCCCAATAAATCATTACTGCTGTATACGAATGTAGGGCAAAACGATTTTCCATCGGGAAAATTCGGATCTCGATCGAAATACGATGGCACCCGAACTGTCAATTAGTGATTTTATTAAATGAGTGTAATTTTTTGGTCAGAAGACCATTTAAAGTAAACATATTTTTAATAATTTTTAAGTTGAATAATAATTGCTAATAATATAATAGGGCACGAAACCACCGAACCGATAATTACTCCTCCGTCCTAACTACTCTACTCCACCCTAACTTACCTACATTCACTAAATCATAATCAGTTTTAAATATTTTCAACTCTTTGTCACTGTCGATATTTGGCAAGATTTTTTATTGCGTACGTGCTTTGATAACATGTTAAAATATTCTGGTTTAGTGTGCCGTTGATTTCCGCATTCATATTATTGGCTCATGGCGAATGCATGGGCAGTGGAGTCTGGGGAGGAATGGCCCCCGGGCCCCCGGGGGAGTTGGCGTATGGCGGGGCTCGGTACTTGCACCTGCTCTCACGTTCCTATACATGTATCTTCTTGTAGGATTGTGTGCTCCATTTTAACAAATTGGTAATAAATGAATAGTCGTAAAATCCTTATTACAAGTGCGTGGTAACCTGGCTTTCGACTTCTTTGGATGAATAAGATACTTTTGAACCACATTTAAATCGGATGTCTCAAAATTCATATTAAAATTTATCATGTAATAAATAACTTATTGGCGTTTTACATGTAATGAACTAAATGATAATTAACAGGTTTCCTGTAACTTATCATCATAAAGCCGCTTGTACTTAAATATAAATTAACAAAGATCAGGCTAAAAGGACCATTGCTTATCTACGACTTTATGAGTTTACTTAGAAATCAATTTTATAGTACAAGGAAGATTGGTATTTCGGACATTTGAGACGAGGCGTACGTAGAGCCACTAGCCAGACCCAACCCTTTCGATCGGTTAACTCGTGGCAAACATTGCAGCATAAGAAGGACTAATAATTAGTACATTGAATATAATGAATACCAAGAAACTTATTGAGCCTCAGGGTTATTTATAGGTCGTTTTCTTTATTGGATCGATTACAAGACATCCAACATAAACAAAGACTCCAACAATCCAAAAGCTTATAAAAATATACTCTACAAGGATACGGGTTTTCCTCATCTCATTTTAGGTACTTCAAAAGAAAATTACTTTTACCCAAATGACATTGACAATAAATTCTTTTAGAAAATATGATATTGTATCGAGAATTATTTAGTAACACTTAATCATATTTTTATCTAGATACCAGCCACCTGCGCTAATTTCTGATAAGACTTATCGAATGGACTGTATGTAGATTACTTTTGGACGATATTTCATTCACTTAGTAAGCAGGATTTTACCTGAGCGGTTTGGTGCTACAAGGTCAAACAGTAGCTACTCCTATAATGTCTATTCTGTGATAAATCGTTCTCCATAGACAGTTAAAATGAAGCTGTTGTCAATATTTATCATATTCCTATGGCTGAGGGCCGGTGTTAAAGCGGATTGTGTAATGCGAGAACAATGCGGATTTTTTGGAGGATTCGTAAAGAATTGCTACTACAATGGACCAGCTTTGCCAGTTTTCGATGGACTAACCCCCGAACAACGAAACACTACTTTGGAAATAATAGAAAGAAGATGCCCGTTCCTCTTATACGATGATAGCGATAACAGAATACCTGACGCCCAAGTTCTGACATGTTGCGACAGTGTTCAGCTGGCGGACATGGCTCAGAGCATCCTGATGGCTGAAGGTATTCTAGGGCGCTGTCCAACATGTCTGCGCAACTTCGTTCGGCAAATCTGCGAGATGAACTGCTCGCCAGATCAAGCACGATTCGTAGAAGTGGAAACAACGACGGAATCAGGTGTTACGTATGTTAGCGAAGTCGACTACAGGGTGTACAACGATTTCATGATTGACGCTCACGCCTCGTGCGCCGGTGTGCTGGTTCCACAAACTGGCTTGCCCGCTATTAACATGATGTGCGGCGATGCTCCTGTGTGTGATGCAGATGCGTTCTTTGGTTTTACCGGCGACGTTTCTGTTAACCCGCTTGCGCCCGTTCAAGTGAATTTCTTAAGATGGCCGACCCCGGAAGATTCGATGAACGCTCGCGCCCCTCCGTGTAACGAGACTAGTTTCGGTGACTTCCCTTGCAGCTGCGTCGACTGCTTTAGCGTGTGTCCGTCTGGTAATGAGCCATTTATTCCTGAAATATGCACCGTGTTCTCATTGCACTGCGCAGCTTTTTCGGTTGGGCTGGTTGTTTTCATAATATTAGTGAGCATGTTTACATTTTTAACGTTAAGAGAAGCTAGAAAATATAGAGACTCTAATAAACAAGATAGACCTAAGCGCCCACAACCTGAACAACAAAAACTAAGCACGGTCCAGCGAGTATTCCAATGTATCTTTTCTAAAATAGGAGCATTTTCGGCTAACAACGCCATCCTAACACTTATGCTGACTTCATGGGTCGCTTTCGCCGCCTTGTTCGGTGTATTTCAATTAAATCTGACCTCAAATCCGTTGGAGCTCTGGTCTGCACCAGATTCTGTAAGCCGAGCTGATTTCAACTATTTTAATTCTAGATTTGGTCCATTTTATAGAGTTACTCAAGTTTACATGCAGTTCAAGGGATTAAATCCTTTTGAGGTGAACAATGTGACGTACGGGCCAGCATTTAGACTAGAAGCTGTAGAAGAGTTAATAAGATTAGAAGACGCTATTTTAAATATCGGCAGGGATAACGGTGGAGTAACATTAGAGCAAGTGTGTTTTGCACCCTTACGCCAGCGGGGTGGGGAACAGTTACTCGATCAGTGCACCCTTATGTCAGTAACCGTATACCTCGGCAGAAATAGGAATAATATTAACAACGCCACATATTTAAACCAAATTGTTGGTTGTGTAAATAACTTTTATGGGCTTGATTGTTTGGCGACGTGGGGGGGTGGTTCAGAACCAGAAATAACGTTTGGTGGCTTTGAAGGTGACAATATATTTAGTGCCGATACTTTGTTAATAAATTTGCCCGTTGCTAATCATCTCTTGCAGGCGGACTTAGAACCGGCCCTGGAATGGGAAAAAAAGTTTTTGGAGTTAATGCACGAATACGTTGCTAACGAAAAACCAGATTATATAGATGTATCGTTCGCCGCTGAAAGATCTATTGAGGATGAGATCGAGCGGGTCTCAGTAGCAGAAGCCGTTCCCATAGCCATCAGTTACGTTCTTATGTTCATTTATGTGACTATTTCTCTTGGTAATGTCAGATATTGTAAAACGTGGTTTGTTGATAGCAAAATAATCGTAGCCCTTGCAAGTATACTGATAGAAATTCTTGCTATTCTTTGTGCTATGGGTACGATGGGATATGCCGGCATAACATTAACGTTGCTGGCTATTAATGTAATTCCATTCTTTGTGTTGTCTGTTGGTATTGACAACGTCTTCCTAATGATAAATACGATTCACAGCATTGAGGGTAATTTAAAATCTTACGACGATTATAATCCTGACATGAGCTCGGAGCAAAAAAGAGTATATGTCTTCTCTAAAATGATGGGCAAAGTAGGTCCTTCTATGTTTGTCGCATCTGTCACTCAAGTGACATGTTTCGCCATTGGATCTCTCGCTAATTTCCCTGCAGTTGTTACGTTTTCAATATTTGCCTGCATGTCATTAGGATACTTGTTTATATTTCAAATAACTGCCGTCGTCGCTATATTATCTTTAGACTATAAACGAGCATCCCAGAATAGATTTGATATACTTTGTTGTTTTCAAAAAAAGTATCTTGATGATGAAAATCCTCTTACCTCTGATACTCCTCACATGAGTCTCACGCAAAGATTAATGGAGCCATATGCAAAGTTTATTCTTCAATGGAAAGTAAAAATCGTTGTTGTTATTATTTTCGTTAGCATGTTAGTTGCGAGTATTTTCCTCATCCCGAAAATAGAAATTGGTTTAGATCAAGAAATGGCGTTGCCACAAGATTCTTACGTATACAAATACTTACAGTCCGTGAATGAGCTGCTGCGTCTTGGTCCGCCGGTATATTTTGTTCTTAAAGGTGGCCTAAACTTCACCAATACAGAACATCAAAACGTTGTTTGTGGCGGGCAACTATGCAACGATGACTCCCTTGTCACTCAAATATTTTTAGCAGCGCAGCATGAAGAAACTACCTACATAGCTAGAAGTTCTAACTCGTGGTTAGACGATTATTTTGACTGGACTAGTCTCCAAGGAGCATGTTGCAAGTTCAATGTCACGGACGGGAGTTTCTGTCAAAGTTCTGATATGTCTCCTGAATGTCATGATTGTGTGATTGAAAGAGATGAAGGCACGCAGGGTTTACGATTATCTGCAGAGGCATTTAATCACTATCTTCCATTCTTCTTGCAAGATTCTCCCACAGAAACTTGTAGCAAAGGTGGTTTAGCCAGTTATTTCAACGGTGTTAATTATTTATTAGATTCAGAAGGTAGGGCGACCGTGCACGATACGCACTTCATGGCATACCACTCCCCGTTGTCCACATCTTACGACTACATTACGGCGGTCCGATACGGTTACGAAGTTAGCAAGAACATTTCAACTGTCATCAAGCAGCGCACAGACATAGACGTCGAAGTAATTCCTTACTCAGTTTTCTATATCTACTTCCACCAATATTTGACTATGTGGTCGGATACGTTCAGCTCGATCGGATATTGTCTAATCGGAGCTATGTTATTCAATCTGTTAGCATCAGGTTTCAACGTAGTAACCACATTCGCTATTTTGTGCACCACGATCATGGTTGTAGTCAATTTGATGGGTGTTATGTATATTTGGAACATTCCACTCAACGCCGTCTCAACCGTCAATTTAATAGTTGCCATTGGTATTTCTGTGGAGTTTTGTTCTCATTTAGCATATGCGTATGCAACTAGCCCGGTCCCTAGGCCGGACAGGGTGGAAGATGCCCTCAAGTCTGTAGGAGCAACCATAATAACCGGTATAACTTTTACGAATATACCAATTATAGTCCTAGCATTCTCTTACACAGAAATAATTGAGGTATTCTTCTTTAGGATGTTCTTTAGTTTAGTTATTTTAGGATTTTTGCATGGAATGATATTCTTCCCAGTCTTTTTAAGTTATCTAAATAATTTAAAATCAAAATGAAATATGAAGGCATTCATATTATACAATTTTTTCATTCAGGTGTACTGCCTACATTTTTTCGACAGTATGTGTTTAATTTTAAAACGTAACTGTAATTTGATTTGTAAAAATATAGACTCGTATTGGATTGTATTCTGAGGCTATAGTGTAAGTTTCTTTTGACGGAAATCGTTTACGAACGCGTAAGTGATTATGTTATTTATATGGAAAACGCAAACGCGTTCGTGACGTAAAGTTACGTTAAAAACTTACACTCAGGGCTCAGGGGCTCTAGTGTTTAAGTTTCTTCGTAAAAAGAACGTCTCGAACGCGTAAGTGATAATGTTATTTATGCGGGTAACTCTAACGCGATGCGATGGTGACGTTTTGTTACGTTAAAAACTTACACTCAGAGCCCAGATCTATCGGCACTATGCAGCCGGTTAGATAAAATACGCACTATAAATAAATGTATATAGCGAATGAATGAAAAACCAAACCTATGCAAAGATTTGAATACTATTCTAATTGTAACTAAGTTAAGGTGTAAATAAATATAATTATACTTCATATATTTCGTTATTTTTTTATTTATTTACTACATATAACATTAACAACAAAGGAAGACATAATATGTACAAAATAAATACTGTAGCTACTTACAAGACTAACAAAACAACTATTAGGAGAATAATGTATACTAAGAGTGTACTAAAGAGCATTCGAACATCTTAAAAAAACAAATTATAATTATTTACCTATTTTACGAGTACAATATTATGTATTATACTTACTATCTATGACTAGACTTTCAAACTTAGATGTAGGGTCAATTAGGGTTTAAAGGTTTTTAAAAGTAGGATGACGTAACCACGGCGTCCTGACGACACGACTTAGTAGCCATAGCGGAATAACAAGAATCCAAACAAATATTCCGCTTTTAAAAGCCCAATCGTACCTCAGTTACGACTATGCGTCTAACACATGGTTCAAATACGCAATGTAACAAATAGCGAGCCGTAGTATTTCTATTTTGGAAAGTTTCTTATCAGGCGGTAGGGTTGGCAGCAGTTGTCTAAGCGAGGCGAAGGCGCCATTGAAGGCTTCCACCCGGATGCGCTCGCGCGTGGCGTGCGCGGTGCGGTACTTCAGGGTGGCCCGACGCCGGCGCCTGCGCTCCTCGCGCGACAGGCCTGCGCAGGGCGAGCCCGCGCCGCTCGAGAGGTAAGCTTCTTCGGACATCGCGCATGGTTCTAGGGTTCTGTCTCTGAAAAAGAAAACGAATAATATAAGTTTGTAATTGCGTACATTTTACATGTTTTTGGTCTTAAAACAGAAGCATACGTGATTACTTAAAAACTAGATATGTAGTTTAGCACAGATAAAGATTTATCTCATGATCTAAGTACCAGTAGAATATTTAGCATTTGTGTAAACTATGGAAACTAAATAAAAATGGAGTTTACTCGCTCATTTTACTTTATGATTTTCTAAAATTAACTTGTCTCAATCGGGACTCGAACCAGATGAATGCTCATTATAAAATTCAATCTTCTAAATGTGTCATTGCGAAATTTTGCAATTAACTTTTGACCGTGTCGGTTTTTTGAGTTTTTTGCTGGTTTGAAAAAGAGAATTTCAGAAAATCTGTAAATAAATTTTTTTAAATTTTAATTTTGTTAATTTAAAAAGCTATGTTTATTAAAAAACAAAGCAATGTCTCCTTAAATTAAATGAGCTAACTAAAGGATTTATTAAGGCAGTTTCCCAATCGTGTTTTAATGTATTCTATTATCTCTGTGACTAATTTGTTAGCACCTTATATATTGCGATAAGTTTGATAAAATGTTATGATTTGACTCTTCGATAGATAATTGCCACAGTGTTGACGACATTAATTTTAAAATAAGTAGTTCTTTATTAGATTTCATAAAGTAAAGCAATATAATAGTGATTTAAATATCAGAAATAAATTAATTTATAACAATTATATTATAACCATCTATCCTCAATCGTATCGTCACTAAATAATAACATGCAATTGGCTCACATAAAATTATTTACCATATTATTTTTCATAATACCGCTTTGTGATCAGAGTCAGACTGATCATTTGTCATATTTTTTGGGCTATAACTTTTTTGATATATATTTTGACTACTAATAGCAATAACATTGTTCATAAAGATATGTAGTCCGATTTTTAAAATTCATAACATAATATCATTAAATTTTTTTTATCAGGACTCACAACGATGTTTTAAATAAGTAAACTATTGTGTTATGATTATGAACGCAAGATACCTAACACTTCTCCTCGCTTCGCTCGTCGTCGTACCTACCGGCTACTCTGGCACAATATTTCGTTTTTCACAGCTATTATATTCATTAAAATCGTTATATAAAGAAAGTATGTGAAAGTTAATATTAGTATTATAGATATTTATATTAATTGACATTATTAATATGAATTACTCGGTGTTACGATACTTACGAGCAAAAACAAGTTATAAGTAATGATCATTATGATATACAATTTTATAACAATCATTTTCGGACTTCTAGTAATCACTTTGGCGCACGCCAAAGTTCACATAAAATTGCGACTATTAATTATATAACGAATAGAAATGAAATATAGAAAACAAACTGAGTGACGCTATCACCTCCCAGACTGCAACTGAAATTCATGAACACGTACAAGTCACTTACGAATCTAATATATTTGGTGGAATGTAGCTACTCGTACAGATATTGACTTTTATTACGTCGAGCTATCCAATACGTTTAGTGCTATATTACGATACCTCGGTCTGAGCTTTTAGGATTATGATTTCTCAGCAATAACAATTTCTAGTAAAATTTATAACAATTTATGACTTAGGTAGGTAAGTAAATATACATAAAAAATACGTCAGATAATTTTATAGATATGTACCTACTTAAAAAGTCTTTAATCAAGGCCCTTGTAACATTAACAAAAACCAAGAATAAGAATGACAGAACATATTTGATAGTAATAAATAATGAATGTTTCAGTGTTCTCATTCTGAAGAGGTACCTACCTAGTTGGCTAAGTTGGCAGCTGCCAGGTACATCTAGTAAGAGAGAGAACTCTTCATCCTCCTCCTCTCTCCTCCTCCTGAGGCTCACAGCACAGAGCCCACTTTCCGCTCCCTACAGCTCTTCTTAGGCGCAAGAATGTTTCTATCGATGATGGGTAGTGTATCCCAAAAGCAGAACATTGAATCCTGGATCCCTCTTGTTCCGGCTCGCATCGTTGATATTTGTGTCGCCACCACTACTTAGTTAGGTTAAGTAGGTCCCACTGAAAACCAGCGCCGTGGCTTGCCGTGCTGGCATCACGCTGAGTCCTATTTTAACGCCCCATTGTAACTATATGTTTTTACCCTGTTTTAATAATATGTAATGTTTTGGCGTTAAAATAAATGTATTTTCTTTCTTTTTTCTTTCTTTCTTTCATTGTCCTCTTCGTAGATACCAGGTACTTCTTGCTCTTACTGCTCTTCCTTGCTACAGGTGCATCTCTTCCCACAATTTGGCAAGCATGCAAGACATATCCCTCAATCCCGTTTGCTCTAGCTCTTCATCTAGTTACTGAAGAGGTTAAACGTGTACCTCTTCCTAGGCGCGAGGTTCTCCCAACCCGTGGAAGTTAGCAGCGCTTCTTGGGGTCAGCCAGCAAGTAGGACAGAGCCTCTTTATACCTATAGAGATTAAATGTACCTGTAGAGATTAAAAGTGTACCTCTTCCTAGGCGCAAGATTCTCTCTTCCGGTGATGGGCAGTAGCGCTTCCCGCGGCTCAGCCAGCAAGCAGGACAGAGAATCCTCCATCCCGCTCGCCTCCAGCCAGCTCTTCATTGTGTATCTGTGGAAGTTTAGAGTAAAAATATCTTGCTGACCTGCCTATATTACTGATATAAGTACGATAGCTTTATAAAATCCCGTTTAGAAGTAAATTGATCACGATAAGTTATATATTTGCCGCGTGTGATGCCGGCTGACTAGAATAGCACCACCCCATCTCCTCCCGCGGGTGTCGTAAGAGGCGACAAAGGGAAAAATCCTACGGACGGGCAGCAACGTTCGTCGAAACTCAATCTACAGCTACTGCGGTCGCCAACCCGCCTGCCAAGCGTGGCGACTATGGCAACTACCCCCAAGATGATACAAGTCATATTTGTGGGAGGCCTATGTCTAGCAGTGGACTGCATACGGCTGAAATATATGTATGTAAGGTACCTACATATTAAACATACCTACGCCTTAAGTTAGTAATGTTTTATAGGGATAGGTAGAAATGATAAAAAAGATAATAGGTCTTTATTTTTCAATTTAGGCACATGAATATATCTTATGTGTATTATATTTATGAAAATCAAATTTAAATCACATTATTTTAGTGAACTGTTGCATGCTACATTTTTAATATAAGTGCGAATACGAGATGCCACAACTCGTTAAGTAGAAACATGAACGATATATGTAAGGAAGATATTACTGGTTCCCGTATTTACAATGCTGAATTAAGTAAAGTATAACTAGCCTTACGACTAGTCTAGACAAGTAAAATTTATAAATATCGAAGGCCTAAAGTAACTTAACCCTTCGACACGTAACGAACGAAGACGCTCTCAATACAACTTACCATCTCAAAGGACACCCGCAAACACGCAGTTGTTTTCACAGCCTCTCAAATCAAATTGACTGCCCGCAAGGGTAGTCGGGATAAATAATACATCACGGGTTCACACCTCACGCTAAGCGAGCTCTTTAGGGGATAATAAATCCGTATTTATTCTTTTTATATCGCCCCTAACCTAACCCTTCGAGTAATCGAATCACGCGGCCGTATCGAATCGATTGTGTCGAGTTTTCGGTAATTGGTGTGCATCTGTGATGGAATTGCGAGACAATTACTTTGGAAATTTGAAAAGAACAATAAGTGCTTTTAATTTATACGCAATATCAACGTAGTACTTACGTACTTACGTACGCGCAGGTACCGATTTCAATCTTAATTTCAATAGACATTTTAATTTTTCCTTTTGTTCACTCAATATGTATAAATTTGTTAGATATGTATCTTATAACTGAATCTATTCAGAAAAAAATGCAACATTAACTTCTCTTTTGATCATAATAAATTGTTTTTTATGTTTAGAAGCTTTTATTTAACTTACAATGTAAGTCATGTTCGGGACATATTTCACAACTGAATTTTAAAGCATTTATCCTTAACCGATTGAGGTGAATTTTAGCTCACTTATATAAGTTCGGTGACAATGTAATACTATGGTACAGCCGCCATCAGATATTTCGGAGCTGTGGAGGTGGTCATAAATATCAGAACATGCACTTTACCGCCTTGACAATAGTGGCGTTGTTCCGATATTTGTGACCGCCTCCACAACTCCGATATATCTGATGGCGACTGTACCACTCTCCTTGAATCCTCTTGATGAGTATATATTAGGTACTTGGTTGATAAAGGAGCAAAAAAAGTACAGTCGCAAATAAAAGCTTACACCAACAATGTCATTGTTGACATAAGCTTTTTTGTAATCAGGACCACGCGGATGGATTTAAATCATTGAAAATTTTCTTATTTTTGTCCAGTTTCGTGAATTGTCATATTAGGCACAAAACAAAAAAAGGTTATAAATGAACGTTTCATTATAAAAAAAAAGTCTGATGAAAAAAAAAATACTCATTAAAGGTATTTCAGGGCCCTTACAATGGATTGCAGGGTTTCGTGGACCTATTCCGAATTTTGATACGTCAATGGACGTAATACTTATACGATAGAGAGCGACATAATTCATAACTTATATGTAGGTACGTCATTCGACTACGAAAAATAACATATCTAATATTCGTAAACACTCATTAGTTCTATGTTTGTTTTGTCGCCTTGTCTATTTCGCAGTTTTATTTTTATCAATAATAAGTCTCTTGAATAAACTTTTTTACAAATATTATTATCAAGCCTCGGATTTTCGGTAAGATGGAAGAAAACTATGGAATCGATATTAAAACTAAAATGTAATTTATTATCTCTCTTATCAACCTTTAAACTCGTATTTGTGCCAAGGTACACCCACCTTAGGGTACCTTAGGGCTTTTGACCTCTGTTTTATCTTTTCTACTAATACATTACCATCATCATTTCAGCCGTAAGACGTTCACTGCTGGACAGATGCCGCCCAGAAATATGACTTGTATCATATTGGGGTTGGAGTTGCCACAATCACTACGCTTGGCAGGCGGGTTGGCGTCCGCAGTAGCGGATGATTCGGTTTTGACAGACGCTGCTAGCCATCCGTCGGTATTGTTCCCTTTGTCTCCTCTTTCGACACCCGCGGGAGGAATGGGGGTGATACAATACATTAACATGATAATTATACTCTCAAACTCACCCTGACTTGTTCCAAAATAGGTTCTCAAGCTATCATATTGATGAAAAACATCACACTGGATCACCACTGCACACTACACACTCCGCAACATTACTGGTCCAAAGGGCAGCATCCCTCAGCTTATATCCTCCGAGATGGGGGTGGGTCACCCTCTCAATATTGGGGCGGGACTTGCGAAAATTAAAATTTAATTTACTTTTTAAAATATACGTCTAGAGTACCTTTGGAACATATTAATCATAGAGCAACGAACAGTTTTCTTTATGTTAACCATTAAAAGGGAATGATTGTTTTGTACTCGAATGGTCCGTGGGAACATCAAATAGTCAAGTAAAAAAAAAATGTAATAAATATTATAAAATTTCACCCTATTTACACTTTACTGATCGAAATATTTACTAATTCATATTTTTCCTCAGTACAACCGATGACCACGAACGCTGCTAAAGGGTTCGAAACTTTTTGGATGAAGTTTAAATTAGTATACGCGATAAAAACCGTTTTAGTTGTTTTATTTCATGAGTAATTATCGCGGCAACTGAAGACAATTTTTGCGTTTTTAATTTGCCCTAATATTTAATAATTACGTAGGTACATCTGTTTATAAATGTAGCAAATAATAATATCTTTGTGTGTCAAATTTAAAGTAATTACTTGTCAGTGAGTAATTTAACTTTTTCTGATTCGTAATATCTGTTGGTAGTCTCATTACCTAATTATATTTATATGCCTACATTTGAACTTAGAAATGTAAACCTATCTGCTATCTAAATAAATGCCAAAAATAGAGCTTTTTGGCATTTAGATAGTAACACAGGCAATTTATAATGCTGACTGTACAATGGTAGTACACCTTAGTAGAATCCAAAAATTCAGGCAAATTTGTAGTATTTTCTCGCTCAGATTTTCATCAAAACCCGAGATTCTAGCGAGCACACAGCATCCTCAGCAGGCCCCGCCCCCCATTGTGTCAGCCAATCCGTGGCGACCCCGCCTATCGATCCCGGGCGCAGGTGGCCTGGTAATAAGTCTGGCTTTACTATGACCATTTCCTTTTGGGATATTCAGCATTGAGAAAACTTGAAATTTCCCTGTAGGGTTCTGTATGAATGAAAATTCTACCATGTCAGTGTGATCTCTAACTCCCTGTCTTCCGATCCGGGTTTTTATTTTCATAAATATCGAAGGCATAAACTCCGTTAGGTATCCAAATCCAAGATTTTGCCGAATCACCTAAAAGATTTACGTCGTACAATAAGTTCGAAACAACTTAGTTTCAAATGAGCAAAATTCGAATCCAGATTGGATGCCATCCACACCTTTTACGAGTAGGTACAGCCGCCATCAGATAAATTGGAGCAGTGGAGGTGGTCACAAATATCCGAACATACACTTTATCGCCTTGACAATAAGGGCCCTGTTCCGATATTTGTGACCACCTCCACAGCTCCGATATATCTGATGGCGACTGTACCACTAACAACGCTTATAATATACCTTTGCCACTACCAGGGCTTATACGACTGCTTACGCTTATAATACCTGTGTGACGGTATGAATGACGGTATGAACATAATAATATATTGTATAAGCACTTCAAAGCAGCAAATCACCACGGTTTATCCATTTCGAATTTTTGTTTAGCTTTAATACACTTGAATCGAGTTATAGGTAAGTACCTATTGATTGCATCTCGTTGTTAATGGAGGTAACTAGGGAATATTAAAGGGAAATTCAAATAGGCGATACAGTTAATAGGAATAGTATAGGTTTAGGTACAGTTTTGCTACTTATAATAAGGCGTACCTAGTGTAAACGTACCTGTTTCTTTTCTTATAACATCGACTGTAGCATGCATGTTAAAAGCAAATAAACATTATGCCAGTAGCAGCAGTAATGTGACTTTTTACCAAATCATTGATTTATATTTATAATGGCATGCATTTTGTTGATAAAGAACCATTAATCTTTGAATTCAATCAATCACAGATAATATGTACCTCCTTGTTGTTACAAAAATTGTTATTACATTCTTTGAAAGATAAGGACCTGAATAAATAATATTCAAATTAGATACCTATTTCGATTTGCTACCGCAATCCTCTACGCTCAGACTCAAATTTTAACAGTTCGCGTTCGTTGCACAAAATCTCTGTACATATACACAAAATGTCTAAAACAATGCATTACTATAACTTCCTGATAATACTATATTAATTATACAAACGCGTAATTAATTTGACAATTCCCGAAGTTCGTACATCATTCGATAAACGTTATGGAGATCGCATCAGCGGCTCTACCACGAAAAACACATACATACATCATTACATTTCAGCCTTATGCAGTCCACTGCTGGACATAGGCTTCCCACAAATATGACTTGTATCATCTTGGGGGTAGTTACCATAGTCGCCACGCTTGGTAGGCGGGTTAGCGGCCGCAGTAGCTCTAGATTCGATTTCGACGGACGCTGCTGCCCGTCCATAGGATTTTTCCCTTTGTCGCCTAAACGACACCCGCGGGAGGAGATGGGGTGGTGCTTTTCCAGTCAGCCGGCATCACACGGCAAAAACAATAGAACTATAAACAGCGAAAAACAATATTCGTAAATTTCGGACATTTGTCTCTGATGATGACGCCTTAATTGGAGAAAAATAGAAAGATGCTCTGGCGACCGACCGGTCTGGCCTAGTGGGTAGTAGGTAACCCAGACAATTGGTAAAGTGAATAATTTTTGTATTTGTATTTTGAACCATACTTATTTTGTATTATTTTGTAACGGGTTCCCCGCGATACAGATAATGTACTTTTGCTTAAGAATATACTTACTACTACTAGCACTAAGATATGTAAGTATTTTGATTTAATTTCGTTGATACCATGAGACATAATATGTCATAAGTCATAACAGATCTGTAGGTAGGTATGACCATATTGCCTTTCCGTAGGGATATTCATATTATGTATCTTTGATATCTTTATCGCTGATAGGTAGATATATGCAAGAACGGCAGAGCTAGACGTAGACAATTGTCAAATTTCGATTTTCGGGGTAGGCTTTCTAGTAGGATGACGCCACAGTTACGCTTACTGTTACTTAATTGTCAACTATTGACATTCACTTAACAAACCTACAGTAAGTTCAGCAAATAATTTCCATATTGCCGCCCTGAATTGATTTCTCGATCACAATTTATAAGATAATTGTATGCAAAGAATCATGTACCGGCCGGAGACATCTGCGACTATAATACTAAATCGTATTACGAAGTTAATGTTAATAAACAGTTTTATACTAAATACAATACACGAACGACTTGAAGAAGGTCACGGCAAACTCTAATTTTCTTTATTGCGACATAAGTTCGGGTTCAGGACACGCGATTAGTGTACTTGGTTTAATACTTATATCTCTATATAAGTGGTTATTCAAGGCTTCAAGTTTGGTTATATTATTAGCAAACTAAGAACAAATCATTTTTTTAACTGTTGTAAAACATTTTCTTGGATCCTCACCTTTTTTTGGTCACGTATGCCGTCGAGGGGCGGTGGCTATGACTTGTGGTCCAGGGAAAGGTCGGGGGTACCAGACTGCGTGGAAGATCTCCTATGAGGTGGACTGACCAGATAAAAGTTTTCATCAAAGGCTCATCATCACTGTATGAATGCACGAGGAGGGCGGCCATCAGAGAGGAGTGGCGGCGTGTTGTTAAGCTTGCCACCAACACCTAAAGTGATGACCACGACCACTCTGTCAAGAGTGTAACCGACAAAGAAGAGAAAACATTTTCATGTGCTTTAATTTTTAAGTGGTAATACTACTATGTAAATTAAGGTTAAGGCGTCAGCCGCGATAGCTGTAGATGTGGGTTCAAAACCTATCTCTGATGCCAGAGGTCCTCGTCACATTTTCGTATAAGTCTTCTATTTCAATTTTTAATTTAGCAAAATACAATGTAAAATTTCTATAGATAAGCACGTAAAGTGCTAGTGCATGGACAATGCAAATGACTTATGTATGTACCTATGTTACATCAACTCTACATATCCAAAGTTAATGAAACGACATGTTTACTCACATACCTACCACCTACGATACTTACGTATTGGTCACCGACGTCAATTGGTCTACTGCTGCGGCCGTACCATGAGTTGTTTGAGGTTTTCTATAACGAGTACCTATCGAGTTTACTATCTGTGCATCTCACCTGTACTATTTTAGTGCGAACGAGATGCACAGATAGTAAACGCGATACTCGTTATCGAAAATCTGAAAGTCACAACTCATCGTAAGGGTACTGGACGTAGGCCTCCCTCGTAGACCGCCCCGCGGAGCGAACTTCACAGAACACTGCACACGCCACCGAATCCAGCGGCGCTACGGCCAAACACGATATTCGTAAATTTCGGACGATTGTCTCTGTCACTCTCATGATGTCTTAATTGGAGTAAAAGAGAAAGATGCCCGAAATATACGAATATCGTTTTTCCCTGTAGCGCCGCAGGCGACCTGCACCAACCCGCACTAGGTCGTAAGTCTTAGTCAGCTCTTAGTCGCATTTAACTTTTTTTGAGTTGTTGACCTTTGACTAACATTGACAAGAAAATCAAGTTACGATAAAACGTCAAAAATTGTAGGATGCACAGAACTCCGACTTCTTTAGTCACGATTGTAATACAGTAGGCCTAACCTAACGCGAACATCGAAGTTCGAAAATTTAGAGCATCTTTGATGTATAATTAATTAATTATGGCGATCTTCTCCTACCTACGCTTGATACGTATTGTGGCGTATTGAGTACCTTTTTGGTTTATTCCCTGAAGTAAAGTATGACCATTAAAATTTTACTATATACTCACTAAGCATACAAACTCTTTTAGTTTGTAAGAACTAAGTACCTACTTAATACACTATGTAATTTGCTGGTTCACATTAAAATGAAGAGTAGTTCAAGTACCTACGTGATGGTACATGTAAATAATATATTTGGTAAGCCTCGCCTTGCGTGATTACTTGATTAGTTTACACGTTAATTTTGGAAATCTAATGGAACTTTTTTTCTTCAAACTGCAACATTTCAGTTTATCACCCAAAAAGGTCATTGACCTCACAGAAAAGCCTGGAAGGCGCAGGAACACCCAGGAACCTCCGTTACCTTGGCGACCAAGCAGTTGTGCCAATAGATTTCCCATTTCCCGCCCGTAAAGCCTATCGGCTCATAGACAAACTCCGTGGTCTGTTTTACATAGCGAAAATGTAAAAAAAAAACGGTTTGACAGTTTTGAAATGCTTTAATAGATATTTGTGTTAATTTTATTAGTGATTTTAAGTTTTACATAGTTTATTCTGTTATATTTGTAAATAATGGCCTTCAACTTTGATAGTGGGCAGGTAAGTGTCTAAAATATTATTGCATTAGCTCTATTTTCGATTTCCACTTAAACTTTGAATGTAAATTCGGTTAAGTATTGGATGTATATTTGGACATTACAATTTAATAAATATAGCTTGCATCGTTTCCTATTCCTATTGTTATTATAATTGCAAATAACAAAGAAGAAGTGTTGGAGTATAAAATGTTTAGTAGACAATCTATTGTCAAGTCGATCCCAAGTTAATCCCATACATTTTTTAACTACCCGTCGCGCACCTGCACTACCCATTACGCACCCCATCCCCACGAGCGTTTTTTACCCATACAAATTGTATTTCCTTAATCCAACTTAGATACATCCAATTACATCGTAAATAGTCTTCAAATTCACTCAAATAAATAAGAACTCTATTACAATTGGATTTGGTTTAATTTGGTTTGTGATCTCCATTTGGTCAACGTTAAGAGGGGTGGACACTTGTCGGGAGACGACAATTTTTCACGATATGTGCACAATACTAATCCGTGTTTGACAACTCGTACGAGGGCTCGTCGAAAAAAATATCCAGTTCTATGCAAGCTGGTATAAATATGACATAATAGGTCACATTAGATAAGACCACGCTCTCCGTTAAAAGAACAATTTGTTTGAATTAGTACTTAAGCTGGTTTTAGTCTAATAGGCCTTGTGTAGAACTATCATTTGTTTCCCTTCATTGTTCAATAAAAAACCGATTTGAGTAAAACAGACTGAGCAGTGAGCACCCTGCTTATAAATTTGGACGCGAAAAAGTAACATTTGTAGCTACTCTATCTATATCCATAATCACATTTGGTTGCAATACAATTTTCGTGTATCTGATCTTGATGATGTGCTCATTGACAGTTGGTACCAATGCTGTTTCTAGTACTTAGGTATTGTACCTCTTAAACACAGTAATTCAAAAAATTTACACTCAACAAATTTTTTGATTTTTTGTTTTCCGAATAAAATATGGTTATCTACTCAGAATGACGAGCTACTTCCATTACAATAGACAAAAAAATACCCAGCTTACTTCCATTACAAGGCAAATACAATACATTTTTGTATATTTCCTCC
Source organism: Grapholita molesta (assembly GCA_022674325.2). Lineage (NCBI taxonomy): Eukaryota > Metazoa > Arthropoda > Insecta > Lepidoptera > Tortricidae > Grapholita > Grapholita molesta. The sequence continues at coordinate 9,079,988 of CP053135.2, read as the reverse complement.
TTTGGTAATACAAAATATAAATGTAACACAAAATAGAAAAAAAAAACCTTGGGACTACATATATTTATTCCTATTATATTAGTGCTCGTGATTCTGAGCACGAAAAACATAAAATTTATGTAAGATAAAAAAACTTTGAAAATTGCTAATTTTGTATAGAAATGCTTATAGGTATGACGCGTTACTTTTATGTGGCGAATTATGTAGAATGGGTTTGTGTAGTTATTTATACGCAAAATCGCCTTGAGATAGTTTATACTGCCTGGCATGAGGAAACGTGCGTGATTTGTGTCCCGGGAAACTCGGGGCAAACTGTCGTGACTAAGGTCGCAGCACACAGAGTAAATACAGTTGTTTAAAAATATTTCTGAGGCGCTTTTAACCATTTTAATACACATATTGATTCCGGCCAGTCGAAGAATTTAATATCGTTCTTAAATAATAAATTTAAATATTTCAATATAGTATTAGGTTACTAATAGGCCACTTCTTAAGAAGATACACTACCTGTTTTGTTTCCTGTAGATGACATATACTTTAGTAAATGTGACTAGGACCTACGACGTCCGAGGCAGGATTTGAGCCCGCATCTCCAGCTATCGCGTATCGCGGCTGACGCCTTAACCAATTGTTCGGTTGGCCTAATTGGTCAGGGCGTCAGCTGCGATAGCTCCTCCTGCCGGAGGTCCTCGTCATTTTTTCTTAAGTATATGTCATCTACTTACAAATTTAAATCATGCTTTATGCGCTATCTACTGGGAAATTCAGAATCAAGAGCCAAAAATGGTCAAAATTTACATACATTTTTGTTACTTCTATTCCGTCACACTACTTTAATTAATTAATGCCTTCAGTACATAACGTTAGTGAAATAAGTTTACAGAAGTACAGAGACCACACTGGTGCGTTGCGTCGCAAGGTCCGGTAAAGGATTGAATACATATTTCCAAATCCAGTATAAACACAGCTAGAAACGCGACAAACTCAACGCATTCTTTCTTACCTACTGATATAACACTGATGACTGCATGCCGCACAATCGCAGTTACTCTTTTGAAGCTTAAAATAGTATCTAGTTTGTATGCAAAACTAATATGTTTTGATACCGCTTTTACAAGTTGGTTTTTATATAAAACTAGTTTGAGTTTTTAAAATAAAAAAATAAAAGTAGATTTACTCATAAAGTGACATCTCTTCAAGCATCTTGGTTAACATTCATTACAATTTGTATGAGAGTGACGAGTAAGAGTGTGTGTACCTATGTGGTCCGTGTCGAATATGCAGTGGTTGTTAGTTAAGTTAACAATCATTCCCTGTGTTCTTAAATACAGGGACATTAACAGAATTTCGTTCGTAAACGGGCCCGGTACCGCGAACATCGAAGTTCGTATATTTCGAGCATCTTTCCCTTTTACTCCAATTAAGGTGTCATGAAATTTAAGAGCACAGTCTTTCGCGGTAGCGCCGCTCAGCATATTTAATTGCGTTTTTTTAAATTTATCAGCTCTCCAATCTTGTAATATAATTTTTCGTGCATGATAAAAATATTGTCTGAAGTGCTAAGCGGAAACATTCACCTTGTTTTGATACAGTAGCTAGCTGAACTTTGTGTTAGTGTTAATCAAAAATTGGTTAAGTACTAGATGCTTCATTTACTAAGCACATGCTGCTGCTGCTCCGTTAATTCATAGTTCACTGCAAAATATGCGATCAATATTACGCATTTACTGAAAAGTGGATTAAATGTACAGTGGCCATAAGATACCTATCTCGGAGCAGCTGTGGAGGTAGTCACAAATATCTGCACATGCAGTAACGCCTTGACAATAGAGGCGTTGTTGAGATATTTAAATTGTGATCACCTCCACAGCTCTGATATAGATATATTGGAGCTGAGGAGGTGGTCACAATCAGATGATGGCGATTGTAGTAGGTGAAATTATTTGATTATTAGTTACTAAAAGTTGAAATAGATAACATATACTTAAGAAAAAAAAAAAAAAAAAATATATTAAAAAAAAAAAATAATTTGATTTGTTCTTAGTTTCATAGATGGCAGCACCACCTCTCTAGCTATATCAGAATCCCGAAAGGTATTCATATAGGAGGTGCAAACACGTAGTGTTTCACCTTAGAGCTGGTAAAACGGTGCCTAAAACCGTTTAAAATAAACAAGATCACATATACTTGATTAATTTCGACGTGGTCCGCTGTGTACGGGTGGCCAAATTGGTTAAGGCGTCAGCCGCGATAGCTGGAGATGCGGGTTCGAATCCCGTCTCGAACACCGGAGGTCCTCGTCATTTTTTCTTAAGTATATGTTATCTATTTCAACTTTTAATTTATATAGTAGTATTACTACTTAAAAGTCAAAGCAAATCAAAAATATTTCATAAAAAATAATTTGATTTGTTCTTAGTTTCATAGATGGCAGCACCACCTCTCTAGCTATATCAGAATCCCGAAAGGTATTCATATAGGAGGTGCAAACACGTAGTGTTTCACCTTAGAGCTGGTAAAACGGTGCCTAAAACCGTTTAAATAAACAAGATCACATATACTTGATTAATTTCGACGTGGTCCGCTGTGTACGGGTGGCCAAATTGGTTAAGGCGTCAGCCGCGATAGCTGGAGATGCGGGTTCGAATCCCGTCTCGAACACCGGAGGTCCTCGTCGTTTTTTCTTAAGTATATGTTATCTATTTCAACTTTTAATTTATATAGTAGTATTACTACTTAAAAATCAAAGCAAATCAAAAAATATTTCATAAAAAAATAATTTGATTTGTTCTTAGTTTTATTAGTTACTAATTGAATCCTAACCGCATTTAGAAATTAATGCCAATGATATGTCTTGAAAATTGGCACCCAGACTGACACGTCTTTGATGGAACTCCGTAGCACGCAACACTGATTGTGTACTATTCTGCTTCGTATTGGACAAAATATATCCCACAACCAGAACGAGAATTTAAGAAAATTTGACTTCGGAGGCTCCTGCTTTCTAGTTTTGAGGATATAATTTGATACAAAGTTACAAACGAACCAATCGCTGTTTAAAACATGTTTGCCACAGTAAAGCGGCTAAAAACGAATAAAATAATAGTCAACAGAGGTTTGTGGCCTATTGCAGCAATAATATATCTTGCCAGTACATAAATCAAAGTTGATCGCAAACGCAAAGGACCAGATTTATTGCTTACAACAGCCAAGGACATCTAAATTTAACTTTTTGCGATGACAAAAGCCAAGGCGAAGGTACGAATAATGACGTTGGATAATACGACGACTGACGTAAGACATGGGACCGTGCCGTGGTACCTAATATCGAAATTAGAAACAAATTTAGAAGTTCAATTACGTACCTTATAAATTAAAATGTTCGTTTTAATTCTTATTCGACCAGAAAATTATTCAATCTAATTTCATTTGGAAACGGGTAATTTACTTGTGTGTCGCCCCTATATGCACGTTTTGAGGTGAGAAACTTAATTGCAATGCCATTGTGACCTATAAATAGGATATAATAGTTCTACCTACACATTCACTTTCACTATCTATTATCGGGTTATTGCTAGGATGAAGCTTTAAACACCAAGGTACAAAATATAATAGAAAATTCAGTCTTTAACCTTTTTAACAAAACTAAATAAATTACCGCCGAATTAAGGTTGGACTTTCATCCAAATTTATATGAGACCAACTTCGGGGTATTCGGAGTACTTAATTGAAAAGGGTTTCAATAAAAAAATATTATCAACTAGATGACCCGTTGAACTTCGTAACACCCGTAACGTCTCTTTTTATCTTATTATGTCTATGGTTATGGACAAGAAAAACTGCATAGGTACATAGATTAAAAAAACCGATGACATGGTTCCTAAGAACGGATGTTTGTAGGTCTTATAGTTTCAGATTCAGATTCAGGTCAGATTTACCCATGACGTAGATTCCCCATACTGAACGATCTAAATAGGTGTCAACCTGTAAGTATATTGGTTAATTTCGTCTTAATTTATGCAGACACTGACCGTGTTTTATCGCCCGACTTTATAATAAATAAATAAAAATTGTTTATTTCAGACCTTGCTTGCGATCCATACTTTGTTACTACTTGTTTTTTAAAAGATTAAGTTGTCACAAATTAATCAAATAAAATATTCCATTCACTAAATAATTCTAAATAATTGCGGGCATTTATGATTTAAACAAGAGGCGTGATGTTAGTGATGTATGGGGTAAATAACAATTTGCAACCCTTTGTTCGGCCGCCATGATTTTAACTGTGAATGAAACGAGGGGTGACACCTGCGGCCAACAATGTGTTTTTTGCTGCATTTTTTATCTGCATATTATTGAGAAGCAAACTTAGCATATTTCGAGCTATATCTAGATTTGACTCCGCGATAAAACCGTTATACAGATTGTACCAGACGTAACGACGCAATTAATGCACTAAGTGTGGCCTCACATGTATGTTAATTTTTTCAACGCCATCAAGTTAAAACCCATGATGTTCCATTGAAAGCATCAATTTGAGGTAGAGGTACACAATACTCACTGGAGTAATGTATGGGCACGAAGGGAGAAACCCGATCTGTGACGTACGTTTCCTGGGAGTCGTCAGTGGCACGCGCCGTGGTAGAGGCACGTGCCGCCCGTCGTCAAATGATCATGTAGACACAATTATAATGTGTGAATAATAAACAGCCGCAATTTTTTGCATTACCCGTCGCAGCTGTATCCACCTTAAAATTAAATCAACGGGGCACACGCTGGTTGTCTCCTCTTTTTTCACTCTTTTTTTGTGTCTATTTTTTATGACTTACACACTTTATACTTATCTTATTAAGTAAGATAAGTGCAACATAGTATTACATAAGTCATGGCCATACGGATACGGGTTAAATGCTTTGCTACTCGTGTTGATACATACTGTATATCTAATTGTATTTGCGCAGTACAAAAAATATTGTATTCGGGCTGCCGCCTAGACTTTATTTACTGTATATTAATAAAATGAAATCGACCCAGTATAATAATGTGCACTCAAGTCTGCTCTTTGAAGAATAATTCAAATATTCTCTATTCAGTTCAACAGGGAATCCACTCCAAAGCGCCTCGGTAACTGGCAGGTCCCGCGTTGGGCGCCAACGAGAGCGCGCCCTCTGGAGATGAGACCGGATCCGAAGCCAATATGCGACCTCAACGGACATTTCTTGCCTGGGGCGCCGCGAGGCACTTCTAAGTGCTTCGGACATTATACAGGCACTTGGGAGTTGCCTAGAAAGATTACTAGGAAAGTTGGTAAGTCGAAGAACGCACCTTGGAGGTCCGTTCGGCCTATTATCCTATGCTATAGACCAAACATTTTTGAGTTTCACTTCATATTAGTAGCTCAGTAATAAGGAGCGCAAACGTTTGAGGTACAACGTTCATAAGTAGTTGTTGTTTTGTTTGTAGTTGCCACTTTGTTCAGTGCTCATAAACGTCAGTGTCATATTCCACCACTGTGAAACTTTGACGCCTTCGCGTGCTAAGTATCCGCAAGTTCAATCAAAGATATGGTTCGCCATTTGCGACTAATAAGTTTGGACTAGTTTCCGAACTACAGCTATCAATAATGGGGTTAGGCGCTATTTTTACTAGCGACCTAAAATTTAATAATAGTACACCGTATACCGCGAAGAAGTCAAAAAACGCTGTTAAATATACTTTTCTCAGGAAGCACGCGAAAATACTTCATAATGGCACAACGTATCGTGTTTCCGAGTAGTTTGGCAGTTCTCTTTAAACGCATGCGGTTCACAACACACGGAAACCATTATATTCTGAACCTCGATAATGAATACTTATTAAAAGCGTCGGCGTCAAGCTATACTAGAGACAAGCTCATCAGAGATACATAAATGGTTTGTCTTGTGAGAGTCATAAAACCGTGGTGCTCCCGTCCTTTTATATCAATCTATATTGAGGTGAAGGTCGAAGCGGTGGTCCATTAATACTTACGTCGTGATCTATGCACGCAACCCATAAATTACCTGTGTTGTTTTGGATACATAAACTACCATACATTTAATGTTTATGATTATGACATTGGATCATGTTTACATGTTTATTTTTTTGTAAAAAAAAATATAAGACATATGTATATCAAAGCCTGTTATGGAAGTTTAGAAATAATTAATGTTTTTCATGTTGTACTATATTTGCAGCCGAAGAATTAGCCCGCGAGCCCCCGCCTGGCAGATTTACAGATTGGTTGCATCTCCGCGTACAGAGGCCTAAGGCCGCGGCGGCCGCGGCGGCGCGCCTGCGCTCTGGCAAGCGCACCAAGAAGAACGAACAAGAAACACCTGAGTCCGCGGAGACTATCAAAGTAAGCCGTGAACGTTAGACGCCATATTTTAAACAGTGAAATTGCGCGCGAATTGCGTTAAAGCTTACTAGTTGATGCTTTTGATAGTCTAATTTTAGTGCAGCGTCGTCATTATTAATTGACTAGGTAGGTATTAGATCATATTTTGCGGGAATGTGTTTGTTATTGCAGTAGCTGCTTTTTTAAATTTGTAGTATAAACTTTTGAGGAGTGTAAAGTTGTAAAAAAAGTTCACTAATTCACAATAAGCTATCGTTTCTGCACCGAGCTGTATGCCATATCTAACTAGAACATCATTGAACATAGTATCCCATCTACTTGAATAAGTAAGTGGGATACTATGTTGATTGAACTGTACTTAGTTGATGTTATAGTTAACCTACAACTTTATGATTGATAATATTAAATATTTTTCTATACCGTAATTATGTAAGGATGTGCTTACTTTTTACTAAGGTGAAAATATAATACTTACACTAATGGATAGGTACTATAATTTACATAATACCAAAACATTTGGGAGTCGTTTTAACGGTGGCAAATGCTTTCGTGTAACTGTAGATGTGTGCTTGTGTGATTTGGTGACGCATCAAGTCACAGTTATTACGTGTTACTAACAAATTCTAACCACCATTATAGGACCTTAGGATCTTACAATCGCCAATGAAAAAAGTATGAGATATATATATTTAGTCAGTTACCATGGGTTTTTATTGTTCGCTTTAGTTGGGTTTGTTTTGCTATGGGTACGTACCTTAACGGGATTCATGTTGAGAATGTAACTATCTAAATCTAGGTAGTTTAGGTAGGTAGCTACTATATTCCGCTATATATGGTGACAGACTTGCAAGAATTGCCGATTGTAACTTTCAGTCAAAAACATTCGTAACTGCATATTCTTCTAAAATGGCGTATTTCGGAGTAGGTAAAATCATATGCGTATATATTGAAGGGATAATATTATTAACAACGATGGAACCGCATAAAGTATTTTATTTGTATTAGTTAGACAACACAAGTCTTACTGAGCTTACCGTAGGACTAGGTCGATTTGTGTCAGATTGTCCGGAAATATTTTTTTATATTTTTTTTTGTATAAGCAAATAAATATATTTAATTTAAAGAACAGTTATCACAATAGCTATATAGGATTAACAGTGTTTATCTCCGTTAGATAACTCAGATAAAGCTATTTTGTTTCATATTAATGTAGTATATTATCTACTTTCAGCCCAAGCAATGCCCCATCCACTTGCACGGCTATAAAAAGAAAATAATTCGCCAAATTCTCTAACATACAAAATAGAAGACGTAGAAAATACATGTGCACAAGCATTATTATAATTATATAACTTTTTATTTAAGATTCTTGAAGTAAGCTTAATTTATCATGGTTTAAAAATTTTACATGTCTGTACACGTAAAGGATTCTAAAAAGGATATCAACGATAACTTTACAGAAGTTGAACAGCTAGATGAACAAGATCGTAATAATGTTGATGATAGAAAAGACAAAGATGATCCGTTGGATCTGAATAAGACTTTAGAACCAGTTGATACAGATGGCCACGGGCCTTATGTACCTGGATCATTAACAGATCCCGATAAAAGGCACGAAAACTACGACCTTCTCGTCAAAGAAGCTGTAGAAAACATCCACGGGCCGCAAGAAGATAAAACAGATAAATTCTGGAAGAACGTTGCTAAAAACGCCAGAGATGTTGAGACTATGAAATTAAAAGTGAAGAGTGAAACTCCGAAATTACCCGCTGTTAACGTATCTCAAAACTTTCACTTCGCTAGAAAAATGCACGTTGGGAATTTGGAACACCAGCCCCTGCCTGATACATTAGGTTATCGAAACATGACTAAAATCGGGGAACATAGAGATTCTGACATAATAGTTAAACCTTACGCTATAGGATGGAAGGGATACGGTGCGTCTGGACCTACATGTTGCACTAAAATGCGCGTTCACAGACCTAAGACGTGCGACGCCAAAAAAACTGATTCCGACAAAGATGAAACTAAACAGAGACCTCTAACGTCCGCTCCTGATCTAGGACCACAGTCTAAGAAGCAAATGTCTCTCATGGATCTGGCTATTTGTTGGGATTTTAGACCTGATGATCCTAAGAGGGAGCCAAAACCCCCAAAACACATAGACGGATCGAACGGTTCAAAAGCACCTGCTGTTTTCACAATGGTTCATACGCCTAAAGAAGAACACGAAGAACCGATTAAAAGTGGTCATTCAAATCCCATATTTAATCAAAATCGCTTCGTTCAGGATATTGGCCATCACCCGGTGCCATATTTTGAAAAAGATATGACGAAATCAAAGAGAAAGGATTCTTGTGATGTTCAGTATTGCCCGCAACATGAAAAAGAAATTCGGTCTACCTCTTCTAGCAGGCGTTATTCTCCGCCTACGCCGACCAAACCTCAGTGCGATGGTATCCATGGCTGTGGAACGCCAAGCGATGTTAGTCGCAAATGTAGTGCCGGTAACAATAGCCCAGACAAAATACGACAAGTCAAAGAAGCATGGAATGATAACGACGTTGACAAAAAGAAAAATAAGCAGTACGATATTAATCGAAATCGCAATAGCCTAGAATCTTATGAAAAGACTCCTCTAGCGCAAGGTAAATTGCAGCAGAGTACACCAGACGATTCCATGCTCTCAAGACGCTCTACGAAAGATAGCACCATGCCTAACGGTAACGGTAAGCATAAGCACTGTATATCCTGCAATGGGACGAAAATTCCGCACGATATCAAGAAAGAGGACTTCAAGCTTGCCTTTAAAGCCGGTAATCCGAATTCAGTACAAAGTTGTAGTACATCTCAGGATTCTAAAGGTATAAAAATCCCAAAAATGCGCCATCCGTACACAAAGAAATCTTACACGATTCCTACCCTCGCTCCTCCGTTCAGCATTTGGCGTGACGCAAATGCGACCGGTTACCCGGAGCACTGGAGGCTGGCTAGTGTGTACCAACATGCATACAATAAACCGCCGGAGCAGCGAAGAAAACCCCTTATATCCAGCGTGTATCAGTGAAAATGCACTAATCTACGAAACATATATGCATCAATATTATTTATTGGGTCCAATGTTGGCAATATGTAATAATGTAAACCTTTAGATGGCAATTAAACTCATTATTCTAAATTATCGTTATTTATCTAGGCTTAAACACCTGGGCTTTTTATCTTAGACGACTCACTCTTAACACGTTTTTTTTCGTCAAGCGAATGTTACAGAATAATAATTTAATGAAAGATATGTCATACTGACACACATGACATTAGATTTGCACATTTGTGTTAAAAACCTGTTCCATGAATATTTTAATTATTGTATAATTACTTAATTAGTTGTACAGTTAAAACTAAAACTTTATAGCTTTAGTTTTCCACTATTAATTATTGTTATTATGTTGAATATACACGTTTGTCTATTTTCATATTTTGAAAATTTAATCCGTTGGTTAAAGCATATTGTTGTGCGACTGATGATTTGATTATGTAGTAGTTACGAGTAAGTATTCTATTTAATTCCCTGTTTGTCTTGTATTTGAAATTTACGAGTAACCCCAAACCTTAACCCTTTTCAGGTCCTACCAATCCGAATTGATTTCTCAGTAAACCCAAATATATAAATAGTTACTTATTTTAATGAGAATCATGTTTTGGGATAGTCCAATCTAATATGAACTTTAAGTTGATTGATTAGGTTGAAATTAAATAAATCGTTCAGCCTGGAAAAGGGTTAAACCTTATTTCAAAGGCATAAAGTCTGTTTCGTAGTAGCCAACGAGTTCTGTTTTTAGTAAAGTTGACCTTATATAAAAATCTGTTAATTTAATAGTACTTATCAGGTATGACCATAGGTCATTGAGACGGTTAGTGTTATCAATATCAATTCATAATATTCCAAAATAACATGATAGCCTACCTACCTACATGCTGCCCAATGCGCAAACAGTCTGGTTATTCTGTTAAAATAGTCATCCAATACAGTCCCATTATATATTTTGGTTGAAATTATTATAAAATGGACGAACTGGCATATTTCCCACGCTTAATTTTGATTTGTTTACTTTTTATGGTCCCGTCTATGTACTGTGAGAATGTGTGTGTAAAGAAAACTGCATGCAGATGTGAGTTTTCTAACGGCACATTTATTGACTTCACTTCATCAGCGAATAATGTCCTTAAATCGTCTACTGTATACAGACCACGAAGACAAACCGAAGCAATGCTAAACACTTTTTACTATAAACCTTGTTATGATTCTTTTGATAGACAGATTATTAGAACTTACCCACCTTACACGAACAATTGCAACGACCCTTTTCCGGTAAGTTTAATCATTTGTATATTAATATCAGTAATTCATTCCGCCTAATATCCCATAATGCCTATATATATAGGCCTCCCCCTTGGACCTCTTTACTTTAGATATTATCAACTATAGGTTAGAAGGGATCATATATATATATATATATATATATATATATATATATATATGATCCCTATGATCCATATTAATTATAATATTTAATGCTTAATTGTCGTCACGAAACTGACAGTGATTTAACTTTTCTTAATAACTTTCACTAATTGGGTGCACTATTTTTTGAAAACTCCCATTACACACGCACTATTTGGGCACTACGTATTTTCACGATAATTTCAACATAATTCGGATGGTACTTCTGCTAAATTAACTAATTTTAAAAATGATAACTTGCACTTAATGAAATGCCTTAAGAGACTTTAAAGCTTTATGGACTTTTGGTTTGACTTAGAAAAGGTATAACTTGACAATTTTATGTAAAATTGTGAAACAAAAGACAATCGGTAAACACTAACATAAAGTGCAATAACGTTTTAAATGCTTTGCCTCACGTATAGATACATAATGTATTTACTTGTCGATTTAAGGTATTTTTTAATAATAAAATTAAATACATTTTTACTTCCAGTTGTGTCGGCATACGAAAATTTGGAACGTAACTACTCCAGATACATTGAAAAAGGTGGAAGAATATTACGAATATATAGGAAACTCGGGTGATCCTCAGTTCGCTCCCGATGGAAGTTACATTACTTATTTTAATTTACCTTCACCGTAAGTAAATAGTCTAAATAGTAAATAAATATTGTATGTGAGTTCAAGAAGGCTCGTGTTGTGTGTACTCGGTCAACTATATGTATGTATAATAATAACTAAATACTTTAAAATATATATTTATTGAGTCAGACATCAACTAAAATTTACTCAAGATTTTATAATCCGCACCGCTGGCTTCGACACGAGGATACAAAAACAGAGGCCTATTTCTCGAACACTTTGTAACTTGTAATACAAGCGGAGTCACGCTTCGGACTGTCTATAACACAAAATGGCTAGTGTAATATTTTACCTACCTAGGTATATCCCTTTTAGTCAACATCGAAAACTGTCTAAAACACTAAATGACCATTCATAGGTAGGTTAGGTTCGTTAGTAATAATCTTTTAATGGCCGAAGGCCCAAATGCGCAGAAATAGGAGCCCGCGCCAGCGGGTCTCCGTCGACATCGCTAACGTAAAGATAAAACGATGAAATGTAGATAAATAAAGTTCTACATAATTGTAGACATTTTATGTTCTAGACCGTTTGCGATGTAGCTTAAAAGCGATATAGGTAAAATATTACACCAGTTATTTTGTGTTATTTTTTTTATTTTTATGACAAAGGTGGCAAACGAGCAGACGGATTTCCTGATGGTAAGCAATTACCGTCGCCCATGGGCACTCGCAACACCAAGGGAGTCACAAGCGCGTTGCCGACCTATAAGTGGGTTGGAGCTCTGGGAACCTTATTCACCATCAGGAACACAACACTACATACCTGAAAGGTAGCAGTGCTATTATGGCTGTGGTCTTCTGTAAGGAGGAGGTACTTCCCCAGTTGGGCTTCTCCAGATTCAAGCGTGATGTTACTTCGCTGTGCCCTACCTCTCATTGTTGGACGTAGTTTAAGGACATACCCGGGTCCAAAAAATTTGTTCTAGACAGTCCGAGACCATCCCGAAGTCACTTTTTTGACACCTGTTGTTAGAAAGAGACTTCCGCTTGTATTACAAGTGTTCGAGAAATACGCCCAGGCGGCCCAGGTCAACCACAGGTTTCGTCACATATCAATCAACAGCTGCAAGCTATACAAGTTAGGTAAAATACTTAAATAACAACACCCAACACCCACGACTCAGGGAAAAAATATACCTGTGCTCATCAGTCTCAACAAACAAATAAATGCCCTTACTGGGAATAGAACCCAGGACCGTCGTCGGCTTTACATGTAGTGTCACTATCACTACCCACTAGGTCAGAACTGTAGACATATAAACTGAAAAATATCGACGGACCTGATTAGTGGCTATGACTCATATACCTAATCTTTACCTACGTACCTACGAGCACTTAGCGGTCGTTCGTATATATGTACATTGTACAGTCAAGGGCATATATATATATATACTAGTTATTATGATTCGTTGAGGTTCAGATATGTACACATATGTGACGTTCCGCGGCAAAAGGTACCTTATGGCGGTTGGCGCTTACGTTGCGAAGCATCACATTAGTATTGAAACGTCGTTAACAATAGCGTAAGCGCTAACCGCCATAAGGTACCTACTGCCATGGAACGTCACATATTTTCGCCCCTACCTGTACCTCAAACCATTTGCACGCCTCTGTAACTCCAATCCTTTGGATATATCTATTTTTGTTCTGTTTATAATGTTATTGTTTTTTTTTTTAGAAAAGTAATTATCTATTTGGTTTGCGCAAAAAGTGACGACCGATTAGAAATCAAGGATTTATCTGACCCCAGCGGACTTGTAAGTTTATTTGTCCTAATTTAACTGTCTGTTTAATAGTTTTTCTCGTGGACAGTAGTTTATTGTGAGGTAAGAAAACTTTGTAATCTTGGAACCATTTATCCTCGTAAGGCCCACGAGCCTTCCTATAGTACTAATTAAGTATTTTAAATAAATTTGAATTTTATCAAATTGGAACAGTGTTGAATTTCATGTTTCGTTCGATTTTGACACAAAATAAATTACCTATACTTTATTTCCTACACTATAAAGAACGAATTAGAGTAGCTTTTTACTTGTATGGTGGGCCTTAGGAGGATATGCTGACATTGCTGACTTACAGCCCGTTCACACAGAGTCTCCGTTTTACTGTTCCGTTTTATCGTATACGTTTTTTAGGGTTCCGTACCTCAAAAGGAAAAAACGGAACCCTTATAGGATCACTTTGTTGTCCGTCTGTCCGTCCGTCCGTCCGTCTGTCAAGACCCTTTTTCTCAGGAACGCGTGGAGGTATGAAGCTGAAATTTATATCAATTACTCAGGTCTACTGTCCCTTGAAACTGTGAAAAAATCAAACTTCTAAGCCAACGCAATCAAAAGATACAGCCGTTTATGCCTCAAATTTTCGACACTTGCAAGGAAATCAAAACCTACAGGGTGCTTCCCGTGAACTCAGAATCTTGAAATTTGGTACGAAGCAACGTCTTATAGCATAGATAAAGGAAAAATTACGAAAACCATAAATTTTTAGTTACATCACATAATATATTTTTTTTTAATAATTTTAAACTTACTACCCATTTCCTCATAAACGCGTAGAGGTATTAAATTGAAATTCATACCAAATACTCAGGTCTATAATACCTTTAAGCTGTAGCAAAATCAAACTTCTATGTCAACGCAATCAAAAGAAACAGCAATTTAAGCTGCATATTTTGAAACTCGCAAGTACTCGCAAGGGAATCAAAACCTAAAGGGTACTTCCAGTCGACCTAGAATCTTGAAATTTGGCATGAAGCAACGTTTTATAGCACACATAAAGGAAAAATTCCGAAAACCTTAAATTTTTAGTTACATTACAAAATATATATTTTTTTAATAAATATAAACTTATTACTTTACCCTAAAAATACCATAGTTATGACTCGATTGTCGTAATTAACGAACTTTGTAAACCTTGCAGGTTTGTACGGAACCCTCGGTGCGCGAGTCCGACTCGCACTTGGCCGGTTTTTTTCATAGATGGCGTATGGAGTTGTATGAGCGACTTCACATATGACACAGTATTCAGTATACAGTAAAAAATATCGGTCCGTTAAATTATGACATTCCGTTTTGTTATCGAATACTGGATGAACGGAATACGTATCCGTCATATATCCGTACGTTTTTACCACGAATTTATACCGTAATTACGGAGACTATGTGAACGGGCTCTCAGTTAATGACGGGTACGTTGAACGCTATACGGTGCCTATGTGTGAACAAGGCATAACTTTTTGTTGAATCCGTTAAAACGGGTACCGTAAATACGGAGACTCTGTGTGAACGGGCTGTTAATAGAACCAAAATTACGGTTTATAATAATTAACTATTACAATGTCCCATATAGGTATGTAGGTATATAGGTTGATTTCGGGGCCGTGGAGAAAAAAAAACAAGGCAGGACATTGAATTCATTAATTTTTATCACCAAAAATTATAACTATTTTTCAGATGGTAGTGATGTAAATAAAATATATTTGCATACAATATGGTCACCCCACTCAATGTGATGCCTTGTCACTCCCCTTACTGCGTATGTCAAAATGCATAGCTACAGGCCCCATCCTAGATTTTTTACTACTTCCGCTGTGTAAAATAATACCTATTGCACAATAGGTACATACTGTGTAATCGATAAAAGCTTGTACAGAACATTTCACAAACTGTTAACAATACGGAAACTATGTATTATTGTTTCATTAGAAAACGCGTAAGTATACCTACTTAACCTAAAATAATTCCTAAATTCCAGGAGCTGGTGCTATACTCACGGAATGTCTGTTTACAGCCAGAAAACAGTGCCATCAATATTTCTTCCTGGAACGTTCCTTTTATGCAGGTCAGTAGGTAGAGAAACATCAGAATGCAGAAGTGTCCTAGACATGTATTGTATGCTACCTACGCACTTGTCAAAAGACGTAGGGTACGGCGGGGCACAGTCTACATGATTCTATTTTGCTCCGTGATTTCTGTGACATAAACAAAGATCCTTAAACCGATGAAACCTAATGTTGTTGATAATAAAATATTAGGGCAGTGTGATCCAGTAGAAAAAAACAGAAAATACCAGAAAAATCATGTGTATTCACATTCACTCGGTAACAAAATGTGTTCTCCTCTCGTGCTTTGAGGCCCTCCCAATGATTCCACTCTATGAACCACTCGCTATGCTCGTGGTTCAATTTCGGAATCTTTCGCTAGCCCGGGTCTCAGTATTAACGCGAGAACGTAAACACTAACTTTGCCCCCTTTTATAACCAATAACTATTATGAGTTATAAAGGTAAAGGTTAAGGTGAGAGGTAGGGCACAGCGATGACCATCACGCTTGAATCTGGGGCAGCCCAACTGGGGAAGTACCTCCTCCTTACAGAAGACCTCAGCCATAATAGCTCTGCTACCTTGTAGTGTTGTGTTCCTGATGGTGAGTAAGGTTCCCAGAGCTCCAACCCCCCTTAAAGGCCGGCGACGCGCTTGTGACTCCCCTGGTGTTGCGGGTGCCCATGGGCGTCGGTAATTGCTTACCATCAGGCAATCCGTCTGCTCGTTTGCCGGCGATGTCATAAAAAAAAATATGCTTTCTATGTCTTTGACTGCTTATATAAATTAAATGTAACATCTTCTAGAACCTACACCACGATCCAAGCTTAATGTGGTCCAAAATATATATTATTTTGAAATACCTGTATACCAGTATTTGTGTAGATATCTTCTTGATCTGTACATTTTGAATTTTCCAGATTGCCTGTCGCACTCTTCTCCAAATAACCAATTCGACGCTCGTGTAGAACGTAAATTAAACAATGAAACAAATTAACTCGAATAATAAAGTAATGGACATGGCTACTTTGAATAATGTTATAATATCCTAGCCTATATTCCTCTTTACAGTAATGATTGGTTATTACTATCACTCATTTGTGATTTCGCACTCACAGTCTCATACATCATGGATTTGCAAACCACGTTTCAGTGTGATTTATATAGCCATACATTTCTGACGTCATGTAGTAGGCTACTTAACACCAATTCTATGGATTAAGCTGCTGTACCCTTACCATGAGTTGTGACATTGACGTTTTCGATAACGAAGTTTTAAGTTTACTATCTGTGCATCTCGTTCGCACTAAAATAGTACAAGCGAGATGCACAGATAGTAAACTCGATACTCGCTATCGAAAACGTCAATGTCACAACTCATGGTAAGGGTACAGATACTAGGTATATTCAAGTGTGAATGTGACTGTGCTTACAATTGCAAATCGACGTCGAGGTACCAAGAACTGTTAACTACGAAAACATAATTTTACTGGGGACGAAAAAAACATTTTATATATTAATATTTATTTATACTATAAGCTTATTTTGAAGGCATCTAAGATACATATACTATAAATAAATATCTATATAAATATAAATATATACAATTATAAAACGTTTTTTTCATCTCCTGTAAAATTAGGTTTTTGTAGTTAGGATAGTTCTTGGTACTTTGCTTTGCGTACTTTGAAAGTTTTATGGTGTGCCCCTAGCTATGTCATGTAACAGTATCAGCCAACGTGCCTAGCGTCCTTGAGCCTCCAGGCTTGTGCCGAACAGATGGCAAAAGGCCTGACGGTTTGACATTGGTTCCATGGTGCAGATGTCGCTGTTTCTTATGGTGAAAGCTAGTATTATATATATCGTTGGCCGTGTACCCACAATACAAACCTTCTTGAGGTTACCGTGGGGCTCAGTCAATTTGTGTAAGTATGTACCTACTGTAACGTATTTTTTTAATATATATTTTTGCAATACGGTTATACTGTTGTATGTGTTATGTTACGTTTTACCAGTGTAGGAGCGTTTAAAACAAATTGTAATGTTATAATTCATTATGTAAAAGCACCATTAAGGTTCGAAACAGAGAAAGACACAGACATTTATTTTTATAAGTATACGTTTATTCGTAATGTATATGACAACGATCAAGTTTTAACTTTAAATTGAAGTTTTAAAAAAAAAACTTGTGTTGTCCGTAGTCTGCTATTTATCCGGATAGTAGCCCAATACAGAACAATTTTCTCAAGATTATTAGTCATTGTTCGTTTTCTCGCTCTAACTTTTAGAGGATACACTGCACTTTAATTACTATCCTTCTTATACCCGGACCCTTACCCTCTAATGCCCAGGTAATAAGAGCGGCATTACAATATACAGCCTTAAGCGTATTGAGAGAGCCTTTTTGCACCTAGGAATCACGGTAGAAACCTCTCATACTCCATGAAGAACGTGCACTTTCGTATAGTTTCCCAGGCTTTACTGCAGTACTGGAACCAGGAACGTTCAGACAGGTTTGGCACGTTAGTGATGGCATGCCGGTGGACTCCGAGCACCATCCAGCGGAGACGTTTAGCGAGCTCCTCGAAGGTGGGGTGGCCGCGGTAGATCTCTCGATTGTCTGGAAGTGTTATTGATACTGTACAGTCGCCATCAGATATATCGGAGCAGCCAAGGCAATCATAAATATCGGAACATGCACTTTAAGGCCTTGATAATAGAGGCGTTGTTCCGATATTTGTGACATTCCACAGCTCCGATATATCTGATGGCGACTGTACAATCAGCCACTTAAATCGTCATTTGGTCAAATCGATGCAGGGTACGCACGTGAGTACTGTATGAAACAACGCACCAAATATAATTATCATTTTAAAGTTGCGTTACGAAAAGAGATGTATACATATTCATTCAATACGATCTTTAGTGAAGATCGCGAAGTAGCGAACTATCTCCATTTTTAAAGTACGGGTTGCCAGACCCTTTTGGTGCTTTATTGTATACGCGACTATTGATGCTGATTGAACAGTCAAGGTAAAGATATCGCTACGGACAGTGCGAAAATAAGTGTATCATCATCATCATGTCAGCCGAAAGACGTCCACTGTTGGACATAGGCCTCCCCCAAAACGACCCAAAAAGACCGGTCCTGCGCCTTCTACATCCAGCGGCACCTTCACTAGGTCGTCGGTCGACCTTGCAGGAGGCCTACCTACGCTGCGTCTTCCAGTTCGTGGTTGCCACTCCAGTTAAGTTGCCACTTAAGTTTGGCGATCCGGAGGGCTATAACGGTAACTTAGGTTCTACTGCGGATGAAATCATTCCTGATGCGATCTTGCAGAGGCACTCCCATCATAGCCCTCTCCATTGACCTTTGGGTAACTTTGAGCCTTCTTATGAGGCCCAATAAGGCCCATAGTAATCGACCACGTTTCAGCACCATAAGGCATCACTCGCAAACACACACTGGTCGAAGAACTTCGTCTTGGAAATAAGTATACCTTAATATTATCATATCACCTTAACCATATCGATATCTTTGAGCTTACTGTGTCTATCAAGGATCATAGAATACATAGACTCTTGCCCTTGCCCTTATCCTGTAACGTACAGTCAACGCAATTAGATTTATGGGCCACTTCGTACCTTGTCACCGTGAAAATCTATATGAAAGACGCAAAAGATCTCTTATTAACGTCACTGTGACAAGGTTCGAAGTGGCCTAGAAATCAAATTGGTTGACTACACATACTATCAGTAGTATGCTATATTAAGTAGTTTGCGTACCAAAATCGTCGTAGATCTCAGGCAGGAGGAAGAGGTTCAGCGGCGGGCCACAGGTGTCGAGACTGCAGCCTTGGCTGTCGGCGCTCAGGCCGTTGCGGTTGGAGTCGCTGTACATGTACATGCCGGAGTTTAGCTGCAGGCTCGACTTTTGGAATGCTTTCCTGCGAATAAAATAATAAATTTAAAACAATGCATCACCGAACTTTTGCTGAAAACCGCAAATGAAGGAAAATGAGGATTTCCGACCAAGTGAGTATATACGGATAGTGATACGAGTTTTCACAACGAAGCATGTATAGTGCTTTTCTGAAACATATAATGAAATAAAAGAAATGCTTCAAAAAATGAAATTTCCAAAATCACAACTAACAATGAAATCGAAATGTATTAAAAATTAACATCAGGTGTTTGCTATGACACCCGCCATCTTTGCCTCTGTATGGAGTCGAAAAAAAAGTTATTTTAGTTATATGAAATTCCATTTCCGTCCCCTTCAGTTCCCGCGCCCAAAAAACCCTACTTCTACATTCCTTATAATAGACTCTTCTTCTTCTTCTTTTAAAAAAAAAGAAAAACAATATTTCATTGCATGTTTGAGAAAACACACATTACATCCTAAATCAGGGATCCTAGAACGTACGTGATTACGTTTTGTATCCGCATTGTTAAGTTCACACCAAATAGGTCTCAAAAAAATTTGCCGGATTAACCCTTTGTATATTATGATTAGGTAGGATTCTACAATAAAGTACATATTCAAATTAGGTACTATTTGCGACGTTCGGGAAAAGGTAGGTATGGTCCTGCCTTGCTTATACCAGAATGACTATCAACCAAGTATGTCAGTAGACTGTAATGCAAGATATCTTTTTAAATACTTCATGTTGTTTCCCGGCTGTTGGGTCAGAAAAACAAGAAATGGAGTCATCTACCTGTATAAATCCTGCATAGTCCTGACCGCCTCTGGGGTGTAGTCCTCGAGTTGGCAGCGGTTGTGCAGAAGTAGTAAATGCGGATGGCTCTCGCCGGCTGAGGCCTCTTCCGAAGCGGTGCTGGAGGCCGACAGGGATGGCTTGAGCATTTCTGCTGCTTGCAGGTATCTGAAATAGCCCAAAGAGATCACGGTACGGTAACCAATAAAAGTTGAATTCTTTTTGACGGACCCTACTGTTCCATTCGTCGGTTTTTTCCCCGGGACAAGGGGAAAAAAGCGACCAAAGACACGTCTTAGAACATGATAATAATCCATTCCATTGATAATAATGTCTGACTATAACATTCGGAACAAGATAATGATATGGGAAAACGTATACTTAATTACCACGCAATATTTAATATGGATAGAAATCACCCACCTTATAAAATTATAATCCGTAAACCAGTCCTGAACTGCTATTAGAACATGGCATATCGCCATAAGAAAGGATGCAACCTGGAGACAGTCAACTGTGACTACGTTCGCGCTCCGGGCAGTTATGGGGTTGATGTTAGTCTCTTCTATTAGTGAGGGTGACCACAGAGCCTGGCAGTCGAGGAGTATCACGCGGTCTGAGGTTACATACATGTCGACACCTGAAATTGAATTAATATTTATGTAAAAGTAAGTGCCTTGGACACCCATTTGGTAATAAGTGACTTGAAATATTTTGTTATAGGTATTTTGCATAAGTGACGTGGGCAGTATATCAAGCCAAGTTCAAAATAAATAAACTTTTAACCCAGTAAACATACATAACCCTATGTAACAAATATATTTTATATCCTTTTCTGTATTGTTATTATCAAAATGTGGCTAAACATATATTCTCTATAGAACCTAATTACCTAAAAAATTTAGACAATTTATAAGTAGCTATCTTGAAATAACTTCATGTCACCAATTAGATAAAATTTGCCCCATGTTATAAAACTTTGACAAGTGTTTTTTTCTCAACTAAGGCATAGCATTTTATTCTTCTCCTTTAGCCTGAAGAGGCCTACAAAAAGGTGTGCCATTATGTTTTTGTCAAAAATATTATCTTCACTTGGCCTGGCATGTTTAAACCTATGGAAGGCTAAAAAACTATACTAACCAGTTTTTTTTAACAGATACTGAAAACCCCCTTTTGCTAGTGACTACTGATCACATGAAACTGATTAGAAACTCATGCTTTCAAGCCCAAGGCTCTGCTAGCTGACACTAGTGCATGTAGCAAAAACGCGGCGGTCACAAACTGTAGGTATAATCCGTTGCACGCGCGCGCGTTAGGTAGTACTGCTTATACTAATCATCCATAGGACCACTTATGTCAGCTAGTTTAACCCTTTTTTAGTTATTAAATTACCTTTAGTGCAGTGTACACCTCTCTCAATCTGGTCAATGTCTTGCATTTTAAACTTTAAGAAACCACTATCGACCTTCCCATTGACAGTTGCTTCAGGTGATTCATAAAAGTGCAGATTATCAATTTGATTTTCCAATGTCGACACATCATTGCCATCAAACGCAAGATTAGTTGGTATTTCATGAGAGTTAAGAATTTGAGCACACAAATCTGGCACTGAATTGTTTTGAGCGATTAGGTTTAGGATCATTGATTTACCAACACCTTGGGTACCTGGTGGGAAACAAAAATAATACTAATTCATTACATACATCATAATGAACCAAAACTAGTTAACCCTTTTCCAGGCATATAGTACAATTTATCAACCACATGCATGTCAATTTAATTTCAACCAAAGTGTTTCATTTTAAGGTTCGTATTAGATTGGATTATCCCAAAAATTTACCATATTTAAAATAAATAAGCTATACATAACTATTTAAATTATATTTAGGATTTCTTTGAAAACGGTTATTGGTGGGGCCTGGAAAAGAATGCAAACTCTATTTCATTTATGTGAAGTATGGCTCTATTATTTTATATGTGAAATACTATCAAATAACTAATGCTTGCAGTGCCTGACCACTGTTTTACTTAATTGATTCATCCATCAAATGTATTCTTTTTAATTTGAGTTTTCTTTCCAACTACTAAATACTCAAACACTAGCATAGGCGAGAAGAAAACATAAAATAAATAAATACTTATATACAGCTGTTAGATCAAAGGCTCTTTAAATATATAAATATAATATAATATGAATAATGAACTGGAACCCTAAATGTCATTAATGAAAATGAAAATAGCCTTTATTTCAGACAAGTACATTTTGTTAATTGAGTTTATAAATGTTTGTAATATAAAACTAATTATTATCTGTATGCCTTTCGTAGGCAAAGGCCTCCCCTAACCCCTTCCACTGATCCAAATGTTGTTAAAGTGGGTTGAAATATGTAAAGAATATCTGCTTACCAATTATTCCAACAACAAGATAATTAACACTTGAGTCATGCAGAAATTCCAGTGCTGCACTGTTGAATTCTAAGTTTTCATCCAAAAGCTTCACTGGTTCAGTCATGTACTTTAGGGGAGCACTTGGCTTCTGCTCTGAAATTTGTTTACTAAATAAGAGATACTTGCAATTGTGAAGTATAAATGTTTTAAAGGGAATCAAGCAAAAATCAACTAATTTAGGTACTCTGCAAAATTATTCATAGTAAAACTTTAATTTTAGATAAACATTAAAATACAATACCTATAGTTTTCTTCTCCTTGTTCTCATTTTGGGCAATTTTAGAAGGTTGGGGCCCCTCGCTTTCCGCGGGTTGAACATTTGGGCTTTGCGGCCTCTCTTCTTTTGGAGTACTCTGTTCACGAGTCTTCAATATTATTGTTGGAGGTTTTTCTTTATCTTTTGGTGGGTCTTTCGTTGTATCCCGATCTGATTTTAATATGACTGGTCTTCTCGGAGCAATGGAGTCCTAGAAATTACAGCAAATACGTGTCTACATAAGCAGTTTGGTTTGCAAAATAAACGACTGTGTATATAATAACTAAATAAAAGAGAGAGATTATTACCTTCGAGAAAATTATCTTCTTTTTTTTATCTGACATTTTATGTACCTAACAATTTCATAAAGCAAAAGCTATAGTAATCAGATTTATTATATTGTAAGATAAGTTATAGCTTATTAGCTTTCGATAATTTAAATTCCTTATTTATCTCCCAGGAGTCCCAGGTGTTCCAACATAATGTCGTAACTTTTGACAATGACAAGATTTTGACACACGCTTCAGAATATTCCGACCCACGCTTCGTGATTAGCGCGTAGAGAGAAACATGCTTTCAATTTCTAGCAGTCGTGACGCTAAAAAAAATAAAAATATTTTTGAACAATTTATTGTATTTTCTTTGCATTACTGCAATTTTTAGTCGTATAAAATCATATGGAAATAGTTCATTCATACCACTGAATGTAACACAAGCTCTGCTTGTATTGGAATGTTTGAGGAGAAAGAGTTGACAGTTCAAAAAATGGATGGATTAGCTCGATTGAATCTTCGAGAAAATACTATACAGAAAATGTTTGAAGTAGGGAATTTAGATTATAAATGAAATTAAACTACTCTAATACAAAACAAATAAATGCAAATATGCGTTGAACCTTGTCACAGTCCTTAGTTAAAACAGTTTTAATTATATTTTATTCTAGTAACACAGTCGTGCACGTCACGTTTGTTGAGCAGCGAGCTCCATGGATTGACAGACGATTCGCGAAATCTGAGTATTCAATAAAATTAAATAAGTGTTTTCAGCAAAAATGGCCAATAAAACTGAAAGTAGCCCTAGAGTCAGCACAGAAAAGGTACCTTTAGAGACTGACGAAGGTATAATGGAGAGCGAAGAACGAAAATGGGGCATTCCTTTAAAAGACATGTATAAACAAGGGCTCGCCTTCTATAAAGGTATAATAATATTTTTTACTGCTTAATCCGCTATTGTTCTTTCCGTGTTGGATGTGGCCAGGTTTCTAATAACAATATATTTAACAATAACCACTTCAACGACTTGTATCTGTATTTTCGTTGCCAAATAATTAAAGATAAAAGCTAAGAAGTACCTTAAAGAGTGACTAAATAGACATGTATATGTTCTATAATATTTTTATTTAGATTGTAATTTTTTATGTTTCTGTGGCTATACTAGTTTCACTGGCATCTATGATAATGTTGTAATCTTTGTAATAAAAATTCGATGATAGTTGGCAATGTTTGGTAACAAGTGGAATTATTTTAGATAAGGAAGGTAAAGCTCTACACTTAAGCTATGAAGACAGGTTGAAGCTTGTAGCATACACCCAGCAGGCAGCGCATGGCACATTAGATTTAAATTCTGTGCCACCATTGGGAGTTCTAGATGTAATCGGTCGGGACCGAAGGGCAGCATGGCATGCTCTTGGTACCATGTCTCAAGTACAAGCTATGGCCGGCTTCTTACACACTTTAGAGAGGTATGAATTCAATAATTGGTATGAGCAATTTTTAAACAGATTTACGAACTCTAAAACCTTTAGAGGAGTAATGAATACCTATCATCAGTTAAAGCAAATTGAATTTTTTTTAAATAATAAGGTTTAATGCATATATGTCCTCATTCCTGTATATAATGTATGAACTCAGGTTTATTTCATAGTGTGCTATATTTACAGATTATGCCCATTATTCAAACCATATGTGGAAGCAATACAAAAGGATTTTGAGGCTAAGAAACAACAAGAGTAAGTAACCATCTGAAATTGTTTTTTTCTTATTAACTTAATTTTATATGATTTAGAATAAGACTTCAAGCTATAGTGTGATGATTACTAATAAAATATGTTGCTAGTTATGGAAACAATTGTTAATAATTGTTTTTTTGTTAAGGGATAACAAGTATAAAGAGGAAAAAGCAAACACAGATCTCCAGAACAGGATAATAGAAGAGAAACAGAAGCAACATAGCACCAAATTAACTGAAGAGCAGCAAGTGTATGTATACAATGAATTTAACACTAGTATTTTGTAGCATTCATCAATGTAACATCATAAACAGAAATTAGGCTTTTGGTATAATTTTTGAATGTCTATACATTACATTGTACATTATATCACATTGTCTACATTGTACATTGCAAATGATTGCATGCATCATATTTAAGCAAGATATTACCGCAGATATGTATGTTGTGAAAACTCACAAATTGGAAAAGATTCAAAATTTTATATGGAAATTTCATTTGCTATACAAAATTGAAAAGTTTCTACATTTACCCGTAGTTTTGAATAGATTTTGACAGTGCAGTATGCATTCTTCTAGCATCTAATATTAAATATCATTTCAGTCAAAAAATCAAAGATGCTCTAAATGCTCAAACATATGACCAGTTCCTACAATATGCACAACAACAATTTCCCGGCAACTTCGATCAGCAAGCTATCCTCATCCGACAACTACAGGATCAGCACTACCAGCAGTACATCCAGCAGTTGGCTGTGGACCAGAGGCTCGCCAACTCCAACATTAAAGATAGCTTGGATAAGGATAATGGAAATGAAAAAATTGAGGACAGCGGTGATAGGGACACATTGGATTGGGATAATAAGTAAGTATTCTGTGTTTCCCAGTATATATAGAGTTTCAGTTGCTAATGCTAATAAATAAGTAATTTTTTTGGGAAATAAATCTACCTAGTCCTACAGTAAACTCAGTAAGGCTTGTGTGGTAGGTATAGTTAGTAGAAGATGATATTTATAATACATAGATACATATAAATACTTAAATAGATAGAAAACACCCATGGCTCAGGAACAAATCTGTGCTCATCACACAAGTAAATACCCTGACTAGGATTTGAACCCAGGACCATTGGCTTCATAGGCTGGCCACTAGGCCAGACAGGTTGTCAACATTGATTATAGGATTCTTGACTTAAATATGTCTTATAAATATTAATTAGTTATCTATTAAGACAAGAAGAGGATCACATTGCCATTGTAGGTCTAAATTAATTTAAATTCACGCATATTTATTTTCTATTTACATTACATTGTCAAAATAGTAATTGGCCAGTTATTACTGTTATTAGACACTGTAGCCAAGCCTAAGGTGGAATGTGTAGACTTATTTCAATATGATTTTTCAGGAACACATCTGTAGCTACAGAAACTGAACCATCTCTTATACGGTATGTTAGCCAGTGTTGTAGTGGACTGTTATTGTTCTGTTTGTTATTAGTTAATATCTGGGCTGGGAGGTCAAACCCAATATATCAGACTAATATATTCAATAGCTTTTTTATGTTGAAAATATTCTTTAAAAGTAACACTTTAAAAGATCTGTAACATTTAACTAAGAAATAATGATTACTTAGGATCTAATTATGCAATATATAATGTGTATGCAAGGATATAATGTGTTTTTTTTCGTTTAAATTGGTTTTTGGGGTTTGTAAAATCATCAACTACTAGCAGTTGTGTGATAAATACTTAGTTTGTGTGCAATAAGTGTAGGGTGAAGAATTTTGATCAAATAAACAGAAAACGATGCTTTGGTTTAATTTTCCAAGGTTTATATGAAATATGAGAGTATCATATACTTAATCATATATCTATAAAGTAGCAATGAATGATAAAGTTATCAATATAATGTTCTATTGCTCGTAGACCCGAGGATGAGGCTACAGATCTTTTGGAGCACAAAGAAGAAGCAAAACCTGATGAAGAATCAGATGAAGATGGTGAGTTTAATTTTAATATTTCCTAATGCTAAAAATTGACAAATTTGAAAAAAAAAAAAACTAGGGCTAGCCTTTCCTCTGTCAACATACTGAAAGACCCTGTATAGCCCTGTGGTTGGCTGACTGGTACAGAATGCCATTCGGCATCAAGTCTGCCATTTGTATAGGTATCGGCACGAGAGTTGAGGTGAATGATTACACACACTGCTACATAAAGTACTAATAGCAAAAAAGGTAGCGAATGAACGAATGAGTGAATGACATTTAAGTGCACGATCGAATGATATATTTTCGAAAAATAGGTAAAACATACAGCCAGAAAATAAAAATATGCTTTAATAGTTTTACTAGACTTGACATATCTTCTTCCGATTATAATGCAATAGATAATTGTCTGAAGAGGTTTGATAACGAAATGACGATAATGAAAATGTATGTAAAAACAACAAAATACAGAAATACTTTTAAAGTAAAAAATAATTTACGATTCATCTGCCCTTTACCTATTCATTCAGGTAAATATTCATTTAAATAAAACTATTTGAATTGGACAATGTTGCGTATATTATCAGTTAGTACGTAGGTATGAAATATATAATTACTAGCTTCTGCCCGCGACGTCGTCCGCGTAGAAGTCGTTTATCGCTGTTCCTGAGGGAATAGTGTAGCGTATGTGTTATTCTGATGTGTAAGCTACATTATTGTAAAGTTTCGTTAAAATCGTTCTAACCGTTTCGACGTGAAGAGTTAACAAACATACACACTCACAAACTTTCGCCTTTATTATATTAGTAGGATTATGATCTGTTTTAATTCATTCGGATATTGTTGTCTAAAAAAATAATTATAACAAAATAAATTGGAAAATTCTTTGGTCAATCTTGCAGTTTGCTATTTTGCTACCGATACGAAAAAAGAACACTAATTTCAAAGCCTCGCTATCATTACATGCAATGTTGAATGTGTGCGTGACCTCAACTCTCGTGCCGATACCTATACATTTTTTTAATTTTATTTATTTTATTTGTATTGGAAAACAAACAGCGAAAATTATACATAAATATGACTTATGTAGGAAATACATACGCCAAAACAGTTTCCACTAATAACTAGCTACATTTTGTTGCTCAAATTAGACTTACGTAAAATAAATATACATCAAAAACATAGCTATTTCTTTTTCCTCCTATAGGACTAATTTGTACATGCACACTTTATACAAAATTCAGATTAGTCACGATGATATTGTGAAACTAAATTTAGGAATAGGTTTAATTGGGCAGACTTATTTAAGTTATTTATTGCAGAAACAAAACTGGGTAAAGTAAAATTAAATAAATCGATATCAAAGTACTTTTCATTATGAGTTTTACATGCTCTAATAAGAAATCTGTTTTTTGCGTACGTAGTTCGATTGAAAGGAATTGTAAATAAGTTGGAGGTACGCGTTCGACGGTCTGGGCATCGAAATAATATTTTCGAAAGAAGATTGGGCGAGTCCATAGATCCATCCAGAATTTTAAATAGTACTACTTGGTCTTTGATTTCGCGTCGTAGTTGAAGGGATTCCAAACGGTTAGGGTCAAAATTTTCAAACTTATATTTCATTATCCTAATAAATTTATTCTGTATCTTTTCAATTGAAAAGTTAAAACTTTTGTGTAAAGAGATTTAAATAAATAAATATAATGCATATACTTATTTAAAAGGATCCAGGACAGAGATAGATGTTTGATTAATTATTTACCACTTAATTATTTTTATTTAAATAACGTAGCCAATTCCGGAATTCCATATTTCCAAATATATTTGTAAGTATTAGGTCTTAAATCTATTAGGTCTAGCAGCCAGTGCAGACGCACCTCAGTCGGCCAACGATCATTTTCCTCGCGTTGTCCCGGCATTCCGCTACGGCTCCACGGAGCCCGAGGTCTGCTTGGCAACTGACCCCAAAAATAGCGTATGCACTAGTTTTACGAAAGCGACTTTATGGTATAGTCGCCATCAAATATATCAGAACTAGAGGTGGTCACAAATATCTACCCATGCATTTTATCGCCTTGACACTAGAGGCGTTGTTTAGATGGTGAGTAAGGTTCCCAGAGCTCCAACCCCCCTTAAAGGCCGGCAACGCGCTTGTGACTCCCCTGGTGTTGCGGGTGCCCATGGGCGACGGTAATTGCTTACCATCAGGCAATCCGTCTGCTCGTTTGCCGCCTATGTTATAAAAAAAAAAAAAAATATTTGTGACCACCTCCGCAGCTTCGATATATCTGATGACGACGACTGTACGAACCGGGGTTTGAACTTGCGACCTTCGGATTGCAAATCGCACGCTCTTATCGCTAGGCCACCAGCGCTCTCGGTCGGCCAACGATGTATGTACGGTGTATGTATACGACCTCATTTCGAACACCTCAACCGCTTAGCCAGTTCTGCTGCTGACTGAACGTGACCTGCTCCCCGTCCCCAGACGTGTTCCCGCCGGTGGAAGAGGCGAGCATGTGGACGCGCGGCTCGGCGGCCGAGTTCAAGGAGTCTGCGCGCGCGGGCGGCGGCCGGCTCAGCGTGGGCCACGGCGAGACCGTCACCGTGCGCGTGCCCACGCACCCGCGCGCCAAGTGCCTGTGCTGGGAGTTCGCCACCGACAACTACGACATAGGTATGTGTGGAAACGAGTAGGCCTTTTTTTTCTTGATTGGCGCGATAGTATAGCCTACGCGTCCCTCTTTAAATTAATTAAATTAAATTATGTTTACTCAAAGATAAATGCTTAGGTATAGTTATATCAGTATCCGCCAAACCACAGAGTGGTTTGTTGGCAGATAAAGGTTACAATATAATTCTAAGCTACACTATTATAATTGTATTATACATAGGCAGAACAAAACGTAGGCACTTATATATATAAGCAAAATATAAATTTGTGAACTGACTGTTGTATTGTACGTTTAGGATTAATTAACATATTTAGAAAAAGACGGTTAGTCTATTTCGACGCGAGAAACTGTCGCGCCAATTATGTGCTACTCTCGCAGGATTATAAATTGAAATAAATTACATATAGGGTAATACCTAAAAAAATTGGTCACATTATAGTACTTAGAAATTGTAGTAGGTTATCACTACCTACCAGAACTCATTTTAGTATAAGGTGGCCAGTTATTGGAGGGTGGCTATTTATTGGCGAAATTACCATGTATGACATTTATTTCGTTTGCGTCGATAATATTAAAAAATCATCATCATCATATCATCCTTACGCCATCCACTGCTGGACATATACCTGCCCCGAAGCGACGATAATGTATTCTTATTTCTCTTCTTTTCATGTCAATGGTTTCAGGCGAGACATCTCCAGAGAACAAGTATTAAAATCAGATATACTGCTGTTAAACTTGATAGCTGGCACAATTGTGTTTGCCAGAATGAGGGGAAAGCGATTTGTATCGACATTGTCACTATTATTTCTATGCTCCTTGCTCTGAGGCCTAATCCTATTCGAATCACATACGGATTCTGATATAACGAGAGAAATGCTGGTGCTGCCATCTATGCAACTAGGAATAAATTAATTCATTATCGCTATTTCGTTCCAGGTTTCGGTTTATACTTCGAGTGGAGTAAATCTCCCACCACGGAAGTTACGGTTCACGTTTCTGAGAGCGACGAAGAAGACGACGCCGATGATGATGGTTATGGTGATGAAGGTAAGAATATTTTGAATGCGGGATCTTGATTCGTAGTATAACACTCGATAAAAGTTTGTCTTGAAAAATATAAATAAATATATTTATTGCAAACCTCTGCTTCTATCCAGTTATACTGCATTATTATTTTACACTGATCTCGCTATAAGGAAATGCAAACTGCAAAATCGAACTCAAACGTTTATTCAGTGAGTAGGCCACAAGGCCACTTTTACACGTCGAATATTCGTTCTAACCCTGCATGTCTGACCTGAGAAGTATTTTGACTTTTATGACTTTTAATTGAATTGATGACAGCTGACTGTTTTAGATGATTGCAATCGGGTCGGCAGCAATTTATCGCTTGCGATTCGCCATTAAGAGTTCAGCCTTAAGATAATATCGCAGAATGAAGAATTACAAAGTACCACCGATCATCCAAGTTTTGCCTTAAACTTCCGAGAGTTATTCTAATATTTAATTAAATATAACGGTTTTACTCACGTATTATTTTTTTTTAAATTAAGACAGACAGTCACGCGAACTGGGTTTATTACTCCTGGCGAGAAAAGCCGCTGTGAAAATATTTATTTAATTTTAAAGCCTCTTCATGGCTTCTAATGATCAGTGCTCGGACAAGTCATCGCAAATCAATCGCAACACGGCAATATAACAAGCTTAACAGAATCGTATTATGTACAATATTATTTAATTATATTTTTCAATTACATTTATTTTTGCAACCGAAAATTCAGCTTACGTGTGTGAAGGTATTTCCATTAACATTTTTATTTTAGCTGATGGTTGCATTGTATTTATTTGCAGCATGTTTAAAATATTTTAGAAATAACCATAATCACCAGTGATCGGTTTTTTGGATTCGACATGGGGTGAACGACCTCAAACATTATGTTAGTATAGAAATGCCCCGGGAATCCGGGCTTTAGGTTGTTAGAAAAGACAAAAAAAATACATTGTGTTTATTTTATTATACATTAAAACATCTAAATAGCTTATATACAAGCGACTTACTCGCCGTTATTTTGTCCAAATTGAACAAATGAGCACAAGTTTTCACACTGACAGCTCATTTGCCGCCACCAAATCGGCATATTTTGTACCGTTTGTACAGTCAGCGTCATATAGTTCGTAGCATTCAAAGTACTCAAATAGTTCGGTACACCATACTAATTCTATGGTGTACCGAACTTTTTGAGTACTTTGGATGCTACCAACTATATGACGCTGACTGTACAAAAGTTCGACGAGTAAGTAAAAAATCCCTTTCACACAATTTAAATTGTTTTATTTTTGATTAATTTGTTCGGTATCGCGGGAAACTGTCGTATCTATATTAACTTTTCTACATGATATCCCGCGAGGGTGAATCCAAAAAACCGATCACTGATAATCACATGAGTAAATAATTGTATTAATTTAAATTGTCACCTCAAAATTGTTTCAAGTATGCCACTTTGACAAATCCATGACAGACATGCGAAATCGATGAAATGTTAAATTACGATTATATCCGTTTTAAACAATAATAATCTTAGAGTTTCTAGAGAGTTCCATGTCCATATGTTTCTGCGATGACTTGTCCGAGCACTGCTCATGATTAAGGGTTTCGTCCCATTGTTTGAAATAAGGTTTTTTTTTTAACACAGAGTATACTGTGACAGAAGGAGGCTTGGACCCGGAGATGGGCCCCGAGCGGCGCGCCCTGCAGCACCAAAGGCCGCCCGTCAGCATCGTCGTCCCCATATTCCGCAGGGACTGTCACACTGAGGTCAGCTGCTGTTGAGAACTAGCTTTTGCCCGCGGCATCCTTCGCGTAGAATTAGTAAAGGATGATTTTCAAGAACCATCTTAAATCCTTTACTACATATTTTTATATCCATACTGAATTTCATCTTAATAGATTCAGCGGTTTTAGTTTAAAAAGCCAAGAGATGTACATAGTTTCGCATTTATAATATTACTAGCGGCTGAAGAGCTTGTGGCCTGACGGCAAGAGCTTGTGCCTTGCTATCTGGAGGTAGCTGGTTCAAACCCCGGCTCGTACCAATGAGTTTTTCAGAACTTATGTACGCTTCTTGGTTAAGGAAAACGTCGTGAGGAAACTATATTAACCCCAGTATTCCCAGTAAAGGCCCAGTTTACGGCTATGGGTTGGAACGTCAGATGGCAGTCGCTTTCGTAAAACTAGTGCCTACGCCAGTTCCTGGGATTAGTTGCGAAGCGGACCCCAGGATTCCAGGAGCCGTGGCAAACTGCCGCGACAAGCTAGGATGATGATGAACATTACTAACGCCCCACTCCGGCTTTGCACGTGCACAATGTAGATATCTAATGACTATAAATAATTATGTTCGCCGCGAACAGGGTAGATAATTAAAAGGCACATTTGTAAATATATTTTCTATGAATATGTTACCCATTTTTTATTTTAATTGAAGTTAATTATTACATTTGGTAATGTTGTCTAATTGTTTACAATCCAATCCTTCGTTATTTGTATCAATAAGCTCTTGATTATTTCAGGTATATGCTGGTTCACATACCTACCCCGCGGAAGGAGTGTATCTACTAAAATTCGATAACACCTACAGCTTATGGCGATCCAAAACACTTTATTATAAAGTATACTACACACAGTAAAATATACGTTATTTTAAAAGAACCATGACAAATTATGAAAATGAAATCCTAAATAAAATAGTTGTTTATACCTACTAAAGTAATTATACTTTCTCTTGCGGTCAGTATTTGAGACGATTGCTGGCTAAATGTACCATTTTTGTTTGTACCAGTCCAAATAAAAAATCATCATAAACAAAGCTAAAATAGTTTACATTACAGCTATTACTGAAAACCGGACAGTTACTATGTATGTTTATTTTGTAGAGTTCCGATATTACGGCACTGTTGCAAGCGACATCTTTACGGAATAACTGAACATACAAATACATGTATATAGTAACTATCACTACAGTATAATCAGTAGGAAATCTAACAAACCCATGCCGCGTGGTTTGTTTATAGTAGTTTATGTATCTGTGCATAATGAAGGGCATTACAACAAGAGTGTGGGTTTATGAAACGAGCCGAAGGCGAGTTTCATAATAATATCACACGATTGTTGTAATGCCTAATTATGTATAGTTACATACACTACTTTATCTACACACATATCATTAAGTGTTTTAAGACGGGTTCAGAAACCGTAGGGAAATGACTTATTACTAGGGTTACTTGTAAACATTAAAAAGTCAACGAACAAAACAAATGACAGCTTGGAACGGCGGCGTTGCGTATTTCGTATCTCAGTCAATTTTTTTTTAAACCATAGACAAGCGAATGAACTCCCTATTCTACTGTCACTCGAGTTCAAATGTCGTTCGATTTATATTAAAAAAACATAACGAATTGGCGTTTCGTATCAATGGCTGTTTTAATATCTATAGATACTAGATTAGACACCCCACTTGAATTTGACAGCTGTTCCAAATTTAAATTCATAACCTACTGATTTCAGTAGGTAATGTTAACATTACCTACTGAAATCTTTCTGATGGTTGGTAATGCTGGTCATTGCCTACGGTTTCTGGACGCATTTTAGAGCACTTATGACATGTAGGTAGATAAAAAATGTTGTGTTTGCGTCGTGTTAGTACACATCACATATAGACAATTGAGACTGAATGGTGATGAAACAGTCGGACGCGGGGTGGGTTTGTTTGAAGATTTCCTACTGGGCTATACCGTGCTATTCCGTTTTAAGTAATAGTAATGGTACAGTCAAGGTAGAAGATATTAATAAGACTAATGTGCCAAAATATGTATACATGCACCTAATTGTCTAAGTATTAAGGTACATGTATACAGATGTAGTACAAAAGGATTTCCCTTAGGCAAAACTCGCATCTGGATCCAAATACGATGTCACCCGTATTGTTAATCAATGATTCAATTAAATGAGTGATGTTGTCGTATACCTTAAAATTGAATTTTAGTATTCAATGTCAGATTTCGTTTAATGACATTTAACACTAAAGTTCAGTCAGTTCGTGTGCCGTATTTCGATAGAGATCAGAGTTTTGGCCGAAGGAAAATCATTTTGCACTACATCTGTACATATTTTCGCGATTTTGCTGTATCGATATCTTTTACCTGGACTATATCTATTGCTAACAACAGCGCATTTGTTAAATAATATAATGGGATGTGAAATAAACACTTATTTTACTTTCATATTAGGTTACCAAAAAACAATGGTAACACAAGTGGAAAAACTTAAATACTTAGTTTTCTAGTCCTAACTCTTATAACGACTTGTCACTAGATCTACTTGAATGGATGTTTTACACAACGGAAAATGGGTGAGTTGCAATTTTTAGTACTTACACGTTGAAAATTATTCAAGTAAAAGTCAATTGTAGTAACGCAATGGAATCACTAAATTAAAACAAGTTTTATGTTATTAATTTAATTTTTGATTGAAGCTTTTACTGACGTCTGTACTTTTTTGCAGCTAGTCAACCATAGATTACTGAGACTTACTCTGATAGACCAAACTCAACAAGATTACATGTTTTTACCCCAGAGTCTGTAGCCGCATACTCCTTTACGAGATCGGCTCGATGTTACCAGTGTTATTAAATATCTATACGTACCAGTGGTGGCGAGTCTATAGAACCCGATTCCAGACGACAAATTTTCATGTACTTGAGTGATTTCCATCGGCTCCTAAAGAAAAACTATATTGGCTACGACTTGCCTATGGACGATCCTAACACGCCGCCACTGATACTTACCTACACATCTTTTCCATTGGAATATCATATAGTGCAAGTTAAATAAGCATGCAAAAATACTTAATTAGGACCTTAACTATGTGCAACAATATGCAATGTACCGGCAGAAGTGATACCATGCAAACAAAGAGTGGGATCAATATACAGAACTGATATAAGTAAAATTAAATAGAATGTACTGGCATCTGAAACATACGAAACTGTAGTACGAAAAGTACTACGATTTCATTATGTTTAATTTTATGTTGTTCCTACATAGTTTAGTTTGTTATAATCTTTCTTTATCAGTTATCACGATAGCTTAACGGATACCATTCGCCTAATTTATTCAGGTCTCAATATATTTTTATTACGCTTAGTTTATATATATGTAATTTTCAGTAAAATTTACGTCTTGGCATATCCATCATATAGGTACGTTACGTCTTGGCATATCTATCATATAAGTTATATTATGTTCCCTTTTGAACGCCATTGCCATGTAGGCAGCGACAAATAGTGGCAACCCAAGTAGCCAAATATTTATTTTTATATAACATACTGAGTATACAGAATTATTACTTACAGTAACTGTAAGAATACTAAAATAACTCTATCGGGTGAGCAACGTCAATATAGACGTAGTCTTATACTTCTTAACTACGACTAATCGAAGTTGCTGACCCGAACGGGATAACCTAAATCCCAAAAAAGGGTCCTTGAGGCATTTTACCAAGAATGCTGGCGGTATTTCTTTATTTGTTAAGATATCCTTGGCAACTTTGGCTGCTACAAACTAGATATTATTGTACAAAAAATTATGTAAACATGAAGGTTACTGACGGTACTGTACATCTTTTAAGAGTTATAGTTGGTGTGTGTATATGTGCAGGAATAATTTCTCAGCTGTTCCCGGCTGGCATAACACATACATTTCGATCGAGCCGCTCGGAGCGGGCTAGTAACACCTCACCCCTGCGGGCCAGGCGACGAGTTCAAAATGTAAATATTTGAATTTACGTTATATTACGTTGGTCGTCAGCATCACTCAATTAACGGCGCCTGTATGGTTTTTGACTTTCAAACATAAATGAAACGATATAAATTATTTTTCAAATGGGTATATGCTGGGTACGACAAATATCGGTCACAATTTATAGGCAAATAAAATCGTAATTTTAAATATCACTGAAACTAAATTAAATGTTATTATACAATCATCAATTATTTTTGATTATTTAATTCGCACATATTACGATTTTTAAACCTTTATTATGTAAAAATCTAATTGAGCTATTGTTAGACATATATATTTATGGACAGTTACGCTACATCACCACGAAATATGCACAAACTAAACAGTATGTATCTAGTTCTTTTGTGGTCAGAGGCAGTCTGTATATAAAAAAAAACACGTATTTAAGTTATAAATATATTATCATAAAAAAATAAGATTACCTACAATTTGTGTCGTGCCGTTTAAAAAGGGACTTTAGAGTAGGAGTAATTAGTGCTCATCTTATGAATCAAGGTATCGTACATTCGTATAAGAGGTGAGCATTTATAAACGAGGCATCGTATTACCAGAATAAGGCTCGGCTCAACGTCATACAACTCGAATATTCGTCGCCTCGACCCCGTATGCTCTCAGTGAGGACGCTCCTTTAGAGTTTCGACAACTATGAGGTTATCCCTAATGGTCTCTTTTTACGCTGAACGACAATTAGGGCCTACGCTAGTAGACGCGGGCGCCCGCCGCGTGACGATACAAATGTTAATCCGTGCGGCGGGCGACTTTTTATATGGCACGCGGCGGGCTTCCGCGTCAGCTAGTGTAGGCCCTTAATTGGTGCTATCCTTCAGGACTATGCGAGACAGAGGATCAGTAAGCCACACCCTAAGTCACGGAATAGAGAATTTAATATTGGTAGGTTAACATTTTTACCGGTTACTAGGGATATAGATTATAGATGTATTTATAAAAGGGTATTATGTGCCATTAGAGGAAGGTGTTCATTTCAAATATTTATTAAATATATATATATTTACATCGCTTATCAAAAAGAGAATTCCCGTTACCCGACTTCGGTAGGAGCGTTATAGTTTTGCCGCTGAGGGTGGCACAGCACAATGTACAAGAGGCGGTTTGAAAGGTTTGGAATATCTTCTTTATTCTATTTTATGATTTTTTAGGGATTCACAAATTGTTGATTCTCTCTAATCTTCGATTTTCTTATTAGAATGGGTTCTCTTCAGTACTAATATTACATCCGTATGAATAAGACATTAATATTTATTATTAATATTATCGTCCCTGAAGTAAATTTATAACATCAAGAATGAATTGAGAACCAATTACTGTAAATAATATTGTCTTCGGTTGCCGCGATAATTACTCATGAAATAAAACAACTAAAACGGATTAAATCGCGTATACTAATTTAAACTTCATCCCGACGTTTCGAACCCTTTAGCAGCGTTCGTGGAGCAGTTCCTTTAGCAGAGTCCACCCGATGACCACGTACGCTACGTCGGGATGAAGTTTAAATTAGTATACGCGATTTAATCCGTTTTAGTTGTTTTATTTCAATTACTGTAAAATTATAACGAAATCATCGAAATACGAAACAATATGCGTAGGTTATAAGTAGTTTCAACACAGGACTATCTGAGCGTTTGTCGACAAAATTGCCTCCAAATAAGTAAAGTATAAATGTGTTTCATACCAAAAAGAAATATAATATTTCTACTCAGAATCCGTTCCAATAGACAGAAAGATTATACCAGAAAATTCCATACCATTTTGTAATATCATCTTGGGTTACCATTACCACTATACAAAATATATTGAAGTAAGGATAGAGAAAAAAAAAATAAGAGACAATTATTTCCCTACCGACTGTATCAGGGCAATTTCACTTTCAGGGACACCCAATTACCTTAATTGTCAAATAAAAGTTAAATCAGTGGTCAGTTTAGTGACGACAATTAAGCTTGAAATATTTATGTAAAACATCTTTATTCGCATTTTTCTATTACAATAACACGTATTATTTATGGATTAAACATAAAACAGTAGATTATATTGAAATTTAAAGCTTAATTGTCGTCACTAAACTGACCACTGATTTAAATTTTATTTGACAATTAAGTTAATTGGGTGTCCCTGAAAGTGAAATTGCCCATCAGAAAGACCTCGAGAATCTGTTCAGTAAAAACATAAAATTTACATAAAATAACAAAACTTTGAAGAGTGGTAATTTTTCCCGAAAAAGCCTACTGACGACTAGCTACTGCTGCCTATTCAAGATGCCCCTCATGTGTGTGTATGTCTTATTTAATTATTTATTGTCTAGTATTTAGTAAAATGATCGTATAGTATTATCAATAGCATTTTTAACGTATAGTGATGTTAGTTGCGTATTATATTAGAACTTAGCATTGTGTTACATGTAATAAATAACTGTACTTTGTTTATTTTGTTATATATACGTTTTGTTACATTTAATCTGTCGTTAGTTGTATCAGGATCGTTTATGTTTCATCATCAGCATAGGTATTATATGAAATGTACGAATGGTTCTCAAGATCTTTAGAACAATGGGATTGTGCGCTTTGTTAACTGAGGCCTCTAGTTATCAGTCCAGAATGAAAGTAAATATTTAATCGTTTGGCCGTATAACTATTAAGCTATATAGAGCATGTGTTTTAATTAAGAAATTGTAAAGCGACAGCTGACGTCATATGTTCTAGCAAAAAGCCTTGCATAGGCGTGATTTGCCGTGTTTGGCGGTAAAAGTCTAACTAGATAATTGTAATTTTTTTTTTTGATTCTGATCACAAAAAACACCTTCCGTAATAAGCTATAAGGATTATTTTTAATAGCTTTTCATTTAAGGAAGGTTGCATTTCATTTCATAGCTCATGGCATACTTTCCGCCCGCCGCTTATTTTCATTGGATGGACTGAACTTGATCCAAATTTGCGGCACTGCTACTACAGTATGAGCCTTATCACTTAATACGGAAGGTAGGTATTTGTGCGTATCGTCGTCTTACTTTTTTATTATAAACAGATGACACATGTAATTCCTATTAGGCTATTACTTATTCCAAAGATAAGCTCTTGAGAGTCTTTCGAACATTTCGAATAAACGTAAATATACCTACACTGATAAATAAGTATAAACCTTTACTAACACTTGGTAGCAAAATTAAACTCAAGTAGGTGGGTCTGATCTTGATGTCAGTGTCTCAGTGTGCAGTAATAAGTATAATAAATGTTATGTCAATCCCAGTGTCTATGAAAATTCTAAAACAATTATTTAATAAACTATAAAACTGGTGTTACATTTTTATTTACCCTAGTGTGTGTATCACTTTTATCATAATAAGTGGCAATCAATGATGATGATGATAATGATGATGATGACTCTAGAAATATAGTTAGGTATATACTCAGGTTATTATAAAAAGAAGACACGCCACTCTCAATATATAAAGGGATATTATTAATTGCACAGAAATTCCCTTTATATACTAGAAATAAACTAAATTAGAAAATACACATCCACATTGAGTACCTAAGTACTTCTTTCCTCTAACGCAAGACAAATAATTTCCTTATGGGGGCGCCGAGCTTTTCGCGCCACTCGATTCAATCTAATCATGGCGGCTCAGGTAAGGATGGACGAACCGCTCGCAAATTTAGGAATTTTCGTTTTATTTTTTACAAATGTAAGACGTAATACGTTATAAAAAATAAGTAATTTTGTTATTATTAAAAAACTTATAACCTTCTGTTGAGTATTTGCAACGTATTAAGTGAAGCCTAGCCTACCTTTTTTAGAGGTCATTCAAAATTCAAGAATCGTATGATTTATTTATAAAAAAACTAAATTTTGCTGTCATTTCTTCGGCGTAGCCTTAAGGAACTAAAATACTAAAAATCTATGGAGGAAATGTTTAAAGTAAATATGAAGATGCGTCGCGAGCAATAACGTACGTATACCTACAGTGTGTATTTTTCATACGGGCGTATATTGTAGTGGCGATTAGTATTGGACCTCAAGAACCTAATTACATTCAATTTGTTAAAAAAATTAGGTTATTTTTATTTCATACATAAAAATTAAGCACGCAATGTATTGCATCCATAGTAATTAACGTAGCGATGCGTCATGTCATGTCAAAATAAGTTAGACTGCGTACATTGCTGCGCGGTCAGATTTAAAAAAATCGTTACAACTATATTATAACACTATTTAATAAAATTATTAACATAATACGAGTCGTATTAATGGATACTGTATGCGGGCAACATATACGCCCGTATGAAAAATACACACTGTATATACTTAAACTAGGGGCAGTCGGTTTGTCTGTTATTTATAAGAATGGCAACTTTTAGAAAGGGAAGGAGTCAAAGGGCCTACTCGCGTGCTATCTCTTGCAGTATGTTTTCCATGTTAAAGTAGTTAAGTGACAGTAAACCTTTTCGTTATAGTCATATAATTCATTTTACAATTTCATGAATTTGACAGAAATGCATCCTCAAATATGAAATCTACTACGTTCACATCACAACGACAGAGTAGAGTACTGACAGATAACATTTGACAAGTGCTATGACAGGGGAAAATATTTATTTTAGTTTCGAATAAGTTTAAAAATTATAAAATGTTGCAACGACTGCTCGTAAATTTTAACGTTAGAATATCTAGTAGGCGTATAAATGTATTGTTTGGTTTACCTATTTCCAAGCATTCGTGTCATCACTGTCACAGGTTATATTTCTCACACAAGGCCCCTGTCCTTAGAAATTATTACGAAAGGGCTTCACACAGTAGAAATGGATTAATTAACACAAAAGCGAGGTATTACTCGAGCCAAGTGGACCTTAAAGCTAAGAACGACCCGGTGGAGGCGACGAAAGCGAATTCTACTATTGCTGGCTCTAAGAAAATTAATGTGAAATTAAAGTCTTCGGAATTGAAGCGATTGTTTGGATTAGCAGCTCCAGAGAAATGGACTCTGACTGGTGAGTATAAGAAAAACACGTTCAAACGAAAACTCTGAATAAAATTGCAATATTATTAATATACTCATTCATCATACTTATAATTAAGACATCTCATTATTTAAGGTTCTTAATTATTTTTTAGGTGCTATTGGATTCTTAATCATATCTTCAAGTGTGACCATGGCCGTTCCATTCTCACTAGGCAAAGTACTGGATATAATTTACAGCAGCACAAATGACTTAGCAGGAGCCAGAGAGAAACTTGACACACTTTGCTTCATGCTCTGTGGAGTGTTCCTAATTGGTGGCCTATGTAACTTTGGAAGAGTGTATCTTATGTCAATATCAGGTAAAGTAATGAATTCTGGTAAAACAAGTTTACAAATTAATTACATCTACACTTAATATCTGTAGTCATTAGATAAAGAGTTCTTAACTTAATAATTGAAGCTAAGTATTGGTATAGTCAATGTGAATAAATAGTAATTAGCTCTGTTTATTTGTTACTAAATTAATTGAATGAACTTTGTAAATCATGTAACCAAATATTGGTAAAAGAATACAGTGCATAAAATAGTTTTGCTTGCTGCTCTTGCTAGTTTTACTCAATTTTTTTTACATACATAGCAGTTTCTGGCTTATTATCAGCATTTATTTAAGCATTTATTTATAGTATTAAGCCCTTTATGGCAGAAGTAGGAGGAATAAAATATAATTACTTAAATAATTTCTGACACCCTTATGACTGTAAAGTTGCCTTGTATCTGACAGAAATACAAGTAAATCTAGTTGATCCACATACATGTTGTGATTAATATTTGTTATACAAAAATTTCAGGGCAAAGAATGACTCAATCTCTCCGCAAACAAGTTTATAATGCAATATTAAGACAGGAGCCGGCTTGGTTTGGTAAAACTTCTACCGGCGAGCTGGTGAACAGACTATCAGCTGATACTCAGCTAGTGGGCCGCAACCTTAGTCAGAATGTCAGTGATGGCCTGAGATCATTGTTTATGGTTGGTGCGGGGACTGGTATGATGGTAAATATATTCATTGTTGTTGATTATTAAAAATATGACCTAATACATATAATATAATTAACGTCTATCCTTAATAAAGTATGGTTGGTTGTTACCTACCATACTTGTTTAAGATCAACAAAATAGAATTGATTTTAATTTGTTATTATATTGTAGGTAATAAGGGAAAATAAATTTACAAGACATAATAACTCTTTATAGATCACATTTGTAACCAATAAAATATTACAATAAAAAAGAGTATAAAAATAGGTTTAAGATCATTTATTCTCATTAGAATTTCCAATTCACTTTACATGAGATAAATACAAAACAGTTTTATAGCTCATTAAAACATTGTTGTTTTTATATTTAAATTTATAGCAGATTTATTTTTAAATTTGTCTCCTAAATTACAACATAATGAAATATGGACAGAAGGCAACTTTATTGTATTTTTCTTCGCAAGTTCATTTAATTTTTTATTGTATTGTTACATAGATTAATGTGAACCTATAGGTTCAGTATAAGGATGTGCAGTTAATATAAAAAAATAAAGAATATTGCTTACTTTTTATAGGGTGTTATTGAGGAAAACAAAATATAATTTTAGAGGGGAGGGACACCCTGATGATGAATTATATAAAATACATTAAGTCATATCATTATCATGACATACTTGTACAGTCTTGATGCTTGAGATTATAGTTTATCTAATCTTTGGGTCATAGAAATGAAACTGTCAACTTGTTACTAGCTATTTTTGTTACTTCACTTTGTTAAAGTTATATGCTTTAAAAAATGACAATAAAAAAACAATAATTTTTTGCTGATGTCATTGACCAAATGCCTGAGTCATACACACTTACCTTATATCAGTTATATCCTAACATATGTTATGTGGGGCCATAAAACATAATACAAGTTTGAAAGTTTGACGACCGGTCTGGCCTAGTGGGTAGTGACCCTGCCTATGAAGCCGAAGGTCCTGGGTTCGATTCCCAGTCAGGGTATTTATTTGTGTGATGAGCACAGATATTTGTTCCTGAGTCATGGGTGTTTTCTATGTATTTAAGTATTTATATGTATCTATTTATTATATATATCGTCGTCTAGTACCTGCAACACAAGCCTTATTGAGCTTACCGTGGGACTAGGTCGATTTGTGTAAGAATGTCCGAAATATTTATTATTTATTATTATTATTTAAATCTACACAATTGTAACTATCGCCCCACATCTCACTTACATGAATAACGTTAGTCAGTCAAACCGTCGCCGTCGCACAGATAACCAAATTGATTTCTGGACCACTTCGTACTTATTCACAGCTCGTCACAGCGTAACCGGCTAATTTTATATGAAAGACGCTGGAGATCTCATACTAGGTAATCTCAATGTTACAATCTATGAGGTGACTCAGAAATCTAGTTGGTTGTCGACAAATAAAATCCATTGTTTAAAAGATTTAAGCCTACAAACAGAGGGGAAGTAATTTTGTGTTAACCCTTTAACAACCAAGAATCACTGTGGTCGTGCAATAGCCCCAATGATTCTGGTTAAGAAAACATGCAAGGGTAGTAATTTTTGCCTTGCAACTTAACACTTGCCCTGAGAAGCGATAAACTAAGTATTTACGAATTGATTGGCAGATATACATGTCACCATCGCTGGCGATGATCGGTCTGTGCGTGGTGCCGCCTGTATCGGTGCTGGCCGTCGTGTACGGCCGCTTCGTCAGAAACATAACAAGGCAGCTGCAGGATAGACTGGCGGAGACTAGTGAGGTCAGTATTTATTTATCTATCTCTCTCTAACGATACCATTACGAAAGAACAGAACAGTCCAGTCGTTCCGAAAAAGGTAACAGCTTTGATGGCATTTGAACTTTGGCTAGAGTGCAGTGCACTGGGCTAGTGATCCAGTGGTTGTGGGTTCGAGTCCCGCTTCGAGTCAA
Source organism: Grapholita molesta (assembly GCA_022674325.2). Classification (NCBI taxonomy): domain Eukaryota; kingdom Metazoa; phylum Arthropoda; class Insecta; order Lepidoptera; family Tortricidae; genus Grapholita; species Grapholita molesta. Next base: position 9,035,733 of record CP053135.2, on the reverse strand, counting down.
AAAAAATCTATTTTTCTTCCGATTTAAATATGGTAGATATTCGCTAGCAGACGTTTCTGCATAATAAACAATAATTTAGAAAGGGGTAGCACATTGTTATCGATGAATTCTCAATGAAAATTGAGACTTCGATGCCGTTAAGTGTTCAATACGCTTACGATTTGTCTATACGTCTAGGGGAAGAAATAGAAAAAAAATTGACAAGTCTAAGGGTATTCGAATAGCTTAATTGGTAGTGCACTGGGCTCCAGTGGTTGTGGGTTCGAGTCCCATTTCGAGTAAAAATAAAAACTATTTTTCTTACTATTGATATATCATAGTTATACACTAGCAGACGTTTCTGCATAATAAAAAAATAAATGAATTACTAGATTAAATCTTAGTCTACCCATATTTGTCATGCACGCAGCTACTTCTACGTGTGGTCCTTTGCATTACAGTCAAAGTGTTAAGGCATTTTTCTCAACAAATCGTAAAATATTATTTTAACCTTCATTTCAGCTCGCCGAAGAGAAGATATCTAATATCAAAACCGTGAAAGCGTTTAGTAAAGAGCAGGCAGAGGGCGAATCTTACGCTAACAGGATAGAGAAGGTTCTACAATTGGCGTATAAGGAGTCGTTGGCCGTCGGCAGCTTTTACGGACTGGTAAGCGGGTAAATGTGTCATTATCAATGAAAATAATGGCGTAGAACAAATCCAGTTCGGTTCGACGTAAGCGCCATCGACAATAAGGTCCCTTTTCATAGATAATGCCACAAATACATGTTTAGGTAGGCACAATCTTACAGAAATCGACCCAGCCTGATGAGGTCTATGAGTGTAACAAAGATTTTTGATAAATACACAAAAAAATACACTTAACGGAGTTAGGAACGGGATTTCGCTTGGTACATACTTACATTACCGTCAAAAAGTTTAAGACCAAACACGATATATGCAAATAATGAACATTTTATGAAGTTCCTATGAGAATATTACTTTTCAGTACCTACAAACGACAAAATAAAGCGTATAACAATATATTCTACAGTAATTTTATTTAAAAAGGGATCATAGTAAGAAAAAAAAGCTAAACATTTTTCTCATCGAAAAAACCTCCTCGACGCTTTTTTACTTCGGAGCAGATTCTTGGCATTCTTGCTATAAGTTTGTGTAGCGTTTCTTGGCTAATGGATTTCCACGTATTGCAGTATCTCCCAGAGAGCAGTAAAAGTTCGATCGGGTTAAGGTCTGGGGATTGCGGTGGCCAAATCATATTTTTTAACACACCTTGGCGTTCTTTATTGGCTGTGTAGTTTCTACAGATCTTTGCTGAGTGTTTGGGATCGTTGTCTTCTTGCAGAACAAATGGGCTGCCGATCAAACGTGTGCCTGACGGCACCGCGTGTCTTATTAAAATATTCTTGTACTGCTCTTTTCTAAGAATACCATTGATTTTTACGATGTCTCCAACACCATTTGCACTGAACGAGCCCCACACCATGACAGACCCTCCACCATGCTTCACAGTTGGTACAACACATTGCTCCAGCATTTTTTCTTGCGGTGTGCTGCGAACAAACGTTCGACGTTTTGACCCGAAAATTTCGAACTTTGATTCATCTGTCCATAATACTTTCGACCAGTCTGCAAAAGTCCAATCCTTGTGAGAAATAGCCCATTGCAATCTTTTTGACTTATTTTGTTTGCGTAGTAATGGTTTTTTAACAGCTACACAACCCCGGAGATTGTGTTGAAGTAGTCGGTGTTTTATAGTAGAGACGCACACGGGCTTTTCACGGCTGCGGTTTATTTCTGCACAGATTTCTGTAGCTGTCAAGCGTCGATTTCTCTTACTCATCGTCACTATTCTTCGATCCTCGACTTTGCTGGTTACTTTGGGTCTCCCTGAACGTGCTTGATCCAATAAACTCCCAGTTTTCCTCTTCCTGGAGATAGTGTTATGGACAGCTGTCTTAGAAATATTCAATTTACTGGCTATATATCGCTCTGTCTTGCCTTCCTGACTAAGTGTGATGATAGCACTACGTTGTGCCACAGATGTTTGAGGCTTACGACCCATTATTTTTAATTTTTTCACTAAGTGTCCTAGGAAACCGAGTCACTCTAGACTTTTTGTAAAATGTGAATTATATTAGCACCTGGGTCCTTTTATATGAACTAGGATGACATGTGAAGAATTGAGTAGTCATTTGGTTTTCAGTTTTGAAGTTCTTAGAACAAACAATATAGTTTAAATATCAAATTTAGAAACATTACTTTTTAGTGTCTTTTCAATTAAATACTTTTTCTGTACATATGTATTGAAAAAAGTGTTTGCTACAGGACCAAAGACAAAAATAATATAGATTAGTTGTTTTCTATTGATTACAAATTTAGTTTGATGATTTTTAGAAGGGTTTATAACAATGACACTGAACATCGTGTTTGGTCTTAAACTTTTTGACGGTAGTGTATGTAGATTTCGAACTTCACCCATACTGCTATGTCTTATTTGCTTATATTTATTCCAATAATAAATGACTCTGAGAATTCCGAGAGGCATTCTCTGCTAAGGCTTTTGCAGGCTCTTAAGTTCTTTTCACAAGTACCTACCTACCACTTACTAATGTTATTAGTATTTTAGCATGCTTTGTGATTAATTAGTGACATGTAACGCGAGAGTATCCAATACCAGATAGCTCAATCTGCCGCAATATAACTCAATATTCTTGAGCCTACAGTAATTTTAGTACATAACAATTACTATAAAATACATAAATAACTAACGGCATTTGGTCCGCCATTTTAGTACATTGGTTCAACAAAGTTCAGAAAATATAAATAGTATAAACGTTTAAAAAAACTATAATTATTATTTTCCTTGGTACAAATAAACGAGCAAGAATTTCAAAATCGTCGGAGCCGGCCGCAGCGTAACTCTTGCTGTTGGCAGCTTTTATTGGCTGGACGCTTTGCCAAAATTCTTACAAGAAACTAGTATTCAAATACTTAATACGGCTAGGTAGAGTAGGTACCTACTCACTTACATTTCGTATCTATCTATACTTACCAACTGTCAACCTTATTGCCAAGGAATTACAGTTCAACCTAATTGAATCAACTAACAGTCCGCAATTTGATGTTCAGCGTTACGTACTAAATGTTTTTTCCTACTAATTGGTTGATAATGACAAGATAATCCTTTGCTTGTTCAACGGAGGCAGCATGGTTCATCGATGAAATGCATCATCATGACGAATGAAGTCTGCATAATAAATAGTCCACGAAGGCGGAGTCTAAAATATTAAATATAGTCCATCAACCGCGCCTAAGGCTTGACGTATGACATTTTATTTTAGTCAAACAGAACTTTGATGGACCAATGACAGCTTTATTTTAATAGCGGGAATTTGCTTATTGGATAATATCTAAAGCCGAGGCAGGGGGTGAAGGGATTACTGTCAGTAAAATGTTGAGAGCCATTTTGTACTGTAAACGAATTATCTGTATATTGAGTCGCTGGCACGGTAGCCACAGAGCAGCAGATAGCCGGCAACCTAACCTCTCTTCTTCTTTATTTTAATTGAAGATATTTTTCCTATAGACTGGTTTGTCAGGCAACGTAATTATCATCCTAGTGCTGTACTACGGAGGTGGTATGGTGGCCACAGAACAGTTGACGGTCGGGAACCTGACTTCCTTCTTGCTGTATGCGGCGTACGTCGGCATCAGTATAGGGGGTCTGAGCAGTTTCTACACGGAGCTCAATAAGGGCATGGGAGCGGCCACAAGACTATGGGATATTATTGATAGGGAACCGGCCATACCCACTTCAGGTAAGGAGTTTGTCTTACATTGTAAACAAATTAAGTAGATCTTAAACTTTATCTTAATAAAGACTTTTTTTTTAAATATGATATAGCCGCATTAGATACTGTCAAGTAATATAGTTGCAGAACAGTATACAATTCGTATTGAATGATAAATAAAATATAAGATAACTAGCTTTTCCTCGCGACTTCGTCGGCCAGCCATGCCCGTCTTTAAAGTGTAGTTGCGGGATTAAAATTATCCTATGTCCTTTCTCGTAGCTCAAACTCTCTCCATACCAAATTTCATCCCAATTGGTTCAGCGGTTTAAGAGTGAAGAGGTACCAGACAGACAAACAGATAGAGAGTTACTTTCGCAATTACAATATTAGTATGGAATAATATTAAATAACTTATTTTTATTATGCAGAAACGTCTATAAAGCGAAGTCTAGGCGGCACTCGTATAGCACAACTGGTAGTGCACTGGGCTAGTGATTGTGGGTTCGAGTCCCGCTGTGAGTAAAAAATTTTCTATTTCTCTTTCGATTTAAAATATCGAAGATATTCGCTAACAGACGTTTCTGCATAATAAAAATAATTTAGAAAGGGGTAGCCGTAGCACATTGTTATCGATGAATTCTCAATGAAAATTGAGACTTTGATGCCGTTAAGTGTTTAATACGCTGGCGGTAGATGTCTTTACACGTCACCCATGATGACGTATACGACGAGGGATAAATATAAACACAATATACAAGTCTAAACGGTACGAGTACCTATAGCACAACTGGTAGAGCACTGGGCTAGTGATGCAGTGGTTGTGGGTTCGAGTCCCGCTGCGAGTCGATTTTTTTCTACTTTTCTTTCGATTTCAAATATCGAAAATTAATAATAACTTGTTGTACTAGATGTTGCTATGGTTAGTGTTGTAATGTATTAATACATAATTTCCTGCCTATTCCCAACGACACTATTGAGTCTAACAGGCAGCTTTACTCCATAAATTACTAAATTAGGTATATAACTTACATAACCTTTTGACCGTCTCGAGTTTTTTTTATAACACGCAGACGTCAATCATACTCGAATGCATGAAGGTTCATTTAAAGATGTAAGTCTCTGCCGTCTTTGGTTCGATAGTTTAATGAAAGCATTTTTTTTAACACCTAATAAATGACAATTGTTACAGGAGGCCTAAGGCCCAAAGAGCGTCCGAAGGGAGAGATAATTCTAGAAAATGTAAGCTTTGACTACCAAGGGGCTCCATTACTGAAAGGCCTAAATTTACACCTACACCCGGGGCGGTCTTTAGCCCTGGTCGGGCGGTCCGGTTGTGGGAAAAGCACTGTGGCGTCGCTCATATTGCGGTTGTACGACCCGGTGGAGGGGAGAATATTACTGGACGGAGTGGATATCAGGGAGTTGGATCCGGTCTGGTTGAGGAGTCATATCGGTTATGTTAGTCAGGTAAACAGTTTTTTTGTAATTAATAAAGGATATTTGTACACTTGAGGAAATTCAATGTTTAGCAATTTATGGTTCAAGTAAATTTGGTTTTAAATACTTATCCTATAATGGTACAAATTGATCTGTAAATTTACTTAAAAATTACTTAACATTTAATTTCCTAGACCATACTAGCATTGGGTGACAAAATATGCCGCGTTTATGTTTTTTTTTTTTATAAATAGATTATTACATATTTTAAAGAGATAAAATAGTATAATGTTACCGTATATATGTATGTAATGTTATATATGTAGATAACATAAATTTTTAGGTATGTGTTTATATCGGATAAGTGAAAAATGTTTTTTTCTTTCTTTTAGGAACCTGTATTGTTTAGTGGATCAATAAAAGACAATATTTTATACGGTTCATTAAATGAATTAGAAGACTCTGAGGCTCTAAATGAGACTGATAAAGAAAAGGTAAGCCACTTAGGTTATAAACAAAATATTAAATTGTAAGTATTGTGTTCCTCAAGTTTGACACAGGATGTAACTTTTTACATATACATATACAAAATATATTTTTCCTGACTAGTGCGTAAAAAGTGCACTTTTCGCACTTCGATCAGACCTGACTTTAACCCCCATAGGAGCTAAGTCAGGGGATGGAAGGAAAGGGAAGGGAAGAGAAACGGTATTGTAAATACAAGGTAATAAAAATATGTAGCATTGAAAAAAAAAAACAAGCTGCCGTTCGAAAATCTAGGAAAAGATAGACCCTATTGTATACAGGATGTAATTTTTTACATGATACAAAATATGATTTTTCCTAACTAGTGCGTAAAAGCGCACTTTGCGCACGCTTCGCATGCGCAAATTTCACTTTTTAAGGCACTTGCTATGAAAAATTTGGTTCGATACTCGTGTAAAAACTTCTTTAAGACTCGGGTGATTGTCACCCTCGTTTCACTCGGGCTCCAACGTTCACCCTCGTCGAAAGTAGTCTTCTTCTAAAGTAGTCTTATGTGGTGATATTAATTTAAATATACTCGACATAAATAATAGTCATGTAATTGCATATGAAAGTTTGTTAGCAGAATTTGGATTTATTAATTGTATTAACAGCGTTACAAGACGAGAAGTATTAAATGGGATTATTGTAGAATCGTGTTTGGATCATATATACATTGGAGGATTTACTAACAGCATTAATTCTGCTGTAATCAAACACAAAATTTCCGATCATTACTTAACATCAGTAGCAGTAGAATGGAAACGAACACCGTCGCGAGCGCCTACTTCCGCGCCACCTGTCGGGCGCCCGCGCAGCGACGCGCCTGGCAACACGCGCCGCGTCCTTGACAACCGTTTAGTTAGACAAAAATTGAAGAACTATCCATCCAATCCATTCAATCCATTGAATCCATTGAATCTCCCAACGAAATGTATAAAGCTTTTTGTAGTTTATTTATTAATATTTATAGTGATAGCTATAAGATTGTCAACGTGAGCAAAAAAAGAGATAATAAGGGATGGATTAATTCTAAGATTAAATTTATGCTAAAAGAAAGAGATAGACTGTTTAATATATGGAGCTACGAACCAAATAATATGTTAAAGCGTATTACATATACGAAATATAGAAATAAATGTTTTAAAACAATATCTAAGGCAAAAAGTGATTATGATAAGAAGAGTATATTAGACTGTAATAATAATATTAAAAAAATATGGGACAAAGTCAATACCCTATTAGGAAACGATAAAAAGTCATTAGATACAGTGATACTTAAGAATATGAAACAACAAAGTAGTATTAAGGATATATGTAATGGGTTTGCGGAAACCTTTTCTAATGAAATAGATCTCATTAAACATAAGTGTAATGACAAATGGTTGGATAGGGAGGCTTACGCAAGAGAGTCGGCTGTGTGTATGCGATGGCAGCCGGTGAGCAGCGACACCATTACCAGCATGAGCTCTAACAAGTCTCCCGGTTGCGATCTAATACGCATGCGCGACTTAAAGATGGTGTCTGATAGAATAAGTCCTGTTTTAGCTAAGTTAGTTAATATATCAGTAAGCAAGTCTTGTTTCCCAGAAGGCCTTAAGCAAGCAATAATCCGTCCAATTCATAAAAAAGGCGACTATAAATCATACTCCAACTATAGGCCCATAGCGATACTCTCTAGCGTGGATAAAATCATTGAAAAGTGCATTGTTAACCAATTAGGATTATACTTGCAGAAAAATAATATATAAAACAAGTGTCAACATGGTTTCCAAAAGGGTAAAAGCACAGGAACGCTACTGTCAAATTTTACAAATGAAATTAATGGTTATTTAGCAGATAAAAAAATAGTTTTGGCTGTATTTTTCGACTTTCGAAAAGCATTTGACACCCTGGAGACAAGTACACTTATCGAAGCCATGAGAGAGTGCGGGGTGGGCGAGCCACTGAGCCAGTGGTTCAGTGACTACCTCACCGCGCGCTCCTACCGAGTGAAGGTGGGGTCGGCGCTGGGCGACGCGCGGGGAGTGCGCTGCGGGGTGCTGCAGGGCTCGGGCTGCGGCCCCGTGTGCTACCTGCTGCACGTGAACAGCCTGTGTGGTGTGCTGCGGCACTGCTCCGCGCACATGTTCGCCGACGACCTGTGCGTGCTGCGCGCCGCCGCCCCCGCCGACCTCGCCGCCGCCTGCCGCTCGGTGCAGCAGGATGTCGACGCCGTAGTCAAATGGTCGCACGATAATGGCATTGTGTTAAATGCAGATAAAACCAAGCTGCTCGTTATACGCTCACCGTATTTAGACCTATCCCGTTCGCCAGAGCTGACAATAATTGCGCATGATTTCTCCTGTTTCCATCACAATCTGGTTTCATGCCAATGTAAGCCAATTGAGCGTGTTAAGTGCATAACATACCTTGGCATGAAAATAGATGAAAACTTTTCATGGTCATCCCATATAGAATATATATGTAGTAAATTAACAGTTTTACTAGGTAGATTTTACCATCTAAGGTATAGAGTCCCATTGAGCACTTTAAAATGTATTTACTTGTCACTGGTGGAATCAGTTATAGGTTACTCACTGGATTGCTATGGCCTCACTTTTAAAACGAATTTGGATAAAGTAGAAAAATTACAAATTAGATTTCTTAAACTGCTAGTAAACAATAAAACTAAAAATAAATGTAAAATTAACTATTATAAGCTATTCAATATATGTAAAATTCTTCCGGTAACCCTAAGACACAAATATTTATTATTGATCAACCAGCACGGCAATCCAGAGAGTAACCTGTCTCAAATGAGCCAAACACACGGCACCAGGTCTGTGGCTGCAGGTAAATTTGCTGTCCCCAGAGTAAGGAACTACTATGGGGACAGGCTCATAGAAAAGCGTTTACCATACCTACTTAACGCCTTGCCTGCGGCTATTAGAACCGAAAAAGACAAAAATAAGTACAAAAGAGCCTTGTTCCGTCACTACCTTGACAGTATCTGAATGTTTTGTTTTTGAATTTTGCCCCTGTTACCTCCTACCTCTGTTTATAATTTGTTTGTCATTTAAAGTAACTGTCATACCCATAATCTCAATATTACCATAGATTACCTACCACTTGTAATTGTTATACCTAGTCTCACTCATGGATCCCACAGTCAAACTGTGAAAACAGTTTTGCGGGACAAATTTTTAATTTTAAGTCATTATTCATTGTTTTTACTATATAATAAATAATAAAAAAAAAATAATAATATTTTTTTTTTTCTCTAGTATCGAAATGTACTATTTCGAACTCCCTAATCAACTAGCAAGTGAAAGCTGTAACTCTGATTAAGATAAAACATATATTTTTTAAAATTTTTATACATTTTCTTTTTGTATTTTTTTACTTGTAAAGGATATTATGATTTTATTACAGCTTTTAAACGATATTTAAAATGTAGATTTAACTAAATTACTTTCCAAACTGGCATAAATCAATAAAAAATGTTATTAACAGTTATGATTCAAACAGTCCATTCAAATTATTAATTTAAAATTAAAATAAATTACAAAAAATAAATAAAAGATTTAAAATTTTTCGTCTGATTTCAGCGAAAGTAGGAGCATTCAATTGCAAGTTGTTTATGGAGTTAGAATAGTACATTTCGATACTAGTGAAAAAAATTTTTTTTTCGACGACGGTGAAAGTTGGAGCCCGAGTGAAACGAGGGTGACAATCACCCGAGTCTTAAAGAAGTTTTTACACGTGTATCGAACCCAATTTTTCATAACAAGTGCCTTAAAAAGTGAAATTTACGCACGCGAAGCGTGCGCAAAGTGCGCTTTTACGCACTAGTTAGGAAAAATCATGTTTTGTATCATGTAAAAAATTACATCCTGTATACAATAGGGTCTATCTTTTCCTAGATTTTCGAACGGCAGCTTGTTTTTTTTTTTCAATGCTACATATTTTTATTACCTTGTATTTACAATACCGTTTCTCTTCCCTTCCCTTTCCTTCCATCCCCTGACTTAGCTCCTATGGGGGTTAAAGTCAGGTCTGATCGTAGTCGAATAACAGCATAATATTTGTAGAAGATCCCGGCGTGGTTGTCGGCGGCGCGGACGGCGCATCTACACGAGCTGGTGCGCGGCGGCGGCGGCGGCGGCTGGGGGCGCGGCGTGGGCGCCCGCGGCGGGCAGCTCAGCGGCGGGCAGAAGCAGCGCGTGGCCATCGCCCGCGCCATCGTCAAGGTACGTACACGTTGTGGGACCCCGGCGTGGTTGTCGGCGCATCACTGTAGGTGCGCGGCGGCGGCTGGGGGCGCGGCGTGGGCGCCCGCGGCGGGCAGCTCAGCGGCGGGCAGAAGCAGCGCGTGGCCATCGCCCGCGCCATCGTCAAGGTACGTACACGTTGTGGGACACCCGGCGTGGTTGTCGGCGCATCACTGTAGGTGCGCGGCGGCGGCTGGGGGCGCGGCGTGGGCGCCCGCGGCGGGCAGCTCAGCGGCGGGCAGAAGCAGCGCGTGGCCATCGCCCGCGCCATCGTCAAGGTACGTACACGTTGTGGGACCCCGGCGTGGTTGTCGGCGCATCACTGTAGGTGCGCGGCGGCGGCTGGGGGCGCGGCGTGGGCGCCCGCGGCGGGCAGCTCAGCGGCGGGCAGAAGCAGCGCGTGGCCATCGCCCGCGCCATCGTCAAGGTACGTACACGTTGTGGGACACCCGGCGTGGTTGTCGGCGCATCACTGTAGGTGCGCGGCGGCGGCTGGGGGCGCGGCGTGGGCGCCCGCGGCGGGCAGCTCAGCGGCGGGCAGAAGCAGCGCGTGGCCATCGCCCGCGCCATCGTCAAGGTACGTACACGTTGTGGGACCCCGGCGTGGTTGTCGGCGCATCACTGTAGGTGCGCGGCGGCGGCTGGGGCGCGGCGTGGGCGCCCGCGGCGGGCAGCTCAGCGGCGGGCAGAAGCAGCGCGTGGCCATCGCCCGCGCCATCGTCAAGGTACGTACACGTTGTGGGACACCCGGCGTGGTTGTCGGCGCATCACTGTAGGTGCGCGGCGGCGGCTGGGGGCGCGGCGTGGGCGCCCGCGGCGGGCAGCTCAGCGGCGGGCAGAAGCAGCGCGTGGCCATCGCCCGCGCCATCGTCAAGGTACGTACACGTTGTGGGACCCCGGCGTGGTTGTCGGCGCATCACTGTAGGTGCGCGGCGGCGGCTGGGGGCGCGGCGTGGGCGCCCGCGGCGGGCAGCTCAGCGGCGGGCAGAAGCAGCGCGTGGCCATCGCCCGCGCCATCGTCAAGGTACGTACACGTTGTGGGACACCCGGCGTGGTTGTCGGCGCATCACTGTAGGTGCGCGGCGGCGGCTGGGGGCGCGGCGTGGGCGCCCGCGGCGGGCAGCTCAGCGGCGGGCAGAAGCAGCGCGTGGCCATCGCCCGCGCCATCGTCAAGGTACGTACACGTCGTGGGACACCCGGCGTGGTTGTCGGCGCATCACTGTAGGTGCGCGGCGGCGGGCAGCTCAGCGGCGGGCAGAAGCAGCGCGTGGCCATCGCCCGCGCCATCGTCAAGGTACGTACACGTCGTGGGACACCCGGCGTGGTTGTCGGCGCATCACTACAGGTGCGCGGCGGCGGCTGGGCTCACGGCGGACAGAAGCAGCGGGCGGCCATCACCTGCGCCGTTGTACGCGCTGAATAGTACGCATCCACACGAGCTAATGCGGGGCGGCGACGGTGGCCGAACTGACGGCCGACAGAAACAGCGCGTACCATTGTGAACGAAATTTATTCTGACAAAAATATCATCGCGAACGAACAAATCAAATTATTTTCGATATTTAAATCGAAAGAAAAATAGAAAAAATTGACTCGAAGCGGGACTCGAACCCACAACCACTGGATCACTAGCCCAGTGCACTTTCAATTGTACTATCCGAGTACCGCTTAGACTTGTCAAATTTCTCTATCTTATCCTTCGTAGTATACGTCATCATCGGTGATTTAAATATCGAAGATATTCGCTAGCAGACGTTTCTGCATAATAATAAATAAATCAAATTATTTTTCACATCTCATCCTCATAAAGTCATGTCATAGTGCATAGGTTGACAAAATTTTATAATCTAGAATATAAAAATCAACTATTAAGACTCTAATTATTACCTTCAGCCGCACGGCACTAAATACTGTACCACTTAATGCATCTATTAAATTTGATCAATAATTTAAATATTACAAAACTAGATGATGCCCACGGCTTCGCCCGCATGGTTAGAGGAAAATGTAACATATTGAGTCTTCCCTTGGGAATGTGATGTTTTCCCGCTGGAAAAAGTAGCCTATGTCACTTTTCATCCTTTCAACTACCTCCACTTAAAAAAGACACGCCAATTCGTCGCTCCGTTTTACCGTGAAAGCCGGACAAACAAACAGACACACTTTCGCATTTATAATATTAGTATGGATGATCAGCTGTAATTATTTTATTTTCTTGCACGAGAAGTGAAAAGTAGAGTTCATAAACACTTTAAACTGAACTCCATTATTATTGTTCCCGTTGGTTTTTAACCGCAGTGTTGTTTTAAATATTTATTTCATTTACCGCATTTGAAATTCAAACGGGTAAATATATGTCGTCACACGATCACACCTTAAATATGGTGGTACAGCTGTCATTACATAGAGGATTGTCATTTTTTTCTTCCAGCTAATATGGTTGGCTTTTTATCATTTGACACAATATCTGTCACGCTCTAACAAGTATGTGAGTGCGAAAGTGACGGATAGCACAATAGGCGAGGACATTTTTTAATTACTTATTACGATGTCGTTGACGGACGATTGGCTGCAATTAAACTTAAGGGCAGTTCTCCACATTGTCATTGTCGGATTTGTAAATATTTTGTTAAATAATGTAAAACTACACTCAACTTTTGAAGATATCTTGTAACAAATACTTGTACTTAGTCGTAATTAATCTTAATATACGAAGTTTCTTCTTTATGTTCGGAGATAATCGCAAGACGAGAATGACGTTTGTGGAGAACTCCCATAAGTGTTAACTTTTGTCACTGATTGTACATTTTGTGTACTGTACCTAAATTATTACACACGTCGTAAGGTCGTAACATGAACAGTATACGACATTGAGAGACCTATCTGACATTCAGGTATTAGGTACGACATGATTTTTAAATTAATCACTACACAAATGGCGTTGTTAATGTTATAATGTAATGTATGTATTAGGAGAACATAAACATCGGAATAATTTAAAAACTTCAAGTTGTTTATAATTACTTTACATAATGTGGATAAAGAATAGTTATTTGATTTACAAAGTTTGTGTTTACCCTCTCGTGCTAATATTGAGACCCGAGCTAACAAAAAATTTACACGAGAGGCAAACATACTTTGCTGCCGAGTGAAACACAAACTCTTTCACCGCGAGGAAAATGGAAAATCTAAAACTAAACAAAAAAAATATATAGAATTTATTGATATCCTTAATTTATCATGCACACACATCCTTTAAATGTCCATTCAACTAGCTAATGTAAAAAAAAAACACTCATTTTGTAATTCACAGCTTGTTTAAAATTACTTTACACTCTTGTGAAATTCAGTATGCTATCTGTTATTCAATAATAAAAAATAGGCTTCCCGAACTAGTCAAGTGAAATAGTTATTTGATATACAAGGCAGCAAAATCAGCGTGTACCCGGTATATATTTTCACCTTTTGTACCTACTGTGATATGCAATAAACGAATAAATGATAAAATGCTATTAGTATTACACTATGCCACACGCACTATCCATTAAGCCCTCTTTAATAGTAGACTGATAGTAAGTAGTCAGATAGTGGGAGTGGATAAGAACCCTTATTTTATGAATAGGTATGTATATAGGTACAAAGGTACATACTAACAAACAAAATGTGGTCGTACGAAACACTGAAGAGCAGAGGGTGGGGAAATTTGGTATTGGGCAACGGAATCCCAGGGGGCAACCAGTGTTTGAATGGAGAAAGAGGGACTCTACGCGATGAACTCTTTCTTCAAGCCTCCACAGATGTTCGACAGTCAGCGTCATACAGTAGTTGCAGTCGGTATAGCCAAATATATCGTAACACACCGCTATATAAATAAAGATCTTTATCGATATAATTGGCCGTACTGACTGCAACTAACTATATGACGCTGACTGGACTTGAATAAGACGTTTATTCGATGTTCACAATGGGACTCATGAGGTCGCTGAGTTGGTAAGCGAGAAATGGAAACAGCTATGCTTGGAGTATCTCTACGTGATAAAATAGAAATGACGTAGCTCGCAGAATTGCGCAGTTGAAGTGGTAATGGGCAGGCCCCGTAGGTCGTAGCCCGAAGACTCGATGTCCGTTGGGCCCAAAAAATCCTAGAGTGGCGATCACGTATAGAAACGCGCAGTGTCTGACATCCTCAAACTAGATGGACCGATGACCTCGTACGGTTCCCTGGTGGGAGTCGCTGGCTGCATCGCTCCCGTTGGTTATCTATAGGGGAGCCTCATGTCCAGTAGTAGAGGTTCGTGGCTGTTTGATAGATAGACAATTTGAAGCCATACATAAGGAGCATGTGGAAGTCATACTGACTAAAGAAGAAGAATATGAACAGACAATACCTAAAATAATTTGAAGAAACACAGATTCACATCGAAGATAAAATTAGTATTTCCTACTTTAAAAATCAATGTAGTCTAAAAAAAAACTTGTGTTTCTTGTGAGTCTACTTAGTAGGTGTCATTATTGTTTGTATATGAAGATTGAACACTATCTATAAACAAAATACTATATTTTTTCTATATGGAGTAGATACGTGGACGATACGAGCTCGAGAGGGGCAGAGGATAGATACGTTGGAAATGTGGTGTTGTGAATGATGAGAATAACTTGAACTGCCAAACGCACCAACAAATCGATTCTGCTCACAGCTTCAAATCAGAACCCGCCTGTCCACAATATTCCAACAGCGTATTCTTTCCTATTCCAGCCATATAGTACCTACGAAGAGGAAATGAAAGTTTAGGAAAACGATCGTACCAACACAACTATGGGTACGGTCGACCACATGGACTGATCAAGTAAAGGATACGTACTTTTCTAAGTTATGCCCAGTTATAAACCCTTACAACCCTTGCTACCCAGCAAGGATTCTCGATGGAGACAAATCATTCACTCCAAGTGCAAGGCATCCAATGATGACCAATATCAGTCGTGAGGGAACGGCTAAAGAAAGAAAAAAAAACTAGAGGATAAAATAATGTATAAACTTAACACATTCGCTGCCACCCGCTCCAAAAATGTATGTAAATGATCGCACATGTGCGTCGGTGGCAGTGAATGCGTTAAACGTATCGTAGGCAATAAACAAGCTTAAATTATATCTCCAAAAAAACAGCGATAATGTGACCATTTGACCGGTGGAAGCGTGTGTCATATGGATGTAATATCATAATTTACAACCCTGATTAGTGTGTCCTGATATCTTGGCTCTTATCGCATCCTTAATGCATGATGTTTCAATATTTTTGTAAGTCGTGAAAAAGGTCGACTGATACATGTCGATTGAAGAACTGTTTGATATGATACCAACGGCAGCTTTCTACCACCGCACCGCTCACTGTCGGCGGTGCATTCATCCTCACACCCTGGAGCCTAAGAGGTCGTGCAGTAAGCGGTTTAAGAGGAATTTCCTCCCGCGAAAACTCCGATAGTGGAAAGAACTCCCTGCCGAAGTTTTCCCTAGATAGTATAAGGTCCTTCAAAAAAGGAGTGTATAGGTTCTTAAAGGGTAGGCAACGCGCATATGAATCCTCTGGAGTTGCTGGCGTCCTACGCTACGTGACTATGGTAACTGCTAACCATCAGGCGGGCCGTATGCTTGTTTGCTACCGTCATTCTATTAAATAAATATGTAAACATTAGTAACAATCAGCCAGCTAAAGTCAGAAAATTACTTGGACATATGTAATAACGTAATATAATTTTAAGTAAGGGCATCTTAGGTATATCCTATGACGTCGCTAAACGATATTGAAATCAATTGCATCATTAATTATTGTAGGTACATAAATTATTCACTGTGACTATAAAGAACCAAATCCTCAACTAATCAACGAACAAATCCTATGAATTGGCGCATAAACTTTGTCTCTGCTACACAAGCTCAAAGTCCATCTACAAAAAACAGCGATAATAATATTTACAGCCCCGCTTAACTGATTACTTTGATATAACTAAAATACTAAAAAAATTAAAATAATAATTTATAAACAAATTTGACTACACGAATCACGAATAGACACATGCTTTGATATGCTTTCTTACTTGAACTGTATCATTATAATAATCTAGTTATATATGACCTTTTCTAGTTTTGTTAGTTCGTACCAAACGAAACGTTCTAGATATAAGTGGATGTTGTGAAAAGAATAAGAACACACACTCGCCATATACATGTTTTCGTTATTATTATTTATTTTTTTATATTTCACTTTCCTTATACACCCTTCTATTTATATTTTATATTTAAGCTTCGTGAGTCATACTAACCCTTTCGTTTAATTAGCCCCGCTCGCAACAACACATACACTTCAAGATATGTCACGCGACAACATAAATAAACCTAAATTTCTTGTTGCAGAACCCAAAAATCCTCATCCTAGACGAAGCTACCTCAGCATTAGATACATTTTCCGAATACCTAGTCGACAAGGCACTCAAAAACATCAGCAAAGACCGCACCATGCTTACGATAGCGCACAGACTGAGTACCATCCAGTCCGCCGACGAGGTCGCAGTGCTTGACGGCGGGCTGATCGCCGAGAAGGGGCCTTATGCAGAACTTATGGCTAAGCAGGATGGAGTGTTCAGAGAAATCATCACACATCAGCGAACAAGCAAAATAACAGAAACGAAAAATGTCAATGGAAAAGTTAATGTCAACGGCTAAATACAAAAATTGTACATAACTAGTTACTAAATTGAATGTGATATACCAGATTATTTTTATTCCAATTATGATTTATACTGTTTTAAGGGGTTGGCGTGTTTACGTCATATTTTGAGGGAAATTGACTTTAGTTTGTAAATTGTGAGAAGTAGATGTGAACGCATTTAGGTGTTGGGTTTGATGGTTTCGGAAAATACTTGCACACATTTAGGAAAACGATTGCGGTATGCATAAATTAACTTGGAAGGATGATTCCGGGGTAGTTGGTCATAGTTTATTTGAATCGTCATTCATAAAACTATATTTATTTATTTATTATGAGCCCTTCAAAGATGAATCAATCAGAAAATATAATTTACAGAGATTCATTTTATTCAAGTATACCTAGTGTGTAGGTATGTAATGTTTGTGGAGTTTTTTCGTGAAGCCCATATTCTTCTCACCATATATGACTATTTTTCTTCAAAGTCGGTGCAATTTTCATGTACCTAATACTTGCAACTTCCCAATGAAGCCAATTTTCAAAAAAAAAAAAGATTCTTGTAGTAGATGCTCCATAACCCACAACACTATTATTCTTCTCATTTAATATATTTTTATTCTATTATCATACATAATTATAATAGATAATAGTTGTACTCACTATCAGTGCTATCCGATAATGGTTTCCAAGGGGGTTTATTTTATACCTTTGCTTTGTATTTCAGGCATTTTTATTAGTCTCCTTTTTATTATTTTCTCTCTTGCGCATTTTCTACCATTTGTTCGCCCGAAGTCAAAAAGTGTTTTAACTTTTTAAGGTCATTACGAATTTCAGTGACGTTGTGGTATGTACGTCCCTACATGGTGACTAACGTCTAGCTAGTTACCAGTTCTTAAAATCAAATCTTTAGGCGATCCAACCTCTATAGCCATTTACCCCGGAATTACCCTAGCTACATAATATCTAGCAGTATTTGTTTGACTGTAAAGAAATGTTTAAGCTTTGAAACGGTATATTGAATTTCCTGATACGCGTTTGTATCTTACGCATACCGGATTATATTTTTAATCCTATACTGTTAATTTTTGATCGCAATACTTAAGATTCTAAAGATTTTTCTAAAGACCTGTAAACGTAATGATTTTTGCAAAAATCTATGGTTACCACAAATCTGTATAGCAAATAGAAAACTTTCTTCCATAAAAATATCATCTGACATGTATAATAAAATAAGACAAATGGACAGGGTGCTCGAATATGACCACTTTTTAAATGTTATGATATTAAAAATAAATTGTACTATTATATTTCATAGCAAATCGTGTCGTTAGTAAAAATAACCAGTAAACTATTATTTAAGAGTATACTGTGTATGTTGCTTTGATCAATGAGTAAAATACAGTAAATTTTAATTTGACAAGTTTCCTGGTTAGATACTTACAAAAGCCAGTCATACCAGATAAGATTTCATGTAAAAATTGTGTTCAAGCCGCATTATTTCTTATTTATGACAGTATATGATTGTCTGAAACAAATAAAATGGTTGTTGTTATTTTTTTAAAGTGTTATCATTTTGACGTCAATATTTTTATCAAATAATTCAGACTTACTGTATGTTTTTTGGGGTATCATCTAAAATATAGAAAAAGTTGGACCTTGCCCCGGTGGGCGCGCGGCCGCCAGACGCGATTCATTCCTATCTCGCTGACGGCTGGCTAAACCACTGTAGGTACACTATCCGATCACTCCTGGCGTCAATATATCGCGAGGTCACAGTATACTGGTCTGTGCAAGAAGTGTATACTGCAACGAAAGGAAATAAGCGGTCTGCGCTCGCGCCGCGCATTCGTACGCCACACCTTCCCGCGAAAACTAGCGCGCAACCATGTCTCATTTGAAAGTTTTGCGCGGCAATTTCGTAAAGATACTAAATTATCCCCCGAAAGTTACCCGTAAAACTAAAATAAATCGAAATGTGTTAAACAGCAGGTGCTTCGCCACGAAAGCTGCCCCTGTCGTCGAGGGCAAGTATTTGACTTCGACATGGGGTGAAATTGAAATTGGTAAAGAAACTTTGACGGATTATGTGTTTCGGGACGTCGAGTTATGGGCGGATAAGCCTTGTGTGGTGAGTACTTTTAATGCTTCAATTGTTTCAATATTTATTGTAGTTCAGTAATTATTGTTTAGTCGACTTTGCCATATTTATTAATCTTTTTTACTTCGTGTCGATGATTAATTAAAAACTAGTTGTTATTGTCAATATTTTTATATTAAATTTTGCGTAAGTGAATATGAGTACACAGTTTGCAGGCATTTACCTAATATATACACGAAACTACCTAAACGCAAGCTAATGGCTTCGAACAATTTTTATTTTTTCTGTCACTGTATATATTCAAACACAATCTTAAATTGTTCATGAATAAAAAACTACGACTATGACAATTAATCAAATGGCGGCAAATGAATGCACGTGCGTGTTGTGCATTGCATCGCTCGGATCGTCAGTTTAGATATTTACATGCAGTACAAAGTTCACTGCTCCGCCATACGGATGCGAGATAATTATAAATAGTCCCTATCCGAAGGTTGAGGCTACGGTATAACGCTTGGCAGCCACGCGGTGTTCTTGACAAAAAATACAACAACATCCCAAGATATCTTCCGCAATTTTTATGTACCAAGGTAGCATCCAAGACATGCCTGTAAATATCCACAAAACCAGTCCACAAATTCTTAAAAAGTAAGGTCGACTGCATAACTTTTGGATCGCATACTTATGAAAATCTCCAATCCGCCTTGGCAGTTTTCACACTATGCTAGCGTTATTATTTTGCTTCTGTATTTTATATTAGAGTACAAAACATGTAAGCAGTTATAGTAAACGCTTGAAAAAAATATCACAACCGGTTCCGATTGCAAAGTCCAAAGTCCCTCTCTCCAGTCCAGGTATAACTTTCACAACTTTTAAGGCCCATTTAGACGATACAAGTTTCTTGAACATTCAATACAAGAAAGTTGAGGCAACAAAAAAAATTGCACTGTATAAACATAACGTGCCATTATTGTATTCAAGCAGCAACTTGAATTCAATACTGGTATGCATGTAAACAAAGCCTAGGTAGTTAATTGAATACAAGAAATGTGAATGAATCTTTTGTTTTCACAATGCGTGCAATTCCATGCGTGAAGGTGTGCTCCTTGTCGCTGCTGTAATAGCAACTGTGCGACTACTGTGCGAAAACTAGTCGAAAAACGTCGCAAAAAAGATTGTGGACAAGAAAATGGATAACACAAAAGAAGCATGCCGTCCATCAAACTCTTCACTTTCTTTTTTTCAGCTTGATATTGTGTCCTTATGTCCTTTAGTTTTTTCATTATCTCTTTTGGACGAAACCTTCTACCCCGAATTTTTAGAAAAAGCTGCAAGGGCAGCATCACGACTTCACGAGCCTCACGGTTTTTATCAATACTTGCAATAAATGTCCGTGGTGTAAACAAGATACGGTCAAGAAAATTGACTGTCAGGAATTGTATACAATAATTTCATTGAAGATTTTGGTTATTGCTCATGTGTAAACACTTTTATTCAATTCTTGAATTCAATTATTCAATGGCAAAACTTGCATACAATTATTGCGGATTTTTGCTCAAGAAACTTGTATCGTCTAAATGGGCCTTTAATACACACTCGTACAACTTCAATAGCAATTCGCATGATATGTGGCTATGTCGGTTAGTCTGGCGTCCTATTGATAGCGCCGCTGCGGACCCAGTGACTGTAAATAAACAGAACTACTAGACTTCAGGCGTAGGTGTATAGTAATTGTAGATTAGCCTGTCGCAAATAGAAAATGCAACTAACCTGCACATACCAACTGCAGCGCCAACTTCGTTGCGATATTTTACAAGGTTTCGTGTCGTAACTAATCCTTTTCCGATTTGATAAGGTAGAAGCGAATAATTATGACTTTATTATCAGATTTATCAGAATGTATTAGCCGCCATAAAGGCCTGGAATGTAACCTGACCTAATAAATGTTAATAACTACAAGGCAGATAGTTCAGTGTTAAGCTTGGAAATAAATAAATTAACTTTTGTGTACCTAGCGATTTCTAAGGGTTAATGGGTATAGGGTAAGAACCTTAACAGGCCAATCCCAATTCCTCAATAGGACGCGCTCAGGAACGATAGCAAGGTAAATAATAAATCGTAATTCCGGTATTGGGTAGATAACGTCTGTTTGTGGATTGTTTAAAGTCGTTGACGCAGAATGGAATAGTGCCAATTCTAATATAGAGTAAGAATTTGTTATCTCAATATCAAAGGTGACTGACCATTGACCCCATTTGTTATGCGATCTCGGGATTTAAGATTAAGAATAACTAATATAATACCTATATTATGTAGTTTAATACCTATCTAGAGTACCTAGCGCTCCACTTTCGCCCTATCGCCCTATCCCCTAGCCGACTGCTCTTAGCACTGCAAGTGACTAAAATCAAAAGAGGTTTACGCTGTTAATGGGAATAAATAAATTAAAACAGCCATTAGATAGTTTTTTTTTGGGAGGCAGTTGTTATCAAAGTTGACCTGTTGCTAAATAGGTACACGTTTTACTTTTGTAATAATATTTTAGGATTATAATATTAATAGTAGACAAATGGGTCATTCATCATTCTTGTTCTGGCATTTACCACGGCTTGTGAGTATTTATTTAATTTTATTCTATGAAATGATTATTAATTATTTTCTCTAGTTATGCTAGGAGTTTCAATAGATATAGATCCGTCGATTACAGAAAAAATTTTTTTTTTAGATAAATGGTTTAAACTCGAGATGAAAAGGCGGTCATGTTATAAAATGGTCAAGGCGAAGTCAAATACAATCTCTACCTACGTAAAAGGTGCTAAAGTGCTAATATAGGTTTTCCACGACCGAAACTACTGGACTTTGAACGGCTTACTCAATTTCCAGCCATTAACTTTTAGATCAACATATTAGGCGCGGAAAATATAAATAGGGGAACGTGATTCGTATGATACCGACGGAATTATATTTAATAAAATAACGTACGTCTAAGGTAAGTAAAAAATAAGTCTTTGGCTGTTAATAAATACCTTATGTAGGTGCGAGTAGGTATATCCCTAGGCTGCATATTTCGCAGTGTGCTCTAAATCGTGCTTAGTTAGTTATGAACCTAAGTAAATACACAGTTATGTGCTTATGTAGACACTTACTTAGATTAATAATAGTATAGGTAGGTATCATCGTGGAAGCAAGAAAGTAAAAATTGAATTAATATTAACACAGGGGTAGTATCATAACTATGAGTATAAGTACTTACGTACCCAAGTAACACAGCAAAGCAGTATAACGACCGAATGACAGGATTTCTGAATGATTTTTGCATTATAAGTCTAACCCTATATCAGCTCTATGGACGACCATAGGGCCAATATAACTCTTGTTTGGGCACAAATTGTACGGCTATGTATCCTAAAAAGGTTACTAAAAGGGTAACTATAGTTGGGAGCAGTCAAAGAGGACAAACATATCGTAACATTCTTACTGCTATTGAAATAAAGATCTGTACCGATATATGTATTTATTTGACTAGTTTAGTCGCTTAGTCGCAATTGACGCTAATTTTGCCAACACCCAACTTGTTTTACGATACGTGACTTTGAATTTAGACCCAGATCGAGACAAGACAACGACCTATTACACTGTAAAACAAGCTGCGATGTAAACACAAACATTTTTCATGAATGCATGAATAATTTGATCTTGCGTCATTCGACCGACGAACGACTTTACCGCTATGATTTCAAGAATTTTCAGTATTTGTGTTTAGAGACACTATAACCTATGTCACTATACATTAAAAAAACATTGCGTCTTTTTTGGGCCCATAATTTTATAGGTATAAGACAAAGAAAATAAATGCGTCTTTTTTCAACAATTAAGTAATCGTTATATCGTTAAGATATATGGAATCTGCATTACCATTAGAAATAGAAGACATTTGTTTCACCTCGCTTTTTTGAGATTAGAAAAAGAACGGTCGATTTTGCCTACGTTTCATCAATTGTTTAAGTAATCTCGTAAATAAGATTTAAGATCCCATTGTTGAAGTTATGGTAAAGAAAATAGGAGGCAAATATGACAGCTTTTAAATTGTTTCCCTAAAAATCGCACGACGACAATCGCACTAATTTTTCTAATCCTAAAAGAGTTTGCGTACAAGGTCAATTATTTAATAAAGATTTTTTATGTTGTCACAACTATACAATATATTATATTTATTTGGGTTCCACCATAGTGCATAAAAGGCTAGAATATATTTGTTTCAAACCCAATTCACGTCGCAGTTTTAGGTTTTAGCGTTATATAGGTAGGTATTATAATTACGGTCCTTGGTACAATATAAATCTTATAATGGAAAAGTTTGAGGGATTGTGACTTTCTTGTTTACTCTAAATTAAAACGGGTAACTGATCGGCTGCATTGATCGAACGCGAAAGGCCTGATAAAGCTGCTAGTTATGGAATACAATTTATCGAGAAATATTAGACTTAAAAAAGTGTGATATCCGTTTCATTTTAACACCCTATATTCCCGTGAATAGCATGAATGTAGTCATGTGTTCAAAATATAAATGTTACCTATAAGATCATGTCCAGACATGCGGTGCGTCGGGGCGCGGATACGACTACACCATGATGATGCTCATGATCGAGCGCTGCGCCAACGGGCTCGCCGGGGCCCTGAAGTTGAAGCCTGGGGAGAAGATAGGCCTCATCTTGCCCAACCTGCCGGAGTTCGTGGTCCTCATCTACGGGGCTATGAAGGCTGGCCTGGTTGTTACCTTCGCCAATCCTCTGTATACAGCGGGTGAGTGAGTGGTATTTTTCTTTGTTTCATCTGCAGTGCAGTTTAAAATTAGTAGATGTTTTGCTTATTTCTCTCATTCAAACTGTCTTTCAGCGAGAAGATCTACTCTTAAATGCGTCGAGTTAATTGGGAAGTATTAAATAGCTTCTAGAAAACCGACTCAGATTATCAAAAGAGCCACAAATTAAAATATTCCAGTAGATATCTATGTCATTTCCTTGTTGAAAAGTTATCTTTGATATGCAACTTTTTTATGCCCTTAGGTACCCTTACCCTGTTGATTTCTTAGAAGTTTAGGTATAGGTAAAAGGAATCGTGTATGTATCACTATTAGGTCGTCGGTCACGTTTCTAATTGTCTACGTGTAGGAAATTTAATAAGGTTCTAACAAAGTTACTTACCCAGATAGGTAACCTATTTGAATTAGTAACTCTATATAAATATTATTAGGTAACATATGTCGTGGAACCTAGAATATTTGCGTAAGTAATTCTAATTCAAATTCCTAATTGACTTGCATTAGCGGTTGTCAAAGTCTGAGGCGTCCCTGCTACAAATAGGTGCAATTGAACGATGCAGTTCTAAAGTCCATCCATATTGACTCAATGATAATTTGCCGAGTAGCAGTAGTGTGACATATGTAACAATGGTTTTTTTTTTTTAAATCTAATAATCAATTATACATACAGACTAATCCAAGGCGTGATAAACGGAAAACAATAAACAACAAAAAAATACATGAATATGAACACAGTTGTTTAGTAATTAGCATGATGATATTACATTAGGTACATATTGATAAACATTAATGTTTGTATGTAGGTTATTTTTGTTTATTCTTTGTGAACAGATAAGTGGCACACGATACTTACCAACTTAGAAATGTTAGTGACGTTGTAATATTACGTAGTTATCTATACGTTAAAAACTAGTAACATCTTTTGCTACAGTAGAGGTACATGTCTTATTTAGCATGTTGGGTGTAATAGTTATGGATCAGGTGAATCGTGATATGGCCAGCGTTTATGACGGGTTCTTGTCCATTTTATTAGGTACCATTAATGCCCAGGGCAATTGTTAAGGGCATAATAAGGGCTTCAGTTAGTTTAATATAGGCTCATACAAAAAAAAAGTTATATGACGTAATATCTGGATGGTCCCATAAGTACGACTCTCCTTACGACTTGAGTGTGAACATCAAGGAGCTGTAGTGTAGGTTAATAGTTATTTGTTATACAAGGGTGCAAAATTGTATTTTAACTGCGAGTGTGGGATTGAAACTCGAGCAAGCGAATGGATTCTATAGTTTAACCACGAGCAAAGCGAGTGGTTTTAAAATAGAATCCTGAGCGTAGCGAGTGTTTCAATACACGAGGAGTAAATTACAATTGCACCCGTGTGTAACACAAAACTTTTCCCCTCACTACAGCGAGGAAAGAAAAACATGCAAAAAAGCGTTTAGATACATTCAACATTTTTACAAAAGGAGCCTTTAGCTTGGTTAGCTTGTGCTGGCCAGTACGATTTTCGAATGTTCTAATTCGATTTTCAACTCGGTGCGTTAGCGAGGCACGCACGCGCCAAGTGAGCTGTACTTCGCGAATTTAGACTTTAAAATCATAGCAATAAGAGCTATGAGAAGTCAACTTACTTTAATCACTGGTGGATAAAATGCGTTTTTACCCTCTCGTATTAAGGGATAAACAAGCGCTTTACGAGCTAGTGAGGGGAAAAATTTATTAGTTCTAGCATAAAAAAAATATATATATTATTTTTCAATGGATAATAACAGAAACACACGAAATCTATTACTTATTGAAAAAAAAAACTATGATTGTATAGTTGTGTAAGGCACATAGTAAAGGTATTAAATATAGACGTAGAGCATAATTTTGTGTAGGTACATATTATTTGTTATTCAGGTAAATCGTAACATGATAACATCATCATATGAGTTTATAATGAACTAATGTTTTTATAATCATTTTAATGCCAGTAGAAAGGTCAAATTATGCTGCATACTAGTTAATATGTAAGAATCTGCAAAAATATGACCATGACTCAATTACTGCCATACCTTTAGGTAACATTATTTCCTGACGTAGCGTAAGTACCTTTGTATTAAATAATTTCTACTCATATTAATCGGTACCTACCGATAACACGTAATTTTTAAGTAGCTATTTAACTGGCAGCCTTCAGGAAATAAAATGTAAAAATGTTACTGCAGTTGCTTACAAAATGGAATACCTATACATAACTAAATTAATCACTGAGTATGAGTAGGTAAGAATGAGAGTTAGGATTTAAGGCAAATGTCGACTCTATAGCTTGCTATTAGTCTTACCGTGAGACTAAAATTCCAATGCGTATAGTTATCCCGTATTTTTAGAGCTAAGTGCGAGGTGTATTAAGCTGAAGGTTTTAATAATCAGACTTTAATACCTATATATGTACATACAAATATTTCCACCTAAAAAAAGTTTCACTTACTTCTTATTTCCTTTCCCCTTAATAGTCTAAAACATTTTATATTTCATCAAAACTCACAGCATGGCGGGTGCTGTCACTGTGCGCGGTCCGCGCGGACAGGGGCAACATCCGCTTAGTATACCCCCTTCCATTTCATTAAATTGTCGAAAGCACATCTGTACGGGAAAGACATAAAAATAATTTTATGAAACACGATACAGTGATTATCAAATGACTATACGACTTATGCGTTCGTCTTATGCACCGACAGCGGGATCTAGACTGCATACAGACGTCGTTATCTTACGACCTGTGTACGTTTTATATCTCGTGCAATCTGTAGTAGCTCTGTATTGTGTAAATATCGCTTAGCGCCAAGATAATTATGATAAAAGAAATAGGTACTTGTGACGGGTTCAAAGTTCATATACTTAATGATTTTAGTCAGTTAATGGTCACCTACTTATTAGTGATTGCTTTTATTTAACAGCTGGGACTATGGTAGTAAATCTCATCTACTAAATCTATTCTTCTTCTTCTTCTCGTGTCGATGGTTTCATTCAATCTTGTCGCCGCTGCACTGTTTAGGTATCGTCTGGAACTTACCTACGATTCCTGTAGAACCACTATATAGAACGTAAGAAATGTAATCGAGTGAAACTCTACGTTTTATAGGTCAAATTAAACAATTTTTTTTAAACACATAAACAATTAATTAATAAAACTTGAATAGATACCAAAAGGCTGACAATCTACGTCATCATTATCATCAATTCATAATATCTTTAATTCCTTTGTTTTTATGTTGTAGACGAGGTTAAGCGTCAGTTTACGGACTGCAACGTGAAATGCATCGCCACCATTGAGATGTTCATGCCCGTGGCTACTGAGGTGGCCAAGTCTCTCAAGGATTACAAGGGCACGATCTGGGTCGGCAGTGACGTCGAACACCAAGATGGTAAGTTTGTGTGGCCACTTAGGACTCCTTCCAAGGATAGTAACATTCGAAAGTGTAATCCATCTTTCGCTTTTATTCCAATCGAGGTGTAATTAGCGTGACAGGGATAATCGTCCCAAATTTACGAATTTCTATTTTCGTAGGGCTCAAGGAGCCGATGTACATTAATCTAAACGAGCTGTAGCCTAGTCGGTGCTACAGCTGGAAGCCCCAGCCCCAAGTTCTATTCCCGTAAGGGCATACACACATTTCCCGAAGCGAGTTTGACTAATAAGCTCTCTCGCTTTTATTTTGTTAGACATAGTTTGGTAGACATCGTTTACGTCTGTATGTGATATGGCTGTATATTTAGACATATTTTTGACGGACTGACTTAGTTTAACGTGCTCTTTATTAAAGGGGTACTTAGTCTCAGAAGTTATAATCTGAGGATAGAGTATATTTGAAGCATACGACAAACATTAGGTACTAATTTATTAAATTGCAGGGGTTTATGGACTGAAGCCGCTACTAATGGCGGACCACGAGGCAGACCTGCCCGAGGTGAACGCTGACGATGTCTGCCTGATCCCCTACTCCAGCGGCACCACGGGCATGCCTAAAGGAGTCATGCTGACGCACAAGAACCTCGTGTGCAACTTGAAACAGGTCCAGTGGCCGAAGATGATGAAGTACGAGGGAGAGAAGGGTGAGTTATCTTTTTGTATTTTAGTTTTGTTTAAAATCGTAGAGGCCGATCAAACGCTCCGTATTTATCCGCTGAGGTAGCGTTACGATTTGTAACGCGAACCGTGCACTGAACGCTCCTGTCAATATGGGGAGTACAGTCAACAACACTCAATTTTCGAAGTTCCATTTTGGCGGAATTTGCCATCTTCGAATATTCCTGGCGACCAAAAAGCGACGACCCCGCCTCACATAGACAACGACCATAAACAAAGACATGAAAAATGCAAATGTCACATCTGAGACGACCAGGGACATAGCGTCCTGGCGAAGAAAGATTAGGAGAGCCGAAATGATGGGATAAGGCAAGGAGTAGAGAGAGAGAGAGAGAGTCGCTCTCTCTCTCTCTGACTGTCGGCGAACAACTCAACATCGCAAACCTTTGGTCGCCTATTCATAGCGTATTTTGAAACCCGGGGGAGATTTTCGTCGAAGTGTTTGATGTTCAAAAGGTAATGTTTTTGTTCCAGGGAAGGGCGACGTGGTACTTACGGTGCCGCCATTTTTCCACATCTACGGGTTCAATGGGGTTCTAAACTACAACCTGGCTCTGGGCTACCATGTCGTCAGTATGCCTAGGTAACTTAGTTAATAATATGCTATATAATATGTAATATAATTTTTGCAAAGCTGAATGTAGATGGCACTACAATAGTATAAATGTTTTATTCCGAGGTTAGTTTTACAAAATATAGAGTATGAATTTCTCGTTTAGAGCTAGGAATTCGATCCACTGATTTGATAATACATAAATATGGGAATGGTACGAGGTTCTGCGTTAGAAAATTTGCGCAGAAATTGGACAAAAATCTGCGCGATGCGGCGAGTATGATAAATTGATAATATTAACAGTAAGCTTATACGCTATTCAGTATTATTTTAGGGTTTTGTTTGTTGTTCACGTTAGTAAAAACCTCGTTTTTTTTGTATTATTATGTCCTTTAAGGAAAATAAATATGACCCATATTCGCTAGGCGGGTATAGCTACTGCTTTATCATTATCACATAGCTATTATTTTGAACCCAATTTGTTTTTCCAGGTTCACTCCAGAAGACTACATTAAATGCTTGTCCGAATACCAGCCCACGACTCTGTTTGTGGTGCCATCTCTGCTTGCCTTCCTCGCCACGCACCCCTCAGTCAAGAAGGAGCACCTGCAATTCGTTGAAACCATCATGGTGGGGGCGGCGCCCACTACCGACAGTATGCTGGAGAAATTCCTGCTTAAATGCGAGAAGACTAAGGACGAGATTCGTCTGTTACAAGGTTTGTTTATTATAATGCTATAGGCACTATGGCAAAGCGTTGCGATTATGGCAACTCCAAGATGATACAAATCATATTTGGGGGAAGTCTATGTCCAGCAGTGGACGTCTTTACGGCTGAAATGAAAATATACCTAGATAGTTTTCTAGCAGGAACGACATTTGCTTAGTGCTTGCCACAATAAAAATAGAGTATCTATGGTCGCCAGAGCTCAGATACTTAAAGAGTTAGGGTGAATCATCTGAAGGTACAAGCGTTCATAGACTACAGTTACCATCAGGCGGGCAGTAGGTATATTTGTTTGCCATCGTCGTAGTAAATAAAAAACCTGATAAATTGCCAGTATCGTTGTTGCAGGTTACGGCATGACAGAGAGCGCACCGGTAGCGCTGATGACCCCCTACGTGTACCCCTACAACAAGGTGGGGTCGGTGGGGCAGCTCATCCCCAGCACGCAAGGCAAGGTCCTCTCGCTGACCACTGGCGAGATGCTGGGCCCGCACAAGTCTGGAGAGCTGTTGATTAGAGGACCTCAGGTGTGTTAAGGCCGTTGCAATAATTTTGTCACTCAGCCGGTACTAGTCGGGCCTTAAAGCCTCTTATAAACACTAAATACTAGATAGTGTTGTTGTTCAATAAGTTGGTAGGTACCTTTTACCTTACATTGTCCATAATCAATATAATCATGCATTTATCAGAGTTTTGTATATGTTACCTACCTATAGTGGTTCGTAGTCCAATTATACGTTTTGGAGCTAGAAGCAAAATATATAAATGCAAAATAACCAGTTTATGCGCGAAGTTTCGTATGCTCCTACCTCATCCCTACCATACTTTTAAACACGGAACTACGTATTATTCTTACAAAAATAACAAGTCTATGAGAGTCGTATCCTAATGCTCTTCGATGTGCCAGGTTATGAAAGGTTACTGGAACAATGAGGCAGCTACCAAAGAGACCCTGGACGCCGACGGCTGGCTCCACACGGGCGACGTGGCGTACTACGACGACGACCAGTACTTCTATATCGTCGACCGCACCAAAGAGCTCATCAAGGTCAAGGGCAACCAGGTTTGTACTTACACCTAACTACAAGACCCACACGCAAGCGAAGCATCCTACACGAAACAGTAAGCAATCTCAAAGCACTGCTAGACAGCTTAAGGTGATTCGCTTAGTGTTAAAACTAACCTCGTTTGACTTGAAATTGGCACAACGGATATCGAAATTACCTAACTTAATGGATGTAAACATCGTAAACTATATTAACCTATACTTTCCATCTCATTTGTTTTCCCAGGTGTCTCCTACAGAGCTCGAAAGCGTGATCATGGAGCTGCCAGAGGTCGCCGACGTGGCGGTGGTCGGCGTGCCCCACGCCCTCGCCGGCGAGGTGCCCCGCGCGTTCGTCGTCCTCAAACCTAAGATGACTCTCACCGAGAAACAAGTCTACGACCTTGTTGCGTCTAAACTTACTAGGTACAAGCACCTCGAGGGAGGCGTAACTTTCCTCGAATCCATCCCTAGAAATGCCGCCGGCAAAATAATGAGAAACGAACTTAAAGTTAAACGGTACACCCCTAAGAAGTGATAACTTGTATAACAATCTGTACATAGTATTA
Organism: Grapholita molesta; assembly: GCA_022674325.2. Classification (NCBI taxonomy): domain Eukaryota; kingdom Metazoa; phylum Arthropoda; class Insecta; order Lepidoptera; family Tortricidae; genus Grapholita; species Grapholita molesta. The sequence goes on along the minus strand of CP053135.2, from coordinate 9,005,073 downwards.
TAGCGAAATAAATAGAAGCGAGCTGTGATTTTTTAGTATAATAATTTTATGGTGCAGCAGTAGAATTAGTGGTTGTTTGTTATTGTATAGTTTATTATTATAATTAAATTGTAATATAGTGTTATTTTGTTATTACCCTGACAGTCTTCCATAAAATGTATGATGGTTTAGGGCAAAGGATGAATGTAAAATATTGTTAATAAATGAAATAAATAATTACATTTCATTGTCTATTTCTCTTATAAATAATTCACTGTATTTTTAAGCATGCAGATCAAATACAAAAATCTAAACAATGTCGAGTAGGTATTGAATCAAAATGCAATATATTCAGGCTTTCTCCTATAATTAAATATCAAAATTACAATCAATTGTGTTAAACACACAGTCCAAGCAAAGAAAATTCTCTCCACTCAGTGTTCCAGCAAGTTCATATTCTTTCTACTTTAATGATAATATTGTCCCATCCATAAATGTTGTTATAGATTTTTGGGCAATTTTTTCTGACATATTTATAACACAGGTTGCATTGCTCTTCACTGTTCAGAATACCATTTAGATCTATTAACCCTTTGTATGCTTAGGCAGGATCCATGCCAAGCATTTGAATTGTAAGGAATTAACTTCAAGGTTGTTTTGTCATTTGACAATTTTGACATCCACATACAAGGGGTTAAACATCATTTTTCAATGAGTACTGACTCCAATACTTTGTTATTCTTAAGTAAATATCATAATTAATTGAAAAGTTTATGAATTCTCTGCCTCGGGATCCTTTTTTATGCTTTCAGTCTTAGTTTCCTCTTTATTCTCTTCTTGTATTTCTGGTGTACCTTTTAGTGCTTCTGATGGTGTTTCTTCTTGACTAGGGCCTTCATTTGGTGGTTGTGGAAGCCCGGAACTAATGTCAGAAATGGAGTAGTTATCAGACTCAATTACAGGATGTGAATCAACTTTCTTCTCTTCGCTGGGTGGGATTTCTGGTTCTTTAGTTTCTTCTTTGACAGGTTCCTCTAATTTGATAGTTTCCTGGTTTGATTCTTGGTCTTGCACTGTGTCCGTATTACTCTCATCAGTCTTTGGAGAATTGCTGTTCCCATCTGTGTTGTCACTTGATGAAGAACTTTCTTCACTAGAAGTTGATACTTCTGAAATGTGTTTGGGTTCTTCTTCCTTCATGGTTGAATCAGAGCTGCTTTCATCTGTAGAAACTGATTGTTCAGTGACTGTTTCCTCTACTGGCTTCTCTTCAGGTGTCTCAACCTTTTCGGGCACAACTTCCTCTTTTTTTTCTGTTTCTACTGCTTTCTTTACAAGTTTCTGCTCAGTCATTTCAGCATCATCAACTGTTATTTCTGGAATAATTAAGGCTGGACTTTCTGTTACATCTGATTTCATCTCTACTTCTGTTTTTGCCTCTTCCAACACAGTTGGTGTATCAACTGAATCAGATTTTGCAGTAATTTCAGGAGCTGGTGTTATTTCAGTTATTGGAGTATCAATAGCTTTGTCGTCTGATACTGGGTCATCAGCGCCAACATTAAGCTCTGGTGGGGTAACAGATTCATACTCAGTAGATGTTTTGTCTTGTGTTTCCATCGGTACATTTTGTTTGGCTTGTAAGCGCGCCTCTATATCATCTACTGTAATATGTGTATCAGATGAGCTTGGCTGGGGTTCAGAGCTTTGTTGTTCTGCATTTTCCTTCCAAGACATGTCCTCCATTTCAACATCAACATTATATTCCGAGTTGCTGTCCGAGCCGTTAACAACGGGTTCCACGGCTTCCCCATTCTCAGGCTCGGCGTGGCGCTGGGCCCCAGGCTCTCGTGTGCTAACTACTAGTATGTTCTTCTCTATAGCTCTCATGAACTTGTCTATTCTATTATACTGCTTACGGGGGAACGTTAAAAGTTCACAGATCCTTTGAACGGTGAACGGTGCAGATGTAAACGCATCGAGTCGTTCCAGCAAACTGTTCTTCATAATGTCATAGTTAAACGGGTCCACGTTGGGGTACGGCGGGATGTCGATACCTGGGGTAGTCTCATAGAAGTCAGTTATAACGTTCAAGAGCTTCTCTTTGAATAAACATTTCACTAAAGGCCATTGGTATACGGGATCACCGGTACGCGCTACGTATGCTAAGTATTCGTTGAGCTCTTGGGGAATAGTTTTAGGCTTTCGCTTTGAAAAGTCTTCTAGAAAATGAAAGATCTCTTCGGCATTCTCCATTTTGAACGTTTATTCACGGCACTAACTGATATAATCTCCTTTTATTCAAAATATTCACAAAAGCTGCTTTTTTGCAATAAACGAGTGAGCATAAGTAAGTGAGTCAGTGAATGAATGAATCCAATGAATGTCTAATAAGTAATAACGATGTCAACGCAACGCCACAGGCTAACAAATAACTTTAACGCTCCGTTTTAGTTTAGTTCTTATTACTGAACGTTTTTTTTTACTAGCGATTTTTGTTGGAAAAAAGAAAAACTAAGTTTTTGGATGAACGAATAAACGTGTTTATTTGGATTCCTTTTATAGTCTGGCAAACTAAATTCTTCAGTAACAGTAGAAAACAAAAAAAAATACTTACCGTTTCGTGTTTTGAGATTTCAGTACACTGTACATGTGATAACTAGTGTATGTAAAAGATAGTATTACAATGGCCAGAACAAACTGAATAAGTACCTAAATTGAATCATTTAAAATCATACGTTGAACATGCTGGCATTTTGTTTCAAGTATCATTCATTCCATTCATCTACTCAATTTTAAAATGTCACTGTCATTACTAACCTAAAAACTCAATTGTTTTTCTGTGATCAAAGTTATAAATTTTAACAAGTCTTGTTTTGCAAAATGAACGTGTTGTTTAGAAGAAGTGTTATGCCTTTATATAATAATGCTTTAAAAATATCATGTCGATCTTTTGCGGATGCTGGAATCAAGGAAAAAATTGATACATTAGTTAAAAACAATAAAGTGGTAGTATTCATGAAGGGAGTTCCTGATGCGCCGAGATGCGGATTCAGTAATGCCGTTGTACAGATAATGCGGATGCACGCAGTGCCGTACGACAGCCACGATGTCCTCGCGAACGAAGATATCCGACAGGGTAAAAATCTTTTAACTTAGTTGTGTAACTTTTGACAGATCTCTCAATCAACTTCACTAAACTGTCATTCTTAATAGATCACTACTATGTAATCTCTAATACCATCTCTTAATTCTTATATTAAATTCACTTGAACAAAATTAATAAGACAAGAATACATTTAGTATATATCCTTTAGGTCCATGCCTTATTTATATTTGGGGTAACATTGCAGGCATTAAAGATTACTCCAACTGGCCAACGATTCCTCAAGTATTCATTAATGGAGAGTTTGTAGGCGGCTGTGATATTATGTTGCAAATGCACCAGTCTGGAGAACTTGTAGAAGAGTTGAAGAAGGTTGGCATTAAAAGTGCTCTGTTGACTGCAGAAGAAAATAAAAAAGAAGAAGCTAAGTAAGGTTGTAGCCCTACATGTAGAATCATTAATAAGACCCTCAAAGATGTTATGCATATTATTGTTTTAATTTATCATTATTGATTTTCTCACCTGTTGTGACTGATATATGTAATAGATATTAATGCTATATAGTTGTATTATTTAGCCTACAATATATTATATTACAATAGAATATATTATTATTTACTAGTTAAGTTACCCTTTTAGTTGATAGGTAAGATGGCAGTTGCTACATCAACTGGATTAAAGGCAACCCATATTGATCAGTCATTCCTTAAAACATAAACTAGACTTGAAAAAATTGTGTGTAAGAAACTTGTGACAGCAAGGACAACTTAATTGTTATAAGAGGCCTTGGTCTCCTTTAGGTGGGAAGCTTAATTGATTCTCTCAACATATTAAACCATTTTTCAAACTTCGGATTTGAATACTGTAGTAGGCAAGACACTATGACAGAAAGATGTATCCCAGAAGTCAATGTGCCTTAATGTGTCACTTGCTTTACAGTGTCATAGGTCATAGACAGTTTTCCATTAACAAGCTGAGTGCTCAAAGTTAGTAATACTCAATGTTTAGCTCTTTGGAGCAAATCCATTGAACCCATATTTAAATTACTACAGACTAAATCCCAAGAAATATTAGGGAAGGCTGGGAGTAAAAGTGGGACTCTTCTAGTTTCATTCAACTCAGCATTGTCACATTTTATATAGTATGTATTTTTTCTCATGTCTATTGATCGAAATTTAACTTTAGGTGATGGTGATATTACCCTGACATGGATCATATTCATTACAATATAACCATGTACATAATTGAAATTTCAATCAATTATCAGTATCAATCTGTTTAAATAGTAATCAGGTACTTACCTAGATGATAGTCTTTTGCAGAAAATAAAACCATGTGTTTAAAGAGCTTTTTATTAAATTAGCTGTACATTCGAGTTAGTATACTTTTTGGGCATGTAATTCATTCTTATTTACTATGCCAATGGTTCTCATACGATATTGGTTGGATTAACAACACAGTCATTATTAAAAGACAAATATGGCAGATCATTTATTTAGAGTACTCAATGAAAATACTCTCAAAAACGACAATCATTAAAAAAATGATAAATAAATAGATGCAGGCAAGCTATGGCAATCTATGATATAAATAATTTGTGTGACACTTCCCTGCATTTACGAATTCGGACAGCTTACGTACCTACCAAAGTACTATAAATTACTAATGGCAGTAATTAAAATGAACTTGTATAAATAATTTTTTGCTTATAAATAAAAAAATATAACAAAAACATTCTCACAATGTGAATGAGTCTTATTTTGGTGTCACACATTAGTCAAGCCTAACATTAGCACCATTTCCATCTTACAAATAAATGTTTTGTGACTTCCCTGAGAATTTTATATAAAAGTTAAAAATACCTAACACTAGTGTATAAATAGAGATGTCGTAAACATATTCTACAGATGAATTCTCTGATTTGAGCCAAAAGTTTACAGTAGTCATTAAGGAGAAGAGTTTACGGTGTGAAAGGTAATGGCATTTTTGGTTTGAACATTGCACATACTTAAGTTTATACAGGACTGTTTAAATATTATGTTTCGGCAGAGAATGTTTGCGTTACGATGTCGGCGAAGTAGGGCGAGCCGGCAAGGTAAGGGAAACATGGCTGCCGCGCGGCCGGCGCGGGCTGCGTCCTGTGGCTCCGTGAGAGGTGGTCCGATGACGCGACGCGAACAACCTGCGACTAAGAACACATTTTACTACCAGAAAATAAACACATTACATGAAAATGTATTATTAATAGTCAAAACAATTTTAGGCACTGGACCAAGTTGGATGGAAGCCAGAATGTTTGTTGGAAGTGCCACTAATTTTTTTTATAAGTAAACGCCAGTGGAAGTCTAGGTCATTCGTACTCGCAGCGTTTATAAATAAAATTAATTTAGAGGACTGCAACGATAAAAAGTATATATCATAGAATTTATTTTATAAATACAGTCTGGCTTCTTGCCGCCCAGTCTTAATAGTTTATATTTCTCTTAAGTCTAATTTAAAAATTCCTTGGTATTTTAACTAAAATACAGGCCTTCGCCTTTACCTTCATACATAAGATATTTTTTCCGATTAAAACTGAATGTGATAGTCATCATTTGCAGTAGTGTACTTCTGTGTACCTATGTTAGTGTGAAAAAACGTATCTTTCAATAGCACAGTTGCATAATGTCTCAGTACACAGTCATTAGAGCCCAGTTTTAGTTCACAATGACTAAGTAGATATTCCCAAAGATTTGTGAGTATTCAGTAACATCACTACGAGTACTACTACAGTGATGTTACCGCCGAAACATCGGTCGGCAAGCAATAAAGCGAGACGTTCTTTCGATTAGTTTGTAAAGTGTTTACGCCCAGAACAGATGGTGCTTGCCATATTATCATCATGCAACTCTTTCGCATGGGTGCGGCGACAGCTGACAGCCGAGCAGGTGCGGCGACACTGGCGACAGGTACGTACCTAGAGGTCGGTCTCGCCGTAGAGCGCGGTGGAGAAGGCCATGTAGTCGAGCGCGCCGGGCGGCCCGCCGCCGCGGTAGGGCGGCATGCGCGCCACGCAGTACTCCGCCTGGTCCGGCGGCAGTTCGCGGCGCAGCTCCTCGGCCGTGATGTACGGCTGTCGCATATATAAATATATCAATCTTTGTCACACATGGCGTAATTTTTAAAATGTGCTAAACCTAAAAATAGATAGAATATTTAGCAAAGGTTTGATAAGTTTTATGAGAAGAGGTTAATTTTCTAATGGGCGCCACATGCCGTGCAATAGTAGGCTGGCTTCAATCCGCAGTGTGTCCATGTTGCTATACAAATAACTAATTTAGTCGATACTATTTGACGCTGACTAAGCAGTGTACCTATCTATAACGTCATCCGGAAACCTAGGCCTCATATGGACCAGACCGTTTAGTCGAACTTTGCTCGGAAACTCGTAATTTAAATGTTTTATACCCTACCATTAAATATAAGTCGGTTGGGCTAGTCGTTAATTATTTTTACCGATACATTTACACAGAGAATTTATCAATCTTATAGAAATAAACTCTACTCCTATGTGCGAGTGTAATACTCTATATAGGTATGTGCTCTGTTACATTTTTCATCCATATAATAATACGTTAGTCCATCCCATTACGTTAGTCAAAGACGTACTTAAGCTCTTTTGTTTTTCAGAATGTCGTGACCTATTTCACTCACTTCACCGCTGTTCACTCAATCCGATTTTTGTAGTCAATTTCGTAACGCGGATAGCGGTGGCGGAGGCGGCGGCGGAGGCGGAGGCGGAGGCGGCGAGGTAATACGGAATGCACTCGAAACACACGCGTTTTCGTACTCCATAAGCGACATGCGGACTTGGCGCGGGATTCCTCAGCTTGCGCGCGTGCGTAAGCGTTTGAACTGATTGATTGTCATCGCCAACGAGAACGGTCGATGCATTATTTATTCCGGCTATTCTGACGTCAAAGGAATAATCAAGCGCAAATCACATTGGCGCGGCGACTTACTTGATGCTAGGTACATAATATATCATAATTCATAACCTGTTAATGTATGATTAATTAATTAATAATTTATTACTAACAAATCAGAGGCAGTTACAAAATTCTTACATTAACTAAAGTATTACATGAAACTTCTAATAGATTCCTCTAGTAGGTAGGTCTGATAGGTAGTTAAATGTAATTTTAAGCAGTAAATTAGGCGACTAAAGAAACGTACAAATCAAATTCGCCTAAAATGTAATTATTTCCACGCTATGAGTGTAAATTATACTTCATTTTAATGACTAACTATCCTATTCGTAGGTTCAACTGTCCACTGTCTAAGTAGGGCAAACTATTGTAGAAGCTATTCTGGGCTCACCTTGTCACCCGCTAAGATCCTAAAGCTGTCGATAACCTGCTCAGCGGTATCTGTGTCTGTGGATTCCCTCGTCATGAAGTCCAGGAAAGCGTCGAATGAAACGTAACCTAAAACAAATCAGGTAATCAATGATAACAAAGAACTTAAGAAAATACACTGTAATTGCAATGTTGAAAGTTATTGTGACGAAAATGTTTGTTTTGGATGCGGGTTAAAAAAAGAGGGCTAAGGAAAGTTCTGGAAAGGTATAAAACTTAAGTAAGGGCAAGAAAGGTCTGAAAGTATAAGGTGTCGACCGCAAGTAACAGACAAAAGGGACGAATGATGAGTGGAAATCCAAGCTAACCTTGGATATAAAGATTATTATCGTTCTCTTAAAAAGGAAACGCCGAGGTGCGAAAATTGGCCTTATGATGGGATATGATAAAGTTCTTTTTTGTGCGTTAAGATGCACAACTCTCCTATTCAAAGACGACATATTTGGCAACGCCATACTATTATAGTTATTGCGACGCATAATCACGTATGCAATGTGTACATAAGAATGCGGTAGTTAATACGGCGATATTGTCAAATTATGGATTCATTGCAGATATTAATAAGGTGTGTACTAATTTGTAGTGTATAACTATTATAATATTAAATGTATAATCATTCTGTTGCCATTAGTCTTACATATATAAGTATTTATTCGAAAAAACAAAGGTAACACATCGCATTACATACCAAAAGTATCAACTTTTTTGTATAATTTTTTGTCATAGTAAAGGTCCCCGGGACAATTGATTAAGGTCTTACTACTAGCATTTACTATGCAGTGAATAGGGTTGAATTTTGTTTTGTACGAAAACTAATGAAACAAAAGAAATTCCACTCTATTTCCTTTTATGAAAGATTTAAACCCCATTGAAAGGGAGTGTACATTGTAATGCACAGTGGGTCTTGCGAGGATAGTACGTACCAGTGTTGTTGGGGTCGACGACGGCCAAGATGCGTTGGAAGTCGAGTTCTCCTTGTCTGTCCTTGCCGATGCTGTAGCCCACCGACACTAAGCACGACTTGAGTTCCTCGGGGGCGAGGCGGCCTGAAACAAAACAATTAGGACTTTATTTATCTGTAAATAAGGTCGAAAGAAAGTTTTTTGAAAGTTCCTTAAAAACTACCCGTTTTAAAATGTACGAGTAACAACATGTACTAACTTGTTTTAAACTTTTAAAATGCTACTTTTTTAAGTGACACCACGGAAACTTTAGGAAATGGGTTGTAAGGGAAATCTATCATGACCGATCAGAGTTAGGTCAACAATATAAAATATATCCTCGCTCACCAATACCTAAGTTTCTTCTCTAACAGTAGAGGCGAGTAAAAATATCATTCGCGTGAATTAACGAGATTGATTCCTATGTTAAATAATCCTTTTCGCGTGCACTAACACAACTACTCGTAGTGGATTGTGGGGCTACTTTATCAAGACAAACGGAAGTCAACCAACTGTTTCTGCGTGATGCGTTTAAGTGGAGCGAAAATGGCGTGTTATGTCAAAGATACTACCCTCACACCTAAACAATTCAAATCAAGACTTAATTCTGAGTTCTATACCAACAACATAAAGTATATTTCGCTGACCAGTGCGGTTCTTGTCGAAGTGGTTGAAGGAGGCGCGGAACTCCGTGAGCTGTTCCTGAGTGATGCCCTTGGAGTCGCGGGTCAGGATCTGGTTCTCGACCTCGTTGATGGTGCGGTTGATGGACGTGAGCAGCTGCTCCCAGCCCACGCGGAGGGTCTCCATCGTGTATTGTGAGTACCTGCGACACGGTGAAGGTTTGAGAACTTTGTACTTTCTGATTAGTTTCAGATTTTGAATCGTATTACGTTCTATCGGATGATTTATATAGTAGAAAACTATATAAACCTTCTTTTATGGTTTTTAAGTGAGAGAGAAAGGAGAGAGAGAGAGAGAGAGAGAGAGAGAGAGAGAGAGAGAGAGAGAGAGAGAGAGAGAATTTGCTGTAGGACTAAGTCCATTTGCGTAGGGTTGTTCAAAAATATTTGCGAATATTTATTTTTTAAGCCACATACCTGTTCTCAAAGATCATGCCCTCCTGTACGGCTTGGTGGATGCGCTCAAGCTCCTCGATGTGGGGCTTGTACGCGTACACGCCGGCCTCGTACTCCTTCAGTCGTCGGAGCTGGTCTTCTAGCGAGCCCTGGGAAATATGGTTATTTATGTATTCAGATATTCACCTAGGAATTTGAGTTCATTTTTAAGTAAGTAAAATTACTATACATCATAAATTGTAATCTATTATTGAAATACCAGTCCAGCGATCTGGCCAAACACACCAGTGCCAGTAAATTCAATGTACTATACCCAAACAAGATTTCAAGTACGGGCGTGTCCAGCCTGCGCCTCTAACACGGTGAGTTAGACAGCCCAAAGAGCATCCATTTAAACTCGTACTGTCTGTCTGGTGTACTGCTTACGTTTTGGGACCCGGGTATGTCCTTAAACTACGTCCAACAATGAGAGGTAGGGCACAGGGTAGTACCAACACGCTTGAGTCTGGAGAAGTCCAACTGGAGTACTTACAGAAGACCACGGCCATAATAGGACTGCTACCTTTCAGGTATGTAGTGTTGTGTTCCTGATGATGAGTAAGGTTCCCAGAGTGCCAAACCCCCTTAAAGGCCGGCAACGCGCTTGTGACTCCCCTGGTGTTACGGGTGCCTATGGGCGACGGTAATTGCTTACCATCAGGCAATCCGTCTGTTCGTTTGCCACCTTTGTGATAAAAAAAGTAGTAGTAGTAACCTGCAGGCCCATGCCGATGGCGGTGACGGCGTCCATCTGGCGCTCGATCCAGGGCCCGACGGCGTTGGCCTTCTCGGCGAACTGCCGGCGCAGCGTCTCGTTGTTCTGCTGCTTGCGCAGCTCGGCGGCCAGCGTACCGTCGCGCTGCGGGACCAGCTGTCGCACGTCCGACCACTTGCGGTTCAGCTCCTGGAAATATGTACGAGTATAACGATCACATATGTTGAGAAGTGGGTGATGAAATGGATTGGTTAAGTAAAACCATTCATTGCTGAAGATGTGTTGTATTTTTGATATCAAGTATATAAGAGCGCTAACAAAACTAAACATACCGTATTTATAAGATATTATTGCTTACATGCTATATTATTCAACTATGTGTGTCACATTATGTTGCAGACAGTAACGTGAAGTTACTGTTAATACGTTAATTATGCATATACTACAACGACGACCGGTCTGGTCTAGTAGATGGTGACCCTGCCTATATGGTCCTGGCCCGGTACCGCGAACATCGAAGTACGTATATTTCGAGCATCTTTCTCTTTTACTCCAATTAAGGCATCATAAGAGTGACAAAGACAATCGTCCGAAATTTACGAATATCGTGTGTCGCGGTATCGCCGCTGGGTTCGAATCTCAGTCGGGGCATTTATTTGTGTGATTAGCACAGAGTCATGGTGTTTTCTATGTATTTAAGTATTTATATGTATCTATCTCTTATATATATCGTAACTAGTACCTGCAACACAAGCCTTACCGAGCTTACCGTAGGACTAGGTCGATTTGTCTAAGATTGTCCAGAAATATTTATTATTTATAACGTAACATTTAATTAACCCTAAATCTGACATCGTCAGGTCGACTTGATTTAATCGTAAATTTATTAAAAAAATATATTACGGAATGTACTTACGTGTGCGGTGAGAGTGGTGTAGGGGTTCTCGAGCCCGCCGGGGATCTGGTGTTGCTTGACGATGGACTCCACTTGGTGCACCAGATTCACTATCGCCTGTAACACGGAAATAATAAAATTTTAACTAGGAAACGCTTTTAATCTACCCCACTGATAGAAGAGGGTTGTTTTGTATCTCAAATAACATCGAAATCTGTGTGGTTTAGTTATTTTCATCCTCTGGGTCTAAGTAGACTATTAAGACACCGTAAAATGTACAAGGTACCGTCACCATATTTATATAACTTGCGTGGCGAAAAGTCGCCTCAACGGTTCCATTGCTCGCTGCGATGATGATCGCGGTTTGCGAGCGATTTCCGAACAAAATTACTCGTTGTTCGATAATTAACTCTCCAAACTCCAGAGATTGGATCGTCACGTTGCACCAGCGTAAACTACACGTTTACTATCCATACTTGATTGGCGATAGACTAATTTTTTCCATCGATATTTATCTTTGGTGTCCGTATTACCTGGTACTCCTTGTCAGCCTCGCCCAGTGTGGCCTTGAAGCGCGCGTGCGCGTCCATGAGGCCGGAGATTTCCTCGATGGTGTGCACGATGAACATGTCCACCAGGTCCTCGCGCGTGCCGTCCAGCCTGGACATGCCACATTCATTAGTTTGGGTAATAACAAAATCTTTTGAAAAGTGGATGAGAACTTTAGAAAGTTTGTAAAATTGCTTATTGTATGTAGAAAGAGATGTGTCATGACGCACCATGTGAGAAAATGTATTTTATATCCCCTTTTTTATACCACAAAGGTGGCAAACAAGCATGCGGCCCGCTTGATGGCAAGCAGTCACCGCAGCCTATGGACGTTTACAATACCGAGGCATTATTCACGCGTTGCCGACCCCGTAAAAACCTCTTTACACCATTTTTGAAGAACCCCATACTGTAGTCCTTTGGGATGACCTCCGCAGGAAGCTCATTCCACAACCTTTCCCTTCTATTTCCCAATTACTTATTTAGCGACTCGCGTCGACTGTGCTGACGCGAGCTGTAATAAGTTTCTTTCGTTTGACTGCTTGATAGCGTATAGAAGTTTTTTGATTAGCTTTAGTCGAACTCGCGTGTCAACAGGAGAAGACTACTAGGCTCCCCGTCTCCTTCATCAATATCTGAAGCAAGCGACCCAGCTTGCATGCGAGTTGACTGCTACTTTTCAGGTATGTAGTGTTGTGTTCCTGATGGTGAGTAAGGTTCCCAGAGCTCCAACCCCCCTTAAAGGCCGGCAACGCGCTTATGACTCCCCAGGTGTTGCGGGTGCCCATGGGCGACGGTAATTGCTTACCACCGGGCAATCCGTCGGCTCGTAAAAACAAGAGTAAGAGACAAGAGCCCGTACCAGTTGTTGAAGGGCGCCGCGCGCTTGGCGAACTCGAGGTGCAGCAGGTCGATCTGCTCCAGCACGCGCTCGGCGTCGTCCAGCGCCGCGCGCCGCCGCTGCGTGAGCGCGCCCAGCCGGTCCCACTGCGAGCAGATGCGCTGGCAGCGCGCGTTCACCGCCGCCACCTCGTGGTACTCCAGCGTGCTGCAACGGGCGCGCAACACTTAATACTGACTTTTATATCATAAAATACCTAATATTTTCTTCTGTTGCCGCGATAGTTACTCATGAAATAAAACAACTAAAACGAATTAAATCGCGTATACTAATTTAAAATTCATCCCGACGTTTCGAACCCTTTAGCAGCGTTCGTGGTCATCGGATGGACTGACTCAGCTACGCTACAGGGTTCGAAACATCGGGATGAAGTTTAAATTAGTATACGCGATTTAATCCGTTTTAGTTGTTTCATAAAATACCTCCCAACGATCTTTGATTCTAGAGAGAAAGATTAACCTTTTAACCGCCCAGCTGGCCCACTGGCAACCCACGAAGCGGCATAAATATCGCGTTTGGGTTAAAAATCCATGGTTGAAATGCCGACCCGACTTCAATAATAGGATAAATATCAACCGTCATTTAATATGTAAGTGTGTCGTAAGTATTATTTATTTGTCAATATTTTTGATCGTTGTTGAAAAGTTATCATTATTAAAGTATTTTTTTTTGAATTTTGCCTACAAGCTTAGAAAAAATTCTAAGGTTAACACATATCTACACCTTACCCTATATACATAACATTTATTTCTCCATTATTATTATTATGAAGTAGACATTGAAATTTCAACCTTAATTTCATAAAAGTAGGGTTATTATTTACTTGAGTTCCTGCGCAATGGCAGCGATCTGCTCTACGCGGTCCTGGTGCGCGGCGAGGTCGGACTCGAACGCCTCGTGCTTCTTCTTCAGAGCCTTGATGTCCTGCAGCTTGCACTGCCTGAAGTCCTGAGATTGGAGCATCTCCTCCTTGCCTGAAAACGGACATTTAGGTTTAATATAAACACATTTTTATTCCTAACCTGCGATCATAAAACACTGGAGGAAGGAAACCACCTAACCCACCCCTTTGCTCTAAAATCGCTATATATAGCGTTTCGTTATGGGGGATGCCTATGTCCAGCAGTAGACATCTGTGGATTATAGGCGATGACGATAGATGATAATCAATTAACCACATGCCTGATTGCACGTGTTACCGACAATTTGTATTATCCTTTTAAAATCCATTTAGGATGAATTGGTTTACTAACTACTACAAATAGGACGTTGGGCCTTTGATTTGAAGTTGGAATTGTTTAATTAATTTATTACTTAATAACTACTAATTGTGTTTTGATATACTGTTAACACAATGTTTATAATTTGTCATTTTAAGACTCCCAGTTTTCAGATTGCCTGTTATATTTCTTTTTACCTCATTATTGCGCGTATTCTATTTATTACATTTATTTTCTATATTTTATGCATCATTTGTAAACAAACATTTTTTTCTTCCGCAAACCTACCTCGTCCTACAGCAAGTTCAATAAGGTTTGTGTTATGTTATGAGTATAGACAACAATACTCGTAACCTGGTCGTAACTATATACATATAGATAACGTTCATAGAACAGTAAAAAATATTCGTGATAAACATACAAATAAATGCCCTTGCCAGGATTCGAACCCGGGATCTCTTGCATCAAAAGCAAGGTAGGCTAGGAGGCCGTAAAACATTTGTATGTTGTATAAGAAAATGTTTACATGCAACTGTTTCATGTTCTATTTAGTAATTGCACCGCTGACCTAGTTGGCAGCCGCGGCTCAGACATGGTTAAACTAGAATGCGGACAATAATACGGCTGATTGCAACATCAACAGAGACAATGGAAACGGTTGTCAAATTTACAATGTGTTCCAATTAAAACAAATATTAAATATTCTTTTTATCCGACTGCGGAAAGAGGATTATGTTTCAAGTGTATTATTCATTGGCATGCCTTTATATAGATTTCTAAATTAGACATGTCATGGTTTAGATTATTCTGGGAGTAAACCCTGTCTCCAATATATATTTTATTTATAAAACACATTAAAATTACAAAATAGATCGATATCGTGGATTTAGGCGCTGAGATTCCGCAGTAGTTTTTGAATTTCCTTCATTGCGTAAATATGGAATAAGTGAAGTTGGTATGTAGTAACGTACTAGTAGAGACAGTAGCTTCTCTAGTCTGTACGCACCACTACACATTTTAAAGTCCGTAGTGGTGGTGGAAGTGCCACTTTTCGGAAATACGTGTGTGACTATAAAATCCTATTATCACCTCTTGATTTCACTAACTAGGCACCAAGCCTTTTATTTACTATCAATCGTAAGAGACGTCCACTGCTGGACATAACCCTCCCGAAATTCAGAGGGGATCAGTTGCCATAGTTGCCACGTTTGGCTGGCATTGGCGACTCGCCTTTAGCTGTGCTCAAGAAAAAACAATAATAAATCTTCGTTGTACCTCTGGTCCAGTCCTCGTGGATGTCGGCTTTGTGCTTGAACTTCTGCGCGAGGTACTCAAGACGCTCAAGGCGCATCATCTCGCTCAGCAGCCATTCCTCGAACGCCTTCTCGGCGATCTCTAAGCCCTTCCATGCTCCGGCGATGTCCTGTCAGTCAAATTAGTTGAATTGTAAAGGTTTATAAAAGAAAACGGGTTTTCGGAACATATTCAAAGTTAAAAGCCCACTAATCTACTTAATTCCTAATTGTTCTAATAGGTATATTCTTTATTATTATAGTCACATGTCTACAAACCAAAACTGTAGGTATCAGTAGCGGCGCGTCAATTTATACCTTAGACAAGCCGGAAAGCCTGAATTATTGTGACAATATTTTTCTTAATGGAAAACTGCTCTACTATCTGAAAGTTAGTCAAGCCGGCAGGAATCGAGTTCTAAGGACGCACAGCCACTGGTAGGTATAGTTATGGAGTTGCCAAGTACGATATCTATTTCTTATGGAGATCATTCTAAAGAGTGCGCTTGTGAGAAACTATCCAACTCTTTTAATTCGAAAGTGGCAATGAAAAGGTAAGCAAAAGGTACAGTTCGCTCTAACATTTCTGACTGTACCATTGTAACAGTAGAAATAAGTAGTGACGCTATGTCGATCTCGACAGCATAATTTACCTGCCTCGACTATGTAATAAAAGAGGTAAGTTCTAGTAATGTGCCCCGTGTAGATTGTATAATAACAGAGATAAGTACTTACGGAAACCATCTTGCCTTCAGTCGGCATGTAGGCGGGGCGGTTGCTGAGGCGCAGCTTGGTCTGCAGCGTGTTGAAGTTGGTCTCGAGCTTGGCTTTCTGCTCGACGCGTGGCGGCTTGTGCTTACGCCTGTCAACAAGGACGTACGATTGAAACTAGACTGTATTCGTAAAGGAATAAAGAATAATTTGGAAGTAGCTAACAAAATAGTAGTCTTTAAGATTTCAATTCGTCATTTCAACTGAGGAGCCTTTTTAACATTACTTAACGGTTTTTTACCTCCTCCTAACTGGTATGATAGTAAGTAAGGTAGGTAGATAACCATTATACTGTCAATCACAATGTAGTTAATTTACCTGTAAGTACGGTAGTCCTCCAGTTTCTTCTGGCAGCCGGCGAGCGAGTTGTCCGTCTGACGGCTGTTCAACCACGGCATGGTGCGGCGGATCCATTCCAGAAGCTACGGATTAAAAAAAAAATCACCGATACGAACGTTGTGATATTGTATATTTTGAAATATTTGAAAAAAAAAATATATACCGGCTTGCTCAAAGAAATTGCTACAGAGTATTAATATTTATGATCGCATTGAATCAATACATACATTTCGAATGTACAGGCCGAATTTAAAAGTAACAATACTCTATTTTAAAATGTTTAGGTGCAGTCAAGGGCGTTCATTATGACCTTAACCCATTAGTAATCAGTATACCTAGATATTTTTCTAGCACGAACGATTTCTTGTAAGTGATTGACAAAATAAAAACATCGACAGTCCTGTTATCGATAAGTACCCCTTCAATTTCCATACAGGTAATACAAAGACAAATATGGGGTAATAGGGTTAAAAATAACTAACAATAATAAAAGTCAATTTATTTATATTTAAATACCTACTTCAGAAAACAATTTGGAACTATTCATTGCAAATTATAAACGTAAATTGGATCAAAAGTATACGGATTACGTTTAATTTGTTCAAGATCGGTGACACGCGGCGTCTAGGTAGGTAGCCGATATAAGACTGTGTGTACATCTTGAAGTTGAAGTAGTATGTACTTATCGATAGCAGGATTGTCGATATTTTTATTGTGGCAAGCACAAAACAAATGCCGTTCCTGCTAGAAAAATATCTAGGTATAGTAATCAGGTTTAAAAATGTATACATATAATAATAATCCATTCCTTCTCATTGACCCTAACACTTTTTTAATTTGTTGGTTGTAGTTATTGTTCAAGGAGATAGTTAAATGGATACTTACGTCACTGGCAAGACGTTCGTACTCTTCCATCAAGCGTTCGTTCTCTTGGTTGACTTTGAGAACCTTGCAGATGCGGTTCGCGGCCGTCTCAGCCTGCAATTTTTCAAAATAATTTTTAGTATCGTATTATATTAGGTATTATAGTCTTTTAAAGAGTTGCTCTATTTTGGATAATGAAACAAGTCTCACAATTTAATAGTGTCAAACAGGCAAAACAAACTCGGAAATTGCTATTATAATTTTTATTTAAAAATTTACAAATTAATATTAGTCACGTGATTATCCGGGTACCCAGTCAAGATGTCAATCGATTGTAGAAACGAAATCGAAACAATAACAAGATAATGTATTAGTCCTGAGATGCCACGGAAGACCGAAGAGACGGCAGCTATTCTAGTTCAGCGTATCAGTCTCACGATTCATAGAAGAAAAATGCTGCTCTTCGGTACCATGCCGTAGGGGCTTTTTTTAGATTTATGTTCGAAATAATTAAACGTTTTTCTAAGTATTTACTTGTTTTTGAATAAAATTGTTCCATTATTATGTAAGAATTACATTGTCAGTCTAAACGACAATTCACGTAATCTTTTCTATACATTGTTTTTCGTTACAGATGCGTTTCTACGATCGATTGGCCTCTGGGCTAGGTTCCCAGGGGTTCATAAAATTGGGAATTGATACTTTTTAAATATATGTATTACAAAGTTAATGAGACAAACCTTCTGCGCGCCAGAGAAGCAATGGTAGTAGGACGAGACGTAGGTCATGACCGCGCGCTCGTCCGGCATGGCGGTGTTCTGCAGATCTGGCGTAGCACGCGCGCACAAGGGTTAGTTTCATGCGATGCGATCGGAATTAGCACTTTAACTGCTTGGAAATAATGGCTGAAATGCCTTGGCTGAAGTTCGATTATGGACATTAAAGCGTAATATTTTTTTATAGAAGCTTGTTTAACAATTTATAAGCTTTTTAAACAGATTTTAAGCGGGATTTATTGGAGTTGTTACTTGTAAAAACGATTCAGTGAAATGTTAAATGTCTATCTGGTGCTTGCTAATCAAGTACTCGCACGTTTAGACATGTTAAGGTACTGTGCTGACAGCTTTTATTTAAACTTAATTTTTATTTAGATGTTGTATCATTACAATAACATTTACAAATATTCCAAACATCGTATTCATAGTAAATAGGTATTAATATAATAAATAAATAAATATTACAGGACATCCTTATACAAATTGACTGAACACCAAAGTAAGCTTCAGAAGGATTTGGGTATTCAGTCAACGATATATAGAATATACAAGAATAAAAATAAATAGAGAACACCCTTGGGAACAAATATCTGTGCCCATCACACAAATAAATGACCTTACTGGGATTGAACCCTGGACCGTCGACTTCATAGGTCACTCACTAGGCCAGACCTGTCATCAATATCGTAGGTATTAATTTTAATAAATCGTAAATGCTCCTCATTAAGTTTTTTAGCGTTTGGAAATTATATCATAACATAAGGTATTTGATTTGAAAGCACCATAAAACTCGTAAATAATAAAGATGTACAAAACCAATAAAATAAGTCCATAATCGTAAGCTAAGGTTTTTTTAAGCAGTTAAAGTGTGCCAATACAATTGTTTCAACAAGCCGCGTCAATGTCAGCCGTGCGTCGAAACAAAAGCATTCACAGCTTCATTAATAACAAAGCTCAGTCATTATTACACATAACACGATATTCAATACATCAAACATTGTTGGAACAGGATAAACAAAGGATTGTTTTTTTTATTTGCTCCGAGATAAGGAAGTTGTGGCGACTTGTTGTAAAACCTTCCTGTTTAGTCATTACGATAGATAACTGCCATAGTAGGTTCGGAATTCTTTACAACATTTGTTGCCACGGGCCTTCCTTTCTCTGGTTTATATTAACAACACTGAATTATGAAGACATTTTATTAAATCAATTCATGGACCATCAAGTATCTTCGTCGACATTTAAAACCATATGGATCAACCGTCATTTAAAACCATATGGATGGCCTAGAAATAACACATTACCTGACTTGATTCACATTTTTATCGAACCAAATGCCTCAAGACATCACTAACCGCAAATGGTCGCAATGGTTGATAATAATGAGTCACAGCAGAGAGAAACCCTGTTTACTTAACCTAAAGCGTCTCCTAACTGTTCCAAACAATAGTGATTCATGCTATAAGTGACACACAAAGGCGTTAAGGGTTTCAAACTGGGGTAGCAGCTTTTTGTACCTGCTGCGCGCCTTGGAAGGCGTGGTAGTAACATGACACATAGGTCATTATGGCGCGCTCGTCCGGTTTTGGTGTGTTAATAAGGTCTGTAATACCCAATTCGAGTTAATTGTCCGTTGCATTAAATGGGAAAATTGCAGTCGCCTCTTAGCTTGTCGAACCATATTTTCAGATTAGGTAGTAATAAAGAGCCTCATTTTATAATTCTAATTGGCTCTTGTTCATTTGTTGTGGTTTCTGTGACGACACAACGATACAAGTTTGCACCTGTTTTATTACCATATATACTAATCTTTATCTTTTCAGCCACAGCACAAAAAAAGTATATTCTCTTGTAAAAAGCACTATTCATTTCAAGTGACATGATCTTAATTTTTGGCTTAGTTGATTATAAATATGACAAATAAGCCTTCTTATATGACGCATATCTTACGAAGTAACAGTAACGACAAACGAATACTTAATAAGCTTTACTTTTGTTATAAAGGGGTTAAGTCAACTCACCATCAGGGTCCAACATGCGCGGGATGTCGAGGTACTTCTCAGCGACATCGAACGCGGTGTTGAGGTTCTCGAGCGGGTTGTCCTTGGACAGTTTGCTGTAGTCGATCAGGTCGGGCCTGTGACGATGGATCAGCGCGCAGAACGCCAGGCCGTCCTTGAAGGACAGGTGGAAGTTCTGCACGTTCACGTTCTTGTACGGGGCTGTCTTGCGTTGGCACCATAAGAGGAGACCTTCCTGTAATTGCGGAGTTTTTTTTGCTTAGTATCAAACAGATAAAACAAATATAATGGAATAGCTTGTGACAACACTGAGAGTGTTAAACGATGACTCCTCCAGTATTGCGACAACTTTTTTTTTGCGCAAATAGCTAGTCGTACTAGTGGATTGACGAATTGGTATTGGTGGTCAGCCGTACATCCATAATTTACAGAACATTTATTCTAAGCACCTAGGTTAGGTAACGCCTAATGTTACTTGTACTAAATTGGCTTCAAAATTACAACATAGTCATTTGTTAAAAGCTGATAGGGAAAGATACACACTTATGTCTCAAGTTTTATCATTACCTACCCAGTTGGTTGTGCAAAATCTGTCTTCAGAATGTTCCTATATAGAAGATGGAATCCGTTATCCATCTCACTGTTAGAATGATTTTGGCGACCTTCGGGGGAACGTACCTTGGCGGTCATTTCTTCGACTGAGATGTCCTGGATGGCGAATCGCAGGATAATGGTCCAGATCATACCCAGCGTCATCTTCAAGTTACCATCGACGATTTCTTCAGCACCGATAGACACCAATTTTACGCCTGAAATATTACATTTGACATTTTAATTTTAACACCAGAAATCATCTTTATTAACGATTGCATTAACTTTGCAGCGGTATAGCGCAATACTATATTATTATCTATTTATTTAACGTAATAACAAAATAGACATCTCGGACTTAATTGTTTAAAGCATTCAATTCAAGAATGACAGCTAAAACCTTAATTAAAATCGTAGTAATTTTATACAGAAGCATAGTTCGAACATTAACTTTATTTTAATTAATTCTGTTTATTTTCCGCTTACCCGATTATTACGTAGAAATCCTACATTTGCTGCTGCATTTCGATATGACGCTGAGTGTCTCATAAAATTATAGGTAACCATACTAATTGAAAGAACTTTTTCGTGGAATATAGTAGGTATCTTCTGGTGTTGTTCAATTAGTCAGCTTAAATTATATTCCCTAAAACCACTTTCGTGGATATATGCATTAAAAGTATCAAAATAATGATTTATGGCGTGTGGCTTCTTTAGCGACCTAATCATTCGATCTAAAGGGGACACTATGTCTCATTGGCATGAGGTTCGGTTTCCTTACAAAGTTATCCTACACCAAAAAGTAAGAGTTAAATAGAAAATGATCTTTCCTAGATAAGTTTCGAGAAACTTAAGAGGTGCTAACCCTCTACCTTTAGGATTGAAAGTCGCACCTTTTACCGCCAACGGGTGTTATATTATATTAGATCTAAGGAAATTCGGAATACGATTTTTTTTAATGGACGATCGAGAGAGGCGTGGACGCTCGTCTCCATAACACCTTATAGGACGGGGATGGACATCAATACCTGGATGGATACCCGACGGAAGACCAGCGCTGGCTACTCGGGCTAGCATCATGCTGAGTCGGGACCATTTCGAGGCAGTTTTGTCAAATAATTATTAGTTTTTTTCTTTTGTAAATTGCCTTGAATAAATGTTTTCTATAGATAAAATACTGACGTACCTTTGGAAGCGATGAAGTCCAGCGCCTTGTTGACATTGGCGATCTTGTGGAACCTCATCTTGCCGCGGTCGGGCTTGGGCAGGGTCTCGCCGGAGATCACCTCCAGCAGCAGCATCAGCTTCAAGCCATTGCGGAAGTCGTCCTCGATGTTCTCGATGCCGGTGCCGGCTTTGCGGAGGTGGCTGTTGCACCATGCTGTGAAGGTCTAAGAGAAAAAAAGAAATGTTAATCTCAAGAATAATCTGCCTACTGATTAGGCGTTGGGATAAATTTCATGAACCCAGCGCCTCGTCGAAAGGATCATGATTAGGTATAATTTAATTAACGAACAATTCTATTTAATTTAATTAAATTTTAATGCAGGCGTCAATAGGCTACTACGGTGACTGTTACGGTGGCTTGTATGCTTGTTTCTCGTCGTAGTATTAAACAAAAAACAAACCTAGCCTAAACAGTATTATTCAGGATAATTCCAGTTTCAGGAAAAAATACATGATGCCAAATTACGAATTAGGTATGACAAATTGATGAGTTATCAGAAGCGAAAGTATGCAACGCGACAAGATCCCGTTAAATACCTATGATCCCAAGAATATGTATTAAATCATAAACCTGTAATGATAATATATAAGTATGGTTCATAAGTGTCACACCGTAAACTGCCGTCTTTGCAGTTCAAAAGATTAACGAGCCGGACGATGAATGGAACAACATTTGTTTGTTTACAACCGTTATCGCGAGATGCCCCGAGGAATGCAATCTGTTGGTAGCCATCACCCTGTTATCACTCAGTTATCTCGGCCAACGTGAGTTCTAATCACTTCTAATCACCCGTAATGTCAGATTCCCGCGTACATGTAACTTAAATTAGGTACTTTTTGTCCGTTGGGAAAACCATTCAATTCGGTAGTAGGTACCTAAAATGTCGGGTCCTTTAGTTCAGATAATGTATTTTTTTGAATTTATACATTTTTTTATTTAATTACAGTACTTCTACGATTGTAATCAAATATAAGGAATTAGTACAAAACTGGCTTAGTCACAAGATTTGATATACAAACAAGCAAACATTAGGAGTTGATAAAAGCTAAAACCAATTAAAATTGATCCCAATTGACAACTATTAGATGCGTCGTCGTTGGCCAGTTATTAAATAGAATAGTCAAACATTTTTTTTATTGAACCAATTAAACGGTGAAACTAAATAAAAAAAGCAAATTCAAAAAGTCATAAAGCGAATGTCAAATTTGTTACCATCTCCTGCATTTTTAAAACAAAATCCGTAAACCGGAAGTAATTATTTGAAATCATTCCTAAAAGCTATGGGCCATAGAAAACAAATGAAGGACATACAAGGGGCGTTAATCAATACTGCAAGCCTGTTTAATAATTCTTATTCAGAGCATCGCCTACCACAAACCAGTATAAATAAGATCTCCGACTACGCATACTCATTATACATCTCAAAGTCATCCTTCCGTTGGTTTGAATGTATTCAGTACTTAAGGGTTGTAAACAGCAGGCCAGTTGCATCAGGTAGGGGCGAGGGTCCGACCCTCGGGTTTTCCAATTTGGCGTTCTATTCAAAAAGACCCGGGGGTACCCAAACGTTGAGGACATACGACTATTTCCACGTGCGAAATTCGTTTGCGATTATTAGCGCACGAATACTTCATTATGTCTGTACGGGCCAGACTAACTTTGTATTACCTACCTATACGTCAAGTACAGATAATGTAAGAAAAGTGAAGTTATTTTAGTCACGCACATGCAGAAATTTTTGATCTTTTGTAATTTAAGACTGGATTGTTTTTTTTTTTTATTTTGCAATGAAAATGGTCGTAAGATACCAGAATATATTTTGTATAGTAAGTATGTTTTATGGGTGAAAAAGTAGCAGATATGATATTTGTGAAAAATACTGAAATTTTCATATGAACTTCGATCAAAATTATTGTAAATAATGGTAAATAAGACTCGAATGCTATAATTCATGTCAAAATTTGTATTTGAACTACAAATGGGGCAATCGGTTGTCTGAAAATACATATGCTGCAATTATAATTTGATATAGTTTTTGCAAACTAAGGGCGTTTTATACTCACTTCTAAACAACATAGCGTGTATTTACAAGCCCATTGAATTTGATATCAAATGAATTGCATCGATGATTGTTGATTACATCAGCAAGTCTGAAGTTAATCATAAAAGTCATGCTAATATTAAAGTACAGGAAGGAAAATGAGTAGTTAGGACTTTTTATGTATTTGTAATTATTAAGTAATTTCAAAATGGCTGCCTGCTGTGCCTACGTAAAAGCGATTTGTTCCGGAGATGGTCCCAAGGTCGCCGGTCGGTTCTGATCAATTGAATTCAGAGCATTCGATCAGTGGTACCAGATCGAACCTTTTAGTACGGATTTCGTACCTTTTTCAGCATTATGCGTACTAAAATATAAGTTTACACTACTACTTACCATAAAATTGATTTCGTACGCTTTAACGTTTCTTTTAGAATATTGCACGCCGATTATGCATGTTGTAAAAAACGTGCAATAATGATTTTTAAGCTACATACAAATACACATTTAATTTATCTGGGTCATATAGACCCAACCTTGTAAGTTTTCTTCTCACGAAATATAACCAGTATATGAACATGGAATTTCTATTAACAGAAATATTTATATTCATATCCTAGACGCGGCATTGCAAAGCCGTCGTCACCTAGGCTAGCTAGGATACGAGTAGGTAATCGTTTCCCGGTATGCCTTTAAAGTGCATTAGATGTGTAACGGCAACATAAATCAGGCGGCTCTCGATAATTAGCCTCCCACGGCAAGGGATTGAGTCATGTGTTCAACAAAGACAAACAACCAACACCTGGTTAGGTACACACACATTGATTTCGCGGCTAATTGAAACATTCAATACAAAAATTAAATAAGATACCTTTTGTGTTGCTATAAAGGAATGTTAAATCCGCAAAAAAATCTACCTGGAACATTAAATAGTTTATACTTCGGTATAGTTCATTTGAATTTCAATTCTAATGCTATAAAATAGGTTCGACTTTCTGTTAAACTTGATTATTTAGAATGCAACAAGTTGATAGATGGCGGTGCGATTGCTGAGGATAGCAGAAATGCTAGTACTGCGGAACATCGCACACTGCATTCCGGTACTGATGACAATCAAGCGATAGCCAACCTTTGGTGGTATGCAAAAGGGTATACTGACCGCCAGCTAATCGTGGTTTTGCACTTTATGATTCATCATGCACCGCCACTTGGCAAGAGATATTAAATAAAAATACCTTTATTACATAGTCGCATACGTTGCACATGCATCATCCGATTAACGGGTCGCCGCGGACCAGTCACGATATTTAAGAAAACTGACGGAATTTCAGGTTAAAGCAATACGTTGCGGTCTGAACGAGAAAGCTGTGAATACAAAAAAGGTCACGTTGAATACGGTATCGTTATTTATGACATGCGTCCAAAATGCTGATTTACAACATTATAAAAGTCCATCGTAAACGGGACAATAAAGCGAGTGCAGTGTAGCATTTTATTGTTGTCCAGGTTGACAGCGGACAAATATAAAGCAAAGTTGAACTAGTTCTGAAATACTGCGGTGTCGTAGAAATATTCAGCGGCCTCGCGATAGAAGATGTCCCTGAGACAAAACACGGCGTGACCCAGAATGTGAAAATAATCCAGCATCACCTTGCAGCGCGCACCACGGCCAGCGCTAATCTAAAATAAGGCACGCAGGTGTAGACAGGCGAATGCGGCTTAGAATAAAAAACATACGTCTCTACTGGACTGTGGACATGTTGTCAACAGCTAACAATGAAAGGTTGATGCTAAATAACAGAGCAAAATATGAGAGGGCGAACCGTGCGATTCTAGGTCGGGCTTGGATTGTTTAAATAGACAAATGGCATTGCTTTCTTTTCACGTAGACGGGAACAATCGAAGATCTATTGATCAGAGAGTGAAACTCGTATTAAACGTGTAACTAGTAAGTGTGACGTCGATCATCAAATTGGCATACGTCGGTCGCAATTGTTTATTATTGAGCTGAATGAGATCGGGTGACCTGCCCGTGCATTAAGATCGTAACATACGGATCCATTGTCTACATTTATGTTTTATTTCAATTACGATTCGTTTTATCGACAAAATAAAGTCGAAGCAGCATTGACGGTTGTAATTGAAACCATTTTGTATATGGCTGGTGTAGCGATATTTCAAGGTGACGATAAGAGACTGAATTCCATCGCTATTAACGTGGTAACGCAGTTAGTGTAAAGGATGACTCACGTTAGACCGTCGCGTTTCCGCTCCGAGGGATCCGTTGTATGGAAAGAGTCACGTGACCACCGAGCCGCCCGATCCACTCGACTCGGGCACGGGGCGGACGTGCGACGGCCGTTACAGCTATGTTCAAAGGGCTGGGCTCGGCCCGGTGATGTGAGGGCGACGGGATGTCGACAGGATGTCGACGGGCGTGCGACGGTCGCCTAGTCGCAAAAAATGGCTCGGATGGAACGGTATATATTGGCCGGACTACGGAGGTTGCAAAATGTCATCCATTTGTTTGCTAAATATGAGGGGATAAATAATTCTTTCTTTAGTCGGGTTATATTACTGGTGCAGAGACGAGGAATTAACAAAGAGTGCTGATTGACACATTTCTTTAAAAATAATCAAAGAATAAATATTCTTTAATCATAAATAAAAGAACCGAATATTTAGGCAAAGGGCTCATAATTTATATTTTTTATTTCAAAACCTCATTTAACATATAACATAAATATTTATCACAAAAAATAAATATATAAACTAAATTTAAAAAATATAATACTAAAAATCAAAGTTCGATGTAGGCCCTAGTGGTATGGTAGGGCTTAGGTACAGGTATAGTATATGAATTTTCTTAAATACCAAATGTAAAATTCAACAAATAATTTAATCCCCTCTTATGCCCTTTCTTAACTAACTTAATGGACTAATCCGCCTGTTAACATAACCATGTGTCTACATAACCATATAACTATAAACCTGTATGAAGATAATTCGACGAATTCCTCAATAACAATTAACAGTCTTTATTATTTAGTGTTCTGTGTTTGAATAGTCTGAATTGAAATCACCAAAGAGGTTTTTCATGTATCGGAATATACGTCAAAAATATGTGCGTTACAAAATGTCACAAATCGTTTTCTGAAATATGGAAACCCAACCGACATTATATTTAGCCGTCTTAATGTGGCACCTGTAGATGTTCATCAATGTTGCCAGAAAGATAAATAATGATAGTTTGTATATATTACCAGCTTTTGTGCTTTGGATAGAAAAAAAAATACTAATTATTACTAATTAGTAATTATTGCGAAATAAAGCGCCCTGTGCAAACTATAGGTAGTATTATCTCATACATTATTTCGGATCACGGTAAAATTTGCCGCGACCAAGTATTAGCAGTATGCGAGCACATTTATGTTCCGTTGTTTATCCCTTTATTTTTCAGGCTAATTTTCACACCAACTACTAAAATAAAACAAATTAAATATATGTAATTTTTATTCATTTTTAGATACTATTACTATCTACAAAGAACCTAGGCGCGCATACGCGCAACGTCTCAACTGGTAAAGGAACACACTACACCAGTAAAGGCGTGTCTGGCGTCCAAATGGTATATTATAGGGTATACGGTGGGTATTTTAGGTACAAAGGAAAATAAGCTTATAAGCATAGTTTTTAGCATCCAAAGTATCCAAATATCTCAGTACAGATATTTGTATTTAGGCACTGGTCCCACCGCGAGCTAGTAAGCTATGAGCTATCAGCTATTTCAAGGGACAAAAGATAAATCTCGTGTAAATAAGTGACATATTTATATGTCATAGCCGGGCGATCGTAGTTCATTACCAGGCAATGAGATATAAATAGATCTCTCTTTTATTTACACGGGAGCAATTATCTTTTGTCCCTTGAAATAGCTGATAGCTCATGGCTTACTAGCTTGCGGTGGGACCAGTGCCTAGAAGGAAGGATTGGCGAGCTATATTTGGCTGCTATCTATATGATATTAGTTGTAATAAAATGAACGGTACTTAAGACTTGAATATATTTGTTACTTAGGGCCAATTTTTCAATTGTCAGATAAGCACATATCTGACAGATACCCATAGAGTTATTCGTCGAATAAGGCTTAACTGACGATTGAAAAATCGGCCCTTAGTGACTTAAAGTTAAAATTACTCCTTTCCCACCTCTGAGAAATAAAACAACACGAAAGCACAATTTATTTCTTTGACTGATAGTAGGCTACTACTTACACGTAAAAGCTGCTGAAAACATAGCGTCAAGTCTATCTGAGTAGAATTACAAACATCAAAAAAATTTTAGTAAACAAATTAAATTAAACAATAATAACTTTTTAAATATTGTATACATCAGCCAAGAAGGCTCGAGTTGACGTGTGATAAAATCCTAATCCAGAACTTTATTATATTTTTGACTAATGCCCCCGTTGATACAGTAAATGCTCCGTAGTCTCAGCGCTACTGTCCAGTTGGTTGAAGCTTGGAACTTCTCTCGACGTACGTCATATATGAAATTAAAATAAATTACGTTATGATAATGATACTGATTATTTAACACGTAGACTGCGAAGAGCATCACGGGTGCAATATGTGGCCATGAGCATCATTATTGTGATCAAGTCACCTTCCCTGTGTTGCCATCGGCATCACGGGTGGGATCACTTTGTCTTCTCTGTGTGGCCATGAGCATCATTGGTGGGATCAAAAGCTTATGTTTTTGGGTATTTGGGCATGGGATTAATGCTGTAATTTAGTACAATCAGCATCAATAGTAGCATATAAAATAAAACGCACCAATATCTAAGATCTGCCATCCTGTGTATTTTTTACAAATGACATTTTTTACAGTTCGCGTTTCAAAGTTTATATCGCATTTTATTCGTCACAAGAAATTAAGAAACGATAGATTCGTTTGGTGCGCTGTTTCATGCGCTAATTGATGCTGACTTTACGGCGGGCAGCCAACGTGTGAACCTTTTGAAAGACCTTCCTCTTGTGTCAAAACGTGTCAAGTACGCCAACGTCTCGTCTCGACGAATTCAAGCCTTATAAGTCAGCAGCAAAATAGCTTTGGCAGTGTCCGCTCTAGCCACTCTAGATGTCGGTGGCGTGGCAGGCACGACATTACTCGACCACTTTAAGTTAAGACGGTTAAAATATTTTTGTATCAATAACAGAAATGTGAGTGGCGACTCTCAAGATGACACAAGTCCTATTTGGGGGAGGCTCTGTCCAGCAGTGGACGAGTTACGGCCGATGCAATGATGAATTAAAATTAGAAATATGATATTTTATGACAACGTCCTCAATCCAGACAAAGTAGATTCTTAGTCAGTGACGCTTTTGCAAAGCCACTCGTAATAGTGCTCAATATGAGCGATATAAACTACCTTCTGCTTGCAGTACACTGTGCGTAGAATTAGTATAAAATTATCATGTGGTCAAATTAACCTACTAACTTAAGATACCTAAACATGCATTTGCCTCTCTTATTTATACATACTGTACATCAACTTATAATATTCTAAAATCCTCAAATTAACGTATGAACTTTATATATATATACATACTTAACTATGCATAACACCATTTCTATCGGCTTGCCTACCTACCTTAGTTAACCTGCCTACTTATATATTAAACCGGCCAAATACTAGTAAGAACTTGAAAGGTTCGCAACATTATAGAGCCTAATATTTTACTCAGTATAAGTAGGTATTCGTTAACATAGAGGTAAGTAAAATACATTATCTGTGAACATTTTATATAATACAGCCTGGTGACCTATAGACTAACGGACGGACTGACGGACAGACGGACAGACAGATGGATGGACAGACGGACAGATGAACAGACGGAGAGATAGACAGACGGACAGACGGATAGATGAACAGACGGACAGACGGAGAGATAGACAGACAGACAGACAGACAGACAGACAGACAGACAGACAGACAGACAGACGGAGAGATAGACAGACGGAGAGATAGACGGACAGACGAACAGACGGAGAGATGGAGAGATAGACAGACGGACAGACGTACAGACAGGGGAGTCTTAGTAATAGTAATCGGACCCGGAACACTTTTAGGGTTGGAAAACCTCTATTCTCTATGTTCTCATCTTGCTAACGGCGAGAACTTGCCCAGACTGACCTCGTAGCCAGGATTATACACCAACAGCTGCCTTAATACAAGTACGCGCGCACAACACACCGACGAATGAGGCTTGTCAGAAGACTCAGAACACAAATAAATGACGTTACTAGGATTTGAACCCAGGACCATCGGCTTCATAAGCAGGATCACTATCCATTAGGCCAGACCTATCGTCAATTGTCTTGAATATTTATTAATGTTATAAACGAACGGATGCACTGTGGAGTAATCAGCACGGATTTAACCAACAATTCATTCAATTAATTATACAACATACAACAACAACTTATATTTACTTACTATCACTCGTCCGCACTAAGATTAGATACCTGACCCTTCCTACTCTTTTTTCTTAGCCTAGTTTATGTCCAGCTGCCGGGACAGGCCTCCTCTCTTTAGTGCGTGTTCCCATCAGTCGCTAAAAACATATAGGTCAGCCCGCCATTTCTTCTTTAGTCTGTCTGTACCTCGGCTAAATTGGGGGTACACTCTATTAAAAAATCCTCAACATAACCTACGTACTCAATGATAATGACTACTAGGTAAATTAAATAACTGTTAAAGGCATCTACAGATCCTACAAGCTTACTTATGTATCACTGATACTTAATGTAGATGTACATGTAGTGTAGGGACGCCTGGCCGGACTCAGGCGGGCTGTCGATAGCTTGTTGCAATCATTCAGCCATACACCTATAACATTAATAATATTATACAACAAAAATTGCAAGTAATTTGCAGTAAACCTTTATTAATATTACTAATGAGACATGGACCCGTATGTCCTTAAACTGCGTCGATGCCCACCGGTATGAGCAGTAGCGACCCGCGTCTACAGTGTATTTTACTGCGATTCCCAACTTGCCTACCAAGCGCGGCGAATACGGCAACACCGAAGTTAAGGCCTTTGTCCAACAGTAGATGGCTCAAGGCTGATGATGATGACTTATGGAAGTCAATGTTTCTTACAAGAAAACACTAGTGGGATAAGAAGTACCAAACACTGCGGAGAACATCGTTAGTAAAATCTGATTTTATTCGCAACTAACCACCTTTGCTCGGGAAAGTATATAATATATTGTAAATACATTACAAACGTACGCCCCAAATCGCTGTGTAAGTACCCATTATTTAGGCAACTACAAACCTTATGTAGTACCACAGTAAGTACCTAGTACTGCGGAAAACGTCATTACACAAATAATAATTTATTGGTAGGTACTAGCAACCTCTTCTGCCTTCGCACGGGTAAGTGGTTATAGTATCAACCATATATCGGAAGATGCGGCGTGGGCAGAATCCCACAAGGTGCACTGGCGACCTGGTAAAGACAGAATGAATCTACTGATGCGGGTGGCGGTTATTGTGAGTTGCTTTGGGAGAGGCCCATGTTCAGCAGTGGACGTCCTTCGGTACGGTTCGGTACTAGAATGATTGATAAGATGATGAATAGAGCTATCTCAGGACCATACATGGATGACAGTAAAAGTAGGTACCTACATACGTACATTCTAACTGCTAACAGGCAGAAAAAAAGACGGACAGAAGGACGGGCAGTAATAGGATTTTGTCAATGTCCTGATACTTACGGTCCCTAAATACGTACATTATATTACATTATTATAACAAACAGGACCTAAAATGAATAGTCTTATCACGGAGAGTTCGCTGTATTAGATGTCTTGTTTGCTTGCAAGAAATTATGTTTTGTATGTCACTATTCAAGTAAACTTGACTAACTTACTAAGTTCCTGTAAGGTACTTACTACTTACCAAAGATTATATAACTAGGACTAACAATTTTTATCCAAAGTCGCGATCCTTAAATTTTTTTATGGAAACCTGAAAATGAGACGAAAATCAGTGAACATATTATTATGATTTAGCAAGACGTCGATAAAATTTTGCAAAAGCATTATCGGTACAATTATGTTGATGGATAAATACCGTCGGCCAGATCATTGTCAGACTACAGTTGGTAAAGGCAAGGCACATTACTATGGGAAGTTTAATTTTTGAAGCGGACACGCATGTTTTACAATTAGGTTTATAAACGTCTATACGTACGGTGGAATATAGTCCTATTTGTTTGGTTGTTATGAGACCACCTTGGCTGTAATACATTACACTGTCACATCCATTACCTTATTTTATAGTTTTCTGATGCTTGTATGTTCTAAATAGAAACGATTTACTTTAAAAACGACCTGCCCTTATTAAACATACGATTATTTAGGAACTAGACGGCTTGTCAATATTGACAGAAAGTTTTCGACTAGTAAGAAGGCGGTATACTTATATACTGTTTTGAACGTACAGGCAAACTAGGGTTTTTGTAAATTCCTTCACGCCAAAGATACTCACTAGTCTCACGTTGTTTCTAATCGTGTGATGAATATTATGAATTCAGTATTTTATGCACTTTATTTTATCCAAGGAGAAAATATTAAAAAGATCTTTGTTATAACAGAAAGATCTACGTTTAATATTCTATCTACGAGTATGTGTGAACAAAATAATGCTCATTTTTTAATTGAATAGGTCAGAAACGTACATTATTCTTTGCGGTATTGTAATATGCTTATAATACAGCAATTAATAATGTAATTTTATGGTAAAAATAAGTTTATGGTCTTTTGATATTGTATTTAAAGTTTCGTGAGTCACTGTATCATTTCACAGCCTCACTCACGCGAACTGCTTTGGAGTACCTATAAGATGGTCTAAATTTTCCAACACTATTGTCAAACATTGTGTGTCGACACCCGTTTGCTTCAACGAATTGCTGCGCGCTGCGCTGCCTTCGCCGCTCTCGATGTTGTGGCCGGTTCACGGCAATCCTCAACCGGCGCCGTTAGTTTGCTCGGAACTATACTTTACTAAACTTCTACTTCTAAATTTGGTCATAGATGCCAGGCTTAGTAGGTATAGGCAGCCAGTCCAACCACCATTCCGATTAAAATTAGTGTTATTAATCGCTTCGCGTATTTTGCGCGATACTTAACATTTTTCCCGAACCAACATCCTTGCTTTGTTAGAAAAACGAAGGAAATGGGATGGGATGGGAATAGGATTTGCTTCGTAAGAGAGCTCTAATTTATCTCCGGAGTTGCTGTACCTACCTAAGTCATCTCGTTATATATCATTAGATACTTATTGAACAATAGAATAGCCTGTTTGGATATTATTTTATATATATATCTATACCGTACCAATTTTAAGTAGGCGCGTCAGTACAGAATGTGTTTCGCCCAAAGCAATTTTTGGATGAATGTCAGCATTTTTTTCAATGCCTCCTCATCAAAGTGCAGACTGTGTATCCTCTGTTCAAATATTGTTCATTTGATGACACTGTAATCAATAAAAGTAATGCTCGTCCTAAAATTGTAAATAATAAAAATGCTTACCAAAGACCAAGTCCTACTTCCTTTTTTTTACTGAAAAATTATGAAATAACGATACGTGGCTACTATTAAACCTAATAGGCTTAAAGAGAAAAGACCACGATATTGTTTCTATAATAAGCACTTATTATACCTATACATATATTTTATTATTTTATTATCGGTTACCTTAAGCAGGCTGCTAGACGATCTTTACAGGATATTGACTCTGGAGCTTTGGTTATTCATCAACCGGTGCTTAATTTCCTCGTGGTTTGGAAATTATACAAAAATCGTCACGAATATAGTACCACATATACTCTGTGCTGCAAACGTGTGCACCAAAAGGGGTGTAAGCCTCATTGTCTGCGTGATTTTTCTTGTTCTTCATATATATTATAGCCGTGATGGCTAATAAAGTAACAAAATTTTTCTATTTATAATTTTCTATTAGTTCTGCTTTTATTGACAAGCAATTGAATTGACATTAAGTGACAATGACTTAGACAGCTCGGCTGACGTTAGAGACGGGCGGCTCGGGCGGCTCGTGCTCGAGCCGGTGGGCCTCGTGAGCGGAGCGGCGACGCGACGCTCGTGTTAATGTCAATATTCGAGTTTCGGGCCGCTCGGACTCGGACCGAAGGGGTAAGTGAAGCGATAGGTCGACGGTGGGCTCGTGCTCGTGAGGTCGACGTGTAGGAAGCGCGACGGTCTAACGTGAATCATCCTTAATGGGTACATTTGCGCCGGGAGCAACTCGCGGGGACTTATATGACTAGATTTATAAGTTGATTGTTATTTACTATTGTTAATTTTTATATAAATTAAAATAATGGACTGGAGTAGGTACTGAAAGAGACTGAAACACTAAATAGTAGGGAAATTAACGGTGCAGAATGAGCACCGTTGGAGACGTTGCAGACAAAATATGTATCAATAATAGATCGCCAGGCTCGTGACATTGGCAATCTGTCCAGAGCGGAACAAATTAGTTGGAGGTGGTTGTAACATCCCAAGCACGTTACAAATGTTTTGACACATAGCTCTCCCACACGAGCTTGTATCTTCATCTAATCTCAGTAACATCATCTATAGTCGATACTAGTGAATTTTATGTCGATCGATAAAGATCGCCCTTACGCAATGTTTAATTTATCTACACCAAACATGTTCCAACGATGTCATAACAACTAAAGTCATTAAATTTAACTATCGCTTTGTCAAGCTAGTCCAACCTCAACAACACGCAGTTTGTTAAAACACTGGTTCACTATAATGGCCTTTATTTGTCTCGGATAAATAACAGCCTGTCATAAGTGTTATGATTTATGCAGCATTTATTTATGCTAGGTGCCAAGTGCAATAGTGCCAGGTAAAGTCGTTTGGCAACATTTGGCTGCACCCATAATCGGAGAAGAATTATACATGAGTGATAAATACATACATTAATTTTTAATTGCCGCATAGAACCTCGATACCATAAAAATTAATTAATTAAATGAAAGCGAATGTAGAGAATTCGATTCCTTGGTCGCCGATTAGTCCGAAACCTTTTAGAAAGTCAGGTGTGAAATGTAAAAACGAAAATAGCGGTTTTAATACCAATCATCGCATTATGACGATATTAATTTGAAACGAGCATTATGGTTAAGTCTTATAAATTATTTAGAAGAAAAACAAGTTGTGTCTATATGCGACATTCCGCGGCTTAAACGTTTTAATGTAAGCGTTCTGACCGGTTAGCAAGTTTCCTAAATCGTTTGACCATTCAATGTCCTGTTTGAATAATCACGATAATGAAGTAAAAGTGAAAACGATTACGTAACAGCTCAACGGGGAGTAAATAAATAGCTAATATTAAGTCAGTTCGCAAGGTTGCCTCAATTTCGGTTAACTTGACCTGTCAAATAAATCAAATGAAAAGCAGTAGATTTTTAGCCGGTCGTTATGGCCATAATATTAATAACCAACTAAGTAACTGCAATCAACGAATGAATGAAGTCGATAAGGCTAACATGAAATACTCGATGGACATTTGTTTATGAATATTGCATTTGTTAATGCACAAAGAGTGATATTATCAGACAGGCGTATCCATAGAAAAACAAATATTGTTAAAGAAAACGGGTTGTTACGTAACAGAAAAAAATAACAACATTATGATTATTAACCCGAGCATACTAAGAGATAGGTCATAATTTAGAGTAAGTAATTAAGTTTTCATTTGGGAATAACTGGACACTAGCGGCGGCACACAAGGCTATTTCCGCCTGCTTGGCTAACTTTCCCATATTTCAAGAGTTTTCCTTGGGCTCATGAAAAAAAGGTAAAGTCATACTGGCTCTGGTAAAAATAGTACGGCCGCCACTAGTTGCACATATAACAAAGATAAATGTATTAATGGACGTTCCCTTTTCCAATGTCCAAGGCGTCCATGGGCGGGCATGTGTTTATACATCACACGAATCATTTGACACACATATTACCGGGAGAAAGAGCCAAAGACAATCGATGATTATTTTGATTGATGATGACGGCTACCGTGGGCGAAGAACGGTGCATGTGTCATTAGCACGAATTAGGCTCTACTCATGCTCAAAGACTGCAACCGGTACTAAATATAACTATTCCGACAGAAATGTGAAATATACGGCCAAAACTTACGGGCTCATATTTAACGCTCTGTATTACAATTAATTTTATCACGCTACATACATCCTCAAGTTAACAAGATCTATTTTAACCCTCCTGCAACTTTTCCAATGAAGTTATTATATAAATCATTCGAATAACCCCCAATTATTACGAATACGACAAACGACAATCGTGTCCATTCAATTCAATTGATAGGCGAATTGATAATGAGCCCAGTATGCCATACCAATTAGTAGTAATTTTGGCGAGATAATAAGTAATAACTAAAGAATCATGCAGTTGTAAAATGAACCATGCGGGATGTTAAGAAGGTTTATTTTCTTGCTAATACTTCAATGTTTCAGAGGTATTTGAGTGGGTGCGGAATTATTACACCTGCGAAGGTAGATATCGGTCATCGCCTACAGATGCATATAGAATACAGACCCGTTATCCGACGCACATTTCTTGATATAATTTATGAATAAACATTGACACGCCTCTATTAGTCAATACCATCAATTAATTATAAAATCTAATGGCAGTTTTTACATTCATAGTTTTAGATGGATTTCTATTTCTACATACGTGTGTAATTTAAGGAAAAGTCTAGAAATAATTACTAAAATAAAAAGTACATTATGCACTTACAGTTAAAACCTTCAGTTACATAGCTTATATAGCTATAGCAGCTAACTGTGATAATACCTGAAAATAAACAATAAAAAAATTAAATGAGGATTAGGTAAGTAAGCAATGGATGAGCGGAGAATTTTCTCATGGCAATTAATATCAAAATAGACATTGGCGGCATGTAAACGCGATAAAATAATGACGTCCCTCTTGAAATATCGATGATCGCCATGGGAACAAATATTCGAATAAGATTTGTACACAGATCTCGTGGGCGAGTACGTAAATCCGAGTCTGGGATATTTTTATCCTATACTATTCTTAAAAAACATGCATTTCGCTATATCATAAGTCATAACAAACTAAAAACAAAATTACCTAATTGTATAATTTGTATAACCTTAACAAAGTTAGTAAAAGTAATAATCGATTGCCTTTTGGCACATTGGGATAATTTATTTGTGATATATGTAATATCATTAAATACTAATTATTATGTACGATTTAACGAGTAGAGTATATAATATTAGAATGTATATAATTATTATCCAATTATTGACGGTTATGTATTAATACTACGAGTATATTATTGTTGTTAGCTATTTACGAGATTCGGCTTTGGAATATATTTATTCATGTCATGAGTTATTCGAAAACTGGCCAACCGTCTCAAAATTAGACAAGCCGGTGGGAATATAGTACTTTAACGCAACAGTAAAATACGTGAGTGGCCAAGAGCGCTGTGATTGGTAACACAACATTTAGCTTTGCTTTAATTAAATGAATGTTTCTGTCGCACGACTGATTAGAATGTCTTTTAAATTGCTACGAACTATCCAAGATTTATTGTTCTCAGTCCTATTTCTAGCTACATTTATCGTAACTTCAATACCAAGATTTAGACGCGATACGGAGTTTATACTCATAAAATTGACAATAGATGCTGCAATCCAATAAAAAATTGTTTCCTTTTGTACTAAAACTAGAATACGTTCGTCCCTAAATTTAAAATAGCCGCCATAAACCCAGTTATCTGTGGATCATGCTGCTATAAATATAAGAGTATACGAGCAAGACTTTCGCAAGTAGAAGCCCAGCATCATTCCGAACTGCCTGTGTACTTCCTTATGTAAATAA
Source organism: Grapholita molesta (assembly GCA_022674325.2). Lineage (NCBI taxonomy): Eukaryota > Metazoa > Arthropoda > Insecta > Lepidoptera > Tortricidae > Grapholita > Grapholita molesta. The sequence goes on along the minus strand of CP053135.2, from coordinate 8,967,346 downwards.
TGATGTAAGAGTGGCTGTGTTGGCTAAATAAAACAAACATTCCGTCGCTAATATAGAAACACTGACGAATCACGCACCTGCTAAATTAGAAGTCGAATATAAATTCGGACAGACAGATTTTATAAATAGTTTGATAAAATGGTCTGTATTTTTCAATGTAGTTACTAATGGATAGATAATTCCTATTATGGCGATTTTTTAAGCAGTATTCAGCCACCGAGACTGCTCCTACAGCTTGGAGCGTCCCTGCTACATTTATGCATTTTGGAGATGTTACGCGTGTCAAAAATAAACAAAATCGACCAGTATCAGAATACATCACGACACGAGTGGTTCTCGAGATTTTCATCGGGAACTTATGGCAATTCAGCGCGTTTATACATAGTAACAACGGATATGCTTGAAATAGCCATGGACGTCGACCCAGTTTCTTAGGTGGTTTACAAATATAGACCCCACTGACAGACAGCCGTAGTCTTCCGGATTTCTCGTTAATTAAGGTTAATAAGGACGTCAGTAATATTGCATTTCTGAGAAACTGTTATGTATGATTATAACTGACAGACGGTTTCCAAGAGAATGTCGCGCAAACTAAGGCATAATTTTTACCCGCAGTTTTTCAATAACTTTCGCTCCATAGTGGAATCCAACACTATTTTCATATAACCTAGCAATTCTGTTATTTTTTTTAAACAAATATAAATGTTATGACGTAAAGTGATAACTGATTGATACCGGTACATTCAAGATTTGGAAGAGAACTTCGTTTTATTATCAACGCCATAAAACTTTATAAAACTTATTCAGAAGGGATTAGGGAGTAATGGGAAGATTGATACTAAAAATAAATAGACACATAAACATCTGATACCCAGTCAAGAATCGTCACATATACACGTCAGTTAGTTTCGTGCACAGAATCAACTATCATACTTAAGCTACTTCGTCTAAAGCGCTCGTGAAGATTATCACTAAGATTCCCAATTAGCATGTCGATGTATACTTGCAGACAGGCACTTTACTAATCCTATTGTAATTATTCTGTGTATTTTACTGTAACTGACGCCCTACAATTTGGATCATAAGACACGATGTTTTTTCCGTAATTAAATCCCGCTATCCCCTATTGTGTTTTCGCTTTTATCATCGCCTCGCCGTGTGAAGAGGCTATGGAAAGCCACTTGGCTTATACTTATGCCGTTTCACTTTTGTCTCTCCAGGAGGCTGTTTTTGACTTTGTAAATAATTAGTTGATCTGAAATAGCACGCTGTATATGATATGACCTGTGAAATCCTGTGGTAGGATTCAATTGTGTCAAATATTTTCTTTAGTTAGTAGCTAAAATAGCTTTTCCTCGCGACTTCGTCGGCCAGCCATGATGTTCGTCTTTTAAGTATAATTGCGGGATGAAAAATATCCTATATCCTTTCTCGTAGCTCTAACTCTCTCCATACAATTTCTTCTCATTGGTTCAGCGGTTTAAGCGTGAAGGGGTAACAGAAGGACAGACGAGAGAGTTACTTTCACATTTATAATATTTGTAAGGATTGTAAGATCGATGATGTGTACCTGACTATTGATAATTAATTTTACTTACCCACTTGTTGGTTAAGTATCATCTATAAACGATGTCAGAAATGTAATACGGCTAAGTTACTTGAGATCTGAAGATCCGCGAATTGATGATACTGGCATTAGATTGTAGATTGTAGGTATCAAATAATGAAAATCAAATAAGATCTAATAAAATGAACGAACTGAAAACTGGGTTAAGTTTAAAACATTAGAATTCAACTAAAACATGTTTTCTGCTCTACAATTTGGATATAAATAGATTAGCGATTGAAATGCAAATCTAGATCCCCTTACGGGAGAGAAAATCTGTTGCTAAAGAAGCTTCCATAAAACCTAGTTTATGATCCCCAACTTTTGGTTATAAATTGTAGCACTATCGACAGAACGGGTTAACGCTGGCAAGACTAATACAACAAAATTAAGGATGACAAAGCGCCGTCTCGCTCGGAAGAAGACACATAATAATCCATTTTATTGGCGCATTGATCCGATTCGTTAGATTTGTCATAATTTAAAATCAGTCTGTACTGTCATATGTACACCGAACCGAAAGTTACCTTTATAGATTTTACAGTACTGAAGGTATGAGCATTGGCAAGCAAATCCTAACGCAATCCATTTTGTGATTTGTTCCATCAAGTAACAAATAATGGTAATCAAAGAAAAATGTCAAAAAACGGCATAGCAAAAACTCAAAGACACGTACGGAATGAATCGGCGGCAAATTACTCATTCACGGTGAATTTATGAGTTCACTTTGCTACTGACAATTGTTGCCGGCTGCCAAGAAATAGCTGCACAACAGGTATACTTAAATCTGTTTTCAACACAAAATTGGTACTTTGTAATAGAATTCCAAATGACCTACAATACTAGAGTGATTTAATACGTTTCTCAACCTTTATTTAAAAAAATCTGCCAATACGTACGGTCGCGTGCATTTATTTGTGACCCACTTAGTTAAGGTTGACAGTCCTGTGAAAATGAATTGAAGTTCAATGGATATTTTTGCGAACTGGGTTAGAAATTAACACACGCGGTTGTACTTGTTAAAATCAACCAATCGAAATATAGGATATATATCATTATCATTTGGAAATGACAGTATGTCATATCGAATCCTATATGATTTTTATGTCATCTATAATGTAACTCGAGAATAAATAGGATAAATAAATAACTTCAACCGAATCAGATTTATATATTTTTCAATAATTTTTACTTATTAACCGGTTAGACCTATTTCCGATATAAACTTTTCAGAGTTCATTTCAAAAGGGGATTTTATTCGACAGTATCAATAGTAATATCAATAGTAACGTATGAAACAACGCGCCAAAAGTATCTGCTATCCTGTGTATCTTTTTACAGTAGATAGAAAATATCTACAGTTCGCATTTCAGAAACCTGTCACTTTTTGTGAAGCAATTAAAAACGGTAGATACCATTGGTGCGCTGACTCATACGCTACTATTGATGCTGACTGTACCTACATCTAACATTTAGGCCGCCCATAATGTAAACAAAGTGAAACAATGGTCAGTAACTGTTTATTGCGGTTCAGAGTTCACGGCTTGCGAATTAGGCGTTTTTATTGCACATTGTGGCATAACTGGACAAGAGCGAAAGCGAGATTAACATGGGTTAGCCTCAATTTAACTACATTGCCTTTAGCACCTCCATTTGCAAATATCTCTTACCTTTTAGAGTATGCAGGCCCTTATGGATCCAGTAGACGTCGACCTCTTTAGATCGTTTGTGCAATTGCTTTCAGCCTTTTCCCCCAACAGATCGGAGACAGTATATATAAAGACAGAGGCGATTTGTTGTGCATTTAAAGAATGTTAATATTTATCTCCAAAACAGCTCATCCTATCCCACGATGGGAAAAGATTTCGACATACTAAGGATGATCTTAAGTTACTTGTAGATGAATTCATGATTGATCGGAAACTATAATAGACCGATGCAGCGACGTACGTATTTTACAATAATATTCAATAAGTTTATTCATAAATGTACTTTTCCTGTTATGTTCAAGAGGCATCTCCTTACTGAACGCCGCCTAAAGATATCTTAATAGTTGCACGTTGTGAGGGATGAAAACATTGACCTTTCTACTTGAAATGATTTGGCATTTCTCTTAGGTCATGACTATCGTTATCTGAGCAGCTGGTTCGACATTGGGCAAGTTTCGTAATAAATTCATTGTTATTTGGTGAAAATGAGCGTGGTTGTAGTAAACAAGGTGTCATTAGCCAAACGGCTCCACCCACCCACTCGGCTACTTGGAAGGTGGCCACGTTCATACTATTGTTCTGTACAAGTCGGCCATGGAGCGGCTGACGAGTTCCGGACAGTTCCCGTCACTCTGAATGATATGCCACTTACTTTGATATTTTAATAAACCTGAGCGCAGAACTTATATCTAAAAACTGTAGGAAAAAAATATTTGGAGACGAGTTGCAAAGTTAAATTCAATTGTATCAAAAATTTAGTTCTTGAACTCTACTTAATGCAAGATAAAAATTTCTGCACAATATCAACTATTGTTACATAGTGTATACTTGGTATTATATATATACATATATACAATTCTTATTAAGAAAATAAATAATGAAATTTAGGCATTTGTATTCGTAGTTACTAATAATTTTAAAAACTTACTAGAATCTTAAAACCGCACCCGCAATAGTAACTAGGTGTAGTACTTAACTACGTACTGTAGTTTCGAAATTCGTTGAAGCGTTAATGGAATAGATAGGAAAAACACCCGATCTATTGTGTGATGACCAAAACAATGGAAACAAAGCAGTCAGGTAACAGACACGTCAACGGATAAAAAGTATAGAGTATCGGAGACGAGGCATCAAAGCAGCTTCGTGACTACGCCGGAACGTAGGAGCCGGTTTGACGCGGCCGGAACAGTGACATTGTGCTATTGTCCTTACATTACATGTACTCCCTACGTTACGCGTACTTCGCCGCATGTACTTTGGCACAAAACGAGAGAGCAAAACATTTTTTTTATTTACTTCAGATTTAGGTGTAGATCGTGCTGTTGCACGACAAATAGTAAACATTTTATAACTGTGATAGAAAGGCCTTTGAGGTAAAGTATATTATTTTGGTATATCTATCCTAATTTTAATCATGATATTGAATTTAATTTGCTTATGATACATGCTATAAATACGAGTATAGCGCATAAGAACAATATAAACGTTATCAATTAAGCAGCTGATCGGAGTTACTCAAATTATAAAAGATAAGGACCATGATATTCCAATAATATTACCACAGATGTCCGATTAGATAAGCTTATAAGAGATAATGAACCTTGAAGTCGAATTCACTTTCGAATGTACAACGATGCAGAACAAATGGCGGAGTAAGGAGAAGTAATGAATAACGTTATAGCGGATGGTGATCCAGACATCCTGCGAACAATAACAATACGCAGACTTATCTCCACGGTCCGACTGTTTAGGAAACAGAACATGATCTATCAACAAAGTGACGACATTCGAAACCCATTACAAGGAGATCAGCCCGTAACGAGACTTCTATACATATAACTTGACTCCTAATCTTGGAAGAACTGCGAGTGAATAGCTAAAAAGTTGAACATACAAGACCTCTTTGTTGCCTATTCCTATGATAAGTAACTTAACATAATGTCTGGCGTCACGATGAAACAAGACGACAGCTTGTTTACCGTTAATCTGTCTGAGATTATTTATAAGACAGTGTGCCACACAGGTTTTCGTTATGCAGCGGAAGCGTGTAGGTCGATATCAGATAGGTAGTTGACGTACGCAATCGGACACTCCGGCTATGAATCTGTGCTGACGTCTATACCGCCATTTTAGATAACGATCGTCTATCTTGTCTAGGTCGACTAATCCAACCAAAATTATAAGTTCAAAGCTGCCACAGTTCACTACCTACAATGTCAAAGTTACGCGTAGTGGTTCTGACAAGAACATTAAGGTCTAACTCTAAAAAACACAAGTAAATTTAGGTTAAACAGGATTTAAGTTAAACTAAGTCGACTGATTCTATTACTTCAAACGTAACTGTATGCATTCATATTGGCAAGGTCGCAGTTAAACGAATTCGCGCTGACAATAGTCTACCCACATACACAATTGATATCTGGCTGTTTTGTACAGCTGTGGGATCTAAATGAATAACTACCAGTCCCCTCATACTCGACGACCACTGAGTTTATCTACAGAGATAATCGCTCAGAGCACCGGGTGCGATAAAGATAGCAACAGATAGGGGCAAAGGGTGTTAATAGCGAAGGTAATTTAGTTGGCTTGGAGCGCAGACTTGATTCATAAAATGTTGAATTTTGGAAGCCAAGAATAAATTTAGAATGTTTTTCTAATTATAATAGCAAGTGAGTGTAAGCATTTCGCGTAGGTGTGAGGAGAGGGATAGAAATAGACAGTGTTGGCATCAACTGGCGTGCAGTTTGTAGTTGCCCGGCACTACATCCGATTTTCAAACATAAATGTCTAATATAACGATTTTGTTCGCCTGTATAATATTATACTATTCGATACCTATTTTTTATCGAATAAGAAGATAGTAAAACATGAGTTCCAGAAAACGTATTGGACGCAGTTCCTTTCTGAACAAAAAAAAAGATTTGCAATAAGATTGTCTTCGTTATTTCTTATACATCTTTATTGTTATTATGTTTCATTTGAAACGTTACGATCAGGTAAACTGAGAATTAGACAATATTGGTACAATATGAACGTTACAGATAATTTAACTGTACCTGTAGAAGTTAAATACATGCATACATACAATTGTATGCATGTATTTAACTTCCGAGTAATTTAGTAATCATATCATGACTATAGATGATGACAAAGATTGAATCCTTCGACATTGGAATAACACTCAACTTGCATGTTATTACGTAGAATATTTCTGGACGTTGCAGCCATAAACTACTTGTTTCGACAACTAACTGGTAAGCGAGTGGTAATGCATAAAGCACAAATAAATCGGCCGTGCATACAAATTCAACTGGGGATTGTGAAACGACACAAGGTTGACACAAAGTCCGATGCAACAACACACCTGGGTGCAGCGGGTGGGCGGACCATTCGTTCCTCCGCTTTAGACGAAACAGAGCCAACCACTGATATTAAATAAACATTGCTATGAAACCATAATGGACAAATAATAATACTTAATCTGATCTGTAATTTGCGAAATATCTGTCGAGATCACACAGCAATAAACTTTCATTATAATATTTACACATTAGACTCAGCTTTGCATGTGTGTATATTATAAACATGTATATTATCTTGTTCAAATTAAATGTCTATACCAACAGGTATTAGACAAACTTTTATAAGTATAAGTTAACGCTCAATCGTTATTGGTTTCAATACAAGTTACGCAAGTGGGATAAGGTGAAGGGTCTATAATCTCTTGTCTCTACGTGCATAGGACTCCCTCGCGAGAACCGGTTCACTTAAAATGATATTATTGACGTGGGCAAGAGTCAAGTGTGTGTCTACACAGTCTACGTCACGTATCCATGTCATCTCGAAGTTTTTTAAATATACGAGGAAAACCTCTTTCATATATTAGTGCATTTTTTTCTAAAGAAGTCGGACATTAACTGACACTTAATCATAAAATATGAATTCTTTAATGCTTTCACTTTAATATTTTAAGTCGTTTGCTATTGAAATGACGTTGTAAATCTCGTTTTCAAATAAGTCATGGGCAATCTCAGTGGGTATGCATTTATGTTTGAAAGTTCGTTTCTAATCGTTCAAAATCTTAAGAGATCTAAAACGTATTGCAAAATATTGGCCAGTAAATTGTGATATCGGTAAGATCTCCGAATTGTTTATAAATCAGCATTGAAAGTTGAATGATACGGCGGAGCTGTGTACAGTTTCCTGAGATACATCGTGAGGCTAACATCGTTTTAATGAGATGATAGATTTCGTAACGCTGGGTCGATCGTGCCTAGTCTGTGAACTGGAAAGCAGGTTCAAAATGTGCCTCGCCTGATAACACCCGCGTAGAAAGTTCCGTTTCTCTGGCCATTAACTTAATGTAAATTAATTCCGTGCATCATTATCGTGTCGCAGTTCAAGATTCAAGGCCGTTGTTGTATCTTTTTCAAATATTGGTATTGCTCGCTCATCTACAAAATGTATACTAACATTTTTAATCATTAAGTACGTACTTGAGCCTTGTTAATCTTAGAAAGCGTGATAATTAGATGATTCATCCTCGATGATTTAGGAACGTCATGGTCTATAGTCGTTTGCGGTGATCATGATCATAATGTTGTGGTTAGCTTAAGACTATCCCTTAATCTTAATTTACTTGCTTATACTCAACAAGAAAACCGACATTCTTTCAACATCTAGTTGTGGTCCACGGTCGTGTATATTTTAATATGTTATGTGTGATTATAATCCCAGTGAGCCAACTCAGTGATTTTTCACAAATTGTGACAAGCGCTAAAGTGTTATTCCCAACAATATTCGAAATCCGCACGCAAACAGCCTAGACGCTTGGTTTTATTCGTCAGTTCTTGAGCCAGTGCCAAAAGCGAGCTAACACCGACAAGAAAAAATAGCCATGTCAAGAACTTACGTAACCGGTATGCCACACATCGTATGCACATCACCTCGTCAACAGTTATTAAATATTTGTGAATTAAGTATCAATTATTCATTCAAATTAATCAAATGATAATAATTATAATATTATGAAAACTACGAGTACTTAACTAGTTACTGCATTAAATCTAAAGGCCCTTGAGGCGTTGTACCACGGATGGACGCGGCATTTCCTCGTTGTATTGCAATGCTGATACGTTGTTGCGAGGGTGCCGGCAGCTCTTCGGTCACCAGTTACCATCAACCAGACGCTTGGCAATCTCTGCAACAAGTTTGTGTGCGCTGGGACCCCATGGACCTACCGTCTTCACCCCAAACGGTACAAAATGGTACTCTCTGCCCAGGCTCTTATATTAATTGACTTCAAAATTCGATCAGCTGATTATGTTCAGTTGAGCTTCATTCACGTTTCTTTCTTTCATCATGTTAAACATTCTTGTTAGTCGAAGTAGGTATTCTTAAAACCCAACGCATTTTTTACATTTTACGAGTATTTATGGCGTACGGTATTAGAATTTTCAACGCGTTAAACGATGTATACGTAAGTTGGTAAAGTCTCAATGTTACGCGTTATCCATAACTCAATCAACACAAACTGTTAATAAAGCTGACGTTAAGCAAATACAAACTAATAAAATGTTGGCCTTTCTAATATATTATTCTGGTTTGTGATTTTGTTTTTATTAAAAGCTACAGATTGATCAAAATTAATGTCATATTTTTTGAGAGACTGTTCTGAATCCATTAATTCATATGCATGAACTAGGAAAACTTTCGCTGTTGATTTGAGAAATATAAAATAACACCAAGATTATATTATATCTGCCCACGTAACCACCGAATATTGATGATCCCAATAAACGTGTTAGGAACAGTTTACAATACTTTCAAATCCGTTGCCTTGTTTGAGAATGCATTATGGCTTATCGGACCTAAGTCAATGACCGCCAGTTCACAGGAATTACGCGAATGGTATGCCAAGGTGATAATTCTTTAGTTCGAACTTCGAAGGGTCCGACTTCATTCCATCTGATTTGGAATCTTTTTTTTTATGACGTAGGCGGCAAACGAGCAGACGGATTGCCTGGTGGTAAGCAATTACCGTCGCCCATGGGCACCCGCAACACCAGGGGAGTCACAAGCGCGTTGCCGGCCGGATTGGAGCTCTGGGAACCTTACTCACCATCAGGAACACAACACTACAGACCTGAAAGGTAGCAGTGCTATTATGGCTGTGGTCTCCTGTAAGGAGGAGGTACTTCCCCAGTTGGGCTGCTCCAGATTCAAGCGTGATGGTCATCGCTGTGCCCTACCTCTCATTGTTGGACGTAGTTTAAGGACATACCCGGGTCCAAATTTTAACCCGAATACCCGGGACTCTAAATTTGTGTAGGCTATTTTACTTTTTAACTCTACTGGTTGTCTTCAATTGCAATTCACACATGCACTAGAACGATCGAGCATGCAATGCAGGTAGGTTATTTAACACACACTAGGTGAAGAAAGTGTCCGGGGAAGATAATATTTATTATTTGAATGTAACTAATGAGTAATGGCATACCGGGCTAGGTACTGATACTAAAATCCTCGATCACATATATTTGTGTTGATATTTTTATAAGCCCTATATTGATCTAAATACTGATTAGAGATTTTACACATTTAGTAAAAAATAATTTAAATAGGTATTATTTCTTCTTTCCCAATAATGCCATAAATTTTTGGAGTGATTAATTTAATGACGGGTAGTTGTCCTGTTTGCTCATTCTATAAGTAAGTAGTTAAATGTACCGTCCTTCCTCATCGAAGTTTCTGATGTAATTTATTCCGATTGCATAGCGTTATTGTGGCAGCCGGCTATTAAACGGCAATAAATGCCTCCAAGTTGCACTTCAATGACAGAGAATAATTCGTTTTTATGTAAATTATTAATTTAATAACCAGTTCTGCCGTCACTTTCTCGGCTGATTTCTTGAGATGATCTTACTTCTGATAGCATGTTCTCCGATTAATCATTAAGCTTTCTTGCATTCGTAATTATGTTTATTTAGAATCATGACGTCAGCAAGGTTAATATTATGTGTCACATTTAGAAAGTAGATTTCGTTGGGTCATTCCGTGCTTCTGGGTATTCCTTGAGGGGAAAAGTTGGTTGCACCAGTGACCTGATAGCGGCGATTGATTCCAGTCGCAGCGGTGGACCAGTCGGATGCGCTTGCGATTGGTCGACTGCCCGCGACATTGACCCGTACCCGCCAGCAGCCGGCCAATGCACTGGGTGTCGCAGGCTCTTTGTTTACATCCTGCGAGACATCGCAGCCTCCTGGTTTATTGCCCCTCGCGTAGAATGTAACGCAGCATTAACATATTGTCGCTTTGCGTTTATTCTATTTTAGTTGCATACCACGCTATTCGGTGCAAAATATTTAAACATAGTTGTTTATAGTATGTATATCGCATATACTCTAAATAGTATTAAATAGCTTAAATGAAGCTAGACGAGGGCTCTGCTATTGCTAAACGAACTAATTGAATGATTTTTAAAAACGGTGGTCTTTACTGGCCAATTTCGAATGTAAATTAAAAAAATTAAAAACACCTTAGTAACCCTTTTCAAGGAACATTAACGGTCAAACATTGATAATGTTGAATGTCCCTGCAATCGGAGTGCTCTCGTAACTCGTTAATGACATTCCTCCGAGGCGGTGCGCACACGTCACGGGCCTGCAGCCAGGCGCAACCTTCAGCATGCACATGACGTAGCAGCCAGGTTTCCTGAAATATGGGTTTCATGGTGACGCAGTCGCACGCCCGCGCCTACATCGGCGCCTGCGCTGGACCCATTTTAGGACATGACTAACGGAAATTCGACTCCTCTCTCTCTGACCCGCTCCCTCCCGTGGGAAGAAGCGTGCGCGCGTCTCTTTCGCACTAAAAGCTCCAAGAAATCTTTTAATAGTGTCCCACGGCCGCGATCTACTTTCAATCCGAGGCGGGAAAAATACAAACTAGATTCAGGTTTTGGAAAACTGCGCGTGGAAGTTTTTAAAAAAAGTTATATTATTTGTTTTTAATTCGTGTATTACTTAGGTATTTTAATTTATTAGTTTAAATATAAAAATTTTGTTAATAATACAACTTGGCACATTCTGCAAAAAAATATTTGTCCGATTAAAATCTGGTTATTTCATAAGCAAGATGATACGCCTGTGCAGCTGGCCCTAAAAATAGATTTATAAACTGGTAAATTTATATTTGTACTAGCATTTACTATTGCTATCAGATGTAGTAGTTTACTAAGTAGCACAAGAATAAATAGTGAATGCCGATAGGTTTTTTTATTGCTGCAGAAAAGCGAGGCATAAAACATACACAAACATGACTCACGATTTAGATAAGGTTATATCGGTGATATTTACGCGATCGATACTGCAGCTACTTGTTAATAATAATAACAGTTTTTTTTTCAATTTACCCCGCACCGGTGTCAGCGGTGTTTAAACTGACCTTTTTCTGTTGCTTCTCCCATGCCGGGTCTAAAAGACCCTCGCGTTCCCACTCCTCCTCCTGTTCCATATAGCCGTCGGGATACCCGTCATAGTTGTTCAACACCCCGTTGTCCATCATCATGGTCACTACACTGACCGTCGGTTTCGATGTTCGTTCGAGCCTATGACCGCGAACTCGCGTGTGATGGTTCGCACCGCGCACTGCAGGCAGCCGGCCGCGTGCCTGCTGCGAGGAAACTGGCGCCCGAGCGCTGCGGCGGCAGCTTGCGGAACTTTCTCCTCGCGTTTCGTTTTACGAAATGAACTGTCAAACACTCGGAGCGCAGCGCGGCGATTTGTCGTATTGTCGGTATTACCTTTTTAAGGAACGACGCGCAAACATCAACGAATTATGAAATGACATTTACTTAAATGTTTGTGTTTTCAGCATAAAAAAAGTTTCAGTTGTTTTCCGAAATAAAGCAAGGATATTTATTATTATTCTGCTAAACTAAATATAATAATTATATATTATATTATAGTAATTTTATTTTTCTGGTTACGGTTAAGATCCTCAAGGCTAAATATATATTTTATAAACGTTAAACTCCTGCGGCGCTACCGCGAACAACGGCCCAAACCGTTAACCTAGATAGCTGATTGTTTTACAATATTTTATATACCAGAGTAGTGTAGGTATATACCGTAAGGACCGACCGAATGTAAAGCGAGAGACTAGAAATTTAGTGTAAACGCTCCTTATTCGAATACAAGATAAGTAATTTCAGCGTTTTTTGGAATTCATCCCCTATAAAAGTTTAAAGTTTGTATGGAGATGAAGTGAAATGTCAAATGAGAGACATTCAGCGTTGTGTTTAAGGGGGCGGCGAGCTTTTCGCGCTACTCAATTCAATGTACGGCTCGCGAATTTAGGGTCTTTTGTTCGTATAACAAAAAAAATCACATTTTTTAATATAAAAAAGCATATTTTTTTAATAATTTTGTTATTATACAAATAACTTATGACCTTCTGTTGAGTAGTTGCAACGTATTTAGTGAATATATCCTAGCCTATATGAATTTAGCCTATCCTTTTTAGAGGTCACTTTAGATGTATTTTTATAACGTAAAATTCAAGTAGGTAATCATGTTTCTGAATCGTATGATTTATTTAGTTAATCCTTAAATATGTAACTCATGACGCAAAAAGACTACGATTAAGGATTAACTATACAAAAAAGTTATCTAACAAACAAAATTCTGCTGTCATCTCTTGGGCGCAGTATTAAACTCCTTACTTATACCTGGGTTGGGCCGAATATTATAATATATATATATATATATATATATATATTATTAAGTAAAGAGCTATGACGAGCAAAAAATATTGGAATTAAAATATATACTGAAGTATGTTTTTGTTTCAATTTTAATAGATATATTTTAGCTCGAGGTTTACTTGTTGTTATTAAACTTGTGCATTCAGTGAAAAATTAAATGTTTGTACAGTCAGCGTCATATAGTTGGTAGCATCCAAAGTACTCATAAAGTTCGGTACACCATAGAATTTGTATGGTGTACCGAACTATTTGACTACTGTGTATGCTGCCAACTATATGACGCAGACTGTATGTAACTGGTAGTACTTTCCAAAAGCCTATAATTAAGTTCTTAATAGCTATTAAGAAAGGAGGTTGGTGTTAATTTTGACATATGTTTTTATAAAATAAAACTATAAGTAAAATAGATACACAAAAAAAATCTTTATTCACCACATAATATTTCATCGAATATTCATCTTGCATATGCAACATAACAGTTATATATTTTTCATTTTCTTTGAAGATCCCACGTATTTAACATATACATAAATATAGCAACATCCACGATCACAGGAAGGTTAAAATTTTGGAATAGAAAACTTATCAACACGTCCATATTTGGTGTTCTACCAAATTAAACTAATTACATATATATGAGTATTAAGTACATAAATACATACTTTATGAACAGAGCTATGGTTGGAATGCTGAGTCCAAAAATTACATTGATCGGCATAAAATTCCTTCAAAGCTTTGAGCAAAATCACAATAAACTAAAATCTAAACGTTAAAAATTATCCGTAACAGTTGAAGATAATCAACTTTGTAAATGCAATTTCCACGAGTATAAAAATTGTACCGACATTTTTAACTTTACTTTTTGAGTGTTGCTTGCCAGAATTTTAGAAACGTTTAATAATTTAGGCTACATATTTATACATTAACACCTAATATTAAACATTCTCATTAAGATTTTCAGACCCATTTTACATAATATTTAGATTTGTAGGTAGTATAAGGAATTATTTTGATACGTATAAACAACATAAAGATAAAGCACACAGATTTCTAATATTTGTTTTAATTATTGTAAGGCCAAATAAATACATTCTTTTGTTTTATCAGGTTTCAAGATCAGGTAATAAATATTTTCTTTAACTGCTAATGTGTCTACAAACATCAACGTGAAAATGGGTCTGTTCAACGTGTAAGGTATACCCCTAAGTATTTATACAGATAGATATTATAAGAGATAAAAATGTTTAACATTTAAATTGGTTCAGAAGAATTACTATTAACAGTAATAGTATAGATTTGCGTCTTACTAGTCTAGGAAAAAAATAATGAGTATAAGCTGCAACAGTATGATTGTTGCAAAAACAATAGTTATTTGTTATACAAGGGTGCAAAATTGTATTTTAACTGCGAGTGTGGGATTGAAACTCGAGCAAGCGAATGTATTCTATAGTTTCACCACGAGCAAAGCGAGTGGTTTTAAAATAGAATCCTGAGCGTAGCGAGTGTTTCAATACACGAGAATTAAATTACAATTGCACCCGTGTGTAACACAAAACTTTTCCCCTCACTACAGCGAGGAAAGTGAAACATGCAAAAAAACGTTTTGAAATCGCATTGACTTTTTCTTTGCGTTTAGATACATTCAACATTTTTACAAAAGGTGCCTTTAGCTTGGTTAGCTTGTGGTGAACAGTACGATTTTCGAATGTTCTAATTCGATTTTCAACTCGGTGCGTTAGCGAGGCTCGCCCGCGCCCGCCGCCGCCGCCGCGGGGGCAAGTGAGCTGTACTTCTCGAATTTAGACTTTAAAACCATAGCAATAAGAGCTATGAGAAGTCAACTTACTTTAATCACTAGTGGATAAAATGCGTTTTTACCCTCTCGTATTAAAGGATAAACAAGCGCTTTACGAACTAGTGAGGGGAAAAAAAGTTTATAGGTACTTAAGTGTGTATGTCGTATGACTCATATATAAAGCATTTTGACATGACATGTATTGACATACATTTAGTCAACATTACAAATATTTGTATAACAGAAGTTACATAAAATTCGGCTTGCCTAAATACCATGTAAGATCATAAAAATTATAGTAATTTAATGTTTTATCAAAATAAAATTGTACGGCGAGTAGACCACCTTAGAGAAAGTGCACAAGTTATTAATAATCTCATTAACTACACACGTTTGCAAACTTCACGGTTAGCCAGAGAATTTTACGATATTTTTTCAAAATAAATTAACAAAAAAAATATCACAATATTTTCTATATACCGTAGGCAGCTTTGGATAATAAAAATAATAAATTAATCACTCACACACTAAAGATACGAAAAAAATGAGCTAAATAAACGAGTGACAGCATATGATTTTTAATAAAAACCTGTCAAAATCAATTTTTGCAGTTTACTACATTATTGAACAATGAATGTTACACCTTTACAAATATAATCAAACATCGTATAATTAAAAAGTAAATGAAAATTTTACTATTTTTGCCGATTTCTTTGTAATCAAAGTATTTTATTCACATTTTAGACTAGACGCGATTATTAATATGGATGAAAATATCAATGAAAATATATAACATTCAAAATAAATGATTACTTGACAAAACCTGGAGAAAAATAAAGATACACCGTTTTCCTAGTAAAATATCATAAAATTCTTAGGTATATTATGTGATCGGTCACTTTCAGGGTTTACCGTAGACTTTCACGTTATTTTACGACGCGATGGTTGAGGACCCAAATATTATATACCTACTTACGAGATTCAATATTTTAGTGTTGGCTAACAAACTGTTAAATTATAGGTTTGGGTTGCACACATCACCAGTAATCGTAAAATGTGATCGAATTCGATTGAAATGACTTATAACAAGAAATGACGACCTCGGCACTTCAATGAATTTTGCTCGCATTTTGCGATCAGCGGTCTTTACCATAGATGTACAATAAAGTATATAAGTAAGTACACGTCAGCTGAAGTTACTGTAGTCCACGGTAAAGTATTCAAACATTAATTCGGAATAGCAAGATCTTAAAACATTAAGGTTGAGAGGTTAAAATATTATACAATGCATTCAAGTAATAAGTAATTATGTTGAAGATATTTAATCAATGTTTGAGACAAGTCCTTAAGACTTTAAAAATAGACAATTTAATATAGTTTGTCAATGGCCACACAGCGCTCATCATTATTGGCTGGCGCTGGTAATTATAATTGCTTTTTAGCTTTGTGCGTATGACAACGGTCAATACAATGTTACTTACAGCTTCAATAACTAATATGGATGCAATGCATCGAAAATTATGTTTTTATTGAATATAATACATTTGACTTCTGCGAGAGCTGATTCGCAGTATGAAATGAAAATGTAACATTTTTTTGTCACAAAATCGATGTCGGAAATGTAGTTATTTTTTTGGAGTATTCAGAAAAAGAGTAACTTATATTAGCGGAAGTTACTTTCCAATTCCTTGTATTAGAAAGAGAATTCCGCTAGTATTATTAGTTGGAAATTGTTATGCAACGGACTCAAGATTATTAACCCCGCTTTTACACCATCATAGGAGTTGAATTAATAAAAATTATGTTGTATTTCATTTCAAGGTCCACCATTTTAGAGTTTACGATGTCTGTCATTCTTTAGGAAACGCGCTTGTTCTATTTAATTACATTTTTAACTCTTTACTGCATGACCACAATATATACTTGTTTAAATTTCAACCTTAACTAGTTGTTAACAGAATTGAAAATCAGAACTACCAAATATGATACCGTATACAGTAAAAGGTAAAATTAATCAAAAATCAAATGTACAGTTTGATTTGTAAGAATAAATTATCCAAAACCATTATATAAAATTAAAAATGGAATGGTGCGGGTATAGCCTGCAATTTTCAGTATACTTTATGAACTACTAAAAGCCTATTGCATAGATAGGTTAGTAACATAGTAACATATGGAAAGATGTTTGGATGTTATCCATAAAAAAACCATTACTTTGGTAGTTATGAAAAATAGTTAATGAAATTTTTGTGATTGAAATAGAAGTCATATACTTAAGAAAAAGTGACCCTCCGGCATCAGATGCTGGATTTGAACCTGCATCTCCAGCTTTCCTGGCTGACGCCCTAAGCAATTCCAACGGATTCCGTTGCCTGAGGTTGGTGCAATTGGTTAGGGCGTCAGTCGCGAAAGCGGGAGATCCGAGTTCAAATCATGTCTCGGACACTGGAAGCTTTTTTATGTATATATGTCGTCAATTAGAATTTATAATTTATTTAGTAGTGTTACTACTTAAAAAACCAATGGAAATCAAAATGTTTAATAAAAAAATATTATATTTGTCCCTAGTTGAGTAGCATAGAGTAGTATAGAGTTTAGAAAAAAAAGAGTTAACATTGAACAGGAAGAGCACGATTATAGTTTATGTCTATACATCGATTATATCTCAATTCTGGATCTACACATTTATTTTTAAAACACCCATGTCTGTAAGAAAATATATTCTGTTGTGACTATTATAAATTACGACGAGTTAAAAGCCGGGAACAGAATAACACGGCGAGTACTCTAATACATACAGAAACTGTAGAGTACATTACTCATTAATCAGCTGTTATGTTATTATTACTTAGGTACTACATACAGAAAATATTAAACAAAAAATAGCGACACAGCTTCCACTAAGCAAAGGTACTGGAATTATATAATCTGTGGCAAAACACAAGGTTCTGGAACAGTACCTCGAACATCGAAGTTCGCATATTTCGGGCATCTTTCCCTTTTACTCCAATGTACGAATATCGTTTTTTGCAGTTCGAACCCTGACTTAGGTAGCAGGGCAAACCTGTACCAGTGCTATTTATGAATTAAAAACTGACTTAGTTTATTGGCATCGTTAAAAAGCAATTTTCAATCATCATGACTAATTTATATACCTTTTAATTAGTTGCGATACTCTATTCACTTTTTGTTAAATCCCTAAATATTTCCATTTTATGTTTTTCATACATATAAAGTAAATGTTACATTGTAAACGATCTCTTACAGTTACTCCAAACTCCGGGTCACTGTTTACCAGTGGCAGCGGGACAATTTTTTCTTAGTCAAAGCTTGGCTGTCTTAGCCAATAATATGGCTTTCCCTTTTCTTCATGAGCCCAAGGAAAACTGTTCAACTGAGGGAAAGTTTAACAAGCCGGCGAGAATCGGCTTGTGTGGACGCGCCGCTGTTGCTGTTTACATAATTATGACATTTATGAAATTGAAGTGACACAAAATTAGGATCTTGTACCTAATAGTTATGTTTTATACAAGGGAGCAAAGTTAGTTCTCGTGCCATTATTGAGGCCCGAGCTAGCGACGGCGACGGATTTAAAAATTAAGCCACGAGCATAGCGAGTGGAATCTAAAGCATAGGGAGGGTTTTAAAGCACGAGAGGATAACCAGCTTTGCTGCCGAGTGTAACACAAAATTTTTCACCTCACTACCGCGAGGAAAAAACTAACTTTATACATTTTAAAATTTACCTTAAATTATTAGTATCAATCATTTATAATTTGAAATCATCATTTAATATTACACCCAACCCAGCTAACGGAAAATAAAGCATTCAAAATTTGTTCCCTTCTTAATAAAATGTGGTTTTGGCATCTGTTTTTAAAGAATAAAAACGAATTTTCCGAGCTAGTGAGGTGAAAATAACTTTTTGCAATAGTCACATTTATTTATCGATTATTACCGAAAAAGTAAGGTTTTAAACAATAATTCCTTAGATAAATCAACTCCAGTTGGCCTTAATGTTCTTCTTTTAAAATTAAGGGAATTAAAGAAATAAAATAAAAACACATGTATCAAAAGTTGCCTAAATTACTCGAATCAAGATGCCACATGTTGGTTGTTCAAACATCGAGAAATTCATTAGTCATGATGATTGGTTAATTGTACTAATAATTTATTTATTTTAATAGGATTGTAATAGAAGTTCTACAATCTACAGTCTGGTAAATAAATAATATAATTATAACAGTTTCCACCGAAATAATTTGTCAATGAGTTATACTTTGTTAATACATTTTATAACGCTAAATGAGAAGTCATTGAAACTGAAGAGTTTAAAAGATAAAATAACTTAACAATAAAAGGTAAACTCATTCTTAAGTTGATAATTAAACAAAGTGTTCAAGGCAATAACATGTTAAAGGTTTCTCAATAACGAGATTCATAATTATTTTACAAATTAATGCTCTAGTGTAACGTTCATATTCATTAAATTTCAATTATGTTTTATAATTTTGTACATCTTTTTAGATATTTATTCATTATGTTCATATATAAGTAGTATTTATAATACGATTTTTGGTGAATCAGTCGCGTTTGTAATGAAATCATGATGTGTGATTTGATTAAGTAGGTTACCTAATACCTACAATTTGTTGTTAGGGCAGGGGTTTCATTATCATTATATTCCACTACTAAAATAAATTAATCTTTGTCCATTTCATTTGTTATTAAACATGAAATTTCATCGTTTTATTTGTCTCGATATTTCTCTTAAAGGTGTGAACATGATTATAAATATCATACTTTTGAAACCCCCTTATCACGTTCAAGTACCTAAGTGTACTACAGGATCACCAATGAAGGAATGAATTGGATTAATTAGTTGAAAATATAATGAGTATAGCACAAGGCGGCTGGGATGTTGTGATATGTATAAAAAATGTAGGTATATGTATATACGTCATGTTGTCGCAAGTCAAACTACATCTGTGTGGACATAACTGACAAGACACCACACCAGCCGATCGGGTGTCTTTATTTGCGAAACAACACACGTATCGCAAAGTTCATGGTACCAAAAATAGAGATGATTATGCTGAACACGTCTAGATGTAAAAAATATATATAGGTATCAATGAACAACAACAAGGAATAGGTATCCGAGAAGTGTACAATAATTTCTCGCACCTCTACTCGAGTACATCTATAACAATAATACTTTAGAAGGCTTCAACATACCACATTATAAGAAGGAGCAGGCCACTCTCTCTTCAAAATCTATCTAATACACTGATAATCCTCACAGCTCCGTTTAAATGCCGTAGTCGAAACTCTCGAACTCGGAGAAGCGCGAGTCCTGCTTCTGCAGGCGCTGCTGGCAAGCCTCGATGTAGCTGTCCTGGATGCGGTACATGCCCGAGTTGGCCTGGTACATGAGCGTCTCCAATATGCGCTCGTTCTTGATCGCCTTCGACGGGAGCACCACCTTGATCAGCTCCTGCGGCGAGATCCTGTACAGTTTCAGATCTCTAGCGAGCCTCTCCATAATGCATTTAAATTCATTCTTGGCATCAGTCTTATTGGCGGACTTGGCTTTGATTTTATTGCGCGCCCAGCTCAGCATGGCTTCGAACTTGCGCACCTCGGGCACCTCGAGGTTGCGGCACATGATCATCTGCACCATGGACTCGGACAGGTTTAGGAACTCCGAGGTCTGGAACAGCGCGTAGGCGCGCTGCTCCGTGAACGCAAGGATCATGTTCACCAGCTCCGACGCGGATGTGTAGCGCCAGTAGTAGTTCTCTAACGATATCAGCATTGTACAAACCTGAAACAAAACGACAATGTTCATAAATGTGACTTTATCTATGAAAAGGGACCTTATTGTCGATGGCGCTTAGTCGTTGTTCAAGACAATACAATACAAACGCAACGCGATTCGACGTAAATGCCATCGACAATAAGGTCCCTTTTCGTAGATAATGACACAAATGGCCTTCGTAGGTGATTAAATATAATTAGTTACGCTAATTGGAATAGGGTTAAAATTACGCCATTTAAATATCTCACCGTAGAATAGGTAGAAACCTTATGCAAAATTTATCTTTAACTAAATGAATAAGATCTGTGTGAAAATAAATATTCTAGTTATGATATTTACCTACTACTACGTAGTGAAAGCGAAATGCATATTTGTTATATAAATGATGTCACAGAATTAACACGTTAGAAAAACATACCTGTAAATGTTATTACAATTAAGGCACCCACCTAATAAATAGACAACGAGGATTTTACCGAAAAAAAATTACAAACATTACAAACAAATAGATGTTTATAGTGAAAGAAAATGAAATCGCCACTTATTTACTGATGTTCATGTTGCGGTGTTGACAGCACAAGTGGTGCGCGTCTCAAGTCAAGTTCCTGTTACTAAGTTGTGACATTATCTAGGAAAAGGGACATTATTGTCGATGGCGTTTATGTCGTTGTTCAAGACAATACAATACAAACGCAACGCGATTCGACGTAAGTGCCATCGACAATAAGGTCCCTTTTCCTATAGATAATGACACAGTTACTGACCACTTCTATCCTGAGGAACTGCTTGGCATGATGGAAGCAGGCCTGCAGGAGTTCCGGCAGGTCGTAGTGCTCGGCCGCGCAGATGAGCCCGGGTATAGAGGCGCAGGTGAGCGGGCAGCTGCCCGTGTGCAGGTAATCCAGGAGAATGCGGAAGGTTTCCGGGTCGAACTCGATTATAGAAAACTGAAAGGACATGGAACAATTCACCACGTTGTCTTTAGATTTTACCAGTGTTACAATTTAAAAATATTTGTCTAATTTTCTATGATTCTTATGAATTGCCTAGTGTTACCTCAGTCTGTGCAAGTTTGGCTCGGTCCACTTTCTGGGCATCGGCGCACACCGATAGTCTCGGCACTGCAAGCGCTGCGTTTTTATCTTTATCTTTGTCTTTACCCTCTTTATCTGAAAATTAGAAATAATACCTTCAATAATTATTTAAATCAAAAGTCTTAGGTACAACCTAAAACTAAAACTATATTTTACTAGAATTTTAGTGTTGCACAAACCGAAAAGGTTGCTATTCAAAACGATGCAGGCGTATGTTGTGTACTAACAAATATGTTGTGTATTAATTAATAAGCAGTGATTTAAGGCACCAAAAGATGTTTTTGGTTACCAACAAGAGGTTTATTCGCAGTATTAACATGTTGTTACATTAAGATATTATCTTGGTTATCAGAATATCCATTATAGATCTCAAGAATGCCCATTACTGGTTACACCACTGGTCCCCTGGATGACTAGCTTAAAGGACAAGGAATATTTATGATTAACATATGAATAAAGGAATATTTACATATAATGATTTATGATCTCTTTGTAATTTAATGACTATATTGTATTTTCCACACGATTACATAAGTCATTGCCTGGATCATTGTTTGGTAGTCTTAATTTTTTGGTAAGTATTTTAAAGTGCATGGCTTATCTACATAACAAATAGGCACTAACTAGAGCAGTCTTGAGAGCTGGCCCACTTCTTCTTGTCCTCTGCGTTGAGCTGCGAGTGCTGCTTGCGTATGGAGCGCCCCCAGCCGGCGGTGATAGTGCCCAGGCGGGAGAACGCTCGCTTTACCATCGGAGAGCTGGGTACACTTTTCGGCCTTAAAGTAAAAAAAAAAGTTTAAGGCGTTTAGTGACTGGGCGCCCTGGATTAGAATACCGGTAAGAGCATTTATAAACGTAATTTTTATTTTTTTACGTATCCATAGAATTTACACAATAATACCTATACGATAAATGTTTCGATTTTGATGATATATAATTACATATCATCGTAGTCATCGAGTACAGTAGTAGGATTAGTAGCAACAGCAGTAGTAGTAACTACTAACAGTACTTACAATAGAAGCTTTATTGAGCTTAGTGTGGGAGTAAATTGTGTTAAATGATCATAAATCATGTCATGTAAATATGACACCAAGTTTTAAGTCGCTAGAGTGTGCTTAGTATTATAAACGTTTAGCGATACGTACAAAATAATAATAATATAAAGCTGCGTTTTCAATTACGTGTTCTGAGCGAACGTTTTGCTTACAAATTGTATGCAAAATATTCGCTCAGAACATACAATTTGTATGCAAAATGTTCAGAACACGAAGTGCAAACGCAGCTTAAGGCTTAAACAAGCAAAATCGATGTAGTCGTCAACATACATGACAATACACGGGTTTAAAGGGCTGTGACACAAGGCAAATACCAACCTAGGCGACTCGATGTCGGGCACCTGCAAAAAGTTACTGCTCTTCTGGCGCGCTGGCGTGGGCGACAGCAGCGTGGGCGCCGGCCGCGCCAGCAGCTCTGCCACTGGAACCTGCGGCGACCCGAACCCAGTCTGGATGCCATACAGCATCTCTTGAAATACTCTGAAATTGACATATTTTTTTAGACAAACCCGCTATGCCTATCTTGTACAAGGTTCAAGAAAAAGGACAAAGAGATAATCAAAAAAACACATATTACAGAATTTAAAAGAAGGAAAGATTTGAAACTTATCAATTGTTAATAAGTTACCCTCACTGATAATAATGTAAGTTTGACATCATTCAAGGTTTTAACGGTCAAGAAACGCCTATTAGAACAAATTACAGAGATCAAGTTTGCTGAGCAGGTGGTACCGTATCGCTTGATATTTTGTCTTTCGAGGAATATGACTTCGCCCTTCACATAACTGGTAGTCATTGTAAGTTAATTTTTCAGAAGACAACAGGGGCCGAAGCTAGGAATACAACCGATTTCGTTTTCTATTGTCGTCTTGAGTAAGGCCCCAGAAATTTACTCACCTACTCCTAACTCCAAGTATCGCCCTCACTCCAATAAACTTGGTCTTCTGCTTTGACTGTCCTACGAGAAACACGACGTCAAACAGCTGCGCGTTCGTAGCTACGTTCAGCTCGTTGTTTAGGAACACTCTGGTGAAGTCTTTGGCGAGCTGATCGTAGTCCTCAAACTGATCACGAACGGAGTCGAGGAGAGGGGATGAGGGTCGCATGTGTCCAATAGGGCGCCATGAACCTGCAATAACGTAATCATTCTACATTACCCTACAAATTCCAACTTACGTCTTTAAAAATCTCTTGCAAGTTTTTTGAATATGTTTGTAATTTCCCAATCGACATTAAATTTTGTCAGCAAAATCTACTAGGGCTGTAGCCAAGATGCCAATTGAATGTAGAAACGCAACTAAAACGAATGTACACGTATGGAAAAAGTCACGTGATATTAATTTACTATTCGTTTGTGTTTCTACAATCGAATGACATGTTTGCTATGGCCCCAAGTCCTTAGAGCCTATAGCGTATATTTTATAATTTGTTATTATTTGTATTGATTATAATAATGATTTATATTTTTATATTGATTTTTATGTACCAAAGACCCACTCAATGTGAATGTACCTAACAAAGATGTATATACATACTGGACAAGCGCAATCTTACCAGGTCGTTGCCTTATCGTATTGACAAATAACCCTCGTCGCGTCTCAAGGTAACGAAGCGGTCAACACTCAAAAACCTTTTTTCCCCAGTGGCTAGGTATCTAGTTTAGTTACTTTTAGTCTAGTTTGACGTTCTACGTGAAATGCGACTCGCCACAACTTTCTAAGGTATGTTTGCTGTAATCTAATATCGGATAAATGATTTAATCCGCGGGATCAAAACTTGTGAGTTCACTGCAAGTCACTCAGAATTAATAACCTGCGATAGTTTCTGATTATATCAACTTGTAACCAGTTTGCTTACTCTCGTATGAACATAGTTTCGAACTCTTAGACTTAAAGTAATTAATTATCATTCAATACTACTTTGACCATTTGGTGTCTTGAATGAGTGACATTCATACTTTGGTTAATCGGCCAAGGGCCCTAAAGCTGTTGCCAATGGGTTTACCCATTGAGTGTATACAAATTACTTAAGGATTTCATACTTATTACAGTGTCTGCATACTGATTTGATTGCCCTAAAATGTACCTAGTAAAGTGTATATATCTTTCTGCAGGTGTGATCGAACCATGAGTAACACTATACTATATCTTACAGAAATCAATCTAATCATGCAGTAAACTCAAATAGGCTTATGTTGTGTGTGGCCTGTATAATATATACGAGTACATAAACCTCATACCTCTTCTATATGGTTTAGGTATCTGTCCAGTCTCAGCGTGGTTCTGCAAGTTCGCCACGATATCTTCTAGCATTTGGCTGCGCGTTCTTTCTTGCATCCTCGCAAATTTTGGGGCGGAATATGACGCCCTTTCTCCGTTCACTATTTTCGTTAGAAGCCATTCTCTGTAAGATTTAATATAACATTTAATAACTGTGTTCATCCAAAATCTTAGTATTGAAGTTGCGCAAAATATAGTAACATCAATGTAGCGGTATATTTAAATACTAATTCGCGCTATAAAATATTTGAGTACAGCTATTTTTATAAACCACAAATACCTAAATAAGTATTCTTAATCACTATGATATGCGCTACTTTAACGGAGAATCTCAATCTCTCCACCTTCAAACAACTTGTTAGCAATAAAACCATCGTGACATAAAAATGGCAAAAATACGTGAAAAAAAGCGACATTTTTTTTTATTAAAATGTTTATTTCAGAAAGAACTAACTTATATTATTTAGCTCTCAAACCAGATTTACAAGGCATGTGACTTGGTTTTATATTATGTTTACTTATTTAAGGTTCCAAAGAGTGTAATGTCACTAAATAAATGTTTTTTCCCCTCACTAGCTCGTAAAGCGCTTATTTATCCTTTAATACGAGAGGGTAAAAACGCATTTTATCCACTAGTGATTAAAGTAAGTTGACTTCTCATAGCTCTTATTGCTATGGTTTTAAAGTACAGCTCACTTGCCCCCGCGGCGGCGGCGGCGGGAGGGGCGTGGGCGAGCCTCACTAACGCACCGAGTTGGAAATCGAAGTAGAACATTCGAAAATCGCACTGGCCACCACAAGCTACCCAAGCTAAAGGCACCTTTTGTAAAAATATTGAATGTATCTAAACGCAAAGAAAAAGTCAATGCGATTTCAAAAGTTTTTTTGTATGTTTCACTTTCCTCGCTGTAGTGAGGGGAAAAGTTTTGTGTTACACACGGGTGCAATTGTAATTTACTTCTCGTGTATTGAAACACTCGCTACGCTCAGGATTCTATTTTAAAATCACTCGCTTTGCTCGTGGTTAAACTATAGAATCCATTCGCTTGCTCGAGTTTCAATCCCACACTCGCAGTTAAAATACAATTTTGCACCCTTGTATAACAAATAACTATTACCTGAACATAGGCCCTTTGTCGAACACACTCTGCTCCCAGAGATAGGGCTTGTATGCACCGACCTCGTCTCGGGTCACGACTGAGACCTCATACCTGGTCGGCCGTCGTTTTATTCGTGCTGATACTCGTACTGCAAAGAAATGGTAACACACTTTATTTTATCATAACCTATATTAGTGTACAACCAAAGGCTTCCTTTAGACAGGAGGTACACAATATTATACACATAGGTTCGACAGGCTTTTATATGGCTGAGTTCTACACCAGATTAATTACTGTGTTTCGAGCTTGTGTTTTTAGATTGCTGGACTAAACACATAGTAATTTGCCTAAATGACTATTTAAAATGGAAAATTTTGTCCTGAAGAGTGCTTGATACAACTATTTGAGTAAAAGATAAACAAAAGAATGCTATTCCCTGTAATGACCGAGACGAAAAACATTCCGTTAAATAATAAATTTTCTGAATGTAAATCACGTGCACCATCACGTGCAAGACTTTTATTTACAACGGTATCTGTGGTATCTGGTAATTAAATGCAATTTGGGATACATAATGCGGATAAACATGGTTTTAGACATAGAACTTAAATAAGCGGTCTTGTTTAAGTTAAGCGAAAGCCGATGTCCATTGGTTAAGTAGATACATTTAAGTTTATAATATATGTATACATATACCTAATATAAAAAAAATACATTACTAACTCCATATGAATAAAGTTATTTTCAACGATATAGAAAAGATTGACGATATATTTTTGGTTGTACCTATATTTAACATGCATTTCAATATGTCATACGGTCTATCGAATGTGTTAGGGAATGACGCAAGTTACCGAGCTTAACAACCCACGCTGAATTTATCGTTATATGACTTGATACAAATAATAATATTATGTAATACTAGACTTGAAATAATGGCAATTCATGTTTTGATGATTTTCTATCTGCTTAGGAACACCCATAAAATGTGGTAGTCCACATGGAAAGGTACCTTATGGCGCTTACGTTATTGTTAATGACGCTTCAATACTAATGTGACACTTTGCAACGTATGCGCTAAGCGCCATAAAGTACCTTTCCATGTGGACTACTACAATCAAAATTTGGGGTAATGTATTTTGGCTTGTTAAAGCTGAATTGTGTTTAGATAGTCTTACCTAAAATAAATGTATGTAGAAAATGGCTTTTAATACAAGCCGGTGAAAAGGCAGTGTTGTCCGCCTCTAGAAACACGACGCACACAATATCATTGCCTATGTGCCTCTTCCTCTGCAGTTTCTGTGGGTCATGGCGCTCGTACGGCAGCAGCGTAGACACGTGGAACATTATCTCGATGCCTCGCCAATTGGTGTACACTGAGTACAGGCCGGTTAGATCATGGACGGTGTCTAAACCACCCTTGTATTTGTCGAAACCTGAAATTAAAAAAAGATAAAACGTCTTATTTTTCAATGTAGGCACTTATGAACGTCAAAGAAAAATCTACCACTGGTACCAAACCCTAGACTATACCGGCAAGAAACTACGGCGGTACTTATTTTTTCAAGAAGTGATACATTAAATTTTAAAGTACATCATTATGCATAGTCCCATTAGAAAACATATCAAACATTTATATGTATACACAGTGATATACAAGATATACAGTGATATACAGTCGCCATCAGATATATCTGAGCTGTAGAGGTGGTCACAAATATCGGAACAACGCCTCTATTCTCACGGCGAAAAAGTGCATGTTCTGATATTTATGACTACCTTCATGGCTCCGATATATATGATGGCGACTGTAAAATAGATTTTTACTGGTCTCGTGTAAACTACATATTTAGAAATATAAGATAAGAAAATCGGCATCACAAGTACCTAACAGAGGCAGTAGTTACAATCTACGTTATCAAGTAATGTCAATATTTGCCCTCGTGGCCTTTATAACTACTTAATACAAAAATTAATGGAATTGTAAAGACCTTTTAGCCGCACTTTCTCCCCGAGTACTTGTAAGAACTCTTCAAACATTGGCGAATTTTCATTATTGTCCAGAATATCTTCTTCGCTATATTGGTTTTCCTTTACGAATATTACGCCCACTTTGAGCTCCGACTTTATGAATACCTGGAATAAAAAGGCATTTGTGAAAAAATGCAACTTACCTGAAAAGTCACTTAATTTAACATTGACGATAATTTTAACATAAATAAATATACCTAAATATTGAGTTATAATTTCTCTTCCTGAAAATTGTGATAGTTAATAATGTGTTAAACGTGTAAATATTAAACGTATTAAGATTACTCTAAGGTGTGCGTATTAAACTGTTTACAATTCATATAAAAAAACAGCAGCACTCAAAAATAAAAATAAACGAATTATACAGGTACCTACTGATCTGTTCGAAGTCGGTGCCAAGTCAAATAGGCTTGATAGCCGCCGCCACTCCGAGTGAGGAGGAGGACCCGTGCCTATATCAGGCCTTGGCTTGGCACCGACTTCAAACAGTTCCAAGCCAACAGATCAATTAATACCTAGCACGTATAATTAGTTTATTTACCTCTTTTTATTGCAGTTTTTTTAAGTCGGTTTTACTTTTTTTAAGTTTTTCTATTTTTAATGAAGCAGATAACCTAAAATGACTTCTATTTTCTAACACTCGCTCTGTCCTCTCAAGAGAAATTAATTATCAATAGGGAAGGGCAGCCGCCTGGTGAAGTTAATCAGAACTAATTACGCTGTCATAAGTAATCATAACCTAACGTTTACTAGAAAAGAGAATCAATATTACCAATTAATAATACTACTCTGGCTAATTATATTGTATTTTTGTAATTTCTGGATGCACTAACATATCATTAAAAAATAAAACAAATCAAATTGTGTCCAATTTTATTACTTACCAAGTAATTTTATTACTTACCAAGTAATGGTAAGTAATAAAACACATGCCATCGCGCTGTCGTTTAGCCAGCAGTTCAGAAGAACGCGGATTTGTATAGGCATTGTCAATTCCTCATTATATCATCCTTGGTTGTGAGTTATGCTATACTACTACTCAGTTACCACGGATATGAACTGGCATGTACATATACCCTACAATTCGCCTAGTGTAATATAAATACACGTTGTAACTGAGTAGTTATTAACGTAACGTTTCATCATATTTCGTCTATCATTTATTGTATATTGATCTCGAAGCGTTATTAAGTTAAGCTATTATGATCGTAAGACAATATACGGGTAGGTTACGGCATGCAACTTATCAGAGGATTAGGGAATAAGGAAGCAATCTATTTTGGCCGCGGTTATCAAAAATATTACCATCGTATAAGCCGTTCTCTCCGGAGACGCCACTCATTATCTTTTCCATCTCAGTACGCAGTAATATTAACTCAACGCCATGGAAAAATCATTAAGTGTCTATTTGAGTATAAATTTGTTTGTGTGTGTAATTTACGAAATCATGTAACAATAACTATGAAGTTCATTTCCTTTCTGTTGATCAAATAACATTTCCATTTACTAATTGCATCATTAGAATTTATTTCAGGTTATAATTAGAAAAATGTAGATACTATAAGCTGTCTATCGACAACCCTTTTAATTTTACTGTTAAAATCGGTATATACTTATAACGTGGATACATACATATACCAGTTATAAAACGTAGCTATTTACAATTAATTTAATATAAATGTCACCCACTTAGAATCTCAAGGCTTCGTTTAAAATTGACGAGCTGTTGCATTTGTGAAGTGGGAACAAGTTAGCCGAGTGAGCCATTTGACAGTGCGCAATATTATCCAAATTGGCACGACACGGTATTCCACTCTTTCAACCGTTGCCGAAAGGCGACCTGCCCGTTTCAATTAGTACTATCTATAACATCATAATGGATGAACGAACTGGAATATTGGAAATAGTTTGTATTTCCAATTTATAATTTGAGAACATAGTTAACGTTTAGGATGGCAACATATTCTAATATGTTATATTCTGAGAAGCTTGCTTCTAAGTATTAGCTAGCATTCATAACTAATTTTCGCATTTTGTTCCTAGCTATCTTTAAACGTATTCGATATGTATTTATAATAAGTACCTAACACTTTAATCGATATGATTCGCTTAAAGGCATACCTATTTAGTTATCTAAGACAAGAAAGATATGTGGTATGTAAATACGACGTGTTTGATGTAAGTTAGAAAACAACAGTAGAGGGACATATCGCCTGATGAGACGTCAGTTTATGGCCGTGCTATCTATAAAGCAGACATAAAAAGTATGCCTGCGGCGCTACGCGTGTACTAAAATGTAATGGTACTGCAGGTAGCCTAGTTGTAGGACGAACAATGATATAAAAAGTTAATCGGCTCTGACAACGAAATCGCGTCGACGTCGACACCGTATTTATAATTTACAAAAAGAGTTCGCAACCTTCGAGAAATTCCAAGTTTCACGACGACTCGACTTGAGATGTTTGTTGTTAGAATTAGTAACTAGTTGACACACAGAGCGACTTAGACAGTTTTCTTGTTTCGTTGCGTTTGTAAATTCATAAGAATGCGAAGAAAGGTAAACTTCTGGAAAAAGAGAAATAAAGTTATGAGTGTCAGATCGTCACCGGCCTACACGTAGCGTGTGGATCTACTCAAGAATTCTTCAGTAATTTGAGGCCTTACAATATTACCTTGAGTGCGTAATAGATCACTTTTAATGGAGTAATATTTAAGGACCTGGATTAGCAATAGAATGTAGATAGATTTCCAAGATTAAATAAATTGTCTTATATAAGAATCTAACAATTAAAGCTATTCCATGATTTAAACACACATTATCAGTTAAATCCCAACAACTTAGTAAAAATTTATTAGTTTATTACCGATTTCAATTTCAATTCATTTATTGGTTTTTATGTACAATATTTGCTTCGATTATTTAATGATCATAATCATCATTTGTTAAAATAATATTTGTATACAATGTAACATGCCTGCTACTAGCAATTAATGTTCATAATAGGCTTATTTGCAATTTTATCACTCATATTATTATCATAACTCAGTTTTTATTTGAAACCATATGTTATTTAGAAGAATTACTTCATTATAAACTTTCACTATGCTGTAGGTAGTTTTTAGTCTAACCAAACCTTTTTAGGCAGCATTTTGATTATGTAATTGCATTTTGGTAGCATTTTCTGTTTGATGTTTCTTAATGTTATTTATTCAAATATTATAATTCAGAAAGTCGCACTATGGGGACTTAAAAGCTGGCATGTACTTCTTCCAGTGTATCATCCTACAATTATAGCGACGTAGAGAGGTAACGCAGCCAGCCCATGCCACAGGGGGACTTCTGTATGGGGTATTACTTCTATAATAAGTTTTGTATTTATTTATTTATTCATTCATTTATCTTTTTCCTGTATTTTCAGTTTATTTTTAAGTATTTATGTTATTTCTAGTGTATTTTGTGATCATTAATCAAATTATATGGCACTAAAATTAAATTGCTACAAATCATTACATTGAGTAATGTAACTTGATATAAGTTATGAATAACGATCATATTATAAAAAAATATTGGCGCATCCAGTTAAAACAATAATTTTATTCTATTACTCAGAAAATATAAGTATTTTGAACCATTTTATTTTTGTTTTCCAACTATTGTAAGCCTTATATTCAATTGGCTTATAGGAAACGGTGCAAATCCATAGTTATATCTACATTGTGGGGTGACTTGCGTTTACAAAAGCCATACATATTACGTCACAGAGACGGAAACATTCATGCGAGGGAGACCTGTCAATAACGATGTCTCAGCCCGTGCTGAGGAAGGCTCACGGAAAATTGAACACACATTCAGCCGTTCAGGTTATATCTACATAAGAAATTCTTTGACATATAAATAATATTCAATGTGTAATGCTTTCAAGTATAGGGGTAAACGGAGGTTTTTGTTGTAATTCAATCAGAAGAAATTTATATTGAATGACACCTTTAAGAATCAGATCTAGTTAAATCTCTTAAAATAATTAATTTGTGAAACATATGACGTCATGATTGCACTGCATTATTATTATAGTCTAATTTGACATTATCTATGTATATATAAGTACTTATATGAGTTCCTACAACATGAGCTTACTATGGAATCGGGAGCGATGCCGCGAACATTGAAGTTCATCGGGCTTCTTTCTCTTTTACTCCAATTAAGGTGTCATGATAGTGACAGAGGCAATCCTCCGAATTTTCCGTATATCGTTGTTCGCGGTAGCGCCGGAGGTGGATTTGTGTAAGGATTTTTTTTTAATTATCCAATTTCATTTGTGTATAATATCTGATTTTTTAATGATATATAAATGATTGATATCAACCTAGCTTCATACTAAGCTAAAGTATGATCCTATGCTATTCATAATAACACACATTTACCGGAGATCAAACCCTGCACCAAGATATCAATCAGGTCAAGCATTACCAGATCGGCTAAACTGCGAAAACCATTAATTTTCAATTTATTATTTTACCTTACTGTAAAAAAAAAACTAGTGATTTATTTGGATAACTTAATTACTTTGTGAACCTGCTGCTCGCTCTGAATATGTATTCTATCACATTGAATGTCGCTTAAATGTCTGTTCAAGAGAAACATCTCGAAGAATACTATATGTCTCGTGTCGTCTTAATGGATTACTTTAATTATCTAAGCATTTAATAACTAAAGTGGGGTGGCGAAGTGGAGGATGGCGTCAGTATTAAATGTATGTCATAGTCATCGTACCTATACCTATGTTATAATATCAAATTAATTACAAAAATACCGGCAATGAAACGAAACAAGTTTTTTTAATAAGTACCTACTTTTTAACCGACGAAAAAAACGGAGGAGATTCTTAACTAGGAGCATTACTTATATGAGTTTAGGAATTTAGTAAACAATAGATAGATATTATTATGATTCTCTTTGCGCAGTCCCAAGTGGCATTACCCTCGGTATTTGAAAAGAACTATAAATAAATAATTATTATAGGACAGACACACAAATTGTCTGAGCATCACGGTAAACTCGAAAAGACTTTTGTTGTGGGTACCTAAAGTTCGATTCACGAGAGTTGGCGCCGTATGTCTGTATAAATCTTGACAGTTGAGTATAAAACTTACGTCAACTCTTATGAATCGCCCTGCAATAAGCCAATATACTATACAAATACTTAAATATAAAACACTCATGACTCAGGAACTAATCAGTACTTATCACACAAATAAACATAGTATTGGGATTCTAACCCTGGAACATTGGCTTGCTACGAGCTTGGCTGGCTACGAAGGTCAGTACCCACTAGGTCAGATCGGTCGGTGACTATCACAGGAAAATATATAGATAACGACGAGAGAGTTTAGGTGAATGGATTACGTACACAACTACACATATGAAGTACCTACTGATTGCAAAAAGACTGAATGAATGGATTGAATGAGTATATGTAAATAAAAATACTTAAAATGTAACCAGTGACAAGACAAGTCATGTTTGAAGAGGTTTAATAACAAAATAACCAAGTAATGAAAACATACGTAGACATTTTGAATTAGTATTTATAAATACTCAACTAAAATAAGTTTATTTTCTTGTTTATTTGAATTAATCTAGGCTATTTTTTAAATAATATTTAACCAAAAAGTTTTG
Organism: Grapholita molesta; assembly: GCA_022674325.2. Lineage (NCBI taxonomy): Eukaryota > Metazoa > Arthropoda > Insecta > Lepidoptera > Tortricidae > Grapholita > Grapholita molesta. The sequence goes on along the minus strand of CP053135.2, from coordinate 8,933,410 downwards.
GTCTGAATTGCAATTCACTGTTGGTATCGGTATGAAAAAAAACTGTGATTTCAAAATCTTCCTATCATTACAGGAGATGTTGTTGTGTGCGTGACTTCAACTCTCGAAAAAGTACCTATACCTACCCATTAACCTATTTGTTTTATTGATTAAGTCGGGCATTTCCTTGAATATAATTATTTAATGCTCATTCTCAATGCAGGGCCGGGTTTCGGCGCACCCACCGAAGTTTCCACTTATGTCCAATGATATCTCGGGCCAGACTTAATGAAAATTGGCAGCCCACTGGATCGAACCAACTCCGCCACGAACCTGCTAACTTCGCAAAGTGTAACATATTTCAACAATAATAAGAGGGATTTTAGCATATTCCTATTCAGTAAGTGTAAAATACGCTATTCTCCAATTTAGCTGCTAAAAGTCGTGATTTTGCATTTTCAACATCGCATTTTGCATTATTCGAGTTTGCATGGAAAGCCACGCATTATGAATATATATTTTCTACCTAAACAGCAGGTATTCTTGCTCAGCTATGTAGATTATGTTTTCACTTCTCATGCTACGTACGTAATGTCTTTGTAGCTGAGTGTGAGTTATAAAAAATCGTTGATTATTTCTGATATTTATTCAGGCATATTCAATTAAAATCCTACAATGTTAGCAACTACAAAATATTAGTTAAATCCGTTACTGTATAATTTTTCAGAGTCAATGATTAGTTCCAGCATCGCCATTCTGTACATCAATCTTGGCTATCAATTTGATGGTATGTTTTAAATGTAAAAGATGCTATTATGAAATCAATGTTGTTTTTATATATATGTGTGAAGGAATTCAAAAACATGGAATTCAGAAGGCGCGAGTCAGAATGCTGTCCTGATAGAACATCTGCAGAGTAATTTTATGAAACAAACTTCGCGCTCGAGTTAATATTTTAATGCGATCCTCATCTCGCGGAGGATCGGAGTTCACAGACGTGTCTCCGAGCGGAATAGTTTCGCCAGTAACTTGTCATTAGTCCATTACTGTGATTAGCCGCGGCGTAAGTAGGCAGCGTTGGTTTCAGTGACTAGCGGGTGTATCTATCAACTTTTAGAGAGGAAAGCACTCAGCTGTTTCAAGGTTAGCTTGATTATAAAATTTTGTTCGTTCGCAACGCTTTTATGCCTGTTTTACATTAAGGTATTATATGTTGACTTTGATATCTAGTACTTAGTAAAGGAAACGTTAAATTCTGTCTTACATAGGGTGCCCAAATTCAAGAAATTACATGAAGTGTACCATATATTTCTTGCCCGATAATAAAAAAATGAGTAGTGAATCTAATATAAGCCCTTAAGATACAGAAATTGTATACTGTGTGAAATATTTTTTGTAATGTGTTTATGGCAATAAAATACGTAGGTAAAGCGTAACTATATGCTCTATCCGACGCTCCGTCCGGAGCAGGCCCGGGAGGGCGCGGTGAGACGGCTCGCCGACGGCGCGGCGTCGCGCGTCGCCTGCCTCGCGACTAACGGAGCTCATTAATGTTTCACGGCAGTAAGCGGCGGCGTCGTTTATTCCTAATTGGAAGCTGAAAAAACAATCGCAACGCCGAGAAAAGGTTTTACTGCTAATTTACTCGCTATTCCAACTTTGGTGCTGGATTAATGCTGAATGAGAGCCGTGAATTCGTTGTGTATAGCCGATAGATTGTTTCCTTTATAGACTTCGATTTATTGATGGCCCGGCATTCGAATCCGCGATTAGTTTGTTTCCTACAAACGCCATCCAATATTTAACGCTGGCTTGGCAAACCTAAAATGTACTCTAGGTCGAAATTAAATCCGTTGGTGCAGAAACCGTGTTTACGGTTTATCGAGACTGCACAATTTCAGTGCGGTATTTAATTAAGTTTGCAAATTGGAGGCGGCCCGCCAAATGAACGTAACGAACACATTGTCTTGTGTATGAGCATAGCATTTGGCGTGCTGCCTACTGGAATAATTCAACAAAGAACGATACTGTTAAATGTCAGAAGCTTCTCTTAAGCCAGCGCGGAAACATTATCATATCAGTTAAATAAAACATTCAGGGCTAATTCCACGTCTTTTATCAAGGCCTTATTTCATCAAAAATTAATTAACTGAATTCCACTGTGAAACAAATTAGTTCTAGGCGAGGATTTTGTACTTAATTTGTGGTATTCTAACCAAATCTCCATTGTATTTGTTATTGACGTTATTTTATTATAGATTGCTGTAAAATGTATAATTTATTTTGTGAAAATGCTTCATGGTTCCATATTCAATAATACATAATTATGTGACAACAACACCTGATATTTTTAATATTTAACCTAGTCTACTTTCTCAAGACAATAATTTTAATAATACATATTGTCACTATGCTATTAAATCGTTCTAGCTTTTGTGTGAGCTGTCATTTTCGTCTACGGAATGAAAAAATAATTATATTTTTAAATAGTTTTGTTACTGTATTTTATGAATTAAATTTCGTGTCAGATTTCTGGATATCACTTATCAATGGCCCCGACGGAAACATGCTAACATCGTACTAAGTCCAAACTCTGTCAAAGTTTATTTATCCATTCATATGCCCTGCGCAACTACGGTTGCCTTTTTTAATCGCGGGCACTCAACTGGTTGTTTAACTAATTGACACCCTACCCAAATTATACATGTACAGACCTGGTCCAGTTTAAGCAGCTCCTCGGGCGTGTCCGGCAGCTGTCCGAGCATGAGCGGCGGGTTGATGTTCACCTCCTTGCCCAGCGAGCGCACCACCTCCTCGCGGTTGTAGCGGTCGGCGAACACGCACGACGCCGGGATCAACCCGTGCACCGTGTAGCTGATCGCTCGGACAAGGATCCTGTTGACAACATGTTCAAGTTCATATCAGGATTTAGAACTACTACTATGACTACACTACAAGAGTATAAATTGACATAATGAGAATTATAATTATAATTCTAATAGAACTGCACTTGTATATTTCGTTTATTCATCTTATCTCTTACGTTAGTTTTTTTAGGGATACAATTATACTTATTTAGTCTTATTAAGTCTGTAGGTATGTTAAGAAAATAAACCCATTAAAATATTTGCGCAGACTATACTCGTTAGAAGCATTTTCTTTCGCCCATACTTCACGGAAGTAACATCTGATAGTTTTATAATGTTGTCACATGTGGCGGGAATGGAGGAATGACAGATTACATAGTCTGTTACTTAAAACATAATCATATTGAAAAAAGTAAAAAGGAAGAAGTCATTATAATGAATCATCATATAACATGAGTATTGTAATTAACCTATAATTTACGTTCATTAATAATTAACACGGGCAGAAGCCGTGATGTCTTCTCGTCAAATTTATAATATTTGGAGTATTAAATCGTCATCAATTATATATTATTATAACCTATGTGTTATTCTGATATATAAGCTACATTACTGTAAAATTTCATTATAATCCATTCAGTTGTTTCACATACATATCACAAACTTAAGTTCGATTTTTCAATTCTATTTTGATTTCGTAAGTAATATTCTCTGATTTTCAAAAAACGATTTTCTATAAAAAGGCGTGTCAAGCAAGATTGTTTACCATTTAACTACCTAAAAGCATAGACTATAGATAAAACAAGACAATGCAATTAAGTAGGTATCTAACACGATTGAATCCCAAAATCATCAAACTCAATTCAAATTAAGCCTCTTGACTTATTTATCTCGGCGTCGTCTAAGCAAGCGAAGTAGATCGCGAATAAAAAACAAAGGTTTTTAATTAAATTCTCTTGTTGTCTGACGTTTCCGTTTTCCTACGACAGAGGATAATGAAAATACCGGTATTCACGGTGAGCTTTCCTGGCATCTACGACACAATCCCTTTGTGAAAAGGAGACATTTTTGCGGCTTGTCTCGATATCATAGATCGCTACGTGTTTACTATCAGCCTAATTATAATATTAATCTCTTTATTTGAATCACGGACACTTGTGGATACTCGTATAATAGTGAACTGCATTTCTTTCTACCTTATTAGGGGCCTTATCTTTCCATAGTCAATAGTGGTTAATTTATGTAGCCCGGACCCTGGTATCTCCTTAAATTATGTCCAACAATGAGAGGTAGGGTACAGCGAAGTACCATCACCCTTGAGTCTGGAGAAGCCCAACTAGGGAAGTACCTCCTCCTTACAGAAGACCACAGCCATAATAGCACTGCTACCTTTCAGGTATGTGGTGTTGTGTTCCTGATGGTGAGTAAGGTTCCCAGAGCTCCAACCCCGGCCGAGTAAAATGCCGGGAACGCGCTTGAGACTCCCCTGGTGTTACGGGTGCCAATGGGCGACGGTAATTGCTTACCATCAGGCAATGCGTTTGCCGGTTTGCCACCTTTGACACAAAAAGCACAAAGAATTAATAAAAATATTTGATTTAGGTTTTAATTAGGCAAAAAAATAGAATTCACCCTGTAAGAGCAGAAGTTTAAATCTTTACAACTTTAGTCACCCAACAACAATAAAAGAATAAAGATAAAATCTCTTTGACTATTATGACAGCACTTTCACTATGAAAATAGTAAGTTATCAGATCGAGTGAGTCATAGTGACCTTGTCTAAAATAATTAGTTTACAACACTGAAGGCTTTATGTTGTTTATAATTGTAAATTTTGTGAAAAATCCGTACTACTTAGAAGCTCCAAGATTAATCAATTCTATAAGATATGTCGGTAGGTACGGTTTAAGAAAAAGAAATGCGGTTCGGTCGTAATTGTAGATCCCCTGGCCCCAAACCCCAACCAAAAACCACTGGAAGACGGATAGCAGCGGCCCTGTACAGCGGTGGGATATTCTATGGTGATTATATAGCATTAAACTAAAATTTCGTTTACTTCAGGAATTAGTGGCAGCTAAGCCATTCCTAAAATTTTATTTTATACTCTTGAAGTTGTTAAGACCATTTGGAAGAGTATTAAATAGTCTGATTGCCATTGGATAGCCACTGTTCACGAATAATTTATTTTTACCCTTGACAAGTACAAGTTATCTGTGTTATGCGTAATAAAAGTTTTCTCTATGTAATTAAATATTGACATTATGCTCTTTATATTAGGCTAGGAAGTATTACCTCTAAGAGGGGTCAGTAATGAAATTTAATACAAAGTTGCAGGTCTAGGCCGGGAAGTGGCTCTTTTTAATTTCCATTTCACATATAATCGAGACTGCATTATGGCATACAGCCATAATATTTTTTTAATACCAGAGCGCATAATAGTGATGTTCATAATACCTGTTCGTGTAATTTATCGAAATTGGTTCAGTAAGCAAGTTGTCAGGATTTATTTCCCTTATGACCGCAAAATTAAATGGCGCACAACGTTGCCTTGACATAATAGCAGTCCATTGTCATTCAAATAGCTCACGTGCGAATGTGATATCTGATAATTTATCCATTTTACACAATGTGTGGAGAATTTATAAGGCGCATTAAGAGGAAACTGTAGTATGCAATTTTCCATACAAACGCTCTCGACTGTTTCCTCCCTGGTTTTTAACCCTGGGACAGTGATTTTTTCAGCACAGATTGATATCATCGATATCTGTGTCGGTATGTTTCGTTTTTTTGGATATTTTAGTTTTTTTAAGATTTAGAGCTCTGTAAACATTGCTAAAAACGGCTCACTCAACTATCTCGCAAACATTCACTTATTATTCAAATAATATAGCATAAAACACAAAAAGCAAAACGTACCGACACAGAATAACTCTTCATCATTCTGTTCCAAAAAATTTATTCAGATTGGTTAAGTTTTGGAGGAGGAAAACGTCGAGAGCCAAACCTCGATTTTTGAGATTTTTACGCGGGATTTTTCGCCTGAGCTGCAGTTGTCCCTATCGCACTATTTTTGGAGGGGTAGGCAATCTACTAAATATGTACACAGTCAAATAGTCATGAGCAATAGTCGACATTGAATGTCGATGATCTAGTGATGTAATGAGTTATCGATAAACCGAATTTTGGTACAGTTAATGCCATCGGAATAACTGTTCTGAAGAACAGTAACATGTAAATGTTACTGAAGTAACAATGTCAATTGTATTGCATGTAGTAGTGAGAAGTATATAAAATATACTATACTAGCTTTTCCCCGCAGCTTCACACGCGCAGAAGAATACCTGTAACAGTTGACATTTGACTCCATCTCCATACAAACTTGTATGAATGAATTTTAAAAAACGCTGATATGCCTTTTCTTGTATTTAAACAACGAGTGTTTACACAAAATTTCAAGTCTCTCGCTTAAAATTTTACTCAATCCCCATACAAACTTTCAACCCCCTTTTTACCCCCTCAATGGTGTAATTTCCGAAAATCCCTTCTAAGTGAGTCCTTGCGATACATAAACTACCGATTATGAATAAATCAGCTATCTAAGTTAAGCGGTTTGGGCTGGGCGTCGATCAGTCAGTCAGGACTTTAACGTTTATATACAGGGTGTCTCATTCAGATCGGTCAGTATGGGGAAATCTGGAACTATAAGACATAGAAAGATTTGTTCTTAAGAACAATGTCATCGATTTTAGGGACAAGAAAAACTGCACCGATCTAAATGAGACATCCTGTATATACAGTATGTAAAGTAACTAAAACCATCTGTTTAAACCAGTTGATGCTCACGTTGTGTTTAGTGTTTTACCACATTTTTTGTTCGGATTTATGCAATATTTATAATTTTATCATTGTAGAAAAATTATAACATCTTACCTTTTTCGAAGTCGGTTAACTCTAAGAGTATCATCCTGTTATGTAATGTTTACGTCGTGACAGATGACCGCAAATCCATTGTTAATACGTTTCATTAGAATAACTTCTTTTTTCACAGAGGTTTTTTGATCTTGTTACAATAAACAAAAGTGGTAACTAAATTATTTACAATTTATCACGTAAACAGCAGCAATACATTTTATTTATGTAATTTAAGATTCACTAATGGTGACTGATGTCACTTTATTGACACTTTGTTTTTCTTTATTATTCTACCAAAAAAGTTTGGTTAGCAATCAGATGACAACCTTAATTTTCAACGTGACGTTTTTTGATTGTAAACAAATAATACAGGATTATAAATTAAATATATTTTTTTTTTTATTTGAATTATAAATTCTAAAAGTTGTTAGGATTTTAATAATTTCTATACCACAACCTTATTTATCGCCTAGCCATGCCCGGATTTAAATAAATGATTTTAGTAACTTGACGTACTGTATATAGATGCTGAGACGAGCAGATCCAATAACACGACAGTAAGTACAATAAAAAATCAAACATAAAATGCATTTTCTCATTGAACAATTATTATAGGTAAATTATTTGCATATATCGTTATGAACGATAATATAACGATATATATTTTTATTAAATCCATTCATGCAGTTTTTCTTGTCCCTAAAATCCATGACATGGTTCCTAAGTACCAAGGATAGGACAAACGCCCGTCATTTTGAAAATATAACCCTGTTCCGTACAGCAGAGACTTCCTTATGTTAATAAAAAAATACTATTTTATACATTTTATTAGACCATAATTTATATCCAGTGACAAATTAATTTATGATTGACATTCCGAAATTTACTGTCGCCAATAAAATAGAATGACCAAGATTTTTTCAAAATTTTCAGTCGTGAGTGTGTGAAATGTGAATTTATGACCCATTTATGCGTTGAAAAAGTCCGTTGACAGTCTACGACGTCATAGGGGCATATGTAATCGTTGACATTGGTATACTGTTTTTCCAAAATATTTTAATATTATAAAATAAGGAAGTCTCTGCTGTACGGAACAGGGTTATATTTTCGAAATGACGGGCGTTTGTCCTATCCTTGCTAAGTACAAATCTTTGTATGTCTTATAGGTAGTTCCAGATTTCCCCATACTGACCGATCTGAATGAGACACCTGTATAATGCTAAAACTATAAGTTTCACCTTTGGAGCGCTGGTAGCCTAGCGGTAAGAGAGTGCGACTTGCAATCCGGAGGTCGCAAGTTCAGATTGTACAGGCATTTTGCCACGGCTCATGGGAGCCTGGGGTCCGCTTGGTAACTAATCCCAGGATTTGGTGTAGACACTAGTTTTACGAAAGCGACTGCCATCTGACCTTCCAATCCAGAGGGTAAACTAAGCCTTTTTGGGAATAGTCCGGTTTCCTTACGATGTTTTCTTCACCGAAAAGTGACTGGTAAAATATCAAATGATATTTCGTACATAAATTCCGAAAAACTCATTGGTACAAGCCAAGGTTCGAACCTGCTACTTCCGGATTGCAAGTCGCACGCTCTTACCGCTAGGCCAGCAAGCGCTTTTTTATGAGATGATGGTAATAGACAAATGTCTCAATAGTTTTAGAAATTATATGAAGAAGCATTTTCCTGGTATTCCATCATCAAACCCTGACATGGTACTAATGGGAGGTTGGAAGCAACAGCCGGCTGCTGTACGCCTGCTCGACAGGCTCGCGGGCTAAATGTAGGTACCTAAACTGCACAGTAACACCGGGTGGTGTTACTTTTGCATTATGAAGTTTAGTACTTAAATAAGATAAGATAAGATAAGAAATATTTTATTAGCACAAAAGTAGGTACCTAATTACATATAATGAAGTTTAATATTTACAACACAACAGTATATTGAGCTAATAGGTCCTCACTCAGCTTGTTGTCCCGAAGTCCGTCCTAGGACACACTGCGAGACGCTGATTTTCAGTGAAGCCTGCTAAAACTAATAATAAATAAAGCCTGCTATAACTAAATAATTCCAATCCCATACGGAAAACTATTTTTGCACATATAATTATATCTATCAATTGGCAACATCAGCCTGCAAAGCGAATAAAAAATTACCCAAGTGTTAAAGAGTAGGTACCTACTTACTCAAGTAACTACGAAAGGTTTTGATAAACGTTATCAAGCTTGTAATGTTAAAGTATAGATTTAAAATTTAATTGCATAAAGTTACTACTACTTACTCAATCGCCGAACTTGCCGACGTTAGTAATTAGTTCGTAGGTACCTACTACCAGCACGTCGTTGCAGGCAGGTAGGTATATCTATTTATTAGCTTAGCTCATTAAAACCGCATTTTGTATTATCTGTAAATGTATATATTTATTGTTATTTAGGTGTTTTATTATTTATAGGTACATATTATAAATGATGAAGTAGGTTTACCTCAATATATGGGTAAAAAAAAAACAAATCCGAAATTGGTCCAAAGAAATTTCGAGTATCAATAAACGGAAGCCTGGTCAAAATTATAACAAACAATACTTTCGCGTCGCGTGCCGGTATGAACAGAATAGCGAGTGGCTTAGTGGCTTAGTGGCTTGTTGCGGCCGAAGTGCGCGGGCTCAGTCTGTGTGCGTGAGCCACACACACAGGCACGATGGGGCCGCGGGGCACTTCGCGCGCCAGCGCGACAGATATAGTCGTTCAAAAATCTCAAATCTGAGAAAAGGCTTCGGTACTGTTACCTCTTAACTTAAAACACGTAAGTAAGAGTAAAGAATATCTCAAAAAAAAAAATGCTAATTAAAGCTTTTTTTTCGTAAATTGTATGTTTATTACTCAAAAAAAAGTTTTTTTTAATACAAAGTTATTCTTAATATCGTGTTACCATCTTCAATATTATATTTTGTATGGCGGTAACATAAGAGGACATTTCAAAAAAGTATGGAATGAAACAATAGAATGTGCTTGTAATGCCGACTAAAAAAAACATTTTAAAAAAGAATAAAAACAACTTGACACGTTCACTGCGGTACGGGGTTGATTCTACCCCGCAACGAAAGTGTTAAATTAGTTTCAACAAAACTTACAAGAGATGCGAATATTTTTTTTTTTAATTAAGTATGTAATACATTTTCAGAGTAAATTAATACACACAAATATACTACTTATGAGTCACAACCCCGTTAATAAAACTTAATAACAAACTATAGGTTGTATTGCTTTTTGTTCTTGTTGTACGTCGCAGAATAAGTCTTATTCTGTATGATAATGTGAAAAGCACAAAAGTCAAACTTTGCGATGCTTTTACTGTAAATAAAGTACCTGCCCCAAGATTGGAGAATAAAATGCTTCAGAGATACGACGCGACTACGCGTGCACAAAATACTTCTTCTTTTATTTTAAATATTTTGCCAATACAAGACTCTTGTTATTTACAAAATAAGCAAATTCATTCGCTGCGATAGTACGAAAAAGAATGCTACAAAGTTGTCGTCAATATACGAACGAGAACATACTTATTATAGGATATTTGCTTAGAAAATATTCGTTTGTCAAGGTTTTATTGTACGGCACATAGGAAGATTTGATACAAAATGCGTGTTTAATGGCAAAACTGAAGTACCTACTGCCAAGTGTAACATAAAACTAAGCTTAAATACTTGTTCATTATTTTAAAATGCTATTAAATTCAATAGTTGACACGCTGCTGTGAACTTTATTGCTAACGATTGTTGTACTGGGACAGTGACTGCAATCCGGACATCTGCCTTATGTCTACATACCTACTTTCTTACCCCTTTGCCGAGTGGTGTAAAAAATGTCTTTGAGAAAGAGTAATTTAGAAACACATTAAGCATGACGGAACAAATAAAATTTCTAAAGACATACCCTATAAAGGCACGTTCTGAAACGATCGTAATAGGTAGATACGCAGATACGTGTTCAACTCTGGCACTAACTTTAAACTTCCCGAGATATATGGAGTCGTATGCCCAAGGGTATTGTTCCTACGAGCATTGTCTATACTTGGCTGGAGACATATAAGTCAGGGCGGGAAGGGTCAAAGATTCACTAGTGCACAAATATTTATTGGAAATGAGGGTCAATATTTTGTCGCTTGGGTTGGGTAAACTCTGAATTTCAACTCGTTTGGAAATAAATATAAGGTAGGTGGATAGGGTGAACAGAGTAAAGGTGACCTGTCAGGTTACATAGAGGAGGTGAAAATACCTATGAGTAGAACCGAACGGAAAATCATAATGAACAAATATAAGTCAGAACAAGGTGGGTCAGGACACTCAGAAGTCTCAGAAAACTGAAAAACGAAAGTACTTAAGCATAAAAAAATGATATTATATGTTAGATTCGATATTAGCTTTGCGAGCAGTTCCATATCGAAATTTAATAAAATGATAGGAATGGAAAATTGGACAACTAGAAACATAAACTTGACATGTAATATTAGAATATTATAAATATCAAAGAATATATTACATTTTATACGTATTTATAGCTATGTTATATTTAGAACTTGGATAAAAAACACTACCCATTACTACAAAAAATAGACTAAAATGTACGACGTAATTGAGGATTTACTTAATTTGTCATTATTGTCAATTGTGACAGACAAAATATTAACCTCGTATTTTTTTTAGAATAGGTATTAACTTAATACTTTATCACTAAATAGGTTGAAAAACCTTATACAAGAAAATAATTTAGATTCAAGTAACCAATAAAAAACTGATATAGTGGCAGAATGTCATCGAACCAACAGCAAAAGCGATATATTATTTTAAAGATTAATCGCCATATGCTGTTTTAGAAAAGATCTGTACCCATATATTTGCCTGCTTTGCCTGCTTATGTCTATTTGACTCTGACTGTACCTAGTAACAGAAAATATGTTAGCCATATCTTCTGAAGGGTTAAAGTAACAAGTTCCCTTAAAACCCCGTATGACAGACATCTCTTATGCTATCGATTTTTCCAAGTGATAAGAATATCTACTACAGAAGTAGTACTTCGTATACACATCCAAACACCTGTACGTGATTACGTAATATTGTTTTCGCACTACATTACACCAGGCTCAGAGTGGTGGATGCTCAACTAAGTTTGACAAGTGAGCATATAATTACGCGGAGAGCAAACATTTGAGAGAAGTTGCGGGCAGAGCGCAGTTTGCCGACGTTTACGGACCGAGCACGCTAATTTACCTGCTATACGAGTATATGCTAACTCCTCTATTTCATGTGTTGCAAATTTAGATCTACAAAACATTTTTTGGGACAATCTTAACACAAATCCAACAATAGGGTGTGTGCATACTAGCGTTCAAGTCCCGCGTTTTCTCGGCGTCTCCGCGGCGTTCAAATGTGTATGGGAACGCCGAGAAAAAAGGCTAGTGTGCACACACCCCAAGTAGTTTTGCTATTATATGAAATAGTGGCGTTACCTAGAAAGTGGAAAATAAAGTGATTATTTAAATTTAGCTGTAATGGTAAGGGGGTATAATGGAGTTAAAACTTGAAAGTTGTAAGGACTTTGACGCGAATTATATCATTGCCGGAGACTAGTAATACATTTAATCTTAGAACATCTGAACGGATAGCATGGTTACCATTTTTATCGTTTATCACGCTATCCGTCAGGAGCGTGACAGGTATTGTGACAAATGATAAAACCTCACCATATTAGGCTAGCTGGATTAATGCCTGAAAGCATTCGGGATGAGTCGACTATTCGTCCAAACGTAAATTGAAGGTAGGTCAGTGGAAATAAGAAAAATAAAGAAGTGGTTGTTACCAAATACCAATTAGAAATAGCTACAAACTGCGTGCTAGCTCAAAACACCTTTGTTTAAAGTCAAACAAAAAGTACACACTTAACTTTAAAGGTTGTATAAAATATGATAAAAACGAGGAATCGTTTAACTATAAATATCACAAATGATATCGATGTTTGTTTATTTATACTAGTATAAAAAGATTGCGTGCTGACTGTGATTGCAGAATAAAAGCTCTTTCCACCGTCTGCACGAGCGAAGTCGATCCCAAAACTGTCTATTTTATAAAAAGATCAAAGCTTAGAATTTTTCCTTCGTCATGCAAAGGGTAGATGTGAGCATATAACGCTCTTACGATGCAGATTTAACATATTTTATTCCGGTTGGCCATTTTAAATCAGTCATTTTCAATCACTTATAAAACACTTACGAAATTATATGTTATTCGATTTCATCAGCTGGTTTTAAGGGACAGACAACTGTTCAGCTCCATTTAGACCATGCAAGAACTTGTATACAATTTTCATTACATTGCGGGGTTAAATAAAGCAACAGAATTCGCCGTACGCCGATAGCCCGCGATGTAATGAAAATCATATACAAGTTCTTGCCTAAATGGGGCTTTCGTCACAGGTACTGGTCGTCAATCAATAACATTATTATAATGAAAGCCACTGCGTAAAGGATTCCGACGTTGACCGGTATTAATATATTTAGTAAAAAATAGGTGTGATCAGTGGAGTCGAAAAACATTACATAACCACCAAAATATAATTGAATCTCATTAATCCTTCAGCGTCTATTTAAACTACAGTTGATGGTAATATTAAAATTAATTATTTTATTTCCTGTTGAATGTACAGTCAGCAACAGAACTTGCTAAGCGTTTGAGGTGTTCAAAATGAGGTCAACACATCTCTATTGTCAAGAGAATAAGAGCGCGTGTAGGTCATTTTGAACACTTCAAACGCTTAGCTACTTTTGCTGCTGACTGTACGTCAAATCCCTTTGTGTTTACGTTATGCCGGCTCCACATGCTTGGCAAACAACACCGTTGTATTTGTGACAAACTACGTGGTTTGCCAAGCATGTGGAGCCCGCATTATGGAATTGACAATTCGAAGCAATGACTTGTAAGTACCTTTACCAATTACTGATGAAGAAACTAAAGTTATAACTTTACGATTTAAGCTTTTAGGATTTAACAAAGTACATATTATAGAACTTGAAGTCAACCAATTCACTAACAAAATAGTTATAGTCATCCCGATTATTTCATATGTTTATAGTAAATAAACATTAAAGTTCTCTACGTGACAATGACGCGCACGTTTGTTTATTCAGTAGGTACAGATTTTATACGAATCTGCATTTAATTTTTTTAGACGGTACCCTTACAAGTGTCACAAAAATTAATTACCCACGTAAAACCTTATTCTATCTACACTTTTATACATCGGAAGCGCGTCAGTGTTACAATACATACAGTAGGTAAAGTTCGTGTCTAAAATAATAATCGTATTAACCTAACCTACCTAGTATATGAAATAGTAAATATTGGTATTAGTATTTATAAAAATAAATACTTAAATGTAGTAAAAATAAGAGAAAATAATTTCCGATACAAGTTCATGGTATTACTGTATCTCATAATATATAAGTATTGTTGTAGTCGTAGACAAGATAATTTAAATAAATAACCAGTTGGTATAACCGAAATTCTAATTATAGACCATTATTCCTATTTTTTATATTTATGTTATTAAGGTCAGAGAAATATAATTATCAGGTTAAGGTAAGTAAAATACACACGAATTATCGAGATCCGATATTGAATACAGTAGCTTATGTATTATAACAATATACTGGAATTCGATCCCTGATTTATATTTCTATAAAATTATTTAGTGTTTACAAGCTGAGTCTTATGATGGAGCCACCCGGTAAGCAAAAAATGCATGTGTTGGGTCCTTTTGTAAAACCCACCAAAAACAAAGACTAGTGTAAACAACAACAAAAAATGTAATAGTATTTAAAAAGATTCTTTACCATGGAGGTCGTATATATTATTTAAAATGGATCAAATCCAGGTTTCCGGTTATTTAAATAGAGATTTTACTTTCATTTGGAGTTGTAAGTAATTTTTCTTTGTATGGTATTTAATTTTTGTAATTATTCGATGTTTTTTTATGAAATAACGCATTTTTTATGTATGTTCAAGATTTATTTGAAAAAATAATTCTTGACGAGTTTCTTGCCGCTCATAAAAGTCAAAATGCTTCTCGGGTCAGAGGTGTAGGGTTAGAATTAAAACCGGTGGAGTTTTTATTCTTCTGTTTTACTTTTTATGTATGTACCCATGTATATACCATGATGTTTATTCAGTAAGTGCCAACTTACTGAATAAAAGTTTGAGTTCGAATACTTATAGGAAGATTCTGTCAAAGTTATTTGCAATTTCTATTGGATTTCAATATACGTCCGTACAGAAATTTTAAAAATAATTTTCTAGTATCAAACTATAATTCCTGTGTGACCACCAAGTGTCACCAGCCCAAGATTTTAGGAATGTTTTGCCATAAATGTACATAATATTGCATTAGCCAGACTCGCCTATGTATTTTAACGTTCATGCTTTTGCAAATGATTAATACATTTTGATGATTCAAATGGTTGGGACAATTAAGACAGATTTTGCGTTTAGACTTAAAGCAATAGCGTTAAGTCCTTCTGAAGGCTAGATGTTTTGTGATGTTATGCTAATTGAATTCGGTTTACGACAGGGTCGCCAAGGTAAACCAGCTGGGGTCGTCGGTTCATTATGTGCCTGCAAACATTTCACGAACGCTCCCCTTTATGACGCCCTGCAATTATCAACGCGTATTGCAAGCTGCCAGATAAGAAAATTGTTTTCCAAGTTTATTTTAGACTCGCAGTAAGCTAAAAATAGAATTTTTTAAGTTTTTCATTGAATATAATGCCTTTGAACGTCTAAATGTCTTTAAATGTGAACAAAAAAAGAAAAAAATATAATAACGTTCTAGTTTGAGAAATATATTAATTGTATTGTTTATCATTGTACGTAGTTATCGTCGTTTTATGTAAATATGTGAAATACATATATATAGTACCGATGATGTACACGGCATTTTAAGATACTAGATGGTCCAAATAGAATTGATTAAGATCTCTTTGAATGTTACAAGTAATCTTGTCATCATTAACATCGGTATCCAGAAGGCGTCTATAAGTACTAGGTATATTGTTTTCTTCGATCAATGTATTTTCAATTACCAACCAAGCATACTTGATAATTTGAATATTGAATTTGTAAACTTCGTCAAAATTGGTCCCAAGAGCGTGAATATTTCAACATCGTTGCCTGTTACAAATTACATCTGATACCGAGCACTTCGGAGGCGACTGATCAGGCCACGATAAAACAGAAATTCAATTTTTTTTAAATTAGGAAATAATATTGTACCGTTTGGCGTAGAGACGCTAGGTCCTGAGACCCCATTCTCAGCGCGCAAAAACTTTTTGCAGAAATCGCGAAGCGTCTGGTTGATGTAATTGGTGACCGAAGAGCTGGCTACTTCCTTGCCCCACGTATCAGCATTGCGATACAACGAGGACATGCCGCTAGCATCCTTGGTATAATACAATACCTTTTTACATTTAATGCAATGACTAGTTAAGTAGTCGTAGTTGAAATGCATGTAATTATTGTAAATAAAGACTTGAAGAGAAGATAAATAATCGTTTCTATTTCACAGACATAAAAGTATGTCATGGAATGACGGTTTCTATGAGCATATCAATTCGAGTTGTAATGTCGCCAGCATCCTTGGTACAATGCCTCAAGGGCCTTTTTTACATTTAAAATACAGTAGTTATTGTCAGCTAGGCATTACGAGTACAATAACTATTCTTCTTCAAATATAAACAAATATAATAAAAAATATTAATAAATAACTTTATTTTCAAATATATTATTTGAAAATAAAGTTATTTATTAATATTTTGAAGATATACCTTCAAATGTTGAATCAATAATTGAACCTGAATTCTTAATCTTATAGTCCATCACTCGTAACAAATGATTGAAATAATTGTATCACTTTCATCTGTACTCGCCTTTTTACTCGTATTTTCTCAAATCTAATTCCACGTAATTAAAACTTAAAAATATTTCAACTGAATGTTAATAAAATTTTCTATGTGGAATAATAGTATGAAACGTGCAGTATGTCTGCTATTTGCACAAAGTTTGCTTCATTAAGTCAGTTGAAAACATTTTAATTAAGGTTATAGGTATTACGATATAACAAGCGGTTCACAGAAGAAGGTATATGATATAAACGGCAGACCAGCAACAAAATGCCGAAATACCTCGTCGATTGCGAGGTATCGCATATTTCGGTCAGGCCAAAATTCGAACGCTCGCCCGAAATATACCTTAACTGTATTAAATTTTTTACAAGCTACGTATCTGCCGTTCGGGATATGTTCGTGATTGAATATTTGATTTCGACATTTTTTTTTGCAATCGCTATGACTAAACTTTATTGGAGGTCTATCAAATATCATAACTGTAACTAACAAACTAATACAAGCATCTTTTTGATTGTCATTTACTTTATAAGCTTCATAGTGCATATGAGTGATAGCAAGTACGTTTTAACTTATGTTTAAGTCACGCTTCTCTGTTGGTTTTGTGACAAAATATAATTATATTATGGTGTTAAAATTTAAAGTTAACAACATAGACAAGTGTTAAAGGGCTGTTATTTAATGCTCCATAGTTAAAAGCATATACCTTATTTATATTGTAGAAAATAGCTACTTCTACAAATATATACCATGTATAGTAAAAATGATGATCTAAATCGCTGAATTGAATACTAAACTAGATGGGGTCACGATTTTTTACCCCGCTCGTTAATTAATTTCAGTTAATGATAGTATTTGAACCAATAATCACTGGTTACTAGATCACCCTATATTAATTATTTAAGTGAAGTATATATAATAACAATTAAATCGATTCGACGAGGAGTTTCATTATGTGGATTTGACAATTACAACTTATTACTCATAAGTCTTTCATGTTAATAAATCTATCTTTTAAAGAAGATTTATGTAAATTCTTGGTTTTACGTGATTTCGACTTCTTCGTGATCGTCACCATATCCTGAATTAGATAGAACAATTTGTTACGGTACTTATTGTTTTTTTTTTAACTAAATATGAATATCATTTTAACGCTAGACTTGAATCACGCGGGTATACCCAAGAAGGACATAATATTAATAAAATCATTCCGTTCGATGGTATTATCATTAGTCATTACCATTGCTCCTCTACGGCTGCTAAGTCTATAAATTCTATGCACTAACCTGAACTGATCTCTAGAGTTGAGTGTCTCCTGCTTAATCGACAATATGACGGGCCCGAGGTCCTCGTCGTTAGTGAAGTAGTTCCAGTGCTCGGAGCCATAGAAGTACTTCTCGTAAGTCTCCTGTTCCACCGACGTAAGCTCGAAGGCCCCTGAGCGTTCCCACTGTTCCTCGATGACGGTTTTCTTCTTTGGAGTGCTGCCGCCATTGTCGCTGCTGTCTTCGGCCGCCTCGTCCAGTGAGCCTGATCTTCGGTGGCGATCTGCGAAATTTAAATGGCTTCAGTCCTTTAATTGGCATATTATGACAAAGGGCTGGTTTTAAACAACTTTATTAACTAATCAGTCGGACTAAATATTTGCTGTTTTTTTTTATTCTTAGGTTGGGTTGCAGTAGCAGCAGTAAAGGCAGTAAAAGTTTGACAGTTCTCTATGGGATGACAGCTGTGCCGCCATATTTAAAGATAATCAGTTTTTTGAATGTCCGTGATGAAAAGTGCGTTACATTTAACAGTTTGCCAGGTACAACCGTCGTAAACCACGAAAGTGGGATGACGTTGCGGCATCTTAACGAGCTCTTTGAGTGACGCGCCAGAATCTGGTAACTACGATTAAGGTTAACGTGAGACCCAACCATTAATGTCCATTAACTAGTGAGAAAATCGGAACTTAATACATTATTTGTGTAGCTAAAGACGGATCTCCAGATTTAAGCATCAATAAGAGCGTATGCGATAACGCACAGGAAACTACATTCGAAACTGTTTCATAAAAAGAGTGTACCTTAGCTCTTTAAACAATTAATATTAGATTAAAACTTGAACGCGAACTAATTCTATCGATCTGTACCTATAAAATTTTATAAAATTATCTTAATTCGTACTAAATATACAAAACGTCAAATACTTTTCTCCTATGCGCTACTATTGATACAAACTGTATTCTACTATCGATTACTTTTGATGTCATGAGTAATATTTTGGTAACTACATTGACATGTCTTACGTGAATGTATGATGTTCATTTTATATAACGAGTTGCTACAAAAATAAATGTAAAAATTCCTTTCCATTATGAATTTATACCTTTCCATCAAAAGGCATTTGCAACGTAAATATAATTACGAGAAAACATAACCGAAAACAAACGTAATATCTTAGCGATTCATAATTTGATAAAACAAGACAGAACGTGTGTTGGTATTGCGGTAGACGTCATTTTTAAATCAGCTATGAGCGTGACAAGGTAATCTGATTATTTACTTTCTGGATATTCAGCCAATGTTAGATGACAATGCGGAATAGGGGTGTGTGTGTGTTTTTAAGCCCACTGTCATACGTATTACGTGGGATTAAGGGAAATTCTGGGATTTATTACACCTCGTATTCTTGACGTGTGGTGACTAGAACCCAATGTGTATAATTGTAGATGTGTGTGTATGCGGTTTGAATTTCGTTATCGCCTGGCTCACGACCCCGTCACATGTCACACTTAAACCCGGAAGCTTACTGCTCTGCTTTTCATCTATAATATTACATGCGTCAGTAAAATATTTTTCATATCAGTAGCTCAATCACAGTCAGAGTGGGAATTCAGAGGGCATTTAAACACCGTGTTTTTCTTATTTATTTCAGTAAAATTCGGGACGGTACTTGGTACATTAACAAAAGTTATCCGTTACGGAAATTTCTGCAATGCCAATTTCTATTTTTATGAAACATAATAATATTAGAACAAACAACTTCCTACACTGATTCAGCGATTGAACTTATTTATTATATATGCGTATTAAAATCGTAAGACTAAAATACCAATTTCTTAGAGTAAAAAAACTAATCGCGTTATACATTTAGTGTTGACATATTTTTGACCTATTGTCTAGAATGGTATATTTACGGCTCTAACTCTAAATTTTTGTTAATGCATAAAAACAGTTACTTTTAGGATCACATTTGCTCATAAAATGCTGCGGGGCATTTCACGTAGGCGTAGCGGAAGTATATACATACATATTTACATACAGCCTGTATTATTCCCATGGGAGTAATTAACTTTATTTTTTAACTTTGTCACCAAGTCATCGGAATTAAGACTGATAACAGTCAAATGTATATATAAAATTAAGCTATAAATAAGTTTTACTTAAAATACTTATTTTTTATAAAATTAATCTCTTGAAGATGACTTTAATAAGTAAAATTTTTATACTTATCTGTAATATGTTTGATAATTTTCTGTTTGCATAAACAAAATGGCGGACGAATGTCTGTATCTATTTTGATGAGCCCTATTATTTTATCAGACGTTATATTTCATGAATAAGTATAGAGAAAACTGATCTGACTTTGTATTTACGAAGTAAAAAAAAGTTTGTGAAGTTGATTTAAATTCTTCCATGTATTTTTTTACACCGAACCATATTTACAGTAAATCAGCGGTATAATTATATTAAACGATGAAAAGCTTATTAGGCACGTAATTTAATTGACTACTCCAGAATGGTCTATAAAAATTCTAACAGTTATGTAAACTTACTGTCTGGCTGTTGGCAGTGAAACTTTTATTAATGGTACATGTCGTTTTGAAACTTATGTCATTCGTAATAAAATTGACAATAGGGTGTCATATTTCGGACGTAAGCATGTATTGTACTAGCATGTTTTCCTTACATATGTTACTTTAAAGTTTCATTACGATTTCAACCTAAAGATACAAACAGTTGTGATCTCAAAAAAAAAAGTATGTAATTTCTTTTGTTAGTCTTAATTTTGTGTCTAATTTACTAACGTAATGTAAAACTTAACGGACTTTTAGACAAAATAAATGTCCGAGCGCGTTATCTAAAATATCACTAGGAATTTTTCCGTCACTTTTTGTTTAAAAAAGTTTGGAAAGTTAACTAATGATCACATGGAAAGCGGCCGGTGGCGGCGAGGATCCACGGACAGCCTATAAATAATTTGTTGATGTGAAAGTGTGGTTGCATAAAATAGGAAACTCCAATTGGTTCTCCAAACTTTAAATTTGTTAATATAATATTAATTTCTACACAGATTATTTTCTTCGTTATATGCACATATTGAAAGTCAAAACTAAGGATTATTTTATTACAAAGTCTTCTTGGTAAATAAATAAACTAGAATAGCTAGTTGCATTAAAGTATACAAAATTGAATTTAAAACCTTGAAATAAACTCAATTCTTATTAAATAAACTGCCATTAACATAATTATATACCGTGAACACACGAGTTCTTGTAATGTCATACCGCATAATGGTACGGAACCCGGATTGATCATTAATATCATTATCATTAAAATATTCCCCTAGAGTATTTTCTTCTATCAATGTAAGTTAACTGTATATCTAACAAATGGCGGGGAAGGTAAACAGAGTGATTGATGATCAGCTAAGGATACAAAAAAGAATCAGGAACGTCTCGTGGGACCATTCGGATATTTCGCAGTAATCAGTTTGAAAATCAAGCCTCCTAACTAGGGAGAAGACGAATCTAGATTACTAACAGAATTGTGATATAAGAGTAACCATTAGGCAACTAATGTAATTATACTATCTGATGAATGAATGAGTTTAATATCGCATATTCTTTTCGTGAAAGTTAATTACATTATAACGTTGTCCTATTGAATAAACATCTAATAATAAAAACTACCCGTAAATGACTGTATCATTGCTACTAGCCTCTTAGTAGAATATACCAGTCTATAACCGCTATGTAGGGCATTTACTGTGAGCTTTACAAATCAGAAAGAAAATACAAAATCTGACAATTGTCACTAATTGTTGTCTTTTCTGTATGTACATGGAACAATATGTAGTACGAGTATGTCGGTCATTTGGGAGCCGGTGCCAACGCGCAAAGGCCTTTTCGAAAATTTCATGACATGTAAGGAGTACTAAGCGGATTTTGCCCCCCTATCTGTGTCATGAAATTTTGATTGAAATTGTATATAGAACGGGGGTTGGGCGGTCTTTTTGATTGAGATTGTGTACTAAGCTATTGGATGAAAAGGATGGACCACTTAATGGACTACCTAATGGGCTATGGGAAATAAAACACGCAAAAAATGACGCAAACTTACACTCCCCTGTCTTTCTTAACAAAAAAAGGACTTTAGAATATCTTTTTGTCAAAAATATGGACGTTAAGATAGACGATAATTTGTATACCTACGTTAAATAGGGTAACGATACCAATATTGGACACTTTAAGCTGACATGTACCAATGATGGACACTTAGTTCTTGATAAAAAACGTTATAAACGGATTGTTTACAAATGCACAAAATTTGACTTCTTTAAAATAAGTACCAATGTTCATGATTGATTCCTTGTCCATTACTGGCGTCGTCACCCTAAAACATTCAAGTTGGTTGGCTTATAGTAACATCTATACTACTTTTCTTATTGACATGTAACCCAAAGGCATCTTCTGTTGATTTCTGCAACTCCCGGTCTTGTGGTAGTTTCAGCCAAGTGGTGAGGAAGTCCGTATTTATTATAAAACTATAAAAATGTATCAATCAACTGAACCTGTAAAAAATACCAAAGAAGGCTCCCTAAAGTAAATGTTTATCATAAATCCCGACATGTTTACCTCATCGTTTTGCTTGAACTGCTACTGTACGTGAACAGAATAAACAAAATAACCAAAGTTCGCCAAAGTCTGGAATAACCAAACCTTGTATACCTTTGGAAGCAAATCTCTTTCCCTCGTAAACTTCATAAGCGAGACGCATTTTACTATCCCTCTGTAAAATGCAGTACATTATTTTGTTTACGTAGTACTGATCAGGCAATATGCACATAACGGGATTTAAAGCGGCAAAGGTGAATAAATATTTCGTCTTATGCCTCAGTGATGTAAACGCGACACAGACTGCTATTTCTTGGTCTCTTTCTGGTAGATTATCTCTCGTCGAGATGAAAATTGAATATTTTATGCTACGGGATTGCTGTTTAGTACCACGTAGGATGTTTTTCATTTGGAGTAAACTATATGACGCTGACTTTAGTGCCTGACATATATAAATATATAATAGATTCAAAATGTGTGTTTGCGAGTTTGGCACTCAAGAAAATAATTGGAATAACTAACTTGCACGTACGTACCTCTTTTTGTTGTTATAATTTTCTATTTTAAATACTTTAAATCAGTATTATATATTAATCAGTAGTATATTAGTTGGATAGACCGATAGATATATACTCGTATATAGTCTATAGACCCTGTAGTCCTGTAGGTAGTCCTATAGTGTACATAACATCATGCCATGTAGTAATTCGAGTCACGATCTCATCTCCGCACACAACTATCTCGTTACTGGTAATATGGCTGCTTGACTGAGCACCAAGAAGCTAGATGTTGAGATCATAACACTTGGACAGCAATTGGCGCATTTATCCAGAAGGCAGTACACAATGTCCAAACTCATACTTCGTTCATGGCGATTGCTTAAGATTGTAACCTCTGTTGTGCACAGTAAGGTCGTTTTTGCAACTAAGGTATATAATTAAATACGAGTTTGTGTAAGCGATCCCTCAGAATGTTGACGATAAGACGCCGGGAGGGCGCCAGGCT
This sequence comes from Grapholita molesta, assembly GCA_022674325.2. Lineage (NCBI taxonomy): Eukaryota > Metazoa > Arthropoda > Insecta > Lepidoptera > Tortricidae > Grapholita > Grapholita molesta. The sequence goes on along the minus strand of CP053135.2, from coordinate 8,909,822 downwards.
GATTATTCACACCGGTTTCGCAAGCCCAGTCGAGTCGCGTTCTCAGTTTCTAATATAATGTGGTCTCCAAGTTCGTTACAACAACGCCTGGTGCGAGAACTGGTCACTCTAAGATCTGACTTGCTCATTCTAGCGCAGTGACTAGACTGGCACCTCAGATCCGCAGACTGGGCGATAAATTGAAAACGTGTCGGGAATGACACATCGCGTATGCCATTGTGATTTTTAATTCAATTTAATTTATTATGGACATTATTGACATAAATAATGAGTTGATAAAAAAATATCACGCTAAAAGTGTAGGAATAACACAAAACCCATATCGGACAAAGACATAAAGTTTTGAGAAGTAAATGATTGTAGTAGGGACGTCTTTATTACTTGTACATATAAATCTTGTATAAATCCGCACCCAGTATAACTCACGGTAACATGGATATACATCAAGATAGCGAAAGGTGATTTTTTAACAAAGCTACGGGGCAATAACTGTCTGATATAAATTCAAATGAAGGACTAACTTTTATTTAGTACCTACGTAGGTATCTAACTGTTATCTGAAGATTCATGGTCTCTCGGGCTGTACCTCGACTACTAAAATGTTTAATATGGCCTCGTTTAAACTTTTAACAACCTACCTATTAAGTATTAAGTACGTAGGTCAGTACAAATGTGATTTTTTGTCCAGGGTAGCGATTTAGACAGTGCACGCTTGAGGACATTTTTGTTGATGCATTCTTTATGCGTTTGCATTTACATATCTTAAGATATTGTTATGATATGAAACTGTCTTAATGTCATAAAACAACGTATATAAATATTTATTTTTATTTCAAGGTAATTACAAAAACCATACAAGTGATTGAACTTGCAATTTTTCTTATTTGAAATCGATTGTCGCGATTGTTAAAGGAATTTGAAGTTCCAGGTGGAAATAATGCGTGAATTGAACTAAATTTAAGATTTTAATTTTTTGTTTTCTTTCGAATAGACAAATATAAATATAATCTTAATCTAATAATTAATGAAATAATTAATTTAGAGAAATTAATTGGTAAAATTATTACAAAATATTGTTCTATATGTATATCAATAATATTGTCACAATAAGACCCTCCAAAAATTTAATTAAAAAAAGTCTTGTATATGAATACTAGTTTAGAACTGTCTAGTATAAAATCTAAATGTCAAAAGTAAACTCATAAGAACAATACTTATGATCAAATTAAAAAAATATAAACGTTTCATAATTAATCCCACGGTGTATTATCAATTTATCATTCATGTAGTCATGAATACAAACAGCAATATATTTAATCGAACATGGGTAGGCTTTATCTCGCCAGGATAAGGTTTACAATAGGTTAATTATCTCGGCATGTCAAATAAAACATAATTAATCGTGTCAGCCGCTGCTGCCTGGAGCTATAGGAAATTTTTGCATTATATCAGTTTTATTATGCAGTTGACAGGCGTTTCTATATTTAATAATTCAAACAAAGTATTGGATTCAATAAAACACAATCCCTGGGCAATGTAAACATAAATGAGGATATTAATGATGTACTAAAGCTAACTGGATTTTTATTACCTAGGCCTCGATAATATCATTTTGCTAGGGAATTTCTTCCTTATAGAAGACCTCTATATTTTTATTTATGTTCCTTACAAAATATAGAAAACCTCTATATTTCTATATTTTTAAGTAACAATCATATGTCTCTTTGTAACTATTAATAAAAACCATCATTAGGTTATTTTTTTTTTTTTTATAAAAGACTGACCAGCGTTTGACCTCAGTCGCACCTGATGGAAAGTGACGACGAGGTCGAGGGTGTAGCACGCTGGTTCAGTAACAGCCTATTATAATGAACAAGATCCAAGTTGAATGGATGCGTGGTTAGGTTGAGTTAATATTTGATTCACACTCCGTCTGAGCCGTTGGAACTGTGTATAAGCTCATATGTTAATAATAATTATTATTAAGAAATTAGAGAAATAAAAAATAATTATTAGAATGATTAGGACGTAATTGTAATGAGCGATATATCGCCAATATCAGTATGTATATATACCTACTGAGATGCTTTGGGGCGTGTGCATACTAGCGGCGGCGGCGGTCACTCGACGTTTTCTTGGCGATTCCATAGTAATCGGCACTCTCCGCAGCGTGCAATTTAATATGTAAACGCAGAGAAATCATGCGACAGAAGCCGATAGTGTGCCCATTCTCATAGATAACATTACAAATAAAACGAGACTTAACTTTAGTATAAGTATACTTAGATAACATCCACATAATTTCCACAAACAAAGTCTTTACCGAGTTCGAACCCGCGAATGGCAGCATTAAAGGGTTTCTATCGACTGTATGTAATGTTATGTATAAGTATGTTTTATGTGTCGATAGGAAGTATATCTAGTACTAAAACCTGCATTGTTCAGTTTCGTGTATGTTTACAGAATACTTACATAGTGACATTATATGTATCTGCATACATCTGTCATACGAGAATATAAATTGTTGATTTGTTGGTCCGTTGGTTCACAAGTGTCTTGTTTATGACATAAATAACTTTTCAAGTAAAATTTATCTATATTCATATGTATGAGTAAAATGTTTTAGCAAACGAATGTGCACGAGTTAGTTATGGTTTATCTACATACATTATACTGTTTGCAGCGGAAATTTTTAGTTTTAAACATACGGCCACTTATTGCATTTTCATTAAGTAGTGAACTATCAAGATAAGATTTAGAGAGTTTAAAAACAAATGCTCTCAATTAGCAGGATAAGTAGAAAGTTAAATTATGTCAGTTTTGTGAAGATTATTAACCATTGAAATTCTATAAATACTTAGAATTGGTCATCGATTCACAAAAAACAAGTAAGATTACAATGTAAAAAAGGCAAGAATTTAATTTCCACACGGATTTCATGTTTAATTATCGTCACCAAATGGACACAATTTAACTTTTTAATTGTCACGCTAATTGAGTATACTTTGAATGAATCGTTGTTTTGTATTTGTCAAAATTGCGTTTCATAATTTTTTTTTGTCATATTAGACCATGGAACAATATTATTTGGTTGATGGGATCCATCCAAAAAGATCCAGGATACGCTTCGCGGATTGTTTTGCTTCTTCCGAGTACTAACAGTGATTTGTGGCCCCCGCGTCAAGAAACGCTACAACACTTATTTTTACGGATGTTAAAAGATAAAATTGAATAACAATAAAAACCAACTAACCTTAGGAATCTCAGAGCACCATTATTCCTTTTGAGTGAAATACAACAATTAAATTGTGCGTGTTCCTTTTGAGTTAATTAAACCAACTTTCCCTGGGATCGAAAGTAATAACAAGAGTCTTAACGTAATAAAGTTCCGTTGAAATTAGAAAAAGTTGCCGTAACGTCACCTGTAAGTGCTGGGGGAATATTTTTCAAACGATTCTTTTTGTTGTTTGATACCTTGTCAACCGTAAAATGTTATTTGGCGCAGTAAAGGCTCAAACGCAAACTCAACGAACATTTGATACTTTTTGTGTCTGGAAGCGTGCGTCTCGGTCTTTTTATTTTAGTAATTACGTACATTAGTCCCCCATGGGATATACTTGTATCTGTAAATTTGTATTTAGCTTGTCACAGATTATATTTACAACAAAGCTCTGCAAAATTGTTTGCTGTGCAGTTTGTCTGCAGGAAAGTCTCTATAATTACAATGTATTTAATATGTAGATTGTAGGCATATACCATTTTATCTATGCATGTACTATTGCAACTATTTTATCTATGTAGTATGTATGGTAGTAGGTATGTATGGTAGTATGTAATTACTTACTCGATCTGCCTAAAATTGTCCCCAAACATTAACTACGTTATACTAATGTAGGAAAATGAGCATGCCTGTACCTACATATAATAAAGTTGGTACACAACATATATTGTATATATTTTTTACATACCATTTTCTATTGATCATATTGTCTGACAACGACAACTGACTTTGTTTTGTATGCATACTGGCTCTTGCCCTCGACTTCGTCGGCGTAATAATATAACCACGCAGACACGTAGTTAGACTGTAGTATGAACTACTAAGTCGTTCCACTATGATAAATTGAAAAAAAGAGCTCTAATCGTTCTTACATTTTTGTAGTATACAATAAGGAATAAACACACAGGAACTCAAATGAAATCTTGGCTTCCGTGTGTTGTATAAAGAGATGATCCCGGTATTGTCAGAACAGTGAGGCGTGAAAAGGATAAATCAAATTTCATCTCGGATGTTAGTTAATGCGACAGACGAGATATCTAAACAAGCCTCGTGTTTCGTAACCTTATAAAGGAGTTGTCTGTTCCGATTTCCTATTTAAACAACAGTGTTGTGTTTTTTTAAATAATTGTATGTAAAATCTCTTAGCAACACTTCGAGCTATGTAGCGTAAGTATAGTCATTATAAAATTTATTAAATTCGATAATCGGCTGCGATAATCAATTAAGCCATTTCTCAAAAGAAGGTCACCTTTCAAAGTTAAGTTATTTTATGTTTTTTTCTATGTTTATTCCTGAAATAATTATGTTTTCACACGTTTAATCTGCAAAAATAAACTAAAATTATAATTTTTGAAAATGTATTTTTTGCTTTTATTGCCAACTGTACTTTTTTATACAGTCATCCACAATTCATCGAGAGGATTCTAACGAGCTTAAACACCACTGGTTATGTATTTTAGGAGTTCCTATACCTTCTGTTTCCAGCATCAGATCAGCTGAATGGTACCATCATATTGTATTGTCACTGAACTTACATAAGTGCTAAATTTCAGCTTAACTGGTTTAAGATATCTGCTTCAAAATTAAGTTGCAAGATTTCACCCTATAAAATACATACATATAACATACTTACATTGGAAGTTCAAATCAAAAATCAAATTCATTTTTATTTCGTCATCGTAGGTCAATACATTTTGTACAGGTTTTTTACATGCAGCAACTATAATGATGTACCTTTTTGGCATACGATACATGTTTATATATTTAGTTAACACAAAACACAATAATGTATCTAAATTACCTTACATATGTAAATTCCGTCACTTAATCTTACATTAGATGTCTACAATTATCATATGAATATTCAAAGTCAGTGGAATTATTAATTGCAATACTACTATAATTTAGGTATTCTTTGACTTTATAATAACACTTTTCTAATAGGAATTTCCGCACCATAACCATTTAAATTTCTTTAGGCCAGTATTTTTTTACTCAGCTGATAGTTTCTTGTATAACTTTGGGCCTATTGTTGAACGCTGTTATAACAATAGGCCCAAATTGGCTGCATTAAGCTAGTTTGACAATTTTCTAGTTGCACACCAGGGTTTCTAGGACGTAGATTGAAACCTTGAGCTGGTTCTCTTCTTAGAAAGAGATTGGGGTTGGATTTAACGAATACGCAGCACTCATATATGTAAAGAGACGGTAGTGTTAGTATGTTTAACGCTTTAAAAAGAGGCTGAAGTTAAATCATTTGTTTTAGTTTTAGTTTGTACATGGACTATGTACAAACTAAATAAAACAAAATCATCAGAGGCTTTATTTAATTAAGTTATCTAAGTTCACAGAAAAAGAACGTTATTCTGGTTAACAGGAGATTCGCTGTGACACTTGAAATCAGGTCAACTGTGTCCCCGCTTTGAAAGACAGATTTTCTGTGTTTTTATCAGGAAATTGGTTATGTTTGTGTCTCAAAAAAGAAAATATAGAAGGTAAAATATAAGCTTGTTATAAAACAAACGTATAAACTTTCGATGTTTATTTATCAAGCCATACGTAATAATATAATTTATAGAAATATAACAAATTGCATAAAAAATATTATTTTCCCATTCTCATTTTTAACTTATATACCTACGTTAATTGAACTTAATTATTTTAATTCTCGGAGGCAGGGTCAGTCACGCTTAGTTGAAGCTGCGATATTTAATTAATATATAGCCAGAATAAGCATTGAAAAATATAGTACATATGTGCACCAAAGGTGTACGTGAAATATTGAAACATAACAATTGATTCACGATGACCGGAGACTTGAGTAAAGAAAAAGCGTGGTTGGCAACGACTAAAAAAAAATGGTTTTATTAACGTAGCTAATAGCTATAAAAGTTAAATTAAAGGTACTATTATTTAGTAACAATGATGTTGTTTTTTTGCTTAACTTATAGTCGGTTCTTTTTTTTAAAGTTTTTTGTAGTCAAAAATAACATGCTTCGTCTGACTTTCGTTCTGGAACTGCCATATCATAGTCTACTTATACTTTTGTCTTGTAGGTCTTCAATTTAAAGTCAGTCGTTTCCAAATACATAGTCAGCCCGTCAGAGTCTGGTTGTCATGGAATGCGGAAGCCTCGAAAGTGAGTGAAATGATGGACATTAGTCCTTTACATGGCAGATTAACCACTTATTAACAAAAACTCCAAATCACCAATTAACCTAGGTGAGTCCTATGTTAAAAAACACTTACCAGTATCCGCATTATCCCGATCAGGTCCACTGTCGTGTTCTGACTCCGACTCGTCCCAGATCGTGTCAGTGGTGATTTTTTGCCGTGAGCACTCTATCCAGTAACCCGGCGTTGGTATCAGGCTATGAGGGTACTCCTCGCAGAATTCATCTGAAAATAGTAAATTGTGTTAGAGCTACATGTGAAAGTGCCTACTACTGATACGGCATGGATGTCAACAATATTCGACATTATCTTATGCCATGTATATTAATTTATGTCCACAACTTAGGGTTGCCTATGCACCGAGGAGAAGTTATCAAGTTACGAAATTTTTATCCGGAAAGATCTCATAATTAAAATTTAAAAGGTTAATAAAACACGTTGAGACCGTGAAAACATGCATATGTTATCAGTTTTTAATATTTACCTAATTAATAGATATACTTGTTAATCTAGAAAGTTTAATGAATATGTTATTTGGTTTAGGAATACTTAAATAATTATCTACATTCCTGTACATACACATAGACTGTGCATGAGACAGAAGACAGAACATGCGCGTAATTCAAAAAGTTCCATTGTACTCGGATTGTTAGAATAATGAAAAGGGAGGGTACATCCGCCGGAAGAAACGCTACCGGCCACTTCCGGCGGCTTGGTGAGCCTTTTCAGGCTTCATTATAACAAACCTCTTTGCGGTCTCTTTGCGATAATTTTGACATGCGTCAATTTTGCTTAAATACCTATAGTTTGTTTTAAAAAATCTACGCTTACGTGGTATTTGGACACTATGAGAAAAAAACCTAGGTTTAGGCTCTATCTCGTGACTAATTACTAACTAGTTTTCAGTTATGGTTTTTATGTACACACGTCAGTGGCGGCGGTTCCATTTTTCTCTTAGGCAAGACAGATCCAATACGGTTTTCATTTTTTTACACGCGCCCAAGAAAACTGATAACCCATGGGAGCGTTAGTTAAACCGGTGGGAACTGGCTTGTATGGTTGCGTCGCCACTGAAGCCAGTAGCAAAAGCATATCAGAAAAGTAACCTTTCTTATTTCTTCTTAAGACGTGTGATATAATCTTCCTCGTCCTCTTCGTAGATGGTAAAGAGCGGCTCAGTTCACTGTAAGGTAGAACACCAAACTCTAATCAATATGCTTGGCGTTCATACTTAGAGTGAACCGTACAACTCAGTGTCTTCTTTTTTACAGTTGAGTTTCGCTGTTCTTCTCTCTTCAGATCTTCATGGCCTTTTACATTCATCGACGTTAACTTCAGTCATGAATGGCAAATGATAAGACAAAAGCGAATCTGTATAGCAGACCTGGGGTTGCGTGCAATTTGTAAGAAAAATTAGGGCGTTTTCACGAACCGTCACAACCGCAAGCTGAATCCATTTTAATAGGACACAAAAAGTGTCCCATGTTTCTAAAATTCACTTACGATACTATTATCATAGGGATTTTATGGAGACAGGGTAATGGAATTTTGAACATACTAGGTATTCAATGGGACACTTTCTGTCACCCATCAAAACAGACTCAGCTTAGGATTTTCATTATGAATAATCTGACTTGATTCAACAATAGTTGGTGAAAATGCCCATTAGATGTTTGGCCGTGTTGGACTGGCTTTTAACCAGGTTTTATAATTTAATTTGTTGTTGATAATAAAGCTGGTAAACACTTAACCAGGTTTAGTGTTTACCAACTAAAATTATAATTTTATACGACTTAAACAAATAACTTTTCATTAATTCTACGGTTAGTTCTTATCTACAGATAAATACAATTTATTAAAGATTTACTTACTTTAAACGATCATAACAAATATTTATTTTAATTCCGTGAGTTAATAAGGACAATCGTGAAATAGTACATTTCGATACAAGTGAAATAATTTTTTTTTTCGACGAGGGTGACAATAACCCGAGTCTTAAATAAGTTTTTACACGTGTATCGAACCCAATTTTTCATAAAAGTGCCTTAAAATGTGAAATTTACGCACGCGAAGCGTGCACAAAGTGCACTTTTACGCACTAGTTAGGAAAAATATATATAGAGTCAAGCGCGTTATTATTCTAATCAATTCTAAAAATAATTGGTCTGAGGCAGATATTACCTTGCTATAGTTATTTCTTCAGTGAAATGTTTAAACGAGCGCGTGGTATAATTGCGTATAATCCTGTCCTTCCTATAATTCTTAATCGAAAACCCTAACTATGGCGACGAATTTCGGACTCCTTGCTTTATGACCGGATTTATTTTCTAGCCTTTTATATATATTTTTGCTGCCTTGGTTACATGTAAATAAACATGCCAAATGAGAAAACGCGTTTTGCTATGAACTTAGAAATTAAATAATATTTTGATCACATTACCGATAGCCATAGCGAGTTAGGTTTGTGTGGTGGCGTCGGTAACATCCGGTTCGAAGGACCAGAATGTTACCGACGCCTATCTAGCTATGGTGGTAATATGATAAAAATATAATTTCATTACTTAGTTTCCATAAAAAAACACATTTTCGTATTTGGCATGTTTATTTACATGTAATATATATATATATAAATGTAAGAATATATATAAAACTATAATCTATCTCTTAAAATCAAGGAGTCCAAAATCCGTCGCTAACACCAACCTCAACGGATTTCCCCGATTGACCCTAATTCAAAATAAACAGATAGCGCCTCGAGCGACATCAATTTACTACATAAACTATTTGACGATTCCCGTAAGGTATCATGGGATTACGTTCTTGAAAGCTACGATGCAATTAAAGGTTTATCTTAAACGAGCGAATAAAAGCGGTAAAAAGATGTAAAAAGACATTAAGACGTAATTTTCGCAGTTAACTTTAAATATTCAGGATTGAAGTGCGTGTGGCGTGCGTTAAGATAAGCTACTGCAATGATGTCATAACATTTATTATAATTAAGCATATTAGAGTAGTAACTTATATATACAATCCCGTTCAATTTCCCTGCAATAAGCGAGCATAATATCAGATATAATATTTATTTATGTAGCTATGAATATATTTTTGCTTACGTTGTGTATATAATATGCACAATTTATTATACATATATTTCTCGCTCGTTATCATTATTGTTGTAATACAGTTTCTTACTATATATATATCAATAATTGAACACTTCTATTATTTTGCATGGTATCTATTTATTATAAAAATACTAGCTGTCCTGCGGTTTGTTAAGTAAAAAACGTAGCCAATGTGTTAATCCATGGTGTCAGCTGACTCCGTACCAAATTTTATTAAAATTACTCCAGCCGTTTAGACGTGAAGAAGTAACCAACATACACCAGTGTTGATATTTATGAGGAGCCGTTTATCGCAAAAAATCTACTTTTAGCAAACATATATATGAAATATTAAAACAGTTATTTCAAAATAAGCGCAGAGTAAAATATTATCAAAGACGCAGTAATCCTCTTATTGCTCGAAGACCGGAGAATCGAGCGCTGGGCACTCAGAAAGGATTAAAAGCAGTTCCTCCAATACAACTCACAATCAAGGAATTAAACGCCTAGCCATAATAGTTTTAATGGGAGCTTTGAGAGGTTTCGAGTTGAGAGTTCCCGGAAAATTTTAAACTTAGTACCCTAACTGAAATTCGTCGAATTATTGAAGAACGAGCTTGTATTACAGAAAAAAAACTAATATAAGTTAGAGAATCGACCCCAGTTGGCAAAAATAGAATTGAAAGATATTGAATTACAATGCCTTTAATTAATTTTCGATATCATGGTTTATTGTAATATTTACTGCCTATGATCTTCACAATCCATATGCAAATGGAAATAATTAAAAGTTTAATTTTTCAAAACAACCTGGCTTCATTCTCGAACAAAGTACAAGATTTTTTTAAATCCATGTATGTCGTTTTTCTCATCACTAAAATCGATGACATGGTTCCTAAGAACAAATCTTTATATCTTACAGTTGCAGATTTCCCCATAATAAATGTTTTTAATGGGTCACCTGTATAGTGTAACAAATTAAGTCAGAAACCATATAAATATATTTTCTTAATACAATTATTCAATTAATGATATTTAATTCCAAAGATATTTAAATCAATAATATTATTTATTGATCCAATTTGAAAACAGACGTTATTAAATATTTGGTGATTAATAAAAGCACAAAAACTTGGCGGTAATTTAAATTAAATCACACCCTTTTTATATATATGTGCTATACTTTATAACTAACTGCTGAATAAACAGTACTAAATTTTTTAGTTAGGTATAGAATTTTTACGCCCCGTCAATCTGTAACGATTTACGTCAACGGACGGGAGTAAATTAGACGTCTTGCGCACATGAGTCTATACGTAGTTCTCAGTTAATACCATTGAAACACCAGTCGGAACATAATTACAGCAAATCAAACTATTCATCCTAAATTAAGCCACATAAGAGTTGATGATACTAGTCTTCAAAATTAAATTGTTGTCACATTTCTTTTACTTCCTACTGTAAGATGCTTCAACAAGCAATGTTCCGTAGACCTTACTATAATATGGAGAGTAAAGTTTAAATAAATCCCTTGCTTTTTCTTATAGCTCGTATCATTAATAACTAAATAAAGCATAATTTTACGAGTATAGTAACTGAGAATTACTGCGCTTTTACGACCAAAATATTTTGCTTTTACAGTCTTTAATGTTTGCTTGAGCTTTAGACTCGCAAACGGTTGGTGCAACTCCTTAGCTTAGGTATAATCAAATCGTTAAGAAAGAAGGTGAATAGACTCTACAGCTAGAATATCCAATAAGCAGACCAAAAAGCAAGTTTTTCCAATAACTCTTACACGTTGTTATAATTTTCTTCAGGTACAAGACCCATTGTTGGTGCGTCGAATTCGTTTCCTATTATTTGACGATAGTTGACGACGTGACGCTAACTTTTATTTCGTTTGGAAATCTTAGATCGTAATAATATATTTGTTAGCTGACATACTCCCTATTTCCTAAAAGAAGTAAAAATAGACCGAAGTTTGATATATTATTCATTCTTTCTTCAAATACGCACTGAGAAATATATGTGAATATACATATTTACGACTTATCAGACCACGTGCCGGGGTATGAATTCGTATCAATGAAACTAAAAAAACCGGTAAAAATGATGAAAAATTTTTTTCTTATTCATAGTTGACCCAAACTCAATATAAATACTACATATGTAACGAGCATTACACACGCACATGCAATGACTTATATTTCCTCAGATGATTTTTAGCTTAAACTAGTGGCTGTCGAAAAAAAGTGACATAAACTTAATGCGTAGGGAGGGTAAGACACTATTATTAAACATTATAAAATACCGTTGTTGATTACGCTTATTCGCCTATAGTGCTTGTGCTGGTTGTACTACATAAAAAAATGTGTATTATTGAGAGGGCGAGTCAAGAAACGTAAATACGCTACAATATGCAGCGCAGTTTTCTGTATATGAATGCGATGCGCTGATATTTACATTTTCATTTACTCGAGTTACAAAAAAAATAAGGAAAACGCAATGGTATTTTATTTCAGATCACTGTAATTTAACTTTTATGGAATAAAGCTAAAAGGTTGACTCACGTTAGAGCGGCCCGTCGACGAGCCGAGGCCACCGTCGCTACATTCTGTATGGAATGAATCACGTGATCACCGAGCCCACAGCCGTTACAGCTATGTAAAAAGGTTCAGCTCGGCCTGGCAACGGGAATGCGACGTGATATCGATGCGATATCGACGGGCGTATGACGTCTACTCGCAAAACATGGCTGCATGGAGCGATACTCGTGTTAATGTGAATATTCGAGTGTCGAACCGCTCGGGCCCGGGCCGCTCCGGTGCGTCAATGGAAGGCTCGGGCTCAGGAGGGCGCAGTGTTGGAGATGCGACGGTGTAACGTGAGTCATCCTTAAAATTGCTGTTGATTACACTTATCACTGTTTCTATAAAGTGACAGTATACGACAGTGTGGCTTCAATCAGTAAACAAATAGCGGTATGACTGCAACTAAGGCGTTGCTTTTACCGAGAATTGTAGCATTCACCGGAATTAGCCCTTTTGGGAAAACTAATATTTTTTTTAAATATATTTTTTTAATTAGCCAGTGCTTAGTTATCCTACTGCTGGTCAAAGGCTTCCCCTCTTTTTGTACATTCAACCCAGTTACTTGTGTGGTCCCACCACTCTATACAGATCGCGTCCAAGTCGTCCCGCCATCTCCTTTGTGCATAATGTGCATCCTCTATGCCGTCTATGGTGTGTCGTGGGTCACACTTTGTAACCACTTGGCCCACCTTTCCGGGTGCATGCGGCAGACGTGTCCAGCTCAGTCCCACTTTCACTTAGATATATATAAGAGAAACTTCTTCAAAGGAATTTGCTTTTATAAGTTTATTTTCTGTGAGCGTTCAATACACCCAGTATAATAATCTGATCTAAAGTACTTTACCAATTTTCTTAATAATCTAATTTCTCAAATTGTGAGAATGATTAAAAAAATCGAAAGCGTTAAGGGCGCTTGCACGCTGCCGAAGCGTGCGTGATATAGCTGCGGGCTCATCTCATTTGGCAAAATTGCTAGTCACTCGATAGTTACAAACACATTTATTGAGGCGCGTAGTATGCCTACTTTGTACAGTTAATACTAACATAAAACTTAGGTATTTATGTATTCACAATGGCAAGGACCTAACAATAGAAGCTACTTAGGTAGGCACTTAATCCAAATACTATTTAGTGCTACTTTCTAAAACAAAAACCCCTTATACATCCCGGTTACCTCTTACCCTCGTTAAATATAATTATGCGGCTGCCACAAAATCTGGCAAGAACCAGTCCCTTTTATCTTTGTAAAGCTTAGGTAAGTATCTAGTTGTAACCAGGTTGGCTTGGTAACGTGCCAGAGTCTGGGATCTATCAAATACGTACCTACATTAGGTAGAGATGCACGGAACAGCCGAATAACCGGCGTTATTTGTATCGGCGATTATCTGGCGTTTAGTCAACGAAAATGGCGATTAGTCGGTCGATACTGTACGTACTACAAATAACCAGGTGAAAATGAAATTTACTCTTGTACTTTTTATAACCTAACTACATATTTATGGTACAATCTAGATTCTTCGTTATTTTTTATATGTTTAACTATATACCAACACGTCTAATTGAAGACTTTGAAATAACGTGAACTTATTCTGTATTCTGTCTTAATAACCTCGAGTCCAAACAAATCAATTATGTACTTAGATCCTGACCCATCTCCTTCTATTGTTCTACTCCTTTAACATTGTTATACTTAGGTAATGCAATTTTTTTAAATATAATATTGAGCTCACGTGCCCGCAATGCTCTAGGATATTTTCTAAGAAAATTGGCTACATCAGCCACATGCGAGCTCACCAGCGACAACAGAGCCAATAAAGTGGTCGCTGTGACCGAAATCGATCGGACTTATCATCAAAATAAAAATGACTTCAATTAAACCGAAACCAATGATCGATTTTGCCAAATAGTCGGCCGACTAATCGGCTTTACGAGCGTCCATTAGCCGGATAGTCGGCTAAATCCACAGCCGATCTCTAATATTAACTTAGAAATTGGCCCGACACAAACATAATTTCTCATTTTAAAGCATTTTTTTTTATTTCGGTCACAGGAGTTTGAACCATACAATGTGATACAGTACGCAGCATGCAACATTAACACATTCGCTGCCACCCCCTCCAAAAATGTATGGAAATGAACGCCCATGTGCGTTGGTGGCAGTGAATGCGTTAATGTGATAGACAGACTTCTCTCATTCTCTATTGGTCTCTAGTTTATTTTCCGATCAGATGGAGTATATTAGGCAAATAGCGTTGGCTACACATTAGGTTCTTCCGTAATAATTTTATAATGGAAGCGTCAGTGCTGATAATAGTTCTGATGCGTCCATGTTATACCGAAATGATTAAACGAAACGAGGTGTTTAGTGAAAATAATTAGAAAAAATATTTTCCGTAGCATTTACCCATACCGAATTTAAGGTATATTAGTAAGGAAAGATGTATAAGTATATTAATATTACAGTGCATCCTTTCCGAAATTGATTGTAACACACGGTAAGTTCAGGAAGGCTTATGTACTAAGCCAACAGTAAATATATGTAATATATAAATACATAGAAAATACCCAAGACTCAGGAATAAATATCTGTGCTCATCACCCAAATAGATAAAGGCCCTTAATGGGATTTGAATCCAGGACCGCCAGCGTCAGAAGAGTCACTACTCACAAAGTCAGAGCTGTTGTCAAAATGTCTGCCTCTTAAACAAAAAAATATACTATCTAAATTAGTTTTATATAAGCTAAAGCGTCTGCGAACGCGGCGTGTATTACGGAGTCGCGAATTATAATCTTGCCCGAGATAGTAAAAAATTCCATTTAATATTTATTTTAAGCAATATAAAATCGCATTTACTGCTAACGTAACCAGAAGATAGCCAGCGCACGTACACACGTATGTAAGTATGAAATCGCCATTGCAAAACGTTTTTTTTTTTGTTTCTCCTTCAATCCCCTGTGGCGCATAGGTCTGCCCGTGGGCAGGTATCGGATGATAAAACAATTAAAGTATTGTCCCGTCTTTTCACTAGATATCGAATGCACCTTTAAAAACTAAACTAAAATAACTTCCTAAACATAGTTATTTATTAATTCGTGTACCTATAAGCTAACTTCAATTTTAAAACGCACGCTTTTGACTGTAAGTTTCGCTCTATTTTTGCTGGACCGAATGAACAATGATTTCAGCAAACGTGCTAGTTTGATTCATATGTATAAGAGCATAGCTCTCAAATTCATTTAACCATACATAGAAGGTGCACTAGGGGTGGTTAGGTGTAATAAAAATTTCAACGATGGCGTCTGGGTAATCGATATTTAAGAGTACACTACTTTTGACCAACTGTTATACTCCTATTATAGTTATTCGATGTATGTTTTGCATTGTCATACGATTACCTAGGGTAATTTTTTGTGTTTATATAAACGTTTCCATAAAAACAGTACAAACAATATGTAATTGTCAAAATTAGTATAGCCATAATAATTGAGTAATGCACCTAATTAAATTTGTTGTACGTTAAGAATCAGTCCAACAAACGAACTGCATATAATAATATTTATTTTAACATTACATTTGGTTGCTCTAAAGTTAACTTTACTGCAAGATATCCTCATACTATATGATACGATCGGCGAACGTCGATATGATCGTTTTTTTATTTTATATTTTTGGCGCACAATCGATTACTACTACAAAATAATAAATTAATATTTTGTGACAATCTTTCATCTTATAGTTACACAAATCGGCCTAATTCTGTATTAAGCTCTAGGAGGCTCGTGCCTAATTAATTTTCCGGAAACTTCCGATATCAATAGACGTCAACACATTTTACTTGGTTTTGAAAAAAGTAAATAAAATGCAATTACCAATGTAGATGATATTGTCGGATCGTTGTCAATTTCTATTTCACGTATTGTCAAAAGCCTTCAACGAAAATAAAGAGGGTTTAAATATTTATAGACATGTTTAGGCTTACCTTTCCGGTGAGATGAGGGTTCTGCGCGTCACAATACAAGTTATAAACAGGAAATTGTCTTTATAGCAGTGAGGGATGCTGTTTTCAACAAATGATAAACTCATAGAGGTCTGAAGGGAACGGCTATATTTTAATAAATAGAGTTTTATGAATGTCCAGGCGTAGAAAAATGCAAAGTGATATTGAAACTTTTCAGTAATACACATGTACTCTGGAGTGGGCTACAGCGGATTAACTTTCAACGCCATTGACTTGATTTGAAGACAGGACAGTAGGTGCCCCACACGCCACGACTTGATATCAAGTCGATACTTTGAAGACCTTTGGCGTGTGACACACATCAACTTTTTTTTGACGTGGTGGCGAAAAGTTTTAATAGACTAATCCGTTGTTATTTTTATTTGATTATTATATGTTATGTTTAATACATTAATATTGTATTATGCTTGCTCTCATGCGTCTACGCAAATGAATAGTCAAAATTACATCACTATTGAAACGTACTTCCCAAAGACATTGTAAAAAATATAAACATATGATAGTATACTTAAGAAAAAAATACCAAGTTTACCAGTGTCCACGGCAGAATGCGAACTCGCGTTTTCAGCATTTGCGGGTTCGATTCTTGCATCGGTTTCAATTTACAATTTATATAATATGTTATTATATAACCGATATATATGTTATTATATACTCCGATGAGGAAGTGGATGCTATGTATGAGGACGTAAGTAGGGCCATACATACTTCGAAAACCTACTTCACTGTTGTTATGGGGGACTTCAACGCTAAGCTGGGCAAGAGAAGCGGTGATGAGCTGAGAGTGGGGCAATTGGGGTATGGGCAGCGGAACCCTAGGGGCCAGAGGCTGGCCGACTTTCTGGAGAAAGAGGAACTCTTCATGATGAACTCTTTCTTCCAGAAGCCGCCTTACAGGAAATGGACATGGATGAGTCCGGACGGTTCCACGAGAAATGAGATAGACTTCATCATGACCGACAGGAGACGGATATTCAGTGATGTCTCTGTGATCAACAAGGTAAAGACCGGTAGTGATCACCGAATCGTAAGAGCGTCACTGAATATCAATGTTAGACTTGAAAGGTCCAGCCTGATGAAGTCTACGCTCCGACCTACTCGAGCCCATATTCAAAACCCCGAGAGCTTTCAACTTGAGCTCTGTAATCGCTTTGCCTGCCTAGAGAACTTAGCTTCAGTGGACGAGATCAACAACGGGCTAGTGGAAACTGTCCACACAGTAGGGTCTAAGTTTTTTAGACCCCGCCGTAAGGATAGACCTCAGAAACTAACCGAGCGAACCTTAAACCTCATGGCTGAACGACGCTCTCTACAGCTGCAGTCTCCCGATGACGCGGAGTCATTTAGGCAGCTCAATAGACGTATATCTAAGTCCTTGCGACATGATTTGCGTCTCTTTAATACTAACCGTATTAAAGAGACTATTGAGCGAAACCAAGGCTCCAAAGTGTTCGTAAAGGATAAGTCTATTGGGCAAAGCCAACTGACAAAGCTGAAACGGGAAGATGGCAGCATAGCGTCGACCAAAGCAGAGGTTTTAGGCGAGATTGAGAGGTTCTATGGACAGTTATACACTTCGGTTGCAAAGCCCGTTGACAGCTTGGTAGGAGATCCAAGAGCCAAGCTGTCCCGACATTATACCGAAGATATCCCGGACATCAGTCTGTACGAGATTAGGATGGCCCTAAAACAGCTTAAGAACAACAAGGCGCCGGGCGAAGACGGAATCACTTCAGAGCTTCTGAGAGCGGGTGGAATACCGGTACTTAAAATCCTCCAGAAGCTCTTTAGCTCCGTTTTGTCCGAGGGCAAAACGCCTGAAACATGGAACAGAGGCGAGGTGGTGCTGTTCTTAAAAAAGGTGACAATAGCCTATTGAAGAACTACAGACCCATCACGCTTCTGAGCCATGTCTATAAGCTGTTTTCAAGGGTTATCACGAATCGTCTCGAACACAGACTCGATGACTTCCAGCCTCCCGAACAAGCCGGTTTCCGAAAAGGCTATAGTACCATAGACCACATCCATACGCTGCGGCAAGTTATACAGAAGACCGAAGAGTATAACTTGCCATTATGCCTAGCGTTTGTGGACTATGAGAAAGCCTTCGATTCGGTGGAAACATGGGCGGTGCTTGAGTCTCTTCAGCGATGCCATATTGACTATCGGTACATCGAAGTGTTGAAGTGTTTGTATAGTAACGCCACTATGTCAGTCCGAGTACAGGAGCAGAGCACGAAGGCGATTCCATTGCGAAGAGGCGTAAGGCAGGGAGACGTGATCTCTCCGAAACTGTTTACTGCCGTAATGGAAGACGCCTTCAAGCTCCTGGAATGGCAAGGGCGTGGCATCAACATCAACGGCGAATACATCACTCACCTTCGATTTGCCGACGATATCGTAGTCATGGCAAAGTCGATGGAGGAACTCAGCATGATGCTCGATGACCTCAACCGAGTTTCACAACGGGTGGGCTTGAAAATGAACATGGACAAGACGAAAATAATGTCAAATGCCAATGTTGTGCCCACCCCAGTCTTTGTTGGGAACTCGGTACTCGAAGTTGTTGACTCGTATATCTACCTAGGACAAGTAGTCCAATTAGGTAGGTCCAACTTCGAGAAAGAGGTAAACCGCCGAATCCAACTCGGTTGGGCAGCGTTCGGGAAACTACGTAATGTCTTTTCGTCCGACATACCTCAGTGCCTCAAGACGAAAGTCTTTAACCAATGTGTGTTACCAGTGATGACTTACGGCTCCGAAACGTGGTCTTTCACTATCGGCCTCATCTCAAGGCTCAAAGTCGCTCAACGAGCTATGGAGAGAGCTATGCTCGGAGTTTCACTACGAGATCGACTCAGAAATGAGGAGATCCGTAGGCGAACTAAAGTCACCGACATAGCCCACCGGGTTAGCAAGCTGAAGTGGCAATGGGTAGGCCACATTGCACGCAGAGAAGATGGCAGATGGGGTCGAAAAGTGCTCGAGTGGAGACCACGGAATAGCAAGCGCAGCGTAGGACGTCCACCCACAAGATGGGCAGACGACCTCATTAAAGTCGCCGGAAGACGCTGGATGCAGGTTGCTTCCAACCGGTACGTGTGGAGATCCAAGGGGGAGGCCTATGTTCAGCAGTGGACGTCTTATGGCTGAGATGATGATGATGATGATATTATATAAGTTAAAATCCAACGCATGACAATGAGAGGTAGGGCACAGCGAAGCACCATCACGCTCGAGTCTGGAGAAGCCCAACTGGGGAAGTACCTCCTCCTTACAGAAGACCACAGCCATAATAGCACTGCTACCTTTCAGGTATGTAGTGTTGTGTTCCTGATGGTGAGTAAGGTTCCCAGAGCTCCAACCCCCCCTTAAAGGTCGGCAACGCGCTTGTGACTCCCCTGGTGTTGCGGGTGCCCATGGGCGACGGTAATTGCTTACCATCAGGCAATCCGTCTGCTCGTTTGCCACCTTATGTCATAAAAAAAAAATATTGATTTGATACTAGTTTGTAGCTGTACATAAAAAGTCAAGCTACTGTTTAAGTAAGTTTTTTGACAGGTGTATTCAGTGTAGGTATTAGGAAAGTTTTTACCTTTCTGCGGTGTCCGGGATCCGATCAGACAATCCGGCCCGCGAGGGGAAATTGAGTTTCCTTGCATCAGTCCGCGGCTTTTTAGCCGGGGTGTTGTCAAACCGTTAAAAGGTAATATTGTATGTTTAATATGTGTAGTAGAAATCAACGGAAAATGTTAAGAAAAAATATGTTATGACTCATAGGAAAAATAAGATAAAATTAACCAGTAAAAGTTATTAAATGTGGCATATACCTAACGTTAAGATAAGTCACTTTTTTTCTATTATTACATTCAAATATGTAATAATTTAAACGTTTAGTTTATTTAAGTGTAGCAAAACATGAAATTAGATCTCATACGAGTTAATTAAAGTATACCATGACCGTAAAACAGAGTGTGACTGACTGTGTTGCTAAATATATCTTTATACGAATATCGAATGTTATTCGATAGGGTTCTCCATTCTCAGTTGAGGGATGACGCTGTAAACAAGATTCCTCCATTTTGCCGTGAGATAGGTACATTGACGTTTCACCGGTAACAAGATATGAAGCCGCGTTAGGGTACATAATGCACAGCACACAATTGTATTTAACTAAAGCGATTTATAACAAAAAAAGTAAACACAAATCTTCGATAATGAGTCCTCTTCCTCGCTTAATAGAGTCAGTGTGCAGTGAGCTTCAAATGGCCCGCGCCAAATTATTCGGTGAGGTTATCATTGGTTGGATCTAACTTTATCTAGAACCTGAATAATTAAGCCTAATTGATCCAAATCTACGTTTGACAATGTTCTTATGAAAAGTGTGCAAAGTTTCATACTAGGTACTATGCTTATTACTGTGGCTGGTGCAACTAAAATTCAATATTTATTTATAATGTTTCAATTTAATGATGAAGAATCGAAACTATAAATTAATCTGTATTTCAACTTTCAGAAATCATAAATCTCCATTTCAAGCACTTAGAGTGCTTAACCCCCGTCCGCGTGGCTTACACTTCATGGAAAGTATCTACATTCTTTTTATTTTCAAACAAATTATGTTTGAAACCTTATAAAAAACAACTTGAGTGTATTGTTAATATATTGCTCTTACATTTGATTAAGTCATTACGCTCCTAATGTTCGTATTAAGGGCAGGTCTTTTGGTGCACTACCGTAGCAAAAAGATAATTATAATATGTAGTTGGAACATACATAATTTCACCTATTTACTGAAATGTTACATCCGCAGAGTAAAATGATGTCTAAAAATACGAACCCTCATCACGTTATAATATTAAATACATCGAGTAACAAAACAAAGGACCTCTCCGATTCAATTTCCCTCCTGCTAATTCATAGTAACAGTAACCCTATACTTGAAGCTGCCAATTTAGCTCAGCAGCTAACTTGTGAATATCAATGGTTACGCTTCGACATTAATACCATACTATCGGCAAAGGAACACTAGCTAGAGGCGAAATGCATAAAGCTCAATTAACGGACTGATCAATGTTAAATATTGAAGCGAAGCTCCTATTTCTGTTCAGTTCGTGGAAACTATAAAGAGTAAACAGCATTATTATTTCTCTATTTTGTTCCAGTAACCTATACTTTTCACCTATGCATTTCTGTGTCTGTGTCTTCCTCGATTTTATATATTATATGTTGTATTCCTTTTGCTTCTCTTTCGAGTCCTTCTGAGGAAGAGGCCCCAATCAACTAGTTTTCAAAAGTCTGATTTCCAGGCTTCCTATCTCCTCTTTAGTTTATTTTATGTATGGCAAAAATGTAAGTTTAGTAGTATGTATATAACCAGATACGTACGTGTATGCCGTCATTTATTAATTCATTCTTCATAAGCATGTCTTTGTTTTGCTCAATAGATAACTGGTAGGAAACATTATTGTGCAATAATGTAGAAAATAAAATATTAGTTATGGTTTTTAAATAATAACTTAGAACGTTGAACATGTTATACTTACTTACAACATGGCAATATAGACCTATTACCATATTAAGCACTAAGCAGACGCTTACTGCTTAATATTTGCGTCATTCATCTAAATTGCGTACAGAGCAAGCAAGGGTTTGCGTTTTAAGTTACGAGCTCAGTGTGAGTCAATGGCATTTTTCTAAATCAAGAAAATATTATACTTATAACACTTACAACTATCGCGTTTCTACACATATTAAGTAAACAATATAGAATCAATTATCGCGAATCAGAAATTATTTAGTTCCGACCTTATGACACGGTGGATAAATAAATTTAAATTCGCGTTCTATATTTTTTAGCTAATATGCAAGAAAATATTTATGTACTAACAAACATATGTAAGAATATAATCTCTTCAGAAACGTAGCTTGAACGTGGATTATCGTTTTCGTTCTCTACTCCCTTTGAATGCTAAAGATAAAGTCAGTTATTGAATAAACGAACATAAATATTCAAGCGAAAATTCCCCGAATTAATATCGTTAACTGTGCAATAATTTTGTTCAACTCGGACTGAAATCGTCATTTGAATGCCACGTAATTATTCTGTTCAGAGAGTTGAGGAATATTTAAAAGGAGTGTAGCGAGTGATTAGCGTGTTTAATCTTGTCAATTAACCAGAAAATTGGAGCAAAGGCCCACGTTGAACCCGAGCCGTTCCTGGGGGCGCACTAACATCACCGCGAGTCGCTGACAACTAGACAGAATTAACATTTCAACTGCGAATTAAACACTGAATTGCTTGACTTGATTAAAGTCACGAATAACTTTTGGTTAAATAAACTGGTTTCTCCTTTAATAATTACTATACAAGTTTTAGTGGTGGTGCGTGAAAATACCTATAGTGGCTAGGCTAAATTGTCTTTTTTTCTTGCCAGGACTAAAGTGCCATATTATAAGTGAACTTTATTTCATCTTCTTTATCTTCCTGGCGATGTCCCAGCGTTTTATCACGCCTCATGGGAGCCTGGGGTCCGCTTGGCTACTAACCCTAGGATTTGGCGTAGGCACTAGTTTTTACGAAAGCGACTGCCATCTGACCTTCCAACCCAGAGGGTAAACTAGGCCCTATTGAGATTAGTCCGGATTCCTCACAATGTTTTCCTTCATCGAAAAGCAACTGGTAAATATCAAATAATATTTCGCACATGAGTTCCGAAAAACTCATTAGTACAAGCCGGGGTTAGAACCTGCGACCTCCGGATTGCAAGTCACACGCTCTTACCACTAGGCCACCAGCGCTCTTAAAAGTGAACTTTACTAATTAAAAGAAAGCAAGCCTGTGTTCAATCTGTAGCGAATGTTCTTAATGTACTCTTATACGACAATCGCTTGACTTATAGACTCACAAAAGAAGGATCTTTTTAAAAGTTTGGAGCACTACCACTGAGTAGGGTAAAAAAAGGGTTGAGAGCTTTTAACGACCTCCACGTAGACAAATTCACGGGCAAAAACTAGTTGGATATAGCTTTTTGAGGTGTAACGGTGTTGGCCTAATTTGCAAATTGACTTGAACAGTTGACAACCTTTTTGGGCTTAACAGCTAAGGCGTTGCTTTGTTGTTGTTGCCTAAACCACTACAGTGATACGAATAATTGACTATGGTTCATTTTAAGGCCAAAAGCTACAAGAATAGAATAAATAACAATATATTGTCATCTTCATTTTGGCAACTCTGAGCAGCTTTCGGGGAGGTTACATAAAAATTCGCAACCATCCACAGAAAATAACATTCTTCAATTATTATGATCTGTTCTAATTTTGATAAAAGG
The DNA here is from genome assembly GCA_022674325.2 of Grapholita molesta. NCBI lineage: Eukaryota > Metazoa > Arthropoda > Insecta > Lepidoptera > Tortricidae > Grapholita > Grapholita molesta. The sequence continues at coordinate 8,886,323 of CP053135.2, read as the reverse complement.
AAAGTCAAAAATAACTTCGTTCAAAAAATAAGAAGTCTCATATTATAGATATTAGGCTAATAACTAATTTCTGATAACTAATAACTATTGAACGAGAAGAACGGGTGAGGTTTGATTGAAGAAACCAATTATAGGAACTCACTGATAATAACATAATATTATTACATAATTATAGGTACTTACTAAAGTTGCGTAATAACGCATCAACACAAAAACAACATATATATATATATATATATATATATATTAATAAAAGCTAGGTATAAGGAACTACATCTAGAACTACATAAAGGCAAAGCTCTCATTCAAAAGATTCAAAATATCGCTGCACTAAATTACGTCTCACGCTAGATCCCTAGATCAATATTAAGTTCAATAGACACACATTCTACAGTTGACATCAATATCAAGTACAATAGATAACTTATTAAGATTGTGACTGATAGATATACTGATTGTGATAGATTTTACAAGATAATCGTGAAGACGACGAAGAGTCTTACCTGAACAAGCCTGCGGCGGCAGCGGGAATATGAGTGTGGTGGAAGATTTCCGGCGTGCCACGGCGCAGCCGAGGGACTGGGGCTTGAAGCTGCGCAGTTGCTGCATGAAGTCGCTGCACTCCATCAGCGCGACGTCCGCGAAGTGCAGGTCGCACAGAATGTGGTTCTTGAAACGGCGTGCCCGTTTCTGTGTACAGAACATAGACATACCATTTAACTAGACGGAGCGTGCTAATAACAATACCACGATCGAAAGGGATTGTCTTATGTAACTTTCCATAGGTATGGCTGAGACGGCGCTATTTTCGTCCGTCCTTGTCATAGTATCACATATTTTTGTTCCCCTCCAAACTGGACCCTACAGAACTGTCAAATTTGTAGGGGAACAAACAAATACAATTGGAGTTTTCTTAGGTTTTCATCCAAAGTTGCGGTAATTAATACAGAATAAGCTAATATTTTTGTTATAAAGAATGTCCTGTAAAGCAAAACTATAGGGAATTGTTACATTTTGGGCTACAAAAGCCAGAATATTTTTGTCAATTACTGGCGCTCGCGGATGCGTTCTCCAGTCATTATTCCTCCTAGGTACAGAATGACAATATGCATTTCCAGGACAGCATCACAAAACTATCGTGTAACGAATATATCTTACTAACGCTAAAGTTGGTGTGGACTTGTGGACTGATAGATGGAAGTTTATTGCTCTTCCAAGAGATTCAACTTATTTTATGAAACTTAATATAAGTCATATACGCAACAGAATAGCATATAATTTAAATATATTGTGTAAATTGCCCACACTGAAAATAGCCTGCTCGAAGTAGTAATCTTACGTAGACCATGTCAGGTGCAAATGGATATATTAAATATGTATATTAAAATGTGTAACTCACAGATCTAGTACAAAGAATTAATAAATTCTATATTTAAGACAGCCATTTTAAGGCTCGGTTGAGCCTCGTGGCTTTCTGTAAAGTCCAGCTACTACTTTACAGAACCCAACCGTAACACTACCACTTGACCATACGCTGGCATGCTCTGAGAGCAAACTTGTTATCTTATTCGTTTGATTTACTACAGTCACTTTGGCACTGGCCAAATCATCAGAATTGACGAAAGCCATTTTTTAACTATTTATTATCTATCTGACATTAGTAATGCAAATCAAAATTAACTGCCAAAAAGATGCCAAATGAGCATATTTTGTATTTTATCTACACACAGCATAAATCCTCTATTATGTGTTCAAAAACAGTAAATAACCACCCACAGAAAAGTAGTGTACCTTTTTTTTATAAGAACATATGTTTTAAAAATAAAATGTCAATGACTAATAACTATTATGAATCTCGCACGTTACTTACGGTACCTAAAGCCTGACCAGGAATATAATGAGCTTGCGCCATTACGCAGAATTTAATTGAAACTAATTTCTGGCACTGGCAATAATTATAATGACAGGTTGTCACTTTTGTCAGTGTCATTGTGGCGGAGTCAGTGTTGAATAATTTTAATATTGATAGCGTATAGTCCAGGGGTCACAGCCGCCTCTTAGCTTTCTGTAAAGTCCAGCTACCACTTTACAAAACGCAAGGCCCACTACCGAACAACGTCATGCTCTAAGGGAAAACTTATGTTATTTTACTTATCTGTTATTCTACTTGACACTGGCGAAATCATCGATTGATTTATTGATGGAAACCATATTTTTTTAAAAGAATAAGAAGACTATAAGTGGTGAATAATAAATAATATGTCACATAAAATGCCCAAAAATATTCATAGTTAAAAGTGAAACATTGTAAATAATGTGTACAATAAATTGCTGGATATAAAGCGCTCGGAAAATGAGCTATTTGCTACGAAACATTTTCAAATTAACATCAGTACTGACAGGTAAACAAATTAAGGTATCACTATATCATAGACAGCCTTTATGGCAATACGAAACTTTTGTGATATAAATGAGAATAAAAGCGCCCTTTGTGAAACTGATCATACATTCGTCAGGTTTTACTATCGAACGATATGAAAATTTTTACCGACTTTAATTTCCCTGTGTCTGTGAACAATATTTATCACGTCAATAGTTTTATAGAACAGTTTGATAGAATCGCTCTGTTTTATACAAAAAATAGCATATTTGGTGGCAAAGTATTACCCCAATAAAACTTTGTTTATAACTTTACTTGACCACTAGCAATGAGGATCTGTCGAGTCCTCTCTTTAGGGATCGATAAATAATGTCTCCTCACTGGCCAGGTTTGTATACTTCCATTTTTTATGTCTCCTTGTCTAGCGTCCTGGGAGGGAGTTGGGAATATAAATAAAATACTTAGATCATTATATTGATGAAATCCATTCCGGATCTTAGCCAAGCCGCCAAGGAAAACGTTAGTTCCTAAGCTTTGTAAATAATTATCTACTGTCCTAAAACAAACCTTTGTCCCTAAACCAATTCGCCCGGGCCAGCGGAAGCTCGGAGCATAAAAGTGTTCAGTATATTTACATTGTTGGTATAACGTCCTCTCCTAAGCTGAAAGCCTTCGTAACTTAAGAACGGATTTAAAGGGATACGACCCCCGTAAAAACAACATCCGATGAGAAAATTAAAAGGCGATTCGGATACCTTAGGTGCACGTGTAGCGTGGGTCGGTCTCACGGCGACGTAAGGATTCTTCGAGGTAAATAAGGTCGCCAACCATTCGCTATAAGTATCTGACAGAAATTATTATTCCTTAAACTTTCCTTAAAGTTATGCGCGTTAAAGGGTCTAATCTCCAAATAGTTCGTGTAGTTTTGTTCTATTTTTTGTATTAAACGAGTTGTGAAAAATAAATTCAAAACAGAAATACTTATATTGTTGTCGTCTACATTGCTGCGAATTTCGAATGGGGCGGCGATTCGTTAACAACCGTCTTGTAACTCATTTACGTACGATCGGGTTACATTTTATAATGTGCATAAGTAATACGACGCGATTTAGAAATAATAGGGTGAAAGTGGTTATTAGTTTTTATTGAAACGTTTTTAAATTTTCAGATAGCCTTGAAAATTCGTAGCAAGAGGCTTCAATTAATCAAGGTAAAAAAATCAGTTTTGCTCATTTGTTTGTAAAAGCTATAGGTCTAGCAAGTTATTATGATACTCGTAAATGTGGGAGATACAATTTTAAGTAAAATTCTCGAAAGTTCTATAGTTAACTGTCTATTTATTTATTTTGCCCCAGAGGAATTGGTAGGAGTTGAAAGTCGATACTACTGATGTTGCTTTGAACAGTTTGAAAAGTTGTTTTTGCGCAGTAACCTGATTTTTTTTATTAAGTTCTCAAGTAATCAAAGGAAGCTTTATGAAGTTTATTGTCTAAGAGGGTTGAATAATATTGATAGTTTGTATAAATAACGTCTAAACGAGTAGGCAAGTAATTAAAAAGTTCGTTTAAGACTAGGTATTATAAGAAAACTAATTTATTTCTTACACAAATTGACTGGGTCTGGTAAGCTTAGTAAGGCTTGTGTTGTGGGTACTCATTGAACGATATATACGATATACAAATACCTATGACTCAGGAACAAATACTTGTGCTCATCACAAAAATAAATGCCCTTACTGGGATTTGAACCCAGGGCCGTCAGCTTCATAGGCAGGATCACTACCAACTAGGGTAAACCTGTTTTAACTTAGAAGTATTACATGAACTTACAAGATTCCATGCATACGAAGTTGCATGCTACGGCTTGTTTCATTTGTTGATGTGGTGTAATTAGTAAATCACGTTAAATTTTATCAGTCTGACCTAATTACATTTAAACTTAAGGTAAGTACTTCGTAATGATTATTAAAAAAAATAAGACACATGATTAACCTCTAGCCGCCCAGAGATCAGAACATCCCAGGCTAAATGCAACTATGGTTTGTCATAATTAGAATTTATGGCAATTTATTGGCATTCAATGGGAGACCTTTTATAGGTCTCCGGGCGGCTAGAGGTTAAGAGCTTGGCTAACCAAATTTTGTTGACAGATATTTCCTTGTCGTATCACTAATTGTCTATGATTTAAAAAAAAAAGCTAAAAGTCTGTTGTCAATTTATGTCATTCGTTTAAATTGTTCGCGGTGGCTACAGGATTATTTTAAAAATATTAATAATGACGATACCAAGAGAGGTCCGCAACCTATTATTTAAGATAATAAACAATTACGAAAATGTGCGAAGTAGGCAAGAAGCGTTTTTCAAGGAAAAACTGCAATGTTTACAATTTGTAAACAATGTAGTAGGTTGGTACTCTGTCAATCTTTTGATAGGTACTTTAAGTAAGACTTCTAACATTTGCCCATAAAATATTGTCTTCAGTTTCCGCTATTATAGTCATTCATTAAATAAAACGACTAAAACGGATTATATCGATTAGTCGACCCGTTGACACGAACGCGGTAGTTTTCGAAACGTCGGGACGTAATTTAAGACCAGTACACGAGATATAATCCATTTTTAGTAGTTTTATTTCATTTGCCTATATTATTTTGCCTTTTTTCTATGAACAACTGTCTAATTGATTTTGACAATTGCTAACACCATTCATTGTTAAAATCACTCCCTGTCTGTTCGAAGACACAACTTTGAGTTAATTACATATTTTTGTATGCTTGCATTCAATTTTATCTATTTCATCTTCTATATTGCATTTTTTTTTCTTGTTTCCATTTCATGTGGTCAAAATAAAATCTGAAAAAACTAATCTTAGGTATAATAAAAGTACCTTTAACATTTTGTGTGCTATTGTAAAAATGTTAGTGGAATGCTTTCTGTTGGTGCAACCCGTTTTTTAAAACAATTGGTAAGGACCGCACGTTAGCGTAACTGTTTGCCTACATTAGCAGATGGTTTGGTCCAATCCGCCCTTAGTTCCTTACGTACCTTACGTGTGGACAGAAAATCAAAAATATTTGCTAGTATCAAAACTATACGTCCTACTATACAAGGTGTGACCATCCTAAGATTTTATTAATTTCCCGCCAAAACATTGATTATTATTTCAATAGCCAGATTCTACCTCAAAATCTGCAATGAATACTTATTATGTTGGTAGCATTGCGAATTGCGGGTTAAGCTCGATTCACACAGCTCAACGCTTTGACACGCACCCGACCCGCGCCCGCGCTCTGTGTGAATCGAGCTTTAGACTATGTCTCCTAAAATTCCAATCAACCTTGAAACAGGTTCAGTTTTTAAACTAATATCATTACATACGCCAGAACCCAAAACTAATAAGTATTTTACTGGTTTTAGTAGCCATGACTTGTCCATGAATTTAAACTACTCGTATGAGTCAGCTTTTGTGTACAGGCATTGTGTATATTCGTACACTATAAAATAAAATCAATAGAAAATACATGAATTAAAGATTCCAATAGTACTAAGTAAATAGCTATTAGCCGTCGAAAAGCGTCTCAAGGTAAAAACCATCAAAAGTTATTTGTTTGTGTATTTTAAATGACCGTTAGGGATAGCCTGTCAAATTGTTATTGTAACAATACAGTGAGAATTCAAACTGTTACACACCGACTAAAAAAAAGTTAACTTAAAAATGAATTACTTTGGTCTTTGGTATTTCTATAGCACTCTCATCCATTTAGTCATAAGATGCCCCATATTGTCGATAAAACATCGCACTGCGGCGAAGTTTCTAGTAAAAAGTTGATGAGAGCAGTTGCGCGGGGGAATATAGGCCTATATTAGTACCTGAACATGAACTGGCTTTATTTAACTATGAACGTATAGGTTCAACCAGCACAGTGTCATTGGCATCAACATAAAGCATAGATGAATGCGTCATTCAGCGATACCGTCGCGTGTCCAAACTCAGTCTTGGCAGTTAGCCCACCCCTTGAGGACAGATGTCCGGTTGACAAGAGACAGCGATCGTGAGTCATATTTAACTGAATGTCTGAGAAGACCGCGAGATTATGAGTGTACATTATAACAGCAGAATATCCCTATACTGTATACAATAAATACATAAAAATATTGCCTACTATGACCGCCTACTGTCGTTTGTCTTATGGTTTGAATCCTGGCCAGGGTATTTATTTGTGTGTATAACAAATATTTGATCAAGAACATATATTCCATATTTCCGTCGCCGGAAGACGCTGGATGCAGGTTGCTTCCAACCGGTACATGTGGAGATCCAAGGGGGAGGCCTATATTCAGCAGTGGACGTTTTATGGCTGAGATGATGATGATGATGAAATATTCCATAGATATGAACGTTGATGTATAATCGTCTAAATAGTACCTCGTTACAATACAAGCCCTATTGAGTTTACCATAAGAGTAGATCGATTTGTGTAAGGTTGTTGATCTGTAAGGCCCCTTACACACTGCGACTTTTAGCAGCGATGCAGTCGCGATGCTGTCGCGATGCAGCATCGATGCAGTCGCAAATGGTCCACCTTTACACACTTGCGCTACTTTAAGCATCGATACAGTCGCGATACTGTCGCGATACAGTAGCGATGCTGTCGCGATGCAGAAGCTGGCCATTGAACTGTAGCGATGCAGTATCGATGCAATCGCGATGCAGCATCGATGCAATCGCGATGCAGCATCGCTACTGTATCGCGTTAGCATCGCGACTGTATCGATGCTAACGTGAGCCTCGACGCGAAACCTTAGACTAAATATATAACGTATTTTGATCAGTCATTCATTGACTGCCACAGCGCGATGAGTTCGATTGAAACTGTTTTAATCACGCTCTCTGTATTATTACTTTTAAAAAAGAAACGTAAACGCAAACAGAGGAAGTATTTGGTCCACCCATTTTGGACCCGGGTATGTCCTTAAACTACGTCCAACAATGAGAGGTAGGGCACAGCGATGACCATCACGCTTGAATCTGGGGCAGCCCAACTGGGGAAGTACCTCCTCCTTACAGAAGACCACAGCCATAATAGCACTGCTACCTTTCAGGTATGTAGTGTTGTCTTCCGGATGGTGAGTAAGGTTCCCAGAGCTCCAAGCCCCCTTAAAGGTCGGCAACGCGCTTGTGACTTCCCTGGTGTTACCGGTGCCTATGGGCGACGGTAATTGCTTACCATCGGGCAATCCGTATGCTCGTTTGCCACCTTTGTCATAAAAAGTGAAAGATTAAGAAGTGGTCATTATGTATCATATGTCAGTAGCTAGCTCTAAAATCTGATAGCTGCTTTTAGAACTGCTTTATCAGTAGATTTAGCAGACTACCCACTCCCCCGCGTCTGTAATTCTGCATCGATGCTAACGCGCGTCTGTATCGATGCTGTCGCGCGTGTGTATCGATGCTAACGCGCTACTGTATCGATACAAACGCGCGACAGCATCGATGCAAAAAATTTTTCATTGATGATGTCGCGATACTGTCGCGCGTGTGTATCGATGCTAACGCGCAACTGTATCGATACTAACGCGCGACAGCATCGATGCAAAATTGCTGGTGTCGCGATGCAGTCGCGCGTTTCAGAAACGCGCGACTGCATCGCTGCTAAAAGTCGCAGTGTGTAAGGGGCCTAATAATTATTTATATTGTACTAAAGATATGACCTCGACTTTACGTTTAGTGAGAAAAAAGGTGATAATAGCAAATTGATAAACATACATACCATCGAAATAGTTGATTAGTGGTACAGAGTAATTCATGGCTTCGCTACCGCCTATAAAAGAGGCCGCGAGTAAATATACCTCTACACTGGCAACAAGAGAACTAATTTAGATATTCCTGATATGTGTATCATCAGTTCAAATCGCAAGAAATACCTGAAATAAAGTGTTGGTTTTCTGCAAATAAAAAAATTACAGGGTCAGGCCGGTATCTAAATCTGCGACTCGGTTTTGCGTGGGATTCAGTGTTATCCCTTTTAACCTCCAACGTACATAATTAAAAAATAAATACGGTTAACCTCGAGGTACTTTAGTCAGACAAGGTTACTGTGTCGACCGAAGGAAACCAATAAAATAAAATAAATAACTTATTAAAAACGACACTAAACGTTTACACAAAAATAGATGTCGTTTTTATGATCTAATCAATTCAATAAAATATGTTTTGAAGGGTGGTCTAAAGTACCCCAACCTAACGGTAACCTAACCTATCGGTCACTAACTCTTAAACGAACACATGTCATAAATAATATTTTTTACAAGAAGCGAAGTAATTATCATATGCACCAACGACCTCTGCTCTAAATAACCCGATGACCAAGTGAAGTGGCCATTATTTCATGAAAATGCCAATCTGAACGACAATCGAAACTGCTGAATTCATATTTTTATGGCCCAGGAGTTCACATATTAATTAATTGTTCCTGTAGTTAATGACTTAATGCACAGAAACCTTGCCATGACGCCTGGTGTTATCTTGCTAGCTTACTAAATTTCTCAAAGCAGTCAAGTCGAGCAATCACATTGCAACTTGCGTACGCGATTGTATACGTACGAGTACCTACAGCACAAACTTCAAAGTAATTATGTAGCCAAAGATATTCATTTAATTAAACGCTGATTTTATTGGAGCGAGGTTTATTAAAATTCCTTAATTTGTAACAAACACAAAGTGGGCTTTATTAAGACGCTGTTATGCGCTGACCCTTCAAAGCTGAGAGGCGATTTTCCACTGAGATCGAACTGATAAGTCAGATGAAGTGTTTAAGAAAATAGATTAGAAAATTTTAGACGTTTGAATTTTTTATAACACAATTTTGTTAGACAGTAGTTAATAGTAAAAGTTGAAATAGATAACATATACTTAAGAAAAAACGACGAGGACCTCCGGTGTTCGAGGCGGGATTACTACTTAAAAATCAAAGTAAATATTTCATTAAAAAAATAATTTGGTTTGTTCTTAGTTTTAGTACTTAATAGTGTTAAGATATACCATTTAATTTACAAAAATACCGTTAAGGGGGTGAGTAGATACAAAAATTACATACAAACATTGATAAAATATTTTCATTTTCTGCAAATTTATATTCATTATAACTATTATAAGTGTTCCGGTCGTTTTGTATTTTAGTTTTTTTTTAATGATTTTATGTATGTAGTTCAATTTTAGAACTTTAAAGATGAACACAGACACACAATAGTAGGACTACGGGGTGAGGTGGGATTGATACTTTATGAATATGAATCTTACTATTGTACATTTGCAATAAGAATACATTAGTGGCATTTAAAAATATCTTTAGCAACCTGTCACCCTTACTTTCCTTATTTTTTCCTTATTTTTACTACCGTACTCGCAATCCCTACTCACCCCATTTTAAGGAAACTAATTATATATGGGGCAGTACGAAAAGTCAGTTAGGGTCTATCATTTGTGAAATAAAAAAGGTTTTAAGGTACCACGGGAAGCAAACGATAAAGCTAAGGGTAACTCTTACGTTTTACTAGTGAGCGTCAATAATGACTAGAATTAAGAATGAAAGATTTGAGATTGAAAATAACACTTAACTGTTAGAAAATATAGTTCGTACAATTGTTTGTTTCATTCTACCAATTAGGCTTACTAGTAATATAATATTTACTAGCCGTAGCTCATATAAACAGACATTTACCACAACACAGTAGACATTAAATTAATGGAAAATGAATTTTCAGTGCATGATGCTTTAAAAGCAGTAAATGCAGAGTTAATATTTTTAAAGCCAAACAAAGCGGCAGTTATGTTTGTCCATATAGGATCTCATTGAGACTGAATTAATATTATGCAAATTGATTTTTAAATAAATAAAAAGGTAAAGCGTATGTAAACGAGTGTGGCTTCACTCTGGTTTTGGCCGATGTTTGTCCAACATTTTGGTAAATAAAAAACAACGACTGCTATTACACGATTCCTGTCAAACAGTCGACGCGTGTAAGTTACGTCACAGAATTTTAAAACCTTTTCTTAAGTAGGGTAACCTTTTTTATTTAAAGGAATCGGTAATTGTAGCCCTTGATGGTCCTCGACCAAGAAGCGATAGCTGAATGTGGTGAAAGTTGACATGAGCTAGAGGCTCACTACGGGTTCCCTTTATTTGGCATAATTTGTTTTGTCCGAATCTTAATACGCATACCAAGTTTCGCATAATTTAATTACGCCGAATGTTAATGTAGCCCATTTTTATTTAGTCTAATTCTTTAGTAGCCGAATACTACTTTGTCCGAAAATATATTAGCATACTATTATTGAGGCCGAATGTCCGAAAGTGTGTTAGGTTAGGTTAGAACTGTGACCACAACAGAAAAACAATTTCGGTTAGGTTAGGTTAGAACTGCGACCACAACAGAAACGCACTCCTGGGAAAAAAATCGTAATAATTCGGGCTTTCCAAATTATGCGTATCGACCATTCGGCTTAGTTTAGTTCTGCGTAACAGAACTCGGTAAAACAGAATTATGCGAGATCAATTTCTGCTCATATACAATTATAACAACTCTGGGTATGCGGTTTAAAATTATGACAAAACAAATTAAGCGTAAACAAGGGGTACCGCTCACTACAGCTCTACGCTCAGAACAATTTCATTCGGTACATTGTGAACAACAACTGTTATATAACCTAATAAAACAATGATATTGAATTGGTTTCCATAAATACAATACGTAAATATAAGCCATTCCACGGACCAATACTGAAATGGCTTCCCCACAGCTCAAACAATAGATGTCATTGGTGGCAATACCATATTCATTCCTGGCGGCGAATTGAATGATTTTTTGTTTGAACACTATATCGTTTGAATATCCCGGTCTGGTTCCGCAAAAAGCTATCCTCGGCGCTTTTTGTCAATATTTTTCCCTTTGATGTCTGAATACTGCGTTGGTGCAATGCATAATTATTGTATTATGTATGGGCAATTTTAGTCATATCTCGACCAAATGGTTATGCGCGACATTTTTAGTTTACACGTAGGACGTAGGTACCACAATACTAACTACTATTGTCAATGCAATATTGGATATCTATGAGTTTATAATGGGATATTATTTAATATTATTTATAAGGGATGCAATGAACTAACTGATTTTTAAATTCTGCGATAGTGCTCCTACATGAAAGGAAAGTTAAAAACTACAAAGTATGTCAGTGTGTGTATAGCTATGTTTTTTATGTTGGTTTGTACATTTATTATAATATTAATTTTGTTGTAAAGTGATGTGAACTAGGAAAATCTGAATTTGATGTCTTATTTACTTAATTTTACTAAAAGTTACAATTATATTCTAATAACTAAATCAAATTTTCAATAAGATTACAAAGCAAGTTTATGAATTATTGAATTACATTTGATGTACCATAATTATACTTTAGTAATACCTAAATATCTGTAATATTTAGTACTATATTTAAGTTATAATAGTTACTGGTAATCAACTTTGTAACCAAGTTAGTATTTATAATTGGCTGGGCGCCTTCGAATGTCATAACAAGTCGGATTTCAAACTGAGCAGTTTCAGAGCTGAATTTAAAGGAATCAAATTCCCCCAAAGGAATTCAGAAAATCGAAAGATGTCTTTATTCTTAACTTCTTTATTAATAATATTAGAAAATGCATGAATTTATCGGTAAAGGTATAATTAATTTTCTGTTGCATGATCACGGAACTCTCAATAAAACAATGACTTAGTACAGAGCTTCATCCCTGTCAATAGCATACTTAAATTACACGTACAATTCTACCAGACGAAATCGCATTGAACGTATTTCAATCAGCTCCGGGGCTCGTGGTGTGCACGGCACTAATAACTCCACCGCGGGCTTCCTTTGTAATTCCCTTTTGATTAACTCCTATCAATGCCTACCAACTTATTTGGACTAAATACGAATGGGAAAGGCTATTCATAAAATAATTGAGTGACTCATTTCGTTCGTGCCAAGCACGTCAACAAATTTTAATATATGCTCGGTCAATAATATTTATTTTAATGTCTGAGCGTAAAACCGGTCAAATCGATCGAAACTATCGACGCGTATACAGAACAAATAGTTCACTGACAACTCGATTTTCGATTTTTAATCTGTAGCTCAAAATATATTCAATGCATAATATGCACACAGCAAATATTGTGTGGATAATATAATTTCAACTAACTTATATACATCTATTTCGTGATGGCAACAAAGCCTCCACAGACACTCAAGGAAATCATACTCTAACAGTACGTCAGTATTAAGCATTAAATTTTTCATTTGGCAGGAAACATGCTTTATTTATTTGTACTTTTTATTATATTTTTATAACGCTTTATTAAATAAGAATATGTATAAACGTTGTGTCGTAAATTTGAAATTTAAAGAAATACAATTTCATGTTACACAATATGATTGAGCAGTTTACCGAACTCCGTCTTACTTACTCTTATCTTACATAAATATTCTGTTTCAATAGCCGTAGCTTGATTGTTATATACATAGAACTAACAGTAAGTATCAAGGACTATAAGTGTTAAGTGTAACGTCAACCCTTTTCAATAAGTTCCGATTGGGTGGAAATACTTTTCTTTGATTGACATGCTACACTGTACGTCACCACAACAAACACTAATAGGTACATCTATTAAAAGTAGAGGGTAGTTTTATGATATATACATACATAAATACATACACGTGCTTGTATGTAGCAGTATACATACGTGCAAGGTTGTACATTTCGTTTATTAGCTTGTTTCGATTCTTAAAAAATATTTCATTCGAGCTTAGCTCGCTAAAGCTAAACTAATACCTATTTTTAGGTTGCATTATTGCATACCTACAGTTAGCATTAAGACAATAAAAGAGGGGAACAGACATTTATAATCTAATTTGATCATTGTAAAAAATATTTTTTTTAAATAATACAATAAAAATAAAACAAATAAAAATATTATGTAAACTTTACTAATAAACAAAAGTTTATGAATAGAAAATTTTTCTCAGAAGGCTGGCCGCCCGTGTTGGATAGCAATGCTGATCTTCTGGGCAAATTGTAGCAAACCCTCTGGTCGCCAGAAGTCTCAATAAAACGCGACGCAATCTCTTTTCAGAGATTGCCTTCAATTTATTGTATACATTAAATGATATAAAAATAGTATTTCTATAACTAATTTACATCAAAATTTCACTTAACCATCATCAAATGGATAAGTACTATACTGCCAACCCTTTTCAAAAATAGGTCGTAATGAGTTAGAAATAGAACTGACGTTTAATGGCATATCTCTTCAACAAACCTTTGTTTGCTTTAAAACACTATTAGCATGATTTGATTGCAGAAGCGCCTCATATTGATTATCATCCGATAGGGGCCGGGCGCCATTAAACTCTACTAACAGTTTATCCACAGTACAAATATTTATTAACAGTATTTCGATAATGCTTACTTCCTAGTTCTTCGATAAATGTTTCATCATATATTCTAAATAACATAATGGATTAGTAGCTAATGTGTTTGTAGTAACTAGTACTAGCGTTTGCTCGCGACTGCGGCGCTACCGCGATTACGATATTCGTAAATTCCGGACGATTGTCTCTGTCACTCTCGTGACATCTTAATTGGAGTAAAAGAGAAAGATGCTCGAAATATACGAACTTCGATGTTTGCGGTACCGGGCCTGTATACGTGTACAACTATAACTTCGACAGACGCAGCGAGGGACTTTGTTATACCGTAACTATGTATTAATTGACACAGCTTTTTCTTCGATTGTCACAAAAAAAAAGAATAAAGAAATACTTTTACAATATTTTAATTCTGAAATCAATTTATTACAATTAAGAAAACTAAGTATATAAAGTCATTATACTGGATACTGCAGGTGTGTCATGTAAGTTTTCCCTGAGTTTTGGAAAGGGTTATGTTTAGTGCTCTTTATCTATTAATTATAGTAATGGACTGACCCAAGCAGCGATAGAGAGATATCTTTTAGTATTGCGCACATTGTGTGCCCTAAACTTTAGTGCTGGGCAGTAGTAAAATACAGGTAAAACTCATATATACCAGAAGAGACACTATACGTTTTAGATAGATACTCACATTAAAAATAGTGGTACAGAAATAATCCTCTTATTCAATATTAAGGTTAGTTGTAGACAATATTTAATGGCTTACGTGAATATTATTTAGTTATGTTTTTATCGAGTAGTGTTTATTTAAAACGAGTAGCAGCCGTTTATAAAGATATTAAAAATAGACTAAATATCGGGCTTCAAATCCTTAACTATGTATAACCCATAATCAAGACTGGTCTAGCATACCAACAGATAAAGTGTCAATTTATAGTTTGGATCTCTAATTGTCTATTTGATTCGATGTTATAGAACTGCACTTGCAACTTGGTACTTGTACATACATATATATTTACGTTATACGTGGTACACACTGCAAACTGCAGGCTACATATCATAAATAACTGCGTTCCATATCAAGTGGTTTCAATGTGAAATACTAGATTTTTCAAGGATGACAAACGTTTAACTTTTATCACCTATTTCACTATAAATATAAATATATAGGCTAACTCGCTACTAGATTCCTGGTAAACTCAAATATTGATGATAATAAAATTAATAAATGAATATCACAAACCTGATTGGGTCCAGTAAGATTCAGCCCACAGGAGTTGCAGCGGAGACATTCCTCGTGGTAATGGTTGTTGTCGTACAGCGGAGATGGCTCTGTAACATGCGACGTGTATAAACAATGTGTCTAAGACATTAAATATATAATAATATAACCAAATACATACATATGTGTCGCTTAACTTCAAACTCGGGTAAGTCACTGCCACCAACGCACATCTGCGGTCACTTCCATACATTTTTGGAGGGGGTGGCAGCGAATCTGATAAGGTTTTTATCTAAATGAAATATAATATGTCTGAATTCGACTTAATAACAATGGATTTACCGGAGTTTGAAGTTAAGCGGCACATATTTTGATTTATGAATTAAAATAAAAAAAAAACTAGATAGGTCCTTTTAATTGTTACTCGTTTACGGATCTAACCGCTCGTAAACGGAATGAGTTAGCGCTTCTTACAAAAGGCATTATATTTCGATTTAGTATTTTTATTTAAATATTTAAAGACAAAATCTTACTAACTGTATTTTTTTTCTTTAATTCTAAAAATAAAAACTATTTTCACAATATGTATGGTTAATAAATGCTTTATTTAACACAAAAATAAGTACAACACAAAATACAGTAAAAAAAAAAATTAAACTAAATCAAGATAAAATAATATAAAAGAAAAACCCAGTTACAAAAAGAAAAGCCCCACCAGCGGTATGGATCTCATAACGCTAGCGGCGTCTGTATAGCGAGGGAAATGCGCTGGGAGAGGTACGCGCCAACTCTACAGTCCATATTATATGAAATTTATTCATAATCATTAATTGAACTAGTTTGAGCACCAAATATCGGGCCAGGCTGTGTGTTATCTAAAAGATACGTAACAATAAAAGTTGATAAAGTGAGAGAATATATTGACATTTAGTACCACGGTCACGTAAAATCAACTATGAGCGATACTGAGCATAGCAAACAAAATTTGGTGTCGTTTCGTGCACATTTATTACCATAGAATAGATAAATATGACCGGAATATAAAGAGGTGCCGGAATAACGTCATTTACATTTAATGTGTTATATTCCTTAGGTATTTGGGATTCTTTATCTTAGAGCTTTTATGTAAAATGATCCCGGTTCTATTTCTGTTTACTACATTTTTGCTTCTCCCATATCTTCAAAGCCTACTTATTGTTAGTATATGAATAATAAAAAGTAAATAATATTGGTACAAATTTGCAGGCCTCTGCTATTAATTCATTAAATTATTATTAAAGTTGGAATTTGTTGAAAAACATAAATATTACGGATAGATAATTATATAACTTGACACACGTCTATATGTAAATAACGCCAACAAATCTCTACTTGCTATTTATATTTTTGGAAGTGATTCTTTAACATTGTAATTTTGGCTCATAGTGAATACGAGTACCTACATACCTATTATCATTAATTATAATAGTCTGTTGTATGTTTTCAGCAATCGTACATCGAAGTAATTTAATTAAACGATAAAATTTGACTTTATCGTGGCATTCGTTTGTCTTTTTTTCAAAAATCGCGCAGATTTCGACACACTCCGACGCCGACGATGTGATGTGGTGGATGTGTTAAGACATTTCAAAGGCCATGCATAGGTCCAAAGCCTGCTTCACCGTTGTTATGGGGGACTTTAACGAGTAGCTGGGTAAGAGAGATGCCGAAGGGCTGAGTCAATTAGGAGTTGGATGTCGGAACCAGCGGGCCAACTACTGACTGGTTTCTTGGACAAGGAGGGAGTCTATATGATGAAGAGAATACGTTTCTCAATGACCTCAATGAGACTGCACTCAACGTTGTTAACGATTATATATAATACCTAGGGCAAACTGTCCACTTCAGTATGTCCGAAGTTGGACAAAGAGAAAGGTTGGAGAAAGAGGTCAATCGTCGAATCCGACTAGGCGGCTGGGAAGCTTCTTCAAATTTTCCGCAGTATCTCAAGGCCTTTCACCAGCGTGTGTTGCCAGTGATAAAATATGGCATTGAGACGTGGTTACTTTTTATGGGGCCTCATAAGAAGGCTCAAAGCCACCCAAAGGGTAATGGAGAGGGCTATGCTGGGAGTGTCGTTGCGCGGTCGCATCAGAAATATCAGAATCTCAACTTACGTTATCCAAAAAATTTTGATCTTTTGGTGGCAACTTTGGTTGACAATTTGTTATTTGCCTAAGAAAAACATTTGTTAGGTACATAACTATTTGGCATATAAAATCATGATGAAGTAAATTATGCAATATAAAAATGCCGCGAACAAAAAAAAGTGCGATTAAAGTTGTAAGATTGTTGCAAGTTATGCGGTATAGAGTCATATAGTATTGAGTATGTTATAACATTGTATATACGAATATATAGACGCCAACTTTACTCATTAACTCATTACATAAAAACTGTTATCGAGACTTTATTCTGTATAAAGAAATTTTAATAAGTAAATTGTAATCATAGAAATACCTTTATTGTGATCTGTCTGTTGAATTTTTAAATTTAATGTTATTCATACCAAGGAGGAACATTTTTCGTGTGGGAATGATTTCTGAACTAAGCTGAAAGGGAAAACTGGCTCGTCGCCAAGTCTTGGTCTGATTCTGAACACTTGTGAAATTTTAAATCCAACTTATATATCCTCTAGTAACATGTGCCTTCTTCGGTATTCGGGCCGGACCCGCCTGGCACCGCGTTCCATTATTGATGAAGGGTGTTTAGCAGATTTCGCGTTTCAAGCCCTGGGATAAAATGTTATTAAACTTATACAAACAACGCAACGCCGAGATAAATTGAAAAGTTCATTATATTTCTAAAATATGAGGATTTGGAGGTAAAAGTTGAAACTTTGGAGCAATGTTTACTAAGATCATAAATAAAGACTTTTATCTGATTGTAGAATACACCTGAATACCAACCTGTAAGTGTAAGGTTGTAGCGAAATAAACTTATTCCTCATTTTTGTAGGCATGTTCGTATTAGCTATCTGTGACATATATCACTGTTAAACAGAATTTCGTATGGATATATTATTTATCATTATAGAACTGATTTGCATAGTATTTTTCTCTATCTAATTAACAAGTATTACATTTCGATGCCAGGGCGGAAAGTATGTCATTATTTCACTCTAAACAACTTAAGAAGTGCAATTGGATATAAAAACCTCACATAATAAAGTGAGAGTTTATATCCTCTATGTGCAATTAACTGTGAGTACGGCACGCTTTGTTCAAAATGCGTTTTTAGTCATGTAAATATATGGATACTTTGTAAATTTCTCTTGTTCAAAGCCCTTTCGGCACAAACCATGAATTTTAAGCCAATTTTAGGTTAATACAAGGCATTCTATTTTTCCGCTTTGAAGAATTGGAAACTACCCTATCAATTTTGTGTAACAATTGTCCATAAAAACGGTCTTCCTCTTTTTATAGTCAAAGGAACATCCTCGGTGTAATAATTTTGCTGAGATATTGCAAACATGAATTCAGTTTCATCAGAACAAATAATAAGGACCACTATATTAAATAAATAAATATATATTATAATATTATAATTATAATATTACAGTACATCCTTATACAAAAGGACCAAGCCCCAAGCAATGGGTTTTGTAGTATTTATAATTTCACGTGAATATTTCAACTAAATGTTACAAATAATTCAAATTATGATTCGTATTATGTGAGAATTATTTTTTCTTTTGCTGGACATTAATTTGAACTACAATCTTATTAACTGGTTAATATTTAAAGTATTTTAATGATATGTCTGCCCTAGTGACTCTGAATATGAAGCCGATGGTTCTGGGTTCAAACCTCAGCTAGGGCATTTATTTGTGTGATAGCAGATATTTGTTGCTGAGTTATGGGTGTTTTATATATTTATTTATATGAGTATTTTGTACATAAGGCCACATGAAGAAAAATAACCTTGAATGTTTTAGATAGAAAATTTTACGGAAAGAAGACATTATTTTAACAGTTGAACTGGCAATAAAACCCGCTACACAAGAAAAAATATTGTATAGTTTTATCATACCGATCGATGGGTTTCAACGTAAGAATTATTTTTTGCTAAATAACATAGTACCCATCAGAAATGAAAGAAAAAACCATGATATTCAACCATTTTTCATGGGCTCATGAGGAAAGGCGAAGCCCCTTGGCTCAATTTTCCGTTGAAAAATATTACCAGCCTCCATAGCATTTTTAATAAAAAAATAATTTGCTTTTACTGAATGCTCAAAATGAATCCCACTATATTGAATACAAAGTCGCACTCTTTTGATTATTTCGTCTTCCTTTTATTTCTGATACTATGTTACTTAGCAAAAAATAGACCTCATGATGAATCATTTCGATCGGTTTGATAAAGCTACAGATTTTTTTTTTCGTGTAGCGGTTTCGATTCTTGGTTCATGTCATTGTTTAAAAATGTCTTTATTCAGTAAAATGTTCCATCTGCAATATTCAAGGTACATTCCCCCCATGTGGCGTAGCGGTGGGACGCCCTGTATATATCTTTGGTTGAGTACCTATTCACAACACAAGCCTTCTTGGGCTTACCGTGAGGCTAAATTAATTTGTGTATAGCCTGTAATATTTATTACCGCTGGATGTGGAAGGCGCAGGATCGGTCTTCTTGGGTCGTTCTGGGGGAGGCCTATGTCCAGCACTGGACGTCTTTCGGCTGACATGATAATGATGATTTATTACTATATTATTTATTTATTTATCCCATACTTAAGGTTCGAACTAAAAAAAATTACAGATAGACATAATAATATTTACGTCGCCAACTCACGTGAATCGACCTGTACCTAGGTATCGAAACTGTTTATTAAACGATAACCATATTTTTGGTGCTTCTGTCTGTACTCGAGGGGTTTACGGCGCCCTTATTACCCGGGCTTCTAATAAAGTATTTATGCATATCGACGTGCAGAAGGAGTCGTAAACCGGACGACAATAAACTACACGTTTGGCGGAGAACATCTTCTGTGAAACTGTTTTGGCCCATTTCTTCTTAACGAGTGGCGATGTGTTTACAGAGTGTTTAATAAATTCAAGTTAAGGTAGCTCTTTCATGAGTATGGTTTGCATTTGGAACCCATTGTAAGACTAAAAGCACAAAAGTTTGTTTAGTTTTCAAATAGTGAAATGTCTAGGTAGTTTACCACATTTGTCAGTAGCTTTAAAAGAAAAATAAAAATACTATACCCTCCCTTTTTGTCAGTCGATAGTTAACAAAAAAGGAAAGAATAGCTTAATTATTTCCAATTATTGTCTAAGTAAGCAATGTCCCGATTAAGCTACAGTCCGATAATAAACATTTAAAAACTGTTTTTTAAACATTGTATCAAAAAACATACATTATTAACAAACGGTAATCAAAGGGATTACAAATAAACAAGTTTTATTATGTTTTTTGAAAGGTTATGTTTGTAGCATTGTATTATGATCAAACACTTACCATGTTATCTGCTTCCAGTGTTTATATAAATACGCTTAATTTAAAATAATCATTAATTCTACTATATAATTAAATCCTAAACAGTTATTCTCACTACACAGAAACTAGGATAACTATCAATTAGATTTGGTGTTTTATTTTCCTCAATAATAAGTCACTTAGTCTTCGTTAATAGTGCCTTCTAGGCGTTTCAGGTCTCTTCTCAAATGTCACACGATTAGCAGTTAAATACAAGGCCAAAAAAACACCACAGACACTTCCTAATGAATACTTAAGTCATAACAAAATAGAATTCTCCATAAAAACAAAATTTCACAAAATACCATTATCAAAACGCACGGATATCTTTTACGGAACTGCGAGATTCGTTGTGCCCGATACGATCGGTTTATGTTTTTATTTCGTTATCGTTTTAAAGCTGCTGTCAGTGTATTGTTAGTTAAGTGAGGTTATTCGTTGTGTACGGCGCGTCGGGCGGGCTCTAGTAACCATGGCTGGCAACAGATGACAGGGCGCGGGCGGGCGGCGGGCCTGCGCCGGGCGGTCCCGCTCATCTCATCCCGCTGTTTGACCAGGCGTCCACGAGAGCCTTCAACCGCGTCAGCCGCCACTCGCCGGTGGCGCCACTGTGCCCGACTTACACCGCTCTCTCGCACCTGAATCTCTTTTGTCGGTAAAGCAGTATTTAGAGAGAGACGAAGTACGTGCGAGTAAATCGATTGGCTGATGAAAAGGGGCGGGGGCAGAGCACGTGGCTGCTAGTAACGCGCCCTACACTGACAAGAGTTTATTGTTGTTACGTTCTGTGAGTCACTCGAGCTTTTATGAAAATGTAGCACTTTATTCAAGTATGACATTGTCAATTAGTGACGGGATACATATTAACTGCTTTAGCCTGAAATTACCATTACCACCAGTACCATTTATTTTAATTTACGGTTTATTTTTCGATTTGAAAAGTTTACTAACAAAGGAATGTTTTTGATGTTGTGCAGTGTTTTAGTTAGTCACAGTACTTACTATAACTAATAAATTATATCTCAAAGTAAAGTACAGTCGACGTCAAGAATATGTTTACACTTTTTCACCTTAATCTTTTGTAATAATAAAGTGCAAAAGTGTAAACATATCTTTGACGTCGACTGTACAAACAGAATGAATGTAGGTCATTAATACTTACTAAAGATATACACATACACGCTTAAACTACTAACTAAACCAATTAAGATGCAATTCTGGCAAGGTACGTATAATATACTGAGTCTCGGGAAGGACATAGGATAGTTTTATATCCACAAATCGTCCTTTACTATTTCGAGCAGATGAAGTCGCGGGTAAAAGCTATACTATAATGAATATATTTACATTAAACCTACCAGTCCGAAATCTAGTTCTGGCGTATGCTACGATGTATATTTTTGATTTTCTCTCACTGTCCCTCTCACATTTAATAAGTCGTAAAATCATCGTAATGATTTTACTAATGATTTAGTGGTGGTCTTAATGCAGAAATTATTTGTTACAAAAAATAAATAAAAATAAAAATAACAAGTACTATTAAAAAAAATATATCGCACTCACCTGTTTGTGTGCTTGAATCGAAGAAGGTGCTGGTGGTCTCGACGGTCATGGTCCCTATGGTTCCGTCGAGGATCTGCGTGGAGGAGTCCCGGCGGCCGCGAGCGCGCATGCACGCGTCGTCACTCTGGGAGCTCTGGCGCCTAAAGTTCCGACACCTGATCATCTCCTCAGTAGTGGATTGTCGCCGGAATCCTCTTGCTATCAGTATCTCTTCCGTAGTAGATTGGCGACGGATCATAGTTCTCTCCGGGGGACGCGCACCCGGACTAGGATCTCGACTAGAACAAGAACTGGACTCAGGGCTTCGAGCACGACCACCTCTAGCACAAGAAGCTTGCCTCCGCAAGCGACTGCGTCTTCTCGCTGCAGATGGGCTCAGCTCTGTATTTCCAGCTCGATCCGGACTTAACTGAGATCTTTCTCTTCGTGGTCGCACCGCTGAGTCAGGGCTTAAAGAGTCTCTTCTCACACGGTTCTCATCGTCAGGACCTAATGAAGGTCCTGAATCCCGACGACGAGTTCCAGGGGGTCCGTTTGGATCATCGAATGCAGTTGCCTGGCGTTGTAGCCTCCCCAGTCTCCGTTCTGGACTTGCAGCAGCTCTGGAATCTCTTCTTGCTCGACCGCATTGCGTTGTGGAATCTCGTCGACCTCCAAGACTTGGTGGAGTTCTACCGCTTGGGGAAACTGCAGTAGCTTGAGTAGTTTGGCAATTTTGACCAGCCTGGGCTGCATTACTTGGTATCGTAGGAGACGTTGGAGATGGTGTTACTGCAGATGTAATTATGGTTGGCATTGTCATTGGCTGACATTCTCCATCAGAGCGACTCGGTTCATGTACAGTTACCACTGTCACGGAAGGCATATGTGTAGACGGCCCGGGATCTGATGAAGCATCGACAAATGACGGAGGCGCAGGTGTTGGGGGCGACAAGCGCCTTTTTCTATGTGTCGCGACAATGCGAGGAGGGGGTGCGGCGACAGAATCTCTCCGATGGCGGTGTCCATCCACTGAATCACGACGCTCTTTATCGTCCCCTGATCCACGTCTTTTGACTCGCCTTTCCCGGGTTGGTGCAATCGTGGTAGAGTCCCTACGATCCCATGCGTTGGGAAAGTCTGTGCGGAAATCTTGAGGTGCGGCTTTGGAATCCCTTCTTTTGGAAGCCATGGATTTGATGCCGGAGTCGGCAGAGGAGTCGCGTCGCCGGCGGGGTGGAGGTTCGTGCCGCGCCCAAGGCAAGGAACGGGCGAGATCTGCTAAAGTTTCCCGTCGGGAGAGCGGGGCTCTTTGTCGGCGAGGGGCGCTGCTGCCACCGCCACCCCACTCCCGCAAAATGTCGGTCAGCTGCGCCAGTGAAGACCGTCGTCGGCGTGGCCCAGCTAAAGAGAAGAAAAACAGTTAATACTTACTGCCTTTTGTCTTAATGAAATGAATGGGCATCAATTTAAGATAATGTTTCTACTTCCCAGTATTGTTACGCTATTAATAAATTCTTCGAAAATTGACACAGTCATGTCAATGCTATATCATGATACAGCGTGCATTTCAGTAGTACGTACTTTGTGTCTGATTGGAGACGTCTGGCTCCGGCGGCGACAGGCACGAGACCTGCGCCGCCGAGTCGCGCCGGCTGCCCAGCCGCTGCCGAAGCGTGTTCTCTTCGAGCGTGGATCGCGTCAGCTCGTCCCAGCCGTTCCCTCCCGCCCAAACCAGCCCCACTTGGTGCGACAGTATCGGCAGATTGCAAACGAAGCATATTGCCGTCATTGTCCTGTGAAAATAAAAAAGAGTTAAGCTTCGTTTTTGTTTTGTCCGATTTCATTCCGTACAATACTAACGCTTTGTTATTCCGAAAATGCGTATCAGGATACATGTCGGTATCGGTCCGGAGTTCGGTTTACAATATGAATAAGCGCGAAGCCGCATTACATATATCGCGCCCTTGTGTTCGCATCGCTGAGCTGATAGATAACTGAATGGCTGTACGATATTAGATAAGTAATAAACACACCCTGTGGTTAACAATATTCGTGGTATTTACGAAAGTATTGTACCTATAGTTATATCAAGGTTATGGGTAGGTATTTACTACATATTTATGCGAAATAAATAATGGGGTAGTAGTACAAAGTGTAGCATAATGAAATGTAAAGAACGTGAATAGTAAAACCGAAAGCGCTTTAATGTTAAATAAAACAACCTCATACATGTAGACGAATTCGGAAGTTTACATTTGGAGGTATGCTGGGGCCATATTAGAAACCTAGATTCAAATAACGAATATACTTAATGCCAATTCAATTTGATGTCGCATATTGATGTGAGCTATAGAGCAAACGAGCATCCGCTATCACTACGTTTTAAATTTGATTTTGATGCAAAATCAAGAATAAGGTTTCGGTTAACAAGTTATTGAACACCGCCGAGGCGTGATGTTAGATATGCCTATCAACCGGCTATTCGGATGAACGAATAGCACCCGACACTCCACGTTATTTTGATGTACCTATACACTTGCTTAAGCGTAAATAATACCCCTATTCGGTTAAAATCCAATGTAACAATGGACATCTTATTTACATTATTGTACGTATATTACGTGTCTATTAACATAGCGATTGATTGTATCTCCGAGTAAGGTAAACGTACCAGTGATCGAAACGTGAATGCCCAACAGATGACAACCTTCTGCCACCTGTATTGACAATGATTCAGTATTCCTAGTGGCATCAATTTAGACGCTGTCGGGCACCCGGACTTTTACCTTAGCCAAGCCTTATGAAAACCAATCACTCGTACATAAAATTTCCGTACAAGGTAACAAGTTTTCTCCATCTTTAAGTTAAACTATCTACAAATTTACTAGGTACCAATGTTTAAAGTAGTATAAATCTATGCATGAACTACGCTAATCTACAGCTTTTACTTGTGTTATGCAATTATAAAATGGCAGTGATGCACTTACAAAACCGTTGATCGGAACATATTATTTTATGACATGAATCCCCACTACGATTTTTTTTAAGAAGATGCGGGGGGTAGTCTTGTATTGTATAATATTAGATTATTATGAGCCTATACTGTCCCACAGCTGGGCTAAGGCCTCCCTTCCACTTTTTCCATTCCTGTCGATCTATTAGGTTAATATCATAGATCAATATTGACATGTCTAATGAAATGCGGAATGATTAATGAATGTATAAGCAATACTAAGCACAAAAACAAATAACCTGTTGAAGGTAGGTACTAATATATATAGGACAGTAACATATAATTACTTTGTTGGATTTCTTTATTATTGTTTTATATCCAATATCTAAATAAACGGTGTTGGATAGACAAATCAGTACATGTTTTACTCGGAAATTAAACGATAAACCTTTAGCTATTACGCAGCTTTGACACATTTTTATTTTTCAAAAATACTTGCACCAATAATAACGAAACGAATAAAATAAGCATAACTATCACATTCTTGCGAATTAAGGCACCAAGTCATAAATAACGACGTTGGAAAGTTCAGACTAGTTAATAACTGACTAATAGCAGTTCCAGGACTATAATTTTAAGGTCACATAGAAAGCTATCATAACTCTATAGAAACTGCTACAAGCTCAGTAATTAAATACCGTAGACAATCTACGGCGTAGCACGTACTACGCGAGCTCTACGTGCATCGTTGAACTTACCTGATAGGAACGATTGTAAACTGATAAAGAAGCGATGAAAGCAAAGCACGCAGTTTTTTTACGTTTTTGTGCACTTATTTACTGCATAAGTAAAACATCATTGTTCATTCCAGATTTTATCAATAAACTATATACAGTCCCATTAAGAAGCAAGGTACTTTTATTTTATTACTTTTTTCTTTCTTTCTTTTCTTTTATTACAAGACATACTTGTATTGTGGATACTCAGATAGCGATATTCCATCTTTAATCCGTATTGTTATATCAAAGGACTGTAATAAAATTACAAACCGTAGTAAGTTTGGATTATTTATGTGTAAGACTTTAACATGCTTTATTTCTATATGCTAAAAGCGCTAAAAGTGATAAATTAATAGAAGCAAAAGAAGTGAGCATAATATTATTTCGAACACAAAGATTAAATCAAAACTTTGTAATCGAAATTACTGAAGGTACTATTCTGGGGTCAAACATAACTGGCACTCACTAGGCTTAATAAACACGATGTATGTTTTTTATCATAAATAAAAAACACACGGCAAATAGATCGAGAGTCAGCCAGTTGTGTTCACCAAACCAGAATTCACAAAAAAGCGCATTAAAATAACTTATTCATGTTTAGGTCTAGCCTAGTCGGTATAGTAACTCAGTCTTCGTAACAGGAGGTCTGGGTTTCTTATCTCGACCAGTTCAGTTATTTGTGTGTTTACCACAAAAATTTTGCTGCCTGGGTATTGGATGTTATTCTTGCATTTAAGTATTCATACCTATGTATCTGCCTATTATGTATATCGTCATGAAACCTTAGAATTAGATCCATTTGTGTGAAATTGTCCCAAAAATATATTTTTTTTGTTATGTTTCGTGTAAAACATGGATGGATAGCCAAATCAATGTTGCACCACCTATTGAGAATTTGACGTATCGATTACACCGATAAGTATTCAAAATTAAAAATTAAATTCCCTTGCAATTTAAAAAAAGATAAGTTGCTATTAACCTTACTTATGGCAGCGTAATCGTTGTGTCAATAAATACCGATATGTAGTCGGTCCTATAATAAATATTTCATGACGTCCTTATACAAATTGACAGAGCTTCAAGGTGAGCTCAAGAAGGCTTTTGTTATGGGTACTCAGCCAACGATATATACCATATAATAATACTTAAATACAGAGAAAACACCCAATGACTCAGGAACAAATATATGTGCTCATCATAGACTAATGCCTTACTGGGATTTGAACCCAAGACCGACGGATTTATATGCAGCGTCACTACCCATTAGGCTAGACCTGTCTTCAAAAAGCATCAGCAGTTTAGGTAAGGGTCATGCTATCATGCCGGTAGTTTGGACCTGTAGCTTCGGAGCCGGGGCGAGGGGGACTGAGGCATGTTGCATGGGGCATGGGGGCAGGGGGCTAACTCAGGGGGTATCCCATACATAATATCACATCAAACACTTTGTACATCTGAAACAATACCGAAACATTAGAGGTTACATGTAAACAAAACTATTATAAAAAATAAAGGGTAGTGACACTTTAGAGTTTCTCATCACATTACGGAAATCATAAAATATAGATGTAAATATATAATGTAAATATTTATACACAATACAATAGTCATAAACATATTTGTTCATAATCCTTATATATTACATATAAGTAATCTATTTCCACTGATTTATGTCACGTCTATGATAATTCAAGTATCAGTTAATTGCATTTTGACACAAGAACAAAAAACAAAGTAGTTATTAATTATTAAACATCTAGAGACAGATAAACACTCATGTCGTAAGAACACGTGTAAATAAAAACAATAATTATATGCATATTAAAAACAGGAATTACATTTAACATTGAAACATTGAAACATTTACGAGTATTCAATTGCATTTGTAATGGACATCAATGTGTTTTTAATGTGATACACATGGAATTTTTCGTGAATGGTGGCGACCCGTAGTGAATATTTACGTCATTTTTTTTCCTAAGCTTTTCATAGCAGTGTAGCAGCTTTTAATTACAGTCGCTAGAGGGCGGTGAGCGTTGTAACATTCAGTGGAGAAACACTGTGCTTCTAAAGGTTCGAGGGTAGTGATCGGGTTTTTCACTAAAAGACATAGAGGGCGCTGTTACGAAGTCAGGATAATAATTTGAAAAATACGAATAAGATAAGGTGAAATTTATTGCGCGCCTTGTGATGTTAGCTATTCGATTCTTTACCAACGTAATAATCATGTAATATAATTAATAAATCATAATGCTTCAACACTATTTATAATTTCCACGAAAAAATATACCTTCCTCCTTATCTTATTAAATGACTGATATTGGTTATTTCGCAATGAAGATTATTATTTTATTATGATATATAATTTAAATTTAGAAAATATTATAAATTGTTATACCTAATGTTGACATTTAAATGTTGACCTGCCATTCTTACAACCCACGACGATACTCGTAACACTTTGAAATAATTATGTAATGCGATAAAACGGCAGGCAAACATAGAAGTCAATTACTATAAATATGGTACAGTCAGCAGCAAAAGTTGCTAAGCGTTTGAAGTGTTCAAAATGGCTTACACGCGCTCTTATTCTCCTGACAATAGAAACGTTGACCTCATTTTGAACACCTCAAATGCTTAGCTACTTCTGCTGCTGACTGTACCATACAATCTGTGGTACACTTACTAATGTAAAAGGACGCGACCATAGAATTGATATTTTCTATCAATTTACTGGACGCGTCCATTATATAAATCAAAATATTACCTACAATTTCTGTTTGACTCTTTAGCACTTTCGTAAGTATTTCCAAATAATTAAAAAAAAAATCAATTATACTGGCTTGTGAAAGTCTTTTGTGGTGTTTTTTGCTGTCAACGTTTTGTCCTTATTCGTTCAGCGAGCCGTACTAATGCATTTCCATTTACAGAGATTTTCGTCTCAGTGGTTTGTTTTTTTAAAGAATGCTCAAAGGTTTTTTCTGGTGCCTACTATTTTATTAAATACCCTTCAGTGACGTCTTAATATAATGGCCATTAGTGTTTGCTAATGAAAGTTTTTACAGCGTAATAGTTTTTACAACGTACTGTATACGTTATTCAAAGAATAAAGAGCATAATATAACAGACAGAAACAGATACTGCATCACAAAACTAAAATAAACGTGGCTCGCCGCGAGCTGTATGCAGCCAAACCAATTAGATTCCATTTTGGAGTTGTTCAGGTATTCCATGATATTAAATTCAATGTAATCCGCTTATTCATTGAAGATGGCATTCCAAAACATGGCTTACAATAGTCATTATATAAATAATATGATTTCATTAGGGGGAATAAAAACCTACTTTGTTTTAGAGCCCCTGGCAAATAAAACGCTTCAATTTTTGAAAATGGTCCGAGAATGTTGTCCAATTTAGATTGTTTTTTGATTGATGGGGGTGGGTAAAGTTTTAAATGAATTTTGGGTCCCTCGACACGCCCGTCCTACGGTAACGAAATGTCCCTATTATTTGAAATTACTCAAAATACGTCCATTAAACACGATAAAGTTTATACAGTTGAACCCTTGACTGTATGAGTCTTGTGAGATATTATGTGCAGCAGTAATACAGTTGCATACTATTACATGAATTTAGCAACGGTTAACCCAACTTAAGTAAGCACTTATAATGCTTACTTAAGCTGGGTTCAAAAACCGAAAGTGACTGACCTGTATTGTTACGTTAAAATTATACCAAAACAAACCTCTGGAATGTTTTTCAGTAAAAATAAACTAACGAATTCCTTATTATCATATCGTCAAATTCGCTGCAATTAATTACAAACATACAGAACTGATGTTTTGTATCTGCAACATTGTAACATCTATTGATACTTGAATAGGAAGCTATTTTAATATTGTTTACATCACTACAAATTCTTTTTTTTTATTATTTATGCTGAGGCGGGGTCCATTTCACGGTAAACTTTTTATTCATATTTTCTTTTTATGTTGTGGTTATATAATTAAATTATGTTACACTTGTAATATTAACGTAAATAGTTTATCACGAATCAATGAGTTGATTTGATTTGAATATGCGCAATTCATTCCTAATTAGCCTGTGACTCCCCTGGTGTTGCCGGTGTACATGGGTGACCATAATTGCTTACCATCAAGCAATCCGCTTGCACGTTTTTTTATATAGAACCTTTAAACTAGGTATAACCTTTCAGTCTATCTGCTTATACATACAATTTTACTACATAGTATAAAACAAAGTCTAAGTTTTTTAATAGATAGAGTGATTGAAGAGGAAGGTTTGTATAACATCCATTAAATAGTGAAGAAATACTAATATCAGCATTGCACACGTGCGAAGCCGGGGCGGGTCGCGAGTACCAAATAAAATAGCTAGTTCAGACCATCTTATTTGTGGAGGTCGCAAAGGTCTTCTGTCTTCCACTTTTAAAACATACAAATAATTAGTTTATTATTTTATATAAAATAGATCATACCACTGACGTGACGCATTGAAGAGGCACTAACAGGAACTGAAGACCTAGCTATCGCAATAATCGAAATTAGCAAATTTCGAACGAATACGCCTCAATTGGTGTAAAACTAAAAGACAAAGACGAAATTTTTGAATTTAGATGTTCACTGAAGGCCCTCTTGTTGTAGTGTACCATGTTCATTACGAGGTAATAAAATAACAGAAAACAGCAGCTCTTGGGTGCCTCCTGCCTACCGGAACATTACTTTCCATTTGGGGCGACGTATTTGAACCTCTTCTAACGCAAGTCGAAAAAGGTGACATTTATAGCAGTCGCTGTTATTACGTGGCTTATTTATTTAGAATATTATTTTTTTGTTTTCTTTTAGTTCTTATTTTTACGTTTGATAAATGTATTCCTCTTAATATACATGTAATAAGTACAAAGCCAATTAGATATTTTTTATTACAATAATGTAGGTAAATTCATAGATGGAGTATGAATGGAGTATTAGTTAAATAGGATACAAATATTACGTTAACGTTGATACCCCGCTGTCACCTATTTTGCTAATGACTTACTTATTAAGTTAGAATATTACACTACCTGTCTGAGTACGGTGCCGTTAATATTTGGATTTGTTATTGATATCCTAGAATGCTATTGACCCGTTTCAAGGTATTAATATAATGTATAAGGTTTTTAATTACAAATCTCAACTTCAAATTATTATTTGGCAGCGTATTATATAATGTTGCAGTCAAAAGTGTGAACTGCTCACAATAACTTTTAACCGACAAACATATATACTTATTTGTACATGTTAAAGTTGTACCACATTACCTATATCTGAATTTATAGCATTAATGATGCTTTATGTAGCTTTGTCGCGACTTGTAGACTTGTATAGCATCATTTGGCTCCTAACTCGGCTATTTTACAACAACATTCATTTCACATGTTTGTCATTCAAATGTTATGCGTCGAAATCCAACATATTCAAATTCGCAGTGCATAGGAAAATTGTACTAATGAGCTTCGTCCTAATTAGTTTCCTATGTACAGTCGACGTCAAAGATATGTACCTATACACTTTTTCACCTTAATCCTTTGTAATAAGGTACAAAAGTGTATACATATCTTTGACGTCGACTGTACATTACAGTCGTAATTCATGTCCGAAAGCATCTAACCTTACCGTTTTAGTTATGACCCTGGCCGTTCTAGCTTATATTTACTACAATCAATGTAGACCATTGTTTTATTGACAGCGCCTAAAGAAACTTAAATGATGTATGGTGATTACGAAACTATTCGTGCTCACCGGTCGTAACTGTACATCTTTTTAACTTTTCGATGAAAGTTGTCGATAAACAATTGTCTTTATACCTGCGTTCCTTGGGGGCGAACGTGATAAATTTCTTTTCACCTCACTCGTTCGGAAAGAATTGTTTTATTCTTAAAAACAGATAGCAAAGTTGTATTTTATTCACAAGAGTACAAAGTAATTTCATAGAAATTGTGTACTCATCGAGTGTTTTTGGATATTAGCTGGTTGGATGTTCTTTTATTTAATGTTTTTGACTGATAAATGATTGATGCCAATAATTTTGAATACATTTTTAAAGTTCTAAAGTTTGTTTTTCCTAGCCGTAGTAAGGTGAAAAATTGCGTGTTTCACTCGATAGCAAAGTGGGTTCCCCTCTGATAAACCCTCCCAATGCTGAAGATTCCACTCTTTAAATTACTCGCTATGCTCGTGGTTCAATTTTGGAATGTTTCGCTAGCTCGAGTCTCAATATTAGCACGAGCAGGCAAACACTAACTTTGCTCCCTTGTGTAACAAGTAACTATTTTATTGCTTTATTAAGGCTTTTCAAGTCATGTATGGTATTTGTAACATTGGAATAAAATTATTTAACCTATTGAAAGTAGAGCATACTTTGATCACTGCTATTTTAAAATTGTTGAAATGATCTTTTGCATATTGCTATTTATTGTCTGCAAGTGAATAAATAAAAAATAAATAAAATACATAATATTTCGGGACAATTTTTACACCAATCGACCTAGTCCTACGGTAAGCTCAGTAAGGCTTATGTTGTAGGTACTAGACGACGATATATATAATAGATAGATACATATAAATACTTAAATACATAGAAAACACACAGGAACAAATATATCTGCTCATCACACAAACAAATGCCCTGACTGGGATTTGAACCCAGGACCATCAGCTTCATAGGCAGGGTCACTACCCACTAGACCAGACCGGTCATCTGTCGAATTTATATATATACTACGTTAATATTTTCATTATTGAAGCCTATGGCAACCCATGTGAACAACTGTTTTAGTTTTTAATCGTGTTTCTACAGTGCAATAGTTTGTATAATGGAACCTCGCGAGTAACGAGTGCAAACAATAGACCGACTATAGAGAGTAAAACGGGAACGTTAATACTGTTTCCCGATTAAACCATTGTGAAAAGGACTCTATGCTGAATGCTTCTGTTGTTTTGGGTACTTTTTTTAGTAGATTCTGCAATGTATTATTTTCCCCTAACTTAGGTACCATATTGTAAGGGTAAAACTAAAATGAAAACGACCGAAAACGTATATTAATAAGACTAAGTGTTTATAAAATGTAAAAATAGAAATTCCGAGGTTTGAAGGTCAGTTTTGTCCTTATTCACCCCGTTTTACGGTACTTTGAAATAATTTGCTACTGTTTTTGTTATAGCTTGACTGTTGAGAAAGATGTAAAATAACTGAAGCATAAGAAATGTTGTTTAGAGAAAGAAATAATAAAAATACGTGCTTAAACTGGGAACGTGTCGCAGTCTTAGATTGCCACTCCGGCCTTGGTTTCCCATTGACCGGAGCTATAATGCTGCACGTGACTGAATCTCTTATAATGAAAACTCAGTAATAGGTATTTAATGAATTATGAATCAAAACTCAGTAATAGGTACCTATTTAATGGTTACCAGTGGTAACCGAAGTGCCGTAGTGCCTTCCCAATATAATGGCCAAGCCTCGAATTCACGCCCAACTCTCGCATTAAAGTCGCCTAACATAAACTACTTATATTATCTCCTCCCTAGGACATACCTTAGTAGAACTTGCCGTTAAATCATCCTCATTGTTGGCGCATACGCACTAACCAACTTTAGATAATTGTTATCATCGAGTCTAAGGCGCAAGGATGTAACACGGTCCAACATATGCACTGGGTATTGCTCTCTCTCTCTCTCACTCAACCAGTACCAGTCAATTACATTTCAACCGTATGCAGTCCACTGCTGGACATAGGCCTCCCATAAATATGACGTGTATCATCTTGGGGGTAGTTGCCATAGTCGCCATGCTTGGCAGGCGGGTTGGCGACCGCAGTAGCTGTAGATTGGGTTTCGACGGACGGTGCTGCCCGCGGGAGGAGATGGGGTGGTGCTATTCTAGTCAGCCGGCATCACACGGCATGTCAGTCAATTGCGCAGGACATATTTTAACGCTCAAGTAAGCGCGCAGACATGGGAGCAGTCAGTTTTCCTCGCCCTTCTGTAGCAAAATTACCTTTTGGCAGACGTTAACTAATGACCTTTAACGTGGCCCTAAGCCAGTGCAGGGCCTGCCGAAACCGTTTGCTTATGAGCTATGGCTCGACTTTCCAATCGAGCCACATTTGGTACAGGGATTGCCCCCTTGATCAGGTTTAGCCCATGAGCCTACATCGTTTGGCGTGGCACGTACGCGAGTCACTGGTTAGGAACAGGAAAACAAGAGAAAATATGTAAATATGTTCACAATTCCATAGCGGGGAATTGTGAACAATTTTACCCCCCCTCGCGCACTTTATTACCTATTTACGTGAAACGTTCCAATACAGTTAAGTAATAATAATCCATTTTTGATTAAATATGGATCAGATCAGAGGTAGCTGCTTGCCACGAAGCAATCAAAAGTAATTCAGAAGGTCAAGACTTTTCCTTCGTATGAAATTGAACCAAAAAAAATATTGCCGGTCGTTATCGACCTTGGCTTTAGTTACGAAACTGTTGTTGTTATCGTTACCGCTTTCATTTCCTACAACGGCCTTAATATTATTTCATACCTATATTCGGGGTTAATAGAAAACTTAAATAAAAAAATAAAAAAGATAAAATAAATATTTCGGGACAATCTTACACAAATCGACCTAGCCCTACGGTAAGCTCAGTAAGGCTTGTGTTGTAGGTACTAGACGACGATATATATAATAGATAGATACATATAAATACTTAAATACTTAGAAAACACCCATGACTCAGGAACAAATATCTGTGCTCATCACACAAATAAATGCCCTGACTGGGAATCGAACCCAGGACCTTCGGCTTCATAGGCAGGGTCTCTACCCACTCGGCCAGATTGGTCGATTGGCAGATAATGTAAACAAATCCATTAACCTTCACAGCGTCGCAATAAAAAAAATACCATGGTTTTTTTTAAGTTGCGTAATGGTTCATCGTGTGTTTCATTATCATTGTGTATACATAGATTTGTTACTTGCATTCTTGTTTAGTTCAAATATGCGATAATTACCTATATAGTTATCCAGTGCAAACGAACTTTATAAGAATAATTTGTCGGTGTTAAATGTTTTTTTTTTTTCTTAGATCTTCAGTTGTCAGTCAGTCATATTTGTTTACATTATTTCCGTCTTCTAGTGACCCCGAATATAAGTTCCATCTTTTAAGTGTTCGGTATACCTACATATCGTCACCCTAGTTCACAACCGTACTAACTACACTTTGAGCAATTTTACAGGAGAGCAAATCTAATGTTTGCATATGAATATTATATCTATGGTATACAAAAAGTTATAAATTATGTATTAGTGTTGTAAAATAGGTCTTCGAGATATTATATTTCAAATATAATTTACCACTTCGAAAGATTTCATACTGAAAATTGAACTTTAGACAACTAAACCCCTCACTTAATACAAGTGTGCACGTGTTAAATACGTCATCGATGTAGTTAGGACATAAAGTACTGTAATTATTAAAATATTTAGCCAATGGAAATGAAAAGAAACAACTAGACATGTTTTGAATTATTACTTTTTTATTATTAAAACATACATTTTAATAAATCTGAACAAAAATCGAACTTTAAAACATAATTATACTAAGCATTGTGTGTTAAAATCGCACTATAAAAAAAAACAATAATAAAACATAAATGCAAACTTTTGCGGTTCTATTTAACAAAAATGTAATTAAATTATTTAAACATTGTCGCATCTTACTAACATAATAATGAAAAATCTTGAGATCCATTAATTTCTGTGTCAGTTTTTTACTGTTAGTTATAGATTCACTTATTTATCGCCGAAAATCATATTGTCGAATATCACCTCCCAACTCACGTTTTGCGTAATTTTATTTCGCCGAACGTTCACTTCCTAAATTATCAAAAGAAATATGTTTCATTTGACAACTTAACAGTTACCAACTCAACATTTGGTCTGTGTTTTAAGTATAAAGTCATTTTTCAAAACGCCTATTTTCATGTTGTAGAATGTTTTAGTTGGCATAATATAAATTTGGTTGTTTATTGTTTTTAACTTTACTAGTAGAGGCATTTTATGGGTAATGTATTAAAAAAAGTCTGTTCTGACGCTTCGCCGGCCGCTGCCGCGGCACGCCTGTTACTAAACTAATTGCTTATTTGTTTCAGGCAAGAGATGAAAAATGCCTAAACCTAACACTATCGCAATACATTATGAAAATAACTAAACAAAAAAATAACTAAAAAAACTAAAGAACATGTTAGTGTGGGTATCTTTGTAACTTGTATAATATATGAAAAGGGAACTGTTGCATTAACTATACGTTATTCGATCAAGAGTTCAATTAATTAAGTGTACTTGGTGTGACAAAATGCCAAACCAAACACAAATCAAATGTATCAACATCACTTCCATTATTATGTTCTACCACACTATGTGCTCTTAATGTTAAACCATTCATTGAATACGACTAAAATGCTAGCGCACAAGTGTATTAAGTGCTGTTAGTGTCATCAAAATCTAACCTTTACAGTATAAAACACAGCGCACAACCATGTTAAGTGCTGTTATAGTATCTAGTAATTATTTATGTTTAGGTGATTTTGACATCATTCTGCTTTACCAAATTTACAAGTCTTCGACCTTTACTTAACATTGTCACGAACGTTATATTTTTAATAAAAATGCTAGCGCACAAGTGTATTAAGTGCTGTTAGTGTCATCAAAATCTAACCTTTACAGTATAAAACACAGCGCACAACCATGTTAAGTGCTGTTATAGTGTCTAGTAATTATTTATATTTAGGTGATTTTGACATCATTCTGCTTTACCAAATTTACAAGTCTTCGACCTTTACTTAACATTGTCACGAACGTTATATTTTTAATAAAAATGCTAGCGCACAAGTGTATTAAGTGCTGTTAGTGTCATCAAAATCTAACCTTTACAGTATAAAACACAGCGCACAACCATGTTAAGTGCTGTTATAGTGTCTAGTAATTATTTATATTTAGGTGATTTTGACATCATTCTGCTTTACCAAATTTACAAGTCTTCGACCTTTACTTAACATTGTCACGAACGTTATATTTTTAATACTATTAAATTATGGAACGAAACACATTGCAGCGCCCACTCAACGACTGACTCCCTCCGAAAATATAGGTTGAGACTGTTGTGGGTATACTAGTTTTTGTTTTTAAAAAATAATGACGCGCGCAGTTTTCCTACCCCGGCGCCGGCGCACGGCGTGGTCAGTAGCGCTCACGCTTCCTACGAGTATTAATGTAGGTGTATAATAAAAAATAATACGTAATTAAAATGGCTCAAGTAAATAACGAAGCATGTTAGTCACCGCTTAGAAAATATTAGTCCTGAAATTGAATTATTTATACTTTTTCAATTTCGCTTTAAAAAAGTTTACGAACATACCGACTGTATTAAAGTAACTTAACATGTTTGTCAAACAACCAGTTCAAAAGACATTCAATTAACAGCTCTTGTGACAATCTTGTTACATATTTTTTTGTAATGTTTTGTACTAAAGCGACTTAATACATTACTGCATACAAAATATAATAAGTTCCAATTGAACTAACTACACTTAGTACGAATGTGCATAATTTAAAATAGGAGTCAAATGACCTAAAGTCACTTAATGCTTTTGTACATGAAATTTTTAAAAATAATGGATTTTAGTACAAAAGCACATGCTTTCTTCGTACTTAGTACCATTGTGTCACATTGTTTTTCATGGAAGGAGAAGGCTCTTAAGGTTTTTGTTAATGCCATACGATGCAGAATTCAATTTTATATAGGTAGCGATAAAAAAACAAATTTTGAAAAAAATGTAATTAGTACGGTTGTGAACTAGGGTGACGATATTATATAGATATGCCCGCGAAGGCTTGCTTAAAAAATAATTGATGATAAAATTGTACAATATCAAGAATAATTACTTTTACTCTGATATAAAAGCATGAATGTTCTGGCGATATACCGGATCTTTTGGTGCAGCTAGTAGACTATACTGGTAGATTATACTTTATCTCTTTGACCTAATGGTAAAACTTGTATAAAGTTTTATTCTTCGGCACAGTTTAAGCCGTCATTTATATTATTCAGTATAATTCATAATTTGAATACAATTTTTCAATATAAATAAAGTGTCAAAGGAGCGAGATTGCGAAAGACATTTGTGTAACGTACGAGGCCGCGCCGCGGTCGGCACAGCGTGAATTGAATAATGACCCCACCACTTTTCTTTGTAGAAATCCGCCAGTCATTATTTCTAAATAATTCTGGGGTTGGTAAAGTGGACTGTAATAACTAGGCAAGTAAATAAAATATACGAATTTAAGGTATATCAGTTTCATGACGTTAGCGATAATAAGACGGAATGTAATAATAATAATATGTTAGCCGATAAAGATACATAATAGTATGTTAGGTGGGTATAGATATGTTCCTGATTTGTCCAGCATGACTTTACAAAGATTGATTCTTACTAAGTCATCCAAACTTTCGATATTTTAACATTACGTTCGTTTAGATATTTTCAGAGCGTATAAAATTACTTTTTCATAGCCTTGTTGAGTAGAATAATAATGCAATATGTATTAACTGTCCAGTAAACACATTTGCATTTCAGCATCAGAATACCATTGAAAAATTCATGACCCACAATTTCGGCTTTTATATTAAAAATCACAAAGCTGCTAAAAACACAGTATCTTTTCTCTAGTGTTTGGATTAACGAGTTCCATTACTTTTCACTGAAATATACGTTGTGTTCAGAGAGGTATTTTTCCTTGTGCGCTAGCTTTGTAATATCATTCTGACAGGGATTGATGGGTCGCAATACGCTGATGCGTTTTTTTCGTTTTATTTGACAAATCGTAGGACTTGGGTATTTTTTTTACATATTTCTGCGAGGTAAATCATGTTAATTATTCATTTTAATTTGGTCCCCAGCGATGACGGGCAAATATTAATAATGACATAGTGACGTGGCATTTCATAATTTACAATTTGTCTAATTTCGTATTAATTATATCTGCTTATTTTGTGGATAGGAATTGATGTGGATAGGAGGGCAAGAAAATAGAAACAACGTTTATTAAGAAGTTCGTTTTGTTTCCGGGATATTTATAATTATAAATCTATTTATCAAGTATATTTGTTTCATAATTTTATTTGCTTTTGGGTTTATGAGTGTTTCGTTTAAAAAAAAATATCGTATAGGTAATTGATCAATAAAGTACTCTAAAATTACTTAAATAGGTACTTAGTATGGTGATAATATATTATAATCATAGTAAGGAGTAGTCGCTTACTATGATGGGCCTCATAAGGAGGCTCAAGGAGGCCCAAAGGGCAAAAGTAACCAATATAGGCCTCGGGCTCGTTAAACTTAGTGCACACCTTGCTCGCGGAATCGATGGCTGTTGGTGCGTGAAGGTTCCCGAGAGGCGACCGCGTACCGGAAGGTGGGAAGATAGATCGTGGGAATTTACTGGATTCAGGTAGTGCAAAACCAACAACCTTCAGACTTACTGGGTTGGTTTGGGGTAGGCAGGCAGCCATGTCCAGCTGTTTACGTCCTTTAATTTGCATAATATGCATAATCGGATGTTAATCGAAATGTCGTAAACGAGTACCGCATTTGATTTCGTTTACACGAAGATACATTCTCTTGTCTGAATTTCACGTTAAAAGCATGAAATTTGCACCGTGCCGCCTTAAGTTTGGGGGTACCAGCTACCACAAGGCAGTTGTTCAAGTGACAAGTAAATTCTAATTTCAACAGATGTGTTGGAGGATCGGCTTGCTCTCATTTAAGATGCGAGTTAAATAAAGCTGCTGCCTGTTTAATTAGATCCAACAAGTGTAATTACAGGCTGACGCAGCCGACAGCCAATGCCACAAAGTAATGAACGTGTTACCCTTGCTAACTAAATATTTAGTTAGGGATTTGTTAAGTAACTTATCTGATATTCATTGCGACTGTATTTTCAGGTTTCAGGTCATTTAACTAAAAGTTACTTTACAGATTAAACATTGAATTTGCCTGATTATTTAATAGTTTCATTAGGATTAGTTTCATGGTTTCATTTTAGTTAATTAAACAAATCACAAAGTTACAAACCTAATCTAACCTATAATTCTTGCCTTAGAATAACGCAGTATGAGTATCTGTGAATAAAATCGTGTAATGGGTATTCATATTATTTTTATTTATTTATTATAAAAAAAAAAAACAATTATTTGTTTGAAGTCTGACTGTGGTCTAAACAATTAATTGAAAAAAAAAAAATATATATGTCAAAATGCATGGATTCATTCAATTGCCGTGTGATGCCAGCTGACTAGAAATAGCACCACCCCATCTCCTCCCGCGGGTGTCATAAGAGGCGACAAAGGGAAAAATCCTACGGACGTGCAGCTTCGTCCGTCGAATCCCAATCTACAGCTACTTCAGTCGCCAACCCGCCGGCCAAGCGTGGTGACTATGGCAAACTACCCCCAAGATGATACAAGTCATATTTGTGAGAGGCCGATGTCCAGCAGTGGGCAGCATATGGCTGAAATTTATGTAATGTAGTGCATGGATTCAGATACTGTCAAGGTTGTATTGGAACAAGAGTCTTTTACATCTATTTTCCTATTTTTCCGTTCAAACAGCTGCAAGCAAATCTGTCCACGTACATATTGTACATACGGTGACATTTTTCAATTAAGCAATGCAGTGTTTATAAAAAAGGATTTTGCTTTAAGTATTTAAAACAGTCGCAGGGATCTGCTAATGGATGATAAGTGGAACGTTATGTGCAGAATCGCTCGAAGGCAGTCACCTAGCATAGGTGAAAAAGAGGCATATGTGACGGAAAATCCTAATGATCATAAGTCATTTTAACCCAACCGTATCTAACGTCGTAAATGGACCTATCTGTTGTATTTTATGTGATGCGGTTGCGGACACAAGTTTTATTGTTTAGTACGCCATTTTCGTTTACCGGCCATATTTCTTGTTAAGATTGCGTGATACATATGAACATTCTTGTTTTTTAGATTTGGGTTATATTATGTTTAACTAAGATGAACTTAAAGTAAACTAAATTCTTCTACAATTTTCCTTTGTGTAACTTTTCGGAATTTATTCTTTAAGATCTTCTCTATAAATATGCATGAAAGCTATATGTATATGCAAAGTGCATAGTTGAAACACGATATGAGGTAACTTTGAACCACGTTCAATATTTAGTTCTCCGTTCTTATCAGCTAACTTTTTACGACAAGGTATTGTTACAAATCTAGATCATCAACATTTTTAACTGTAGAAACTACTTTTTATCTGCAACTGTTAACATATTTACTAACTGACAATTTTCATAAAAAGTTTTAGTTTTGATGAACACATTGCTACCTACTTATGTAGATGGATAATGAAAACAATGATTATAAAAATATACCTCCTTAATCCGATAGACAAAAACTTGGTTAATCAATCAATTTAGCCATAATCTTTTAAATTGTCCTCTCTCTAACAAACACAAACATAACTGTATATACAAACGATTATAACGGCATTTTAGATGTTAGTGGCGACTACAAATAACTGTAAAGAAAAATGTGAATGTTTTGGATAATCTTCAAATATTTTGATTCAGAAGACCTTTTTAAGAATTACATGCGTCACTCCATAGTTTTACAGTGTGTTTTATGTTTTATAAACAGGAAACATATACAACAAATAACAGATCAATATTTTTAAATTAAATATTTCGTTTGATTTTTAAGTAGTAACACTACTCTATAAATTGAAAATAGGTGACATATACTTAGCTCAGTTTTTCTTAATTATATGTTATCTATTATTAATTTAGGAAAGACATGTTTTGAAATTAGAGAATCTCAAATAGGTTGAAAAACGACTGTATTTCAATGCGATAGGCACGAAACACGTGTACCCGGCATCTTCCCGCGTCTACCGACTGCCAAACAACGTCAAGCTAAAATACGCTCAAAACGTGCACTATGTGGTCTTTGTTCTTTTTTTTTCTAATTGAATTGGCGTTTTACTCGATTAGGCACCCCAGCTTTTAATGTTTCCTATTTCTTGACCTCTACGATCCCTGTTGTATAATTGCTATTAAATAATACATTTTCTTTATCGACTGGACCATTATCTGCCAGGAGCTCTAAGCTAACGACTATATTAAATAATAATCTTTTTATAATGATAACTAACTAGTTTTGTTAAAGTTAACGCAGTGTTGATAGTTTTATTGATAACCGAATAGTTGTAATTAAAAGTAAGAATTTATGGTCGCAAAAATATGTGTATTTTAATTACATTGATGAACATGTAAAAAGAAAACCTAGCAAACTTACATTTTGCATATAAAATATCATCCAGTACCCGTCTTCTCTCAAATGTATTGTCTGAAACAGCATCTGCAACAATAAAGAAAACAAATTACTTTTTTGTTCTTGGCATATTGTTTTAAATGAATGGCACTTGTATTTTATAGCGGCTTTCGTAGACAATTTTTAAATATTTTATTTTGGTCGGTTAAGGTTATATTACAATACAATACAATACATTTATTTCAGATAACTAAGATCCATAATACATAATATAACATAAAAAAACAATATTACAAATTTCATTATCACATACTTAACAACTAAATCGATTAAAAAATAAAAATAAATTAATAACAATTTTCAATGATGTCAATTAAAAGTAAATTAAATTAAATCTAAATATATATATATTTTAAAATCGATATTTTTTTAATAATTATAGTGTGATCGGTACAAACTATGCTAAATCTGTGTTTTGAAAATAAATTTAATAAGACTACTAGATACTTTCTTCTACTTTATGAAGAC
Organism: Grapholita molesta; assembly: GCA_022674325.2. Classification (NCBI taxonomy): domain Eukaryota; kingdom Metazoa; phylum Arthropoda; class Insecta; order Lepidoptera; family Tortricidae; genus Grapholita; species Grapholita molesta. Next base: position 8,843,521 of record CP053135.2, on the reverse strand, counting down.
ATTCAAACGAAGCCTTATGAACGAGCCAAAAACTAATTAGTAATTAGTGACTATTTGGTGGAACTAGACCTATTTAATTAAAATTAAAGTAGATGACATATGACTTCCGGCGTTAGATACAGAGTCTCGACGGGATTTATTAAGTATGTGTCATCTATTTAATTTACATATTTTGATTTGGTTTTAGTTTCATGTTTTTTTTTACATATTGCATGGACTCTGCTTGTGATAACAGTTACACTGTCTAGTGATATAATCGCTTGTTGTTGTAGATGTTTATAAATGTTAAGTTAGAAGTTTACCTGATTTGGTACGAATTAGAATATTTATGATGCACAGGCCAACTTTATAATGTTTAACCAAAACTTAGTCAATTATTGTGTTATTTACATATTAGATATGTAAGTATTGCATCATATGAGTAAGAGACAAGCAAATCTAGTTATTTTAAAAAAGTTGCTGTTAATACCAAATTTTATAGGATCGTGACTTATCTTTATAAATTAAATAATAAGTATACTTGGAGATGGAGGATAACCTTACGGTTTATACAAGCCTGCTTAAAATGAGATAGGTACCTACAATTTAAATTCAAATGTCAATGGGTTTGAGTTTTTAAACGTAGCCAATTTAGGGGAATTAAAAACAAAACGAAAAATGTCCACCACTTTATCGACACGAAATTATCAATCAATTGGCGTAATTAACTTCTTAAAGCGCCTTCAATCACATAACAGCTAAATTCCATTACTTTATTTTGAAACAGCAGTAAATAATTAGTAATATATCTAATAAAAAACACAAACATGGAAATGATCAACTTCTTCCATCAAAATATCAGGTTATTACAAGAATAGACAGATTTGCCTCAGTGACGAAACCGCCCCTTGCCATTTTGTCAGATACGTGTCAAACGTTAGTTATACGCTTATAACTTTATAAAATATGGCCCTGTTAACAACATTAACGGAGCTAGGTAAGTTAAGCTAGATTAATTCTGTAACAGCATGATTCATTGCTCATCTTTTGCGCACGACCATTCGTTTGAAGTTAAGCTACTCTAAATAATTTAACTTTGAATTGGGTGTCGACTGTCGGCTGACGAAATGGGTTTGAAATACTCTGCACTAATTGCAGACTTGGCTCGAGTTAAATTAGTAGGACCTTAGCGAAAACACGCCCCCGCCTAAGGCCCTGAAGCGAAGTAGGCTAGGATACGAACAAATTACTTACTAATAAAGGTTATAATTAATATTTTATTATATTAAAGTTATTAATAATATACTATAACTACTTGCATACGTTAAATAATAAAATAAATAAAGCAACAGTTGTTTGAATTAAGAAGTTTACCCACCTATACGATTCTTAATATAGAAGACATATTCTGTTACACAAAGAAATAACTAAATGTATTAGTATTTTTCAAGCATTACCATGAGTCGGCAATACCGTGCTCGCCAGCATCTGCGTAATATATTTTGTATGGAGGAATCGCGCAGAGCCTCTAGGGTACACTTATGGCACTGAAATAGCAATCCGTAGTAATCCGTACCATGAGTCACATGACGTTTTACGGATAAGCCCTAAAAAGTATACTAAACAACTATTCGATCCACGTTTACTCAACGCGTAGGCGTATGTCAACTGTGTAGCTCATGATCTACTCATGTAAGAGCGGTTAAAAAAAAACATGTGTGAGCTGAAGCCAACTTGGACCTGAGACCTGCCTCCCCAGGTTTAGCTCTGTCGTCGGCTCCAGCTCTGACTGAGGGAATTCTGAGGTAGTCAAAATTTCGCTTGTTTATTTGCGCGGCGACCAAAGAAAAGATTATGGGTAAAATACTAAGGAAGATAATTTGCAGTTGTAATGGTCTAAAATACCAGCTGGGGTGGGCAGAATAATAGATATTAAAAAAGAATTATACGCGACGACTTGAAATATTTATTTTGTTTCCAATGGTCCAGATAATGAGTTAGATCTGGGAAGACCTACTTGCCTTATTACCCGGTGCTATCACTGATCAGTTAATCAGTCTAGAGAGTCGAAAGCGAACAAAAATGGAAAATATGATTCGTGGCATTCAGCTGCTGTTAAACACTTTTGTATGAAAGAGAAATTTCTACATGTAGGTAGGTACTATTATTTTTCTTATACTTTACTGAAGCGGTAGTAGGTGTAGGCAAAGGCGTCGACGCGTATTTAATAATACGATTATTTATTAATTTTTTTAGCTGTAAGTTCAGAATACGCCTCCGGGGTTTTCGTGTGAGCATCGCGTGGCCTTCTGCTTCCTCATTAATGTGATGAAGCTCGGACCGCGGCCTTTGTCAGCTCCGTATCTTTTCGTTTACAGCGAAAAAATTCAATGTACTCATTACATTATTCTCCGGTTTTGTTAGACGCCGACCCCGGAGAAGCCGTGACCTTGGCGATAATTATATTGAGTTTAGTATCTTCGGCTATGATGTGATGTTTTGCGTAATGTTTAGAGTAATATTTAATTAAATAATGTTACGAGACTCATAATTATTAGTTAAAAATCACAAAATACTATTTATATTAATTTGGTTCTAACTTAACAAACACTAGCAACACAATTAAAGTGGTTATTTAGATTTTTTGACATAGGCTTATGTAGACAGATTGGCAAAAAATATCACATTCTCACATTTCAGGCGTATGCAGTCCACTGCTGGATATAGGCCTCGCACAGATATGACTTGTATCATCTTGGGGGTAGCTGCCATAGTTGCCACGCTTGGGTTGGCGACCGCAGTAGCTGTAGATTGGATTTCGACGGACGCTGCTGCCCGTCCGTAGGATTTTTCCCTGTGTCGCCTCTTACGACACCCGCGGGAGGAGATGGAGTGGTGCTATTCTAGATCAGCCGGCATCACACGGCATAAAAAATATCAATAATATCAATAATTAGAAAGACATTATATGTAACGGTACATAATTAGGCATAAAATATTGGTTTTATGAAACGAGTTCATTATGTAAAAGTCACATGAATTAGGTACTATTATATTATATACTTCAATTGTTTACTTTGTGATCAAACAATTAGTACATTTTCGTGTACTTCAGTAATAACAAACTCATACTTATAAGCAGTGATCGTAGTTTTTCCAGCATTTTTCTGCGATGATGTTAAATGATACACGACAGCGACCTAGGGTTGTCGACGTGTATAATATGATTGACTTTCAAAATTATGTAATACATAATATGTTGTCATTGGAAATTAAACACTAGTTTTTTACTTAATTAGTTATTATAATTGTACATTTATTACCTACGCAGTATACTGTCTATGCTGTTATATAGTTTATCTATGCACATATCAATATTGCTCTAAAATGTTATTTCAGATTTGTTTAATACGCAATTTATTTTTGATTTTATTTGATTCTTGGTTCAAACAGTTTGATATTGGGTACTACTGACAACCTTAGCACTGCACCAAGAATGCTGGAAATAGTACGTACTTTGTAATTACTTTAGTATACTTATTAATTGATCTACTTATACAATTTCATATAGACTCGTACCTACAAGTATACTTGTATCAGATGTCAGCGATATCAAGATGAAAACTGAAATGAATTCGTATTTTCATTTCCAGGAATACGATGAATTCATATTCTGTGTAACGTTTGTAGATTCATAGTGGTAATTAATTTGTAGAAGAAAGGCATCATTTTATTGATTATTTTTTGTATCTACCCCGGTGATATTAAACAGCATATAAAATATACGATGGTTATTGTGACTGACTTAGCTATATTTTTGAAATTTTTTTTTATTTTTATAAAACAATATATCATTGTACATCAGATATATCGGAGATGGTCACAAATATCTGAACTTGCACTTTATCGCCTTGATAATAGATGCGTTGTTCAGATATGTGTGACCATCTCCACAGCTCCGATATATCTGATAGCGACTGAAGTACCTGTTGCCCGTGGCAAGATGCGGATGAATTTTTATCTAAGCTCTTGTACTTTATTTTTTAAATGTTTATCTTAACTAACCGAACTGACAATCTCTTTTTAACTACAATAGACGAGATGATTTTTTTTTATTAATGGTATTAATCGAATGGTATGATTTGCTGCGAGGATCAAATATCGCTATGGGATCAATAACGTAAAAGCTAAATAAAAACATAAATGAGAGTTAAAGTCTGAAACTCTCACTTTTCACTAAAACGCTCCTTACAATTTGATACTTTGGTCGTCGCCACTTTAATTATGGAAAAATAATGACTTCTTATTTTCATCGTAAAATAATGCGTTCATGTAATTAGTTACCATGAATTATACTTGGCATACATTATAAATGTAAGAAATCCAATGAATATCTTTATTTTTCTTAATTTCGCTAAATCGACCTTCCTTATTCCTACCCTTAAAATTTATGTAATTAGGGCCAATAATCAGTAAATCATTCCAATAGATTCATTCCATGCTTTCTTTATATATGCTCATATGATTAATTATCTATTTAATTTAATTCTGTTAAAATGTGTAACATGAGTCTACCCCTATTGGGTTTATAATAATAGCATTAACGAAAAGCTGCTGATATGGGTTGATCGCAAATGGCAAACGCAGGTGTAACTACACACTCTTGCCCATTATGTAGATACATAGTCAGGAGTTTGTGCTCTGCCTTTTTGAGTCAATTAGGCCCGCCAGTCAGTCCCTGAATTCCTAATTATTTACGTAATCGGTTAGGTACCTAGGTAATTTTACGAAAGCGTTTCTATATTATATAAAACCTAGTGAATGCCCTGTCATGTTATTTTGGAGTAACTCAAATAAGCAACTACATTAGTAATTAAATCCTAGAGTCCATGATGTTCCATTAAGCAAACAGTTACGCCGGCTCCACGCTAAGCACTTTCCGTAAAATCAATAGTGCAGTTTAAATATAGAAATAGCCATTCGGGCACTATTTAAGTTGAGCAGGAACATTCCAGTTTGGAAATGTTATAGCAAGAGTTCCAAAAATGTTATAACACTCGTTTAATGGCTGCGGCATTTAATGACAGCCAACATTCGCTGTAAATATAACCGACCGAGCCGACCGACCGAGCCGACCGACCGACCGACCGAGTAACTAAAGCAAAGGTCTTACATTTAACTTGGGGTACTAGATAGCAAGTTTAGTGAAAAAGTATGATCACGTTTGGTATTCATTTGAAGGGCTTGGATTTACTTTTAACAATACTATCATCACTTTTGTGAAATAGTCACTGAGAACCTTCGAGTATGAGATGAAATTTGACATTTTTTTCAACCATTATTTGAAACGCATTAGAAAACCGACAACGAAATATATATAGTAAAAATATATTTTCTTAAATATAAAATAAGATAAATCGGTAGCTTTGTACGAAAAAACATATAAACACGCCTTGACGAAAATGCATACTACTAGTTAGAGAGCCTAACTTCATGAATGCCCGATGTTATGAATTTTATGACGCAGTCACCGTACATGTGAAATGTTCAATGGGAATTGTGCTATTTTAAAAATAAAGCCAGACTGTAGGAAATTGAAAACTCGAGCTGGATTGTTACGGCGCCGTCAGCGTCACACTGTTCCAATTCTCACCTGACTCTGAAGCGACAGTCGACCCCGTCATTAGTGACAATTCTAATTATGAATTGCAAGTATGAAACAACTTATTGCAGTAAAGCCAAGTCTGGATTATAAAGTTCACGGATAGTTCACTGTCATACAAAACATTTCTGCATAGGCAAACGTAAAACGTAGGTTAGAAGCATCAGGTGACGCCATTCTTATATTGCCTTGCCTCATTGTGGCTGTGTGTTTTCATTGCATTTTCGTTGTCATTGGGCTTTCTTCAAATGCTGGCTTCTTTTCTTTTCGTAGCTTAAGTTATTTATACTTTTTTTACCTTCAGTCGGTGAAATAAAATGAAACAAAGTGTTGTGTTCTTAATAAAAAACGAGATGGAACTTTACTGTTAAATGCGTTAATTTCTTAAGTTTTTCTGTGGTATTTTTAAATGTGCAGACTATTAAATGTTGATTAATAGATAATGTAAAAATAGTTCGTTATTTTATTTGATACGTGTGTTCATCCTCACTTTTGCTTAGCACTTAGCCCCGTAAAACCTAAAGTGAACAGTAAAAACGCGGTTCAGATTCATAAATGTTTTTTTAAAAAGAGATAAGTATATATATACATAGCTATATGGTGCATATTAGTAGCATGAGGTAACAGATATAGAATTTTATAAATTACACGAAATTTTCAGAGCAGGATTTTAACGCAGGCAAGCCCACAAATGATTACACTAAAAATATTATATTTTCTCTCTACCACAGATTGATAAACGTGTGAAAATACCCGTTAGACACTTGGTGGTCTGATGCGTAGTATCTTCTAATTTGTCTGTGGTTAAGTTATAAGTCTTGAGGCGACATTAGGTAGGAGGTAGGAGCACATTGAGCAGTTTGTGATTTAATAACATTTAGTCTCAGAAAGAGGAATCTGACGGAAATAATAAAATAACAACGAAATTCATTTGACAAAAAACATCGCGAGACAGAAGTTTGATAGTCCATATTGTTTTATTAGCAATTTGACTCGACAATAAAATACATTATGGGATAAATGTACGTTATTGTGTGTAAGTTTCGGGATACTATTTTAACCACCATTTACGAAGAATTCAATCTTGTTTTATTATGCGCAAACTAACAAATGATTTCAAAATTCAAATATAAATATTTTTTATTACAAGATACTTTCTTTTCCATAACTTATAATTATGCAGATGTGATATAGCAAAACAAGAGTCTCATTTTCGTTGATTCGTAAACTATTAAATGTAATTTAGTTGATACTAACCTCTTAATCGAAGTTCGCTGACAGAAACTTAAAGCTATCAAAGATGTTATTGTTTGGGGATTAGTTTGTTGTTGATTAGCTGTTTTTGGCTGTAGTAATCAATTAATTCAAGTTATCATAATACTTAGGACAATAATTGTTGGGATAAAGGCATGTAAATGGGAGTTTTGCAGAATAAAGTGTACCTACCCTATTCGCGTGACGCGTTTTTGTAACGATAATTAATAATGTAATATGTATGGAAATAGTTTTTTTGCCTTATTTGCATTGTAATATTGCTTATAGTTTATGTAACGATCACCAAATGTAAGTATTTATAGACGTCGTATATTTAATTATCGTCAAAAATGACATAATAATATAACTTTAATATAACTCACGCTAATAGGGTATACAGTAATACCCCGCTTTACGCGACCCCGTTTAACGCGGATTCGCTTTAACGCGGTTTTTAAATTTTCGCGCTAAATTGTCCCCCTTTACGCGAGTGTACTATTGGTCACGGAATTGAGATATCTGATTGGTTATTACTTGCGCTTATTACTTTTAGACTACCGTCAAACTACATTATTATTAGTATGTCTCTTCCGCACACGGTACAATGGTGTTCCGGACATTTGGGAGGCGTACGCGGAGCCGGATCTAGCCAACGCGCAGAGGCCTTTTCGACAATTTTAATGAAATGTAAGGGGTACTCTAAGCGGATGCTACCCCTATCCGTATTATGGGACGCGCGCAGAAACAGCACCCGCCATGGTGTAAGGACTATTGAGTTTTAATGGAATCTAGAATGTACTAGGCTATTAGGTGGAAAGGATGGACTAGCTACTGGGCTATTGGATAAAAAAACCGGACACCTGTCTAATAAACATTATTATTATGTTATTGAGTGTTTTAAGTAAAACAAATGAATAAATACGTATTTAAAATACCTCCTGAAAAAAGCCACCCAGATAATTTTTGACTGTTTTCTATTTTAATAAAAATAATAATTTGTTTTAACGATTAAGTAGCGTAGGTTAGTCAGTCAAGATCTTGATCACCTGATTGTACTCTTAATAGCTGTAAAAAAATTCCGTTCACATAAATTTTCCGTTTTAATTTAATCTAGTTCCTATTTTTCGGCATCATCATAAACTTACCATAATAATAAGAGACTGATGAAAGATGCCACTGTAGGCCGAAGTGCTACAAGAGCTTCCTCACTCGATGAATAAAGCCTACCAATCCAGTGAAATAAGGATCCCAACATCTTGAGAACAATACCGGAGGATCCATTATATTTGACACTATAGGTATTGTAAATTAGATCTGGTATAATAATTAAACATTAGAACCAAATAAAAGAACATTTAATTAACTGCAATATTGCCAGCAACGAACGACAATATTTGATTTCAGTTTTAAAACACACTTTTTATACAATTGTTTACAAATAGATTTAAAATATTTACTCGTTTTTTTATTGAAAGTGTAGAACATTCATAGTATTGTTGCGTGCACGATTTAATTAACTGGCCGACGAAAATGCAGACAGCTAATGCAAACACACTAGTCATTAAAAGTCTAAGGACTTGCTACATAAGCATGAATATATTTAACATCCACGGCCAATATTCATATAACGAGAATACTTGGTACACATACTTAATTTTGCCGCTAAATCTATCGAAAAGGAAACTTTAGAAACTATATTTAACGGTAACTTGGAACACAAATACGGAAAATCTTTAAATTAAACCTCAGAATCTCAAAGTCAAGCTTTATTCACAAAGAGCCCACAAGGTTTTAAGTACCAATATTTAACTCACCGTTGGAGAACTTAACATAAATTCAATAGAGGGAAAGTTTAATAGAAAGGTAAATAAAGATGCCACGGTGAGATAGCAAGGATGATTCTCCAAGATATTTTCTGTGGAAGGAAGGTTTATCTTGGCCAACGGTTGCTTTGCAAAGCTTGTTGCATAGTGTCGCGAGCGTTATATTCTATGTCATGAACGTTCATACGTCACATACAACATACTTTATACGTCTACACAGGGACACGTGTAAGTGCTTAGACTATATCTGTTTTAAGTCTAACTTTTCGATCAATTTTCCTTGACTTGAGAAATAAAGTTTATATACAACATCAAAGTGTGATTAAGTAGAATGGATGGGTCCAGTGTGTTTTGGCCGGTCGAGAAATCACGAATATTGCATTAAGATCGTTATATTTTAAAATATTTACTCATTTCGTATAATTATCTAATGTTATAATTTTACGTCTTTACATATAATTATTACGGTTATTGTAACTTGTATTACTACTACTACATGTTAAACGATTATGTATACTTACACATAATGGATGAACTTATTATTATTGACAAGTTAAAAGAAAGCTCACTGGAAATCTGTGAAACTAGTTTTAGGGGCACCCCGCCGGACTTATGCCAAAACAATCAGAAAGATTCTGCCAGGCACATATTTCAATTTTGCGAATTTTATCTTCCGTGGTTATAACTCCGAGCACCATATGCCTTAACATGTTAAGTATTAATTTAAAAACTCATTTAGTATAATACCTACTAACGTTATTGCCGTTATTGTTTACGTTTTCTTTTAACCCAATGATTTACTGGTACAGAACCCTTAATGCGCTAAGTCCGCCATTCTTAGGCACTATTTCTAATTAAGCATAAATAAATAAAATTAATAACTGTCAGGTATTATTTTCTTTGAGCACATATATTTTGTTTAGGTTTATTCTCAACCACTTGCAGACCTAAGCGCCCTTTTTCACATCGATCCATGATTTTTCAATATACACAACAGCCGTAAGTATCATTAGCGCCCGAAAAAAGTTTTACGGTAGGGATAATTATGTTAAAGAGGTCATTAAGATTGAGTAAAAGTTATGTAGGTCCTAAAACACTCCCCTGGGGTACACCGTAAGAAATGTCTTAATCTTATTACAAGTAAACGAAGACTGAGAGTTGTTTAAATAAATTTCTAGTTTAATCACTAACAAGTGGGAAATAGTTATAATTTTTTTTTTTTCTTGAGAAAGACATTTTTATAACATATTTTATAAGATCCATGATTTTTCTTAGAAGAATATTTAGAGACAGTATCAAAAGCGTATTTCAGATCTGGTCTGCAGGCCTTTATTGGCCTTTATTTTTGATGGCAAGGTTTTCAACTATGAGACAGGAAAGATAGTTATTGCGTCACCGTAGGGCGTAGACATTCCATCCCAACTAAAGAACTTTATATCTTTAGCACTCATTACGATAAAAATTGAAACATGTTCCCAAGTAACTAACATTTCCGCCCAACCTCTACGGTCAGGTAGAAAACGAATAGTCTCAATAGGAAAAATGTTTTACGGACATATGAGAAGCAGGAAATAGAGTAAAAGGAAACCTTCAATAATTACGGGATTACGAACCCAAGAGGATAACAGTTACATCACAAATTAATCAAAACGAGTACATGTTATCCTACATTATCTAGCAACCTTCTCACCTAACTTTAAGGTTTTTTTTTTCAAACGTCAATTTGCGAAACCCGGTATCTATATCTACAAAAAATACACAATTGATGTATATTCACCTTTCAAGAAATATACACATATCGTAAAATAGAGACATAGGACCCTGACGTACCTAGAAAAGTTACGTGTAAATACATCACCTCAAGGCAGAAAACTTGACGCCCCAAAACCGCAAACGCGGAGTTGCAATACATGTCACGTATCTGTCAAAGTTAATACAGAACGCTAATAAATTGCATGTATCACAAACAAGCTTGTTTCCAAGTTCCTACGTCGAATGTAACTTGGCACTGCCTCGTGCTTTGATACAAACTTGCCTAATTAGCGAGCTAGGAATGTAACATACGTCATAACAGTTTGTCTTCAATGTCGATAAAATTATATTAGTAATGTGCTTGTACATAACTACATTTACATAACCATTTGTAACTTGTTGCAATGCCGTCATAACAGGTAACTTGAGCATGTTATAGATGAACATGGGAATAACCCGCAGTAGCCTAGAGTATTTTGCATTTATATTATTTGCTGTGTGACGAGAAAAGAAAAGTTCTCTATTTAACATAATGTATCTCTATTTTTGCCTGAGACTTAAAATTAAATCTACCTATAAATATGATTAACTTAAAAATATGTATTTATTAACTTCGTTTGTTTGTTTTTCCATCGCAATACTGTTAATACTCTTACGTGGAATAGATGAACCATAGAAATACGAGTATGCTTGTACCGCAATTACATATCTCATCTCAATTATGGCAATTTATGATGTTATACCTAGCGTCAGTAAGAACGTTACTTAGTCCGTAGAGCCATGAGAGTTGTCAAAGAGACTCAGAGATGTCACATAATAATATGACCGAAGAGCCGTCTTCCTCAAAATTCGGGGAGTAAATGCTGCCATGCCAGCGCCTTTGGGACCATGCCGCAGGGGGATATCCGATTTATATTAGTTTGGGATTATCATTAGAATTAATATTTAAATTTTGAATTAAGTTTATATTTTAAATAAATAATTACATAATTCTCAATTGAAGTTAGGAACAAATCTTAAACATGCCGTTAGAACTTAGACAACGTTGTCTGGTCGTTAAATAAGATTACTTACTACGATAAACAGTTTCATATTTTTTTGTAGACGAGGCATTTACTTTCGTTACTTAAATGGAATTCTTTTCATACGATGATCATATAAAACATTCTGAAAATATGGGAATTAGTTAATCAATCTAATTATACGAGTAAATGTCAGGTGGTTTTGCTGACAATAAATATCATTGCACGAAATAACATGATTGATGATATTTTTTTAGGCAACATTTCTCTTCTTGATGGTCAACTCAACAACTCGATGCAAAACTTCTACAATGATCACTCGGCCTGTGTGTCTGTATATTGGCCATAAGCTGGACATTGAATATGCTATACGTTTCCTAATGTGTTTCTTCAGGGTCGTGGACACACATCCGTATAGGGGCATGGGTCATATATTACATTGCAGTAAGCAAATGCGATGAAAAGAATTTTCATGCTGTGACTGAAAAATACTTTTTTCATGCTGTTAAAGCCATTACAAGCGGTTTCAATACGTGTTTTTCTGTCGAGGTTAGTGTCTAATCCTTATTTAGCCATGTTCCGTAGTATTTATATTTACGCACCCCTTCCAATACCTTACCCTCTACAGATATCACGGGATTCAGCCTCTTTCCTTGTAACCACCATGAGTTTCTTCTTGGAGACATTCATACATAAACCCGCTGCTATAATTGGCAGAAAATAACTCTGTACTTTTATCATACTCTATATAGGAGTGGTCGCCCGAGCAAATGGAATAACGCTGTCTGCAGGTACAAAGTTTAGCTGCATGGTTGAATTTAAATCATTTGAAACATTGTAGCTGTGGAAGTACGTATTCAAAGAACAACGTATACAGAGGTATGTAAATAGGTCATACTGGACGTTACCCGGCAGACAGTTTAAAAGATAAGTGATACGTCAGTAGAGATACGTCAGTGATAGTGTTGTCTGTGATCGTCGGTATAAGATTGCAGTGGTTACCCTACTATTCAATATACTCTATGCCAGTGCCATTCAAACTTTTTTTGTATAAATGCTTCACAGCAAGTGTATCGTAATATGACGCTAATTTGGATAACATATTCTTTGTTCAGTAATGTTTGTTGGTATAAAATAAATAGTTCCCGTCTGTTTTATAACTTTCGTTGAAAGGTGCCTTAAGGAGGTAATCTTTCAGAAAAGTTTAATTTTATAATATATTGTACGTTATCTTCAATTGCCTTAAAAGCCCAGGTAATGAATAAGCATTTACTGGTCGCACAAATAGAAGAGTCCTTTGTAGAAATGTGACTCAATTAAAAATTTGCTACTTTTCTTGGAAACTTCTTTCAACCAGGATTTTGTCCCGACTATTCGGAACAGTCGGAACAAGATGATGATATTTTGAACGTAGGTACTACGTGTTCCTATACTTTTAAATTAGTAGTTCAAAGAATGTTCCGGTCTGATCTCGAGTTCAGTGACCGTTACTCCTAGAGGGTTGTAATTTGGTACGACTATGCAAATTAATCACGTAGATAAACTGGTGAAATAAAGAATAGTAAAATTTTTTTTGGCTAAGTCTACATGTGATACTTATGAATCTTATGATACTCCCCTACACGTGATACTTACACTTTTATTGATAAAGTGAAGTCTAGAAATCAAAAAATGTGCCCCCCGCCCCTCTTCTTAAAAGTATAGCTTAATAAATACTTTTGAGGAAAATTGTTTTATACTTGATCGGTTAAACCGTTTTTGAGTCACTGATCGAAAACAACCCTACACTGAGCATGGCCGGATTTATGCTCTTGGTCGGTTTTATTATTATTTATCATTTGTTAGGATTCAGGTCGAATTTCAGTAGAGATTGTAGAACAAAGGGTTTTGGACAATAGCACGTAACGTATAAATGTTAGATCAATGAAGCTTAGTGTGTGTTACCTAAATTTATCTTACCCCATGAATTCGGAATCCAAGGTTTCGTCCCAGATATTAAGACGAAAAGGTATTGGTTCGGGAAAAGCTAGAGCTCGCCCAGCCTTATTTTTTGATTATTTTAGAAAATTCAATATTAGCTTTGAAAAACTTACACACTTGTTACTATATCAAAGATGTAATGTAAGTTTAAACTCACTGCTTATATTTTATAGCACATAATAAGTACTATGCTAATTAGCAAACATTTTAAGCTACTTAAGCAAGCAAACTATCTGGGGCAACTCCGTACAACTATAAATACAGAAGCACACACTGCCACGTGTCTTTGACGGTACGCTACTCGTTAATTTCCTTTGATCTGAATCGGGAACTCAACACAAATACAAACTTATATTGGAAAGGACGCGGTTGATATTAGATGTATTGGGGAAGCGGGTTCACAATTGCGGTAACCAAACTATCCAGACGTGCGTGTACTTATATGTATAGAACAGAACCTCACAATCTAAATATCGGCGTACTTAGGTGTTAAAGATATGACCATGTGTGATCCGATGTTGGCAAGACTACGATCGGTGTGAGGGAGGACCCGCTTTCTGTCTTGTCATTCGTATCGTGCCCTCCAATAAGTGCTGGCCGTCATTACAAGTCGTCTCAATATCGTATCATCTTTGGAATGCCATATTAAGAATAGTTTTGATAGATTTTGCAATGTTGCAAATGCGGTCTTGGGTTGCCAAGATAATAATTATTAATGAAATAAAACAGATTACATCGCATATACTGAATACTACATTGTCAATTTAATCAAAATTGATATCAAGTCGATGCAGACTTCTTGTTATTTATTAGTCATATTTAGCATAAAAAATGTAATCAGTCTCTTTGTTGTAGACTCACCTTTCTTGACGTTATTTTTTAGATTTAAAAAGAGTTATTATCTTATGAAATAATAATACTTTTACATATTTACCTACTTGTATATGTAAAAAATAAAGAGCTAAGTATTAGATTTTATTATTAAGGATTTTTGGAATTCATAAATAAAAACAACTCTGCTCAATCGTAGTTTTTACCAAGGCTGTATTTGTATGAAAAACACTTAAATATCCAATTTTTACTGGACATATAATAATTGTATAAAAATAGTTATAGCTAAAATCAAATAAATACATAGAAAATTAAAAGTAATAATCAAATTTAACTCAAACTAACATAAATATCCAATTATATAAACGATCATCTAATAATCCAATCCGAAATAGAAAAGGTCTCGTTTGGATTAAAACTTATTACAATACTCGTACGACCGAACTATTTCATTTACTTTTAGGATGATTAAAATGATAATTGATCTCATATTAGTACAATTAGAAATCATAATTAGATGATTCCATTATAAAAATGACGGCTTATATGATAAAATTTAGTGTTTTCTTCCAAAAAAAGGTACCTACTTAGGGAAATGCTAAGATGACGACTGAATGATGTTTGCCGACGAGAGTTGCTTACAGACATTGTTTGAAAGTTCGCTTACAACATGCAAGTATTCACTACCAGTTTTTTCTTAAGTTAAAAGGTTAACTATTATTAGGATCAAACGACTAGTTAATTTTTCCTTTTTACTGAAGTAATATTAGGTAATACAGACGAAACACATCCAAACACATCCCGTGCTCTATTATTTTCAGAATAATAACTTAAAAAATTGGTAGGTAAGTAATTAAACAGGATGTCTAGACAGGGTGGATTTAGTCCTCACATACCCAAAATGGTAACCAACTTGAATCCTATTATTGAACATTTGAGCCATCCGACTATCTACACACAGTCTATCATCTATAAGATCAGATTCAGCAAATATTTTAAATAGCAATCTTGACAATCTGGTAGTTAATATTTGCAAAAACTGCGTAACGTAACTACATCGATATAAATGGTGTTTATCTAAAGTTATAATTGTAATTCTTTTTCCGTCTTCTGAAAAGTTATTCGTGACATAATTCCAGCGACTAAGTATTCAAATTTACAAACTTGGAGGAAATCTCTGTCGATGTTTGCGTTCCACTTTCCAATTTATATAATCATGCTCGAAAGTAAGTTATATAGCCGAAACCAATTTCATACCCTCCCTTTAATCCATTTTACAAGGTTTTCATGAAGTAAAACTCTCTAAGGTTTTTTTATATGGTTACTTCTTCTTCTTAGGGTGCCCCTCCAACTAGTGCAGGTTGGCAGAATGCGATACGAAATAGTTATGCAACAATTCTGAACTGAAATATTTTTTACTGTTTATAATTAATAATCAGAGTCATTTGTTGTATTGCAATATTTTTTGCACAACCCTATCGAAATCTAACACACTTTTTTAACGATATAACGAAACCTTTTTATTCGTGTACAAACACAAACTAAAACCACAAACAACCTGGAGACACTTTGGGGCACAAAGGCCTAAGCAAACGCCTAAGGGAGGCCACTGCTGATCCTTCGCGACGGATTTCTTGCGCAAAGTCTGGAATGCCGCCTGCGTGATAGGCAACTTGTCCAAAGGATCTAAATTTTTACTTGTATTTTATAAAGTACTTTCATGTTTTTCCTATTGTATATTATATCTAGATATTATGTTAATAATCCTCGGTCTTTAATTAATAATAATCTTCTTGCCTAAAAGGCTGTTCGCTATACCAAGCACGAAAATAATCAATAAAAAAATTTAAGATGGAAACGTTTTTTATAAGATGCGAATAAAAGGCCCTGAATGGTCACAAATCCATTTTTTTAGAATATTTTATGTCAGTAAAAGAAATAATGATATTAATATTATATGTATTGGAAATAATGAGCCCAGTGTATACGTTAGTTAGTCAAATAATTAAATATCTACCTATTTAAATCCAAGATAACATTAACCCAGGTCGGATTGCTTATCATCTTATCTTTCAATCACCAAAAATACTAAGACCCAATAAATTCTAGTCTAGCTCAGGTGTATTTTATTGCAAAAAGTGACATCGCCGTTCGCGCCGCCTATAAATAAAAGTTGACAACCTAAATGGAGGTAGGCTCGAAAAAATATGGTGGCATTAATTTTAAAACACTTTTGCTGGCTAGGAGGCGGGCTTTGTTCAACTAAATAATAGCCATAATTACTACCCACAATTCAAACCATTTGGCGGAAATCCTTTTTTTGTTTGATAGTCGTAAAGTTTTTTGAGGTCATAAACTTATTATGAAAGACGACGTTGTGCTTTATTGCTTCTCATTGCGAAAAGTCTAGTTCCGATTTTGTGTTCCATTCCCACGCGTTTAAATTACGTACAATAAAAGAGAGATAGGAAAGTTTTTAATCAAACTAATAAATAAGTAGCCTATTTATAAAATATGTATAGAATATACCTAGTCCTATACAATTTTTTTATCTATTAATACCTTTCTGTTCCCAATGACGTCCAACTTTTCTCATAAAAGAAAATCTCTAAGCGGCTATAAATACCGTACCGAAAAGAAAACCCCCTAGGAGAGTAATTACAAAGAAAATTGTATATAATGGCTGACAATACATTACAAGTAAGCTACGAAATTTCGACAAAATTTTATTTGCTTTTAAATTTTCGTTTTCTCAATTGGACATGTACATAACTACTCCCATCGAAATTTACTCTACTTTCTCGATCGGTTGCGTCAGTTATAGTCTAAGAACCCTTAAACAGTGTCACGCCACCGTACTCGGAGTTCGCTGATGGAAATCACGTCACGACCGACACAATATCGTCTCAAGCCAGTTGTCCTCATTCGGGCGAGTGTATAAATCTGCGTCGGGGACAATAACTCTGAAGAGTAATATCCGTAGTCGCTCATCGTTTGTGCACCTGCTCGCACAATTAATCCTAAGAAACATTGGAATTGCTTACTTACCAAATTGTGTCTTGAATTTTAGCCGATTTATTACCCGGGTTAGACAGTGGTATAAAAACGCCCATTTTATAGATTATGATTACAGAATAAAATACCTTAGATTGAAATAGTACCAAAGTCGCATTTTATGGTTTGTGTTTATAAGAAAAATAACAAATCAAGAGGAAATATAAAGACTAACACAAATAAGAAATGTACCTATCATACATATGATGAAAAATGAAGAGATTTATTACGAGTATTCCTATAGGTACTTTGGGTACACTAAGCTTAGGACAGCTACTACCTACAAATTACAGCCGGCAAATGAGTATATTTACCATTTACATAACATTTGTCACTTTAAAATTGCTGTTAGTGTTAGTCAATAAAAATCCTAATTTTATATAGCGTTGCTGGGTAACGGAAAGCGCAGCGTGGGCATAAGGTGGACCGACGGTGGCGCAAATCCAGTTATTTTGGGCCACATTGAGCGAGGCCTATGTTCAGCAGTGGACGTCCTTCAGCTGTATGATGATGATGATTTTTGCTCTAAAGATACATAAACAGGCTTGGCGAAAAGTATTGAGCACATACTTTTTTCTTATAATTCTAAAAACCATCTCTTTCTAAATGTAATGTTAATAGGTAAATCCTAAAATTACGTATTAACTGTAGTAAAATCAGATCGTTTGTTTGCTCAGAGTTTCTTATTTAGCTATGCCGTTAACTTGCCATAGTCTCCGACGCAGGTACTGAGAGTAACTGTTCCGAACCAGCTATTCACTAGTAAAACTAATCAATACTGTCCATGCACGCCATTGATCGGACGTATAGAAACGCTATACGCTTTGTGTATCTGCTTTGCCAAATTCTGTGGCGGCTCACTCCGGCTAATTAGTCGCAGTTTCGGTAGAATGCCTCCATCATTAACTTTGTAACTGTTAATTATTAGCCCCGACTATGTGGAATGTGTTGTGATGTGGAGGATTCATGTAATTGGGTTCAGAGTACGTATAAAGTTACAATAATATTTATTCGGGGACACGATATGCGATCGTATGTGTATGCAATACATTTTATTAAAGGCACAACAATAATTATATAGTTTAACTTACTTGGCGCCTAGATTCAGTTTTTAATTTTTTTATGTAAATATTATATGCGTTTTAACCGAGTTTTATTTTAATTGTTCGGAAATGCGACGCGTTCCTTGGTTTATAAACAGAAACTATGTACATGCTTAAGTATTTTGTACCTATATTCTTAAGGTTTAAAAACTAAAGCGGTGTTTCCTAGTTCACCCTGTCATCTTAATTAAAGCCTCTCTCGTAAAGTTTTTTTTACATGAAGACACCCATACTAATATTATATATAAAGTAACTCTCTCTGTCTGTTACCTCTTCACGTTTAAAGTGCTGAATCAATTGGGATGAAATTTGGTATGGAATATCTATATACTATCTTATTTGGATAATTTCTATCCCGCAACCATACTCTCAAGACGGGCTTGGCTGGTCGACGAAGTCGTGAAGAAAAGCTAGTAATGCAAAAAATGATTTATTTAACTTATTTATGACTTTGTTATTTATAAGTTAACCTCACCTACTTACTCGCAATACACTTAAAAATAAACCATTATCTATCATCTATTTTAATTTGGTCCTGGTATCATGAAAACATAAAACAGGTATTACGTTAGTTAAAGATAGATAATATACGACTACATTATATCTACAAAAATAAGCATTAACTTTTGCAAAAATACTTAAATATCGCTTTAGAGAGCAATATTTGATTTGAGATTCGTAAAGAGCAATATTTGTCCCTAAACTATGATTAAATACCGCCGGAGGTTTGGCCTTTTAGGGTCTTTTTAGCGGTGGAACCAACCTCCCTACGAAACGTGGAGATTAATATGGCATTGAACCCAACATGGTCAGAGATCGCTACCGCGCGTGCATGCGGACGAGTCCGTGGCTCATAGGAGAGGACATTGAACAGACAATATTATTTTGATCGTGATAATTCAAAATGTTTGATAGGTATGTATACTTTTTTGGAAATACTAAAGACATCTCAGTATCCTGCACACGTAACGTCGGAACGTAACAGCTTTAAGCCGAAACACGTTGAAATGCAACTAATTTCCGTCCTTCGTTCCTTTTTTCGACTTTGAATTGTAATATAAACTGTATTTATTATAAATGTAAAAGGGTCACGTTTTATTCAAAGAACAGGTGAACATACGAGATTTGCTAATCAACAAATCGATTTGTCGTTTCCCTTTATTCTACAAATATGTGTAATTTGTAAATTGGGGCTTTTTTCCATTATCACCTTTCGACTTTGCGGAAATTGGCAATTCACTTTCAACGTGTCATTGTAAACAATGTGCGCTTCTCTGTTAATCATTGACTCGGCTCGTTCGAGCGTAAACTTATTTTAACCTTAAACATTAAATAAGCTATGTTACCAATACAGCCGTGTGATGCCGGCTGACTCGAATAGTACCACCCATCTCCTCCCGCGGGTGTCGTAAGAGGCGACAAAGGGAAAAATCCTACGTACGTAATAGGGTCCATCGAAACCCAATCTACACCTACTGCTGTCGCCAACCCGCCTGCCAAGCGTGGCGACTATGGCAACTACGCTCAAGATGAAGTCATATTTGTGGGATGCCTATGTCCAGCAGTGGACTGCATACGGCTGAAATGATGATGATGATGTTACTAACATCGACAAATAACAGCATATATAATATTTGCATTTGAATAAAAAACCCGTTTTCATCATTATTGTGATTTTCAATTTTTATAGACCACTGCTGATTATAAGCCTCTCGATTGGTGTACGAAATTTATCGTCATATGAACCTATTCAATGACCAGCAACTTTGAGATTTGAGTCACTGAGCCTGGTAACATGTCCATCCAGCCCAGCCACATTTTAGCTTAGCAATGACGCATCCCAAGTATTTCCATTCCCAAGTAAGTATTTATTCTATACTCTTGTCTTAAAGCTTGATGCCACGCGCACTCTATGGATCTCTCTGTAACTCATATTTTACACAATGTCGTCCATGCATCGAAACATATGTCGATGATGTTTATGTATAGGTATATATCCCTTTGCGTCTATCGGATCTTCTAGTTTGAATTCTGTAAGCTAAACACACCAAAGGCTCTTGTTGTATTTCTCTCCTTTACCTACTTACATAGATTTACTCTGGGCTCGGATTTTGTAAAGGTTTGGGTACAAGTGGAAATACCGGTATTAAGCCCATTAGCGCTCTGTAGAATCAAATATCTCCGATTTAAAATCATTATCTCTGCCCGGTGAAAGGGTTTTAAACCAACTTTACAAACACCATAAAATGAATTGGAATATTTGCATCAAAATATAGAAAAGCTTTCAGCCATTTTTTGGTTGGATATTCGCGATAGGCTTTCCAATTAGTCTAGGTAACCAAAGCCCTTGGATGTGTTTTATATTTTTTTGGAAATGTTGTTTTTTTAAATAATACAATACAAGTTTCCAGCTCTGCTGTAGTGTGAAATAATAAATCAAGAAACTGATTTTTATTTTAGCTTTTGTAGCGCCTTATCGATCTATAAGTGATAATTTACTTTTTAAGTGAAAACGGCGCATACGTATGTAATTTTGTTACATATGTATGTTTTATGTTTTGTTTTTTGGACCCGGGTATGTCCTTAAACTACGTCCAACAATGAAAGGTAGGGCACAGCGAAGTACCATCACGCTTGAGTCCGGAGAAGCCCAACTAGGGAAGTACCTCCTCCTTACAGAAGACCACAGCCATAATAGCACTGCTACCTTTCAGGTATGTAGTGTTTTGTTCCTGATGGTGAGTAAGGTTCCCAGAGCTCCAACCCCCTTAATGGTCGGCAACGCGCTTGTGACTCTCCTGCTGTTACGTGTGCCCATGGGCGACGGTAATTGCTTACCATCAGGCAATCCGTCTGCTCGTTTGCCACCTTTTGTCATAAAAAAAAAAAATTGTAAGTCTCTTAACCAGTTAAAGTCGCATAATTAAATATTTCTTCTCTTTATTTTTTTATGCCAGACACACTACTCGTAGAACCTGGGAACATGTCTCATATCCAAAATCAAAACACGAGAGAAATTTGCTTCACGCAATGGCAGATGAACAAAAAGGTTTATCTACGCGGCTCTTTGAAGATAGCGGGCAAAAACAAACATGTAGAGCGCGTTTGTTGTCAAAGAAACGTGGCCATGGAGTAAACCACGGCTACAGTATACACAATGGTGTTCCTTTTTCCTTCCTGTCTATGTAAATAATAAAAACTTTATGAAAATTCAAACGCGGATTCTGTAGTTTTACTAGCTTAATATTTTGTATTTTAGTGCCATTTCCGAATTTCGCCACTTTCTCTTTGTCCTATGCGATATGATTATAAACAACACAATTTAAGATATACATAAGTGTCATTATTTCTCTTACCTAAATAGGGTAGATTCAGGTTATTTACCTTTGAAACACTGGTAAGAAAATATGTGAGCAACAAATATTGCAACCAATATGAAATCCGCAGAACGACCTGATTTAAGATAAGGTTATAGAAATGACAAACAAATAAAGCCAATCCCGAGAGATGAATTTGCATAATAAAGAACGGTTTTACGAAGGGTTGGGATACAAATATCTGCGCATAATCGAGCACTTTGTGGGATCGCGAGGAAATTGAATTTTAGTTTGCTCCGGGCCTGGAGATCCACGACGGCCTTAGAGGGAGATCTTACGGGGACTAGGTCGGTAAAGTGTAAGTTCGCCCGTGGTCAGCTCGCTGGCCCAAGGTCACAGTTACACTGTAACTTATTCAACATTGAAATTTTATATATTTTAAATATCTCGTTTTGATAATCACTTCATTATCTAACGTCCGTCTTATTATTGCATATGCAATGGATTCTCATAACTATTAACGCCATGATTTTTATTTAAATGGGAAACGAGTATTTCTAGTACAACGACAACTTCTAAGGAATCTATTTTTATAGTTAAACTTTCGTGAACCAGATAGATCAGAGTCTGCGGAAAGGGTTCGCAATGCACATGTGAATTCTATGGAGTTACAAACGTCCATACGCCAAGGTGACTGCTTACCATCGGCGTATGCTTCTTTACTACGAGTAAAAAAAAGTACATCCAAACACATGGCTTCACTAACATTTTTATATAGTCACTCGCACGTCATTCTCAAGCGCTATTAAAGTGCCAAGCCCTGTTCGCATTGACGGCACGTCGCGGACTGCTCTTAGTGCTTTGCGTTAAACACGGCTCCCGTCTTAAATAATACAATTGCTTAAAGTCATTACGTTAAAATAAAAATTGTACATAGTTTTTTTGTTTTCATATTCAGAACATAACAGTAAAACCCGATGGAAAGTGAATAATAGCCACTAGTTAATATGCAAGCGTAGCGTCCCAGCGGGCGCATCCACATCCATTGACAGGATGCCCACTGACCTGTTGCCGATTTCACGCTGTTTCAAGTTTAAAACAACGCGGCTCGCACGGCTAAACGCACGCTCACATCAAAGGATCGTTTTTAGGACACGACCGGGAACTTTAATACGAGAACAAAGTTGTACAAGCGCGTAACGGCCAATTAGAACGATGTTAGCCAAACTTTTTCTTGGCCGGGCTTTCGAAGAGATTGCATGTAATACCTATTAAGGTGAAGCGAGTCCCGAATAAGTAATGCTAGCTTTGATATATTAACCTAATTACGCAAAAACTGCGTTAAATTAAACTTTTTCTTCTTTTTATGGTAGTTACTTGAATGAATATATTGCCTATAGGCTTCGGTCTATATCGAATCTCTCTGATATGAAAGATAACCTGACTCGGAGTTGAGTATACTCAACTTTTAATCAACGGAAAAAAACAGGAATTTTCTCAAGTTGACTTGTAGATATTTTTGGCTCAACCAACGTGGGATGGGCAGCAGCGTCCCTTAGAGCAGTAGTAAATACTGCGATCGCCAAACCGCCTACCAAGCATGGTCATTATAACATTAAACCCCCATGCGGTGTATGGGCGCAGCCAATCTCCAGTATTGGACGTTCGTAGCCGAAGTATTAGTAGTAATATTAGTTACCTAGTAGTTTTCTATCAATACGTTTTAAAATCATACATTTTACAGAGAAAATACAGTAAAAAAAACTATTTTTTAGTAACAAGAAATATAAGTAAGCAGAAAATATATATCGGTAAGTCTATGTATTAAATCGTTTTCAAGAGAGAACGACGTAGTAGGAAACCTGGCAGCGGGAAAAAAAGCGGCGCTGTTATATAAATGTTATATAATAAGGAAAAAAAGATTATAAGAAATTTGAGCAAAATCCGAACTTGTCAGTACGTGTCGTTGCCAAAAGTTAAAATGTCTGTGCAGAAAGTCAAAAGTAGAGCCGACCGGAAGACTTAAGGTACAAGTAGCTGTAAAACAAAGACATATTAAGACGATACCTACTTGTTATATAATTCACGTATATACAACTAATGTACCTAGTGAAGTCAATTGCTATAATACAGTGATGTTATTTTCTTTAACGTTTAATATCCAGAGACAGCTGAGAGCTGGCGATTTTTCAGGTCAACCCCGCTTTGTTCGGAACACAATGTTTGAGCCTCTAAACCAACCATTATACATCTCGTCTTATAATACCCGTTCTTAGTTTAAGTATTCGAACGCAAATTTTATACATAAGTAATCTGTAGGACTGACCGATGAAAAGCAATAGTATATAAAAAAATATTACAAGACATTCATACATAAATTGATTGAGCCCCACGGTAACTTCAAGAAGGCTTATGTTGTCAGTATTCAGCCAACGATAGGTATATATATATATATAATACATGTAATACATGTACACATGTACATACAAATACTAAAAACATATAAAAACACCCATGACTCTGGAACAAATATCTGTGCACATCACACAAATAACCCAGGACCATTGTTTACTACCCACTAGGTCAAACTTATCGTCATAAATAAAATTTGAACTCAAATAACGGTTCAATATTGCATTAATGAATTCCAAAGTCGTTTTCATCCATTTTTCTGCTCCGGTACTTTTATCTGTAAATTATATGGTCCCGCGGACGAATATAAAAGCATGTCTTATACAATTTCTCAAAAGTCTATCTAGTCTATACTTCAAAAAGAGCCTAGAGTGATTATGTGATAAAATGCAACTGCTAACTCCGTCCTGTACTGCAAACATCGAAGTTCGTATCTTTCGAGCGTCTATCTCTTTTACTCTAATCAAGGCGTCATGAGAGTGACAGAAATAATCGTCCAAAATTTACGAATATCCTTTTTCCATCCAACAGATAAAAATAATAAGGGTGAATCCGACAGATAAAAATAATAAGAAAACATTAAATTTACAACGAAAATCAAAACTGCCAACCTAACAAAAAAACTGAATTTATTATGACTTAAAGCAGTAACAGAACTAAAATAATTGCTGCCAACATAAGGAAAAACACGAGTAAGTAAATGACAGTTGAAAAATTGATATATATACCGTGTCTATGATTACGTTCTGTCGGCTGTCATTTGCCACTTTCCGACTTCCCGCTCTTTTTTATGCTGTATTGCTGTGTTTGGTTAGCATTCTTGGAATAGTTATATATTGCGTTTTATTTAATCCCTAGTCGTAGAAAAAGTATTGTATGCAACGTTGTATAAAGAGGTCAAAAAAGGCTCATGGCGTCTATATTAACAATTTTCGGCTTCGCCTCAAATTGTTACACACGCCACTCACCTTTTTTGAACCCTCTTATACAACTATTGCATAAATAACTATTAATTGTTTGCAACGTGAAACAATAAACTATAAGTAATGACCGTGCATTGAAAATAATATTCATGAAGTGTCCGTATAATTTTAAAATGCGCATTTTAAAATTATACGGACACTTTGTACGAGTATTACAATATGTTACATACACACAGTTGTAACCGGAAAATGATTAATAATAATTTGGACAATGCAGTTAAAGGAATAAAAGAAAATATGTATTATATTATGCTCTAACAGAGTACCTGCTTACCTATATTTTGACTGTGCACTATTAACCATATGCAACACTTCACTCGTGAAGGTTAGACATTATATAAGCATCTTTACCGTATTTTCTAATCGATATTAAATAGAGCAAGATGAATGTCATGTTTTTCTATTGGCTCTAATACTCTTCGGGTATTTTTATACTTATAGGGGTGGAACCACCCAAGTCTTTTCTTGTTTATAAATACTCAAACTGTGTAAGTCGAACAAAAAGTTAGGCCAAAAATGGACAAATAATTATAATATCATTATCAACAACCTACTTGTGTATACCACGCCCACGACTGCCCACACATAGCTTAATGAGAATGGACTAGACTCTATAGTTTATACACACTTGCATATTGCATACAATGAATATGCAGTTATAATTAGGAATTTTCAGACTCACAGACAAGCCTAGCTTTATAATACTATTCAGGCAACCATAACAATCGAAGGGTTGTAGTTTTGCAGTAACTGGTCACTATTGTAGCATAATACGGGAAGCTTTTATTGTCAAACTAACATTAAAAAATAAACCAGTTTTGTACTGTTTTACAGCAAACTGAAAGTAAAAAACAATACACAGGATATACAAAATACGCTATTTGGAATATCAACGAGCACCTGAATCGCATTTCTGTTTGGCCTCGTAATTTTGGGATCTATGTAAACGCGTTAATGTGAGGCTATCGTGCTCAGTAGACCTACGCTTACTATATGACCTACTTGACTTTGTATTCTATTCTAATCGAGGATACGCCAATTCATTCAATTTACCTGCTTTAAAATAAGTAGGCAGGTCTATCACTTCTTACAAATATGCCCATGGGTAAGAGATGTAGTATAATGTGTAAATTTCAAATGTTTTACACGCTGCGTACAAACTTAAAACTTTTTTTGAGCCCTTTAAGGGATCAATACCAAAAAATGCTTCTATTTCTATTATTGTATTTTGGTAAGGAGTTTATAGTACAAAGTATGAAATCTCTAGCTTTCCTTTTTTCCCAGCTCAACGATCAACCCTCTCTTTAACCCCTTAGGTGATGAATTTCATAAATTACTGAAATAATTTTTAGGGTATTTTAATAAGGATTCAATAAAATAGTTTTAACTCTCTAAGTTAAGGCATGCAAATCAAAAAACGCTGAAATCACTTTTCTATTCATTAAATGAGGAGTTTAAAAAGTTTTTCAGCTGATATTTGACTCCGTCTCCATACAAACTTTTAACCCTCTTTTTGACCCCTTAGGGAAAATAAAATAAAAAAATCGCTGGAATTACTTTTCTTGTATTCAAATAAGGAGTGTTTACACAAAATTTCAAGTCTCTCGCTTTAAATTTTTTGATCCCCTTAGGGGTGGAATTTTAAAAAATCCATTCTTATTGCTTTTCTAC
This sequence comes from Grapholita molesta, assembly GCA_022674325.2. Classification (NCBI taxonomy): domain Eukaryota; kingdom Metazoa; phylum Arthropoda; class Insecta; order Lepidoptera; family Tortricidae; genus Grapholita; species Grapholita molesta. Next base: position 8,816,678 of record CP053135.2, on the reverse strand, counting down.
CTTATCAAAATAACCTACCCTGAACGTTTTAACTCTCTAGGTTTAGTGGTTTCGGCTCGGCGTTGATGATCGGTCAGTCAGTCAGTCAGCCAATTAGGACAAACGATTATATGTATATTAGATTATAAAAACCCTAACTTAAGAAATAAAATAAATAAAGGATAAAAATGTTGTATGTTCAATATGTTGCACGATCTGGTCCCATTAAAAGTTTCAAGCGAGCATAAAGTATGTTGGAAAGTTGTCTCATACATAAAATCTTAAAATATAACGATATTATTGTGGTTTTAAGACCAATAGCACCTTGTGATGAATATTGCATTGAGAAAAGTAAGAAATCTGCAGTTTATACGTTAACTTGGGACTATTGCCTTATGGCGTGTGGAGCAAGCGGGTTCTACTACCACAAGGCATATATGACACTTGTTGCTTCATATAGACATGACCACGAGCGGAATGTTTGTTAGAAAATGGCTATTGTCTGTCTGCGGATCATTCTTATCTGATCTTTTAATGTTAGTGGAAAAGCATGGCGTCTGAGTGTTGAGAGCAGTTTGAATAATTTTACAACAATAAGCGACTAAATATTATCAAAAACTTGAGCGTTATGTCATCACCATAACTTATGTAACTCACTCATCATGTAATAAATGTACCATTCTGGATACTCATCTGGATCGTCATTCCGTACCCGACTTTAGCATCTCCTGAGGACACATTGTAGAGATACGGTGAAAGGGATTGAATATTAGTGCATGATAAATATGCAATTTAGTTTATAGTATTGGTGCTAATGGACTGGGACCTGACTAAGCAGCTCAATAATTGCTGTTATTGCGACCTTTAGATAAAAAAGTTTAACACTAGACTAAAATCAAGCAAAATGCAAGCTTAAAAACAAAATCCAAAAAACATGTTAGTGATAATATTTAGATATACAGTGTGTAATTCTTATAAGGGCGAATCTCTTAACGGAGGGTAAAATAGGACTTAAGAAATATATTAAGGTAACTTATGCTTAGAAGTACAATTAAAATTTTATCCATATAAAAAAATTCGGCCCGCAATGTAATGCAACACGCTCGAGTTAAACACTAGTTGACAGTTAGTTTCAAAAGCTCATATCGCGTAATGTTCGCAGTACATTACTGCTCAAAAATTTTACAAAATATAATTACATATATATAATATATAATAGGTATAATTAAAGAAAAACATTTTGGTTACTGATTATACTATGTATGGCTTAATTCTTCGCCCGTATTAGACTTACACACAGTATGTATCGCCTATATAATCGTATTTTTATGGTAGTTAGATATCCGTATATTGACTTCTTGTTAATACAAATTTTCAAAACAATTTTCTGAGCTAAAGTAGACCAACATTGTAATATAGGGAAGAGCCGAGCTCAATATAAACATAGAAAGCCCTTTAAAAGAAGCATGGGCGGTAATAGAAATATTTACCGACCTCGATGCAGTGTGAGGCTTCCCGGCTGACATTACCTTAATGAACCCATCCAGCCTCTTTGATGTCGTGTCCTCTCATAAATTAAAAACGTTTGAACGGCACGACGAATAAAATGAACGTTAGCAAACAGGCTGAGTTAGTGGGAAATCAGGAGGTGCTTATTTATTTTTTATCACCTATCAGTAGCAGCACGTCAAAAATCTTTATTGAATGATCTATAGGAAGAGTGCTTTACTTTCTGAATATCAGGCAAGGTGGCAGATCTGGCTGAAATATTTTTCGCCTAAATTCACTTCCCAGCCAAACGAATGCAACATTTTTAGTTGGCAAACCAATACTTGGAATGTTACTTAGGATATTTATCATTTGATCACAATAATATTTAGCAAATATTTATTTTACCAAGAATCATTTCCTGAAATAGTCTCTAGCAAATGTTTTATTTGAGCTTACTATTTATTGTTAAATAACCTATGACCAAATTAAATTGCATATCGGATGAGTACTTGTTCACACAGTTTTGGGCTTGAACTTGTCTAAAACAAAAAAAAAATATTAAATTAGGTACCAAGTAAAATAGGCATAGGAACATTAGGAACACCAGGAAAGCAGGTCAGGTTATAACTGCAACCCCTACAGTCATGACTTTTAGCCAGAAAAGTGGGTTAGATTAGTTAGAACTGTTACCTACATGTCCATCTATTTTACGGCAGTTTATTACAGGTTTGGTGACTTTAACCGTCGTTGGAGTAATGTCAAAGATGACTTCAGAATTCCACAAAATGTCATCAGGGTGAAGTAGCTTGTCAAGGAATGTAGTGACATTAGGAAGCGAGGGATTCAGGAAGCGCGCGCCTAGATAGATATCGCATTCTCTTACACAGGAGTATTGGTGCAAATATATGTTTCGTAAATTCTAAGGAGGCAATACACAATAGGTGACCTACATTATAACATCCGACGAATCCTGAATATACAGCTAAAACCCGCTTACATAACAGCATTCGACAGGATGGGGCTTCGAAAATGATTTACCCACAAAAGTTGTACGCGGCTGAAGAGTCTACAAAAAAGGTTGCTGTTTTGTTTTTCTATTAGCAGATTGGGAAACGGTCAATAGCCAGTACAGCGAAGTTTGTTTGTCACATGGAGCAGAGTTTCAGTCGTTCGAGTAGTGAAACCCGGGACATCATTTTTCACCAAGACAAAGCTCTGCTATAGATGCCAAACAAGACAGATATGCAACTACTATCCCCTTCCTTATATTTTGGTTTATAATAATTAATTTAGGACAGTCTTACACAAATTGACCTAGTCGCACAGTAAGCCCAATAGGGCTCATGTTGTATTAATAAATAGATAAATAAATACTCCAATAATTACGATAATGATCCAGATTCGAACAGGGCACTTCCTGCATCGTAGGCGGTGTCATTACCAACTAGGCTACAAGACCGTTATAAGAAGTTTAATGTCAAATACAGACCATATTTTTCAAGTCATTATGAGAATACTTATAGCCAAATTAGACGTTCGTAATATTAATTGTCGCTGTCAACTTTCCGGCGATTTCATTATTTTTGTCTTTTTAATTACCTAAAAAACGTATGTAAACATGTTATTATTTCCGGGTCACCAAGTTTAAGAATTCAATAATAGTTAATTCTTTGTACCTTAAAAGTTGATGATCAATATTACCCCGTGAATTAAAGTAATACTAGTCTACGGTACTCTTAGGCGTATAAACAATTTGCTATCGTCTAGTGTGGCCTAGCCTTAATTCACGTATCGCGTTTTACTGATATCGCGATGGCTCGTTAGTAACTTTTCCTTCCAATGTAAGAATGCCAGCCAGCAATTGTACCTTGGATGGGCAAAACCAAAGTTTGACGTTTCGATCGCACCCGCGGCACAATATAGTTTATTTTCGCGACTAACGGCACAGTCTGCGAGCGGAAGGCCCTGTCATTCTTCTTTACGTTGACAAGGGTGCTTCGCCCTTTGAATTTTTCGCTTTCACTCGTGTTTTCTTTTCTCCAGAAAATATTTTATGACGTTAAGTAAAATGCAGAATAAAAAGGTATTTGTTGTGCTTTTAATGTTTTTTTTTTTAATGATAATGTGAAAGGATTTATATTTAAAGGATTTAAATTGGTGTTTTGTTAAGTAAATAAGTACTTACTTATTTTAGTCATGAAATGATTGATTATTTTATGAATCACTAAAACAAGTTTTTTTTCATGCATTTTAATATTTGTACAAAATAATTAAATCATTGGATATCTACGTCAATAAATGTATGGTTAGGTAATATTAAATATTCGCCATCAAAAGGATATAATGTTGTTATGCAGTTTAACGAATATCTTTGACGCGTGCCTTTGTATAAGTATTGCCAAGGTGAAATAAAATACAAAATATGACTGCGCACGTACAACCCTCCATTTATCGCGGCGACATCGCGACGATATTTCCGATCGCGATCTTTTACCATAGAACTGCTTTGTAATCTACCTTCACTGCAATCATTTAAAACATCGGCACTAACGATCTCCGGCTGTTATTAAAAATCAGCGCATTTCGAAGTACAACAAATCATAATATCATGTTCACAGTGTACATTGATTGGACAGAGTAATTCAATGCTCCAAATACCCACCCCATAGCGGTACAACAAAATCAAAACATTCCAGGTAGGAAAGTCCAATTATTTGACGGGGAAAGGTAATTTGTACAGGGTTGGAATATTTCAGTGCTCGTATCGACGAGATATTTCGAATATCCCAGACCCCATTCAAAAACAAACTCAAAGAGGCTTCCGTTTATAAACTATGTCAGAGGAAAATGGAGCTTAATGCCGAATCGAGTTATTGAATGACTCATTTATTTATGATGAAAATCTACGTTCTATTAAATATGCCGCAGTCATTGTTGAAAACCCTGTTTACCTTTGTTTGTAATAGCTTATAATAATAAGCAAACAACTAATCCTGTCAATTCTGGCAATAATAAAGATCAATTTTATCAAGATGACACTGATTCCTACGCCTTCTTCATTATAATTTTGTAAAAGCACGATTATATTATCCTTATTGCAAAAAAAAAAAACATTCAAAAGAAATTAAAGGATCATGTTTAAGGATAGGTAATGTTTCTTTTTAAGTTTAATAATAATTACTATATGGGGCCCAAAAAGTAGACCTAGATTTAAAGCTGATTTTTATTAATTTTGGCGTTGTTCACTACACAAAATTTGATGTCACGTGTACCCTAGCATAGGTGCTTAGAAAGTTAACGTCGATTTTGCACGGACATTCACTAAAGAAACCCTACACAATTTTTAGGAAAAAATAATATTAGAAAACTCTTTCCTACTTACATTCTGTCTCCACTGCCACGTTCTATAGCTTAAATGCCAACGCTTTTTAACGTAAAATTCAGTAAAGATACAGTGTCGGACGTGATGAAAAGAACTAGCACAGCCTCGCCTTGTCACTAAATACGTACTTACCTACCTACCTTACATTAGTGTTGCAATTTTAAGTGCACGTAATATTTCGGGAAAAATAAAATAAAATAAAAAATACAAAAAATACGCTGTCAGTTTCGAAAAAGGACAATAATCTCGTATTTTTGTAACAAAATATTCACGTTGGAGCATCGTAATATGAAAACAAATTGAGTAAATAAATATGAGTGCAATTTCAGCCCTATAGATTGACAAAAAACTTATTAGGAAAGAGGTGGTGGCGCTTCTCAGACTTCCGGGCACATTCCATCAAATAAATGTAAGTACCTCATGAAAATTTTAGCATCTCCAAACTGCCCAGTCTATGATATAATAGAAGTGTCCAACATGTCTTCCCTATCTGCACTCCAAAAACATAGGTGTTTGTAACATCGTTCTGGACTCGCCACTATTTGACGAGGCCAGGATGATGTGCAAGCTATATTTAAAAATAATGTAGGTATCAATAATAGTATAGTTAGTCAAAAATAGAGCAAAATATGTAATGGTTTCATTACAGGAATGATATCGTCACTGTATGACGAAACTCCTTTTATTATATTTTTCAATAAAGATAAAAAAATAACAAATCGAAAAAATATTACCTAGAGTATTCGTCTTACCAAAACTTCGTAAAACAATATAAAATATAAAAATCTGAAGGAATGTTCGACAAAACTTTCATTATTAAAATATTTTCAGGGTCATGACTCCACCCTTTTCAATTATAAGTTTCATGTCGAAAAAGACTTGTTAATATCGCAATCTTATCAAGATAGTCTATTAGATACCTTATGTATGTACCTACTAAACATTTTTTAAGTAGTAAATTGTAAATAGATGACTTAAGAAAAATTGACGACGTCCCCATTTATATACGTTTCCCCAAGGGTATCAGGCAACAATGCGTAAATCATCGAAGCTAAAACCTAGGGGCCATTGATAGTTATTATTTAAACTGATTATATTCGTTATAAATATTTATGTAAGTATCAAGATATGAAATCAAAAGAAATATTGGTAGTAGTTCTACTTGGATGAGGTCGCGAATGATTGCCTATAAGGATCAGTATAAATCAGAGATCGGAATTCTCGCAGCATTTTTGAGCTGTCATAGGGACTTCTCATTTATCGACTACCAATATTCATAATTATATCGATAAATTATAGAACACAACATATTAAACATTTTTAAGTTTAATTAAACTAAAAGGGAAATTCGCAATGGCGAATTTCTGTTTAACAAGTTCACCCACTCAACAGTTATCTAAAAGAGATCGCTCTTTAGCATTAAGACTACCTGTTGTTTACCTCTATTTTTAATCTTACTTAAAATGTTGTGTTCTATAATTTACCGATATAATTATGAATATCGGTAGTCAATAAATGAGAAGTCCCTATGACAGCCCAAAAATGTTACGAGAATTCCGACCTCTGATAAAAATGTATCACTAATGTGATAAATCACACGCATAAGTCAATGTACTACATACATTGAACCCTTATTGATGCACTTATAAAAGTTTACCGCAATCGATGTGTAAATATGATACCGAAATATCAAATAAAAAGATTTGCGTCAAATACGACACCTGGAACCGAGCTATCCACAAGTTATTGAAAAATGATCTCCGCGCCGTTTCTCCGAATGGTTTCCGATTCGCGAAATACCCTGTAAATCTCTCGGGGAAGGATTTTCCAATAATCTTTTTTAAATCTAAAGAAACATGCCTTTTTAAGAATTTCTGGCCCTTTTTAGATAAGCCTAATGAAGAGAGGATTTGGTTGCAAATTTAGCAAGCGTCAGATTCTGGTGAGATTTTCTTGTTAGAAGACCATAGTTTGATTATGATTTAGATCGGAAGGGTGGGAGTCATTGTATTATTTTTTCAGAATGATGTACGTATACGATATATAGTAGCAATCCGTGTGATTTTTGTTTATGATCCTAGTCGTAATAATTACCAGGACATAAACAAAAACCCGTTTCCTATGATAGACAATAAATGAATACTAAGATTATATATTGTTTTAAGGCACTCTATATCATATATGTAAATTTACCCCTGAGGAAATGTAGAGAGATTAATAAGGATTATATAGTATTTATAACGAGTCGAGTCTATCTTCTGTCATTGGTTTTTTAGTATTCTGTTTTAACGTCGTCCTTTCAATTTGATCTTCTCACAGTATTTTCAGTACCGACTACGGATTATCAATCTTAACTGTTTGAGTCATGATCTTGTTTCATTTTATACCAAGGCCCATCCTATTTGTAAATAAATTTTGTACCTTCACTAATGTAATCAAACTCGATCGTCGGGAAACAATGTTGACACGTAAATTAAATTTAAGTGACTGAACCATACAAATAATATTGTTATCGACACTTGATTAAATAACCCGTAACATTATATACCTACTCAAAAACTTAAATTGACAGTTATTGTTTGGTTAAACATCGAGTTTCCGATACCAATCAACAGGAATTTAATTACGGAATTAACTCGCAGGAAGCTGCCCTGGCCGCAGTATGTCCTGGCTTCGTTACTTACCTTGAAGCCTTGACCTAAATGGAGGCACCTGATGCAATTCTGGATTCAAATCAAACAGTGTTTACTACGCTAGTACGCTTCTGCCCACGACGTCTTCTGCATGAGATTCCACGGGAACACATTACCGGGATATCAAGTATTCTATATATCAATACAGATATTTGTACATCTGTACGCCAAATTTCATATGAATATGTTCCGTCGTTATTACGTGACTGAATAATGAAAGTCCAAACATCTTCATACTTTCACATTTATAACATACATATGTATTAGTAGGAATACGAGTAGTACTAAGATTCCTAATCTTCTACCAAGTATTTTTTTACATTGCCTTCAGGTGGATGACATATTAATATTTATGGATTCTTTCTTAAATTACCAACTTATTCAAAGTTATCTTTGATCAATCTGCTGGGAGCTACTTCCATAGTCTGAATGCTGGGAGAGAAAATTCCACTGAAACCGCACTGTGACTAAATGACAGTTAACTCAATTATTCTAACTGAAGCCACCACGTTACGACTTTATGTAATATACAATCGCATGACACAAGTATCCAAGAGAGACCTACCGGATAAGTGACTGTGAAACATATTGTTTTTTAGTAAGAGTGATATAGGCTAAAAGCCCATTTACACTATGCAACTTTCTTGTAACAGAAACGGCAATAATTGCATACAATCCTTACAATTATTGTATTCAAGAATTGGACCAAGTGTTTACACATGAGCAATAATCAAAAACTTGGATACAATTATTGCCTGGAATTAATTGCTGCCCTACATTATTTACACTCATGATATTATTGCTCGAAAATAATTGCATGTATGTCTTCACAAGTGTAAACATGAAAAAATCGTATCAATGTTGATACGTTTTTAAAGGTTAAAAACATCATATCTCATGATAGCTTTTGAGGATCTGACACAAGGCCATCTACAATTTCAGTTGCAATTTTCCGACTAATAAACAGTAAAATTTCAAAGTTAAACAGATAACTAAGTGGCTGCCACTGACACAGATCAGGTTATCCTGTACATAAACTAGTTACGGAGCGATGCTAGCAATCTCCTGGCCTTGGCCTTTCATTAGCTAGTAAGTGCAATACCTATAAATGTTATGGTGTGAAAGTAAAAGCTTGTCCGGTGTATGCCCTTGGTTACGGGATTTGTTTTTATGCGGTTAGCTATATATTTATAGGCCAATTTTATTAGTATAAAAAAAAATCTATTTGTTTAACATAAGTATATTTTTATTTAAATAATTACAAAGAAGGTTAAAAAAATACAACATATATAAACTGTAAAAAACAACTAGAATTAATTTAAAGCTAAAGATAAGATTCACTGCAACGCATTATTTATCTAAAAAATCGTATTATTGTGTTGACATTTATTATTTTATTATCTACTAGCTTATGCCCGCGGCTTCGCACGCGCAGAAAAACCCCCATTTTGACCTCTTTGGGAATGAATTTCAAAAAACGCTGAAATCACTTTTCTTGTATTCGAATAAGGAGTATGTACACATAATTTCAAGTCTCTCGCTCTCTCAATTTTCAACCCCCTTTTCATCCCCTTAATGGTGGAATTTCCAAAAATCCCTTCTTAGTGGATTCTTACGGTATACAAACTACCTATTGTGAAAAAATCAGTTATCTAGGTTAAGCGGTTTGGGCTGTGCATTGATCAGTCAGTCAGTCAGGACTTTCACGTTTATATATATAGAAGATTAAAGGCAATACGGACTTTTGACACCTTCATTTGCGTATGACTTTACCTACATTCCAACCCCATAAGCGATTAAAAAACGCTCATCTCATTTCATATCAAATGACGCTGAAATTACTCATCTTGTTCCTTATTAAGTACTACTGTGAAGAGTGTGAAATGTAATTCTTTTTTTATATACTTACCCTCTTTTTGAAAAATACTTTTTTAGTGCACATATTTTAAAACCGTTGTTGTTTTTGTCAACAGCGACCCGATTAACCATAGGAAACATACACATGTCGTTTTTCAGACTTTTTAAACCCCATTTTCTCCTATTAGGGGTTGAATTCTCAAAAATGCTGAAACACGTGTTTACTCATTTGTCGTTAGGAATACTATTGTGAAGTTTCAAATTAATTGGTGTAACTAATCATAAATCCCCATACAAACTTTGGACCCCCATTTCACCCCCTTAGAGGGTGAATTTTTAAAAATCCTTTCTTAGTGCACCCCTAGACCTTATAAGGAACCTGTGTGCCGAGTTTGGAAACTTTAGACCCAGCGGTTTGGGCTGTGCGTTGATTTAAGTGAGTCAGTCAGTCAGTCAGTCAGTCAGGACTTTGAGATTTATATATATAGATTGATCAAAAGAGAATCATACCAATAAAAATGTAACTGCAACAAGCAAAGGCTTAGAGATTTTTTTTTTTATGATTCCTTTGTAAAGTACCTATCAGATATAATTAGGTATAGTATAATAAAGTAATTTTGTTTTATAATTCTTACAGAAACATAGGTAAATGAAGATAAAATCCACACAACACATCTAAGTATTAATTTTCAAAATCTTACAAGTCCTTCTCCATATATACATCTTTCTTTTAATACACGACGAAATTTGTAGGTTTAGGTAACATAGTTTTATTATATTATGCTTATACTCTTTTATCTTTACTTCGTATAATATATCCACTTCACTTAAGCATAAAAAATAATAGAAGTTACCATGTATGTTAATTTGAATCAGCTTTCGGCACTGTTGTGAGCGCAATCCTCTCTAAATTACTCAAATAGATAAAATAATGCTGAAATATCGACAACATGCTAATTAACATACATGGTAGGTAATTTAAATTTAGTTAAATCGCATATTATGCCGTATACAGGCGAAATAATAATTACAGGTAATCTGAGGAAAAACAAAGAAATGTAATTTTATAAGCGGATGTAAATCATCTCTGACTATTAAATGTCAGGGTCAATACGAATTTATCTGGCATCCACGCAAAACAAACGTAATTAATAGATATTCGTGTTTCCGCCCTACTCAACAAATGGATGCATTTCAATAGTTTGTTAAATTATTTGTTTTTGTATATCAGTTACATAGTTGCATGGTATATTTACCATGTTACTATGTAACTCACAATAGCATGTCAATCAAGCAATTAACTGGTTTTATTTAGAAATAATCAGACTATCATATTGGTACCTAAATCGTTTGTACAATTTGCCTATAATATTGGTGTACCGTAAAATGAAAAATTTGATACATGTAGCGTTGACAACCGGTTACAAATACGAGTATTCCATGTCAGCGGACGGCATCACACGAACCAAAATTGAAATTTCGTGCGACACGGGTGTTATTTCAGACGTGTGATTCAAATGAAAAATGTCGATGCGTGACTGCACCCCTTGGCTGGATGTCTCGTTTAACTCATTTCAGCTTCCCACGACCTGGGTCATTATCAATTTGAATTGGGTCAAATTTGCGACTTTATTCATAACGTTTCAAACTTATTAATTTCCAGTGTTTGTCCCCTAATAAGTTTACAGTAGTTTAGAGTAGAGAACAGTGACTCCTGGTATAAAAAATATTATAATTATATTTCAATAAGACTTATGACGTATAACGTTACACATTTTTTCTTGCACAATATCGAATGTGATATTATGTCCACCGTCACTAAAGTCGCTTGTGTACGTAAAAAAAATGCCTTTAATTATGTGGTAACGGTAGAACGAATATGTGTTAATACATAACTAATCGCTTTCATCAATCTAGTTTGTTAGTATATCTCCATTGTATTTCTGTTTAGACTCGTTTTCTACCATGTTTTCATAAACATTTACGGGCAATTAATAATAAATAATAAATAAATAATAAATATATCGGGACAATCTTACACAAATCGACCTAGTCCTACGGTAAGCTCAGTAAGGCTTGTGTTGTAGGTACTAGACGAAGATATATATAATAGATAGATACATAATATACATATACATACTTAAATACATAGAAAACACCCATGACTCAGGAACAAATATCTGTGCTCATCACACAAATAAATGCCCCGACTGGGAATCGAGCCCAGGACCATCGGCTTCATAGGCAGGGTCACTACCCACTAGGCCAAACCGGTCGTCAAATTATTGCGCAATTGCACAACTAAATAGTCAAAATGATATATAACATATTTATATTTGTGTGCGTGTAAACCGATTCTTCGACGTTGGGGCCTATAACTATTATTTAACTGTTGTACTCGTAGTACCTAATGGTATCTATGTACTACAGTACGTTGTGGAAGTTCTGAAAACGTCTTGCAAACAAATCTTTCTATTATAAATAATAATGAGATCAAAGTTAAAGCAACTAATTATGTTTAAGTAACCAGAACACTTTCGTCAAAATGGTTCTCTTAAAGGCGTTGATTTAATAAAGTTGCCCGCCATTGTTGCCCCAACGAAATGTAACGAGTCAATTCTAGAATCTAAAAAGAACCGCCGTCTAAATGAATTAATATTCTGTCTCGCCGTAATTAGTTAGGTAATTGGATTATACACAATGTTGCCCTTTCTCGCTATTGCCACAGGTTTCATTTGAGAATTTGTGAACGCATTTGAGAATTTTTGATTATTTTGGTTGTCCCAACGAATTGTATAAAATGGTTGGTTCCCCAGTTCAAAATCGCTCAGCGAGCTATGGAGAGAGCTATGCTCGGAGTTTCTCTGAAGGATAGGATTCGTAACGAAAACATCCGACAGAGAACTAAAGTTATCGACATAGCTCAATGAATTAGCACGCTGAAATGGCAGTGAGCTGGCCATATGGCACAAAGTACCGACAACCGCTGGGGTAAACGCGTTCATGAGTGTGGGACGCCCTTCGACTAGGCGGGATGACGATTTGCGAAAGATTGCAAGCAGATGCTGGATGAGGAAAGCTGAAGACAGGGCGATATGGCGCTCTTTAGGGGAAAACTATATCCAGCAGTGGATTACTATATAGCCTGATGATTAGTATTTATTTATTTTATTTTATTTATCAAATAATGATGATGAACGAATTGTAATGAAGTGAAACCAGTCAATTCTGGAACTGAGAGAACAACCGCTTTAACTAATTAATAATCTGTCACGCCGTAATTATTCGCGTGATTGGATTATGCATCATTTTGCCTTTTATCATGATCGGCAAGGTTTGTCTTAACTTATTATTATAAATTTGTTTTATACCTCAAATATTAAAAGCTGATCTCATTTTTACGAAGGTCTATTTTGTAAACTTTCAATAATAACGAAAATCTACTCTAGTAACAGATGACACGAGTGTGAGACGTAGACAGATTACGAATTAGGACAGCCTATTTAATTTTATGCTGCATTTTTAATAGTACCTCCTCCTTACAGAAAACCACAGCCATAGTAGCACTGCTACCTTTCAGGTATGTAGTGTTGTGTTCCTGGTGGTGAGTAAGGTTCCCAGAGCTCCAACCCCCCTTAAAGGCCAGCAACGCACTTGTGACTCCCCTGGTGTTACAGGTGCCCATGGGCGACGGTAATTGCTTACCACCAGGCAATCCGTCTGCTCGTTTGCCTGCCCGTATGTCATAAAAAAACAAATATAATAGCCTTGGACCATCACTGAATTGTTACACGGCACATAGGAGTCCCATATATTCAACGCTGACTGGAATCCTGGATTCACGCCATTAAAATAGGCAAACAGGATCAGAAAGACTGAATTCAAGTGAGAAGACCGGTCGATATAGAAACGAAGTATAGAAGAGAAATTATGATACGCTCCCTGACATATTCTATGAAACAGAATTTTATGTTAAGTCAAGTAATTTTCATGTTCATGTTTGATAGTTGTTACCTAAATGTTTTTATTTGAAACTTACAAGAATTTGCCTAGTAATTAAGACGAATCCGCGTAGCATAATAAAACCCCCTTTTTTAAAGGGCTGACTAGATTGATGTAATGACATCGGTTTGTCGACCTTTTCTTTTAATTAAACTGCCAGACACTAAAAATATACTTTATAAATAAAGTTGATGTTGCCCCTCAGATCTATTCGGCATATTGATTTATGATGGGATAAAATCGTATGTAAAAGAAGGGAAAATGCTGATTCTAAGACCGTTTCCAGGAGCTTAGCCAGGAAAAGTTAAAAGGGAAAAGACAAATGTCTTACATAAATTCAGAGAAAAAATATTAACACATTTCATTCAGGGTCCCGGGCGCACGTTGGTCTTTTTTATAGAAGGTTCACATAATAAAGCAAATGGCGTCCAGAGCTTACTGTGCATTTGGTGAGCTGAGTGCCTGGGCAAACATTTATCTACTACTCCACGACTAAACACAGTGTGGGTATAAACAAACGTTCAGTTTTATTTTCTCGAAAAGGAGATTAAATAACCAAATTGCGTTGCGTCTGCAGGCTAGATACAAAAAGTCATACTTTAAACCGAGTTTTCATTTAAAAGGATATTCATAATAATTATAATTTACATTTTATTAATTGAATAATTTTTACACTTAGCTAAATAATATGTGTAATACTAGTACATACATTTCCGTAAAACAATCATGTACTGTATCTATACATAAAACAATACAATTGTGTCAAGCATCCTATTTCACGGTACGGAGAGCAGGCCTTATCGAATACGTCATCGGCAAAATTCGGGGCAACTTGAAAGTCGGTAAGGAAGTTAATCAACCGTCAATAATACGGGCGAGTCAGAAATAGGCTCGCTTACCCTACCCTCAGCATCTTGCTCATCACTTCTAGGGTAAATGCGCAGGTTATTTACAAGATTAGCTAAGTTTGTTTATAAAGTACTCAAACTGTAAGTTGTAAGGAGTAGATTAACGCGATATTCGTAAAAAGAGTTTCTGTCTGACTGTTTTTATAGTACTTTTGTCTAATACTTACATACACATTAGACCTAACGATTCTGACATACCAAGGTAAAAACTAAATCCAAACGTAAAAGAGAGAAATCAAAATCTCATAGCATTGACTTTATTTGATAGTGGACTTTATTTGATAGTCCTACTTTTATTCGATTTTATAGTTAACTACTAACATAAAATAAAGAAAAATGCTACCATATTGGAAATTATAAACCAAGCGTCTATAACCAACCGTACAAAGTCGACTACCACTACGAATACTTACCAAATGAAGTTATTTCTAGTTAGGTAGTTCCGACACAGCACGACAAAAAATGCGCGAACACTTTAGCATAATGAGAAATTAATCGCTTTGTCCATAATATTAACATAAAATCTGCATTTTGTTTCCAAAAGCGGAGAAAGCTTAGTTAAGAATAAGTGAATATGCAGTGAAGAAGAATTCACCTACTTCGCATAAAAAATGTATATTACTTACTCGTCTCATACGAAAAGAAAGACGCGCTCGGTCCGAACTGAAGCTATATTTGGGACAAGTTAAAATATGAACTAAAGAAGTCTTGATTTGCGATAAATAAGTACGAGATAGAAACCGACGCGACGATGGGAAACTAATGCTAACAAAGTCTAAATCTTGACATATTACGAATAAAAAACTGAACGCCAAGTAGTAATTGAATAATAATGATGCCAACCTATTTTACTAAAAATCTTTGATATACTACTATGATTAGATAATACACCATTTTTTTACAGCATCATCTTGATTCCTGATTCCCTTTTACGTTTCGTTTGTATTATAACTCAAATGAAGTTTTCCATAATCGGAACTCTAGCTGATTTCTTCTTTGTTTTTATCCATGAAAGCTAATGTTAATGACAAAGCACCCTTCTGCTGTGAAGCTACAGGTAGTTCCCTGACCTAAAATCCTTCATGCACCTATAATATAGCGGGGCGCACTTGACCCGAAACTGTTCCATTCAGTATCGCGTATTGACCTACTTTATACCGTCTTTGCGTATGGGGCAGTATCAGCCAAAGGATCATAATAATTACTGATTTTTATGGTATTGTATAAATCTGCTTTAATGCCATGAGACTATACTCTATTTCTCTCAAAAATGGAGGGAGCTCTTAATTCCTCGTTAGATTTTATTTACCCCTGGTGGTTCAGGGTATATCTTAAAAAAAAGTATAGATTTTGTAAGGCGGCCGCTAAAGACCGACTGTTACTGTCATGTATTTTCTGTATAGGGAATTAGTGATTAATTGTTTAAACAGTGTAGACCACTTGTTATGTTCCTTTGTTTAATTCGTTTTTAAGTTAATTATACGATATATAAGTTAGAGTTATGTGGGTCTTGGGCTTGTGGGTCGTCAGCAGTCAGTCTCTACCTATAGATAGTTTTAAATATTTAGATTTCAAAAAGATATTTTTAGTAACAAATGTCAGTTTATATTTTTATTTTTACTTGGCTGGCTATATCACGGATGGATAGCTATTTCCGTAAATAATTAAATTGTGTCATAAATATTACACATCTTTGCGGCGGATTTCCAGTTTTAAAATAAAATAATGTCCTCGTGTTGAACCCCGTGGGCGTGCAATTTCCATTTATGATAATTTAATCATTTTTTCGCGTTTACATGTACGAGTATGAAAATGCAACATACAGGTCTGCACTCAAAATATAGAACACATAGAAGAATAAAGAAATAAGTAGATACTTAAATAAATGGATTTTAATGAGTGGTAACGTCATGTCATTGTCACTAAACTCTAAAAATAATTAAATCGGTCATACAGATTGATTAAACGAATCGTTTTTTATTTGTTTAATAGTTACCGGCTTATAATTCAAGGTATGTGTGGTATACAACAAAAATAAAAACAAATAATAATAGGTTTAAGAAAATAACAAACTTGCGCATAGCCTAATTTAAGTTCTGTATGTATATGTGTATGTGCGTGAGGTTGCAAGTTAAGTCGATTCATGAATGTGTACGCGTTATGCTAAAAGCTCGGGAGGCTGAGATTAGTTCCTCAATATCCTCATACGTAAAAGTATTTAGCCACTATGTGAGTTTCACTTTGTACTCTCTTAATATCAATTCGTAAATCCCCATTAACCTATTTTTTTTAATGTAATTAGTATCACATATTAAGTAATCAAGTCACAAACAGGCACGTAATGAGAGAGCAGAAAAATTATTATAATAAAAACAGGTATTGTATTAGGCAACTACTTACCAAAGTAATTTAAGGTTGTAAAGAAAATGAAATTATGAAAATCCCCCTGCGAAGTAAGGTCGAGATGTTCACAGAATTTCAAGAGTTGTTAGGTACCTGGTTCTACTTTATTGTTACTTGGACTTGACCCCGGGTTATAAAGAGCACTCGGTAAGGTTTTGCTGAACCTGCATAAATGAAAAACCCGTAATTTGTACGTTAAGATTTAGTTCTAAGTTTTCTTGTGATATAAATACAAAGTTACCAATATTTAAATATTATAGTAAATAATTATTTATTCACTAAATATTTTACGATACTATTTTACAACTAACTCCGTTTGTAACCTAGTAGTAGTAACATGTCTAACAGCAGTTTTAATTATACTATTTTACAACTTTATTTGGCAATACTACAACAAAGCTACACATTAACATTTTTTAAAGAACTCATCTCTTCTCAACTGCAGGCTGCCAACAGACTCTTTTTTACTCAAATTTTATTTCATAAAAAAAAAAAATATTTTGACTGTACAATTTACGCATCCATGTAAGTTTAAGTAATAGTAGCAAGCGTGAAATTAAAGTAAAAATATGAAATTTAATTAAATTTACAAACAATTATAAACGGGACATCCGCAATAGACCCGTTCACCACGTCAATCAATGAACGGCTTCAATAAAGATCTCCAACACATGTTAATTAAATTGTATAAGACACGGTGATGAACTACGAAGGTAATGAAACAATTGGAAGGAAGAGAAATGGTTTTACATAAATTTTCTCAACAAATATATACATGGCTTAACTATTGTTAATATATCAATTGACAATAAAGAGAAGCCAACGATGCATCGATGAAACAATACGTACTGATATTGTTAAATATTACTAATGCTGTCAGAAGACGCCATATTATTAAATATGCTCTGCCATCTAGAAGTGCTCTTTCGTAAATGTTAAGTACCCTTAAGCCTGCTTTGTCAACTCCACCAGTTTTATGCCAATTAGTCGTTAGTAATTTAGCGAAACTCTTAAAATTTTATAAAATACTGGTCCAATTACAACTAAGTACCATTAAAAACCACTTAATCTCAAAATAATAATGTGCAGCTTGAATTATATGGTCTATGAATGAAAGGCAAATGTCAGAATGCTTTCAATCAATAGCTATTTCACTATTTAGTTTATTACCGTCATATGTTGTCGTACCGCCATATTGGCTTTGTTAGTTCACCACAGTCAGCAGTATCTATATGAAGACACGAAACGGTGAAAAACTATAATCTAATCTATAATAAGTAAGTAAGTATTTATAAGTATTTCGGGACAATCTCACACAAATTGACCTAGTCCTACAGTAAGCTCAGTAAGGCTCGTGTTGTAGGTATTAGACGACGATATATATAATAGATAGATACATATAAATACTTACATACATAGAATCTCATCACACAAATAACCCGGGAAATAAATAAATTGGACCCGGGTATGTCCTTAAACTAATTCCCACAATGAGAGGTAGGGCACAGCGATGACCATCACGCTTGAATCTGTGGCAGCCCAACTGGGGAAGTACCTCCTCCTTACAGAAGACCACAGCCATAATAGCACTGCTACCTTTCAGGTATGTAGTGTTGTGTTCCTGATGGTGAGTAAGGTTCCCAGAGCTCCAACTCCCCTTAAAGGCCGGCAACGCGCTTGTGACTGCCCTGGTGTTGTGGGTGCCCATGGGCGACAGTAATTGCTTACCACCAGGCAATCCGTCTGCTCGTTTGCCGCCTATGTCATAAAAAAAAAAATGCCCGGATTGGGATTCGAACCCAGGACCATCGGCTTCATAGGCAGGGTCACTACCCACGAGGCCAGACCGGTCGTCAAATCTATATAATATATCATTATCGGTCAAGACTGCAAATGCTAGCCAGGATCATAATATCCATAATGTAACATTTACTTTACACTCTTTACAGTAAATCAAGATAATTACTTTATTAATTCTTAACATTGAATCTACTCGAAAAAGTGTTTTATTTGGAAACAACATTAACATTTATATTTTACAGACTTGGCTAGTCCCTTTAATGATGTAAATAAAAATCTATTACGGCGTTTAATGAGCTCTCTACTAAACCACAACGAAGACAAAAGTAAAGCTCGATGTTGCCTGAGGGCTATCGTTAATGGATATTAAGTTGCAAATATTTTGTGCGGCTATCTCTCTCGTGTACTCAGTTTATATTACTTACCTATTGTGTAAATATGAATTCGAAGTGCTTATCATGGGGCTCAAACAATTTAAAGTGTAAGTAGTAGTACACTCGAGAGAAATGAAACCTTGTCTGTCTGTATTAAAAAAGAAGTAACAGCAAAATAATGTAACTTTTCTCAAACACACTAAATACAAATGCACTACAATGTTGACATTATGTTTCCTTAACAGGCGGAGGCAAGGTGGGGTTTTTTAATTTCCATTCCACATAAATTTATGACACATCATCATGGGGATTCGCCATAAAAGTTTCTTTTGTATTGCATGTTTGAGAAAAACACTATACATTCCTCGGCGTGAAATAGTGTCGTGTGCCTCCTAATACTCGTCTGCGTATATATACTAGCCAGAAGGAAATAATCTCAGCAAGTTACCAATATCTATTTGTATATTTTAGTTACTAGAACATTTCAATAAGCACTTAAGTATAAATAAATTTATACCTATCATTATTTGTAATATAATTAGTTAATAGTGTATTATTAATTTTTGTATTTTTGGTATTGATTATATTGACTACTCAAATAAATTATTTGATTAAATTTTTTATTATGGTATAAATTCATATATTTTTCATTTATGTGATTAAACTCAGTTTATTTATAAGAATATTATAAAGTACACCTAGTACCTTAAAATTCTCATGAATAATCAACTAGATTTACTTAAATTTATATGTTGTAATTAGCACACTTGAACAAATATTTGAAGGTGAAATTTCTATATTAACCCGTTTAACGACGTTCAATTTGTGAGCTTTTTTAGTTACCGTACACGTTTCATCCATTTACTGTCTTTTGTTTAATATTTTATTCAAAATGTTGGTGTTACCACAGGTTGCACAACATAACCGTCAGGGTTGGGTAAGTTCCTATGAGGCTAACTGTTCACCGCAGCCCTTTTCAAGAGATTATAAATGTTTACGTTAGAAATGTTGTCCTTGGACCCTTTCAGTTTTATTTATTATCCTCAGGGTTGAGGAAATACTTTAAATATAATCGCGTATTTACCTACACTCTTGTACCTTTAAAAGTACTTTTATGTTTGATTTTGTAAATTATGACAGTACTTACCAATTCATATATTTCTTCTAACAGTAGAATATGTCTGAAACAATAAAAAGAGTGTTTATTAGTGCAAAAATATATGTGAAAAAACTTGATCTAGAGATATTTTAAACCTTATACAAAGTGCCAAGTTATACAAAGCTGCTGTTCTAACATATTTAATCGATCTGTTGTTCGAATTTAAGTCCAAAAGTTACGTAACTTATACTTAAGACATAGTCGTTATACGGAATATTACGCAAATCTCTTTTTAGGGAGCTCTAATAGCGCAAGTAGACCGCCGTGACGCATTGTGCCATATCTATATTAATAATTCTGTCGAAGGGTACGCTAGCCCGAAATATATCAAACTCAAATGAATAAGCGTCCAATATAAGGAGTTTTGAATCGCGGACATATATCGGCAAAAATCGTATTGTCACGTTTTTTGCGTTTAAAAGTGTTAATTTAATGTCAAATTCTGTCTTACTGTATTCTGCCATATTACATTTGTTGGTTGACAATGACGGGTACGCGGGGTGCGTTCGGTAACTATGTCTAAGTCTGTGTCGATTACAATAAATGTTTTTAGTATTTGTCTTATCACAGGCCATAGATAATATTCAAAATGAGGTCTAAGTGTTATGATATCTACATCTTGCCAATAATTTTCCGATAAAACGTAATCTAAGAACAATTACTTTACCAACTTTTCAAAATTTATACGTTTAATCAAGAGCTCATCCTAAAGGCGTTTCAGTTCAAGTTACTCTCCAATCCAGTTTATGTAGGTCTCTTAGGGACATGCAAACTTAATGACTTCCGGGGTTTCTTTATTCTGGTAATTTGAGGTAAATGTGTCTACTGTATTTTCTGATTTATGACCGGGGCTATAACGATGCGACCACCTGAGCTGACGACTTTTATTAGCCGGTAAAAATATTTTCAGCTTTATGAAATTTCAAAATCAACTCTGTGGTTAGCTTCGTTAATATTTATTAATTTCTGCGAGTGATATCAAATTAACTGATACTCACTATGGAAGCGTAATAAGATGTCAAGTTAATAAGATTTTTATACATATAAGTTACTAGAGATACTAGGTGCAAGGAAATATTGAAATGAAATTATCAACTGACTTAAGTTCATAACGTATTTTATTTCTTTGTGCAGTTGACTTGTAAGTTGTTAGAGTTGAAATTATCGTCGACAGTTCATCTTAATTGACCCTAACTATTCATATAATAATCTGATAGATATACCTAATAAATGAATTTATAATATGATTCCTTAAACTCAATTATGCTGCTACCAAAATGCTAACAGGTTGTTTCTATCTAAAATACGCGTTGTCCTAGGCATTTAATAAATTTACCCATTACAACTTTTACAGTACCTAATGACACTTAAACATTCAGATCTCGCACTGTCAGACGACTGATAATTTGTTTACTTCTACAAGTTTTAATCATTGAACTTCTGAACTAGAATTGCTTCGAGTCTGAAGTAATTTTCGTTTGATATTGACTTGTACGTTTGCAGTTTCAAATGAAAATCGTATTGAAAACCGAGGAATTGTCGTTCTTGCGTATTATTTATTAGCCTTAAAACATAGATATATATACTTCTTTATTATTTCTGAGGTCACGTAAGTAGACCTGAGCCCTATTTTTAGTGCGGCAATATTTGTATCTATAAAAGTTTCGCAAGACTTACTTAAATCCGGCTACGTAAACAACATATGCCTCTTTAATTATGATGTGTATAGGCAAGAAGGGGGGGCTATTCTCAGATTAACCTTGCGGCAGGGTGGCAGAAGCGCAGTACCATCTCAGCTCCCCATGTCATATCTACCGCCCTGCTAGGTTGCCGCATGTGCCGATTGTGGCAATTCCAGTCAGTTTGTTCGTCTTCTTTGCAACCACTCCTTTATCCAGTTCTTTTCGGTAGCACAGGTAGAGCCAAGACTATAACAATCATTTAGTGTTTCGACTGGAGCCCTTGTCATTGACGTGTGTTCAGCAGGATGCTCACTCTGCACGGCAGACTTCTGTGTAAAGAACACCTGAAATGTCTCCGTCCGCCGTATGATCAGGAGGTATTGCCCCTGCGGCAGGTATTTTGTAGCCGGCTCAACACACATTTCATGCGATATGTGAGCGTTGCAAGTGGACGCCGCGAATGCACAGATGCAGTGCATAGTGACTAAATACAGGTACAATCCTTCTTAATCTTACTGCGCGGCTCATCCAATTTGAGTAAGGATGACCTGTAATATTGGTTTATTTAAATATGAGTAAAATTATACAAGTCATTCCGTGAATTATTTGTTAATGATACACAGTTATTTGACAATGTAAAATACATTTTTTTTCTGTAACTATAAGATAACTGTAGCAATTTTTCTTTTTTGGATAAGTACACAGACCCAAGAAAATTGATGGTGTTAACAAATCCAATTCTTTTCAATAAATTAGGTGTCAATGGCGTGGCATAAGCACATGAAACTCGATTACCACAAAGCGTTTTTAATTAAATTAGTTTATGGAAAATTGGCTTACGCAAAAAAAACATACTTTTACTTGGCGCTTTAGAATTTTTAAATCGCATTTTTACTCAAATCTGGATTTTAACACATTAATATTCATAGGACCAATGTTCTGTAATCCATTATAAACCGGTGTCCCGTTTATTTTGTAATTAAAAACTGAAGAGTCTTAAGTTTCGATTATAATGAGATAAAATTCAATTATACCGTTAAAATAATTGAGTATTTTTAAAGTAATTAATAATATTTGTATGAAAATCTTATTTCAGCACCTAAAAGTCAGTTTAAAAGTCAAGTACCTATATTAATAATTTACGCTAGCAAAATTATTGAACGTACTTACATTTTGTTATTTATTTAAAACGTTATTCAATTTTAGAAAATCTGCGGCTATCTCCACTAACACAGCTTCAAGTGTACAAAGTGGTTTCGACCCCAATATTGTCCCAACCTTTATTGACATGTCTTACCTTCGTTACGTTAGCTGTACAGACTGAACCGTTTAAACGGGACATCTAAGACGTGCTCGGTCGCGTGTAAATGATTGAAACGATACAAAATTATATCTCGTTTAGACCAAATTCGTACAAGAATTTCCGAAATCCCCTTAATTCTTGGTGAAATGACAACTTTTGTTACATGTTACATGACCTGGTACCTATATATAAAGAAGGAATTGTCTATATGCAATTATTTACTGTATGATCTTCCTTTTCCCATATTTAAGTAAGCTTGGATAATTGCGTCCATCATTTACAATGTGTAATAATTATGTAGTAGCATATTCATTCATACATATTTTTATGTTATATTTGTGTATTTTACATGTAGTTTATTATTTCGCTTCTTCATTTTGATTATCAATATTCTCTTACTTTTTTCCCTTTGCATTGGATTGCTTGTTCTGTTTAGCCCACTGGTTGACTGGTAGAGAATGCCATTAAATATTAAGCTCGCTATTTGTGACCGTCCATGGCTAAAGGTCCCTTATGGCAGGTATTGAGTTAAGCACAGATCCTAAATCTACATTAAATAAGCTATCTTACACAAAAAAATCTTGACTCTAAGTCCCATACTTTTTTTTATAAAAAATATTAAATTTACAAATGCTAAAACTGCACTTTTGAGAAATCGTCAAAAGAAGTTTGAAACTAGTTTTAAGTGTGTTTCCATTGGAAGTTACATAGATTATGATTGATTTCGTATCTAAAGGGTTTTTTCTTTGGAACCCAGTCATGTTTTTTTTTAATGTGACTTCCAGATCATGAAAATACAGCCTTTGAATATAGCAACACGCTCATATGGACGAAACTATTAAAAATATTTTTTTCGGCTTTTCCTTTAATATGTTGTAATCAGAATCATTGTATATAGTAGAACATCTTTGAGCTTACATTTTAGGATAGAAACAAAAATCACATAGGCTACGAAATTTTTTTTTTATTAAAATGTTATTATTGTTATCAGTTACATCTTTCCTAGAACAATAACAAATTTGGTATAGTATGTTCTAAATTATATTTTAATCAGTCCACAGCAGTATCACAAAAATCTTATTATTATTCTGCAGGTCACGCTTTTTTATTTATACACGATTAAAGTTACGTAAAAATCACAATTTCACTCCCATACATTTGAGAAAAGGGCCCTTATGACCAATCACAGACAAAACATATTGATAATTACAATACGGCACAATATTAACATAATTTATTTGATAATCTTGTATCAAAACAGCAATCCGAAGAAAAAATGTTATTATATATTTTCTAAAAATATTGATTAGTAATGAGTAATTTTCATTTAAAGTTAACGTTAAATAATTCACATACGAGTAGTACCTACCTAGTAATCCCGGAAGCCGAAAGAGAACACAATATCTGTGCTGTTAAGGGTCCGTCACCACTAAGGAGCCATTCATTAATCAAGTAAGGACATTTTAGGTGATTTTTGATCCCCCTCTCCTTCCCGGGCAGGGGTGTGTATTTGGAGGGGGGGGTGAAAAATCACGATCAGACCCCTCACACGCCATCTTTGGCTCTGTATGGATAATCGTCGAAAAAAAGTTACTTTGCAGGCCTAGGCCTTTATATGAAATTCCATTTCCGTCCCCTTCAGTATATTTCATAGCATGTTTGAGAAAACACCATTTCGTATTCGGTTTCTGTGTACACCACACCACAGTAGCTACATGTAGGTAGGTTTTTTACGTTTTGTAGGTAATACATCTAGTGCACAAGCCGTCGAGAGATGTTTTGAAGTCAGTCGAAAAATATAGTACCTACCTACACGTAAAGTAAAATTTAAAATGACCGTAGGTACAGTCAGCAGCAGAAGTAGATACGCGTTTGAGGTGTTCAAAATGAGGTCAACAGATCTCTATTGTCACGTGAATAATAGCGCGTGTAGGTCATTTTGAAACTGACTGTACCTAAAGCCGTTTTTGTTATTATTCGTATGTATATAACTTAAACTTGTTTATAATATCAGATATGAGTCCCATAGATTTGCACGCATTTTTAGGCTGCAGTGACTGCTTAGGTACTATCAGGACGGCCGTATCCTTGTTTGCCACTGACATAGTATACAAAATAAGCAAAAATTGTAAAAAATACTTGTAAACAATTTTAATTATTTTATCTGTTGAGCTTTGTCATTTTTGTTTGCAATTTCCCATAAGGGACCTTTTCTACTAAACTTTGAACTCAATTTTAATAAAGAAAGAATTAACGTACACAGCTGACACCAAGGTAAAAACATACCCCTATTTGTATATTTTACTATTTTGCATAGAACTAAAAAATGTTAATTTTGACGGGTTTTACAAAAACGCCAATATCTCCGTAACTAGAAACTGCCATAAGGGACCTTTTCTTATGGACGGTCACATTTGTATTTTTTTTTATATTTTGTACAATAAAGTTTAGATAAATAAATAAGGCATTAACGATTTGAGATACGTAAACTCGATCTGTAGACTCATAACTTTTAATTTCTTTGCTTAATTTACATTTAAAAGGAATTATTATTTTTCTGTCTATGTCTGATAAGATATATCTTCACTAGTAATATCTGATGGGTACACAACATACTTTTTCCTCATTCCTAATAACCCTGATTTTTGTCTTTTCGAAGTTGGGGGAACTTCTCTCCTTAACTTTCCCGTCACGTATCATTTACGCGTTTCTTAATCGAATGCCAGATTAGTGTTAGAAATACTTTCATTGATTGGGTACACAAACAATATTAAATATATATATCTGTGGATCGCAAAATAACGAAAATTTGTTACATAAGATTTAACAGTAATAAGTTTGCTTTGCGACGACTTACGAGTGTTCCGCTGGCGAAAGAACTTGATCAGTCAGTCAGTTTCTTCTGTAGATTTATCTTTTATTTACAACGTAAGCCCTTTAATGGGCATAAAATCGGATCAAAAATTACACAAAGCTGGACTCAATTACTTTGAAATAAAGGTCAAATAATAATGGGAAATATATTCCCTAAGCCTTATAAAGGCTTAACGCGCAGTTAGAGTGACAGAGACAATCGTTAGAGATTTGATGTTCGCGGTAGGCACTCTGGCCACGACATTACGCGGCTTGCGGCGGCGGCACCGCTGGCGACCAAAATTAATGTACAGAGTCTATGAAGCATGCCGCTGACAAAATCGCGCGCGAATTCGCGCTGCGACGCACGGGCAAAACTAGTACGGGCAAGTTAAGGGATGCCACGAGTCAAAGTGGGGTAAACAAAACGTTTTGGAAGTTTGTCGCGTGAAATAGATACCAATATAGTTATTTAATACTACGACGGTGGCAAACAAGCATACGTTCCACCTGAAGGTAAAGCAGTCATCATAGCCTATAACGCTCATACGCGTGTTGGCTACCTTTTAACTCTTTTAAGTCTCTGAGGTATATAACGACCTTACTAACCACAACTCAATAGGCAAGCACACAATGCTACTAGTAGTTTTGTTGTATCAGCAGAAAAAATACGCAAAATGTGTTAATTCATTGTGAAAGTTACAAATACCTAGGTCACAAAATGAGAAAGTACTTCTCTAGTTCTAGCTGTTATACCTATACTAGAATGTACTGCCTTTTATCCTCCAGCCAAATACGGATCAATAAAAATTTCAAGTGGAATGGAATGGCATGGCTGAATGTTTATAGGTGTCTGAATATTATGGTTTCAATGTTAAAATATTAATTAACTTCACAATTTAATACAGCATTTATTTATTTTAAAAGAAACCTAAGCAATTAAAGCATGTACTGTTTAAACAAAATATCGTTATTTAAAGATCGTCAATGGATAATACAAAAAAATTCCATTAATTTGGGTCTTTGAAATAGACATTAGAACTGATCCTTAAAAATTCCTCGTCCAATATTTACAAAATAATCTCTAAGGTATTTTTTTTAAATATTCCTTGATATCAGACTGTTTGAGATTTTTATAGCTTCAAGGGGAGTAATCGGGTTATAAAAGCGCTATACATTCATTGATTTTACCGCCGCCTAGAGCATAAACAACACAGGAGGCTCTTTAACACTGTAATGAAATGATTTGACTTTTATGTGACGGGAGTTTCTTTATAACCAACTCGATAATTAAGTACCTATAAAACATTTGACCAATGCGCGGTGACTTCGGTCAAGGAACGGTCGTGCACCCCTGAACTTACAATATAGATATATCCTTACGTACAATTCAGTCTAGTTTCTACAATATAAATGTATCTAAAGGTCACCAGACTCATCCTACCAGAGATCTGACGGGCAATAAAGTTTTCTTAATTAATGTTTTAGGATTTTACTAAAAAACAGCTTTGCGTTTATTAAGAAAGGCCAAATTAAAATGTAAACACCAGCGCTCGTAGCTTCATACATAATCAGTGGCGAAAGTATGTGTGTACTCTGTCTACTTACTGCTTCTAAACCTTAAAAATTCTGGATCCATAACAGTATATTTTAAAAAAATAGATCAAATGTTTAAGCGTATATGGCAGCAGGTAATATGAATCTTTTAATAGTAACAGAAACTTTTTTATTCATCTTGACATATTGCTGTGTGCGTGACTTCAACTCTGATTGCACTACATAAAGCCTCTTGAAATCTACGAACCTCACCATCAAAATGTAATGCAGCAAAATCGTATTCGAAAACGTATTTCCGGCAAAACCTGCACTAAAGCTAATTTGATGCCCAGGCTTGAATAGGTAATAGGACTCTGTCCTAGAATGGAACATTCAATAAGCGTTGCGGGACATCAGAGGTAAGTGGATCAGCTACTACGGATTTAGAAAAAAGATGTACAGGGTCCAATTTTCTCACAATATTTAATATGTACTTTTCCGGTTCTCGAGTAAACAGAATAGTTTATTTACGTAGGGAATAAGAAGAAATATATTTTGAAGTTTTAACCTTCTTCCTGTGCCCTTTCTATTAAAACAGCTGCTTCGCGATATTAGAACAAACAATATCGATCTCTTACGCCATTTCTATTAAAAAACTAAAAAATATACCTTACTAATATCATACTTATTTTAGAATTACCAGCAATTATTGTTTAGAAGTAATGTTTTTAGTTTAAGGAAGTATTCACTTTTTAACTCTTTCGGTATGTATAGAGTTCGCTAATCGCTTCGCTTACCGCCCATAAGCGACTACATATAAAGAACTCGTCTATTTAGCGAGCTCCTGGCAATCAATGTGTCAGTAATGTCTCTTGTCTGTTATCGATTTTCTTAGAACTAGCCTCGTCGACCGAAAACCATGTATGGTTGCTGAATAAATATTCCGCTAACTTTTGAAAACCTCCAAGCAACGACGAACGGAGTGGACAGTAAATCTATTTTGCGGATTGGCTGAGCGAGCCGGTACCTTGCGGCGTAAATATTTCCTTCGGTTAGCTTTACAGTTTAAACCAGTTGAAAGGGCTATTTAGTAAATATGTGCGTTTTAAGAAGATGTTGTTGTTGTTGCTAAAGAATGTATGACGCAGCCATTAGGTTGGAAGCTATTCCAGCTATGTAACTACCTAATCGCTGAATCTGAGGTTCTAAACATTGACATAAGTATTATTACTTAATGACTTGATAACGTAAGATTACAACATGATTAAATTTATTTTTTCCCACAAGGTGGACCGAGGACCTAGTTAGAGTCGCGATATACCGCTGGATGTAGAAGGCGCAGGATCGGTCTTCTTGGGTCGTTCTGGGGGAGGCCTATGTCCAGCATGATGATGATGAAATCATTTAAAAGAAGGGATAACAAACTTAACTTATAAGTTAGTTAGTCTATATAGTATAACTATAAAATAAAAAGGTAAAAATCCTCGCTAAGTCCTGCCTAGTATAGTGCCTGCATACTTGCGGCGTTCTCTTTCTACACTTCGCTTGAACAAGACCCCCAAGTGTGTACTGTAAGCACCTCAAACTCGTATTCTTTCGATGGGAAAGCATATTTACGGTGCTTGAGTATCTGGGCTTGGTCTGCGGCACTTCAACGACCCTTCAACTTGGGACAGAGCCAGCGTATCGACGCAGGTCGCGTCTCACGCTAAACGGCGACCCAGGCTCCATGGCACAAGAGTGCAGCCGTCAGACCTCTGTTAGTTCATCTATGTTCGATGTCTTTATAGTTAGGTACTTCATAGGTGAAAATTACATAACAGATCACTTAAAAATTTGTTCTTATTTCCAAAATCACTTGTTATTCTTACTCATAAATGCAGTAAACATGCGGGCACATCTTGCCGAGTAGGAATAAATAAAACATTCCTAGAATACGAACAACACCAGAATTCATGACGATTCGCGAAAACG
The DNA here is from genome assembly GCA_022674325.2 of Grapholita molesta. Taxonomy (NCBI): domain Eukaryota; kingdom Metazoa; phylum Arthropoda; class Insecta; order Lepidoptera; family Tortricidae; genus Grapholita; species Grapholita molesta. Next base: position 8,787,282 of record CP053135.2, on the reverse strand, counting down.
TCTTGAATTGAAATTGAAATGTGCACATCTCACAACCCTTATTGCAAGTCGGTGAGCAGTTACGTCAGTTTCGTTAGTCCGCTGTGGCTTCGTCTATAAATAAATGTGAATGTTTTATTTTTGGTTGTTCTTTTGAAAAAATATTTGGGAAGTGATAAAGATCTCAAACGAAGTTTTGAAATGAAACTAATGTTTCATGATGATATAATGAATGATAATTTTGTAATAGTATTTTTTTAATAAAACTGCCTGAACAATTGAACTAACGGATAGAAACGAAACTAGAAGCAGACGTTAATGACGACGCTCAAAATGAGTATACCCAAAATTTAAAAAAAAAAACGTGGCGTTACGTATTAAACATTATAATACTTTTTGATTATCTGACTAACACGAACTTAGTAACATTTGGTTTTTCTCGCCCAATTAATCTAAATATGGTTAAAATAATTATTTATTTAAACTTTGCACAAGAGAAAACTTATTGTACAAAGGGTGAAGTTAATGCCATTAGGCAAATATAAAGAGTAACAAAATATAAATATTATATGTACTGTTTTAAATAGATTTGCTTAAATAGTTTTTGTACACTATTGTGTAGGTACACAATTATTCCACACTTTTATACATATCATTATCATGCAGAATACAATATAATTATTTAAAAATAAATAAGGCAGGTCTTTTCAATTTGCCTTTTGACTAAAATCCCCCATATAACAAGAATAATAAACTCAATATGATTACCATTTTATTAGGCAATCTTCCGTTTTTTTTTTAACCAATAGCCCAGTACTAGTACTGGGCTATTGGTTAAATCCTTTCCACCCAATAGCCTAGTACATTTTAGATTTCATTAAAACACAATAATCCTTATACCATGGCGGGTATATGCGCGTCCTATGAAACGGACAGAGGTAACATCCGCTTAGTGTACCCCTTGCATAACATTAAATTTTCTTAAGGTCCTATACACGATAGCTCGATCCGGCTCCGCATACGCCTCCCAAATGTCCGGAAGACCATTGTTCCGTGTAGGTCAATACCATTGTTATCGAAATAAGATAAATTCTTTATTTTCTCAAAAAATCTTTGGCATCTTTTCAAAAGGTCTACGCCACTCTTAAGTACTGAAGAATGCGAAAAATCTCAGAAAAGGTCAATTGTAAACTCTGCCTAAGTCCCCCGGGCAAGGTTTCACCAAAGGCTGCTTTCAGTGATAAAATAATATATTTCGTTTTACAAAGACCTGTGGTCGGGTGCGGACGAGGTTACTCTGTCAATGACAATTGTTAAATTTATTTAAAAGAGGAAGTTTGTGTAACAATACTTTAAATATGAAAATAATCTTAATTATTAACAGGTATTTAGTAATAATGCACTGGTGGCCTAGCGGTAAGAGCATGTGACTTGCAACCCGGAGGTCGCAGGCTCGAACCCCGGCTCATTGGTATGAGTTTTTCTGATGTTATGTACGAAATATCATTTGTATTTTACCAAGTCGCTGTACGCTAAAGGAAAACTTCGCAAGGAAACCGGACTAACCCCAATAAGGCCTAGATTGCCCTCTGGGTTGGAATGTCAGATGAAACGATGAAAGTCGCTTTCGTAAAATGAGTGCCTACGTCAATTCCTGGGATTAGTTGCCAAGCGGACCCCAAGCTCCCATGAACTGATGATTTTAGTCTTACTTCAATACTGGAAGCGAGAGTAACTAAATGATAAATACTTTCGACACGAAGGGAAGTAATACTATACTGGGTGCGGATTGTAATAGGAGCAAAAATTTTAGGAATCCCTTCTAGACCACGAACGTAACAACATTTGTTCTACAACTTTAAATAATTGGGTAATTTATTACTTGTGATCTTTTCGAACAATCTAAATAATATTATTTCAATGAACAGCATCCAATAGTCTAGTTGACGTTTACTGTCAGCCTCCAAACTTCATAGTTTTCGCAATACATTGCTTGCTTGGAAAATCTTTTTTTATTAATATTTATTAAACTATTAGTTATTTTCAAAAGTCGTAGAATAAATGTTGCTACGTTTGTGCTGTCGAAATGATGCCTAAAGTTAATGCTCCTATTACAGGCCACACCCGGTATGTCATTAACCTATTGCTTTTCAGTGAAGGAAAACATTATGAAAAATCGGGACTTAATCCCTAGTAACTACTCCTATGGGTATGAGTCTTGCCGAGCGGACTACACGGAACGGGTGAAAGTTTTATAGTTTTTTTTTTTATGACATAGGCGGCAAACGAGCAGACGGATTGCCTGGTGGTAAGCAATTACCGTCGCCCATAAGCACCCGCAACACCAGATGAATCACAAGCGCGTTGCCGGCCTTTAAGGGGGGTTGGAGCTCTGGGAACCTTACTCACCATCAGGAACACAGCACTACATACCTGAAAGGTAGCAGTGCTATTATGGCTGTGGTCTTCTGTAAGGAGGAGGTACTTCCCCATTTGGGCTGCCCCAGATTCAAGCGTGATGGTCATCGCTGTGCCCTACCTCTCATTGTTGGACGTAGTTTAAGGACATACCCGGGTCCAAAGTTTAAGTGTTATCAGTCTTAAAAGTAACGGAGTATTTTTATTAATGAGTTACCTCCGGTGTCTAATATATCACCCCATTTTATATGCTAATGTCGGCTATAATAGATAAGAAAAGTACTCTGACTTCCTTGCTATTTTCCGACGCACCAACACTGATATCGGCAGACAGATTATTATTTATTACTAGAAATCCAATTTAGTAAAACAGAATGTTCGAGAGATGAAGCCAAAAATGTACTACTCATGTTTTCATCTCCTTCGCGATTGCAGTGATCGAACAAAAGAGCTATACCACAATATATGAAACCTTATCGGTATGGGAATATAGGCAGAAAGGGGGGATACATTTACCCGTTCACTAGGTACTTCTTCTCATGGATTAGTCTAAGTCTTATAGATACCACATGTAAAATATCACATATTTATAATGAAGTCAGGTTTGGCATGTGAAGCCGATGGTTCTGGGTTCAAATGTCAGTAAGGGTAATGAGCATAGATATTTGTTCCTGAGTCACCACAGCATAAGCCTTCTTTAGCTAACCGTGGTACTGAGGCAATTCGTGAAGACAGTCCTGTAATATTTATTTATTTATATACATATTATTATTTGAAAAAACAAAATTTTAAATAATGCATTGTTATTGTACAGGTACTGTAAAACGGGGTGAATAGGGACATAAGTGTTATTCAAACTTCGATTATTTTTACATTTTATGTAAATTTAATTTTATTAATAACTATTACGGTCGACGCTCGTTTGTAATTTAGTTTATTTTATGATTGAAGTGGTGCCATTTTATAACTTTAAACATAAACAGAAAATAGCAGGGCCTAGTATAGTAAGGTGTAGTAGGGCATAGTAAGGTGGGATTTCATACAATGGTCATTTAGGGAAACTGCCGGATTGACACTTTTGGATTATGAATATTACTAGCTCTATGTACCTATAATAAAAATATTATTATTATTATTTAGGTAGCAGTAGCCTATAAAAACCTCTTCACCCCTCTGTCATCCCTATTCTCCCCATTCATTCCCTTAACCCAACTGCTCTTGTAATCCCTAATGACCCCATTTTACGGTAATATCTGAATTTATCAAAAACAGGTAGGTTCAAAATTCATTCGATTTCGAAAAAGATATTACTTTATTTTCAATAAGTCTTTGCAAATGCGAAGTCGAATGGAAAAGTCAAAGAAACACGTAACTTGAGTGAACCATCCAGACGTCATCATCGCGTCGCGTAACTCGACAACTTTCCTCACGTACCGTTTTTACACGCTTGGAACAGAAATAGACCCTACGTCAAATACATTTTGGATGTTTTTTCATTGGCTTCCTTTAGCTGTCCCAATAGACATTTTTTCCGCGTGACATCTTGTATAAAAGATATTCGTAGTTCTTAGCGGCATTAGCATTATCGAAGCAACAAGTTTAACAGAATTCAATCAGTTGAATAATTCTTACATTATTGTCTTACGATCAACAAAAGTGTTCAATAAATATATTCACTGTCAGAGACATAAGGCACGGCGCACTTAAACACAAAACTGTATGTTACTATATCGGCACTAAGGTTGCGATAAAACTATCAGTTTTATTTTTTACTTTTCCATAGCTGTGGCTATACCTGACTGTACTGTAAGGAACGATTAAAAACTTCGTGTAGGTTTTATACTGGAAACAATTCCTTAGAATCATAAAGAATCTTTCTAAACCTATCGTAGCGTCCCACTGCTGGGCCTTACCAAAGACTCCTGGTAATTTCATGTCTCTTGTTGTGTTCTCTTTGATAAAGCGTCTAAGTCAGTCCGCTACCTCGCCTCCTGTGGGATCTACACAGTTAACACAGTACATGTCCACCCGGATACACGTGTAAGACGCGGCCGTCAGAGGCGCTACCGTAAAAAATTATATTGGATAATTTCGGGCATTGTCTCTCATGACGCTTTATACGATCTTCGATATATGCCAGGCCAGCTCCGTCCTCCTCATCTAGAATGATGCACGTACCTATACTAATATCGCAAATTGGTTCCATGAAGTTTTTCCCAATTAAAATTAGGGTTATTCCACAATTTCACCGCAAAGTTGAGCTTAATAAAAACATCGTGGAATTGTTTCAAATGCTAGAAAAACCGAGGATTTGATTACTTTTGAAGTACAGTTCGAAATACGAGTAGGTACGATTGAAATAGGTATTTAAACCCGATATTGAATTTTGATTGCGTGCTCGTAGTACTCGTCTGTTCTAGAATAAGATGTTTTTAAGCATTCGCTTTGTTTCGGAATGTAGAATTTTTCACGTCCAAATGGAGGCTTTATCGATCGACTTGAATTATTCCCAGTGCCAATCTATCTGCGTTTTGTTCATCTGTTCTCAATATAAAAACGCAGATGTATTAAATACAATTTTGTCAAACAAATGTATTGATGTATTCTGGATTTCCGATGTCTTGGTATTCCGTAACTTTAATGATGACTGTAATACAATTCTCAGTAACTACTAAATGATAGATGTCGATGTCACCGCTATTTCGATCTTATTATATTTCTTCAGGTGGTATTCCATGCAGAAGCGTTAAATACATACCTACCTACAAAACATTTATTACGTACCTTTAATATGTTAAGCATGTGTAACGTTAACTGTTTGAAATTTTCTGAACAGGTTATTGGATCAATTAATGTGTTCAGTTATAATACCAACATTCAAACTATATAATACCACAAGGGTTACAACTATTATTATAGTAATTGTGGGTAATGCAAACTATTTCATTACGGACATATTGAAATACCAACAACGGGGTTATAATTTATAGGTTCTAAACTAATAGAAAGCATTTTGGTTAATACTGCAAAGTATCTATGCCTGTAAAATTTAATGTGTAATATTTAGATATTATTAATTATCTACGTAGATAAATACTGACATTGAGTATGTCAGACTATATATAATTATGTTATCTTCTCAAATCTATCGAACTTCAAACTTAAACCCTTTGTTACATTGTAGTCGTATAAATATTTTCCCTCTTTTGTTTCCTATTTCATTTTACACTTTTCAGAACAAGGGAGGTCTCCCTTTTTTTTTCTAAGCATCTTCCGTCATGTAAATATGTAAGTTATAAAGACTATAAAATAAGACTAACTCAGACACGAAAGAAAATTGGCAACCTCATAAAAAATCCCTTTCCATTTAATCCCACAAGAGTCGTTCAGTAAAAACACCCACAAAGTGGCACATCTCGTTGTTAATTGTTATAAACGTGTACATTTAGAGGCGTAATTAGAGGTAGGGTAGTAATCGTCTATGGGCGTCGAGGACCGGTCCCTGTGGACGAACGTGGCCGTACATTCCCATTGACTGTCAAAGACGGGGCAAGTTCTGTAGCTAATGTAATGTGACCTCAAAACCCGTAATACATTGCCGCCATTGTGGAAAGTTCTTATAATAAAACGCCAACCCGCTTCAACCATGCGTCTGCAATAATACATTGGGCAGTAAATGGCATAAGGAATTGCGATACGTGCAAATACATTAGGCTCGATTGCCACAAATAGAAAGAAAATAATAATATTGGAGTGCAATTTAGCATTATTTTTTGTAATGTCGTTGTATTTATTTGTCATACCTACAAGGTCCATGGAAGCTCATTATTAATATTTGACTATGCTCTAATAAATATTTTGTTTTTGCTGTCTAGGAAACAATTCTCCTTTTGCATTTTATTTCCGCCTTGTTAGGTAAGTAGCATTGATAAACATTTGGCAACACCAAAAAGTTCTATTTGTTTTATTGCCAATTTTAAGTTGGTTATTTTACCATTTCTTTCACACAAAGACTGGATGATGAAAGCTCGGAAAGGAGGAAAGAGAGCGCTAAAAAAGTGGGGGAGGCCTACGCAATGGAGGCGGTTATTGTTTGACGGCGTAATAACTGTTAAAATTGTTTTTCTTAATGTACCTAACATTGTGTAAGAGTAGTAGAATATTTTATTTTATTAACAAACAATAAGTTAAATCATTCGTTTAGTTATTATTGGACCAATCATTTGAAACGATACTCAATTAAGTAAATAACTAGTAAAAGTAAAATGTTTATTTGTCCACAAATCTCGGCGATCAAAGATCCTAATTGCTATTGGATTTCGATTGTAACGTTTAAGGCGGAATAAGTTCAGAAGAGTTTGGAAGAAGGTTAAATAGGTCTTGAATATTCGATTCAAAAATTTGAAATATAAAACGAAATAGCAAATTTTCTGGAGATTATTAAATGTACCGACATTTAGATATATATTAAACATGCCAAATAAAGCTTGCAAATTGCAGTTAGTGGTTCTCTGAAAACGTCTTGACATGAATATTGGAGGTAATTTGATGTAACCGCAGTCATGATTGGCAGATTGGGTCTCCGAAAACGAGTTCAACGAAAGTCGTGTGCGTTTTCGTAGCGTATCCAAGAAAATGATTGCTACATTTGTTTGAAAATAAAAGGAAATGTGGTCACCGTTCTTTTACAAGAACGGAGAACTATTTACTGATGACGGTTACCCATATTTAGTACAAATGATGGCCGAACTTTACAGAGGACACCCCAACATATCTTATGGCATATACCGCCCGTAACACAAGAGTTTTTCGACCACAAACATGTTGAGTTGATGGTCTATCCTCTGTGTAATCCTAATCTGAGCCCAGTCATCTTACATTTAACTTGAAATGACCGCTTTAAAATAGTTCATTGCAGGATCCTTTGAAAAAAATATTCAGTGATCCCTTCGTAACTCTTTATTAACCAAATGGTACTTTTTTAGACAACCTCTAGAATAAGTATTTTGAGACATAACCTACATAAAGTAACGGAACCCGAAATAAATTTAGGCCTTCGACTTGTGTCACGAGCACACGTTGTGACGAGCACACTATTTTCCTGGATCCTGCATGCGTAGTTTCGAAATTTAAATATCAATAGATAAAAAGATAAAAAAAAAAGATAAAAGATGTTTATTTTTCAATTTAGGCACATTACATGCACTTATGAACGTCAAAAAAAAATCTACACCGGTTCAAACCCTACACCTCTGACCCGTGAAGATACCGGCAAGAAACTACGGCGGGACTTATTTTTTCAATACAGTAATACATCAAATCTTAAACTACTTACATAATTATGCGTAGTCCGATAAGAAAACATATCAAACAGTTTATTACAAGATATGAAAATACTAGAATATAAAAGTAAAAATAATAATGTATAAACAAATTCGACTTCACAAAATAGACGTACTTTAATATGCTTTCTTATCTGAACTGTGTCATTTACATGATCTGGCAGTACATACATTGTTGAATTAATTGCTAGGCGGTTTTGTTAGTTTCTGGTTTGGGCCATGCATGTTTGTCTGTCAAATAATCCTCTACTCTGTAGCCCTTAGACATCAAAGACTTTTTTAAGTAATTCTTAAGTACTGGGAAGGGTAATTTTAAGGTATCATCAGGTAATTTGTTATATAAATGAATACATTGCCCAAAAAATGATTTATACACTTTACGCACACGTATCATTATTCAATATACGAGCATGAATTTATTTAATGTACCCAAAATAAAATGCATTATAAAATAAAGCTTCTATAAGGCGACCATAACAAGCAAGTACGATCCTTCGAATATCAGATTTAACGGATTCTATAAAGGATATGATCATAAATTTGATATGAATTGCCATTTATTGTAAGCATTTCACCTTAAATAGTCATAAATCTGGATACGCGAGTGATAGCGGAGGGATCCTACTAAAAATCCATTAGTTGTGTTTTACCTCAAGGCGGCTTTTATACAAATGAGGAACATTTTACTGGCGGACGTTGGCTGTTATATGCTGAATTAATCCAGATTGGTCTAGAGTAAAAAGTATTGGTTGCTGTTTTGTCTGTTGTTGAAACAGGTAGTATTTCTTAATACCTACGTAAATGTGTTATGTAACCTGAGTGTGTCTCTGCTCTATTTTTTTAGATAACCTAGACGACCAACGATTATAGACGATCTAGTAGTTCATATCTATATTAATATATTAGACTGTGTGATCAATTTTCTAGATAATATCCTTTTTTTAGTTTAATGGTTTAGGTACCCCGTATGCGCATGATAATAAATAAGGAATACAATAAATAATAATGTTTGTCGTCAGCTACATAAGCGAATAAGTTGTACTGCTAATTTATTATTGATTTCACATAGTGGAAAGGCAAAATACGATTCAGAAACTTATTCAGCACATGCTTAATAGATTTTCTAGACTTATGTTACAAGGTAATATTGCATATTAAAAAAAAACGCGTCTACTTCTCTTCGAGAACCTCCTCCGTTTATTTTCGACAGATAAAATGAAAGAATTGCACTAACTTTAAATTTAACAATACAACAATTACCATTAATAAACCAATATACCTAGGTACAATGAAAGTGTCATCACTTTGAAGCAGATGTACTCGTATAATAGACAGGCTATATGTTCTCGTTACTATTATTAGTCAATAATTATTCAAGTAAATTTCTCGTATAATATGTATGACACATATAACATGTATGACGTAAAATGTTAATCTGGTGTCCCACACTAAAGGCCTAGCCTAGTGCTCGGACTCCAGAAATATCTGTAATATATTTAAACGTGCACAACTCTGTTATAACGTCATCGTCAGTATTTTTTTTTTTTTTTGGAGAAAAGATTTTTAAAAATTTTGGAATCCCTCTTATCGCTTCTGCATGATAATAAATAATTGGAATGCTTAATGCAATAACCAGTAATTTCAATTTATAATGTATAAACCACAACCAACCTCTGTTTAATTGCAATTATTGATAATTAAGTATAATTAATTTAACCTTTTGAACGCCAAGCACCACTAAAGTGGTCGCGTGATGTCGTGCCTGCCACGCCACCGACCACTAAAGTGGCGGACGCTGTCAAAGCAATTGCTGTCAGCAGAACAATTTATATTTGTTCTTCACAAGTCATACCATGGCTTACACGTCACATTTTGACGCGAGAGGAAAAGCGTTCAAAAGGTTAAATGGTATTCTTTCATATTTACTAAGATATTTTACTGTTTGAATGAATATTTAAATGGCATAGATTTAAATTTATCATGTTTTTGACATTTCATGTCTTTTTATTATTTGACATACTTAAATTTTATTGTTTAATAATCAATTTTAGACATATTAGCTTAAATGATTTGAAATGCGCTAGTGACAATATTTATTATAGAGGTTAGTTTTTAAGTTCATATTTTAAGAGAGACATGTAATTTCAAACACAAAATAAGTAAATAGAAATACAAAAAAAAAAATCCTGAAAACTCATGACATTAATGAGCTGTCGTTACAGAATATATCAACATTCAAAACCAGCCAGTCCCGTGCAATACAAATCCTACGGCCTATATCTCCCCAGATCCAATATGTATAGTGTGTCCGGAAAACCTATTAACTGGGAGCTTTTAACAGACTAGTGCTGTTTGGTACGTGGGTGGCAAATCCTGCTGCGTAGGTATTTCCCGGGAACTATGGTCATTGAGGCAGCCTGTGGCGTTTCATAGGCTACTCGCCATCTGCCTTTGTACAGACTGCATTATTCGAGTAGTCAATAAACGTGCTTAATAGGAATTTGATCATATATTGGCATGAAGATAAACACAGTGGATAATACATATTAATAACTTATATACCGGTTTTTCTATGATCAACTACTTATAAGTTAACTTTGAGAAATGTCAGTTCCACTTCATAGGTAATTAACTAATTACTTGTTCTGTAAAATGGTTTGTACAATAAAGAGTTTACACTTTCATGAATAATGAAAATACATATAACTCAGGAATAAATAATGTGTTATCACACAAATAAATACCCTTACTGGGATTTGAACCCAGGACTATCGACTTCATAGGCGAGGTCATTACCCACGAGGCCAAACCTTTCGTCAAACTGTCAGTACGAGTATAGGGTAACTGCTCACTACTGTACCTTACTTATAGAGGCTCTAGTGTAAGTTTCTTTTGACGTAAACGCGTTCGAGACGTTTTTTTACGTCAAAAGTAACTTACACTAGAGGTTCTTAGCAAGGCCGTTTGTGTCCGGCTGATCTGTGACGAACCGTAGACTTATGCTCTCTCACACCACACGACTCTATGCTTAATACAATTTTAGAATGTCTCACGAGGTTTTAAATTTAGAATCTTAGGAATGAACTTAACTTAGGTGTTGATGGCAGTTTTTTTGGAGTGCACCTTGTTAATGTTATATTTTTACTTTTCTAGGATTTTTGTCTTTTTTTGGTTGTCATTAATGTCAGTTGAATAAAATTGGCTATATTTTTGCACGGCTTCCGTTTTATTTATTGCGAATAAGCTCAGGTGACCAACATTAGGTATTAAACACGATTTCTAGGAGCACCAGACGACCAATTACAAAATGTGAGTTTTCTCATTTATATCTAGAAGTAAGTGATCTGTAACTGTTGTTTGTGTAATGTCGAGTACTGCATGGCCGCTTGTGTTAGTGGGAAGCTATGAGCGGACTGATTGAAATGTTTCGGTGTAGTACAATTGACAAACTTGCAATAAAACTATTTTATGAATTAAAAGTTGAAATAGATAACATATACATAAGAAAAAACGACGAGGACCTCCGGTGTTCGAGACGGGATTCGAACCCGCATCTCCAGCTATCGCGGCTGACGCCTTAACCAATTTGGCCACCCGTACACAGCGATATTTTATGAATATTTGTCTTTTTTATTAAGTTTCAAAGAACTGATCACATTTGGGCAGCATTAGGTACTGTCTATTACAAAGTTTGTTTAATGCAGTTGTAGTGTAAGTTTTAATTTGCCGTTGTTTACAATTCTTAAATATCAAAATGTTTGAAACTTGAGAGAAGGCCTATTTCTTCGCAGTGGGACACTAATACAGGCTCATAAAAAAAAGTTCTGATACAGCCTTTTATCGTCAACACTTACCTATTTCAGTAATCAACTACAGAATTTATATATTCACAAAGTAAAGAAAGGCTAGTAAAATACAAAAATGTAGGCAGGCAACGAAGTTTAAAATAAGCCTTGTGAACTGTATTGGTACCTAATTCAATTGACGTAGGATAGCGATGCCTATGCATAAATTCATCTCGTCGATTCCCAAGGCACTCAGTAATATTATGTAAACTTGAGTAAAATGTATCATAATATTGTACAATACTCCAACGTTTGCCACTGTACCCTTACCATGAGTTGTGACATTAAGGTTTTCGATAACGAGTATCGAGTTTACTATCTGTGCATCTCACTTGTACTATTTTAGTGCGACCGGGATGCACAGATAGTAAACTCGATACTTGTTATCGAAAACCACAATGTCACAACTCAATGGTAAGGGTACTGTTATAAAAGCTTACGGAGACCGTTTACTCGTACGTTAACTTTGCACTGAATTGGCAAATAAATTGGAAATATAATGAGACAATCGACGTTGTCCTACAGTATTCTCAGTTAAACTTGTGTTGTAGGTATTAACCTACAATACAAGTTTATACTAGGTATGAATAGTTTTAGTCTAGTGACAATGATATAATTACATATTTGATAGATACATCCTACTCAAGTTATAAACGCAAAAAATTGTTAGTACGTACTTATGTTTGTTACTCTTTCACGAAGACAGTACTGAGTACATTTTAATAAAATTTTACAATAATATAGCTTATACCTTTTATATATATAATAATGACTGGTAGGCTATAAAATTTATAAAGATTTTCCTTAAATTTACCACAAATAGCCTATTCGAACGAATACTAAATTAGCGCAGACGAAGTTGAGGTCAGAAACTATGTAATAGATTATAAATCGAAGTCGAAGAATAACTGAAGAAAGCTATGAATCGTATCTACATAAGACAATAAAAAAATTACATTTTGAATTTCTATATATTTCATTTTAAATACTTATACACCTAAGTAAAGAATGTATGCAATTTTAATACATACTAAAGGATTTAACTAAATAGTTGTGTGTTTGTATGTATGTTTTTTCTACTTAACCTTAATATAAAAATAGTAGTTTATATTATGGTATATACCAAGCATTTAGGAGTGATGTGAAGATCTCAATACTTAATGAAGTACGAGTATAAGAATGCTTCGGCCGATTCCGGTTAAATCAAACACAAATTAAAAACCCAAATTAAAACGCTGAAGTCGTATGTTTTAACTAAAGTTTACGTAATTATAGTTACTTGTATCGTTGTGCTGCAAATATGTAAAACCTGATCCGCTGAAGCTTGTATTATACATCGAGCCTACTGTACTAACCTTTCTAGCAGAGTTATAGCCTACATCCAATATGCACACAAACTTGGCGAAGGCTTACCTGAAATTGATGGCTAGCTGTTATTATTAATATTCAAGATTACTCGAGAGGTAGTTTGTCCTGGGGCTTAGGCGTCATTATTGTTATTGACTGGGGTCACTATTGAATAATAAATATTCGGTATCTGAGAAATATCTTCAGAGTAAAAGCATTTTACTTATGTTAGCAGGAATCAGTTGATTTGTTTGTACGCAATGCAATGTTACTGCAGAGGCAGGGAAGTAAGGGGTTGCCGGCCGGATTGATACGAAGCCGACAACCCCTTTTCACGCCGAGGTATGTATTATTGCTTTATTCAAATACAAGTTTAATCTTGACATTATGTTCCTTATAAATAGTTTCGAATTATGTTGTGGCAAAGACAAGGAAAGATGTTCAATCGACAACGTAACCTTCTGTTTGGTACAATTTAATATATTTATTTGTTTTTAATTTTATTTAATATGTGGTGTTCTGACGTTCCCTAGTATAATTTTTGTGGCGATAGATTAAGCTCCGTATAATATGAAACTTGATTTTTTAAATATATATTTTGAGAACCAGATTGAAAACAAACAATGCCTATGACGGCTACGATTCTCTTTGTTTCATTCATCCTCTCTTCAGATTAGCCACGCTCAAAGCTCCGCGATTCGGATAAATGATTAAAAATAAATGGCTTTGCGTTATACGCGAAGTGGAAAATAAATTCATTTTTATAACCAACTAGCTATGCCCCTCGGTGTTACCCGCGGTTTTTTAGGGAAAAAACGTAGCCTGTTTGTTAACCCAGGTGCTAACTACATACCAATTTTTTTTTTATGACAAAGGTGGCAAACGAGCAGACGGATTGCCTGATGGTAAGCAATTACCGTCGCCCATGGGCACTCGCAACACCAAGGGAGTCACAAGCGCGTTGCCGACCTATAAGTGTATTAAAATGGCTCCAGCCGTTTAGACGTGAAGAAGTAACAAACATAGACACTCTCAAACTTTTGCCTTTATCATATCAGTGTAAAAGTGTAGATTTCTGTTACTAACACCAGACTAACACCCACCGATGACATGAGGGTTAATAGCAAATGTATGAAACCGTAACTTAAGAATAACTGCATGCAGGTGTATGGGATTCATTTTGGATTTTTTAATAAGATAATATGTACACTCAAAATAAGTAAAAGCGGTCACTATCTTTCTAAGTTTTTACAGAAAATGAGCCGTTTTCATTAGTCTTGAGAGCAATATGTACCTACACCATTTAAATGGAATCAGTCGATTCGTTTGTCCGCAATCATCATCATCCTCGCTATATCGCGGCATTTTTCCACGGCTCATGGGAGTCTGAGGTCCGCTTGGCAACTATTCCCACGATTTGGCGTTGCCACTTACTAGTTTTACGAAAGCGACTGCCATCTGACCTTCAAACCCAGAGGGTAAACTAGGCCTTATTGGGATAAATTCGGTTTCCTCACGATGTTTTCCTTCACCGAAAAGCGATTGGTAAATATCAAATGATATTTCGTACAAAGTTTCGAAAAATTCATTGGTACGAGCCGGAGTTTAAACCTGCGATCTCCAGATTGCAAGTCACATGCTCTTACCGCTAGGCCACCAGCGCGCATTCGTTTGTGCACAACGAAATGTAAAAATATTTTCTCCTTTGAGACAGCCGGCATCAATACTCAGACCACAGGGCGTATCGATGATGAGTATGTTAAAGTTATATAATGTTTATGAATTTGAACACGCTTCCAGTTTGGTAATGTCGTTGTCTTACAAAGTAAATTTACGAGTAGGCACAACTCACAACTTCGCTACACTGAATTAGATCAACTTTATTCAAAAACGGCGTTGGATGATTAAAGAACTTAGTTAAATTTAATCTGTTACGTACCTGATTTTACTTGAAACAAAGTTGTATGATCAATCATACTTAGTTACGCATACGGCGTGTCTTTAATGATGTTCTTAATTTATTTAAATATTCTGTTAAAATAATATATTTAGAAGGAATACGAGAAGATACAAACATCAAAAGTTATTCTTTACTCAAAATGTAAATTGCGGCTGGTTTTTGAAAAATCACACAGAAGATATGAAACTAATGAAAAACTTATGGGATTTACGCACCACACATATATAAATACATGTCTAATAAGTCAATTTAACAATATTAAAGCAAACACGCCTCTCTAATAAAGGGTCAAACAAATATCGAACCAATTCAATAAGCGACATTGTAAAACAAACATAACTAGTATACGGCGGGGATGTTATTTCAGACGCTTGCAAAGCGCTAGGTAGTGCTCTTAAGTGCACCAGTGCGAATACGCTTTCCGATTGCGTATACCAATAACTTATGGCAAGGTCATAGTACACTGGTAACATTGAGCCCCGTAAGCAAAGGGAATCCTCGACCGTCGCGGCGTCGCAGCAGCAAATAAACGGAGAAATAACCGTCTCAATATCGACTGTCGGCCCGAGGAGCAACAGATTGTGACGTCTAACTTAGCCGCCTAAAAAGAAAACACGATAAACACAATGCCTACCCCCATCTCTATCCCTCCGGTAAATTAAATAAGAGAGAGCTTACAAATGTTGCAGATGAGATTGCCGTGTGGCACAAAATCGTACCGGCTCTATGAAATCGACATTGCCTAAGGATAATCGTCCATAAAACCCGAAACCAACGACCCAGCCATCTTTTCCGACCTAGTTTTATAGCCAGCCGTTTATCTCTACATTCTCAGACATATCACTGTAGCTTTTATAATGCTCACAATTCATTATGGTTTTGGGTGACTGAATAAGCGCAAAGTGCTTACACTAGACCTTTTAAAGGTGATATATCTATTGGAGATTTTTAAAAATGGTTTGAATAAAAAAAAATTGTAACAAAAGAATTTGTTCATACATTTAAGATAAGATGTTTCGTCTGGCCACTCGTGTAACTTCAACAAGTACAAAAGACTTTCATAAACTAGTGAGTTCAAGATTAAGTTTGTGCCAAATTCTATTTGAAGTAGAGGACATGAGAGTTGAATAAATAATGAACTAACTTAGCAAAACCTCAATATTTATTTTACCCTCAAGAGAACTGATAGAAAAGATTTTCGTTTACTTTTCTATTTTAATATTGATGGCAGTTTATGATGTTTTCTTTTTTAATAATGTTTTTAACAGTGATCAATCCTTGATCATTTTTGTGATGAATTTCATCCATGAATTGTAATAGGGCAAATATTACTTTAGTAACTAACCTCCAGATTTGTTATAAGATTATCAAGCCCGACTGCGTTATATTGAATTCAAACAGGAATAACATTTATGTTTATCTACAAGTCATTATTAATTTTTCCATTTGACGTTTGCTTTGACACAACTAGGTAAAAAATACATGAAGACACGATTCATAATACAAGTTACTCACTGTATCAAATAGCTGTAGGAAGACTAGGTGGTCTTCCCTAATGACACCCTTGACAAAGAAAATTTTAAAGCTCTGTAAGGGACCCTGGAAAGTTCCATGTGAGCGTTATATGTAAATGGGCAATATTTTCTACACAATTGGATACAACCTCTAGAGAGCGGATTAATCGCACCAAAGTTTCGGGTCTGTTCAAACCCGAGGGACAACATCAGTGGCAGTATTTTACCCCCAAGTCCATATAATATCAGTAAATACATCTTTAAGTGACCTTGTTAATGTGTAAGTTCTAGTGTTAATATAGAATAAATGCTATGGATTCCATTTGATCGGGTGGCGACCGATACTGTTAATATTAATATTATAACAGTATCGGTCGCCTAAGATAATCTAAGTGTATTAAATTTGTGAATGCTGCACGAACAAAAAGCGTAACACTAAGTCAACCGACCAGATAATAAAACACAGACACACGCACGCACACATATGTACAGAAAGTACATAATTATATACATATGTATAGGTATATAAATAAAACTATGTAATTCTCTATTAAAAATACTGTTTCAATTGGCTCAATTTACTGTGGTGTTGTAAATATTTAACTTTATACAATGTACTTACCCAATTTTGTACTCATAGTTTTTTCTTATCTTATCAAAAAGCTTAGATGGATGTACGTTTCACTTAATCTCCAAAACTACTAAACGTATTTTTATGAATCTATTTATCTAGTAAGTACCTTATATATCAGGCTATGACATATAATTTATGTCAAATTTCATACCTTTTAATGATTTTTTTTTTTAAACTTACGGTTGAAAAGTTCACTTTGACAAAAAATATTTGTGATCCCTATTCTTTTCCAAATACCTATCCAACGACACCTCATATTTTGGTTGAACCAAAAAATTGCCCACCACTTCATATGTAGGGGAGAAAATTTGATTATTCCCTTAGGGCGAGTACACATGTAAATAATAATTTAAGAGCAATGCTTTTCCACCGCTACTAACAATAACCCAAAGTGTACCCCTGACATTTCATTAAATTGTCGTAAAGGGCTTTGCTCGTTGGCTTCGGCTGCGCGTACCCCTCCCAAATGTCAAGAACTCTATTGCATGTACGGGAAAGACACCCAAAATGCTAATTCTGCGCCGATGAAGTGACGGGTAGAAGCTATATTATTAATGTGAAAGTTTGTGAACATATTTGATGTTTGTTACTCAATCACGCAATAAGGTCGAGTATAGTACGCTGGTTCAGTAACAGCCTATTCACTCTTGCCTTGAAAAGACCCAAATTATATCTTTCCAGGAATACAAACGAAGGTATATATGAATTACAAATTCGGGTTAGTTACCTACACGGACGGTTGGATGGATAATGAAGAAGATTGGATAGTTGGATAATTATTTACGACTAGCGAAACATAAAATTAATAGTTCTTAATGTTAAATTAAACAGACACAAACCATTAATTTAAACATTTTCTATCCATCTTATGTAAGCCATCCATTATATTTTCCATCATAAATAGGCAAAAACACTGGCTTGGAGTGATCACAGGCTCATGTAAATGCAAATGAGCAGATGATCGACCAGACTCGACGAGTAATTACGTTATAGGCACTATGCGGTGAACCACTTTAAACAACTAGACGACAATGAAGTTGATTTAAAAATCTATTTACACCTGCAGTATTTTGTGTAAAAGAGCCAAAAGGTATAGGCATTAACACGCTATCCCATCAGTGTTAACCGCTGCACAAGAGATCGGAGGAACTAGAAAACTCGACTGGGCGTTAAGGATAATATATAATATACATATAGGTAGGTATACCAGACCCGGGTATTGTCTCTAAACTGCTACCTGAAACCACCGGAGGACGGACAACAACGTCCCTAGGACCGGTAGAACATACTCCGACCGCTAACCCGCCTGCCAAACTTGCCGAAAATGGCAATTAAACTCCCCATGCTATTTTCCTCATTTTAATAACAACACCACGAGAAAGGTATAAGTATAAAATTTGGTTTGCTAGATTTTGCCCATATTTTTTTACTCCAACCTCCTTGTATGTTGAGTTATATCATGCAATACTTCAGCTACATGACGCAGATAAATTCTAAAGTAACAAAACTAATTAATTTCAGTTACTTTCGTTTAACATAAGGACAGGCTTACAAAGGCAACACTATAACAGTTTTCACTACTTTCACCACTGCACAAATACAAAGGGATGGAACTAAATATTAATTACGACTGTGTACATTGGGTTTGCGAACAAAACCTTTGTTCTCAGAATCCAAAAGCACAATGGGTACGTTTCACAGAACGTCACGGTACCTTTTGCTGCCAATATTAGGTTTCACAGTTACGTGAAAGCTACATTTTCGTGCTTAACCGGTTTGGTTCCTTCCCCACCTACCACACGGATATATTCCGCAGGTTCTTAAAAATAATGTAGGTTTGTTCGACACTTCTATGGTCATATGTTGGACAGTGTAATTAATTTAATATAGTCAGCCTAATTTTTCAATACTACGCGATTCAAACTCAGTTACTGACATTTTCACGCTGTCACTGTTAACTACATAGGCTAGATCTTAGATTTGAATTTTAGAAAGGCTTTTCTTTTAATAATTTGATTTTTCTTCTTATTTTAGATTTAACGTAGCTTATTTTAGATTTATATAGGTATATAATGTAGTTTAATTTTTATTCTTATTTTTTAACTGTTAGCTTATGTTTTTCCTAATTTTTCTATTTTTTATGTTAAATAAAGCATTCTGTAACTTTGAATAGATTATATTATACCAAAACCGGCCTAGTGCGAGTCGAACTTTACAACAGTAGGCATACATTCTTAAAAGCTAAAAATGTATGCTGTCCGCATTTTTTCCTTTACCTGTGCTATAAAACGTTGATTCCTATCAAATTTCAAGATCATAAGTTCAAATAAAATTCCCTATAGGTTTGATTCCCTTGTGTGTGTCAAAAATTAGCGGCATAAACGACAGTATCATTAGATTGTGTTTGCTTAGAAGTTTGATTTTTCAACAGCTCTAAGGGAGTGTACACCTGAGGATTTGATATGAATTTCAGCTTGATACCGCCATGAGTTCATGAGAAAAAGAGGTTTGGCAGACAGACAAATGGACAACAATGTTCCATTTTTTCCTATTACGGAACCGTATAAATTAAGTTATTTCTACGCCTCTTAAATAAATGAAAATAACAACGTACTGTACTCTACAACATTTTTTCAACATTGACTGTAGCGTTTTATTAAAAACCAGCATGCCTAAGCTACTTCAAGTAGAATTCCAAAGTAACAACGTAAGCTTTCCACCATACAAATATCCTTACAGGGAGAAACCATATAGAAGTCCGAAGATCGAAGTTAATTTAGCTAATGGAGTTTTACTTTACTACGAAGTTAAATGTTTATAATTAGGTAGACGCGGTGCCCGGAGGCGCGGGTCGAGTACTTAGGTTGCGAAGGAAAATTAATGTTCATAATGACATGGTTTATACTAACTTTATTTTTTTTACAATAGATATGATAACTGTGGTATGGTTTAATAGTTTGTATAAAACACAATTTGTGAGATGTGTGGTGTAACTAATTTAATTTAATAGTGCGTGCGGACTAAGATATTAATTCAATGTTTTAAAAACGTTTCACTTAGCATTAGAAAAGTCATATTATAGGGTTTAGAAGGACAAATTGGACCAGTTTTTAGTTTGATTTGGATATTTTAGTTGATTAAGCACTTACGAACGTGACTATCTGCTATGAAAGTTCAGTGTCTGGATAGGTATACTCGTATAACGTATCGAGATGAGCATTCTGTGATTTAATTGAAATTGACAAAATTATTTATATCGAAATCGTTATCAACACGTCGGCTAAAATGTTTGTGGAACAATATTTGCATGATGTAAATTATTTTATTTCGGTGTATGTACCAAATATGTAATGCCATAAATAAATTAATTAAATAAAGTCAGAATAGGTATCGAACTCTTGCATTATGTAAACAAATTATTTTAAAAATAAATTGTAGCGAATACCTACCTGAACCAGGGACGTAAAAATGATGTGTACTTATTTCTATTTTATTCTCAATATGACAAGAAAATTCACTGCAAATAACATTTTATTCAATATAATACAGTATCAATACGAGAGGCAAAGCCCGTAACCCGTAAAAGTAAGTAAGTAAGTAAGTAAGAAATAAGGTTTCGGTTGATTTATTATTGAAATACAAGCTCATACTATTTTTTTGTTTCAAATATTAGTTAGTTATTATAAGTCTATTTTAATTGTGAAGAATCTTATATTAATTATTTTCAAGTTTAAGATCTCAGAAATCAATGTTAAGATCAAAACGAAGCGTCAGTGAAGAAAGTTTGTTAAAAAAAGGTAAGCCAAGTTTGTTTGTCAATGTTATTAAGAAAAATAAATTGACATTGACGTGATATCTTAGACACTGATAACGTATTAATGGGATCTGTTTTCACAATAATTTCAACAGCATTTGGCTAGTAGGTACTTCTGCTAAATTATCAAGTTTAAAAAATTATAAGTTGCACTTAATGAAATGCCTTAATAGTTGTGTTTACAGTTTATGGAGATGTGTTTTTTGTTTTGACAATAACATAACATTTCACAAGACGATATGGGAAGTGTTAACCGACATAGAAGAGGTACAACTTGTCAATTATAAATAACATAATAAATTATAAGATAACCCGTATATGCTGCATGCTAGTTGTAGCTATTTGTATATCACATGGTGAAACACGGTGATACCAAACAATAATTTAAGATCTGTAAAGTACCTGTGTTTATGCAAATAAATTATTTTGATTTTACCCGTAAACACTAACAGAAAGTGGGAAATAGTATTACATTCGTAATGGCCATTAACGGATTAAATGCTTTGTCTCTCGTATTGATACATTCTGCGTAGGTATTAACTAAGCTTTAATAAATTATATGTTTTCAGTTCCGTTAAAATATAATCAAATTAACATTTTAATAATACAAAAGATATGTTATGTGAATCAAATTTCAATATACCTATACTAAGTGGATACACAAATTGAACCCTGTTTACTCTAGGCGGGGACTCGATGCTAACTGTGTTGTGGGCCCCATTAAGTGTTCGGCGAGGTTAGGGATCGATTGATTGACTGAGTTAGGTTATTTGCAACATTAGGCTGGGCCGAATCAGCAGTGGGGAGTCCATAAGCTCGGACCGTTAGCGGTTTAGACGGAACCCCTTGTGTCATTACCATTTCCACAAGATCCCTTGACAACAGAGAATGTTTATAGGAGTAGGTAGCACTTACCAGACCAAAATGGATCTTAGATATCATACGTATACGGAATTCAGTCCCGTTTCGATGTAAAGAGTTAATGGAAGATAAGAAGATTACAGTGTTTTTTACTATATCTACATATAGTAAAAATAACTTTAGTGGTATAGCCGTTTAAATTGTTGTTTTTACTTGTGGCAACAGACAATATGTTCTAATTCATTTATTGTACAAACATAGTAACTATTCTGTTTATATTAGTAAGAGTGTAGGTATAAATCTGTGTATGAAAGTTGTATCGTTTTTCACTAGGGCTACAGAAATATTGTCAGAATAGATGACTTTTAACCACTAATAAGTAAAAAACGGTCAAAACATGTCGGTACATGCTCATAGTAGGATTCGGAACAACAGACCATGCATATAAATAAATAAATATCTGTGTCCCAGCCTAGTTTGGAGTCCGCCGCGTATACCTGTACTGTAAACCTATGATTTCAATGAAATACATTTTTTTTTTTTTGTTAAATATTACAGGACATCCTTACACAAATTGACTGAGCCCCATGGTAAGCATAGGAAGGCGTATGTTGTGGGTATTCAGCCAACGATAATATGTAACTATGATATACAAAAACTTAGATATACACGGTGAAATTTAATCGGTAATCAGGAGATGAAAAATATTAGTTATTAGCCTAAATAGAATTAAATACGCGAGATGTCATGGAATATACTTCAATTTATTAATATTACTAACTGTTAATAAAATCGTTAAAATTAATTACCACTGGATACATAGTCACCCTACTTAATTTTATTAAAGGGAATTAGTGTACGTCAAGTGCCATCGCGTGGACAAATTATATAGCTTATATCTTCTTTGTTTTTACTTGCGAAATAGATTTTAAACTCTTTAGACTACACCGCATGTAATAATTTTCAAATAAAATTTACTTTTACCTCAATTAGGTATAATAAAAAAGTCTTAGTTCCGTATAAGTGCTACATATATGTGATCGCCATCGATTACTGAATTAGAAAAATTGGTTCCAGATTACCGATTATATCGCCGTGCATATAAACACCCATGTCTCTGGAACAAATACCTGTGCTAATCACACAAATAAATTGCTTGCCTGCTTGGATTTTAACCCAGGACCGTCGGCTTCATAGGTAGGGTCTTTACCCACTATATCAGACCTGTCGATATAGGTAGTTTTGTACCTATTAGATCTAAATGTATTTAGGATCAATGAACACAATCAATAACAACTTTTATTTTTTACGGTATGAACTTAAAATAAACCGTCAATGCCTGTCCTTTGCCTTTTTAAAGGCATTTAATATTACAAATTTTACAACATCAAGAGGATTGATTAGGTAAGGTATTGTACGATGAAAACAGTAAGTTAATGTCAGATAGTAGTGGTACTAAACTCTTTATAGTAGGTATAAAATACTCACAATAGCTCTAATTTAATTTAAATCTGATTGAAATATTTGGAATTACAATCTCATTTATGCTTTGTATTGATTCAACTATGTATACTATATTTACGATAGATTACCGATCCGATGAGTAAATTCCAAATACGTACAGATTTTTGGACTTTTTAGAATTGTTCTACATTAAATGGTCTAACAGTGTACATACAAGTAGTAGCGTTAGACAAATGTGCTTAAGTTGTAACAAGTTGTGTGATATATTATATAACCGTGTTAGGCTAGGATGCGGTTAATTTCTAATTAACTTCTACAATGATTGATGTTGACAATTTGACGGGTGTTTTCGAGCCAGCTGCTATAATACTGCACATATGAAAATGTCGACGTAACGGATTAGGGGCTTTTGGTTTAATTGATATTTTCAGCTGTTTGCAGAGGATACAGAGCATATATTATAATTATTTTATATTTTGACAATCTGTCTTGCCTAGTGACCCTGCCTATGAAGCCGATGGCCCTGGGTTCGAATCCCAATCAGGGCATTTATTTATGTGATGAACACAGATATTTGTCCCTGAGCCATGGGTGTTTTCTATGTATTAAAGTATTTATATGTATTACATACGAGTATATCGTCGTCTAGTACCTACAACACAAGCCTTACTGAGCTTACCGTAGGACTAGGTCGATTTGTTTAAGATTGTCCCGAAATATTTATTTATTATTATTTGAGTAAAAAGTACTCGAAGTTGTAAATGAGTATTATATACCTAGGACAAACTATCCAGCTAGGAAGATCCAACTTCGAGAAAGAGGTCAATCGTCGAATCCGACTCGGCTGGGCAGCGTTCGGGAAGCTACAACACATCTTTTCTTCCAATATCCCGCAGTGTCTCAAAACGAAGGTCTTCGACCAGTGTGTGTTGCCAGTGATGACTTATGGTGCTGAAACGTGGTCGCTTACTATGGGCCTCATAAGAAGGCTCAAAGTCACCCAAAGAGCAATGGAGAGGGCTATGTTGGGAGTGTCTCTGCATGATCGCATCAGGAATGATTTCATCCGCAGTAGAATTTTTGGGTTTTCTTTAGCAATTTTATAAGTAACTATATTAATAATAAACCAATGACAGGAGTCTATGTGAAAATAAGACCCCCATAATTCTATATAGGAGGTACCCTGAATATATTAGTTCCCTTTTTGATTTACTAATTTGGTGGCATAACTAATACATTAACTAGCTTAAATATACCTGTTTAAAAACTATAAATATCATAATTAAATATAATTTATAGTCTCGATTGATTTTGGTCGCAAGTCGTGAACTCCAATCTAAAATGAGCTTTAAATCTTTGACGCCCGTTAGGGTGTGCCTAACTCCACTGGGATGGTGCGAATCGTAAATAGGCTCAGGCGGACTCCAGCTCGGCTTGACTACCTCAATTTGCAGAACCGTGGTTGAACGGGTTGTTGCGGTGCATTAAAGCCTCGTCCTGAAGCGTCGTCATTAGCTCGGTCAACAAACTATTTTCGACCCTACTTACCCTAATTTAGAGTAAATTTTTAAACACAGCTCCACCCTTTTTTCGGAAAGTGTGTCAACACGCTTGAAATATAAATGAATAGTGTTTGATGCTCTAATTTTGCTTCACTTATGAGTAGCCTTCACATTTAGTCCAAAAAATAAATTGGAAATGTTATCCTTTCAAAAACACCAAAATCGCTGTTTTACCTTATAACTAGCATTCCTGTACCTATCGCATTCTACTCTTTTATTAGGACCTTTTATAATAAAAGCAGTGACGTACAGAATCATGCTTTGCTGCTCAATTCTCGCGATTAAGGTTAACTTGTAGTACTGTTCTCCAGCTATCGGCTATTATCACGCAATATTTAAAAATAAATGTTAATCTGAAACAAATATAGATTGAAAGGGTGCCTAGGTAGGCTATTACTTGTACGAGTAAGTTAACTGTGTCCACGAACATTTATTTTATGTACAAATCTGCCCATAAACCTATTTCCACTTCTCTGGTCAGCGGCAGACCACACAAGTTCATTTACATCAGTTAACTCGGAACAATCGTCGGTAATTGCGTCGGCTGCGAACGGACCTAAAAGCTATTGACGCTAAAATGACCTGCTATTACTTTTAATATTGCCTAAACATGCACAGAACATTGCACCTAACATCAAATTAAACGGTTTGTGCGTAAATGATCATTCTATACAATTATAAAATTACAAATACTATTAAATTCCAGTCATTATTAATGTTGGATGAACATTTTTTTGAATGGGTGCAACTCCTTTTTTTAAACCCGCTTCTATATCTAATCAGCGTGCTACACCTTCGACCTCGTCGACATTTACCATCAGGTGCGACTTAGGTCAAACGCTGGTCAGTCTTGTATAAAAAAAATAGCTAACAAAGAGCGGCTCCCTCGCACAGCGTATAAGCATTGCGCTATAACGTGGAAATGCCGCCAGCAGGTATTCTAGGTGTACCTCAATTCTCCACTATTTAGTCTTAATAAACAGATTTTTACACGCCGAGAAACTTTTCCATTCCGCCATTATTAAAACAAATAAAAGTGTCCTGTGATTGGTTGACTCAAAAATGCGTTCAAAAACGCGCATGCGTGGAGTAGTGTTTGGTGTTGCCAATACAATTTTAAAATTGAGAGCATGAATAATAAATATAATAATGTAATAACCTGATGATATGAATATTCATTTTTATGATAAATAAAATAAATCTCTTCATACCATTTCGTCTGAAATAGGCGAGATTATTTTTTAAAGGCTCTTGAGGCATTGTAATGCCTCAAGGGCCTTTTTTTAGATTTTAGGCAATAACAAGTTAAGCACTCGTTGTTTAATTGTTTAAATTATAAAGATTTATTATAATGGCTAAAAAATAAATAAGTTAATAACTTAAGTTTTAAAGCCGAAATCGCTCTTGCGAAACAATCAAGTATTCACAAGTTTCCTTTCGTACCATGTTTCATACACATCCTAACTCTGTTTTAACTTGTAAGCCGCACTACTTCATCCCTTCCTTATCGAAGCTTCCCTCTAGCAGCCGCAATCATTTCACATGCCTGTGTAAATCTGGTTTGCCACGCTCAGTATCACGCATCGTGTGCCATTGGCTCGTGATGATAAGCCAATAATATTATATTTTATTTCACGCCTCCATTAGCCTCGTGCACACGAGACTAATGGAGGCGGAATCATAAATCACATTTACGGCTACTTTGCAACTCGATAATAAGAAGCTTCAGAAGTTTTTGGGTCAGTCATACTTAACCCTCTGCAACGGACGTGGTCATGTGACGTGCAAATTATTCAATCTTGTTGTGAAGATTATAATGGCAACTTTGCAATGCATAGGTGTCTGTTAGACGTCACATCAGTGGCAGAGGGTTAAGAGGACTAGTAAAACCGCACATGTTAAATCGTTGGCTTTATCGCTAAATGTACTGCTGCCTCTGTAGAACCTACATACGAAAGTTGACAGTTCTCGCTTTATATGATCGTCAATGGTTTATATACATATCACTAGCTGACCCCGCGCATTTCGTACCACTCACGACTTCATAGTTCATAGGGTAGGCAAATAAGCTTATTTTCGACACTTTGTTCTTCTTGGTGCTTACAAGGCGGGGACGAATAAGGACGTAACATTTTGCTACCCTAGGGCAGAAACGTTCCATTTTCCACCCGCTTTATAGATAAACAATGACCCACTTTCCGTACATGAGATATGAAAAATTATTGAAGACCAGCATGACATGAAAATGAGTCCTCTAAGAAGTCAATTATTCACTTTTCAATTCTCGTACTTAAACTCTGGTCTTAAAATAGGTTTTTCACTCCTACAAAAAAAAATATTCTGGCTTACATTTCCGTACTGTTTGACATTTAATTATAAAACGTTTCCAAACCCATGCCTGCCGCCTAGCAGTCCGGCACATTTACGACTACAGCCAATAAGTATCTAAAAGCGCCTAAAGTTGTCCGAAATATATTATTCTGTCAAGTCTGGAACGTTTCGATAATGCCATCTACGTCATAATTTGTTGTAGGTTTTGCAACTGATTTGTTGACAGAATTAACTTCCTGCCCAAATTGCGGAATTTCATTAAAATATTAATTAATATTATGTTGACTTCGGGGAAATGTCGACAGTAATCAGTTTTTGGACAGCGTTGTTCAAACTGTCGCCTAGTTGCCCAACATTTTAACGTACATCTAAATGGTGTGCTTAGACAATAATAACGTGTGATTCTACACTAGTAATTTTTGTGTTCAAAAAGATTGAGAGAAATTATAACTCACGGTCTGGGGCTGATAAATTAACAGCCATTTAAGTAAATTTATTTTCAATAATGAAATTTTTATAGGTCACTCTAAATATAACCTGTTGACAAAAATGCACAACTTATTTTTCAATCTATTTAGGCATATTACAATGCACTTATGAACGTCTAAAACTATAGTATATCTGATAATGTTTTCTAAGCTGATGTGCCAAAGCATAATCTCACTCGTGCCACAAGTATCATACACGACGTACCTATATGTACAAAGCACGAGTATTGACTAGCGTCAATCCTCACGTCTCGAGGCTTGTTTTGGTAAATTAGACGACGCACAACTCCGCATCATAACGCGGCCTTAGAGGAAATTGAATAGCGATCTACTTAAATTCTCCCAAAGGGCATGCCCGAGAGCGAGGCTTAATAGGGTACGTACAAATTCACTCGTGCATTATTGAATTGTTATTTAGCATCAGATGTTTGTCATATATTTAGCGCAATTAGGCAAGTGGCGCTGCGGTTTCGTGATTTCAAAGTAGCATTTTGATAAATTGCTCGATAGAATATCCGCTTCACAACTGACTAAAATCAATATATCGCAGCATAAGCCTGAAAATAGTTTCTATCCCGTTATTAGCGAATTGCAATATTAATATTGCAACTCGCTTATCGCCAATCCTGCTTATAGCCGAGGATTATTTTTTGTCTACGCAAACTGCAAAAAAATGGTGCATCAACTAATAACTAACGCCAAATAATCAAAATAATCAAAGTGTTTTAAATGTAGAAATGCGTTGCAAGGTCAGTTTGCAAGCCTAGGCTGTATAAATATTATTTGCAGACGTATATAATTCCGAAAGACGTATATAATATAGCGAAATGTGTAATGGTTAAAATTTACTGTCTACTAGGCTTCTAAGACTTAATTAAAGAACAAACACCAACTTATATACATTTGGGCCAAGGTGGCCAATTAAGTTACGTTATTAAGTTGGAAATAGTGTAGGTACTGTTAATGTTCATAGCCGCCATCAAAAAATATATATGTACAGTCAGCAGCAGAAGTGGCTAAGCGTTTCAGGTGTTCAAAATGAGGTCAACACATCTCTATTGTCAAGAGAATAAGAGCGCGTGTAGGTCATTTTGAACACTTCAAACGCTTAGCCACTTTTCCTGCTGACTGTACTATACAAGGCGTCCCACGGCTACGCCATATCTGTATGTTATTTCGCAAGAAAACATTCTTATGATACAGCGGATTTTGATCGGTATATTTTTTTCTCGTGTAATGGGTTCGATTCCCGGTTCAACCACGTAATTATCTAAAAATCTATGAATGCAGTATAAATTGTTTTTAAATAATAATAATGTATTCTTACAATAAAATGATCCATCTACATTATTCACTACTATGTGGCTAGCCGTAGGACGCGCTGTACATATCAGGGGCGGCTGGTTAATTTTTTTTTAGGCAAGACGGACCCAGTGTGGCTTTGCGCGCCCATTAACATCGACCTATGAAAGTTACTTAAAGCAGAGAAAATCGCCTTGTATGGACGCACCGCTGCTGCTATATATATATATAGCAGCAGCTAACACTACTATCTAACTTTAAAGTACCATAGGTTTCCGATAGGAAAATGATTGGCGCTGAGAACTTTTATCCGAACTTCATACGTGTGTTCTGAGCTACGAGATTCTAACTTGAATCTCTAAAAACTTGAGCTAAAATATAGCAAAGTAAAGTGTAAACAATTTTTTTTTAGACCTTTATGTTACAGCTTGAGAAATAAAATACAATATCCGTTGACGTCTAGTTAGCCTAATAGTTCCGAAGTCGGTTCTCTAGTATGCTAGACGCGTTGCTCCCTTAAATGGGCCTTGAGCGATGTAAGTAGCCTACCAATCCTCCTGTTTTGTATGTACATTATTTGATATGGCGTTAGGCTATGAGTTAGAAGTCGGTCTGTCGGTAAGTAGTCGTTTAAATTTTTAAATAATAATAGAAGATCATGTGAAGAATGACATATCATTTTGCGTGTGGCTCTTAACATTATTACAGTGCCACCACATTCCCTATGAAAAATTTCCAGACTAAACACATTTCCTTACTGTGACCCTTCACTGCACCAGACTAATAAAACAAGATACCAAAATAGGTCTTCTAATTTTGCGTTGAAGCTTAACACCTACATGAAAAAGCACTTTCAACATTAAATATGGACGAGACGCGGCGTTCGTTCGCTCAAATCTACGCTCGAAATATTAATGCTTCGGACACTGGCTCAGAAACATTGAAGCAAGCAAACAAACTAGCCTATTGGAACTGGTCTTATTATTTGGAGTTAAATTGGATCATTTTGTATCAGTTTGAAAAAATTCTAATATGAAACATAGATTACCACAGTTTCCAGCACTCGATAAACCTAATCTAAGGAAACAACTTTGTGAGACCTAATATGAGCATTATTTACTTTACAATGTATGTGTGATTTGAAACATGCTGCTGAATCAGATGAATTAGACTATTTAATTCGTGTGGTATTTAAAGTGAATATTTTGTAGGACAAATTAGTAAGTATTAGGCTATTTATAAAGCATACAGAAAACGAAGGACAAAGTTTTAAACCCGTAAAAGTGTACGTAAGAAATAAGATTTCAAACTCAAACTCAAACGTTTATTCAGTTGTAGGCAACAAGGGCACTAATACACGTCGAGTATACAAAAGAAGTAAAATTAAAACTACCCCGGTTCTAACCCTACACCTCTGACCCCAGAAGCATTTTGACTTTCATGGCCGGCAAGAAACTCGGCGGGACTCATTATTCCAAAACAGTATTACAAAAGATATCTTAAACATATTACATAAAAATTAAGAAAACATATCCTAATATTTACAAAAAAAATAACTACTGCCAAAGACAAAATAAAAATAATTACTTATATGGGACTTGTCCAAATCTGACTGCTAAGATATGCTTTCTTATCTGAATTGTGTCATTTACTCTAATTTCCAATAATTTCCAAAAGAAAATAAAAAAAGATTAATAATAATATAAATACAATAATTAGGGATGTATAAAGTCCATAAGTGTCTAAAGATTAAAATAGAACATTATAACAAATAAAATACAAGAAGAAGAGTACAACATGTCTCGTGTCAAACAAACTGGACACTAGTAGGTAAAGGCCATACCGCGTGTCGCCGTCATAGGAGCTTTAACTTTGGGGATCGCTTCTGCATCACGAACGTAGCAACATTTGTTCTACGTGTTGCTAAAGTATTTATGATGACTGTGAGATTTCTATAAAAAAATTGCACGGTTTGATCAATTGGTAAAATTAATTTAGGAACCTTATCTCGTCTTATCTGCACAACTGTAAAGAGCTGAACTCAATCTTAGAATGGATGTTTTGATAAGTTACTCGTATTTGTAAAAGTTCTCTTCTGATTGCGGTCGTAAGGGAAAAAGGAGCACTCGGTATATTGAAATTTGAGGAAAGACGCATAAAATGAACTGCCTAACGTCGTACTTGTTACTTTAAAAGCTTGTATAAGCTCCCCGAGTCTTCCTCGATATTAATTCTCAGTTATATCCTTGTTGAAAAGTAATAAAAGACAGTTGGCGTCACTGTTCATTAAATTTCATAGCTTTATAGATAGTAAAATATGGACTTCAGAACGTTGGAAGTATCGGTGACCTGTACATACATCAGTTAACCAGTTTTTCTATGTCTTAGAATTAATTGATTAATAAGAAAAATAGAAAAAAAATTCTCGCAGCGGGACTCGAGCCCACAACCACTGGATCACTAGCCCAGCGCACTACCAATTCTTTTTCAATTTCTTTTGAGTTAAATATCGATGATATTTGTTAGCAGACGTTTCTGCTTAAAAAAAAATTGATTAATAGTTACATCGTGCTACGTGTATATACTCATATATCGCTAAAGACATTAACAAGAGTTTTAAATCTCTGAGTTGGTTTTTCGGAATCGAAATTTCAATTTTAATTTCCCCGTGTTGTCGTCCACGATGTTTTCCATCGCTCTTGTGACACGAGAATTAAAAAGTTATAACAAAATATCCGTCGAATACCAGAAAATTAAAGAAGCGCGATCGACGGTCGCGCCATTTTGATATTTATTTGACTGCTAAGTAGAAAAGTCACAACCGACTAAAAATTATAAAATAATGTTTCTAATGACTATCAAGTGGTTTTATTTTAACCGACTTCATTAGTCATAAATCAATAACTGTAACCATAAATATTTTCAACGAGAAGATTGATTTTAAGCAATGAATAACCGTAAACGCGTCGGATTTTTGTTTTATGACTTAGTGTCACAATTCAAAAACCAGCTGTAACTCCGGTGGGAGTATAAAGGGATTTAACTCCCACTACGCTCACCAGAAATAAGACGCTTTATGAGCTACTGTCACAAGGGAGCAAAATGAAATATTTACAGCAAGGACATACACTGAATTCTAAACGAATCAAAGACGTCTAAACGACATAATAACAGTCTGAGCAGAGCGAGAGATTCTAAAATATTATTCTGCACGTAGTGAGGGATTAAAGTGTTAAATCCCTAGTACAGAGTCATTATTTGATTTAGGCTTATGTCAATTAGCTCATTCATAATTATTGTATATTGCAATTGATATCAAATTAAAAGAAATGAGCAAACCCATTTAATATCACCCTTGTAAAAATGGTAATTGCCTCGTATGCTGCCGAGAGAAGCAGAATTATTTTCTCCTCAACTACTAACTTTAAATAATAAATTATTTTATTTCTATTTGTCTATTTTATCACAAATTGTAAGTATTACTATTGTATCTATAGCTAATTTGTTAGACACCAAGGAGGGCTCGTGCCTCCGCAGACAGTAAAAATTAAATCTAATATTATAAAGGCGAAAGTTTGTGAGTGTGTGTGTGAGTTGTTACTTCTTCACGTCTAAATGGCTGGAACGATTTAAATAAAATTTGGTATGGAGTTAGCTGACACCTTGGATTAACACATAGGCTACGTTTTTTTTCCTAATAAACCGCGGGGTACAGCTAGTAAGAAATAAGTTTGTTATTAGGCCTATATACGGGTCCATAGGTAAAAAGGCTTTCTATATAACGTGTTATTGAGAAGCACAGCCTACGCAGACGTCAGTCATCTATTTCCCGCGTGATTCAGGTGAGAACTACATGATTTACCAATTTGACCCGCGCCCGACCATTGTGAGCGGTGAGCAAATTCTATAACGGCCCATGTTCGTTTCGCAACGTAGGTATGTATAAACTCATTTTATTATCATCCATCTTAGGGTTGTTTCTTTTTTTCATATTTATTAATGATTTACCCATGCCATGATTTACCCATACCCATTTAAGTATATTTTTCTCTGATCATGTAAAACATATGAAAACTACACTGAGATTAATAAAAAAATCTTAAAACTTCTTTGAAAAAAGTTAACGTTAAAAAACTAGCTTCTTAAAAAATACTGTCAAAAGATAAAGT
The DNA here is from genome assembly GCA_022674325.2 of Grapholita molesta. Classification (NCBI taxonomy): domain Eukaryota; kingdom Metazoa; phylum Arthropoda; class Insecta; order Lepidoptera; family Tortricidae; genus Grapholita; species Grapholita molesta. The sequence continues at coordinate 8,754,252 of CP053135.2, read as the reverse complement.
GTTTTGTCACTTTTTATAAAGATGTGGAATTTTATTTGTATTTCTGATTTTGAGTATTGAGCTAGACGCCAGCTCGCGACCGGGGGATACCAGGCCGCCGCCTTGTCAACTGAGCTTAGTTGTCATTCTGGGTGCCCAGACTTAGCTAAAGAGCTGCGATTTTTTTCTACCATATGCTTATGGCAGTATGGTTATGGCGATTTTTTATAATCATACGAGTATGATTACATTGATTATCTATAACAAATCGATAAACCATATTTCCTAGTTAATCGTACTTTACTTATACGTAAATTAAAATACTAAACTACCTACATGCAGATATATAGGTAGCAATAAACATTTTCTGGCAACGTTATTCCCCGATAACTTTGCTAATTTGAATACGGCGGTAAGAAACGGCTGGCAAGCAACAGGGAGCCAAAACAAACTGTTGACCATTTGTCGAGTCAGGCGACACATTAACTAAATGCTTCTTGGTTATGTGTCGTGTCACAAGACACTACATTTGTTATAACGCGGCAATTTAGAACAAAGCATCGCGTTCCACTAATATGTGCTTAGAGCCTCAGAGGCATTGTTATTTTGGTCACGATTTGTCCCACGTCGCCCTTAGCCATTTCCCTAATGGCCCTGGCAAAATATATGATTGAATCTATGTTCCCCGCAGGATTTGCACTTCACTTTTGTGGTCCATTATTAGGACGGAGGGTCCGGGTGCTTTTAAACATTATAGCGATTTTTGACGTCATTTTGTCGAGCGTCAATGTTTATTTACTGGCTCACTAATTTTGAACATAGGGTTTTACTTACTTAAATTCGTGTTTTGATATTTGACTGGACCAGACCTTTACTTTACTTAATTACAGTAATCATTTTTTAAATATAATTTGTTTTACGGTTCGAATGCCAATTTAGGACTTAAGAACAAACAAGTTGTTCTAAATTAATAAAAAATATACATGTTTTCTCCCAAATAGTGCCATGGTAGAACATTTCCAAGTTCTTGTTCTACAAGAAAATATTACTTCTATAATCCTCCTTCGGCATCACTACTAAGATAAGTACAATATTGTTTTCATCAACAAATATATAGTAACTAGACATCATCAATGTTTAAACTAAACATAAGAATACATTAAATTAAAATCTACTGCGTAACTTCTTGTCTTACATTCTTATATTTGTGACCATGTATTTTATGATATATAAATACAAAGTACTGTAACAAAACCCACCGATGATTTTCCATTCAAAAAAACTGTTGCACAGTGTGTGAAATATTTACTCGTAAAATTTCAACGAGGTTTTCTCTGACCATGGACGTACATACAAAGAGCAAAATTTACGAACAGATTTTCCTAAAAAAATATCAGATACGACTACATATTTCTAATATAAAATATACTTTGTTATTTGAATGGAGAATTTGAACGGAGTCTTAAATAAAAACAAGCTTATTCCAGTTACGTGTATATTAATTGGGAAACTGGAGAAATAATTAGAACCTCCCTCTAGGGCAAGCTTAATTAAAACATCATGTTCCTTGCATGGTCTGCATGTATTCTATGTGCGCTTGGGTTATTTCTGTTTCAAATATTGAATTGAAAGAATTTACAGGATTACTCGGGAAAAATCAATTGATATTTTTCTTTTTGGTGTAACTCAGCCAGTCGATTTGTGCAACTCAAACAAATGGTTTAGCCTGTTGTGGCATAATCCTTTTATGAATGATTCTATATGGCAATTGTGGCATAATATATATAGTCATAATGGGCTTCGTGCATAAAGTGTGGTGGCATAGTCAAGTTTAGCATAATTTGATGAGGCAGAATTCTAGTCGTCCGAATAATATTATGGTTTATGCACAAATTTGATGGTCTGAATCATGATAAGGAAAGTTTTTTTAGGCCTACAAGTGAATTACTGTCGAGGTCGCAGTTATAACCTAAGCTAATCCACATTTTCCTAGCAGTGCGTTGTCGTTAACTGCATCGTATGCGTTTATGCCAATATATATTCTGGTATATTAGGATTCGGTGAAAATCAATTACTTATGCCAAATCTGTTATAACAAAAGCGTTATGGCAAAAAAGTTATGACAAATAGAATGAACCCCAAACAAATATCTGCTCGTTCAACCTAATTATATTTTGCTCTAATTTGTTTTAATTATATGTAAAATTAGACGTCACTGACTCCGTCCGGTTGGGTTAGGTCCGTGACGTGAGTGATAGTCCATCCCTTTTACAAAATGTTAGGATGAAACTAAGAACAGTAATAATTATTTTATAATTAATATTTTGATTTTATTATTAGGTAGTAACGCTACAATATATATTACAAATGGAAATATACTAAAGAAATCTGACTCGGTCCAAAAACGCGCTGTGAGGGTTGTTGACGATGCCAGGCTTACAAGTGGTATTGAACCCTTAATTCTTTAGGAGAGACTTCGCCTCCTTATGTGTGTTCTACCGCTTGTACAATGGGCTTTGTTCTGAGGAATTGTTGGATATGATGCCCACGGCTACTTTTTATCATCCCACCGCTCGCCACCGTCAGGGTGTTCACCCACATACTTTTAAACCAAAATGGTCGCGTACCCAACGGTTTCCTCCCGCGTACGCTAAGGTTGTGGAATGAGCTTCCTGCGGAGGTGATCCTAAAGGACTACAGTATGGGGTTCTTCAAAAAGGGTGTAAAGAGGTTTTTACGGGGTCGGCAACGCGTGAATGAATGATGCCTCGGTATTGTAAACGTCCATAAGCTGCGGTGAACGCCTGCCATCAAGCAGGCCGCATGCTTGTTTGCCACCTTTGTGATATAAAAAAACCTGGCCCTCAGGCGTCCAAAGCACAATTAATAGGAGGTCCAGGCATAGGCTCCGCTGTGTCCGGGTAGTCCTATAGCTCCTTAGCTATAAGACCACCCGGCCCTCCGCCGCCCGTATGGTGCCCAGCTACCTGTATGGTGGCTTTCGGGTGGTCACGGCTGTCCGGCCGCAAAACCTGGAGATGCGGGTTCAACTTCTGCCTCGGACTATGGAGGGCCTAGACACTTTTTTCTATGTCATCTATTTCAATTTATGTTAAAACGACTCAAGAAAGCTTAAATACACACCTATTAAATTGTAGCAATGCACTATAATTGTTGTTAATAATATGGATTTCCGCAAAGGAACGCTTATTTCATTTAATTACTTTTTTACTGATACGTTTGTCCGTTTTACATACACCACTGCTTTTACTTTACAAAGACGTGTAGGTAGATAGACGTTTAGGTTTGTTGATAGATTCATTAAAAGGATAAGATAGAGATAACAATATAGATAAGAGAGAACAATGCTTTGACCAAGGTTTATAAAATTTATATTTCTACGTGTATTGTAATAAAACAAGACTACCTACACTCGTAAATGTGTTCAATATTTATTCTACCTACGCATTTTAATTAAATCTTATTTTAAACTGGCCTTAAAACAAAACCTTAAATTCTTGCTTTGAGTACTCTGACTATATATACCCCAAATTTTGCGAGAGTAACTTATAACAGTAAGAATAACTTTACGGGTAATAAATAAGGGCTCTTAACACAGATTATTACAAAATCAATTCAAAACTTTGAAGTTAAACAAAAGGGCTACGATTGCCCTTCATGACTTTCACAAACAACATCTTACCTTAGAAAAGAATTCAGCCAAAACCTTAGTGTAATTAGGTCAACTTTAAAGAATCACGTTTTGTATGACTAACCTAGAAATATGAAAAAACCTTTTTGATTATCTTCTAATAATGTGACTTATAATTTTTTTTTATTGGTAGATTGTCTTATTCTATTAATGTACAATAAAAAGATTACACTTTTAGACGCTGCCCTACATCATGATATCAATATGAATAAAAATATACTTAGACCTATTTTCAATGAATATGTGTTGCTTTATATCAGAATCTTATTCCTGGCTTTGTGATGTAGCCACCTGTATGATATGTCTAAAGCTGATTTTCCAAACATCACATGTTCCCGTTGCACTGTCTTCGATAATCAACGTTATGGTTAACACTACAACGTCGCTTTTTAATTGTATGATCCGGGAAACTGCTATGATCTGAATTTTTATATTGCACAAAGCAGGTTCTGATTTCTTGCGAAGGGAAAATTAGCCAGTACGGGTCGCGGGGCTTGCGCCGCGTTATTATGAGTTGGGTCCCGTTTCAATTAGGCCAATGGGAATTCTTGGCAGGCTCTTTGAATGGAGCCAGACTTTTCTTTATTACACGCTATTAGTTTGTTTACTATATTGTTAATCAATATTATTGCCACTTATACTGAAAATGCGAATACAACTTTTCAACGCATTTTCTGGGAAAGGGTTCCCCTCATCGGGTATAAAATTGATGCCAGAATTCATCATTTAACGTAATTCAACATTTCGCAGAAAATGCTGTTTTCTGAAACTGTATAACTTTCAGGATTTTTAAGGAATAATCCCGTTAAATATCTGAGGCAAGGTTTATTTTATAAAAGGATATTTTATGCTAATATCATGTGAAACGCTCGAAAGGGTTCTTTTTTATTAGGTATTATTTGAAATAATAAACAGTTTAATAATTTCCTATAAAATAAAGTAATTAGAAGGCTAATTTTGATTCTGTTGTACCTGTTTTTCTATTTACCTAAGCTAGTACGACGTATACGGCGGTCAGGTGGTGAAGTGATGAATTTATGTAAACATGGCAGCATGATCATGAATAATACCAAAATAGAGTATATTATTACAATCATTGCGCACAGGAGTGCTACTTGCTCTGCACACTGTATCTCCACTATTATTCTAATGTTAACAATATGATTTTTCGATGAATTTTTTGACACAAAATTACAAACACAAAGATGAACCGAAATGTAACTTAAAACGTACCTACCGACAACAGTAGTCCGTCCTTAATGTACAGTCAGCGTCAGAGATATGTGACCCCCCCTACATAGATTGGTTGTATGCAGGGGGGGTCACATATCTCTGACGCTGACTGTACCTACTTCTTAGATATAATATCATGAAGGCTAGCGACTTACTCGTTTTATGAAAACCCGAGCTATCGAGTGGCGTGACTTAATATTACGTCTACTTTGCCAGACAGGACCAACAAGTGACTTTCTGACAAGACTAACATAAATTTTACTAATAAAAGGGAGAGCACACTTTCAGCGATCTTAAATATTTGTCTGGAACTGACTTGTTGACTGACGAGCTTCGCTCCTCGAAAATACAGCAGCTCAAAGACGTTTACTTAAAATTATTAGCAATTTACACAGACACAAGATAGAATTTATAGTTTTATATAATTGTTCACTGAGAAGTTTTCACAATGTTTTAAACCACTAAGATCAATCACCTAAGACATACTTAAGCAATTAAGAAAATTATAACATACCTCTGCATCTTGTTTGTGTAATTTTGTATATAAAATATTTTTCAAACCTTGACAAGTCTAATTAGGCGTAATGTACTCGTAGAGTGACGGCAGGTATTACGCTTTTATTAACCGACTTATTACATTAATACTCAGGTTAACTGGGAACAAACTCTTTGATGTGTATTAATAAGCGTTGATGGAACGTTATAATATTTATTACAGGGTAAATATTAGCCGTAAAAATGTACCCAATATTTTTGATCGAGTTTTAATAAATTTTGATCACACAAAAGTACAATTCTAAGTAACTATTATAATTACTCTTTCTTTAATTTCATTTATGATTTTTTTTTTTTTGGGCAGAGTCAGGGACCTCGATCCACGCTCTGGTTCCTTCGATCCGTTACGGGTTAACGCGGCAACGCGTATCATTAGCAAATAAGGATCTATATCTAACCACCTATAACCCAAATAAAAACTACAAAAAAATACTGAAGCTTTTTATCAGCATACCTGTATATTACAAAGACAGACGCTAGTATACTAGCGTGACTAAAACTCGAAACATTATATTTTTGGTACTTGTAATAGAATAATTTTTCCCAAACGGTAGCGAATACAGAAAATCCATCATTTTAAATCTTAAAGAACACAATTAGTGTGTTCCAAAAAGACACAGATTTAAGAAACAGGATTGACTATTCTATTTATTATTTCACTCAATATGTAAAAGATATTTTTTTTAATAACGATATTGCAAGACACATTTGAAACGTTACAAACACTTATATTTATTATTCTAGGTAGACTCTGCCTGACTTATGTCCGTCGGACGTCGAGCACAAGTCAAGTCAAGGCAAAATATAAATAAGTAAGAAAAGGCGACACAAAAGAAAAATATTGTTCTCATTATCCGTACCTACTCCCGACAGAGAATAAGTAATAAGCTAATCCTGTGTAGTTGAGTTTAGTATCTATATTTTATCTGTTCATCATCTTCATCTTCTTTGCGTTGTCCCAGAATTTTGACACGGCTCATAGGATCCTGGGATCGCCTTGGCAACTAATCGCAGGAATTGGCGTAGGCACTAGTTTTACGAATGCGACTGTCATCTGACCTTCCAACTCAGATGGTAAAGGGGTTAATGGGATGATTTTCTTTTACCGAGAAGCCACTGGTAAACATCAAATGATATTTCGTACGTTCGTCGCACGATCTTACCGCTAGGCTACCAGCTTTCTGAATACTTTTTTTTACATTTATGTGCCATCTTCAAAGAATTATTATCTGTGCAATACCTCTGTAGTTAAATATTATATATCACATATAATGAGAAACTAAAATTAAAAGACTTGAAACTAATTAATATAATAAGAGGTAAAAACTGGATATACCATTTATCCGATTGCGATGAAATTTAAGTGATATTATATGTTATATTTGTTTGAATGGTCTTTGTTGTGGAAGTGTCATTCAAGTATAATATCTAAGTCAATCAGTTATATCATATATCTTTTTTTTTTACTTTTCATAACCAAACCATACATTTGTCAACCATTTCTGAAGCACATAATTATTTATACTATACCATAATACTACTCCTACCAATGAATTAAACATGATCTTATCTTAATTATTATAATTATTATTTATAAAATAAAATATTACATAATTATCTATTTAGAAAATAATAAAACGAGCAGGTTTAAACAAGCACAGCATGGTAAGGTACGATAGAAGGCATACATTTATGGCGTACATAACAGTTCATTTTTAAACTGAGTTAAAAAACCCGGAACTTAAATTAAAAGACTTGTATAATAGTAGGAACGTGAGAAACAATATATTATGATTCCTATACGTTTATTACATTTAGGTAAAAGCATTTTTCGGTTCGTGTCTCGGCCTAATGTGGTCACAGGGCGTGGAACAAAATGTAGGACGTTACTACGACCTCTTCTGCTCAACTTATTATATGTAATAATAGAAGGGTCGCTTCGTACGCAAGGTTGGGGAAACTTTGCTTAGGTTGAATGAGTAATATAATCTGACCGCCGACGTTTACATGATCTAAAATATTTTATTAAGCTGAAATGTCTACTTGAAACAGATTTGAATCTTAGTTAAGACAATAGACTTAGCAACGTCTCGAATTTAGTAATCTTGACACACTATATGAGAAAAGTTCCCAGGACTTTTATTAAGTTTGAAAATATATCACGACAGACAGACAGACAGGTTTGAGCTAGTGGGTAGTGACTCTGCCTATGAAGTCGAAGATCCTGGGTTCAAATCCCAGTAAGAGAATTTATTTGTGTGGTGAGCACAGGTAGGTAATGTTCCTGAGTTATGGGTGTTTTCTATGTACTTAAGTATTTGTGTATTAAATGTATAGTTGGTTGTTTTTAATTATGTATTATCCGTGAATTGTTATTATTCAATGATAAAAGTCTAAACTAGTATCAAGTAAGTGTTCTGTTAGGTTTACACGAGCTTAGTGTTTGCCATTAGGGTAAGTGATTAGATTAAGAACTTTTCTGAAAAGTGAGGCGTGACAAGTAGCCATCCATGTACACAGTGCTGTTAGAGAGTGGTATTAGCAGTTACTAGATCTTGCCACAATTACCACCGCCGACTACTTTTGGAAACGAGATGATTTGGAATGTCTGATATGATATGGCATGATGTGGTATGATATGATATAGTCGACCATCCAAATGAGTGCATATATGAAAAAGGATTATTGTTTCTACATTGTCCTTAGCTAATAAATAATAACTCACAGGACACATATAAGGACTCAGCATTTTTCTGACATTTCAGTTTTGTTTCATTTCACATTCATTACACAAAATTATATAAAAAATGACATATGATATAATATATAATGGTAAATCTGATGTGATGGCGGCCCAGTTTCTGCACTATTAGAAACCCTACCCCACAAAAACTGATCAAAAAAGGCGAAGTCTAAGTAAGACAGGTTTGACGTATCTCATTTTATTTTAGCCAATCCAAACTTGGATGCATGAATGATAACTTTTTTTTTTTAATATATAGAAAGCCGAGTAAGAGGTGAGGAAATAACTCCCAGTAGAATATTGGGGTCAATTTTGGGGAAATTTTGTACTGGTTGTAGTCGCCGGTTTTCTAAATCCTCTCTCGGAAAATACATGGAAAAACTTTATGTTACCTTCTCGGATCATACGAGTAATATCTAGAACCTTACTTCTTACTTTAAAATTTGGCATCGTGGAGGAAATAATGTTATTTATTGGAGCTCTCTTTACGTACTTAGTTCGTTGCTGTATTGTAGATACTGGGATTTTTATTTATGAGAACTGTGTTCAGACCCTTTTATTTTTTAAACTTAAAAAATAACAACAGTGCTTTCTAGCGAGACTCTCTCCCGACTAGCTGAGAGCATTTCCAAACAAAACCCTTCATATTAGTTTCAAGAGATTTAGCTTCTCAGTCTTATACTCAGTAGAGTAATATAAGTGAGATGTCGTCATTAAATACATTAAGTGATTAATCGTGCAAATTAATCAACATTTTCTTAAGAAATAAATTCTACACGAAAAATTTAGGTATAGTAGGGCATAGTAGGGCAGATCAAAACTTGATTTAAACAGGAAGACAACATTTATATGTAGATTTTCCCTCATTGTTGAATACTTGTACTAGTTCTAAATAATGACTTACTATAATTAAAAATAATTGAATCAATATTTTGTCCGATATTAATTATATGGTTAGTAAATATTACTCGCGGTACCAATTATTAGTCATAGTTGGATACACTATCACTAATCAAGTGACTAAGCCACATACATAATCCATGCATAGCTGGATCGCTCAGCCCTAATTGGTATTAATGATTCACTTTACTTTTACGGCCGCCAAAGTGAAGACCTCTTTCTACTGGAAACAGCAATATTTTTCGTGAATTAAGATTAATTATACTGGCAACTGGCAGAATATATTTGTATAAAATATCTTAGGAAACTGGGACACGGTAATTAAATCGATAATGTCAAGTGCGTTGTTGGTCTGGGGAGTTTCCATCAGAATTCATATTAATTTGTTCAATGATGAAATAATCATTACCGAGGCTCCATTTGCGTACCGCCAAATTAACTAATAGAATATACAACAGATTGTTAAATAAATATCGACCATCTTACGTTTATTTTACTAATATTAGGTACCTAAGTATCGTGGTCATTCATTAGCAACTAATTTTAGCATGTTCGCGAGCTCACAGAGCAGAATTCTAACATTAATATCGGCTTATAATATAGTTTAGACTTTTTGTGTCACTATACGATTTTCTTTTGTCATCAAAATGATATGATGTCTCTAAAGCTTCTTCAGTCACAAATATATACAATATATAAAATGTTTGTCGGACCGTATGACCGTGACTTAACTTGAAAAAACTTTATAACGTTGATTGTTAACCTTAGTCGTTACATGTCAAATTATTTTCAAACCAATAAAATAACAAATTACGAGTATCTTCGCATTTTTTTTATAAACAAGATTTTTTTCAGCTTTATTTAGTTTTAATATAGTTTATTTTAGATTATTTAGGTTTTATGTAGTTTAATTTTAATTATTTTTTATAATTATATATGTAAGTTTGTGCTATACACATTGATTGTGTTGAATAAAGCATTTGAAATCCAGTTATACAAATAATACTCCTTTTAATTTAATTAAGCATTCACTGGAGTTTATAATTAACTGCTAACTAATCGTAAACGTACAACGAAACATGAAAATATGATGAAAAATCCTGGAAATCAGACTATCAGAAAGTAGTTTTTCAAGTATGAAGGCAATAAAGATTAAAATCCTTCGCTACCATAGAATTAATATAAGTGCAAGTTTTTTTTTGATGATTTTCGTGTAAAAAGTGTAACATATAAACTGAAAACAAGTTAATTTTCTACATGATTTAGAGTTAATAAAGTAAACAATGTAAGAAATGTTCTGTCTTAATATTACCTCAATCCGTATTATTATGTAAGAAAGAGAACTCAAAATAAATGATAAGCTCGAGATATAAATAATTACTCGTACACCGGTTCAACTTACGATTTCATAATTATCACGATATGTTTCGAACGCGTCGGGCATTTCTCTTCTGTTCTGTTTTAAAGATTTAAAGCAAAATTATCGGTGAGTGAATCTTACTACAGTTTTTGGATGACTTTTATTTGTAAACCACCTAGTTAATAGGGGTTTAAAATATTTACGTACCCAGTGTTTAACTTTTCAAAGTTTGAATACTGCCGAAGTAAGAAAAGTTTTATTTTTTATTTTACAACATTCTGAAAGCATATTTTTCACCTCAGCAGCTCGAACATGTTTACTTTCCTCACTCCAGGGAGTGAGGAAAGTGCTACTTTCCTCACTTTCAGAGAGTGAGGAAAGTTGCTACTTTCGTCACTCCAGGGAGTGAGACAAAGTAGCTTTTTAATTGACGACCGGTCTGGCCTAGTAGGTAATGACCCTGCCTAAGAAGCCGGTTGTCCCGGGTTCGAATCCCAGTCAGGTCATTTATTTGTGCGATGAGCACAGATATTTGTTCCTAAGTCATGGGTGTTTTCTATGTATTTAAGTATTTATATGTATCTATTTATTACAATAGGACATAATGGACTCCCTTAACACCACTACCACGTTCGGACCCTCACAAATTAATCAAATATTATAATTTTGAAATGTACATATATTTTAAAATGAAAATTATTTTAACAAAATATTAAGTAATGAAGCCAGTGCAGTTGCAGATAAAACACTTAACTTAAATAAAAAACTTAAATGTGGTTAACTTGATGTTAATTTTTTTACAAGATTTTATTTAACTTGATGTATGTATTTGTATATTTATCCGGGTGGAATCTTGCAACTCAATTTTGAAGCAGACATCTTTAACCGATTGAGCTGAAAATTAGCACACAAAATGTAATTTCGGTTACAATGCAATATTTTGGTACCACTGATCTGATCTGATGCTGGAGTCAGAAGGTAGCAAAATCAACACCTAAAATACACAAGATAAACCCGTGGTGTTTTAGGCTCATTAGAATCCTTTCGAAGAGTAGATGACGATTGTGAAAAAAAGTACAGTCGGCAATAAAAGCTTGTACTAAATATGAAATTTTTGGCAACTTATTTAACCTTTAATATGTTCTCACTACTGAGGTGAAAAGTTGTATGTGTCACACTAGAGTAAAGTTATTTTACATCTCGTGTTTTTGAGTGCCTCGCTACGCTCAAGATTCTAACACTAGAATCACTTGCTACGCTCGTGATTCAATTATAGAATCTTTCGCTTACTCGGGACTCAAAATAAACACTCGCAAGAAAAAACAACTTTCCTCTCTTGTTGAACAAATAACTATTGCTTGTGCGTTGCCTAATCAGTATCTTTGTGACTGCTACTTGTTTTCATATTTAGTAAATTGGTAAGCAACCACTTCTAGTCAAAAATTACGTTTTGATAATAGGTAACTACATCAACACGTGTTATATTCAGTTTCATACAGCATTGAATGATTTGTGCCGACACAACAATACCCGTATAACAGGCGTTAACGAAACATTGTTAGAGCAATTTGGAGGGTCGAATGTGTGATTTACACCTTTTCGGGGTCCCATATTCAAGGTATGATATCGTTAAAGTGTAATGATTTGTAGATATGGTTCTGTGTACCTTTGGCTGGCCATACACGTCCAGATATGCAATATCATCGAATCTCATTGGAGTGCATCTATAAATCTGCTGAAAAAATATTGTAAACAATTTGTGATAGATATAAAAAAATACATCATTCGAATAATATGACAGTTTTGCTCTTAGAGCATGCCAGTGGTTGCTGGTTTTTACAGAAAGCCACAAGGCAGCCTTGGTCCCAAGACTGCCGACCAAATAGTGGTTTTAAACACGTTTGAGATATAACAATTTATGAAAAATTAACGAACATTAAATAGCGACATTGATATTTGACAGCTTGACAGTGTCAAATCATTACCAAAGAGGTCATACTCACTACAAACAAGTTAACCTAAAGTGAATGAAAGTGAACGTATCTCCTTAGTGACAAACACAGTCTCTCATAGTTCAGGAAAAGTTGTGTCAAGGAGGAAGGAAGTTGATAATTCATGTCTGTGGTGAGTTCGCGGGCATGTGGCGGACCACGAATTAGATCTGAGCAAAAAGATTTAGACGCTTGGTTTGTCTGTGGAAGCAAAAACTGGAGCATAAAATATATCGGAAAGTTTAACAAAGTCACGTTCGAACCGCAGGATCTTTCTTCGCGTTTGATCATTCTAAAGTAGTGCAACAGTTTTTTGCGTGTCAATTTAACATTACTATGCTCCATTTTCTTCATAATGTTAAAGAGATAAGTCATCCAAAGAGTTAAATATTCGGACAGACCTGGCGGACACATCAGTGCTCCGCACAAACGTTCAGCCGAGAGCTAGGATTTGTCCGGTCTGTATCCGACCTATTGGTATTTAGCTCGGACGGCGGACAGATGCTCTCAGAGGCAACTTACTGCCAAACATTGATGGATTTACCGCCAGACTTAACGGCCAGACATATCTGTACGTTCACGGCTAGCCTTTGCCTTCTGCACTCTGAAACCTTCAAGTTCAAACTGATTTTTTTGTTATTTTACATTCAATTTTATTTTGTATTTCTGTGAACAAAATTTTGTTATTCCTGCTATATACCTACTTAACTCTTACTTGCATGACTACAATAAATATATGTTTAAATTGGAACCTTAATACACTGTCAACAGAGTTGAAAATTAGAACTACATATTAAATAAGATACCATGTGCAGTAAATGGTAATGATGGTATCAGTGGTTTCAAATTTCCTTACCTACTAAATGTCTACGACAAACTTTGCCACTAATGTACTCTGTTGTGAAGTTTAATGTGTTGTACAATACAGCCTTGTGAGAGCCGCCGGCTGGTTTTGCCTACTGTTCCTACTTCCCTAGTGGGTAAGCACGTTAAGTCAAAATGTCAGGATGGTGCATGCACTGTCAATATGTCTGATGCATGTCTTACATATGCCAGGTGTCAGAAGAATCAACACACGTTAGCCGTTGATGAGTGTCTTCATACTCTAAAGAATAAGTAATTCAACAATTAACAACATATGTACGTCAAAATATATATCTAAAGGTGACGCAATACATAAAGACATACGATGTACGAACAGAGATAAACTCAAAAAGACTTTGAATTCTTGGACCTTCATTGATTGCTATTGAAATTCTATAATTTTTTTGGCTCCACTAAATACTCGAAAATGACTCCTAACCTAAATGTTGTTCTCAACCCTAATTTTGAATGTAGTTGAAGTTGTAAAATTTGAAATAATAGACCAATACCCTTTACAGCAAAACTAGTATAGTGCTGGTATATCTGGTAATGAATTATATCTTCACAAAAACTTTAAATGTTTTTATGTAATTATTGTGTAGGTGTAGGTAGTTATAAGTTAAGCTTTATAAATCAGCAAATTAAATTAATATAATTAATAGATTACATAAATGTAGATTAATAAATCACTTTATAATAATCATTCAGCAGAATGATACCAAACAATTTGAAACAGAATTCATTTTTCCAATTCAATTTTGCCCTTATCGCCTCCATATTTATTATACAGTGCAAATGTGTATATTTTCCACATTTAAACAGAGCTACACACAGTAAACTACGAGTTATAATCGAGAGTTATACATACTCCTAGTTTAGCACATTCAGTGCTACCACTACGTGGCGCGCTACGAACGTAGCCAAAACATGTGTACTCTGCGTATGTAGCGAAGAGGCGCTACGAATGGAGAACTCGACTGGCGAGTTACTGGCGCTCAATGTGTTAGACAGACTATATACATATATGTATTTATGCAGTCATTGACGTATGGAATTTATAGATTCTGTGCAAACAATAGAGACGAAAAGACTAATCAAATACAATCAAATCGATTTATTTTTAAAATGTAGTACTTAATACAGTAAGTATAGGACTAAATAAGACTACGGTCAAGATTTTTACTTGGTCACTCCCTGATAAAGGGCTCAGGTAGTAGGATCACGAGTAGATTTATGTCTGTTTTTAAACCTTATCTACTCATCCTAATATGTCACGTGGAATTTAACGCAAAACAAAGTTCGGTCTTACAAAATAAAAACTCCTAAATGACCCTTGCCTGTGCATAGAAGGCTCTTGACTTACTTATAATAATTTACTATAATAGCTGATTGTACTACGAGCAGCGGTGTATAGCGTAGCATAATACTGATGGCAGTATTCATTCGGAATGTAGCAATTTCGAAACGTGAGATGGCCTCCTCCAGCGTAGACCATTATAATAAGAGATCTAGGTAGTCACTGTAAATCGAGTCATTGGCGTTAGTGGTTGTATGTGCAACTTGTCTACAATGTTCAGATTCCTGTCGCAATTTAAAACAGTGATGGATACCGGATTTATCAATGCTGTCAACTGACAGCTTCGATAATTAACGATTAACACGGTACTACTCACGTTTATTTAGTCACTCGCGCGACATGTTTCGGAGAACATAGGCCTCCATTTTCAAGCACTAAAACGTGAGTAGTACCGTGTTAATCGTTAATTATTAAACATGTCTCATGTAAGTTTAAATACAAATGACAGCTTCGACTTGGTATGAAGTCACGACACAGGTATGACATTATATAAAATAAATGGCGGTTAAAATGTAAAAAACATCTTATAAGTCTTTGATAAATCGAAGCTCTTCCTTGCGTGTGCTTTAGTTTTTTAAACTTGGACGACCGGTCTGGCGAAGTGGGTAGTGACCTTGTCTATGAAGCCAGTGGACCTGAGTTCGAATCCCAGTTAGGCCATTTATTTGTGTGATGAGTACAGATATTTATTCCTATGTCATGGGTGTTTTCCATGGCTTTGAATATTATTTATATCATTGGTTGAGTACACAAGCCTTCATGAACTTTCCGTGGGCTCTCAATTTGTGTATGAATGTCCTATAATATTAATTTATTTAATTAGGTTTCACCTGTGACTAATCTTAGAACATCGAGTAGCCTGTTTTCAATGTGGCCAAATTGAACAATTCTTTTTAAATTATACCTTGTGTAATTCTGATATATGAACAATATATTGTGAAATTTTATTAAAACCCGTTCAATAGATTTTGCGTTAAGGAGCATCATATATCCATCTATACAAACTTTATAATATTAGTGAGGTTGTAAAGTGTCGCTATGAAATTAAAAAGCATAAGTGCCCTACAAATTTAACTATTCCGAATTTAATTCTGCCTCGAAAGGTGACCATTTTTACATAATATGTGATGATGATTTTTATATATGAACCTAAATATAAGTAAATTTACAAAGAGCAAAGTATATCTTCGAGGCGTCCTATAGAACCTAACGATAAATCATTTTGCGGGAATCGTATTACCTAGCAGAGCTCACAAACACTGTCCCAATCGCCACATTATAACGATCACATGTAACAAATTGATTGTCTTCATTGTTTATCGCATCAATCAAGACGATCGGTTACATAATGGGAATTATTTACCTTGTATAGATTGTTACCTATTGTAAGTGTAACTTAATACCTTAACATGCCTCAAACCATTAGCTGGCACATGCCAATTACAGCAGTCCCAGGCGGCTTTAAATGCTATGAAGAATACAATTTTACCTAATCAGTTAACTTTTATTCATTGTACACTTATGACCAGATTCAATCAAAAACTGTATTAAAATTATTGACAGTCATGACAAAAGTCTTCAGCTCTCAAAGATATCAACTTTAATGTTACAGACTTACTCGTTTGAAATTATTATAACATTTACTTTAACTGCCTAAGAACTACTTTAGACTCCTTTCAACAAGGGACCCACAAAGGTAAAACTATACTTTGCGTTGAACAAAAAGTTAGACAAGCTGTTTAAACATTGTTAGGAGGTTTTTGGGCAGTTTCGGATGAAACTATAGAATACTACGTGTTCTGTAATTCTTGAAACATTCATTAACAACTGACATTACAAAGGTAACAGTAAGTGAAAGTTAAACTTTGTTTACAGCGTTGATTAGTGAACTTATACGTTTTTAATTCTAAATATTTAACAGTGTTCTTTTTCCAGGTAAAATATGGATACTAAGATTTACTTTAGTTATCATACACCTAACAACATTGTACCTAACCAACGTTCAATACAGCCAACTAATATTGGAATAGTTTTGAGCATTAGTTTATATAATTAGCGAATACACCGAAAACATCCTAATGAAGCAAAATCTACTTAAAATGACCAATCAATGAAATCTCGACGCACCCGGCCACCTCCCACCCGCAATTCCCGCGGACTGCCAAATTTTTTGTTCATGACCCTTGGGACCTTTTTTAGTGGATCCACTTACTGGCTCTGAAAAAACGCGGCTGAGTTTGGTTAAAGAGAGCGCTTAAGTAAATAGAATGGAATACGACTTTTTATTGTCTGAAATGGACAATTCACATTTGATTAATAAACAATTCTTCTTCTTATTCTGAGCACTCTCAACGGTCAAATTATTAAGCGTAAATTACAATCGTAACGAATTCACAAGTTCACTGCGTCATGGGTGGATCGACCCCCTAACAAGGTTATCTGCGATGTTGAATAACTGCCGCAGCGAAAGTATTTATGACGTTTGTTTTTTTTATTTTTTTATTTATTTACGCGGTTCTGATACTCATGCGAAGCTGCAATCTCTTCAAGGGGCCGATGCCTTTTGTAGAAACGCAATCGAAACGAATAATAATGATCACGTAGGTTGTCGTTCAATTTGCCCCTGGTAACTTAAGAGACAGCACTCGCACATGGGTACTACCATTTTCGTGGATCTATGTCCAATGTACGATTAATTTATTATGAAATCATACAGTCCATCTGTCCGTTAAGTGATTATAATTGTTAGGGTAAAAAAACAGGCATTCATACTCGTAATAAAACAAAAGTACTAAATAAAAATATCTACTTTTTCCCGGAGTCAACGCACGGACCCGGAAGAATCTCTTGTGTACCGTCGTACACAAGAGATTCTTCATTTATTTCAAATTTTATCTTTGACATTCATAACCTTTTTGCTGGTACGATATAAAACACAAAATTCTTTCGAGCAGAATGCTCATGTTATTAAATTATGTCGGCGAGCATTCTATAACAGGCCGGATAGGCTGTATCGGTATGAAATCCATACCCATTTACATACTATTATGTAGATTCCTTTGTTTCGCTGTAAGTATACGAACAAGTGAATGAGAAATGTGATATTCGCCATGTGAACTTGATTTTCGTTGAGTGTTTTCACCCTTAAGTACCTTATTTGAGTTTGTAAGATTCCTAGTAATTTATGATGAAATAAATATAATGGGACAATCTTGCACAAATCCACCTAGTCCCACAGTAAGCTCGATAAGGCTGGTCTCGTAGATACAGTCATCAGCCGAAGTTGCTAAGCAGGCCAGGTCTTCAGAAATATCTAGACACGGCCTTATTCTATTAAAAATAAAGTCGCATCAAGCTTATTTTGAACATGTCGCTTAGCAACTTTTGATGCTGACTTTACGCGGTGACGATATACTTATATTATGTACAGAAACATATAAATACATAAATAACGGGTAAAAAACGCAAATTAATATCCGGGTCAGGATTCGATCCCCGTGATTCGTAGCCACGCGCAGGGTCACTACCGACTGGCTAGGAGGTTGCCATTTTATAGCCAGTTACATAGAAGAATTAAATGTACACAAAACTTAAACTAACTAGATATGTAATCCACCGAAAATCCCATATAAAAATTTCATAGCTAATGAACTTGAAAGTATTCATATTTTCATTATTCAATTTAGAGTGCGGTTTTTTCGGGTAATTGTTTTAATTTAACCTGTACTTATACATGCTACGAATTTGGCCTACTCAGGAATGTATTTATTGAGAAAATAACTTACACATCATTAGTTTCATTTCAAATTTGTCTTGTACAGTAGACTTATTAAAAATGACACTAGGCCAGATCCATACTTACTCAGATTTAGACCAAAATATCAAGGCTAAATACGAATCTGCCCCGCCCAAGCCACTTAAATATCCCCCTAATAGACGAAGGAAATTGTAAAATTTTGTGAGTTGCAATTTGTATTTATACAACTTGATTTAAAAATCACCGCGAACTAAATTCGCATTAATGTTTAAACATCTGGCAATACTGTTTTAAAGGTTTACTTGTTCCAGCGTATGTCAAAGGCATAAATTTGCCGGTGACTTTTAAAATTGGACGGACTGGATTTATAAAATGGGATGTTGTGTCGTATTTCCCTTTCAAACGGCAACTTTGCATAGAAGTAGAGACCCTGCAGACAGGTCACATACATTTTTCTAAAGTAATTGGAAGAGCTGATTCGCACCCGACCTTATCGACCCGTCTCATGCCTGCCATGGGTAAACGCCATCTCTGTGGGCGCAATTATTAATTTAATAATTATTAAGCTGCGCTCAGACGTTGCGGTATAGTTGTCACTGTTGATAGAACATTTTTTTTTCTGTAGAAAAAAATTATAACAACAGAATAATAACAACGCAAAACGCATCTTACAAAATGGATTTAAAGTTCCATGAGGTGAGTTTTAATTATTCTACCAATTGCTAAGAGTATCTTTACGTTTGTTTTATAGTTAGTTTCATTTTTATTTAACTTGATTAATTACCAGATGCTGGAGTTCTAAAACTTAAAAAGTATTTCTGTTTCATTATTTATCCAAACTTTAAAGAGGACTACTATATAGAAGTGACGTCACAGCTATTTATTTTATTTCTAAGGAGTTTTTCAAGCGGACATTGCATATTGGCTGAACTTACTTATACCTCTCCTTTGTAATTTTTGTATTTTTTTTTTACGAAACGTATCAACGATACCCTAATAAAAAAATGTTGAGGCCTATTTAATTATCCATTAAAGTAGATTCTTCATTGTAAACAACGCCTTACTAAGTCACAATAAAGCTGAGGCAGACACTTTTAAAAAGCAAGCCTAAAATTAAAAGTACATTTTAAATTGAAGATTTACAGTGGCTTTTTTTTCCATGTGGCCATGCCTTACCAAAGTTATGAGAAATGATTTAATTAACCTTAATTCTACTTTGTTCTTATTTGCACACACAATTGAAGTCACCTTTTACAATTTATTTGTAACAGTTTATTACTCTACGAAAACTTAACCGGAGATTTGATATTTGTTTAACTCGCACATATTTGTATGTAAAATAAATGTTATTTGTACCTTTATATCTATATGTACAACTTACCTAACCTAAAGTGTGTCACAAATAATAAAAATATATATTCAACTACAATCAAGTAAGAACAGAAACAAATAAAAAAATGTAGTACTCGTACTTATTTTTAGAAAGCCTCATCAATCCGCGTCATGTGACGAAGTTTCTTAGGGATGGAAGAGTAAAGTGGTTGGGCAGGAGTTTTCCGTTGGTTTCCACCGACTGAACACCAAAAGGAGGTAAGGTAAACCAATAAACCAATAATAAATTTAAACGGGGGTATGTTGTAAATACTTCACGGATTCTTTATAACGGTATTGAGAATGGTATTGCATTAAGCAAGTCTGTATTTTTAAGTAATTCGTATCCTAAGTAAAATAACACAGTGTCTGGCTACGGAAAGTTTATATAAATGCTACGTTATTTCACCATGGGTACGTATTTAGTGACAGTCTAGGCTAGGACAGGCTCTGCCTAGTGGTGACTCAATATAACGAACCTACCCATATATTTTCGAAATTGATTATGAATTTAATTTGATTTTATTTTTACCTAAGAGTATCATATATTTTTTTACCTGACGTATTTAATCAGATTCTATCTTTTTTCGTTTTGTCATTCAATTCCTTCTTATTACGTATAAGCAGATTCGGAGTCTCTTATCTTCATCGATCAGCGAGCGTTTCTTTCGTCATTTTTACAGTCCTTGTGCAGGAATACGGATATTATGGTTGTCGTTTTATTATCTATCGCGCTATCCGTCACTTTCGCACTCACTCACTTATGTGAGCGTGACAGATATTGTGACAAATGATAAAAACACTACCATATTTGGACGACAATATCTCTTTTTTCGTTATGGTTTTTTAGTATAGGAAACGTGCACGACGATGCTGTCGGTGCCTGGTGACGCTAATCCTAACTACTTACGCTATCATAACCTAACGTTGATATTTATAACTAGAAAACAGAATCAATTTTACCACATAAAAAACTATTCCCGCTAATTACTTATAATGCATTGTCGCATTTCTGGTTGCACTAACATCCATTAAAAATATTTTATTACTTTCCAAGGTATATAAAATATTATACTGACATGTGCAAAACACCAAAAATAGATTAAATTTTTAGTACTTAGAATCAATGTGTAACTTTACAAGTGAAAATACCCAAGTTTTGTAGTTACGAGCTATTTAAGGTTAGATTGACAATACTAACTACAAACCTTTAAAACTGTTCAGAAAACATCAAAATTGACATCCGATTGGTTTCCACTTATCGATATATTCAAGTACCCTAGTACTATATTCAGTACTCAAAGTCAAAAGCAACAAAAATCTAGTGTTTCTGCTGCATTCAAAGTGAAAAGTTGAGGACTTAATAAACATTTATATGGGTTAACTACTACTAGTATTTTAAAAATATGTTATAAAGATGAAAAGTGATAAAGGAATAATTAGTAACTTATTTTTACTTCGTAAACATTAGATCTTTGAGAGAAAATGTTGCCTGTTATAACAGCTTCTTGTTCCTGTGCACTATTTTTCAACCTGCCATACATACATGGCTGGCCTCAAACAGTTTTTGACCTCTTGTAATATTTTGACCACGATCCAGATCATTTTTAATGGCTGACACCCATATTTAATAACTTTTGAAAACATATAAAAAGATGTGTAAGAAAGACTTTGACAGCTCGAAAATATTACTTAAACACTTCGTTTGTTGTTTTGTGCTGCCACATTTCGTGGCAAATTTTTTCTCTATTTTTTTTATTTGGGTACTTTTATTTGATGTGTCTATTAATAAATAATATTAATGTTCTGTCCTAGTCAAGTACATTGTTTTACAAATACTTTAGGTACTTCAAAGTAATTATAAATCCATAATATAAGTACAGCTACAGGTACAAACGAATGCGAAATTACCCCTTTAGATAGGGTTTATTTACCTAAAAGTAAAAAGCGGTACAGCTCTGTCCCCATCACATCGTTCATGCTTCCTTTAATATTTAATCAAGTTATATTCTTCAATGATTTTCTGGTTTCTTCCATGACAGTGATTTTTTAACAATGTTCATATTTAGAAGTCTGTTAGATAACACAAAAGTGTTATTGAATGTGAAAAAGAAGTTTGGATGGTAGTTTATTCGGTTTTATTATTAACCAAAATCATTAATTTCAAAGTAGAGTACTATTTTCATATAGTTTTATCCCTGGATTAATCACTATCTCTGGTTTATCAACTTGGATAACCGGCCACTTGGTCTCCGATTTGGTCAAGATCGCGGGAAATTGTAGGACCCCGGCGTCAGAGGACTGGTCGTTGTGGAAATCATTGGGAAAGGCGTCTGTCTAGCAGTGGACGTCTTTCAGCTGATAATGATGACGATGTATCGTTTATTTACTTGAATCGTGATATTATTTGTTACATTACAGAAATGTAACAAAAGAAACACTACATTATACAATTCTAATACTAATACGCTAATACCAGATGTTAATAAAATGTTCAAGATGTAGTTACTTGTACAATAAGTTTGTACACACTTTATTAGGTAGGTTGGTTTTTCCCGTCGGCAAAGTTGGTGACAAGCAAGCTAAGTAGGTTGCGTGCGCCAAATGAATGTGGGTCGGAAAGTACTTAGTTTAGAACAGAGCTTATTTTAACAGTAATTTATTTTTTACAACACAACGATTTATGTTATTATTATTTATTTATTTATACGCAAATATTTCTACGCATTTTGTGTACAAAATAACAAGTTTTGTAGATAAAATGTGTAGAAATATTCTTATTTAGTATTTCCACGCGTTTTATGTACGATTTTACTGTCTCTCTGATTTAAAAATCTTCAATGTTATTAAATATAATAGTATTTACCAACCAAAAAGTTTATAACTAAAAATGTTCGTATAATGCTTTAAATCGATTAAAATATGTCGGAATAAAGTAGTTTAAATATTACTAGAACTAAAACCATATTACTAATTGTGATTGGTTATGATTGTAAAATGCATTTTGCTACAAAAATACCATAAAGTCACTTACCAGAATTCAGGAGCGCTCCACATTGCAACGATTAAATATTTTTTACAGCGACGTTAAATATTATTTAATTAAGATTTGGATACATTTATCTATAAGTTGTAACAGTAACAGATACCACAGACACGAGTATTTGATAACAGTTTTAAATATTTCAAAAGTTACAACAAGTTAATTGTGAAAACTTTATTAGGGCGATTCTGCAAAAATCTATCGTAACAACAACAACACCGCACCGAGAGGAAGACGAAAACAAGCGTATTTAGGAGGCAGGAATCGGAGAAGGCAAAGGAGCGAAGAGACATCACTAGTATTACAGCCCTAGCCTAAAAATTAAAAACAAACTATAGAGAAAACTAATAGTTGGCGCGAGCGCGCGACTACCGCGGCTAGAACGATGCGGGAAAGGAACGTCTTGAAGAGATTCAACAAGTGGTTTGCGAGAGCGAGCGGCGCGAATCGTCGCAACCTCGCGGCGGGAACGCTCGCCCGCCAATGTCCCGAGCTGGCATCCCTCGTCGGCGACTGCGCCTGTGTGCCTTCCCGGCGTACAGCCTTCATTGTTGAACCTGCGCAAGTGTGCATCAGCATCTTGTACGGACAGGGCTGCCCGTCCCTGTGTGAGCGGCGTGACGCGCCTACGAGTCTGAACAGGTGAGCCCGGGCCGACCCCAGCAGAGCTCGTCCCTATCTATACCCCGCTTACAATGAAACAAGCTAGCTGTAATACATCAACTAGCTGCGTGCTACATTAGCCGACGCATGTCGTTCTTTCAGATGAGTAATGTAATAAGTAGATATGAAGGTCACAGTCATGTATGACGTTGTTTGAGCAAGAGTTGTTCTCTTTGTTCGCTGTTCATGCAAGTACCCATTTATGTTTTATAGCGATTGTTCTCCGAAAAAGGTCTACGTGCCCCGCACTTGTGGAGCGCCAGCGAAGTTTCGCAGTTCATGAATTTCATGCATAGTTCACGTGTCGACCGACGTAGCAAATAATTTTATATTAAATTGGCTTGTTTAGCGAGTTAATTACCATATTGCGAGCACACGAGTCGGCGAGGTTTATCAACCTGCTTAAATTAACTATTATTACTAATAAGGGGAAATATCCTCGAGCCTGAAAATATGAGATAGCCGAAGAGGTGTCTAATATCGTAATACAATTAACTTTAACCCGTGATTTTTGGGCTTCAAATGGCCAATTAGGCGTTCCGTATTCAACTAGTAACCCGTTTATTTTTCCATATCCCAACCATTTGTCAGTCTTTCCTTTTGTTTCTCTCTCTCCGCGGCTTAGCACCACCAGTAATCGTTTGCACTATAGATAGCTAGAAAAAATATGTAAGAAAATAAAAACTACATTAAATAGAATCGGTAGTCCGTTTTTAAGTTATGCAAAAAGTTCCCAATTTGTATGTGCATAGTAAGTATCAAACATGGCGCTATTTAAATTCCTGTAAGTTGTGAAGAAACGTAAGGTTTGTAGAGCATGATCCGACACGTTTTTTATCATGACTATGCGAGATAAAAAGGGTTTTAAAATATAAACCCAGTTAAAAAAGTACCTTTCTTTGGAAAGGTGGTAGATATTTCATTTATTTCATACTTCCTATTGTTTTACTTAATAGCCAATTCAATTAGCAGAGACGTTTTTTTCGTTCGAGATCGTTTTACCAACCCTAAAGCCAAATAACCTTGCACCTCCTGAATATATGAATCCCTTTCGGGAATCTGACATAGCTAGAGAGATGGTGATGCCATCTATGCAACTAAAAACAAACCAAATATGTTTTTATTCTAATAATTTGATTTGTTCTTAGTTAAATTTAAAACTTTGTTCTTAATTTGCTAGTGTAATGTACTCGTAATGAAAAACATTGCATGTAACTTGCAAGTTATGCAAATTTAATTAATAATTTATCCAAGTTTAATATTGAAAATTACAAACACGATTAGTCAGTGTCAAGTTTAATTTTACTGCTATATTGCATCTTCCACAAAGCTTGTAAATTTTCTTCGTTTATAATATTAGTGGCAGTAGGTTAATTAACATAGTTTAATTTTTAAATAATTAATTAACTCTTTAAAAAAACTAAACGTCTATATCATCGCAATAACTTAAATGCTTATGTCTGAGATTCTCAGAACTAGGCATAAAATTAATATACTGCGTAAATTAGGCGTCGGCTTAAATTATATTTCGATATTACATAAGGAGAAGAGAATAGATGATTAAGAGCCGCCCGATAACCTGAGATCAATTATTATTTAGATAATAACTACACGCTAACGGGGCTTGGCTACTAACACGTCAAATCGCTAAAGGAGGAAAAAAAAATGTCACACATTGTTTTATTATTTCGCTCGACATTTGCAACGTAATTAGCCACCAGCCAGCCTTAAGGATTAAGAAAATAAGTGCACGATAAAGTTTTTAAATAAAATAATAAAATGTAATATCTCTGCAATCGTTAACTTAATTATTCTTATCATTAGCATATAAATGTATTCAAATATACCTGGTTATTTATTTTTGTTTCTCAAATTCTAACAGGATTTTTTTATTTCCCATCTTTCGCTTACATACCTCATTTTTTGAGACACTAGTGTGCAAATTATTTACCTATACGATTTTAACTGTATAAATGTGAACGTAATGGAAATTATCAATAGAAAATAGTTATTTTATTTTACGCGAAAAGCATCATTTTTACTGTAGCTAGTACGACTTCAACAAAGCTACGAAATACGTGCAACTGCTACGGACAGGTGAGATCTACGAAAATCGTAGCAGCTCTACAAGCAATTGATTTCCCGGGGTCAGTTGTAACGCTTTTATTGTAAGTTTAAAATTCGAATTTATTACGGATTTTATTTTAAAAAATAGTCACTAGCAGTAAATAGCCAGTAAATTTTATTAAATTTACCAGTTATACCAAAGATGCACTGAGTACTATCGGTGAAAGCTTAAACTGTTAATAAGTATGATTTAATAAGTATGCTCATTTCCAAAATTATTTCACAAATTTGATATTATTATCGTTTCATATGTATCTGGAATCATTTTTATTATTTTAAGCAATAAACGTAGACGTATTTATTTACAATAATTACATACAATTAATAATTAAAACTAACAATATATGAAAAAAATTATCGTAATCTAAAACAAATTTTAAAAAGTCAAAGCAAATAAAATTAACAAATATTTGCAAAATGATAAGAAGGATGTTTGGCTAGTATATAGTCAGGGAATTCTGAATATAAAAAATGTTCAAGAACACGTAGCTGAATAATACTAGAATTTTAATTATATTTACAGTTAATTGTTTTACTCATTTATTATATTTTATTATTTGTGTTGGCAGTAAAATACAGTAAAATTTTAATAAATTTTGTATTGATATTGAGTTTAAAATTTAAACAAAATAAAGTTATGGAAATATAAAACATTCATTATATTCATTGCAACTTTAACAATTTAGGTAGTACCTGATTATCAAGTAATGCGTTAGCATTTTATTTAAGTGCTTAAATGGAATAGAGTGGGCGCGCCAACGCGATTTAGGTCAAAGTCAAAGTACAGGGGACAAAATAAAACACGGTGCTTTATTCTCGCAAGTATTAACTTAAATTTCAATTTTACCGACATCAATCTAAATTTGGAAATAGAGGTTCGTATCTCCTTGCCACGGACAGACTAAGCTAGTCCAGCTCTTGGAAATGAAATTATTAAGATATACTGCGAGAAGAGATGAATGAATATATCCTCTCACTAAGAGATTTTTGATTCAACTGTAAGGATCCTTAAGATATATAAATAAATCCATTATTTTTTACAATTAAAATTGCTAATTTTGTTTTCTTTTTTCTTTTTGCCGTCTTTGCTTCTGACGGTTAATTACAAAAACGTAATAGTAATTTTTGATTTTTTTTCTTCTTATTTTGGCATGCGGCACATCAACCTCAGCTACGTATTATATCGAAAGGTAGGAGTAATGAAACTCGATAATATGCCTGAATAAGAATTTGAATTAAGAACAATCAATATAAATTACGTTGAATTGTTGGACTGGACTAGGACTTCTCGTGTTTGCCTTCCATGTCGATTTTTTTTTTTCAAACTATATAAATATATTTATGCTAAGATGTTAATTGCAACCTCGCGTTAGTAATTAAGTCATTGGAAAGTGCTTAGACTGTTTAATTTGCGTCTTTCGTAAACTTGAATTGGATTACAAATGAGCTTGAAGTGCTTCGAAGCGGCGATAACCAAATATTGGTATGAGAATGATACCCCGAAATTGGAACAGTAACGTATTTCTGCACAACTTAAAATGATTTAACAACATTTTATTTAACAATGCAACAACGATGAAACAATAGTTTTTTTTTAAATAATATTTATAAATATTTCTGGAAAATTTGTTTTTCGAATGTCGATTAACTAAAATTTTCTTCCGATATTAAAATGATCGATAACTGATTCAAGTACTTATTTCGAAGTAACATTTCATATTTATACCAGATATTATGTTCATGGGATATGCATCTTATATTGTCGAAATTAATTAATTGAATGCGTCGTTATGTTTTGACGACAGGTTTAGCTTGGTGAGTACCTAGTGACCCTGCCTATGAAGCCCAAGGTCCTGGATTCAAATCCCGGTACTGTCATTTATTTGTGTGATGAGCGCAGATATTTGTACCTGAGTCATGAGGTTTTTCTAAGTATTAGTATATCAAATATATCGTTGGCTGAGTACCCACAACATAAGATCAATTGTGTAGTCAAAAGAAAATACAATCTATCGTTAAATTAATATCTTTTTTTTTTGTAATTCAAATCTTTATTTTCAATTATATAATATATTTTGGAACTCTGCAGGACAATTTTATTCCTGCTTCTGTCAAAGAAACAGCTTCTGTCCGTATTAAGTGTAAGAAGATTTTTTGTATTTTAAGATTCTTTGTAACTTTCATGAGTCATCGTAATATTTTATTAAGAGCATAGGTTTCCATTTTCAAGCACTAGGAACGCTGCCGCCAGCTCGTCAGCTTCATGCACAGCCAAGCACGGCGTTGCTTGCTTCGCGAGCGGCGAGGCGAACGGGCACTCGGCACTTTTAATGCTTGAAAGATGTTGCACAACTGACTACATAAAGACGTCATTTTCATTCGTACGAAGTCTTGTGTTAGCATCATTTAGCAAAGGGAAGATAAATATATTCTGGCTGGCCAGAACCTCTTGTTGTCTTGGATGCCATTAATCTTAAGCAAGAGGATGACGAAGGCGTGTGTAAAAGAGTGTTAACAAACTGCTAAAAAGGTACACCCACAGTGTAGCTGAAGCGTTTGGTATTTAGGTAAAGTTGCAAGGTAATTGTTGAATGTAAGGTAACTTTGTTTTTGGACTAATTGCTTTTTAATTACTAAACTTATCTTTACCAGCTTTACACAATCAAGCCCTCAGCAAGACCGCACGCAACGGTAAACCATTTTTACACTTGGTAATCATATTTTGATAACATCTCATTCCAAAGTGTATTTGTAGGTATACCTTATCCTCCGTAGGCTCCTCTATACCATCAGCCATAGGCGACTAAGTCGCCTAATAGTCGCCTATCAATATCATACAATACTATATTAGTCACCATTATTGTACAGTTGCCCACAGAAATGTACGCGATCATTTGATAAATATCACATGCCTGATCATGGAGAAAATCGTCTAATGCAACAACTACTTATAAAGTAAATATTAATATGATTAAAAAAAAAAAAACAGCTTACTTCAGCAAATTGTGTACTTAATCTTCGAACTTCCTTTTAATGTCTGTATTTTTTTTTTAATTCAAACATTCAAGATGGGTCTAGCAGTTTTAAGTACTTTTTATGAATTCTAACCGGGATTATTACTATACATGTCTATCAAAAATGATTGGAGGCTAATTGATGTCTATAACTCTCTTGAAAGTCTGCACTTTACAAGCGGATGCAGTAAGTCTAAGCCGTTATTAGGTTGGAGGCTCTCAGCCCTGTTAGGTAATGTTACATCCAGGTAACTTAAGCCTTTAAATAGCCTTTGAGACCGTTCCGCTACGTTATTATGCTTGCATTATATAAGAGTTAAGTTCACTGCATTGTCGGTTTATTTTCGTATCTTGAGGTTTTTGTGTGATTCGCGAAGCTTATAAATTAACTTTAATGCTTTATGATCGGCTACTTACTGTAGACACCTACGCAACTATTTCATTGCTTTTTATTTTTTATAAAGCAGCTGAATGTGCTTCAGTATGTTTATTAGGTTTTTTTCATTTGTATATTAATATAAGGATAATAACTTTTTTGATAATACATAATAATATTATTATTTTATTACATACCCCGTTATACGAATATTATAAGTACATTATGTTGATATCTGGTTAAGATTAGTTGCCGCCAATACAGTTACTCTGTCAAAAATTAGGATGAATCACTACGTGTGCGTACGTCGGCGTCTCTCGTCGGCGCCTAAACCGCCCTAGATGACGTTTTTTTCGTAATGTTTTTATTGTTTGATATATTTTAGATATATTTTTATATTTAACTATTATAAAAATGTAAAATTATAAAAACAAAGAAGAGTAATATTGCCGTCAAAGACAAAAATAAATAGGTAGTTCCCCCAGAACTAGTACCTATTTATTTTTGTTTTTGAAGTAGACGATTTTTAGTTTTTGCATAAAGATAATTATTTAATTATGTCTTTAAAACCCTTAAATACACGTGATATACCGTTACTGCCGTTAAGCAGAACTAAATAATATGTAAATAAATATTACATAACATGCTTACACAAATTGTTTCTACGCCTTCGAAGTTCGAAAATTTCTACTTTCGAGCATATTTTACTCTAATTAAGGCGTCATTAGAATGACTGAAAAGCGCTGGTAGCCTAGTGCTAAGAACGAGTGACTTACAATCCGGAGGTCACAGCTTTAAACCCCGGCATGTACCGATGAGCTTTTTGAACTTATGTACGAATATTTTTAAGTAATGTACTAGGATAAGCTTCACCGCTTGTACGCCTAAAGGCAATAACATAGTGGTTCGCAATGTATACATATATGAAACACCAAATAAATTATGATTATGATTAATACGAAATATCATTTGATATTTACCCGTCGCTTTTCGGTGAAGGAAAACTTTGTGAGGAAACCTGACTAATGCAAATAAGACCTAGTTTACCCTCTGGGTTGGAAGGTTAGATGGCAGTAGCTTTCGTAAAACCAGTGCCCGCGCCAAATCCTGGGATTAGTTGCCAAGCGGACCCCAGGCTCCCATGAGCCGTGGCAAAATGCCGGGACATCTCGAGGAAGATAACGAGAGTTATTGAGAAAATCATTCGAAAACGAATATCGATTTTCGCGGTCGTGATGGCCTGGCCGTGTAAGCTCTAGGCTTGTGATATGAGTACTCAGCCAACGATATATATGTATAATATACAAATATTTAAATACATAGAAAACACCCATGACTCAGGAAAAAATACATTCTACATACTTAATACATTCTACTTTCATACTGGCAAAATGACCCGAAACCAATGAGAGTATCGACAATATTATTTTCACCTCACTCGCTCGGAAAACCTTTCTTTATAGCGCGAAATCTGCGTGGAAAAGCCTATTTTATCCGCTAGCGTGGAAAAGTCATTCGAATTTCGAAGCCGATTATTGTAATTCTCTGTGGTGCATGTAACTTTTTTTTAAGTATAAAACTCCTTCAATGCGTGACTGGGGCGCTACCGCGAAAAACGATATTCGTAAATTTGGGACGATTGTCTCTGTCACTTTCATTGGAGTAAAAGAGAAAGATGCTCGCAATATACGAACTTCGACGTTCGCAGTACCGCGGTGAGTTCATAATAACCATAGATAATAACCAATCAAAAACATGTTTATGATTAAAGATTTTTAACTTTTTTATTTTTACCTACACTTTATTTTATGTCAAATAGGTTTTATTGTATATACTAATAGTATTTCAGTTAATTTACATATTTTGACCAATTAATCTATTAAATAAAACACGATTTCCATGTATATTTGATAAAGAAATGCACCTTTGCACCTTTGCGCCTGGAGTGACGTGGGGCGGGTTATCTGACTAAATATGTTTGTGTTCGTTTTTAGTGTATTATTGTATTTTTTAAAGTATATTAAATTGTGTAAGTTAGTTATAAATATTACAATGTTATTAATTACAATTTTTATAAAGAAATTGAAATATAGGTTTACTTAACATTGTAATTTCTGAAATATGCAACCGAAAAAAAGTTTTAAGTTATCACAATTCACGTAAATTTGTCGGATTTGTGTTTTAATGATTCTAGTAGCGATGCCGATATGATTTCCCTGAAAAATCGCGCGATAAGTTTTGTTTTATTGTTTTTCTTAACGCTCGAATTTTCCTCGCTGTAGTGAGGTGAAAAGTTGTGTGTTCCGCATGACTGCAAAATTATTTGGCGTCTCGTGTCTTGAAAGCCTCGCTACGCTCAGGAATCTATCTTTGAACCATTCGCTTCGCTCATGGTTCAATCTTAGCTTCCTTCGCTTGCTCAGCTTTCAATGTCAACACTAGCGCCAAATAACCACTTTGCAGCCTTGCATAACAAATAACTATTATATATTCTTTGGACAGACACATAATGAATACTAACTGAAAAATTATTAGAAATGACTAGGTATTTAGCTGTAAAATGTCATCGGTCGATCGACCCCCTAACACGTACGTCCCTACTAACTACTACTACTAAGTAACTGCCACTGCGAAGGTGTTAAACAACTCCGAAATGCTAATATTAAAATATTAACTAACTAACTTATAGCTTTATAAAACGATATCCTGGTATAACTATTAAATTTTATTCCAACAAAGTTACATTTCATTCTGTTGCGCTGACTAAAGGGTGAACACTATTAAATTGTCGCAGGTCGAACATGCTACAGACGACAAAATAAAAATCCAAAGTGCTCAAAATTCTTTATATGACTAATTTTATACAGCGTAAAATCATTTTAAAAAATATTAGGGCTATTTCATCGAACGACGAGAAAATTTCCGGACATTACTTTTGACGTGATTCATTGAATTTCGCACGGAATCATCGCTTAACAATTTTGTGCATTTAATCCATTTTCGTTGAAAATCTGGTAATGAAGTGGCAGGTTGGCAAGTTTTTCGCAGTTTAGTTTTTATATTAGCCCAATATTTTTCGATGGGGCGAAGTTCGGGACAGTTAGGTGGGTTACTCTCCTTAGGCACTACCTCGACTGAATTCGCCTTATACCATTCCAAAGTTCGAGACGAATAATGGCAACTTGCTAAATCTGGCCAAAACAATGTTGAGGAAGTGTGTTTCTTTATGAATGGTAACAGTTTCTTTTTCAAGCATTCTGATATATAAATATCGGTGTTAATTGTCCCGGTAGTGATAAATGGTGAGCTCCTCATGCCGCACTGGCATATAGCTTGCCAAACAAGGTATTTTTGAAAATTTTTCTACCGGGATCACCTTTTCCGATTCGTCAAGATTCGAGATGTCACGAGAGGAATAGTACTGGTTACCTGGTAAAGACTTGAAATCTGCCTTGACGTAGGTTTCATCGTCAATAATTAGGCAACATTTTTTCTCAATCAACAAGGTATACAATAACCTAGAACGTCTAACCGCACGATTATATTGATCCACAGTTCTCTTGGGAGCCTTTTGCTTCTTATATGTTGTAATGCCGCATTCTTTTTAATTTTTGGACATTTGCTTGACTAGTGCCTACTTTTTCGCCACATCCCGGAAGAGATACTCGGATTCTTATCAAATAGCTTGCACACCTTTGATTGTAACTTAACATTAGATTTTCTGGTGGGTTGACCTTCACGCCGCTTCCTATCTATAGTTTCACCTTGTTTAATTTTTTTTAGAGTTCGTTGAACCGTCCTCCGAGTTGTTTGACAAGATTTTGCCAGATCTAAAGTTGATAAATGAGGATTTTTACTGAATTCTTGCAAAATTAATTCGCGAACATTTTTTTCGTGTAACGCCATTTTCATAAATAAAAAACAAATGAACATTTTATGGTTGTCTAATATATTACGAGCCTTCTAAATTTAAAATTTTAAAAGAATATTCAAAAAAGGTTCGATGCAACACGCTAGCAAAGTAAAAATGTAGGCGACAATTTAATAGTGTTCACCCTTTATTGTTGATATTGTCGTATGACTTTTCATCATACGACTCCGCGCTCCTTAGAGATTTTTTTGTGCCTAGTTCCTATATGCAGTTAAAATACACAACTGCATAAATATACATATAAATATAACATATCACCTAATCGACTGTTACTTTAATTCAAAAACAGGTGAAGATAATGATGAGGGTGGAAAATGGTACATCATCTGGAGAAATTAAACTTGTTTCGTGAAAGGATTTTTTCTTCTTTAAAAAAATATGGTTTCCATCAATATATCAATCGATGATTTCGCCAATGCCAAGTAATGCAACATATATGTAAGTAAAATAACATATTAAATTTGCTCTTAGAGTATGAAGTTGATCGGTAGTACGTTTTGTACAGTGGTAGCTGCGGCGCTACCGCGAAACACGATATTCGTAAATTTCGGACGATTGTCTCTGTCACTCTCATGACGCCTCAATTGGAGTAAAAGAGATAGATGCCCGAAATATACGAACTTCGATGTTCGCGGTACCGGGCCTGGACTTTACAGAAAGCCATGAAACCAAATGGTGGTGAAACGCGTTTTGATATTAATTCTTCATTAGCTGCACGATTCTGCGTTAGATCACCGCATAATAAGCTATCAATATTTCACACTGTATAAACTACGCTAAATAACAAACTTTTTTAAATCTGGCAATGCAGAAGCTGTCATTTTGTCTAACTGTTGACGTAAGGCGCTGACGTTCATGACGTATGACGTTGACATTACGAATTACGAATTTGACAGTAAACTATTTTGCACCGCGTCTGCAGTCGTGTTGATTTGCTCCTCGGCTCCGTTTACATTTAATATGTGGAATTTATAACAATAATATCGTATAATTCACTTTTAAAGACGTGCTACCGAACGTAGCGGATAATCGTTCGCATTTCGTACAGTAAAATGCATTTATTCAATCTCAAGATTATCAAGAAACAATATTTAGCGCTCGGGATGTTGATTTTTGTAGTATTATTTTTGTTCAATTCGAAGCCAGCGTTTCAGTGTCAGTTAACCCCGGAACCGCCGGCCTATTTGCCCACAATATACGGGATAACTCCAACGTACGCAAGGCTGGCGCAGAAGGCCGACCTGACGAGGTATGTGGTCATCCGTAAAAGTTCATCTCGCGTGTTGCATTTGCCCTTGATTACCTAGTGTTTATTTAACTAACTCGTTTGGCAATGATTCTGACTATTTATAAATTAAATTAATTGGCTCAGCACCATCATCAGATTTACAAAATACTTCCTTATTGTAGATGGTACTAACCATCTAGGTACATCAGTTTTGTATATCCTAATTCTCATACTAATGGAAAGAAATTAAAATTAATGTTAATATATGTTTTTCAGTTTCGGAATGGTCTTTTTAACATCTTTATGTAATAGAAATCCTACTAATCTTGCTTGTGTTCACAATAATATGGACATCATTAGTATTTGCTAAACATTTTTTTTTTAATATTTTGAAACATCCAGAGCATTATTATAATTTGTTTACCGTCAACTGTGTGAAAGCCTGAGAAGCGCTATCATTTTCAACATTATCTGACAATACAAAGTTCAAAATTGCTGAGTTATTAGAACTGTCCACAGAAGAAGACAGTCACATAGAATCATCACAGAATTGGTAGCCAGTTAGGGTTGTTTCACACGGACCACAACCACACCATGTTGCAGCGTCAAAATGTGGTCACGCAGTGGTTACGTGTGAATTGTGCAGTTGCTGGCCGTTGCCACAGACGTGGTCGATAATGACTGCAAAATGTAGTTCGTGTGAATTGTACTATTTATTTCTATACAAAATATGCGCCCGACCACGTGTTGTGGTTGTGGTTGTCGTGTGGTTGTGGTACGTGTGAAACAACCCTTATTGATTACTTGCCTTTCTTACTTGATTTGAATTGGTAGCTGTAATTATAGCCAAAATTAAATTCCATAAATTCTTCAATGTTGCAAAATTGTATTTAAAGTTTGTTTTACTAGTTGTTTTTTGATATGTAATAAAGTGACGTTGCAATTTCTAACAGGTTATCTCAAACTCTGATGCTAGTGAAGAATTTTCACTGGATTATCATAGAGGACTCGGATACAAAGACGAAGCTGGTGGAGAATTTGCTCAAGGAATCCAATTTAAAATACACACATCTCAATGCAAAGACTGTAAAGCCAAAAGGATCTTCGGTAAGTGTACAACCATAAGTATTATAAAATGGAAAGACCTATAGTACCTTAATTCCCTGGTAGGATTAATTAATATTTGTATTTAACCTTTCGTTGGGTCTTAATGGTTTATTTAAAGTGACTAAATAAACAGGAGTGAATCTGTATACTTCATTGAAAGGAGGAAATAAGTAAGGTCATGTTTCATTAAAGTATATTTTAATGATTGAGTATAATTTTTATTTGACGGGATATAAAGGCACAATTTTCTATTACCACTGTTGCTTAAACTATTCACTCCTATCTATTTTTGTGAATAAATTAGCATCCGGTGTTTACTCCCATTTGTCAAGTAGCCTTGAAAATATTAGTCCAATGAGGGAACATTTACAAATTCACTACCAATGCAAATGAGTTTTATGTATTTTACTGTTACGCTTGTTTAAGTTTATTATTGTTGGTCACTTCAACACAGTGTTTTTATGAACTTAGTTATTTTGCGACATCCATCAAAAGTTACACAGTTAAGTTGTTTGGTAATTTATTTTCTATTGCATCCTTTATGTTGAAGTAAAGTAGCACATTCTTCATTATGTTAAGGATTATTTGCAAGTTAGAACATATTCTACACTGTATAACATGAGGAAACCAAATAATTTTAACAGCGTATACCTGAAAGAAGTGAAAAATATCACATAACTTTTGGTCATATCTGGTAAAAAAAAATCGTTTTGGCATAAAAAATAAATTCTATTGAGAAAACTATGCCTGAAAACAAACAATGAGTTCAACAGTGGTAATATCGCCCTTAAGAAAGCAAACAGTGCTGAGTTATAATCATTTTTTTTTTAATGGGTTGTAACTCTGATGCGAGGTGAATTTATAATTATTGGACATTTTAGTCTCCAAATATGGTCAGGATAACTCTGGAAAAATTATTCGGTTTCCTCATGTTACGCGGTGTATAAAAAACGTAGACTGTTCCTGAAATCGACACAACGAAATATATCCTATAAATAAAAATTACTCACCATTCATTTATGATAAAATGGTTTACTTTTTGTAGCTTCAATCATTGTAAAAACAGAGATTGAAGTCTGCATCATTACATAAACACATATTTGTTACCTTAATATACATACAATATAATTCTTTACTAATAAGAACTGTTAATTGAAAATATTATTGCATTTAAGTAATCTACCAATTACCTAATTTTAGTGTAAATGTTTTTATACATTTGTATCAGACTAACAGATTTGACTATACATGTTCTGTTGCTTTAAATTAACTAAATTAATTTGCCTAAAAATTTAATTAGATTGTATTTCAGGTTATTGATGTCAATATTTGTTTTCTCAAGAATGCAAAGCTCAACACGAGTTGGTATTGCGTATGTAGGAGTTTATTTTCTTTATAGCTAACTTAGATTGGATTTCTTTTAATGTTTTGTACTTACTTATTTCAAACAGCCCATGGTAACATAATGTGTGTGCTCTTGTTTTTTTCTTACAAAAATTCCAGCTTCTTTATAATATGTAGGAAACAGTATTACAGTGTTTTCTACCTTGTTTCTACATTCAAGGTAGATACGGCCAAAGTATCAAGATATGTATCCATGAACCTTAATGTCAAGATCATAAGGTGCATGTATGCATGTTTTATCACTTTACCATGTATTATATTATACCACTTTACCATATTTGGTAATAACAATACCTTTAGGCCATGGGGTCAGAAAAAAATGTTATATTCATTTCCCCTACAATAAAAACGAAGTACGAGTAATGTGTGAATAGATAACAATATGTATACACAAGTATATTAATATAGTAACCCAAATCGCATCACAAGCGTTGACCTTGACTGAAGTAAAGTAGTTATTACTCCGTTTGATTCGCTGAGTTAGACACTATAGTTCACACTAGACAATCAGTCTTTAAGGAAGTTTTTTACTCAATTGATACAATACCGACAAAATAGTTTGCAACACTATAGATATTTCCTTTTTAATACTTGTTGTATGTACAGAAAAAGAGTTCTATAAGTATGTACTTATAGACCTCTTATCTTAAACAAATATTTAATGTAATTTAGAGTTTAAATAAGAATTAGGCAACGCACAAACTTAGATTATTAATATTTATGTGTCATTGAGATAGCAAATTACACACATAATAGTAAAATAAATAAATAAAAATCCCATTGAAACAAGTATTTAAACTTGCTGCTATCTGCTCTTAAGTGCCACAAAACGTATAGTTTTGACAATAGTATAAAAAATATCGAAATATGTAACTTTTGTAGAACTTGAAGTAATTTATTGCGCAG
Organism: Grapholita molesta; assembly: GCA_022674325.2. NCBI lineage: Eukaryota > Metazoa > Arthropoda > Insecta > Lepidoptera > Tortricidae > Grapholita > Grapholita molesta. The sequence goes on along the minus strand of CP053135.2, from coordinate 8,716,631 downwards.
CAATTATACACACTTTTTTGTCTCTCAGTGTGTCAGTGCGACATGCTTATAGTTGCAAGTGTCAAACTTCGCATAAAAACTTTGATATTATCTTTGCAGTAATTGTACAATTACTAAAGTGGCTCAATTTTAAAAAAGGCCTTTGCGGTATTTTACCTAGGATACATACATACTGCTGACGGCAGTTTCTCATGCTGACACGTTGTGTGAGGAAGCCGGCAGCTCTTCAATCACTAGGAACAGTAGTTACGCCAACCAGACGCTTCGCGATTTCTACAAAAAGGTTGTGCGCGCTGGGACCCCATGGACCTAGAGTTTCTGTGATTAATAGGTCAGCCCTATTCTAAATCATATAGATTTTTGTTAAGGGTAATAGAGAACTTGATATCACACTCCTCCCCACTCCATCACAAAAGACACCAGGCAATATCTGTCAGATGTGGTAAAGAGGCAGGTTTCTTTACTAGCTTTTTGGCCTTGTTTTTTGTGTGACTTTTGAAATTAACTGTTATCACTGATACGTAACATACTTCTACTTAACATTTTTAATTTTCAGAATGGCTAATACACATTTGGTACGTTTATAATATTTTTGTTTTTCTTATGTACAATATTTGCAATACTTTATTAAAGTTTGGGTTAAAGCAATTAGATGATAGTATTAATTTTGTGACGTTTTTTTTATTGTAAACAAATAATACAGGATGTTATGGAATTATAAATTAGGTACATTTTTTTTTTTCGTATTTGAATTATAAATTCCAAAAAGTCGTTAGGATTTTAATAATTTGTATACCACAACCTTATTTATCACCAGGACTTACCCAGATTTCGATAAATGGTTTTAGTAACTTGACATACTGTAAAGTACCTACACATTCACAAATTACATAATAATATATTAACATTTTTGTCTGATTAAAGCATCTTGATATTTCGAAGAAGGAAATAATGACATAGGAAAATGTAAAATGATAAATCCTAATATCTCATTTTTTAGTCCATGATTGGGTTATTGTATCATTTAGTTCAGTAGGTAGAGAACTGACACTGACAGAACTCTTCCGTAACATGCAAACTTACATAGGTGAAACATCTCTGAGTAATAAATGTAACTGTAATAACACGTCTTATCTTGCAGGCGAGCGGGGTAGAGCAGCGGAATAAGGCCTTGGACTGGCTGCGGGAACATCTGAGATCGCCGGAAGGGACTCCGGGTGTCGTGTTCTTTATGGACGACGACAACGCCTACTCTCTGAAGGTCTTCGAAGAGGTAAGTTGATAATGAAACCTCGAACTAAAGCATCGTCGATAAAGTCGATAATAAACTACACCCCGATAGCAATAGTGGTATCTTAGTCGTATAATACCCCAAGTCATATAGTAACCCCAAGGACTAGGCCTATCTACCTACACATGTAAGAGTAGGCGTAGTCCTCGGGGTGGGGCACGGCCTTTTCCTGTCTTCCGTCAGCTTTTTCTATTTCGTGTATTTAGCACACACTAAGGGTAAGCTGCTGAGTCTTTACGTGGCCAGTCCCTCTCAGTCTGTACCATAGTCTACTCTGAACAACAGGCTTCTGCTATCTAAGCGCTACGGGGCTGTGACCCTCCATAAATAAAGTAGAGCCCGCAGAGTCGAAACTGCCCTGACTATGGCCTGAATTGTTTAATCTTATATTTTGAGCAACATTACGCGTACTGACTGGTCAGCACTGGTGTGTTCCTTGGGAAATGCCGTAGTTCCCCGTGGCGCGGAAGTAACCATATTCCGTTCAACCTCTTTTTATGTCAGCATGAGAGAAATGCATCAAAAAATTCATCATTCATAGGTAGGTATAATATGGTGGTGTATAATTGATATTAGCAAAACCTTTTAAGAAACACATGATAATAATATTTATGACCACTTGTGGTCGACATATTCCTGTCATTGCGATACATTAAGAATGTGCTCTTGAAAAGTATATGAATTTTGATAAGAATCCTTGTGTTTATGATAAAAGTCTAGAGTAGACTGACAAATTAACACGTACGTACTTACATCTTATTCCTGATACGAAGTCTGATATTGGCATTTTTATATATACTTTATTTTAGGCTAACAAGGACGTTCACGTTACAACTATTACTTAAAACTAGATAGTTACCATTAAGTATATGTTTTATAAATCAATGTTAGTGCCTACTCTTAAGTTATAAGGAAATTTACAGTTACGTGTGCAAGTTTAATACCCCTTGCTCGTACAATCATAATATCAGTAGTATATCAATTAGTAGTTCCTAAATATGTCCTAGCAACTTGGAATTTATCCAATACACAATTTCGCGGCATAAAAAAATATGTAATTGGTTTATTACTTAATAGAACTTGCCGGCGTTGTCAAATGTCAAAAAAAAAGGGATGATACTAACCAAGATGGAACCAATTCATATACATATTATTCTGACGCGAATTTATTAATAAAGATTACGCATTTCCATACTTTACAAGAAAATGTATCGGTAAAAACACTGATTTCAGATTTCACGATTTTGCGTTGCGACATTGCCTCTGGAGTCTGTTTTCGATAGCACGGAGTAATGTCCTTCCAAATAATAGGAATTTCTTGTTACTTGAAAATAAAATGAATAATCTACTTACTCGTAGAAATGTTGCATATACCCTGTCCCAATCCCCTGCCAATCAGTATCAAAATGGCATAAGTCATTACGAAACTTAAATAGGTACAAATACTGATTCCTTTGAATGAGCTTGAGTTTAATTCAATGAATGTCTACCTATCCTATATTTTTGTTACTTCGTTATTAAACCTCTTCAAACATGAATGAATTAACTGGCTCTGGCCATATTGTTAAGTGTTTATGATATCATTCACTTCAACTCTGGTGGCATTACCTATAGGTACCTACTTGAGATCGGTTATTACGATTATTAATTTGACATTAACGCAAAGCAAAGAAAAACAGTTGTAACACAATATGTCTCGAATCTTCTTAGATTACAATATAGCTTCTATATTGTTTACTTATTTATAAAACACATTCTTATTTCTGTTATGAAACTCGAAACGTGTATAAATAATGAGACTTCGTCGTTGTCGTAAGAATAAATAATTATATATTACCAAGGATAGGACAAACGCCCGTCATTTCGAAAATATAACCCTGTTCCGTACAGCAGAGACTTCCTTATTTTATGATGTTAAAATATTTTGGAAGAACAGTATACCAATGTCAACGATTATATATGCCCCTATGACGACGTAGAACTGTGAACGGAGTTTTTCAACGCATAAATGGGTCATAAATTCACATTTCACACAGTCACAACTGAAAATTTAGAAAAAATCTTGGTCATTCTATTTTATTGGCGACAGTAAATTTCGGAATGTCAATCATAAATTAATTTGTCACTGGATATAAATTATGGTCTAATAAATGTATAAAATTGTATTTTTTTATTAACATAAGGAAGTCTCTGCTGTACGGAACAGGGTTATATTTTCAAAATGACGGGCGTTTGTCCTATCCTTGAATATTACTAATGTATCTTATTTTACCAACATATTAGGATATCCCTGTTCCAAAGCCAATGCAACTTAAGTGTGAACCTGTTTATTTAATAGTTTTAATTATTGTAGTATGTAACTAACTTTATCCTCACGGCATTCATTCGGTCCGGAATTATGATTTCCCTTTCCAAGCTAAGGAAAGGGAAAGTATATATCCCGGACCCAATTGGCCTTAAACCTTTCTTTTTGACGGACCGGATTCGATGGCGAGGGAGTATTCGTGCTCGAACAAAATGGATGCGACGCACAGAATAGCTGTCACAGGGAAAATAGTTTCTTTAGGCAATTGACAATTGCATATAAATTTGATAAAGGCATTTGTAGTGCATCAAAGTGATACTAAAGTATGTTTATATTGTTTTAATATTTACTTGTATTGGTAACCGCTCGCCTTGCCCGTTTCGCGCCGCAGGTGGTGTGCTAGAGTCTACGTATAGGTTCGTAAGGTCAATTTGAAAACCGTTAAAGTAGTAGTTTAGAAGACTTTGACAATTTATGATTTATAATATTGCCTTCGATTGCCGCGATAATTGCTCATGAAATAAAACAACTAAAACGGTTTATAACGCGTATACTAATTTAAACTTCAAACTTCATCCCTACTAGGGATTAAGTTTTAGTTGTTTTATTTCAATTTATGATATCTATATACTCGATTTATTAGCACTTTAAACCATCTTCATCTTTTTATCATCATTTCAGATGCGAAAGATCAAGAAAGTTGGTGTCTGGCCGGTAGGCATAGTTGGAGGTATGCGCGTGGAGATGCCAATAGTGACGGACGGCAAGGTGTCCGGATACAACGCCGTCTGGAAACCGTACCGGCCGTTCCCCATCGACATGGCCGGTTTCGCCATCAACGCGACTTTGTTTTTGGAATTTCCAGAAGCAAAGTTCTCCAGGAAAGTTCAGTCTGGTTTCCAGGTTAGTAAAGCTCTTTGAAACATTTTCTTGGCGTTTATAAATTCGTCAACGCTGGCCGGTCGGAATCTCTTCCGAGGGACCCAGGGATAGCTTTCTGACTCTGATCGCGTAATTTTGAAAGAATAAAATAAGAAGTAGCGGATGAATCCCAAATTTATTCAAATACCAGGTGATATTTGAATTACAATCACCTTACTATTTTTTATTTTCTGGCAGAATTCTAAATGACACAGCCGACTGTTAAATTCTAAATTATCGTCCATGATGTATGAGAGATTAACTAGAGTAGTCACGAGGTAGTCGTATAATAACTGTATGTAAAATGCTTACATTCGTTGAAACTTCAAAATGGTCCATTTCAATAAATTTCTTACGCATAATTAGGTTATAAGGTACGCAAAATTATGTTAAACCTTGCCAATTATGCTGGTACAAGGTAGTTTAATAAGTGTTTTTTTACTTAAATGGATAACTATCGAGTAGAGTTAATTTTTCCCCAATGTTGGTATTAAAACCAATGTAAATTACGAACATTTGCGTTATAAACCTTTTGAAGACCATTTTAGGATGGCTTATGCACTTTAAACGCACCTTTGTATTTAATGCCAGTATCTTTAGATATTTTCTTTGCAGGCATAATAATAATAGAGAGTAACTGACCAATTAACCATTAAATGTCTATAAAGTATCTTTAGATATTTTCTTTGCAGGCATAATAATAATAGATAGTAACTGACCAATTAACCATTAAATGTCTATAAATACTTAGATTTAGTGATCGTTTTATAAGCTATAAGCAATATTATTATTATGCACAAAAATAATTTCTATAGAGATTTCATGCTTCGTCACATAACTGACATAATTTAACTTTTCTACATGTCACGCTAATTAGGTACATTTTTTCTGAAAACTCCCATAAATCGTTATAGTGAATGAACTGATCTACTACGCATAGTTATGAGCACAAATTTCTTCTTTCAAGAGATCAATATATTCAATAGGAGGAAATTGGCCCGAACATCCAATCCATCCAATTTTAGTTATCGTAATTTAAGACAATGGCATTTAATGCATTGTATCAATAACAGGAGATGTAAAAACAACAACCTGGTTGAACATTTTAATTTTGCTTATGAATCAATCTGACCCAGCGGCTGTGGTTTCGATGAAATTGGACTAATGTATAATTTTGCCGGGCATTGACAGTCGTATCAGCATGCGGGCGCGATACAGTTATCTGTATTGCATTTTTAAAACGCTATCAATATCCTCTGGACCGTGCCTAGACGCGGACGGATATATTATACAAATATTAATAAATATTATTCAAGATTAATATTTTGTACAAATACATACCTATTGTTCTATTAGTTTTATACTGTACATAAAAAGTTTGGCAAACTAACTAGACTACAGATATTTCTTAGTAAAAATAGATCCTTTGGAAAATGGGGAAAAATAATAAAATAAGCATGCTGTTGCCGTTCTTTGAACTGGGCTGAATAGTTACAACGCTCGGGTGGACTTATATGAATTCGCATAAAGATTTGGCTATAATATAATGTCACATTGGATAGGCTTAATAATAGAAACAATAATGAATTTACGAATAATAATTAATCTGCATTAATTAATATCGATATGAGTAAGAAATTTTAGGATGATGCTAAGAGCGAAACGAAACCTTGATAGTAACTTACGTAACCACCCGATTGAAAAAAACAATTCTACTGGAATTTCCTTTGCCATTAGATTAAGTGTACAGTAAAATTAATATATCAGTGGTCACAGTCTGCGGTATCTCTAATTTGGCAGGAAAGAAAACGCGAAATGCCGATATGTAATAAAAAGAGATGAAGGACTTCAAGGGCACTAGTTTGAAGACTGGTAACTAAACGCCAGTCACTTCCCCCTCGCCATTTTTGGGGATACATAGTACACCAGATAGATGTTTGTTATCCAATAAATAATATCATTACGTGGCCTACGTATTCATTGATTACGAGATAACGCAAGACCAAGACCCAACTGAGCCCCTCAGATTCATTCATTCAGAGTCATTACAGAGACTGACTTATACCGTAATACATACCTATTGTTCTATTAGTTTTATACTGTACATAAAAAGTTTGGCAAACTAACTAAACTACAGATATTTCTTAGTAAAAATAGATCCTTTGGAAAATGGGGAAAAATAATAAAATAAGCATGCTGTTGCCGTTCTTTGAACTGGGCTGAATAGTTACAACGCTCGGGTGGACTTATATGAATTCGCATAAAGATTTGGCTATAATATAATGTCACATTGGATAGGCTTAATAATAGAAACAATAATGAATTTACGAATAATAATTAATCTGCATTAATTAATATCGATATGAGTAAGAAATTTTAGGATGATGCTAAGAGCGAAACGAAACCTTGATAGTAACTTACGTAACCACCCGATTGAAAAAAACAATTCTACTGGAATTTCCTTTGACATTAGATTAAGTGTACAGTAAAACGAATATATCATTGGTCACAAATTACAGTCTGCGGTATCTCTAATTTGGCAGGAAAGTAAAACGCGAAAAGTCGATATGGAAAAAATATGAATTAAAGGACGTCAAGGGCACTAGTTTGAAGACTGGTAACTAAACGCCATCCACTTTTTCCCCTCCCCATTTTTGGGTATACATAGTTCACCAGATAGATGTACTCTTGTTTCTTATCAAATAAATAATATCATTACGTGGCCTACGTATTTATTGATTACGAGATACCGCAAGACCAAGACCCAACTGAGCCCCTCAGATTCATTCATTCAGAGTCATTACAGAGACTGACTTATACCTTGAAAAGTTTCTTAATCTTTATTACCGCACCTAAAACGCCGCTTTTAAAAACCTAATAAGGCTAGGTTATGCAATGAGATTACTTATATTAACCTTGGCTGCTCTAGCCATTAACTAATCGATATTTTTGTGTGGTAACAAATTACTTGTTTAAAAACTTCTACGAGCGCTTTCATAATTTATAGCCTATTGTGACTAGCAATAAATACATACATTTCAGCTGTATGTAGTCCACTGCTGGACATAGGCCACCCACAAATATGACTTGTATCATCTTGGGGGTATTTGCTATAATCGCCACGCTTGGCAGGCGGGTTGACGACAGTAGCTGTAGATTGGGTTTCGATTTCGACGGACGCTGCTGCCCGTCCGTAGAATTTTTCCCTTTGTCGCCTCTTACAACACCCGCGGAAGGAGATGGGGTGGTGCTATTCAAGAAGTAGGGACTAGCAATACTAGCTCTTAACCAGTCACTTAAAATTGGTTATGTGTTTTCCGTTACATAAAATAAATTGGCTTTTTCTAACGCAATTGGCTTTTGCTAATCATTTTTTATGGTATTAGACACACTTTGAAGGAAGCTAATAGTGAGACTCAAATGTAAACTGAAGTATCCAAATAGTCAAAACAATATTCAATTAGAACTACATATAATTGACTACTACTTCTAACCTACATATAAACCATTTTTTTATCTTATTGACACATAATTTGTAAGGACGCTATGAAGAACTTTTTAGGTACTCAATTCAACGATAAAATGTATTGATTAAATATTTCAAATATAATAAGAGTAAAAATACTCGTACTACCTAATTACTTTCTCGGAGAAATAAACTCAAGTTCACTTAAAGAATCTTCCCAAGTTAACGAAAAACAAACGAGAATTGTACTTTATTACTAATATAGATAATAGACATTGATACGTACTATATCTATACCCTTATTTTTTTTTTTTGTCACTAAACGATCTAGCATAGGCAGCATCAGGCATTTTTATGTACGCCAATGTTGTACTTTCTGATATCAATTTTGTATAAGTATTTTCGTCGACGCTAAATACATACAATTTAGACTATTTAGATTTTCGTTAGCTTCACTCACCTGTACGTTTCTTTTTTCAGGAAAGTGAAATTTTAAAATACGTGGTAACCCAGCAAGAGCTCGAGCCCCTAGCCGACAACTGCACCAAGGTATACGTCTGGCACACGCGCACACAGAAACCGGCTATAATCAGCTATAAAAAACTCAAAAAAACCCCGATCCCTGACGACCACATAGAGGTGTGAACTGTAACCGGTAAGCATATCAAATCGGTTTACACAAAGCGTTGAACGCTTGGTTCTAGAGTCCCGGGACTCTACTGTAATTAAAAAAATGAGCTGTGCTCCTTCCATGTGTGAAAATATTTTCGTGTAAACACATATATCATCTTTACTAGAATACCAATGAATTGTCGACTATACCCTTTGGACTCGGACGGTTAGTGACGTAGTTGTTTCTAGTTAGTAACTGACTATAAAACGTATCAGTCGCACGTAGCCAAACCTGATACAACACTGTAGTTAACCAATATAATTCCGCACCGACCATCTAAGTTAGGCGGTAGACTTAAATGAACTAGTAAAGCGAAGTATTAAAAACTTAAAATTACGAGATTTGTTTAGTCTAATGCGCTAAAAGTTATGATCCGCGCGAATCAATAAATCAATTGTAACAACATTTACAAGTTGGCCTTTTATTTGTTCCGTGTCGGTCTTTTAGCAAAATTGGCTACGCCGACATTTCAGTGTGTTTGTCAGCTACCATATACTTTAGGTATACGATTTATGATACATTATCATTAAAATAAGTCCAGTTAGAACGCAGTTATCGATGCATTCATGGATATTTGCTTTATTATTGGTATCCTATAACATACGTTTTAAAATGTACCTGTTCGTGTAGTATCAAACTAATTTCTTTCACGAGATAGAAAGGAAGAATAAATATAATATAATTTAAACAATTTATATGTACGTAATTTATTCTATACTCAAAATTGGCAAAAATTCCACGTAAGCTTAAAAATACTCAATAGGAATATACCGGTTGTAATCGGATACCTATCGTTAGTCATTTAGGTAGTTATGTAAAAATATCGAAATATGAAATCAAACTCACAATAACCCCATTTTTTACTAGAAAATGTGATCAAATTATATATAATAACAAGTTATTCCCTTTTATGTCTTAAAGTTTTCAGTATTAATGTAGTATATACCGCTCGACTGTACTATGTATAATGTATAGGATATTTTATCATACCCTGAGCTACCGCATACCGACGACTGAAGGAAATATAAGTTGCAAAAAAATTTACAGTTTTGTTACTGACTGGTTGATAATTTATGCAATTCCGTAGTTAATCCTACACTGTGTCTGAACTCACTAGAATGCTGAGTAAGACCCACGTAATATTTAACGCTAACAAAAGGTTAAGGAGAGATAAAATACCTTATACGTTTAGTTTTTACCTTAGGAAAGCTAGTGATTTAGGTACGTGAATTACTAATTATATGAAGTCGATATCACTGGATGCGTAAGAAATGTTCCTCTTTCGATCTAGTTTCTGTTATTTTAGTGAAATCGTAATTTTTTAATATTTTCAATTATGTTGTATGTACTGCTGATGTAGAAATTATACATATATTAAGGTAATAATTCTAACGCAAATTTGTATTCTGTACATATTAATCTACGGTAAAACTAGATTTTTATTTATTTTATACATCATTTTGTATCATGCCCAGTTTAATCAAGAAGTTTAACCACTATGTATAGTTTGGCCGGGGTGTTACTCGCTTAAATCATAGGCAGAGAAAATCATACTTGTCTTATTGTCATCTCTAAAAAGGGATGGGTTGAATTATTTTTTTCTACTGCTACAGACAAATTTAACTTGAATACATCTTGTATGTTCATAATTCATAAGTTATGGCACGGATTTCTCTGTATATTAAAGAATACTAGCTGATTTAACTTAGTATGTTTGTATTCTATTTGTAGGATTTATTTTTTTTCCCGTCAGAATAATCGCGTACTCTTAAATCCGTGACACTCGGCGAAAAATTTCAAGAAATCTTCTTCTAAGCACCCACACCCGAAACAGAATACAAAATTCTGTTCCGGGTGCGACATGGTTTAGAAGAAGATAGAAAAAAATCGCTATAATTACATCGCAGTGACGCGAACGATGTTGATTAATATAGACATGATGTGTAATAAATACTTTTTACCGAACAATGAACCCTCGAAACAATGAATACCCCATTTTTACAATTGGTTGCGAGCTAAATTAGAAACGTTACATTTTAAAGCCAGATTTGATTATTGTGTGTACAGTGTTAGTATAATTGATACCATCTAGTCCTGATTCTAACCCACTAAATCTTTAATTATTCACTCAAAGCAGCCAAACAAACCCCGCTGTAAAAGTGTTTGATTGATTAGTGTCTAAACTACTATCATGCAATAAAAATAATAATAAAATAACCTAAATACATCATTAAACATAAATTATTGCATTTCATAACTTATGAAGACACGAGGTGTTCTAGAAGGAATATTCTTATTTTACACATAAATGCAGCAACAACATCTAATAATGTGGTCGTCGACACCCTTAAGTCTGCCATGTGTATGGCGTACTTTCGCAGTATTATATTTTATTTCTTTTCTAATAAACTAATATTAAAATCCACTTTTGGAGCTAGTCGCTAGTACAATATCACAGCTGTGCTTGAGCTCGCAGACGCGTGTATAATAAATTGCAATATTATAAATGTTTCTTAACAATATAGCACTGTTGTTATTTATAAGTTACAAATTATAATACAAAATTAATAAAATTACGAAATTGTGTTAATAAATGTATGTAAATTTTAGTTCTACTCAGAAACATGAATACTTTCAATTAAAATAGCTCAGACTAATGTCGTAAAAATATTGATTTATTGGTATTTTGAGTAGAATTAAAGAGTAATTATCATTAAAAAAAATTACAGAAATGCTCGGATATAATTAACTGATGCCAATTCGTTCGCCCGGTCATTCTGTTCTACGCGTACCTATGTATATTATTATTCCTATAATTTCAGATTTATTTACTTAAGTAGCTAATCTTATTTGTCTATTTTGAACTATATTTACAAGCTTAAAATAGACAAGTAAAGACATTTACATTTCTCTAGTTCAATTTATCTTTTTGGGTGCAATGTTTTAATTGTATTTTATTTCATAAACTAGAGTCGAATATATTTATTCCTAAAAAAATAGAAAAATATATGAGTTACGATACTATCTGGCCTATTAAATTAAACTTAATCAAATCTTCGTAGATTGTTTTTGCAATATATAAAGTGTAAATATATTTTATCTTTGTGCAATGGCGATCCATTTTCTCACTTTACAGAAAAATCAGCTAAAAGCATAATATTATCATAAGTTTTAATCAAGTGCTCAACTGATCATTGTGGTCTAAATACATTTTAAACCTAGCATATAATTACTAAAATATACTGTACTTATTTTTAGGATACTTTTAAGGACAGCTACATAGATATAAATAACTAGTAATTAAATTGGTAATTGCTTTTTTTTAATTTCCTTTTCACTTATATTATTCCAATTATACTAGTAATTTTTTTGTTCTTTAATGTGTAATTAAATGCTTATCCAGTTTTATAAAGCATACTTATATTAGTTATATTTCAATATATTCATCTTTAATATATTGACAATAATAAACGTTTAAATAATTATGTCGCAAATGTCTGGTAAAACATGTTATCTCTGTCTTCTTAAATTCTTCAGTCTCTTCTTTTGCATTGAATGTGGAATATTGTTTACCTAAACAGGGGACTGGGTTGCAGCAAGTTATATTATTTAAATAATCATATGTTTAGACAAACTGTATTCTGATTGACAATATCTGTTTTAAATTAATATTGGCAGTAAGTACAGATTTTCTTCAGAGTTTTATTGAGTTTGTTGAGTTATTGTTTTAAGCTTGTATGTTTTCAATAAAAGTTTGCCTAATCTCGTAGTTATACGGAAATTATAAAGAACAAATATATGTTTGGGGCATTATATCCTACTAGCTATATTGATATATACGTATATTAGGTGATTTTGCCGGTAGAACTTCATGTTTTAGGTTAAATATCAATGTTAATTTGGTGAAATAGTGAAAGTCTATTTGTGATAGTCCACATGGAAAGGTACCTTATGGCGCTTACGCTATAGTTAATGACGCTTCAATACTAATGTGACACTTTGCAACGTAAGCGCCATAAGGTACCTTTCCATGTGGACTACCACATTTTTTATCTTGACTTCACACAATTTGAAAATCATGTAATTTATAAATAACTAACATATCCTCGATAAACATACCAGACTTTTTGATGCGTTATATTATCTATGTTTGCCTAGTGGGTCGATTCGACCCTCGTCTCTTAAATTTTCAAGGTTACTCTTAGTCATATTATAGTAGCGAAATTTTCAAAGGCTTATATGGGTTAAGATCATTTTGTGTACAGACTGGCCTTCAGGCATTAAATCCGCTTCTTGTATAGGTACTTTTTTTTTATTAATGCAATAGAGTTAGTATAAATGAATATGCACAACCGATGATCTGGGCCCTTCTGCGCAGTGTCACAAAGCGTTAAGTTTCATATTTTAAAGTATTTAGATGTATAAAAGCACTCGTATCCCTAATGGTATTATTTAAGTTAAATAAAATAAATTTAATAACAAAAGTGAACTCATTTTACACAGATGTATAAATACTTTTTTCATATTTATTTCAATTAGAATAGTTAAATAATTTTTATATATTTTTATTATTGCTTGTTATGTGATAGCTCATAGTATTTATAATTTTGTAAACTCCTCACATCATGTATCATGATTAGTTTGGAAATAAAAAATTGAAACATATTATAATTTCGTATAATTATGTCTCACAAATGACAACAAAGGTGATCAACTAGTTGTAGGTTCACATTATTTTTTTATGAAAGTTTGAATAATCAGTGGGCCTGCCGGGAATGTAATTCAATGAAAATCGAAGTCCATAAATTTCGGACACCTTCCTCTTTTACTCCGATTAAGTAGTAAAAGAAAGAATCGAAATTTGCGATTTGGTATTTTCTCGGTAAGCATTCAGTAGTATAAACCTAGTAGTAGTAGTATCTAGAAAACATGGTAGTTGTAGGTACCATAACAATGTGTGACAAGATAATATTAAGCTCCGCAATGACAAGGAAGAACTAATGCAGAAGGTCTTTAGCAAGACACTCGACCAGAAGCTTGGCCCTGTCGCAGCCTTCCGCGGCGTCGCTGACGGGTTTTTTGTTTACTGAAAAAAAAATAGCATATAAACCTAAAACTAACCTAACTTATTTCAACGCCCAGCTTATAAAAACGTCCCACACAGAAAGTTGACATATTCGCAACTGACAGAAAACTCCAGGGTAAAACTTGAGTGTTGAAATTTTGTATGACGGTTTGAAATACGCAGAGTGAGCTGGTACATAAAGGAGTAAACTGCACTTGCTTTTAGAAATAGAAACGATGCATTACGTTCCTACCAACTAACGAAATTTACGACGATCGGTCGGGCCTAGTGGTTAGTGACTCTGCTTATGGTCTATGCCGATGGCCCTTAATTCAAATCCCAGTCAGGGCATTTATTTGTGTGATGATCACAGATATTTGTTCCTGAGTCATGAGTGTTTTCTATGTATTTAAGTATTTATATGTGTCTATCTATTATATATGTCGTCGTCTAGTACCTACAACACAAGTCGTACTGAGCTTTTCGTAGGACTAGGCCGATTTGTGTAAGATTGTCCCAATACATATTATTTATTATATTTAGAAATGCCTTGGCGAGGCCGAGGCAAGAAATAGTATAACAAGATTGCTATTGTCTTTAAGTTTACATCTTGTTTGTTTTATGATCACATATCTACCATGGACACAGCGCCGAGCCGCTTCCAAGCCATCTTCCAATTTGGGTCCTTTGGATAGTTTCTTAATATTTTGTATTGCAACGGTTACATTATACATCCCTTTGCTATTCAACTGAAAAAAACACTTGTTATGTGACCAACTCAATGTATTATCATTCATTAGCCAAATATGTGACTATTTAAAAAATCGTTGCAGAACTGTCCTTTTTGGTTTAATAGACATCATCTCGACTGTAGAGTAGAGCAACTAAATTGGCGAAATATATCAGTAATTAGCCAAATGTATGGCAATTAATGTGCTGCGATATATTTGGCCACATTGACCGCTACTATCTATATGATGCTGACATTATTTCCCTACAGTAAAATGTTTACAGTTTCACCATTAATTCTGCGTCATTCATCGATATGACAAGTATGATGTGTTTTTCAGTAAACAGTATAAAAGTGTTGAAGTCCATTGTTTAGACTTTTTTTCGTGAATCCATATTTGATCAATCGTAACTAATATATGTAAAATAAAAATACGATTACGCATGTATATTTTCGTGGTATATATCATCATTATGTAATTTAACATACACGTCTTCACTTCAGATATATTGAGATTAATGAGTGATCACTTCAATGGACGTTCTAAATTGGAATTGGAAAATGTAAAATTTCTTAAACCACTTGTGAAGACCTCATAATACCTACTCATCATATTTTCAATTTACTAGACCTTTTTTGTATAACCAAGATATTGCAGCAGTATACCTAAAATCGTCAGTCGATGGGAGACGCCTGTGTTCAACAGAAGAAGTCCGTGGCTAATGGTAGGTGAGTATTAAATACAAGTTTTAGCTTACCAGATTAATTTTTTTGAATATGCATGCCCATGCGCACTTAAACGCATCTTTAGGGTACTTTTTCGGTGTCATAATGGCGTTTATCATGTCAATCTGGGTAGTGTTGTGTAGTACAGAGCATTCGTGCATTCGAATTTGAAAATCACGCGGAACTGCTGCGAACTTTAGGTTAACTATATTTATATATAGTAAATATCATCGCCAACAAACTGTATCACTTTGGCGAGATAAATGTACATTTACGCCTACCTCATTTTTTATTATTGAAAAATATAAAAATTATATTGCCTTTATACATTAAGTCCGCCTTTATTTATTTAATCTTAATTTTAATTATTTTGATAGTACAGTTTTAGATCAAAAATTTTACAGTTTAATCTTAATTTCAATAAATTTTTGACTTCATGCTATAAAGCATTTTCATTTAGCCTTTAGTATATAAAAGGAGGATGCCCAGATTCATATGGACTCTGGCTTAAAAACCAATAATGACTAGCCATATGTCATTTGAAAGGTTTTTTCATATTCTAAAACTTTTTGTATGACAGAAAATCCTAAATCGCTGCGTGAAACAAGTTATGGCAAAATAAAAACATTTCCTCAACGAGATTTTTTTTACTGCCATGTTTGTGACAGTGTTTAAGTTCTATACAACGGTTTTTAATTATGAGCTGTGTTAAGTGCCCAACTGGAGGAATAAATAGTTCGTGTCTTCCTGAACCAAGGTACCAAACTATGGATACTATAATTATGTGCACAACTTCCAACAGTGCGATACCCAAACAGGTGCAGTAAAATTGTGCTAATGCACGTATGCCAATGGCATTATTATTTATCAAAATATAACACAAATAAGTTCTCGCTCTTACGCGATTGGATACATCAAAACATATGAAAAGGCATAAAAAACAAAAACATGACACAAAATCATCTACAGTAAGAAAACCTTCATAGTCTAAAGCGATATAGGAACTTAGTATCAAAAAAGATAGGTAGGTACATCGTTTCGCTTCATGTCATTAAACTTTTTTTATGCAGCGATAACTTTTATCACACAAAGATTTGGGATTACTTGCCATAGTAAAAGTTTTAGGACTTTGAATAAGCTATCCAGTGACATATCGCTTGTCCTTATTGGTCAATAGGCCAATTTCACCATCCTCCTTTGTATTTTGTTCAACAACGTTATTATTATTTTTTTGTTTTATGAGTTATCGCAGTAGGTATATCATTCACGATTGATATCATTATTATGGAAATAGTAATAACAAATGATATATCTGTGGCCATAGTGAAAAACGATGTAAGTTTCATACTATTTGGTCGTCACTTGTACCCTTTTTCACTAGTCACGGCCGGGTATACGTAGTATCTTCTGAGTAGTTTGAGAACGATATCTAATTTAACAGTCGTCACTTAACGTAAAACTCTTTAAATTAATAAATGATTTAAAGAGTTATACGTTGAATCATAATTATAGAATTACAGTCCTAACATATTTTAATACGTACCACAACACGATAATTCCACGAAGCTACTAAAAATGCAAATACTACTAGGCAATTGATATAAACAGTCATTTTAAAGTTACTAAAATTTACTTATATATTGGGAAGTAGCGTATCCGGCTCAACTAGTGTATGTTTATTTGAGCTCTAACTTAAAATATGAGTAAGATATTGCATGGTAACGTACTAACAGTTGTGAAACTACCTAGAAATGAGTATGCAAGTGTGACGTAGGTACTTACACATGTCAAATATCGATAAGCTATTGCACATTTCGTTAGAATTGCCTACAAACACATAAAAGTATAAACCTAAAAAACCTAAGCAAAAAAATATAACTATACAAGTTTAGTGGATACTATATTACTTAGATATCATTTTGTAGTAATCCCTCCTACCAATTATAATAAATTTTAAGGTGAACTGGTGATCCAATTTGAATGAAAAATTATCGGGTTAAAGAAGTTTTATTTATCTCAAAAGAAATTTACATTTCACTTTATGAGACTTAAGAATTACATGCCTTATATTAATTGCGCCAGTGAGCGTCAATACAAACGTATAGGTTATAATTTTACTTACTTATTTATACATCATCAACATCCATAACACTATTAAAGCACATTATGATTAAGATAACTTAAACACATAGTTTTAAATATGTAGCATTGAGGAATATTCGCAGATGTGGGTACGTAAGGAATGTAATAACCGGGGCCGGACTTGTTTAGCGTTGGGTGGGAGTAACATTTTTTAAAATGTGAGTTTTGAGTTTGGTTTTAAAGATATTGTAGGATTTGATTTTCTTAATATCTTTAGGTAAGTTATTGTATAGTCGAGCTCCATCAAACCTTATGTTCCTATGACCAAAATTTTTTGTACGACTTAGTGGTATATGTAGGTTATCAGCATTACGAAGATTTCGGAAACCTTTTTCTTTATTAGTAGTAAAAGCTGTTTGACAGAGTATTTTCTTTTCAAGGATCTTTTTTATTAGTAGACATGTATTGTAGTTATATAGTTGTTTAAGACTCATGAGATTGGTGTCTAGGTATAATTTATTAGTCGGTGTGAGAAAGTCGTAATGAAATAGTACTTTGATTATTTTATTTTGAACGGTTTGTAGTCCTTGCAGTGTTGTTTTGGCGGCGTTGCCCCATATTTCTATGAGATAATCTAGGTGTGATTTTACAAGTGAATAATATATGTTGAAGCGCACCTGACGTGGGAGACACTTACGAGTATGACGCAGGCAGCCAACAAGAGATGATAACGTTGTACGAGTTTTATGTATATGTGCCTTCCATGTTAACCCGCTATCTAATATTAAGCCTAAATACTTTTCTTGTGCCGTTTGTTTTATCTGGACATTATTAATAAATAGTGATATTTGATCATTTATTTTTTTATTTTTAGCTTTAAAAATTATATATGATGTTTTTAACGTATTTATGGTGAGTAAGTTGTACTGGAACCATCGATGAATGTTATCTAGATCCTGTTGTGCCAGTTCATGAATGCTATTTATTGAATGCCCGAAGTAAAATATACACGTATCGTCGGCATATAACGATATTTCGCCGTTTAAGGTTAGGTCACTGATTCCGTTCATGTAAATTAAAAATAACAAGGGGCCAAGAATTGAACCTTGAGGTACACCAAATGCTAAATGCTGAGGTTGGCTGACATACTTATCAAACTTCACGATTTGGGTTCGGTTTAAAAGGTACGATTCGAGAATTTTATATGCTGGACCAGTTATTCCAATGCTTTTAAGTTTTTTTAATAGGATCGAATGGCTTACGGTATCGAACGCTTTTTTAAGGTCTATAAATATTCCCAGGACTACTTTTTTTGTATCAATATTTGATTTGATCTTCGTTACTAAATCAATAGTCGCTGCTAATGTATTTGATTGCTTACGGAAGCCGTATTGACGCTCAGAAATATTGTATATAATTTCTGTCAGATGCTTGTCAAGTCTGCTATAAATTACCTTTTCGAAAATTTTGGACATCACTGGTAATACTGAGATTGGTCGGTAGTTCCCAGGGTCGGTTTTACTACCCGCTTTATAGATTGGACTGACTTTAGCAATTATTAATTCGTTTGGAAATGTACCCTTTTCTAAATTATTGTTAATGCATCGTGTGACTTCTTCAAGAATATGTTTTTTTATACATTTAATTGCTTTGACGGTTACTCCATCTACGCCGGAGCTTGAATTTGAGTCTAAACAGTCGATTATTTTGGAGATCTCGTCCTCATTACACGGTTCTAGTTTGGCTAGTACCTTAATGATTTGGATAGGGCGACTACTCGTGAGTGTAGAACTATTGTGATATAGAGACGGTATCTCGTTAGCTAATTGTGACCCTACAGTTGCAAAAAATGAGTTGAAAACCTCGCATATTTCGTTGCCGTCAATAATAATGTCAGAGTTAACCTTAAGTTTTGGTGGAGCTACATTAGATTTAATTTTATTTATAGACAGATGGTTGATCAAAGCCCACATTTTTTTGGGATCATTTTTACATTTAGAGAAAGCTTCATAATAGTAATTTCCTTTAGTTTTGGTTATTAGTTGGGTCACTTCATTTCGTTTGGTTCTGAAGTTTGCTTGTAATTCTGTATTGGTTGGGTTCTTCTTTAGTTTTTCCCACATGTAGTTTCTTTCATTTATAGAATCTATAATGTCTTTACAAATCCAATCATTAAGTTAGGGGATCATCCCTTAAGGGACGAAAATACAAGTAGTTGTGTCAGTTTGTATGGAGAATCTACGCAAACGAAGTCGCGGGCAAAAGCTAGTTTAATTACAATTTTATTGCCACACAATCACGCAGTAGTATAGTATACATATGAATATCTTTAACGACAGTTTTGGTTCAATCCCAGTAAGGGCATTTATTTATATATTATAATGTATTGATGTAACAGATATTTGTTCCTGAGAATCCTGAGTCATGGGTGTTATATACATGTATTTACACAAGTATTTGTATATAATAGTTATCGTTGGCTGAGTACCCACAACACAAGCCTTCTTAAACATACCGCTCAGTCAATTTGTAGAATAATTTGTAATTTTAATTTCATACCTTTTTCGGGTGGGTTCCCTATATTTGGTATAATTTGTTTTGTTCGAATCTTCAAGTTTTGCATAATTTATTTACGCCAAATATAGGTATAGTCTAAACTTTTTAAAAATACGATTTCCACTTGAAACTTATCTTCACGATGCATGGTATTGTTATCCTTTGTAAACCTACATATCTGCTAATTACCTGCACGAAATAAATACCATAAACAACAAAAGATGTTTTATGAATAACTAGTTTTCTTTTGGTATTAAAGTTCAAATTGTCATAGCATGCACTCAACGTATAACCGTTTAAAATTAAGAACCGTGGTCACACAGGTATACACACAAACAATGTATATTGGCATACTACTATAGAGGCCGAAAGTCCGAAAGTGGCTGAGGGTAGTTAAAACGTAGATACTTTATTTATTTAGTACGAAGCCCTTTAATTTAATCATTACCTAATAGGTATTTAAATATTACACAGTAGGTGGCAAGATGCACAAAAGCGAACATGCTGAGTATGCTGAGAACAGAATGGTTGTCACATCTGTTTCAGTGACTTGGAAAATATTACTTAAGTAAATCAAAAATTCGTTTATTATACATATTTTATTTCATCTTAAGTATTTATTAAGCTACAGCGTTATGAAAACAGGAACATTCCACTTCCACGGTTTTTTTTTCTGATTTAATGCACGAAGTCCAATGTGATGCCAAGCTGAAGCAAAAAATAGACACAATTTATAAAAAAGTACTTTACAATAATGTAGGTACATACGAAGGTTCTGTGTTATACCAACACTGCCTCTAACCTCATTATGTATGGACATGTACTGGACGATGTACTGGACATCGTACTGTCATTATTATGGGCGTATAATGAAGGTAATTGGGTAATTAACGACTTATATATTAAATAAATTATAAAAAAATGCACAAACGGCAAAGCGCCAGGACAAACGCGCTTGTGACTCCCTTGGTGTTGCGAGTGCCCATGGGCGACGGTAATTGCTTACCATCAGGCAATCCGTCTGCTCGTTTGCCACCTTTGTCATAAAAAAAAAACGATACGTAAGACGGAAACTTACCAATTCCTTTTGTTCTTGAATACACTTGAAAAGCAGGAGAGCACGATCACAGCCAGCGCTACCGTCGCTCACTGATTGTTCATTAACTGTAAAAAATTGCAACCAATACAATAACATCATCTTTTGTACATTAACACACCTAGCAAGCCATTGCTGCCATGTAAACACTACAAAACCATTAATAGCCATAGTCGAACCTAAGGACAGGAAATCTTGTTTCTCAGCATTGATGGGACGACTTATAATAGGTAGGTTGGTAGGTATATTATTAAGTCTATCCTAGCTAGTGGGATGGAAATATCTTAAAATAATATCTATATATAACATTTTTGCCTCCTACATGACCTTTGAGAATTGGGTATTGAGCAGTAAATGTCTTTACCGCCGTCTTACAGACTCGCTCATGAGGTGTGCTAGAATTTAATCACTTATAAGTAACAATAGTAGGTACAACAATAGTACAACAATGTTTCGCGGCGAGACACAGACAGACAAACACGAGATATTATCGCGCCGATCATGTGCTTGACCAACAAATCTGCTACTCACAGCAATAAATGTTGTAAATTTACCTGCACTGCAAGTCTTAGCTGCCTTGGCCAATTCCTCTTGTCTGGCTTCTGAGACGTAAGTCTTAACCTTCTCTAGAGCTTTTTCCTCCGAGTACAGGCCCTGGTCGTCTAGCTGCAAGTAATGAGACATGGCTTAATCTATATATACCTAGTAAAAATACACTTGATTTCTTTATTTCTGGTAGCAACAGTTCTTATTTTAACTACGTACCTACATAAAAATTTTCAACATGGCTATTTTCTGCGACAACAGATTGCTGCACTGCTAATGATGATCATACATTAGTTGAAACAATTTGAGAATCTAATAATAAATACTTAGGTATTAACAAAAATGTGGGTTGGTCAATATTCGTCAGTGTCAATGCTTTTATGTGTAACTTCTTAACAACGGGAGTTATATGAGACTCATCTCCCATCCCTCGTTTATAGCAAGAGATGACCTACCCACTCAACTCATACCGGCGTTTGCCGCATTGCCGTCACCACAATCCCATGACGTCCCATAGGACGATCCCGCACATTCTACCACGACATCTCCCAAACGTGAAAGGACGCAAAACTATCTTACCAGTCCACTCTTCTTAAACATGCAAGCGATGAAGCACTTGTTGCTATCATCGCTGGTCTTCTGCTCCTTCCACTGGGTCAGCTGTTCCTTGGCGAAACCGAGCTCTGAACCGCAGGCCAACGCATTGGCTTTCAGCTTCTCCTTGATGAATTCTTTCTGTTCTTCGGTTATTGCCTAAAATAAACATGTTATGAGTCTACCGGTTAACCAGAAAAACTGTTCGGAACATTGGAACGTAATTTAAATTTAGTAGTTTATTTAGTAATTTAGTAGTAGTAGCTATAAAAATATTTAAGTACTTAATTCATAATTTTATAAACGTATGTACTACGTTATTTAAATAGCTTTCTAAAATAAAACGTTTTTCTAAATAATAGCATAAATCGCATTCATATTATAGTTTAAATGGGTATTCAAGAACAGGGAGAATTTTAGAGATACATGACATAACCTTTTATAAATAGTTATATTAAAGCTTGTTCGGAACTAGGTAGGTACCTATTTATTCGAGAAATATAATTTCGATTATTATAACAAAATAGGTTTTATCGAAACCCAGTCTAAATTACTCAATTTCGGTTAATTTAGGTGTGCCTCTCGTAAGATGGTCTATATTACCTATAGTTATTAGTTTCACCAAGATCTAATCGATAATTCTAAACATTGCAATTTTCTTATTACATTCACAACCTTTTTCACTTCACAATTTTTCAATTTATTTATTTTCAGATTTTCATGGCGATTACATTTGGAAAATCTTATTGTGTCCTTTAAATTTTGAACTAGTAATCCAAAAATTACATTCTTTGATAACAAATAGAAAAACTACATTTTATTCACAAGGGATAAAATGCAAAAGTAATTTCATACAAATTTTGAATGTTTTATTGCATGATTTAAAGTTAGTATTTTCCTTGCGGTAGTGAGGTGAAAAACTTTGTGTTTCACTCGGCAGCAAAGTTTGTTCCACTTTCGTGCCTTGAAACGCTAAACCACTCGCTTTGCCTCTGGTTCAATTTTGGACTAGCCTACAACTTTCTATGAAATTTCATTACTGACCCCTTTTTTAGCCGCGCCCGAGACGTGATACGTCCCAGCCTTAATATAGATAAAGAACATAGTATCCAATATTCGAAATACGCGTAAAATAAACTCCGTACCAAGATTCGAACTAGTACTACTGTATGCCTACTATACTATAGGTCAGTAGGGGAAGGTCAGAAACTATGAGAGATAGCAAAATCTGTTCTTACGAGCCATGGGTTCGATTTTAGATTTAATAATAATCGCATTCAAACTTTTTTTCAATCTCTCATACATAACCAGGAATCGAAGTCTTGTAAACAATGTCAGGCGTAAATCTGAAAGATTCTTCGTTGTTATTATTGATGGCACGAAACTTAAATTCATGAGTCACGACGAGTACATTTTAAATATTGTTTAAGTAATTAAGTAAACCCAAAGATAATTATTTTATTTCAATAAATATTTAAAATGGTAACCATTTCCTTGGATGCAAAAATTAATTCTTCTTAAAAAGTTTGAATGCCATTATTATTAAATCGAAAATCGGAGCCATGGTTCCTAAGAACAGAATTCGCTATATCTCATAGTTTCTGACTTTCCATTTGGATTGATCAACCTGTATAGTCTAAGAGACTGTTTAAAGAAGTTGAAAATTTGAAATGCTGTAATTTTTTTTATTTTTTCCAATTAATTTCTAATCTAAAACAGTTCTTGAATAGCCGTTATACGTGTCTTTAAGGAATACTGACGAGTTTGTTTAATTTTGACTATTGCAATGCTTACGATTAAATAAAACATTACGGACCCCGTTATCCCAAATAGTCCCTTGTGAAAGTAAATTAGCCAGTAGATACATAATAATACAGTATATTCGATTTATTTATATATATACATACGATTAGGCGTAGGGATGTGACGACCCCATCGCCCACTGGTTTTGTCCAGTGCAATCAGTCAACGCAGGGCAGCTTGTGGCGAGTTGTTGGGGAGTAGCGACTCCACGTACCTGAGTGCCCCTGGGGTGCCCTGTCGGACAGGTGGGACAGGTCCCCTGCCTCTGGCTTGCCTTCACCGGCCGTCCAGAGTGGGGTCGCGAGAGCTGCGTTCTCGAGGGTAGATGTGGAAACCTAAGTGGCGAGTTGGCTATATGTTTAAAGTCCAGTGACACCTCTCTACCCTTAGCCCTATGCACCGGTGTTGCCCTTGAGCCATCTTTGATGTCGCTTTTTGTGGGGGTCCATCTCGCACAGGGCGAGTCACCGTCTGCCGGAAATAAAATTGGATACCATTTTATTAGGCAGACGCCCGGTTTTTTATCCAATAGCCCAGTAGCTAGTCCATCCTTTCCACCCAATAGCTTGGTACATTCTAGATTCCATTTAAACTCAATAGTCCTTACACCATGGCGGGTGTTGTCTCTGTGCGCGTCCCATGATACGGACAGGGGCAACATCCGCTTAGTGTACCCCTTACATTTCATTAAATTGTCGAAAGGGCCTCTGCGCGTTGGCTCGATCTGGCTCCGCGTATGCCTCCCAAATGTCCGGAACACCATTGTTCCGTGTACGGAAAAGAGTATATAAGTAATAAATAGTATTTTGGTAGACTTAAAATCGGTACTTACAGAACAGTTGTTTACACAAGCAGCAACAATCGCCATAACCAGCACTGAGTACAAATAGAAGGCCATGTTTTATACAAAATAGAGTACCGTCACGTCGAAATTTAGGCACTGTACTCTAAGAGAGATGAGCGAATTGTAACGCGAACCCACCGAACGATCTTTATATATGATCCTGTGGCCTTTTTTGTACACAAACACCTGTACAAGGAAAATAAATATTCCAAATCTACGAAGCCATTAACAACAGAAGTACTATTCAAGTCGCTCAACAAACACGGGCGGGTCGCGGCCACTTTTTGTTTGTTAGTATCAAACACTGGAGATCAAGCTGATTCCGGATTAGGTTACAGTGGTTTTCTACTTCACTAAGCTCACTTAAACCTGCGATGGGAATACATAGGTGGGTCCAAACTCCATTATCCAAAAGGTTATTTTTCGATTTCGTTTAATTGAATTCAGGTGTTGGATTTGTGTCATACACACGTATCACAATTTAAATGGGATTCAGGGAGTGTTTTAGAAAAAAAACCAATTTACCAAATAATAAAATTATAAAAGCTCAATAATATTACCTTTCATATATATACATATATATATATATATTATTTAAAATAAGTTTTTAGTACCCAGTCACTGTGTACTTTTAACGTCCAGTGCAATATCACATCAAAATGCAAAAATATACGTATTTTTTTTAATAACCGTAAAAGTGAGCGTCAGATGCGCACGAAGGGTCCCGTACCATTATCTATACAACATTAGGCCATATTATTTACATCATGATTTATCTGGAAGCCACCGTTAATTTAAGTAATTTTAAATGTATTTTTTTATTTTTGTACATTTGTTAAATATTTGATATATTTCATTAGAATTATTTATTTTTAAAGTAAATCTATAACTAAATATTCTGTAAATATTGGATATATTTTAGTTAATAGCGTAAAAATTTAAATTGTCACTGTCTCAGTAATAGGATTCCTGTTTTACTCCGTTGGGTAACGAATCCTAAAAATATGTACAATATATTAAGTTAATACATACCTACCCAATATAAACTTGTACCCAATTAAATCATGCAATTCTAAGATTTTGGTACCTACCAATCTAATTTTGTTTTTGAAGATGTCAGCTTTTAATAAAATACATATATTTCATTAAATAAAATATATGTATTTTAAATAAAATGTATGTATTTTATTTAATAAAATATATGTATTTTATTAAAAGCTGCTTTTAATGATACTATAATGGTCATCAGTTTATATTCTAAGTTACAATAAGTATAAAACGGTAACATTCTGTCGATTTGGGTGACTTTCAGCCATAATTAGACTTAGAATTTTGTCACAAAAAGAAGATTAAATATTTGCATTCGGACGAAACGTCATAATGTCATCATGCCCGGCTAGCAATGTCAATTTAAAAACATAAAAATATTATATTCGCATTTTTAAATAGCCCTTTTTTAAGGTATATAAGTCATTGTATGCAATAAACAACAACAGTAAGTAGTCACCGATGCCTATACTGTATATTTTTAGGTATTTAATTAAAAGTAAACAAATCTACCCTCAACTGGCTCCTTAAGCCAGTTACGCCCAAAGCGTACCTTTTTTTCTAAATATTCAGGTACATAGTAGGTACCTATACCCTTGATGATTCATACAACAGTAACATTAAAAATAATAATAAATGTGTTCATTCAAATTATGAAGAAGGTTTATTTGTATTTTAATAATTAAAAATCGTATAAAGCCAACCATCCATTAAAATTTTATTATTTTTTATTAATTTTGCGCTTATTGTTTAATTAAGCGTAAATTAACTAACGGCGTGTGCAAAAAATAACTAGATTACTCAATATTTTTTTCGGAATAAGGCTGCGTTTCCACCAGGGATGAGCTAGGATGTGTAGCGAGGAATGTGTTTTTTTAAGAACCAGTAGAATCACATTATTTATCGAGCATATTATATCGGGGAATTTTTGGTAATTCTACGCTCACATTGCACATATTGCAACGCATCCTCGCTCACCTCTGATGGAAACGCAACCTAATGATGACTTAATGAACTTATTTAACAAGTAATTGATATTCTCACATACCTATAACATTTTAATAAGTTTTATTTTTAATAAAGAATACAAAGGTTCAAGTGCAGCAAAAGCTTGCGTCAGAAAATACGTAAATTGTAAGCTATGGATAAAATTTTGTTTTTGTTTTATGATTCGCCACTTACTTGTAAAGTTTTAGATCGCAATTTGTGATTTCTATAAAATAATGTACAATAAATAAATACTATAATAAACATTACAGGGCACCCTTACACAAACTGAGCCCCGAGGTAAGCTCAAGAAGGCTTATGTTGTGGGTATTCGGGCAGCGATATATATTGATAACTAGTATATAAATATTAAATACATAGAAAACACATGGGTGTTAACACAAATAACTCAGAAAGAAATACCTGTGCTTACACAAATAAATACCCGTACTGGGCTTTGAATCCAGGACCGTCGGATTCATAGACAGTAACACCACTCTGTCATTTATGTATATGATATAGATATACGAGTACTATTAAAAACTACTACATATCGTTTTTTATCTTGAAAAAATCACCTATCTGACACAGATAGATACTCTAAACGCAGTAACACTGTACTCATCCCATACGTGGTTATTTTTTTTCAATTATCAGAATGAGTTACGAGGTTTTTTCAAAGTAGTGACGATATCTATTTCGACACTACTTTGAAAAAACCTCATAACTCATTCTGGCATTCAAAAGAAAAATGGCGTAACTTTGTATGGGACGAGTACAGAGTTATTGCGTTTCAACTTAGAATATCTGTGCCAGATACGATATTTTTGACGATTTATAGTCGTCCGATCGATTTCGATAACGGTGTCCAAATAATTAAGGATTTTTCCGTTTATGAGCTATTATAACACTGGCTGGTGTCGTACTTAATTAATGTGTTTTGGATATTTTTTTAAACAGTTTTTAATGCGATTTTACTCATGAAGATAATCAAATAAACAAAAACAAATATTGTGTATAAACTTGTAAATTTAATAAAACTAAACAATAATAATTTTTACTCATTGGATAACGTATTTTAGATGTCAAACATGAATATCTCAATACAGTACACTCTTAACTGAAAATAAAAGTACCTTATGTTAAAACTAAAAACACGTTCCCAGTTAAGATGCCCAAATGATGAGGCACGAAACTCTATTTCAAGACTCCATGGAAGGAGTCACATCTTCATACTCAATGCACTTGTGATATTGTGAGATCATTTTGTATAAACTAGCGTTGACCATCACGCTTGAATCTGGGGCAGCCCAACTGGGGAAGTACCTCCTCCTTACAGAAGACCACAGCCATAATAGCACTGCTACCTTTCAGGTATGTAGTGTTGTGTTCCTGATGGTGAGTAAGGTTCCCAGAGCTCCAACCCCCCTTAAAGGCCGGCAACGCGCTTGTGACTCCCCTGGTGTTGCGGGTGCCCATGGGCGACGGTAATTGCTTACTGGCAATCCGTCTGCTCGTTTGCCGCCTGTGTCATAGAAAAAAAAATAAAAAAAAATGTGAATAATAATAAGTTTAACTAGTAAGTAGTAACTAATTAATATACTATGGATCAATGTTACCCGAAATAACATAAATTGAATTGAATTGTATTGTGACAGAAAAAGTTTTAACAATTGCTTATGGCGTATATTAATATTTTTGTGTAATAACTTTTAAGTTCTCATTAAAAGTGAATTTAAAAATATTAATGAGAATAAATAATCTTTAAACCTAAAAATAATCAGCAACATTAGAATCGCGTAGGTACTATTATGCAACAGACGTATAGATAAGTGGTTTGAAATCATAAAAGATTATTTACGATATTGTAGCGCGATTCATCTAATAACATGCTCAGTACAGACACTCAAGAAAAATGCTTAATGCCTAAACGGAGTATAATTGCCGACCATGATGTTGTGACTTCCTACGTAATTACCACATGTGCATGTGCGTGACGGGCTATTTTATAGCAATTAATTTACCTACTTTTATTTTGCACCAAAAGTTTCAAATCACGTAAGGGTTTTAAATAACATATTATACACGCGTTAAATTGCAAATAAGATTTATGAAGTATACGGTTGATAAAAAGACTAAAATTAAGTGTAAAAACAGTACCTATGAAAAACTATTCTTTGAATGTAAAATTCTTCCAGTACATGAGAGAGTGGTGTTATCACTGGCTGATGAGCAGTTTTCTAATAACGAATTTAAAAATGTCATCATCAATAAAAGATTAAATATAAATAGAGAAACTGATAAGTTACTTGTCGCTAGTTTTACAAATGATTACGGTCAAAGATGTAAAAAATACCTAGTTCCTACAATTTACAATGATATAAAAGCCACATGTAAGACTAAACGATCATTTAAAAACAATATAAGTACTGTACAATTCCGTAAAATCAATGATGCTTTAATGTTGTAACTACTCGTATCTAAGCAAATAGGACTTAATGTTGTATAATTTCTACTACCTACTAATGCTTCGTCGCTGTTGCCAACTTTAATGTACTGTTAAATAATTAGATAAAACCGGAGCCTCGTCTGCCAACAAACCGCTTTGTGGTTTGGTAGAAGAAAATGTAATTTAGTTTTAAGTTTTAGCGTTGAATAAATCATTACTTTATTATATGTTTTATTTTAAAGTGAAAAGTTCACTTTTCATATAATGACGTATTTTAAATGAATGGAAACCATTACAAGCATTTTTTTTAGCTATACCAGCAACGGTAGTCTGCACGCCATTGCACGGATAGGGCATGCTTTATGACAGCATTTTAGATGAATCAATCAGATGAAAAGATCAAGAGTTTAAGTATGGCAAGTGGGCTTGTACAGTCAGTAGCAGAAGTGTCTAAGCATTAGAAATGTTCTAAAAAACCTACACGCGCTCTTATTCTCTTGACAATAGAGATGTGTTGACCTCATTTTGAACACCTGAAACTTCTGCTGCAGACTGTATCTAGAAATGTCTATAGTAGTTTTTACTGTAAAGGTAAACTTATAAACATAGCCTAGGAGATTACCTATGAGAGTACAAGTCTAAACATAGCTATCAAAATGAACATTTAATATTAAGTTTATTAGAATTTAAAGTTTATCTAAGTATTGGGCACAGTATTTTATTAGATAGCAGAGTAGGTATTTATTTATAAAAGTTTTTATGTATTTTATATAACAGCAGAGCATTAATTAATTACGCCTCTCTAAATGTTTTATTGACATGTAAAAGGGCCTTGAGATCTGCTTATAGAAAAAACGCTGTTTTTTTTTAATTTGGATCTTGACTGTATGTTCTTACGATTTAGGCTTATGTGTAATTGGTCAAAAAGAAGAAAATTAAATACGTGATATATTTAATATTAATGTCTTTATTAAAAATCCTCTAAGCGAAAAAGAAATTTTTGGGATCATGCTCGTAAATACATTTCGCAGTCCAGTACGACGCCTCGCATAGATCCTTGTATTTCTTTGCTGTAAACAAAAAGTTTATTTTAGATGACGTTAAAGATAGTTCCAAGCGCAAACCCTTGAATAAGTCCTCCCAACCTAATTCATATAGGTATGCCTTCTTTCCGTCGGAAAAAACTATCTTGTCACAAGAGATATTGCATAAAATGCTATATTGTATTCTGTCTGTTACATACTAACAACCAAAAAATAATGTAAGGAACTCTAAATAGGTGCCAAATTCCAAATCCTTTAACATATACTTAGTTACAACCGGATAAACTCACGAGTAATTATATCGCACTAGGCGACATATTTCGGTGAGTGAGTGATACACCCTCACCCCGAGCGGTGTGTCCTGACTCGGCTTGAACATGGTTACCAGAGTTTACCCGAAACATGTCACCTAAGTTGTGGGTAACTAAGTAATATGACATTATACTCGTATGAATGTCATGCAATTTCACGGTGGATGCATTGAATTTATTCAGTTTAAGTGGTTTGGAATTAAAATGCAATCATGATCTAATTGATTAAATCAAAGTCCAGTACCAAAATAGAGGTTTCACAAAAACTTGAAAGGCCAACAACGTGTAGAATTTATCAGTAGGTAGGCGGTTTAATATAATGTCAATTTTTTTTAATGGTCTCAGAATCATAGTGAAAAGGAATCATATATTTTTAAACACGACAGCATCAGTTCACCAGTTCGGTCATTTCAACAGTTAAGGTGCGTGGAATGTATGATAAAAGCATTGTACATATTACAGTTGTTATAAATATTATTCATAGTCAACGTGATTACAGACGAACAAAAATAGAAACTGAACGTACATTGATTTTAAAGTACAAAACCGTCAAATGATAAACTTAAGAGTAAATGTCCTTATAAGTGAAAATGGTGATCCGTTTAAAGGGTACTATAAGGGTATCGTATTCAGATCAGATAAGATTTTTAAATGTGTTACCAGTATTTTTGTAATATCTAGTATACTTACATACGTCCTTACACGCTTCTACCGACTTCTTGGCACCGTCCTTTAAATCGGGAGGATACATTATATCGATCTGTTTTATGGATGCTTCGTAGCTTAATTTGTTATTTTTAACCTGAAATAAAAATCAAAAGACTGTATCGGTAACCAAGAGTTATTTGATTTTTCTTTGTAGGTACTATTGAAATACTGCTACTGAGTTTACGCTTCTAGCGAGATTGGTAGAGGCGATCTGGGAGTAGGTGAAAATTAATGCAATTTTCACATGTTTTTTTGAGTAGGTAATCTATGTTAGTTGGTATAATCCAAGTAGGTACGGTCTTAATTTTGGGAGCCTATTGGCACTTACCACGTTAGCCATTTGATAAATGCACGCAATGTAGCACATAACACCTTTATCTTCAATAAATTTTCCTTTTTCTATGTCTCCAATCATATCTGTGAAAGGTAAGGTCGAGTTAGATAATGGGTAAAATATTTATATTTTTCCAAAACTAGTCTTTACCATTTACTACCAAGAATACATAATAGCTAGTTGGAAGCATCTATTTCTACGGCACCTGCTTTGGCAAAATAACACATTTTAATGTATTTAATAGGTTCAATTTTATTGCATAAGTAATAAGGTTCAAATTTATAAGAATCAAACAGTACCTTCAGTGACATTTTCTTTGGCCATGCACTTCTTTTTAAACGCCGCTGCGGATTTTTTCATTTGCGCTTTAGTTAACTGTAATTAGACTAATAATCAAAATCATTTCTTAAATATATATTTTACAGTAACAGTAAGTCATACAAGTGCTTCTAAGTTTTTACGTATATATATTGTTAAATAAGTACTATAATTACATTTTGACCAGCCAGTACGGAGGAAGGGTACTGGATTTTCCACAGGCTACCTTTCCCCTCACAATCCGATCGCTCTAATAGGCCGAACGGTTTACACAGCCTAAGTCAGTATATTAACCTTTTGAACGCTTTTCCTCTCGCGTCAAAATGTGACTTGTACGCCAACGTATCGACTAGTGAAGAACAAATATAAACCTTATCTGTTAGCAGGACAATTGCTTTGACAGCGTTCGCCATAGCCACTTTATGGGTCGGTGGCGTGGGAGGCAAGACATCACGCGTCCACTGTAGTGGTGCTTGGCGTTCAAAGGGTTAAGCAACTAAGGTTTATACAGTATATTTAAGTTAGTTACATTTATAGGGAGATTTAATTTAGGTAATGTTATATCGGTCGTATGTGTTAAGTAATATTTTTGTGAATCATTGGATGGGAACTAGGAAGGAGGCCAGTAAACAAACATTCCAAAACCAGAGTGACCATCCTAAAAGTAAGTAAACAGGAAAAGGCATACTTACAGCATCAGAGCCATTAGCTAAAAAAGCAAACACCATGACAAAAATCCATGTCTGCCGTTCCATGACTAATCTCCACTATCACAAAGGCACAACAAAACGATTGTCGTTTTCATCAAACCATATAAAGGATGTCAATTTCCCTTGATTACAACACAAACGTCGTGCTTAATGAAATTGGCGGCATTGGTAAGACGTTAATTGCACTAATTGTTGACACTAAAGCAATTATGAGGGTGGAGTCTGTGTTTACATAGCTCTATTGGTATCTACCTGAATTACTGATCTTGAAAACTCATGCGCAAGACATTATAAATATTATCTGTTGACCAGTTACGGTAAAAAAATATATGTTGCGTACCCAGTACCCCTACCATGAGTGGTGACTTTGAGGTTTTCGATAACGAGTATCGAGTTTACTATGTGTGCATCTCGCTTGTAATATTTTAGTGCGAACGAGATGCACAGATAGTAAACTCGATACTCGTTATCGAAAACCTCAGTCACAACTCATGGTAAGAGTACAGGTAAAACTGTAGTATAACGCCACTAACTGCTTGACCCGGGTTACTTGTCATAGATTAAGGGCACTTTTGTCAACATTTGCGTTAGATACAAGAACCATTGGCTGTAACTACGTGCTCCGGGCTCATCCACTGGTATCTAGCAGGTCAGGATACATTCACATTTCAAAGATTATGTATGCTGCTAAAGCTGTTAGCACTTATGAATATTTGGTTGTAATTCCCTTATTATTCAAAAGGAAATAAATGAAAACATAATAGCAAGGTAGGTAAGTACATTATCTTTATTTAAACAATCAAATGTCTTCCTTCAAATGTGTTTCTTAGTGTAAATTACGGGAAAAAGAAATTGGCAGGATCAGTATCGTACATACACTTAGCAGTATAAAAACTAGCCTCACAGATGTCCTTGTATTTTTTGGCTGAAAAGAAAATAAAGTTCAGCAGAAATACATATCATAGTTACTACACTCGGGTCAGAGGTGTAGAGTTAGAACCGGTGGTAAAAAAAAAATTGATGTTCAAGTGCGTTGTAATCTATTTAAATTGAAAAATAAAAATCTTTTATCGTCATAAATAAATAAATATTTCGGGACAATCTTACACAAATCGACCTAGTTCTACGGTAAGCACAGTAAGGCTTGGGTGTAGGTACTAATAGACGACGATATACATAATAGAGAGATACATATAAATACTTAAATACATAGAAAACAGCCATGACTCAAGACCAATTATCTGTGTTCATCACACAAATAAATGCCCCGACTGGGATTCGAACCCAGAACCAATAGCTTTATAGGTAGGGTCACTACTCTCTTGGCCAGACCGGTCGTCCATCTTTCTACTGTTGTTTATCTTTGTACTAAAATATGATATTCTCCAAATATTTGCAAGTAAACTTACATACTCCACTGCAACTTTCTATCGCTGCTTTTACGGGATCTTTCATTTCAGCTGGGAACATCATATCCACCTGTTTGACCATAGCATCCAACGCAACTTTGTTATTTTTCACCTAAAATATGGAGCCATCATTTGATTTTTTTTTAGCCGCTGGGCGCCCGCCAATGTGCCCAGACATTGGTGCCCAGAACGGACAGCATCCGTCACTTTCCCATTCGCATACTTGTTGGACAGTGACGTGCAGATATTATGTCAAATTATAAAATTAGCCCGACCATATTGAAAATGACAGCTAAGGAGAGAGGCGACAAAAACTTTCATATCAGGGTTTCACCAGTACCCTTACCATGAGATGTGACGTTGAGGTTTTCGATAACGAGTATCGAGTTTACTATCTGCGCATCTGGTTCGCACTAAAATAGTACAAGCGAGATGCACAGATAGTAAACTCGATACTCGTTATCGAAAACCTCAATGTCACAACTAATGGTACGAGGTACTGATGTTGAAGTACTTATAAGGGGTGGGACATGGTTACAATTTCGTTGGATTAGAATACGTTAAAATCCAAACAGAAAACAAAAAAATGACATTACATTAACTTGTTGACATTCTAAAACAACTTTTTTAGTATGTTATGAACTCACCGCCCCGCCAACTGAATAAATGCATCCTATATAGCACATTACGTTTTTTTCTTCCAAGAACTTGCCTTGCTCTATCTTTCCAACTTGATCTGTAAATATTATTATGCAAAATAAATGAAGTGTTTGAATGAAAAAATTAATAAATTGATTACTTAATTTATTTCATTACTCTGTCCGCGTAGTTGATTTACCTACATATTCAGACCAAATTATAGCTGTCTAGGACTAACGATCTCTGAGCATAGTCGGGCACAGACAGACATGGCGAAACTATCAGGATTCCTAGTTGACTACGGAACCCAAAAAAGAATAGAAGAATTTTATAGAAGCTTATGTCACACTATCCACAGGATAACCACTACCATGTAAAGCTACATTATTAGAGCACATACCCTCGGTTACATCATGTTTCGGCATACAGGTTTTCTTCAAAAGTTTTCCTGAATTTTTCAATTGCGCTCTAGTCATCTGTAAGTAAAATAATATATAATAATAGATAGAAATATTGTACTGTACAACGAGTCATAGTTAATAACTATGCGTTTGCTTAAATGTGCGAAAATAGGCGAAGCGCAACGCATGTACCTCTATGGTCAAGCGAGAAAAATATGTTGTAATTATTTTTAATATATTTTATACAATTCTGAACGTATACTTACTGCAAATGTATTCCGTAAACATAACGCGGTTATGAAAATAATAACGTAAGATCTCAGAGAGCACATTTTTCTTCTCTTAACTTAAACGGTGCTGGGCTTAGATATAAAGAATCCTACATTTGTGGTGTATGTCATTTTATAAACAGTTTGAATACTTAATTGTATGCCAGAACGCCTCAGAGGTGTGATTATTAAAAGAAAATAAGCAGTTCTTTCAATAAGTAACACCTTCCATTGACACCCGAGTGGTTATTTACAAAGCGGCATTTTTTTATTGTACAGTCAAGAGCATAAAACACATCTTAACATTAATCCTTTATAATGATTAAAAAAAAATATATTTATGACCTTGCAACTCTTGCAAGTGAAAAATTATAGGTATACGCTGTAAGGTTTTCCCGTCACACACATTTGTTTGTGGTTTGTTAACACTTGGGAACCAATTTATTATGAACTGGATTATCTTAGTCACAATTAAGGGTAATATATAATTTATACACACGAAAACAATGATCTTGGCGTCATTTGTTTCATGGGCTTCAAACTATTAGGCGTTGGAGCGTTTTCACATTATCTTTCTGATATGACATGTACAGTCAGCGTCATATAGTTCGTAGCATTCAAAGTACTCAAATATTTCGGTACACCATACTGATACTATGGTGTACCGAACTTTTTGAGTACTTTGGATGCTAACTACTAACTATATGACGCTGACTGTACATACAATGTCGGAGATTATATTTTAAACTAAAACGAAACAACGTACTTATATACTAAATTATGACTTACAGGCATTTAACAAATTAGCTTAACTTAGTTTTATAATTTTATATTTAATTGTTAATATTTAAAGTAGTACAGAAAACAGTCATAACATAATGAACATTTATGGGAATATAAAATTGGCGGGATTGTCTTCGTACAAACACTTTACTGAATAGAACACACGTTCGCACTCCGTGTTGTAATTGTCCTCTGTAAAAGAAAATAACACAAGGATTAATATAAGAAAACCCAACTATACAAAATTACAACTTATCCTAAAAATAATTTTCTAAAAATGTACACAGATTATTTTATATATATTGCAGTTCGATTTTGGCGTTCTTATTTTCATGACACGAATTCACAAAGTGCTATATTGTATATATATATATATATTTAATACATAGAAATATTGTACTGTACAACGAGTCATAGTTAATAACTATGCATTTGCTTAAATATGCGAAAATAGGCGAAGCGCAACGCATGTAGTTCTATGATCAAGTAAGAGAAATATGTTGTAATTATTTTTAATATATTTTGTACAATTCTGACCGCATACTTACTGCAAATGTATTCCATAAACATAACGCGTTTATGAAAATAATAACGTAAGATCTCAGAGAACGCATTTTTCTTCTCTTAACTTAAACGGTGCTGGGCTTAGATATAAAGAATCCTACATTTGTGGTGTATAATATATATATACATATATATCAATATAATTATAATAATATATATATTATATATATATGTCTCTTCCGTACACGGAACATTGGTGTTCCGAACATTTGGGAGGCGTACGCGGAGCCAGATCGAGCCAACGCGCAGAGGCCCGTTCGACAATTTAATGAAATGTAAGGGGTACACCAAGCGGATGTTGCCCCTGTCCGTATCATGGGACGCGCACAGAGACAGCACCCGCCATGGTGTAAGTGACTAAATAAACGTGAGTAGAGCCGTGTTAATGTGTAATTTATCAGATATGTCTCACGAAAGTTTAAATACAAATATTGCAAACATTTACGGTGAGGTGTAAGGACTGTTGAGTTATAATGGAATCTAGAATGTACTAGGCTATTGGGTGGAAAGGATGGACTAGCTACTGGGCTATTGGATAAAAAAACCGGACGTCTGCCTAATAAAATGGTATTCAATTTTATTTCCGGCAGAAGGTGACTCGCCCTATGCGAGATGGGCCCCCACAAAAAGCGACATCAAAGATGGCTCAAGGGCAACACCGGTGCATAGGGCTAAGGGTAGAGAGTTGTCACTGGACTTTAAACATATAGCCAACTCGCCACTTAGGTTTCCACATCTACCCTCGAGAACGCAGCTCTCGCGACCCCACTCTGGACGGCCGGTGAAGGCAAGCCAGAGGCAGGGGACCTGTCCCACCTGTCCGACAGGGCACCCCAGGGGCACTCAGGTACGTGGAGTCGCTACTCTCCAACAGCTCGCCACAAGCTGCTCTGCGTTGCCTGATTGCACTGGAGAAAACCAGTGGGCGATGGGGTCGTCACATCCCTACGCCAATAATATATATTATATATAATTATTATTTATATTATATATAGTCGTTAACAAGAGGCTTTAAATGGAAGGTTTTTTTTATTGAACTCTCCAAACTGAGCATATTTTGTTGTGCAATTTTTTTTAAACAAACATTTTTTGTGTAAATTTTTCAACTAATTTTATGTATGCGTTATTGTAAACTGTACATAATCACACCTGCAAAAAGGGCTGTAGGTAACTAAGTTTTTTACGTGGCGTTTTTAAAAAGAAGGGTCACATTTCATAAAACTATAATTTCCTTTTTAAACTTTATTGAGTCGTTATAATCGGCGCGAGCGGTCCAGTGCCTATAAACTCTAAAATTTGCAGCATAAACGACTGCCTTGTAATTGCGTTATCTTTTATTTAAGTTTGATTTTTTCACAGCTCCAAGGCACAATAGACCTGAATATTTGATATAAATTTCAGCTTGATACGGAGGTATCACGTGGAGAATTGCTCCTGAGAAAAATGGTCTTGACAGACAGACAGACGGACAACAAAGTTATCCTATAAGGGTTCAGTTTTTTCCTTTTGAGGTACGGAACCCTAAATCGTGACCCCGCCAGTTATGGTATTCAAGAAATACTTACGAACGTCAAAACATTTCGCCACAGACTTTTTCACGGCTGCCTTCATTTCCGCAGGGTACAGGATATCGATTTGCTTAGTCACCATCTCCTTGTTTAATCTCTCGTTCTTAACCTGTGTCAAGTTCAAGAATTTAATAACTCAACGATAGGCACTGGTCTCACCGCGAGCTAGTAAGCTATGAGCTATCAGCTATTTCAAGGGACAATAGATAATCGATCCCGTGTAAATAAAAGAGACATATATGTCATAGCCGGGCTATCGTAGTTCATCGCCGAGCGATGAGCTATAAATATATATTTTTCTCTTTAATCTACACGGGAGCGTTTATCTTTTGTCCCTTGAAATAGCTCATAGCTTACTAGCTCGCGATGAGACTAGTGCCATAAGCTTATGTTAAGCAAATGTGCTTGAAATAATATGACATAACCGTAAATCGAATACTTCAGCAAGAAGGTAAAAATTAAAATTTTGACAATTCGGATTACATTAGCATTTTATACCTTGTAGAGAATCACCGCCTAAACTCCACGTATAGGGAGTTTAACCGGTACAATCAAATTCATAAATATGTATAGATTTTTTTATAAATGCATTATAAGGTGTGTGTTTTTACTTAATTTGGGTATTTTCCAAAATAACTTGTACAGATGTTCAACATAGCTTAGTGTTGTCACGGTCTGTGGTTTCTGAACTACAATCCTGCTAATTCACGTTGTGGGGTATGCCCAAACATGATTCATGTTGCATCTAATTTTTTAAATCACAATCACAACCATAAAAACTTCACAACAAGAAAAAGAAGCAATTACATTTTAATTTATACCAACAAAAGTAGATAAGCACATTATTTCTCTTATTCAGGAACTTTACTTTAATTTATTTTTAAGCACGTATCTTATTTACAATGAAATAATACTGTTAAACTTTTAAATAAGTGTTATGGTATTTATTTGCTTAGATAAATGAGTAAGGCAAGGTGGGACAAGATTTAATGCTTCTTTATGGGGGGTGAGATGGAATACCTCCCGTACACCGAATTACTGAAGGCGGCCTTTCATCTCACTTAAAAAACATTAAACAGTCTCCCACTTTACCTTATTTAGATACCTGTATCTACTTTCAATACAATACCATCAAAATGTTTTCAGTATTTTTGAATTAATTGGATGTGCAGGATGTACTGTCGACAGCAAAAGACTTACAACTCCGAAGTTATCAAACTAATTGACCATGTTTATATTATTGTTGGGTCGGCGTTTGTCACTACTATTCCTTATAGAACTGATAACATTGCCGTTGGTCGTTTTATATGTCTATCGTATTTCATAATCATAACAGAAATGCCCTGTGACGTAATTTCCTACCATAAATAAGCCCGCTTGTCATGTAACAGGAATTAAAGTCACGACATTACCATATTGCCACCGTATCCGGACGACATTAATATTACAGATTTCATTGTCATCTTCGCCGCGTTGCCCCGGCATTTTGCCAGATTTCATTATAATAAAGTGATTTTGAAGTCGACTATAGGTGAAAAAGTTAACTGAAGGACCATGCGTATGTAGTTGTGCAGAGAATTAATATGGAACTTACGTCAAAATTTGAATATAGAACGCCGACATGACACACGTTACTACTACCAGGTGATTTTTCACCAAATACATACATAATGTATACCTACCGCATTAATGTTATCGTCAGTAGATAACAAGAACTTGTTTTTAATTGGTTTGGATGACGCATTCTTATACTTTTTACTGCAAATAATTATGAACTTGTTTATATCTCTATGACGTAGACGTAAGCTCTGTTAGATACATAATAAAATTTAATTTTATGAGTGAAAAGCCAAATGTGATGTTATTGATTTGACGCAATAGGTATTTAAAAATCATAAGTTATTTTTAAGTTCGCCTCGCACGGTGCTAATTTATTTTTAGAAACTCTTGTACTCGTAGGTGGTATCTTGTTTTTATTATATCCAAACCATTTTTGGTATAGCTGACCCGAAACTGAGCGAGTAAATAATGTTAAAAAGCCGGTGATATAAGAATATTCTAAAGGTGGCCAAGAGAAATAGGTATTTTTTACCTATATAAATTAAAGTATAAATATGTAAGTAGTATAATCTTGTGAGAAACTTTATTTTAAACTATCATACAAGTCCTTTTAGGTGAAAAACTTAGCTAAAGCACCTGGTCTATGTAGTAGTAATGTGTCTGTACACGCATTTCGGCGTTCTATATTCAAATTTTGACGTAAGTTCCATATTAATTCTCCGCACAACTACATCGACATGGTGACTTTCTAAGTTTTTCACCTATACGTACATTAGATTATTTAATGGTATATCTGGTACTTACCACTTGAATAGACTTATAGATACATGCGACGTAACACATTACATTTTTTTCTTCATAGAATACACCTTGCTCGATTCTGCCTACTTTTTCTGCAAAGAAACAAAAAAGTTGAAATATTGTTTTTAATTGTCTACGATTCTACGATGTTGTGAACGTGATAGCATAAAGCCTTTCCGGTGGCGAATGCACTAGTCCCAAAACGCACTATTAGTCAATATACTCTAATTTTGAAAGCCCCTCTTCTCAAAAGAAACTAAGCCCAAAATACCATATTTCCAAAAAGGCTCATTCTCGATTTACACGAGAACCATTGAGCACTAGTCCCAAAATACACTTTTCCCAAAATACCCCAAATTGTGTTCACCTGTGAGTATCGTAATACTTTATTCTCATAATGCATAGGTCTCAAAACACTCTAGTTCCAAAATACCCTATTTTTTTAGAATATCTCTTTATTGTGATTGCTTTCATTCGAAACCATTACCCGTTTGATGCCAAAATAAGGATTTATTTAAATAATTATTATTTTGATCTACAGGGTGTCCAATAAATGACACCTCACAGTGACTCTGGAGGTAGACTAGGTCAAAAGGTACCAACCAACTTAAGATGACCCCAGTAAAAAAGGTCCCAAGAGGAGCTACGGCGGCGTGTGTTCGAAGCAGCACTCAATGATATCCTTAATAAACTTTCTTTTATTCGTCAGTCGGGTAAAAAGGGAGGCATTCCGCAAACAATTAAAGGCCGACGAATTGATATTGAAAATTTCCTAGTTGTAACTTATTTTTATGGAGCATTCGAAAGATCATAATTATTCCTATTTTATTGCAGGAAGGTACATGTATCATACTATTTTTAAATCTGCGTAAAAATGCTTAATATTTTGATGATATTTGCTCATTACTTTTATAGTTTTTTCACGACTGGTAGTTAAAGTCGAAATCCATGTTTCGTTGTGAATTGATTCAGGATCAAACATTTAGCTTACTTATTTTTTATTTAACTTTGTTTTGGATAAAATTCCATTTCTGTAACCTTAATAATTAACAATTCATGGTACCGTACACATAAAAAAACTAACCTTCACACCTTTCCGAGTGCACACTGGCACTAATAATGTTAAAACGGGCAAAGTTCATGAAAACCTTTAATTCGACAATAACTCAAAAACCGTACCACTTTTACTGGGGTCATCTTCAGTTGGTTTGGTACCTTTTTGCCCTAGTCTACCTCCAGAGTCACTGTGACGTGTCATTTATTGGACACCCTGTAGATCAAAATAATAATTATTTAAATAAATCCTATTTTTGGCATCAAACGGGTAATGGTTTCGAATGAAAGCAATCACAATAAAGAGATATTCTAAAAAAATAGGGTATTTTGGAACTAGAGTGTTTTGAGACCTATGCATTATGAGAATAAAGTATTACGATACTCACAGGTGAACACAATTTGGGGTATTTTGGGAAAAGTGTATTTTGGGACTAGTGCTCAATGGTTCTCGTGTAAATCGAGAATGAGCCTTTTTGGAAATATGGTATTTTGGGCTTAGTTTCTTATGAGCAGAGGGGCTTTCGAAATTAGAGTATATTGACTAATAGTGCGTTTTGGGACTAGTGCATTCGCCACCGGAAAGCATAAAGCTAACTGAAACAGAGATTTTTATTTAATATTCACATAAAGGATAAGGGTTTTATAAAGTCAGTAATTATATTTTTTAAATGACTTAGGCGGCAAACGAGCAGACGGATTGCCTGGTGGTAAGCAATTACCGTCGCCCATGGGCATCCGCAACACCAGAGGAGTCACAAGCGCGTTGCCGACCTTTAAGGGGGGTTGGAGCTCTGGGAACCTTACTCACCATCAGGAACACAACACTACATACCTGAAAGGTAGCAGTGCTATTATGGCTGTGGTCTTCTGTAAGGAGGAGGTACTTCCCCAGTTGGGCTGCTCCAGATTCAAGCGTGATGGTCATCGCTGTGCCCTACCTCTCATTGTTGGACGTAGTTTAAGGACATACCCGGGTCGTCTTATCTATGTATATTTATATTTCTATATATGGATATTTCTAATATACATAATAAAATAATTAGCGGTCTAGTCATTACAGTCGATATATCCGATATATCGGAACAACGCCTCTATTATGAAGGCGATAAAGTGCATGGTCCGATATTTTTGAATATCTTGGCTGCTCCGGTATATTTGATGGTGACTGTACAATACGAGCAATATATCCCCCTATATTTAAGAGATTAGATAAAGGGATAATTACACACGCTTTTTGATTCTACACGCCAACTACTGCACATCCAGACGTATCTCA
Organism: Grapholita molesta; assembly: GCA_022674325.2. Classification (NCBI taxonomy): domain Eukaryota; kingdom Metazoa; phylum Arthropoda; class Insecta; order Lepidoptera; family Tortricidae; genus Grapholita; species Grapholita molesta. The sequence goes on along the minus strand of CP053135.2, from coordinate 8,673,700 downwards.
TTAAAGCGCTATTACAACCATTACTCTAAAAATTGTCTTATCGCATAATACATATGCCTATGACTTAATTTTACCTCTTTTAGCCTTACCTTCTGTGACTCCAGTTTTCGGCATGCACTGTTTCTTAGTCATCGTTAGTGTTTTTTTCAGCTGTTCTCGAGTCATCTGTAAATTTACTTTTTAACAATTATTTTAACTTAAAGATAAACTCCTGATTTAAATTAAGTACCTTATGCTTTTAGCCTAAAGTCTATAATAGTTTGTGTAGATAAATATCATAAGTCGTTAGTGCCGAAAATTATAGTGAATTTCAAGGTTTCAGATATTATCTCAGTATACGGAATAAAACATAATTAACTGTAATGTTCTACCGGTGCTTACATACACATACATATTCCATTGAGTCTATTATTTTATATTGAAGATACACGTTTTTATACCAACTATTCTAACATAATTCTGCTAATAATGTAAATAATAATATTCTACAGTGGCAGTAGAGGTGATTGAGCTACTTAAATCAGATTAATTAAGAATACCCATACAGTTTCACTATTTTTATTCTTTATTTTAAATTCCAACTGTCTAGTTACTGTCCGCTTATTCCTTTCAGTCAATTAACAAATATATCGATACTCATACTATCGTTAAAAATTCCTTCTCCTTTTCTCGTATTTAGGATTTTGGGAAGTATGAAGCAAAATAACTTACCCCAAATGTCGTATCCAAACATACAAAAACCAGCACTAAAATTAACGCTCGATATTTCATTTTGAATATCACTGCACTGACTCGTAGCCTCACTAAAACTAAAAACTAAATCACTACCAGAAACTGTTTATCGCTTTATAACCAAAAAATAATAGCATGCTATGTATCAAATTTATAAACGCATGTAATTTAAAAAACAAATTACTAGTTTGTTAAGCGTTGTACGCATTGTAACTTGACATTAAACGTTTATGTCCATGTCATATGAACCCATAATTAGTATTTGCGAATACATTTGCCTTCGCTCAATGTTATGAAAATTACCAGTTGTGTTTTCCTCTCCACCAGTCATTGAAAAACTCATTCAATTGGGTAGTTGACTCATGGTGAATTTTGTAACAAAACTTAAGAAAATGTATCATATAAATGTGGCGATTAAAATGGTTCATTTTAACTTACCTTAAAAACAATTAAAAAGAACCACCATTTGATTCTTTCCATCTTAATAAAAAATATATTGTAAAACAACTACATACGTAAACGCATCATCTCACGGTCAAAATAGCAATTTTCTTTATTTTCCATATGTTAGGATGGGCGAACATTGTATTGGTACGACATATTATTGCCTACGATCGGCAAACTTTGATATCTGACATTTAGTATTACTTTAACGAAATCGATCCGATACATTTGGTACTCGTTAAAAACAGGAACGATTGACATAGTTTACAAAAAAATGTCAAGCAACCAATTGTTTATCTTCCTCACATCATAAAATCCAACTGTTAGATTTTTAATGTAGCTACATGCGGCTCTTATGCAAGGTGAAAAAGTATATTTACAATGACTACATACTACAAATGCAAAAAAATGTATGTATGTCTGTACGAACAGAAGTAAAGCGGCGTTAGAACACCGTCACGCTTAACACATTCGCACACCTCCAAAAATATATGGAAAGGAACGCATATGTGCATTGGTGGCAGTGAATGCGTTAAACCGATAAGACGAAATAGGATTTGATAGTTTAATTGTAAGCAGAACAAGTAGGTAGTAATCGTTTAATGATTTTAAAGACGTAGTGCCAATTCTTGTAAAGTTTTTGATACCTGTTTTGAATTCATTTTTTTTTTCTTTTATTGTCTGCAACAATACAAAACCTGTTTGAAGGACAATGCGTATATTATGTCATTACATCAGAACATGATTTTATTATTCGAAAATTACTCAAGGAAAAATAAAGTTCGCCGGGTCCGCGTCGTACATGCACTTTGCAGTCCAATATGAAGCTTCACATATGTCTTTGTATTTCTTAGCTAAAACAAAAAACATACATAATGTGTTGATACGTAAACGAAACAATGTTTTCCGACTATTTTGAGATTTAATCAAAGAACACATTATTACATTACAAAAACAGTAAATGATCCCAAAAAAATGGGGCAGAGTAGATTGGGGTTGGGATACTGAGACTATCTTCCATGGTTTTTCATCAAGCTATTGTGTCAGCTGAGAAATATCTTTTTCACCTCATTAGCTCGGAAAGAACTGTTTCGTTCTTTAAAACAGCAAATTTGCATTTTATTCACAAGAGTGCAAAGTAATTTCATAGAAATTGTTTATTACTAATCGAGTGCTTTTTTGATGTTGGCTGGTTGGATGTTCTTTTATTTATGTTTTTGATAGATAAATGATGGATGCCAATAATTTGCATTTTATTCACAAGAGTGCAAAGTAATTTCATAGAAATTGTTTATTACTAATCGAGTGCTTTTTTGATGTTGGCTGGTTGGATGTTCTTTTATTTATGTTTTTGATAGATAAATGATGGATGCCAATAATTTTGAATACATTTTAAAGTCTTAGAGTTAATATTTTCCTCGAGATAGTGAGGTTGAAAAATTGTGTGTTTCACACGGTAGCAAAGTGTGTTCTCCTCCCGTGCTTTGAAACCCTCCCAATGCTCAAGATTCCACTCTTTGACCCACTCGCTATGATCATGGTTCAATTTTGGAATCTTTCGCTAACTCGGGTCTCAATATTAGCACGAGAAAGTAAACACTAACCTTGCTCCCTTGTATAACAAATAACTATTGTTTTTTTGTAGGAGCCAACAGTGTAACTGTGTGATCGCTGCTTGCTCTCAGAAATCAAACGTATTAATAGTTATTTGTTATACAAGGGTGCAAAATTGTATTTTAACTGCGAGTGTGGGATTGAAACTCGAGCAAGCGAATGGATTCTATAGTTTAACCACGAGCAAAGCGAGTGGTTTTAAAATAGAATCCTGAGCGTAGCGAGTGTTTCAATACACGAGAATTAAACTACAATTGCACCCGTAGGTAACACAAAACTTTTCCCCTCACTACAGCGAGGAAAGTGAAACATACAAAAAAACGTTTTGAAATCGCATTGACTTTTTCTTTGCGTTTAGATACATTCAACATTTTTACAAAAGGTGCCTTTAGCTTGGTTAGCTTGTGGTGGCCAGTACGATTTTCGAATGTTCTAATTCGATTTCCAACTCGGTGCGTGTGCGTGTTACCGCCGCCGCCGGGGGCAAGTGAGCTGTACTTCGCGAATTTAGACTTTAAAACCATAGCAATTAGAGCTATGAGAAGTCAACTTACTTTAATCACTAGTGGATAAAATGCGTTTTTACCCTCTCGTATTAAAGGATAAACAAGCGCTTTACGACCTAGTGAGGGGAAAAAGTCTATAAGGCGGTACTCACATACGTCCTTGCATTTATCAACCGTAGCCTTTACAGCAACCCGCATATCTGCCGGGAACATCGTGTCTATTTGCTTGGTCACAGCGTCATGGTTTATTTTATTATTTTTTATCTGTTATAAATAAATAGTAAGTATTCTTTATCATCAAATAACAGAGAAATAAATCAAAAGGTGCGGTCTTATTGCTAACAAGCGTTCCGCGCAAACTTTGGTAATCGATAAGTGATCGTTTCAATACCTATATAGGATAGAAAAGGAACAAAAAATATTTATCTCATGAATGTTATTTTATAAATAGAATGAGTTTTCCACTGAAAGATCATGATACTTATTGTAATTTCTTTACTACTTAATCTCTGATTACAAAAATTCATTTTACTGTTGCACAAAAAACTGAAACGTTTATAAATCCAGAGACTAGAACAACAACAGTGCTTCCATCATAATTTGTATCCATATAGTGTTAATATATAAATCTTAATGTGCTTGTACAAATTAGAGCAACCGAACTGTCATTTTTATCTCTGAATGGCTAAACAGTCTTTATTGGATTTTAGCAGCGAAGGAATTTTGCATATAACTTACCACTTGTGTCATAGTGTAAATGCATGCAATATAACACATAACGTTTCTCTCTTCTATAAATTTTCCTTGCTCAATTGAACCGACTTGCTCTAGAACCAGAAATTATAGAAAAATTGTATATAGGTATTAAAATAACGTGGCATCTAAAATAAACATACAATAATCAAAATTAAAATAGTTTTTTTTTCCTGGATAAAATTAAAAATATATAGATTACCTTCAGTTACATCATTTTTTGGTATGCAGCTCTTTTTCATCATTTTTCCAGAATTTTTTAGTTGTTGTCTTGTCATCTGAATCATAATATTAATCATATAATAGGTATATGAAATCGAGTTAAATCATTGTAGTTTTGTCGTTGTGCAAATATTATGTGGAGTACTAGATACCAGTATAGTATTATATTATCTGTGCTATAGGTACCTCGTATACTAAATAGAAACTATAAAGGGCTAGTGAAACCACTTTTTAATATATATTCTTACAAATTGTATACTTTCATATTCAACTAATCGGCTTTATGCAAGAACATTCCTCCTTAGAGTAATCCTATGACTATGCAATAGTTGGTTCATTTCGTCATTATTAATTAATACATTTTATAGAAATAAATGTTGTCCTCACAAAAAGTGGAGCGACTTTTTCTGTTGCTGTAACTTACTAGTATCATACCTAAACAATAGAAAACTCTGTGGAATATATCCAGCACGCAACAAAAAAACAGACTAATTATCAGAAAAACTGAATAAGTAGTAATTTATATTCACACAAGCTTACCGCGTAAGTAACATTAAAGAGCAAAAAACATATTAAGAGCTCTAAAAAACACATCGACTGGAATGCTTGCCTATTCATTTTGAATAAACAGTACTTAGAAGAAATATGCTTCGATGTTGCTATTTATATAAAGATGTTTGCGTTGTATGTCATGTTGTGACTGAGTGATAATAAGGGAGAGCGTTGTATTAAACGCAGATTACCGTCTTATTAAAGTATACTTATGGATTCAAGAACATGACAGAATCGTTATAATAATAAGCATCTCTTTTTACAAGCAACACAAGTTGCAAGTTCATGTAAAACACTTCTAAATAGCCTACTTAGTTGAACAGTCGTTTTCTAACTTTGTGCGTAAACTCCGTCAAGACAAGTCTGTGTAATGTAAAACGCAGGCTTCGTCCAAACGATACAAAAGAATATTGACCACAGGCCTTGTCATCTACTCATACCATGCGATAATATCGCCTCCCACAGGCTTTGTGAAACTTAAGTAACTAGGTCCAAATGCCCATGCCTTTTTCAAAGATTTGCCTAAACGTCTTATCGACGTTACTGGTGACCGGAGAGCTGGCAGCTTCCTCGCTCAACGCATTAAGCATTGCGATACAGCGAGGAATCCAGCTGCCAGCGTTTACGGAACCATGCCGCGGGGGGTTCCTTTATTTTAGATAGGTATTTTATTTTTAGTTTTTTATAGTTTTAGTAGTTTATTTAAGTTTCATATTACGTGTAATATTGTAATTTTATGTATTATGTTAATAAAGTATAGTATGTAAAGTATAAAAGTTAAGTAAATGTGCCACCCCGAATCGTAGCCGTCTCAAACAAAAGTCCCCAAAACACTGGCGGCGTTGCCACTCTGAATCGCCATAGAGATGTGTTGAGCCAGATACGATCTGGAGTGAGGATTGTAATCCCTCTCTCTAAGTCGACAACCCAATTCCCACACAAACTCCGTAGCCTCCGCACCCCAAGACCCTGTAGCCTCTACCGCAACAGGAACAAAGTCGTACATTGGATCCAAGGCAGAATACTTTAATGCTTTAGCTTAGCTGCATACTCCGCAGCAGAGCCAGCAATTTTGACGGTGTGACACAAATGGGACGTTGCAAACGTGCTAACACACGTAGCGGCCCACAAGAGACACCGACCCTTTTGCCAGGGAACCAAGTCTGTGTTGACTATAAGAATTGACGAAGTTTAAAGTTACATACATAAGTGTCTTTAAACGGGGTGAGACCTTCGACCTCGATAAAATTTTACATTTTATCTAAACTTATTTCTATTAATTAGTGTTCCGGTCGTCTGTACTTTTACATTAATCATGCTCGAAAAGTGGATCATTGTTTATTTATAGAGCGGGTGGAAAATGGTACGTTTTTGCCCTAGGGACATAAAATTTACCTATTATTTCTCGCCTTGTAAGCACCAAGTTAAACAAAAAATCTCATTTCCCCCGCCAGAAAGAAATCCTAGAGAAATTCAAGAGATCCAATCGTTCTTTCTCCCAATTTATTTAGAGTTTTTGTGGCGATTATCATATATTAACGTTGTAAATTCAGTCAATTGTTTTTATTAGCATTAATATATGACGTTAAGCAACGGCAGACACTTTACAGCCAAGTCACTTTTCTTCTCATTCAATAAGGAGTTTAAACATAATGTTTAAAGTCTCTCAGTTGATATTTGACTCTATCTCAATACAAACGTTTAACCCCCTTTTTGATTCTTAAGGGGTATAACAATTAAAACATATTTCAGAACATTCTTACACAAATTGACTGAGCTCCACGGTAAGCTCAAGAAGGTTTGTGTTGTGGGGACTTAGCCAACGATATAAATAATGTACAAATACTTTTTTAAATACATAGAAAACACCCATGACTCAGGAACAAATATCAGTGCTCGTTACACAAATAAATGCCCTTACTTAAATTTGAATCCAAGGAGATGCACGGATGGTTTTGCCTTATCTTCACGAGACCCAAGGCAAATTTTGTTCCTCTAACCTACAGGTGGCTTGTATGGACACGCCAAATTATAGGAAAATATCCCTGAAACCTATACCCATGTAGTGTCACCTTTTAATTAAAGAGGTAAAATGTTGTAAAATATTGTGATGAACTCGACGTACGGAGCCCCTAGGGAGCTAATTCGAATCAAACTTTGCCGGTTTTATCTCCTTTTGACACGGACCATTGGTGATAAAAAATATGTAGTAGCTACTTTTTTTAATAAGTAACATTCAATTTTTTTTTTTTTTTTTTAATTTATTCAGAAAACAAACAGCCACATACAAAGTAAACCATACAAATTTTGTTACAAAATAGGCCTAAAGTTTCCTACATTACAATATTGAGCTACTTGGTCAGACAACCGAAACCTACGCCTTTTAATTGAATTTACCTGCTTCTTGTTTTGAAAGATTGAACACTCTGAAGAATTGACAAATGAGATTTCGGGATAGATTCCACGAAAAAGAAAGATGAAGCCAACTCCCCTAAATAATTGATCACACGTGTTGTTCAATAGTATTTTTTTATGTTATGTGCTCTAAAAAGTCATGGTCAGATCGGGTGAGTGGATACCATAAAACGGGGAGAGTTTGGTGGAAATCTAAGTTCAAACATGGATAAACGTTTATTTTTATATGTGGCACATTGATTTATATACAAAAAAAGTGTTTCGGAGGTATGAATTTCAGTTTTTTTTTTATGAGTTTGTATAGTTCCATTTTTTAACTTTAACGATAAACACGAAAACCCACCTCACCCCGTACTGCCTCGTATTTGGGGTGAGAGGGGTTTTCATACAAAGGTGATTTTGGAAGATTATTGGATTGATTTTTTTATGCGTATTACTATAGCTCCATTTTAAATTGGAATACATTATTCATTACACCTCTCCCCCCGAAACCTACTCACCCCGTTTTACGGTATTTATTTTTTATAATTTCTAAATATACTTATCCTTCTTACTTTTATCTCGAGTGGTGGTACAATTAAAAATAAGTTAGAACCTAATTAATTTGTGCGCCTATTTGCCTCTCTGTCACTGGAATAAGCAAGCATGATAGGGAGGGAAACAATAAATATTAACATGTCGCGGTACCTTATGCGGTAGCACACTAGCAGAAGCCTGTCCAACATACCCGTCACCCGACATCCTGTCATTTTGTAGACGGGATGGCGCCGATGCGTTGCATATAAATTAGCCTATTGTTTTCCAATTTAAAGCACAGTCTATTTCTTACACTAGTACAATGATCCCAAAAAAGGAATGAATATAGTTTTTTGTACTATCACCGACCAATTTTGTGTGCACGACTAATATCATTCACTCCACCATTCTTCACAATTTTAATAAGGGCCGAGATAAGAAGTAGGTAATTAACGAGGAAGCGTGAAGTAACACATCTCAATTACTTAATCATTGGTCTCATTCACAGTGTGAATAGGGTGACAAATGTATCAGCACAAAAAGAGACTCGATCATTTAGATTATTATTCGGCTACGACATTGTAAGAAGTTTTTGTATGAATTTAATAATCACTCTTAAAGTAAAGCGTAAGCGAATTAAATTTGTAGTAACAACTCTTCGTTAAATCTTTATTTATTTGATATTGCTGTATAAACACAAATTTACTTACAAAATGCCAAAAATGTTTGCAAATGGTGCACGTTAGATGGTTTTAATACATTACTATCCCCGAAAAATTTGAAAATCTTATCCTAAAAAAATCCACACTCCAATCCAATCCAAATTATTTTTAGCTACTGCAAAGAAACTAGACTACCCTGGATTTGGTTCGTATATGGTTCGTATTATGGTTCGTATATTTCGAGCATCTTTTACTTTTACTCCAAGTAAGGCGTCATGAGAGTGACAGAGACAATCGTCCGTAAGTTACGAATATCGTTATTATCGATATCGAATATCGTTCGGTAGCGCCGCTATTCGAGTGATAAAGTTGCTAATAGTTAGACTAGACGTGCCAGAAGCACGGAGATAAAGTTGTGGGTGGATAGTTGGACACTACATTATATCGGTGTTATCTTAAGACTTTGCTAAATTATGGTCACAGCTAGATGGAAGGTGTCGTTTGCATCTCTGGACAATTATCAAAAGTCATTATAAAGCGGACAAACTAGCTGCAAATTTCCAGAAAGTCGTCATGCCAGTTTCCAGTTGTGTCCCCAGCAGTGAGCAACAATGATGTTTATCTTCATTGTCAAATTTCTGATTTTAATTACGTTTTGTAATGCGGTGAGCAATCAATTACTTTGAAGCTTTAATAAATATTTAAAGTAGTTATTTATAATTCGTGACCGCTTTATAGCTCTAGTCTACTTTTTTTGTGTTACCCTAAACCTGTTTAGAGTCATAGCTATATTAGAGTTAAAAAAAATTTGTAATATGAATAATTATTACCGAACCAATACAAATTGAGATATATTTAACTCTCGAAAAAAGAGCAAGAGTTTCCTATTTCAGTTAACCAGTGCAAATTTTGATTTGCGTGGTTAAATGGTGGCACAGGAGATGATTTCTACATTTAATATTATTCTTTTCCTTAAATTAATCGGTAGGTACATTTAAACCTAAAAAGAAAACAAGTCAATATTTTACACTAATAAAGTTAAACGGAAAGTAATCTCTTTTATGCACAGAAAATGAAGCGTGAACCAATATTTTGTCTCAATTCCTACATCTAAGTAAACAACAAGTTTTTTGTCTAACAGATGACTATGAAGCAGATAAAAGCTACTGGGAAAACCATACGGAAAACTTGCCAGCCAAAAAACAACGTATCAGATGGTACGTACCTACGTGAATATACTACCTAATTCAAATTCAAACAGAGACTTTAGAGTGATATTAACGACAACGACAGAACAACAACAACATACATTTAAAAAGTTTGTTTAGCCAACCAGAGTGTAAGTACACACCATTCGCATTACGCGCTAAATATCTACCTAAAAATGATATTGTTTGTATAGTCATTATTGCAGTGCATGCATAGTGCAGTTACATAGTGCCATTTACCACAAAAATTTCCTACAACAATTTATTACAAAATTCCGATCACGGCACTCTAGGCAGACTGGGTGTCGAGTGTGCCGAGTGTATAAATAAATAAACGTGAGTAAAGTCGTCATTTTCATTCATAAAATATAACAATAAGTCACGAAAGTTTAAATACAAACATTAATTATTTGTTTTTTTTTTCAGAAAAAATAGATCCGTTGGGCAAAGGGGAGTTCATTGCTGAGAAAGAAGTCATGTGTTACATGGCGTGTGTAATGAAAATGGCTGGCACTGTAAGTTAATGTTAAGGTGTAAGGTTTGGTTCACTAAACCGTCGTCGTAATATATATTTTTTTGTACATGAGCAGTTAATCATTTCTCTATGGAATTAAAGCTGCGCAGCTATGTTTTTTTAAACTACGACGGTAGCGAACAAGCCTGATACTAAGCAGTCACAGTAGCCTGACTGACTCCTGAGCCCTGAGTGTAAGTTTTTAACGTAACTTTACTTCACGAACGCGGTTGCGTTTCCCATATAAATAACATTATCACTTACTCGTTCGTAAACGTTTTTTTACGACAAAAGTAACTTAGGCACTAGGGCCTCAGAGGAATCACACGCGCGTGCCTACCTTTTTCAGATTCTGAACTCTCTCGCGATCTTACTCATCGGCAATAACACTATGATAACTCATTCATATCTATTGCTCGGCTGTGGTTTTCTGGAAGGTGAAATTACTTTCCCAGTCAGCCCAGTGCCTGTGTCACCTCTTTTTTGGACGTAACCGGGTGCAGACTCTGCGGACGTAGTAGTAAGGACATACCTCTAAAGATACTTATAGGAATAATCGGGTCCAGGAGTAACGAAAAGGATAATTAGTTCGTTGAATGTCCGTGGTAGAACCCTTAAGTCAGCCTTGTACTGATTAAAATAATATTTTAACACTTTTATAATTTAACGCCGTCACGCCGTTTAATATTTTAACGCCGTCAATGACATGAAATTTATTCTATTTCACGCCTCAGGCAGACTTTATGTAGTGTACTAGGTTTTGCTGCTATCTACTTAAGTCTCCGTAAAATGAGAGAAGGAGTATTTCCGATATAAAAATTAATCCTATGACTTTCCCCGGAATATATCCTTTGTATGGATGATAGATGGCGTGGGAGTGCACTCCTCCCTATCTTTTATAAGACGGAAAAGCATTTAATTTGTATGTTTTACTACTTCCATATCCGACAAAGACTGAAGTAATTCCAACTTCGTCATGCACGTAAAAATGGCTTGCTTGGAATCTATAGTTATAGTTCAGTAACTATTTAAGCTTTTTGCCCTCACTAGCTCGTAAAGCGCTTGTTTATTTTAATACGAAAGGGTAAAAACGCATTTTATCCACTAGTGATTAAAGTAAGTTGACTTCTCATAGCTCTTATTGCTATGGTTTTAAAGTCTAAATTCGCGAAGTACAGCTCACTTGCCCCCGCGGCGGCGGCGGGCGCGGGCAAGCCTCGCTTACGCACCGAGTTGAAAATTGAATTAGAACATTCGAAAATCGTACTGGCCACCACAAGCTAACCAAGCTAAAGGCACCTTTTGTAAAAATGTTGAATGTATCTAAACGCAAAGAAAAAGTCAATGCGATTTCAAAACGTTTTTTTGCATGTTTCACTTTCCTCGCTGTAGTGAGGGGAAAAGTTTTGTGTTACACGCGGGTGCAATTGTAATTTACTTCTCGTGTATTGAAACACTCGCTACGCTCAGCTTCGCTCAGATTCTGTTTTAAAACGACTCGCTTTGCTCGTGGTTAAATTATAGAATCCATTCGCTTGCTCGAGTTTCAATCCCACACTCGCAGTTATAATACAATTTTGCACCCTTGTATAACAAATAACTATTTTCAGGTCAAAAATGGAAAATTAAGCTACGATGCCGCTATTAAACAGGCAGACATGCTCTTACCCGAGGAAATCAAAGAACCCGCAAAAGCAGCTCTGACTGCTTGCAAGAAAGTCCGTAAGTATCTAATTTACATATACACATTCCTACGCCTAAAGTTGCCACCCAATTGAGCTAGCTAGCTTTGGTACCTGATTTTGTTTGAGCTGATAGGTGTTTATTTTTATCTCATTCCAAACACTTGAACTATTAAACTATAAAAATGGATTGCTATTTAAATTAGCTAGCTACTGTTGAAGTTAAAGTATAATGAAAAAAAAAACTGTGTAAAACTGTGTGTGTGTGTGTGTTACTTCCTGTCCGCACTTCAAAACTGTGGAATGTTTAGCCGTCAGCGGTATTTCGGGCCGATACGACCCTCATACCTTCAAGAAAAGAGCGTACACCTATCTTAAAGGCAGGTATCGTGCTTGTGGCTCCCCTGGTATTGCGAGTGCCCATGGGCGACGGTAATTGCTTACCATCAGGTAATCCGCCGCAGAAACCGCTCGTCGGTGTAACCTGAGCAACAGAAGATTATTCAATTAGGCAGGTACCTAAGATTTGCCTTCCTCATCCCTTCGATGACCATTTTTAAAAATCTTTCGTCCACTGCTGGACGTAGAACTATACATACCCACAGGGATCTATCTCTAACACACAACAGGAGCGGTACCGCGAACATCGAAGTTCGTATATTTCGGTCATCTTTCTCTTTTCCTCCAATTAAGGTGTGAGAGTCGACACAATCGTCCCAAATTTAGTCCGTTGTTCCCGGAAGCGCCGCAGACACGCTTCCCTATCTGTTTTGCTGCCCCAACGGTATTTTTAAAATGAAAATTAAGTTTCTTTGTCATTTTTCTTTCCAGCGGACGCCTACAAGGATATCTGCGAAGCTGCTTTCCACGTTACCAAATGTGTCTACAATCAGAATCCAGATATATTTTACTTTCCTTAATAAATGTTAACTTTTAATTGAATCCTTCGTTAACCTGCATTATATACATGTAAACATGGAAATGTAAGCATTGACATCATAATAATCAATAATCATATAAAGTAGGTACTTATACTACGTAGACATGTCAATCATTCATGTCGATATTACTAATGAGCTAAGTATGTAAACCATTGTATTGGGAGAAATTTGGAAAATCCGGAATATAATGCACTACCAAACGTTAGTCAACCTAAGAACGTTCGTTATTCTGATTAAAATTTAAACTGCGTTACCTACGTAATTTCATTTAAATGTTACTCCGCGATTAGACATACTGGCTCGTCACTCGCCTCGCTATTCGTCGAAACGTTCAACGAAACTTTGCCTATACAAAAACGCGATGCGAGGAAAGAGGAATAGCGAGACGTCCGCGTACACATGCGTGCTAGTGTTGCGTCTCGTTTTTAGCCTCGCTACTCGTGTGAATGTGTGGCGGTAACATTAAATGTAATTACATATAAGCCGACATGCGTGTACACACTTGTTACCACTAAGTTTATCACCTATACCCCGTATAACAGCTCCGCTTGTGGCATTGCGTATGGCCCATTACCCTGGCGCCACATTTTAATCCATGCTAGAAGAAAACGATGACAATAAAAGGAACTTCAGCGGATTAATTACTGCATAAAAGAATACCTGTTATCGATTTTCACATATCTTTTATGCATTTTATACATCTAGAAATATATATTATATTTTTTTACTATCGTCTATTTTTTAATTGTGTATTTCTGGAAACATTTTGTTCGTACAGAAAAAACGTTATTTTACATATAAAACAGTTAATCTGTTCTCTTCATTGGATAATTCCAAAAACAAACCATTGCTTAAAATATTTAAATTTTCGATTTTTATCAGAAAGATCTTTTTAACGGTAAATATGGACAAAAGACTAACGATAGCTGTGAATAGATGTTATATGAGGTTAAGGAACCTGCAATTATTTGAATATTCAAGATATCGTCTATATATAATTTTTAGTTATACTTATTTTATAAATGACGAAAATAGACAGCAGATCAATATGAGTAAGGTTGGGCAAGATTGAATGATTTTGTGTGGGGTAAGCGCGTGTTTTAATGTTATCCCTCATCATGAGTTCTCACCAAGGTTCGGACAACCGCCCGTCATTTTGAAAACATAACCCTGTTCCGTGCAACGGAGACTTCCTTACGTTGTTAAATATTATTATTTCAAACATTTTATATCATAATTCGTAAGTATACATTCAGCGACAATTAATCAATGACGCTGGAATGGTAAGTGTGGTTATGTGAAAAATTCACTGTCGTGATTCGAAAAGAATGGCAAATTTATTCCATCTTTTCACTTATGCGATCAATGAAAGGTGCAATTAATTGACTTCAGGATCAGGTCAGATAATAAAAGGACGTGTTAATGAATATTAAAATTCAAATATAATATAGTAGCATCACAAGGAAGTCTCCGTTGTGCGGAACAGGGTTATGTTTTCAAAATGACGGGCGTTTGTCTGAACCTTGGTTCTCACTGAGAATCTTCTCCTACGTTATCTTACCGAATTTCAATCACAATGGCAGTTTTCAAAATCAACTTCTTAAATTGTGACTTTTGACCCCTAACATACGTAAAGATATTAAAATGGATGCCTTTAATGACATTCATCAACCCGGTAATGTGTTCGGTAACCAAAATTAGTTAATTACTTATCGAATCATCAAGAACAGATAGTTAAATAAATAAAATAAATATATAGGACATCATAGCATATATCGACGGTAAACTCATTGTCTTGTGTTGTGGGTACTCAGTCAACGATATCGATATATATACTGTGTGTAAGTCTAATACGGGCGAAGAATTAAACCAGACATAGGATTTACCAGTATAATCATTATCCAAAAGGTTTTTCTTTGATTATACCTAGTATACATATGTAATTAATTTTTGTAAAATTTCTGAGCCGTAATGCACTGCGAACATTACACGATATGAGCTTTTGAAACTAACTGTCAACGAGTGTTTATCTCGAGTGTGTTGCATTACATTGCGGGCCTAATTTTTTTATATGGATAAAATTTTAATTGTACTTCTAAGCAAAAGTTAACTAAATATATTTCTTATGTCCTATTCTATCCTCCGTTAAGAGATTCGCCCGTATAAGATTTACACACTGTATAATATACAAATACTTTAATGCTTAGAAAACACCCATAACTCAGGAACAAATACCTGTGCCCCCACAGAAATAAATGCCCTTGAACTCGGGAACGTCGCCCTAACCACTATTATAGATCAGGTATAGAGTTCAGGTCAGTTACATAAGTCATCATTAAGTGTACCTTGTTAATGACAATAAAAATATAACGAATGTCACATGGAAAATACATACAACAATTACTATCATTAGAAAAATTGCCAGAGCAAAGCTAACGATTCGGAACTAATACCTAACAACAACAATGATGAGTGGGACGAAGGTCACTGGCGTTTTTCTAAATCTGCCTATAAGATCATCCTTTTCATTGGATAGAGAAAAAAAATAACAAATACCTTCTTTGTTGTTCTCACTTAAAATTGACCGACTAAACGAAAGAATATCTACATCCTTAACTGGTTTTTTAAGGCTTTATTTTTAGATATGATTTTTTATCAGTGGCTCGGTGCCGGTATGTTCTATATTTAACACCTGCCAAAACGTCTAATAAAAATATGATTATTTTTTTATATTTTTTTTTATGCAAACTGTAGTACCTACTTTTTATCGTCACGGACAATTTAAATGAGACCTTTGTAAATAGTGGTATAGTTCAAAATGGAGAATTAATGTTCTGCGACGTTTGATGACAGGATAGTAAGTAGGAAACTGCTAAATAAATATTTACCGGCTATTATAACCGGATGCTCTACTCATTTCATAATTATTGATATCCGGTTTAGAACATTTAAATACCAATTGTTCCCAAAACCCAATCTCTTTAGTATTCATCATTCGGAGTAAAAGCAATGTCAAAGTTGTTTCAGTTTTTATTATGTTGTGGTGTGGTAGGTCTCTCCTATGTAAGTACTTACAGATGATTTTACTGAAATATGCTTTACCTACCTATAAATGCAAGATTTTTGTGTTTATAAAAACAAGCCCAATATACTTACTTATTACGTATATACCTACTCGAAAAAATGTATGGTGAAATAATCACCCTAAATTAAGCTCAAGTGTGTCAAAGGACAGATTTTAAGCAAAACATCTACCTATTTAGATGGAGACTTAACCGAAAGATCTTAATAAGGCGTACACTGTTAAAAATGCATTTTAAATCAAATTGGTGGCTGTCTAGACATTACACAATATATAGGTTGGAATTACAAAAGTAATTTTACTAAATCACTTTTTTTCTGTGCCGTGCGGTGCCTATAATAGCACCACCTCATCTCCTCCCGCGGGTGTCGTATGAGGCGACAACGGCAATAAACCGACGGATCGGTAGCAGCGTCCGTCAAAACTCCAATAATACAAGTCATGTTTGGGGGAGGCTTATGTCCAGTGGGGCAATTTTTGAGCATCGAGTAGGTACAGTCAGCAGCAGAAGTTGCTAAGCGTTTGAGGTGTTCAAAATGAGGTCAACACATCCCTATTGTCAGGAGAATAAGAGCGCGTGTAGGTCATTTTGAACACTTCAAACGCTTAGCTACTTTTGCTGCTGGCTGTACTCGACTCGTGACATTTTAGACTCTGTCAGAAACGAAAAAATGGGATTCTAGAAACATGAATATTAGAAATTAATAATCTTGGGTATCGAAACTATAGATTTCGTACAAAAGTAATGGTGAGAAACTTTTGTGTGCGAATATATTCATCCTTCAAGTTTTTGCAATTCGAGTGCGCGACTCTCAAAAATGGGCTCCCAGCGGTGAACGATTCACGGCTGAAATTATATGACTCTTACTTTTAGTGCAAGACCGAAGCTGAAATAAAGGACTACTTTATGAAGTTAGGCGTAACGTGCAGCAGAGACCACATGATCACTCCCAACGAGATGATCATGATGCAGAAGCACAAGATGCCTGACAGCGAGAACGCAAGATGCTTGATGGCTTGTGTTTACAGGAAGGCCAGTTACGTACGTATTCTTAACTCTTTGATCGCCAAGTAAAGGTTATTTGTGCTGTACTGTATTGGTCTTATGTCCACCACGCCCCCGACACGTAGGTGGGCAATTTCACTTTCAGGGACACCCAATTAGCTTAATTGACAAATAAAAGTTAAATCAGTGGTCAGTTTAGTGACGACAATTAAGCTTGAAATCTTTATGTAAATCATCTTTATTCGCATTTTTCTCTTACAAATACACGTATTATTTATGGATTGAACATAAAACAGTAGATTATATTGAAATTTCAAGCTTAATTGTCGTCACTAAACTGACCACTGATTTAACTTTTATTTCACAATTAAGTTAATTGGGTGTCCCTGACAGTGAAATTGCCCAGGTGGGAGTTTTCAAAAAATAGTGCACACAATTAGTGAAAGTTGTTAAAAAAAGTTAAATCACTGTCAGTTTCGTGACGACAATTAAGAGTTTAATTTCCATAAAAACGTGCTTTTGATATTAGTTTTGTAAACTTCAATCGATATTACAACATAATTAACGGAAAAAAGTTGATATTCATAAAGATTACATGCTTAATTGTCGTCACGAAACTGACAGTGATTTAACTTTTTTTAACAACTTTCGCTAATTGGGTGTACCAAATTTTGAAAACTCCCAGGTACTAAGTGTTCAGCGAAGCTAACCACGAAAAACGATTTCGTATATTTCGGACGACTGTTGCTGTCACTCTCATGACGCCTTGATTGGATTAAAAGAGAAAGATGCTCGAAATATTCGAATATATAATAAATGGCGTCCGCTGTCTAAACAAATAAGGTTAATTTTAGTTCTTAACTAGTATATATGTCGGCGTGTAGGCCATATTTTTTAAAGCCATAATTTACAATTTTATGGAATTTGCGCGATCCAGAGTTAGTCGCTAACCCGGGATTAAGTGTTAATAACTCATAAAGTTAACCGGCTAACTTCGGATTAGCTGGCTAATCCTGGGTGGCGTGAGTAGGCTTAAGGAAGTAACACTGACATAACGTGAAGACATTTCTGCCGATCATTTTTGTTTGAACCAATATTTTTTTATTCTAATCTACACAATATATATGTATAGGTACCTTAATGTCAAACCTGCAGTATAAGTTTTTGTTAAGTACCTACATAAATAGTTATAGCCTAACTTCAATAATCAGCGTAAAGTTTCACCACACAGCATTCTTAAGAATCAGAGATGGAACGTATGTAGTTTTATCGGAACCGAAAGCTGGATCAGGTGTTTTACATTTAGTTTATCGGAAGTGGAACCAGAATCGGTGTCCAAGTGATAGGCGGGATGTTAAGGGTCACAGATTTTACACCAACAATACATACGAATAGGGTTTTTCGGATGCATCCCACAAAAATTATCAAAGTTGAACCACTCTAAAGAAGCAATATGTTACAGATGGACGATAAAGGTATGTTCGACAATGCTGCAGCTGACGCAATGGCTGAAAAAGATCATGGAGAAGACACCAAAATGATCGAAAATTCAAAGAAATTGTTTGATCACTGCAAGTCAGGTCAGTTCTAAGCTTCAGTTACATGAACCTTCGCTTATCTTGTAAAAATAAAAATACTGAATGATTGAGTTCATTCTAAAAATAATAGTAAGTAGTTAAATTGGTAGGTAATCAAGATAACATACTCTTGTACAAATCGAAGGTCATCATCATCGGGAGATCTCGATTGCTCATTACTCAGCTGAGTTACGAACATTTAAGAGGACCAAGGGGCCAGGTCATAGTTTTTTATTCATGAACAATACAAGATTGTATTTGAATGTACAAATCGACAGAAAAATAAAAAATGGAATACTTATAAAGCAACTTATCGCAGTTACAATTATTAAATTAAATAATAAACTATCTTCTAAAGGTACAAGAAAACATAAATATGGAAAATAACAAAAAAATAATGGCAACAGTTGCAACATTTAAAAATAACAACAAAAACAATGAGACCAGTTGCAACATTTAGAAACTACAAACACTTAATTACTATAACAAAAACAAGTACATGACATAACACCTACGGATTAGACGTGTCAAACACTTCTTCCACAGTATAGTAACACTTATAATAACACGCTCTAAACAAAAACTGCTTCAAATTATATTTAAAAAAAAAATCTGAAATTGTTATGAGCTCTAGAGGTAGTTTATTAAATAATTTAACGGTATCTTACACAGTGCTCTTCTACTTTTGTTAATGGGCGGAAATTTAGTTTTATATTTTTGATGCGTGAAGCTTTACTTAACTCTAGTTCTTCCACCGTTTCAAATCTAGAAATATGTTTTACGAGATCTGTAAGTATTACGAATACATGCAGACTAGCAACCGTAAGGATCCCTAGGTCGTGGAAATATTGTCTGCAATGTTTGAACTATTAGAGCTCTATTGATGTTATATTGAAAGCTATTTCCCCATAACATAATACTGTAGCGCAACTTAGACTCAATTAGAGCGTAATAGACTATTTTAAGATGTTCTAAATCAATTTCATCCCTAACATATCAAAATAATTATAAAATATAGAAAGATAGAACTACTATTTATATATACATATCTACCGGTTAAACAATAAGGTACGCTATTGGTATAAACTGAAAGTATAGATATATAGATGGACATTTTCAAATAACCCTTTATTATAAAAGTGGCATATAGGTATTATTTCGGTTGCCTGCGGTTTCAAGGTGACAGCCGCCCCTCGCGAACGACAGGGACTAAAGTCTGCCACAAAGCTTAAACGGTACCTTACCTTTTACCGTTATATTTCACAGTCATACCGGTATCGTATTGAACCTTGTTGCGGTTATGCAGTCCTTGAGATATTTTGTACATACATTATAGCTACGTACTATATTAGAAATTTACACTTGTCTGTAATTTGTTGCAGTGAACGACGAGCCTGTAAAAGACGGAGAGAAAGGATGCGATAGAGCAGCTCTGCTTTTCAATTGCTTAACTGAAAATGCTGCTAAGGTAAACCCTTAAAATGAATTATTTTTCAAATAGTAGTTTATAGTTTAGCGTTAACTTCGTTACAATATTGAAGAATATGAAAATGTAAGGAGTTGTATAATGTGAGGATTAAGATCATTATGGACTCGTTGACCATACGGGAGAGCTGGCAAATATAAAATATTTATGCATATTTTGCTAAGATGTTGTTAGATATTTGTTCAGTTTTCCCGAAATGTTGACCCTCCGTTAGCTCTTACGCTTGGCACGTAGCAGACGGAAGAATAGTAAACAAAGCAATATATGCAACAATTATTCAAATCGTTTTTAGGGTTCCGTAGTTAACTAGGAACCCTTATAGTTTCGCCATGTCTGTCCGTCCGTCCGTCCGTCCGCGGATAATCTCAGTGACCGTTAGCACTAGAAAGCTGAAATTTGGTAGTAATATGTATATCAATCACGCCGACAAAGTGCAAAAATAAAAAGTGGAAAAAAATGTTTTCTTAGGGTACCCCCCCTATACGTAAAGTGGGGAGTGATTTTTTTCTTCATTTTAATCCTAACGTGTGATATATTGTTGGATAGGTATTTTAAAATGAATAGGGGTTTACTAACATCATTTTTCGATTATGTAAATGTTTTCGGAAATAATCGCTCCAGAAGTAAAAAAAAGTGCGTCCCCCCCCCTCTAACTTTTGAACCACAAGTTTCAAAAATATAAAAAAATTCTCAAAAGTAGAACTTTACATAAACTTTCTAGGAAAATTATTTTGACCTTGATAGGTTCAATGGTTTTTGAAAAAAATCTATATATATAAAAATTAACCCC
Source organism: Grapholita molesta (assembly GCA_022674325.2). Classification (NCBI taxonomy): domain Eukaryota; kingdom Metazoa; phylum Arthropoda; class Insecta; order Lepidoptera; family Tortricidae; genus Grapholita; species Grapholita molesta. The sequence continues at coordinate 8,652,998 of CP053135.2, read as the reverse complement.
TATTTCTCTTGGTCACGCTATAACTTGCGGACGGCTTTACCGATTTGGCTAATTTTGGTCTTAAAATATTTGTAGTAGCTCAGGGAAGGTTTAAACGGTGAGAAAGTATAAAAAAAGATCGAGTAATATACTAAAAAACGAAAATATTGTTCCCCCATACAAACTTATCAACTTGAAAAAACTGTAAGCGCCGCAGGATTTCATACATCTTATGCGTTTTTGGTAAAATGGTATCTGCTTTCACTCGAGAAAGACGGAAGGGCCGCAGGGTGGCATATATCTTAGGCTTTATTGGAGCAAAATAGGTACTTTATATTATTCCAGCACTAAAGTCGTTAATGCGATAGTTTCTTACAAATTGTTAATAAACTAGCCCTTATTCCCTAAGATATGGCTGTCAAAATCTCTATTGAGTGACAAGACACACTTCCTCACTTTAGGCCCGGTACCGCGAAGATAGAAGTTCGTATATGTCGAGCATTTCTCTTTTACTCCAATTAAGGCGCTAAGAGTAACAGAGACAATCGCCTGAAATTTACGAATATCGTTGTTCGCGGTAGCGCCGCCGTTTTATGTATAATTTCGCGTTTAGTTTTAACCGTAAATAAGAATCTGCACTAATGTTCATCGCCCAATGCGACCGTCCCCTCCGTGGTCTTACTACTTCAGATGGGTACTGAGTGTGAGTGAAGTATATAACTCTTGGCCTTGGCCATGGCCCTTTTTTAGGGTTCCGTACTTAATATGAATATTTCAACAATAATGTATCAAATAGCCTAGCCCATTTTAAACTCTTAAGTAGGATCACTTACTGTGACGGACGAAAAACTACGGAACCCTACACTGAGCGTGGCCCGACACGCTCTTGGCCGGTTTTTTATAAGCTATTTATCCCCTGTGGTCAACTACTTCCGAATCACGATATTTGTTATTGTCGACGGTAAAATATGAGCACCTATACATAAACTCCAAAGTTGGTCCTATATCCTTAGTAAAGTAAATGATGGTGAAAGATGAATGATATGACTGTATGACCAATGAAATTTTTAGGTAAGCGAATATTTTATCGATTACGGCATAAATGTGTCATTATCTATGAAAGGGAACTTATTGTCGATGGCGCTTATGCTTTTGATAATAATGGCGCAGTACAAATCCAGTTCGGTTCGACGTAAGCGCCACCGACAATAAGCTCCCTTTTCACAGATAATGACACAAATATCGTATCAGATTTTGAAACACACGATTACCTAGTGTAAATGAAGCTTTATGCATTGTGTATTTTTGATGTCTTAAAATGTCTTACACTTACTTCTAATAATTTCTTTTTCAGATGGGCTTTAAAATATAATGTAAAATAATCTCAACCTCCACATAGTTAAGTTCACGCGTCTGTAAGAATCAAGTAATTGTAATAGATATTTTAATACATATAATCATTTCACATGATGTCGTTTTATTTATATTACCGAGATACATAGAAGTTACTGTACTAATGTTTTATGTAACTCATAAAAATGGGTCATTTTTCTTCTGACACACACACACACACTTGACACACAGGGCCTGGTGCTGGGTGTCTAGAAATACTTTTGAAATATTATTCAATTTAATTGAGAATATTATCAAGAAGTACGATACAGACTACAGAGACTGTATCTCAGCTAAGGAAATATTAGCGATATGTTTGATGTAAGTAAAAACGTATTATTTATTAAAATCGTTTGTCTCACCGCACTCCGCTCGCTATAACGAACCGGAATCATCGCTACGCATCCTCGCAACGCTCAGCTACCTCGCACATCTTAGCCAGGCACAACACATTCAACGAACACATCTTTCCCTTTGTATGTACAAAAACCTCTGAGCTGTTCCACCAGAGCTAAGCTAAGCGAGAATAGGTAAATGAAGCGTTTCTATTGCTTAATAACAAACACATACCTCGCAACGCATTCTGGCACATCACTCGTGGAAACGCAGCCTAAACGTAAGTCGAAGTATCGTTGTAATAAAAACAGCTATTTTTATTACATCGATATCATTTTATGAGAGGTAGGGCACAGGGAAGTACCATCACGCTTGAGTCTGGAGAAGTACCTCCTACTTACAGAAGACCACAGCCATAATAGCACTGCTACCTTTCAGGTATGTAGTGTGTTTCTGATGGTGAGTAAGGTTCCCAGAGCTCCAACCCACTTATAGGTTGGCAACGCGCTTGTGACTCCCTTGGTGTTGCGAGTGCCCATGGGCGACGGTAATTGCTTACCCTCAGGCAATTCGTTTGCTCATTTTCCACCTTTGTCTAAAAAAAAATCGTCTGTCACACTTTAAAATTATTATATAATATAATAAATTTTATATATTTTCAATCATCGATCATTCAACCATTTAAGAGCAAACAAAAGTAGTTTCTTAATTCGAATACCCAAAGAACCCATGAACACAACAATATCTTAACAGAACAGACCGCAATTAAGTAGTTAGGGTAATCACACGTCTTGCAACATTGTACCTACTCTTATGTGTCTAATAAGATACCATTGACACACGTGACTATGTTTTTTCTTTAATCGTATCAAATGGTGTAAGTAACGCAATACTGTGGCATTACATTAGAACATCAGTGTATTACACTGGAAGAACTATAATTATAATAGTATCCACTAGTACCATAAAGCAACGCTAAATGTATAATGTACAACTCCCTGACATAGGAGAGTGGTTTGAGAAGTAACTTGGTTTGATATGATGAATAATAGTTTAGCGAATATATTTTATTTTACGTCACACTGGGCGGTAAGATAGATTTACCGCCCTCGGGCGCGACGGAAAATCTCACGTTACACCCAGATGCAGACGTAAAACTATGTACCTACGCACCATGGGAGGTAACTTGGCGGTAATAAAGAAGGCCTCAGATCGCTTGTTTATAGCCCTCACCTCCGGTTCGGGCCACAAATACCCGCGATCTGACCCATTCTCTGTTTTACCGCCCTGGGTACGTAATATACTATTTCGACATAATCCCCCCGAAGCTCGACGAACTTGCCCCAACGTTTCTGCAACTTCTCGATGCCGTCACGGAAGTGCCTTTCTTCGAGGTCCTCGAAATACGCGTTTACCTCCTGTATCACCTCTTCGTTGGAGTTAAATTTTTCACCCGAAAAAAAAATTGAGTTTGGGGAATAGGTGATAGTCTGACGGAGCAAAATCTGGGGAATAATCGGGGTGAGGGAGGATTTCAAGCCGTAATTATAATAAAAGGTTGTTTGAAAATATATGAGTCGTTACTAGAGCTGTCACGTTCATTCAAGTATGTAAGTGCGAAAGAAACGCATAACGCCGTAAGCGATAATCGGGGCAACTATCCTATGCACTCTCGGCAGAATATTTTGCTGTCGTTCATTAGAACTGATTCGCTACAGCCAAAAACGATATTCGTAAATTTCGGACGATTGTCTCTGTCACTCCCATGACGTCTTAATTGGGGTAATGGAGAAAGATGCTCGAAATTTACGAATATCGTTTATGGCGGTAGCGCTTCTGCTTCAGTTTATCGGGAACTATCGACGGACGGAAAGCATAGAGTACGATACATAATTTAAACATTGGTTATTAATATTATCATTCTTCAAACAAAACTTAACAAACAATTAACTTCTTGTCCATATAAATTACCTTGTAAATTAAATATTTAAGAACCACAAGATACCCGGCCCGGTAATCAAACACAATGTACAATATAAATTGCTATTTATTTTTCAACAACAAAATGACTAATTACAGCTAATAGACGCTTACGTCTAAAATCACTGTCTAATATGTATATGCACTTTAAAGTCGGACAAGAAATTTGGTGAAACTTACATTACAAACACAACTCAAATTTTAGTGAGATTTCAAACAGTGATTCTTTGTAAATACTTGTGCATCGCAGTGTGCAAATATTAATGAGATGAACTAAAATATATTATTATGTTGATTGCAAAAGCTATTAAACTATCTTCTTTTACGGATTAAATCGCGTATACTAATTTAAACTTCATCCCGACGTTTCGAACCCTTTAGCAGCGTTCGAACGAAGAAGTTTAAATTAGTATACGCGATTTAATCCGTTTTAGTTGTTTTATTTCATGAGTAATTATCGCGGCAACCGAAGACAATATTATATCTTCTTTTATTTATGTATGTACAATGTAGAATTAAATCAGATTAACAAATATAATATGGATATCTGTGGCATCGACAGATATATTAGGAAGTAGAAATGGTATGTATACAATAATATAAAATAAAAACAACAATTCTTATAAGTTATCAGATAAGAAAAAAACACTATGAACATAAGGTATACAGATTCATTATTGTTTGGTCCAAGACTTCAAAGTCATAGGTAGTTACAGAAGATTATAAGATGAGAAGGCATTTGTATACAGGTCTGAAAATAGGAGATAGTATATAATACAATATCGTTAAAATGGGTACAAAGTTCAAAATAAGTAAGATCACTCTAAAGGTATTTATACTACATAATATAGGTAGTGGTACTTAATATTTGTAAATTTACAGAAGCATAACACATCGATATTAAAATTGGCACTTATTTATATTCTTAGGTATTATTTATGTAATAGTTTTTTACGACACCTAGCTACCTAACTAAGGTGTTAGTAGAACATTTTAAACATTGCAATTATAAACATCACTCCACAGGGCAGCAGCTGCTTGCCAACCGAGGTGTTGAAGATAGGGTGATGTTGGTAATTTTCTTAACTGGCAAACAAAATAATTTATATTGCGGCCAAATCAATTCAATAGCCTTACTTTAAGCCTTGTTATTAAACTTACAAGATGTCTTGTAAAATGTCTTGATACATTACTATATTAATAGAATAAATTCAAGTAAAATAAACTTTTTCAAAAAGTCTAATTAACTATATTTTTGATCGATTTTAAGTAGAATACGGATGATTAGAACGAAAATATATCTATAGTTTGCCTTAAGCATTGCATTCAGTTCTTGAAAAAGTGTTTTTTATGTATAGCTGTTCAGCGCGTGGAAAGTTAAATTTGACGCATCATTCCTCTTTGCTTTTCCAGCTTAGATATCTCGTGAAATAAATACGTATCACACTGTACTGTTTCAACTCTTTATGTTTTATTTATCAGAAATATTCTGAGGTAGTCTTGAAAAAATATGCACTAACTTAAAAAGATATACTGGGTTACTTCACAGATTAAAAATTACTGCTATTCAAATGAATATGTAGTATTATAATCTTTAATTTAGCTGCTCTTGTACACAACGATCGATATGTAACTAACCTTATATCAATAATGTTAATGTCAAACTACAATGAATATACCTTCTGATACCTTTTAGCACAGCATTGTCTTATTTATCAGTTTAGAATTAAACTAGTACTCACAACAAAATTAGAATCACTTATGACGAGAATCTACTCCATTCGATCTTCGATTCAGCCCTTCACAATGGCCACTTTACGCGCTTATTCGAATAACGATAGCGAATACGATTTGACAGTTCTAGATATTATAATGAACGCGACTTGCTAAATACAAAGAAATATAAACCTGTGTATACAACATTTCATTTTACAGTTCATATATGCCACAGCCGTTTAACCTTTTGAACGCTTTTCCTCTCGCATCAAAATGTGACATGTACGCCATGGTATGACTTGTGAAGAACAAATATAAACTTTATCTGTCAGCAGGACAATTGCTTTGACAGCGTCCGCCACAGCCACTTTAGTGGTCGGTGGCGTGGCAGGCAAGACATCACGCGACCACTTTAGTGTTGCTTGGCGTTCAAAAGGTTAAGGGGATCGCTGGGAATATAACCACAATGTAATAATGTTAACATTCTTTTGGCTTTGGTTAGTAGGGCTGATTTTAGAACTTTGATATTACGCGTACGTAGACAATACAATCAATTCTAGCCGACTCAGTAAGTGTTTATGATATTTTATGGTAATTATTTAAATACTAAATAATTTAAGAAAATATGACCAGTTTAATGAAAATGCTTACTTTTGTTTCATTTTATTTTTTATTCGACTAAGTGTTTTACGTATGTTGGTTCTCCCTCCTGCACTATGCCTACATCATATAATTAGTAGCAGTCAAAGTGGCCAAATATGTAGTGACATTTCCTTTTTGCTATGCACTTACCGATATATCGCTACTATGGTTGCTACTAACTATTTGCCGCTGACTGCAATGTAATGCGTTTGTAATCGATAACGTAGCGACACTTTCAAATAAGCCACCCGTGACGATACGAAAAAAACAATACAGGTTGTAAACGTGTAGACTGCGTTAGAGACTTTACGGTATAATCTATACAATACTAAATCGGTTACAATTTTATACATATCAATAGAGCATCCTGATCGCACACCATCGCCATTCGCGGTTGCCGTGCAAGTGATAACGGAACTACACGGAATAGATTGATAAAGCCTGATTTATCCAATCCAGTATACTGGGTGTTATAAAAAACGTGATATAAGATTATCAAACCGGCATCTATTCATGATTTTGAACATCTTTTACTATGAGGTGAAGTTTGTAAAATTAAATAAAAATTGAGCTGTTCCATAGAAAGGTTAAGTATGAATTGAAAATGCAAAAGAGAGTTGTTTTTTTTACTATTTACAAAGTTGACCCCATAGGAACAATTGTTCCAAATGATGACCAGATGCCGGCTTGATAATCTTGTATCACGTTTTTTATAACACCCGGTAGAATGAGACGGTAAAGATAAAGACCTTTATAATTATTATGCGTAATACCTAATAGATATATTTCTTTGCAGGTTCTTGTTATTATTTAATCTGCCTATAATACAAAAGGCGTTATAAATATTATGCTACAGTAGCGGACCCGCGTGAGGTGTTAGTGTTACAACCGCTTAAACACTTAATGATATGATACGACTTCACAAAGTGAATCGTGAGCAATATTTGCAATATACTTCGTTTTCGACAACGTAAGGTAAACACCGAATGTCTATGAAAATGTTGACTCAGTACTAATATCGCAGCACTTATAATGAATCGACTTATTCGCTAGGTAAGCTATAAGATTACGACATAATGAATCTCGCATTACGACAAAAGTCGAATTAGACAGTACGAGAACTCTCATGCGCTTTTAAGTTCCATTTCGGACTACTTGAGTGCAACAAACTCGATCAAATGGTGCAGTGTTATTAGCCCTTTATAACTGTCCCAGAGTGCCATAAATATGAAATTGTAACCCGACATATATTATGACGTCATGGTGTCTAGGACTCTGCTTCGCCGCCTTTGGACAACAAAAGGTTATATTTCATATGCGAGTTCTCGCCCTGTATGAAGACAATGGATCCTATAGTCGTATAGAGATTACTGAAACCGTACTATATCCGAGATGATATCCGGGTAAAAAATACGAAAATCTATTCTGTCACAAGATTAATAAAAAAATAAAGGATTTTCCTTCTTTTGTCAATCGAACCAAAACCGAAAAGGATAAAGCGAATCAAAGTTTAAAAACGGGGTTCGTAAACTTCATCAAAATGGTACTAAGACCCAAAGGACTTTCAACCTAATCTCCGTAATTTCTTGATTACCTACGTGAGGAAAGTTGAAAAACGCGTTCAATAATTTGTTACAAAACCTTAGCTAGGCAAAAAATGTCATCACCCCTATTGGGGCTTAATATCCTCGCTTGGGCCTTGGGCCTTATTCGCTACATAACGGTACCGGTGGCTAGTCGATGAATACTAGCTGACCGTCGAGCAGCGCGTCGTCGCGCTGTTGTTATATGGAGTCGTAGCTGTTGGGGTCGGGCGACGTGCTGGGCCCGGGCCCGCGCGCCGGCAGCTTGAACCCGTTCAAGGCGAATGCCCAGCCGTCCTGAAACACGCAAATAAAAAAAAATAACATCCACAAGTTGGGAACAAGCAGGATCTTTTAATTAATCAAGTTAAATAAGGCGCTTATAAAAAAAAATCTAGAGTAAAACCAATTTGAATCGCGCATCAATTATTCTCTGTTTTGCCTTAAGGAGACTGATAGAAAATGCCTTTGTACCGTGTATGTTTTTATACTGTGCATTAAAGTTTAAAATAAATGTGTCATTATCTAGGAAAAGGGACCTTATTGTCTATGGCACTTACGTCGAATCGCGTTGCGTTTGTATTGTATCGTCTTGAACAACGACATAAGCGCCATCGACAGTAAGTTACATAGATAATGTCACAAATAATCAAAGAAAAAAGCATTATAGAAGTTTTAGGAATAGGGAAATTTAATTTATATTTGATGATAGCTTCATTTTAATGTAATACAAATTAAGCTTTTGAATGCCAAAGACGGCAAATCACGCAGAGAGCTCGCTCCATCGGCCACAAAGTCATTATTTGCCACAGCATTTGAAAGACAGATTTCCTTCCAAGACAATTAAAGGGTTAATTATGCAAAACCTTACCTTAACAAGATTAGGCAATTCAGTCCAGAACATCAGATTTGGTATAACTTCTATTCCCGTGGCTCCCATCAAGAATTTTTTGGTACAAACACCGAGAACCAGGTAGAAAATTACAAAGGAGAAGAATACAATCAACAGCGTGGATCCAACAGACCGGCTGGATTCAATTTGTCGCAGGCAAGCATTCCTCGAGAAGAAAGCAAGTTGCTGAAATAAAAATACCCTATAGTGAATTCTATATTTTATTTTATATTATGGTTTGATATTAGGTTATTACTTCAAAAGATTGTTGTATTGAGACTATATTGTAACTATACATTACTACAAATAAACTATTTGTATTTAATGTTGAAGGCTGAATTTGACAGTAACATTAGATTAGGCCATAAATTATTAGTTTAGTCCAAATCTTGACTGATGTTTAAACAAAACTACCCAGTCACATTATATGCAATATCTGAATGACAGGACCAGAGTTTAGTGCAGCTGCATCACACCTGTAGTGTAAACTCCTGTAATTTACGCCTTGTAATTGACGTCAATATTACATATTGTAGTGTTATTTTTCTACCTTTCATAGGAAAACGGAATTCATCTACTGAATCTATGGCTACTAAAATCCTCATTTGAACAGGTCAACCATTCTGTCTTGACTTTTAAAAATACAACAATACTATAGAACTTACTATTCCATTAGGTTCTGTTAAATCCTTCACATAGAATTGATCATCAGTTTCAGCACAAACCAAATTTACATAAGAAATCCTGAAACAAACACATATATAACATAAATAAATGGGGTTAATTTGAAATTAGCTAAAAAGAAGGATCACAAAAAGTACTGATTGGTTTTCTAAATGCAGTAAGAGAAAGTGGACATACAAATTGAGATGGGAAGATGAGTTCCCAGAGAAGTGGATTAGAACAGGCCTTATCAAAGAAAACATTGGAGCAGGCCTTACCTGTGTGCCTTTACATTAATCAATGGAACTAGCTATTTAAAAAAATATTTGAAAGGTAAATCCGACAATAATGAACAGCAAATTTACTATAAGCATTTCCACATCCACAAATTTTTTCAACCAAACATAATCGAGTGTTCATTGAGGAAATTGATGTACCTACTTAAGTAAGTAAATACAGGTGTTATATTTTAACACACATGTATTACATTTCATCCATAAATACACAATGTAAACTGTGAAGCAATAGAACTAATAAATGTGGTACCTATAGTTAAAATTACAACCAATCTAATTGAATTCATAAAACACGTTATAGACTTACTAAACAGGATATACACTTAAGCATGTTAAGAAACCAGATATTGTTAACTATTACTAATGCAAGAATTAATGACCGTGTCAAGAAAGTAACCAAGTAGCCATAAAAAGGTTAAAAAAAGAGAAATAGGGGCTGGTTTTTCATCGAATTTTAAAATCTTGTATGCAAGCAGAGCATATGTAACAACAAGTGATTGGTTATTTGTATTCTGCCTCGCGGGATAATCATTGATATCAAGTAGAAAAGTTAATATAGATACGACAATTTCACGTGATACTGAACAAATTGTTCAAAAATAAAACAATTTAAATTCTCTGTCAAATCTTCCAACCAGCTGAGAAAAAACAGTGTCTAATCCAAATAACTGATCACTGTTAACACCAGATCTTTAGGAACATGAATGTACATTCAGCTGTGGCACAATCTCATTCAAAAAAGACCTTGCGGTGTAAATAATTAACACACTGTAATTTATAATTTAAAAAGAATGGAAGAATAGTGTTTCAAGCAAGTTTTTAAATTGTGACATTGAGATCAACATTAATTATTATAATTAAAACTGTTGTGAGTCATGTTACTGCTGCAATGGATGAACTCCTGACTTACACAGCTTACCCGAAACATGTTGCCTAGTGCAATGTAAGTACATGTGACTAAGTAAACAAAATATTACAGTGTAAGTTAGTTATATAGATACAACAGGGGCTTGCAAAACCACAAACAAGGAAGGTTACAGTTCTACTATATAATTTTGCATTTCTGGCTCTTTGAGATTAATAAAATCTACAATTAATTTGATTGACCGCTCCTTGCAAACCTATGTTCACACTTAACATTTACTGCAGTATGGGCTTAATTTGACCGTGTACAAGTATGATTAATTGTGATGTTAAGTAATTACTGAAGTGAAGTTGTTAAACTACAAGATTGTTTATATTCTGTCCATAATTAGCTTATTAATCAACAATGAAATACTCACGATGGGTTATTCTTATACTGAATAAAACTACCATCATCGGCAAACACAACACCTTCGCCAGTATCATTTGAAGATCCCAAAAGTTCAAAAAGTTCGTCATTCTTATCAAGCTTGTCCTTAGTACCATTCCAATGGGTTGTATGTCTACATAACTGAAAATAGACAACATCCATGATTATATTCAATCTGTAGAAGAAAGCCTTTAGGAATAAATAACCTATTGAAATATTAAGTGTACTTTATTCAAACAATAGTATTCTATTATCATTCAACAAATGAAGGTGAATATATATATTATTACCGCCAAAGGCACACCGCAAGAGTTTTTACTTGAAGGCGCTGACTGATTGATTTTCATCAATACGTCGTAGCAGGGATGGTAAAAATAAGTGCTTAGCACAACTTCTGCGCCCTCCTTCTTCGTCTCGTAAGTGTTTACTGATGTGTAGACTGAATTTTTCGCAGACGGTGATAAGTCAATACCCGTGCCATTAGGAAATACACAACTGCAAGCATTCCTTTTAACACACTTATCCTCTCCATATACCGATGAGAGTATAAAAATTAAACAAACCAAAAATAAACTAACACTTTTGGATACTTCCATGTTAATAATTTATACGATTGATTTAATAAGAATCGTCACCGAGTAGAAAATTGTTAACTTGCTTGGTCTTGATAATCACTTGTCACACGAGAGCCAAGTTCTGTCAAAACAAATGTCAACGTAGTCCAATGGTTTGGTCCGTGGTCCGATTCGCTTTCTTAAGCACTTCACGGTAGGTCCGATTCATTCTTTCTGGGTCGGTCTGATTCATTATTTCTAGACCTGCGGCGCTACCGCGAACACCGATATTCGTAAATTTCGGACGATTGTCTCTGTCACTCTCATGACACCCCTAATTGGAGTAAAAGAGAAAGATGCCCGTAATATACGAACTTCGACGTTCGCGGTACCGGGCCTGTGTTCTAGACTTACAGATATCTCGTGACGTCATTGAATAAAAGATAAAAATTATCGAAATATACGATCTTCGATTCCAACTGAAGTTGCGTTAATTAATACAGAATAAGCTAATATTTTAGCTATAAAGAGTGACCTGTAAAGCAAAAGTATAGTGAATTGTTATGCTACTGCTACACATTCGCATGAGTAGCGAGGCGAATGGCGAGGCGAAACGCGAGCACACATGTGTACGCGGACGTCTCGCTATTCCTCTCGTCCCGTCCCTCGCATCGCGTTTTTGTATAGGCAAAGTTTCGTCAAACGTTTCAACGAATAGGGAGGCGAGTGACGAGCCAGCATGTCTAAACGCGGAGTTACATTTTGGGCTGCAAAAGCCAAAATATCATTGTCCCTTATGCGCCTTAGTCATCATTAGTCCTCCTAGCTAGGAGCACGCTCACGGTCGGTCCGATTCATTTTTTTTTATACTTTGGCGTCAGCACTGTTAGCTCTGAGCAGTGTGAGCGTCATTCGGACCACGTCTGTTGTCGTAATTGTGTGCTATACTATACGTCAGTACGTCAGTCCGCGATTCTAGACTTCTAGTACAGATTTATTTTGATTTTCGTGGAAATAACTTTTCTGCCCCATAATCTCCCAATTAGTCATCAAAATCGTTTGTGAGTCTTCCGAGTAACAAGTTTTAAGAAAATGTGCTATAAAGGGGCTGTTCAACAACTCTCGCTTTTGTTGCACAAGTTGCAATCACTGTTGTTTATGCATTGATTTGTTATCGTCATAACTAACTGAATACCTGACACATTTCTGCGGCCATGGAAGTAAATCCCTTGAATATTTTCTTCGTGAAGTCGGACAGTAAGGGTGACAGATTGCTGTTTAGATATCCTTACACGTGTGAGAATAGAGATGAAAGTATGCAGAAAAAATGTGGTCGCCTTAATCCTTATGCAGTTAATTCGACGGAGGATCTTCTGCAGAACCCACAGTCCCAGACGTCTAACATTTTCAAAGGTATGCTAGTGTTTATTAAGGAAGTTGACATTACTTTTCTCACATGACCCCTAAAAACTGATAAAAATAACTGATATGTTCCTGTTAGTTCTGGTATTCCCCAAACTACATTTGTGTTTGTTGTATAGGTTTTAACTTTTCCTGTTTAAATTTTAAGTGAACCTGAATGTTTAGGTTCATTTTTAAATAGTAATAGTAATAGCCTTTATGTCATGCATTATCATTGGTTACTTTTAAAGTTTAAAATTACAGTTTAGAATGTTTATTTGCATGCTGTGAGTGTGGAAAAGGCCACCCCCTGTTTTTCTTATTCCTTCCTGTTCTGTACTGTTCTCCACCAGTATCTATCAAAACTACGTAGCTCATCTCTCCATCTTGTATTTGGTTTTTTTCGTTTCCTCGGTGTGTCTATTAGTAGCCATTCTGTGACATATTTGGTCCACCGGTTATCTCTTGTACGATATATGTGGCCTGCCCAGGCCCATTTACTCTTTTTTATTGTATGTATTACATCTTTTACCCTAGTTTTCTCTCTTATGACTTCATTTCTAATTCTGTCTTTGATTATTTTTAACATTTACCGTTCCATTGCTTTTAAATATAATACTTTAATAATCCTTGCAGGGCAATTGAGTGGGTTTACTGATGAAATGCTATCAACCCTGTTTGCGGTAAAAGCTGAATTATGCAATAGGAAGTTTGAGCTCAAAGTGAATGATGTGAGGTTTGTTGGCCACCCAACCCTGCTCCCGTATAGGACAAACAAAGATGATACTGCTGCCATGATACTGATTAATATTGTTTTTGCATTGCAAGCATCAGCTAGCCATTCTATTGGTAAGTAAAATATATTTTAATGTATATGTTAACACCTTTGCTGTGGCTGTTGGTGGGTTGATTGGCCCCCTGTCATAGTCAAATGGATACCTAAAGATTTATGTAAACTTATCTAAAAATAATAAAATATATAAGAATAAGAAATATAATTAAACATGCTTTATAATTTATTAGCTAACTTTTCTGACTAACATTATTATTTGTTTTAGTCAAATGTTATTATGATCTGAGTAAAAGACTGGGAAAAGCACTAAGACATGAGGAAAAAAGGTGTTCATATTTAACAGAAGAAATGAAAATTATGGTATGTACTTAGTTTTATTAGATTGCAAAAATTTTAAAAAAACATTGGTACTATTATATGATTCATGCTTTACTGAAAAGTTAAATGTATGGTAACCATTTACTTAAACACTAGCAGGGGTGTGACGTCATGGTTCTGTATTGTTTTGAAAGGAGTGTTTGAGCAAATAGTAACTCTCATTTCTGACTTTTGTGTAGATTTAATACACTTTGTCTTATAGACAATAGAACCTTACAACAAAAGAAATTGTTTGATACCATAATTATGTAAACAACAGGAAACTAGCCAAGTATAGTGTACAGTGTACACTGCACATATTAATTTTCAAATAGTTAATATTATTGTTGATCACATTTTTTATTGTCAGTCTTTTTCTCGCATTTGGAAGTGACTAAACTACATTCTTGATAGAACATTACGATAGACAGACTTGACAGATACTAAACCAAAATAAAAAAATTTGCTTAGTTCTAATTTATTCAATAAATGGGTGTAAAATCAATAGGTATATCAAGTCAATAATATATATATATAGGTCAAGTTATTTTACTTTTCATTTATTTTACGTAAATATTATAGATCTAACGTAAAATCGTAAACAAGGCTTTGTTGACAATTATTGATAACAGCATATCATATAATTATATTATATAAATTGACATACATAATGTACTGATAAGGAGTCATGATATGAATAACTGTTGAGGGTCAATATCACTCCAATAGTGGTAGGAGTGACACACCTCCCTCTCACGTGGAGAACAACCCCCAACTTAATAACACTAAATACCTACTGAGATTGCGATGTCGGCGCTCGGCTTAAATGGAACGAAATCTTTGGTCGCAAACGAGATTATGTAACCATTCAAGATCGTTTTATTTATTAGGCATTGTTGTAGAGACAATGAATTGGGATATAATTTCGAAAATAGGGAATATTACGCAAAGATATTCGGACTCCACTACTAGAAAGAGCGTAAAAAAATAAAGAGTTTTGAATCGAGGACATCAACTGCAAAATTCGTAATCCGTTAATTTAATGGCAATTTCTGTCTGCCCTATTAATTAAATGTGTCGGTTGACAACTGTCCAGTGACGAGTACAAAGTGCAAGTGCACGGGGTGCGTTCGGAAACTATGTTAAATCCGGCGGTGTATGGCCATGTTGGTTTGATTCGATACTGTCAATTTCAATTAAAACTTCAATTGTTTTGGTTAGCTTAAACTTATTACTAGCTGTGTACAACGCGAATTGATATTTCTAGTTAGTAAAATGCGCAATGCAATTTTTGATACGTTCTCAGTCGAGACAAAAATCGTTGTCTATCGGCTCAATAGGCACCCAGCCATAAAGTAAACCCTGTTATTAGTCAAGGACAATTTCGTATATGCTGGTTACCTACGGCCAAAAAATCCTAAAACCGAAACGCCGTGCCGTAACCTTAAACAGCGTACTTCAGTTCGTATACTTACTTCAGCCATAGGGTTATATGGCCTGCCTATTCTTTGAAACGAATGACAAACGTCCAACTCAAGGACAAATATTCGAGACAAACACAAATAAAGCCCATACAACCCACTCGACTTTATTTAACCATTACTCCATATAAATTCAGAATTTTTCAATTTATAGCTGGCAGCTCATGACGAAGTCTCAGCGTTAGATAGCGAAAGCAATTCAGGCGAGAACGACGAAGAGGAGGAGAATTCTCGGCACTCTGTCAGTTCGACTACGTACGGCGTCGACTGCGGGGTCGAGTCGTCACCGCGGTCCGCCTTCCACCTCATACTTCAGCGGAGCTCCCTCGCGAGGGCCATGAAGTCCGTTTTTGAGGAGCTTAGTAGCACTGGTAAGTGTACTTGTAATAGGGAAAGCAATTCAGACGAGAACGGAGAACAGAACTTTCGGCAATCCATCAATTCGATTAGGTACTGCGTCGACTGTGAGGCTGAATAGTAGCCGCGGTCCGCCTTCCACCTCATACTTTAGCGGATCTCCCTCGCAAGGGCCATGAAGTTAATGTTTGAGGAGCTTAGCAGCACTGGTTAGGGTTTTTATTGCCAGATAATGTGAACCAGTAACTGCAATTAGGAACAAATTTATTTATTTTATTCAATATATCGATTGCCGACATTTTACCTGCCTGTGCCAGCTATGCCGTGTGATGCTGAAAAACAGCACCACCCCATCTCCTCCCGCATGTGTCGTAAGAGACTACCAAGGTACGAAACCGGCAGATGGGCAGCAGCGTGCATCGAAACCAAATCAACAGCTACTGCGGTTGCCAACCCACCTGCCAACCCACCTGCCAAGCCTATGGCAACTTCCCCCAAGATGATATAAGTATTTGGGGGAGGCCTATGTACAGCAGTGGACGTCGTACGGCTGAAATTCCATGACTTGTTTTATGTTATTTTTAGTTAAAATGTGATAGCACCCATAAAACTATTTTTCATACTGTGTAATCTAAAGATTAAGTAAGGTATCTGCCCAAGTAACTGAAGACGCCGGCTCAGTATCAGTACTAGCCCTAGGAACTGTGTTCCTAGGTTCCATTTTTATACCATGTGTTTCAGTTTATAAAAGTTTCTCTTTTGTTACCAGGTCTAGTCCAAGTTCGAATTAACAAATGGGTACTCCTCTCATTCTGTTTGCCCCACAAAGCGCACCAAATTCACAATAGAGGGCTAATTATAGAGCCAGAAACCATAGACAAATGTTTGCAGAAACTGAAGCCTTATCATGGGATGCTTCTCATGGTGAACCCAAATGACTTGTTGGCATCGATACCTCTGGATGGCAGCCCGGCATTGTTGAGGCTTATCAAGATGTACAGCCCTTTAAAAAGTTTGCAAACTATAGCTATTGAAACTGATTTGAGTCTGACCCAGGTGAGCATCATTAGTAAGCTTTTAAAGTAGCGTAAGATGGTACTGAGCGAGTTATGACTATGCTCTATATCAGTAAACTGTTTTGCTTAAAACTTTTTGTACCATACTATTTTGCTATACTTGCAGTTACATAATATTTGTATAGAAGCGGGTAACTCACGTTTTATAAGTCGAATATTGCCCGACATGTTTCACCGCGTAACGAGGAGTATAATCATGAGCCGTTCACGTTAGCTAACTGACGCAGAACGGAGTATATGAATATGTTTGAATCTCACGATAGTTTTGTGTTTAAAATTACATAATATTTTTTGATATAAATACATTATATGGGACCTAAAGGAAGAGCCCGGTACCGCGAACATCGAAGTTAGTATATTTCGAGCATCTTTCTCTTTTACTCCAATTACGGATTCATGAGACTGACAGAGGCAATCGTCCGAAATTTACGAATAACGTTTTTCACAGTAGCGCCGCTGTTTTTAAAGAACACCACAATGTTTAGACATTGGCAATTCAGAGGCATTCTACCATAGGGTAGCCTTGGCAGCTATTACAGGTTGTAGCCGGTTACTTTATAAGGGTTTGATACCTTTAAAAAGTCATGACCTCTTCCAACGATGGCGATCATTAAATGACTTCAAATTGTTTTGCACTACAAATACATTTGCATGCTAAATCAGCAAAATATGTGTTAGTACAGAAATACGTACTTAAATATCACTTCATTGGGTCACACGTTCAGTAAATAAAGATTATTTCTATTCTAGGTATTCCAGCTCACGGGCCACCTTGTGTACTGGGCCAAAGCCACGGTCATATACCCTCTGTGCGAGGGAAATGTGTACGTAGTCGCACCGTGCGCTAATGTTCACACACATTCTCCGCTGGTCGACGAGTTCGCGAAGGAGTTCCCCGGCTTGTGTCTGTTGCAGGTATGTTTCTCACGTTTCTTTGGTCTTCTTATCTTAAGCTTCCTGAGGCCCTAGTAGACTTGTCCATCATTTCGGCTGATAATGACGATGAAGCCGAGTGTTTAATAATAGTATTTTATGCAATAGTTGTATAAGAGGGTTCAAAAAAGGTGTGTGGTGTGTGTAACAATTCGAGGCGAAGCTGAAAATTAGTAATATAGACGCCATGAGCCTTTTTTGACCTCTTTATACAACGTTGTATACATTACTTTTTCTATAACTAGGGATTAAATAAAACAATATATAACTATTCCAAGAATGCTAACCAAACAGCAACACAGCATAAAAAAGAGCGGGAAGTTGGATAGTGACAAATGACAGTTGACAGAACGTAACCTATATATATTACATATATCATTTTTTCAACTATCATTTACTTCCTTGCGTTTTTCCTTATGTTGGCAGAAATTATTTTAGTTTTATTTTTATCTGTTGGATTCGAAAGGCACCTCTGTTGTATTATATCACATAACTCAAAAACTCTATGGTCTTTATGAAGTATAGACTTGATAGACTTTTAAGAAATTGCATAAGACATGCTTTTATGCTACCGCCACACATTCGCACGAGTAGCGAGGCGAATGGCGAGGCGAAACGCGAGCACGCGTGTGTACGCGGACGTCTCGCTATTCCTCTCGTTCCTCGCATCGCGTTTTTGTATCGGGAACGTTTCGACGAATAGCGAGGCGAGTGACGAGCCAGCATGTCTTAATGCGGAGTTATATTCGTTCACGATATCATATGTATAATTTCCATATAAAATGACTGATATAAAAAAGTAGAATGTCACATTACAGATGTTAAGCGAGTTCTCGCTGCCCGCGCCGCTGTGGTACGTGTCGCGCGGCGGCGGCGGCGGCGGGCCGCGCCTGGGCCGCGTGGTGGCGTGGCTGCTGCGGCGCCGGCTGCTGCTGCAGCTGCACACCTACGTGCAGTTCAACTCGCCGCACTGGGGGCCCGACACGCAACAAGGTAACTGCCGCGACGGTTGCCTCTGTCACTATGTATGTTACGTGATACATTTCATTCGGTGCTTGTTTATGTTTAAAAAACAAAAAGTGTTAGTATATTTAAATCATGACACCTGGAGACCTTATACATCTCTAAGGTTTATTTGTAATAAGCATGTATTTATATTTTTGTGTATATTTTGAAAACAAAATAACTATACATATAATATTTTTTGAAACTTTTAATGACGAATTTTGTAATTTTTAAATTAGAATAAAGGACACAATTCAGGTAAGAAAGCATATCGAACGTTTTGTTAACTTCGTTCTTAGCAGTCAGATTTGGACTAGTAAATAATTAATAATTATTTTAATTTTTCCTTTGGCAGAAATTTTTTGTAATTTTGTAATGTTGGATGTTTTCTTAAAGAATAACGCATTTTTATGTAATATGTATAAGATATCTTTTGTAATACTGTTTTGAAAAAAATAAGTCCCGCCGAGTTTCTTGCCGGTCATAAAAGTCGAAATGCTTCTCGGGTCAGAGGTGTAGGGTTAGAACCGGTGTAGTTTTTATGTTTTCTTCTTTTGTATACTCGACGTGTAAAAGTGCCCTTGTGGCCTACTTACTGAATAAACGTTTGAATTTGAGTTTGACTCTTATGACACCTTAATTGGAGTTAAAGAGAAAGATGCCCGAAATATACGAACTTCGATGTTCGCGGTACCGCTCCTGTGCTCAATTCTGATCTTTTTACTTCTTGTGGTGTCTCTCCCACTCTCGGCGGTCAGCTCTTTACACTTAACGTCAAAAAATTCAGGCAAACACTTAACGGTTAACAATTACACATTATTCCCACTGCGTTATACTTGGTTGCGTTTTGTATACCTGTGTATACCGTTGTCTTAGTAACCCAACACAGGCGACCGCAACGATTTTTCGAACGAACGAAAAAAATAATCCTCATAAACACACTAACTCTGTTACAATAATTTGAAGTCATATACGCAGCCTTAACCCTTCGATTTACTTGCCAAACTACCCTATTGTGACGTCATCGCGACAAATGTCCCACCATGGACAAAAGCGTAAAATTGTACGTCTAAATTTCAGATGGCAAAGAATACTTCTGCGAAAAACACGACGGCTACAACCGGTCCTGTAGCGTCTCTTTCTCTTCGCTCAACCAACTGTCGACCAACGTGCCCGAGCCCGTCGAGCCGAGGGTCAGCTCCAGCGCCTTCCCAGATTCCGACGAAGACTACCCCACTGAAAATAACCTTAACCAAACTGACTTCTCACACACTAAACCTATAGTCATCGAATCGGATCACACCAAATTTGGATTCAGCGAAACTGACTCGGCCAACCACAGTTTCGATGATGGCGTGGATGTCGTCGACGGTCTAATAAAAACTAACGGTGAACACGAAAAAGATAAGAAGAAACAAGGAAACTCGGTAGATAGCGGGATATCTAATAATATAAACGGTGCTAATATTACAGAAAATGGTGTTAGTGACGTTAAATTAACGTCGCGGCTGTCCAATTTGTCTTTAAAAGATACGGAGAGTACTATAAATACTAGTAGTGATGAGGATCGATTCGAGAACGACCACGACGTGTCGCCGAGGACCAAGCATGTCAACGGTTACACTAATGGAGTTGAGAAGAAAAATGGCGTGTCTAATCTCAAGTTTCCGAATGAAATGGGGTAAGAAAAAAATTGTTAATAATTTTACATATGTGCATTTTTATTATAATATGGATTATAACAAACTAGATAAGCTACTAAAGTATCTATACTGCGCCGTTATGCATCCGTTATTAGACAGACTTACTTATATATACATACATCCTCACTAATTATATCTTGAATCATTATCATCAAGCCTTAAGATGTCCACTGCTGGACATAGACCTCCCCAAAATATGACTTGACATCTTGTTGGCGACCACAGAAGCTGTGATTATGTTCCCACTAACGCTGCTTTTCATCCATCGGTTGTTTTCCTTACGATACCGTGGGAGATGTGGTGGTGTTATGTGGTTAAATTTCATAAATAAAGCCAAAAATATTGCATTGCCGTCTTTATTTTATACAGGGTGTCTCATTTAGTGTGGGTAAATCTGGAACTGTAATTACTATAAAACATACAAAGATTTGTTCTTAGGAACCATGTCATCGATTTTAGGGACAAGAAAAACTGCATAGTTTAAAAAAAAGATTGTGTACAGTTTTGGGATCGACCCCAGTTGTTAAAAATAAAATTAAAAGATATTTAATGACAATGCATTTTATTGATTTGAGATACCTATCGTGTTTTATGGTAACGTTTACTACCTATAACCTACACAATCTATATCCAAACGTAAATAATTAATAGTTTTATTTTCCAAAACAACCTGGTTCGATTCTCGATAAGAGTAGAAGTTTTTTTTAATGTATGTATTCAGTTTATCTTGTCCCTAAAATTGATGACATGGTTCCTAAGAACAGGTATGTAGTGTTGTGTTCCTGATGGTGAGTAAGGTTCCCAGAGCTCCAACCCCCCTTAAAGGCCGGCAACGCGCTTCTGACTCCCCTGGTGTTACGGGTGCCCTTGGGCGACGGTAATTGCTTACCACCAGGCAATCCGTCTGCTCGTTTGCCGCCTATATCATTAAAAAAAAAAAAAAAAAAAAAAAAAAAAAAACTTTGTATGTCTTATAGTTTCAGATATCCCCATACTGACCGATCTGAATGAGACACCGTGCATAGTCCACTTGCATACAATACAGTCAAGTGCAAAAATACGTACCGAAATAATCAGTGATCGGAATAGGTAGTGCCATTTCACGGGAACTCGGTGCGTAAGCTTAGTATGGACATAGCTTTTAACCCCGGGATTCCATATGAAAAAATTTAAGTTTATGTTTAGTTCAGAAATGTTATAAATGTGTGATTTTTTTTTTTGGTTACTATAGAATATGGCAACTACAAAATATGAAGTAGGTAGATACACTAACTTAGACATCCATGCAAACAAAGAAAATAAGCACGTCTTATCAGTTATCTTTTTGCATTTGCATGTTGTTTTTCTAAGTGCATTCTTAAATTATATTTACCTGCTTCGACCTTGAGATAACTTTCTATTGTTTACCTCTATGAAGAGCTCGGGGTAGGGTGGGACAATAGCAACAGATGCCGAAATTTGTCATGCTATCTCTTTTTAGTTGAAAGATAATGTTTTAAACAAGGCAAGTATTTTAAGATTACTTATGTTCTTCTGTTCGTTAAGTTCGCACGTATTTTTCATGGTTGGTTCAATTCGACTTTGGCTTGTTTACCGGACTTTGTGATCGATCATCTTATTGTGACGACGGTGGCTATCCCTAATTGGACTCTGATTTACTTGTGATTGGACTAAGTGGAACTTCTTATCTAGCTTAACATGCCTCGGCGAGTTAAGGAAGAAACTATTCTGAGTTGGATTGAATCCTATCCCGACTTAGAGTTTGATTCAACAAGACATTTAATACATTGTACTAAATGTGACGTTAATATTGGATGCAGAAAGAGTACAGTGAAGCGACACATCGAAGGACCTGTACACAAAGGATTACATCACCAACCAAATGAAAGTTTTTACTTTGATCTGATCGAGTTCCTCATACTTTGCAATATCCCATGGGTTCAAATCGAAAATCCAGCATTCACAACCTTCTTCCAGAAGTATTTTTGCTGCACTTGTACAAATCAGCCTCTACGTACTCTACCCAGTGAATCGACAAGAAAAGTATACTTGGACAAGTTTTATCAAGCCAGAATATCAGCTATACGCAGTGAAGTGGCAAATAAAAAGATTTGGATTTCGTTAGATGAAACGACAGATTTTCTAGGCAGATACGTGGTCCATTTCTTGGTGAAACCTTTGGATGCAACCATTTCTCATAAAACTTATTTAATGGCGTGTAAAGTGCTCACGGTAGTGAATGGGGAGACTATTGCTAAGTTTGTGACAGACTGCTTAGAAAAAATGTGGGGAGAAGGCTATGAAAATCAACTCGAAAATGTGCTTCTCTTATGTACTGACAGCGTTGCATATATGTTGAAGACGGGGCGAATTTTAAAAAGTGTGTTACCGATTATGAAACACGTTACATGCTTAGCTCATGCTCTGCATCGTGTGGCAGAGCAAATAAGATGTCAATATCCGGACGTAGACACCCTGATAGCTAACTTAAAAAAAGTATTTTTAAAGTCTCCTAGTAGAGTGCAACTGTTAAAGGAAATTTATCCAAATTTGCCTTTACCTCCTAAGCCAGTAATTACAAGGTGGGGTACTTGGCTCGCTGCAGTATCTTACTACGTGAAGTATTTCACTGAAATAAATACGGTTTTGTCAAGATTAAGAACATCAGATGCTGTTTCAATTAAAAAGGCTAAAAAAGTGCTTGAAAAACCCAACATAAAAATAGAGTTAGATTATATCCACAAAAATTTTAATATAATAGAGGTGGCCTTAACTCGTTTACAGGAACGAAATATGTCAATGGTCGATGCCTTAATCGATTTTGATCAAGTTAGGATGGTAATCAATTGGTCTAATAGTTTACACATAGAAAACAAATTTGAAGCGGTTATGGCTCGAAATCCGGATTTAGATAAGAGAATACGCAGGAGATATTTCAAAAGAAACAGCATCTGAACATATTTCTTTTTACAAATTTGCCCTGCTGACATCAGTAGAGGTTGAAAGATCGTTTTCCACATATAAATGGATATTAGACGTCAAGAGAAATAGACTGACAGTTGAGAACATTGAAAAAATAATCGTTTGCTATTACAATTTTAAAGAAAGCAAGGAATAAACGATGTAAAATAAAATCTGTAAAGTTTGACTGGAAGAGTTCACTTATTGGTGATAAGACGCTTATTCTATACCTCTATTTTTGTGTATAATTTGTTGTATTGTATAATTTTAATTTGTATAGTAAAAAATAACGAATGTTTTAATAACGTTGATTTAATACATATGTGTACTAATGTTGATGTTTGACGATTTATTTTATGATTGTAATTTGTAACTGTTAAAAGTTATGTTGAATAAATAATTGACGTATTTATAATGACATTTTTTTTATTTTCAATCTCTTAATTTAGGTCAATAATATTCACTGTGAAAAAATTCGAGTACCGAAATCCCAAGGCTTATCCATGTTATGTTTAATGTTTAAGGTCATTCACCCGAAATGGCACTACCTATTCCGATCACTGGAAATAATCCTTTCATAAATACGTCCTACAACCTTATTTACTGTACAATAGAGTTGCTCGGTACATATTTTTGAAGCTTTGGCAGTGAACGAATTTTTACACTTGACTGTACAATGGTTGTGAACCAGTTTCCAGCCGCCCACGGTGTGGAGCGTGCCGGCCAGCTGCGACGTGGTGGACGCGTGCCGGCCGCCCGAGCCGCCCAGCACGGAGTCGCTGCTGGACACCTTCACGGCCGACGAGCGCGCCGCCCTGGCCGACATAGCCGCCTCCAAGCACACCGACGACCTGCTGCTCCTGGCACAGTTGCACAAGAAAGGTACGCGTCATCCTACCGTGCTTTTTCAATGATTGTCCGACAACAGTCATTGACCACATAGTGACGACCGGTCTGGCCTAGCGGGTAGTGACCCTGCCTATGAAGCCGATGGTCCTGGGTTCAAAACCCAGTCAGGGCATTTATTTGTGTAATGAGCCATGGGTGTTTTATGTATTTAAGTATTTATATGTCGTCGTCTAATACCTACTACACAGCCTTACTGAGCTTACCGAAGGACTAGGTCGATTTGTGCAAGATTGTCCTGAAATATATATTTATTTATTTATTATTTATCACAATAACGGTAGGGCAGACACAACGCAACGCAGCACAAACCCTGCTGATCATAAATTGAAATCACATACTTGAATTACAGTTGATACCGGTGGTCCGACGCAGGATTTGAACCCGCATTCAGTAGTCATCGCTGACTCCCTAAACAACTAAACCACTCGGAGCCACTTTTTCTAAATACTCGTATATGTCGTCTATTTTAATTTATACATTGAGAAACACACAAAACCTTATTATAGCGAATTATGTAAATTAAGTTGTATGGTCAAAAATTTTTTTAATTTGCATTTTTTTTTCATTCCTTCTACTCGTAGTCACGAGCTCTTTCTAAACTAATAAGCGAAAAAAGAAATCAAGTTTTTTTCTTTCATTTCATTGCCACTTTTCCCACTTTACATAAGGCAGTGACGGAATAAAAGTAATAGAAAAAATATTAAAATTTTGGAACACTTTTTTTGTTCCAATTAGGATCATACGATCTCGTGACTCGTACAAAAAGCACACAAAAAAAATTCTCTAAATTAAAAAGTGGAAGTAGGGTATTTCACTAGAAACTGGCGATCTTCCAATAACTGACCAGAATATACTAAAAATGAACTCGGTTTATAGGTAATCAGAATTAATTTTAGTATGAGGTGGCTGGCCACCCTCCAATAACTGGTTATTGGAGGGTGGCCAGTAAAAGACGCCCTACTTCTTCTTTTAAAAATAGCCCTTGTTTATAGGAGTCCAAGATCCATTTTAAGTGTAAGGTGGCTAGTGGTTGAAAAATAGTATTGGGTAGTCCAGTAGCCATCAGATATATCGGAGATGCGGAGGTGGTCACAAATAAGAACACGTACTTTGTCACCTTGACAATAGACTCGTTGTTCAGATATTTGTGACCACCTCCACAGCTCCGATATATCTGATGGCGACTGCACTTTATACAAATTTTAACTGAATGGCGTCTAAATGACTGTTTACATTCCAGGCTACCTACGAGGCGAGCAGCACCTTGAAGAAATAATGTTTATGGAGAACGTGACGCGATCCCAGCTGATGCAACTGCTCGACAAGTTCAAGGACGTTCTCATCACCTTCGAGACTGAGGACCCAGCCGTCGCCATGTTGTACCCCTACCAGTAATACAGTACAAACATTGTCCTTATCAGTAACACTTTTAGGACAAATTGATCCTACAGTAAACTACGGTAATGTACGGTACAAAAGTATAGGATTACGCCTTAAGGCCGCGTTTCCACAAGAGATGAGCGAGGAATGTGTTCTTAAGAAACAATAAAATCACAATATTTATCGAGGATTCTAGTGGTTGTTAACAAACACATTCCTCGCAACGCATCCTCGCTTAACTGGTGGAAACGCAGCCTAAAGCAGGCGTAAGAAATCGTTTTTGGTCCATACAAAAATATCTATATATTTTGTTCCTTTTCGTTCATTGTTTAATCGGACAATATATCTACTAACAGTGCCGAGTCCTTACGTGAATCAATTATGTAATGGGCACTAAACTAATTTAATATATTGGGCAATTTCGGAATTAGAGAACCGAACCCTGCAAACTTATAATAGATTTTAACCGCGTTCAAAAAAATCTAAATTTACCTCCGATATTGTCCTAAAGCTCTCAAACGAAACGCCATCGGAAGCAATGGTTCAATTTAATTCACGGTTAAGTTATGATTTAATCGTAATAATAAATTGTCCTATGTCTAAGACACTGGTTTGTTGTCTGTACAAATAAAGTATTAAAACAATTGTTCACGACTTAATCGCACTAAATAACAAAGATTCATGATAAAGTGATAAAGTAGGTATTTAAAAAATGTAAAAAGGCGATAATTAATATCTCGTTTAGGGTTATTTTCCAGCTAACCTTATAAATTACCATCACTGTACCCGTTGTCTTACTTGTCCTAAATAATCTTCGTTCTAACGAGGTTAAGTTAACCACTTAAGCATCTCCGAAAAGTCAAATATGACAATTTAGTCGTAATAGTGTCCAAATCATCTCACCACGTGGTATTGAACCCATAACACTATCATATTCTAAAATTCAATAAAAGCAACTGTGTTTCTTGTTGCATGAGTCCATAAATACAGTGACAAACGAATAATCTAACACTTTTATAAAATAACTGATATTAAACTGATAATTTAAATTTTTATATGATTGAAAAAAACATCAAAATTAATGATTAAGCATAATGTCAATATAAAATAACTAAGAGGAAGATGTATAAAGTTTGTCAGCTTTACCAGATGGCGCCATGGGTTTTATTATGACTGATATGTCTAACATTTGACTTCAAAAACAAAACGGATAGCTACTTACTGCCAAACTATATACATGTTTATCTCTTATAGCATTATTTGTCCCTATCCTTCCATTTCACATTTGCGTTTGTTAGAAAGTGACAGCATTTAAATAAGGAATGTATTGTAACTTCAATATTCATAACTGATCGTTTATATACCTTATCTCGTTGCAGTAAGGGTCATGAATGGTTAATTCTGTGTATGTATGGGACAGAATTAATTGTGTCATTATGTCAACGAGGCTAACTTCTAGACGTATCATGATCACGATATCCACCCGGTAAGCCTCCAATACATATTCATTCGCGTACGATTTTACTGACAGTTTTACTAATAGTGAGTCCGCCTACTGCCATGACGTGGCCTATTACATATATGTGACATTATCTAGCAAAAGGGACCTTATTGTCGATGGCGTTTACGACGAACCGCGTTGCGTTTGTATTGCGGCATCTTGAACAACGGCGTAAGCGCCATCGACAACAAGGTCCCTTATCATAGATAATGTCACATATTTTGTTAAACACCTAGTGAGAAAAAGAGTATGTTATTTCTTTATTCCTTTCCCGATAACGTGTCCAATGAAACTACATTGTGATAAAAATGGGTCAATTTCTATAGAAACTCCTTACAGTGCTATACATTGCCTTTGAGTGTAACAGGCGAGTGAATCAAATATTTCTAGTTATTTTATCCTATTAGCCAGGAGAAAAAAGCTGTATACTTTGTTCGTAGAAATATTGTATTACTTTTTATTGACATTTTTAATACATAGATGTCAATAAGGTTGTATCGTCGAGGATAGTGCAATACCGAGTAACTACAAATATCGATAGACTGAAACTGAATCTTATAGCATTTGTTGATTACGGGGTTTTACATTATCCCCGACTTTATCATATTAAAAAGTGTTTGAAGGTGCGTGTTATTTAACCATAAAACTGGATAATTTCGGTCAAGTGTAACAAGAAATAGTTGAATTACTCGCAAAGTATATAAAGTACGTTTTTTTCTTTTTATCCGTTTCTATATTATGAGCATTTAATAATATTGTCTATTGCCTATGGACGCACGTGTTTTCGAGTTAAAATTAGAGAACATATTGAATTCTTAGAAACTCTAGAGGTTTTATTTATGCTTATTATTATGAGTGTGCGATATTCACAAAATACGCATTGAAATTTAAAGATTCCAGATTATCAGTGACTCACAATCATATTTGAATGACTTTGATCAATGATTACGAAATATTTAAGAAATGCGCATTTCCAATACGCAAAGGTTGTTAGATAATTATAGACCTTATCTTGAAGGTATTAAGATAAATTATCCAATCAAATAACATGTTGTACGATTGATAGGTGGATTATAGATAGGTGTTTATGTAGAAGTAAAAAATGTGGAGCTTTATTTATGACCGTAGTTAGGACCTTATTCAATTTGGCGCTAAAGCTAGATTATGTATCCGAGTCGCAATGTTATCCACTAAGAAATATACGAAATATTTTTTTGAACATTGTACTCTCATTGGCTGTTTTAGTTGTAGGTATTTTTAGTAAATATTAGAAATTTACTTTTATGAAAGCTACCGCGAAAATACAAGTTTTTATATTTCAGGCATCTATCTCTTTTACTCCAATAAAGGAGTAAGAATGACAGAGACTATTGTCCGAAATTTGCAAACTTCGATTTTCGCTTTTAGGCCGGTCCTGGTCCGTGATTGTAATTGTAGATATCTCCCTAAATATTTTAAGTTGGAGTAAAACAAATATTTTGTAAAACAATTAATTTGGCAGCTAATTATTGCCAAAATGTAGTGTTATTTACGCTTTTAATTAAACGCTTTTATTCTGCAGAAGTAACATGGTATTTAAAATGAAAAACCATGTATTTAATACCGCAAAAACTTGGTCGATGAATCGATTCAAACGTCATCGTCATCGGGTTCTATTTCTGTCATTCTTAAGGTAAAGTGAAACAGATAGATAACGACGTACCTTTATTGTGTTGTATCATTTTAAACGCGTTCACTTTGCTTTCGCTGCTGCATGAACATTACACTTATGTATTTAGCACTCAAAGTTAGCACTGTTCGTTGGAAATTGGAATTGTTGGTGACATCACAAATCTTACATTAATCCTTTTTATTTGGATTTGAGGTCTATATCTGTTTCTCGTAAATTATTTTATTTGTAATAAAATATTTATAGTAAAGCCGACTCGTTTAATTTTAACTAGTGATCCTAACTTTTTAGGGTTTCGAAGTAGGTGTAAATACGACATTTTTGTGACAGCAAAGCAGTTTTACATCTAGGACAAAAGGAAGGCGTAATCCTGTGCGTGGCGAAGGGTTCTAAAATAGACGCCTGAGCGTGATGAGAGATTCAAGTATTAAGGCCCGAAATTAAAATAATTTTGATACCATATGGTACCTTTAAATATAGCATAAAATTTTAAACTAGCTAAATAGCCCCGTGGCGGGCCCGCATTGACACGCGCCCGACCCGCACCCGCTCTGTGTGTGAATCAAGCGGGCATGTTGCGCAAGCATTTCCACGATAAGTTTAAGCTTTCTTCATCATCCTCTTAGTAATTTACACAAGGTACATGAAATGTATGTATATGTATGTTTAGTTGTATAATATGTATATATGTATGTTTATTTTTTATCAGTATAGCTTAATTTATTTAAGTATCGCCTTTAAGTTTAAAATACCCTTTTTTTGTCGCTGGGAAAATGCGTTTACCCCAGCCTGGCCTGGGGTATAGGCCCATGATGGTAGTGAAGGGGGTATGTGGGACTCTCTCCTCACTGCTCCTCTTGCTAGTCAAGAGGAAGGGAGGAGAATACCCACTAAAAACCCAGCGGCGACGTCCGCATTGCCGTAAGGGGGAGTGCCACTGGATCACGATCGTACTCGACGGTGACACTCTCCGGGAGTTTAAAAGAGACCGTGCACCAATTAAATCTTTCCGCTACTCCCGTTGGCTGACTGGTAGAGAATTATTTAAGGCATTAAGGCAATTTAAGCCATTTGGACCTTCTTGTATTGTGCAATAAAGATTAAATAAATATTAATTTTCTCAATCATTGTATATATGCATTTTGTCTTGTTTATGCCAAGTCTATGCTCTATGAGACACATCCTGGCCAAACTGGTATTTAAAGTTTTATTAATTGACTTGAACCGTTCCTTTGCGTATCTTCCTCGAAGCTGTCATTAGTGTCATTATCGACAAGACAAACAAAACAAACGTCAAACGTCAGTCATTGGTTGCCATTCGGACGGGGATGTTATTTTTGCATTGTGTTCAAAATTAATATAACAAAATGAAGAACTTTCCTGTATTTGTGTTTCCTGTTTCTCTGGAGTTTTATCTAAATGCTCGTCATACACACAAGCAGTTATTAACCGTTTACAATCCTTACGATTTTTCTGTAAATTTCAAAGGTACGTACTTATTGTTCTTACGTGCGTGGTATTTTTTTTGTCTTGCGATTCTAGTTTTAATTAACCTTTGCTGTTTCAGTGCTGTGTACTGCTCCGAATAAGTTCACTGTAATCGAACCCGAAGGTGTAATAGCACCTCAAAGTTGTATAGACATTGTGGTGCGTTATACCCAACCATCTGTTTTGCATTGCAACACAACAGAGAAGTTCAGAATAACTATGTACGACAGAAACACCCAGCAGGTAAAGACCTAATGTTTGTAATCAAACAACTCTATAGAACTGGCTTTGCATATTTGGTTTTACATTTATCTTTTTGTACAACATAACCTATTATATATAAATAACATTTTTAGGCTGATGTCTACGTAACCCGGTTTTTGTTTTTGCATATTTACGATACATTAACGATAAATTACCACATGTTTTTTTTATCATCTGAGTTATACAATGTTTGTTCCAGGCACTGGGCAAAAGAGACATTCCAACTAAGTTACTGGAAGGTGAACCTGTAAATCCTAATCTAGAGAGCTTGGGAGATAGTTTCCACCCTCTGTCTTCACGGGTGACCCCTCAGAAACAGGCAGAAGAACATGTCCATGTCAAATGTAACCATCCACATCACAGGTAAATTGAAATGTTCAAAACATTTTGCCCTGACATGTAAATGTGCCATGTTTACAAAATATAATGTTAACTCTTTCTATGTGAGCGTCTATAGACTTTGTCTTATACTTCTTAACTACAACTTAATCGAGGTTGCTGACCCGAACGGGTTAACTTAACAGTCTGCTAGCCTAGTGGCGATACATAATCGGGTCCTGTAGAAGGCAAGTTTCTGTGTTTAGTGCACATATTTGTTTTGAGGTTATGTATTTAGTATTACTAGTTTGTTGTACAACTAACTTTCACACAGTTCAACAGTTTTTCTTGAGCCATTTTGCCTCTGTCTTACTAACAAAAGTAAATCTGCTGCCACTGATGTATATTTATATGGTAACATCCATTACCTTGATACTTTATTATAGACCTATAGTAGGACTTGATTTGTGTCATTATCTAGGAAAAGGGACCTTATTGTCGATGGCACTTACGTCGAATCCCGTTGCGTTTATATTGTATCGTCTGGAACAACGACATAAGCACCATCGACAATAAGGTCCCTTTTCGTAGATAATGTCACATTTATGTTACCAATTTATAGTATGAGTAAGCCATTAGGCCATGCTTGACATGTAGGTTGCCGATTGCAGTATCTTCCACTATTAAAGGGATGCTGCTACCCATCCTCTGGTTGTTTCTTGTCACAGTTTAGGTATTACAGTATATTAACGTCACTATTGATAACATGTGTGTATGTCATAATCATAAGATAACAATGCTCACCTGTAAACAAGCAATTGAGTAAGGTTGATAGCCTGACTTAAATTGTTTGTTAATGAGCAAGAATTTACTAATTAATTGAAATGTGGTCTTTAGCTGGTATTTGGTGATAAATATTTATGTATTCATTAGTTTCATTACCCTTGAGTGATCAGCAGTATATAGAACGAACAACAATCATTTCATTTGCACATATATTCCCTACCTGTCAACAAAATTTGCCTCATGGATTCCTAGGTCTAGTAATAAACTTGAATTAAAAATAAGAGAACATATATGTTCTTTACTGAATAACTACCATAAAAATATACCATTTTAGATACAAAATATAAGTTTACAATGTGGAGCCTTGGCACAATGCTGATTTTTGTGTGAGATAATTCAGGATTAAACATTGCAAGTTGTTTTTTTTTTCAGAGAACACCAGCCAGTGAATGTGGTGGCAGTAGCAGTGAGCATATGCTGCATTGCCGCACTTCTGCTCCCAACCCAACCGGAAACCATAGTTGAGTCCCAGTTTCCAGAATGGCTTCACATTGGATCCAACCTCAAACTAGTATTTTCATTCGTCCTAGGACTTGTCAGTATGTTAGTTTTGCGACCATAAGCTGCATAGATCTAAAATTTAGATCTAAATTCTTGTGTATGCTTTAATACTTATGTATTTTAATTTTTTGGACAGTTTTTAAATCCTGCATGTACAAAATTGTATATAAAAGGGACTGTTATTCAGTAGGGCACATTTTCTAATTATACTATGTACTCCTAGTTACAAGGCAAATTATTACACCAGTTTTTAGGGTTCTGTTGTCAACTAAGAACCCTTATAGTTTGAGACTGTCTGTCCCCGGCTATGCTCAGTGACTGTTAGTCCTAGAGAGCTGTAATTTGTTATGAATATGTAAATCAATCACGCGGACTAAGTGCTGAAATAAAAGATATTTTTCGGAAACAACCGCTCTGGAAGTTAAAGTCGTGCCCCCACACCTCTTTATTTTTAAACTTCATCCGTTGAATTATAGATCGAAAACTACGAAACCCTAAACTGAGCATAGTGCGACATGGTATTGACAGGTTTTATTTAACAATTTGTGTTCATCATTCTTAATGTGTCATCTTCATCTGTATTTTATATACGTTAGAATAAATCACTGACAAATTAGTATTTAGATACCTATGTGAAAATTTTGCCCAACATGATTTCGCCTAAGTATGTCCGGTAAAATTATCTCTGTAAAATTTCAAGGTTGGGCAAGGTTAAATACTTAAAGATATAAGTTCTATGAAATGGACCTAAATTCTTCTTGTAACGTAGTAAAATGTGCATAGTTAAATCTCTATAAGTACCTACAATGGTTCACAATTATATTAAGGTGAAAAAAAGATTTGCATTCAGACTATATTTGTGCAGAATGGTAATAACTATACTATTCCTTTGCCTTAGTTAGTGCGATTGCGTACTATTGTATCAATCTATCATTTGAAGCATTCTTAAAGCTCAGTAAACGTTAGCAGCATTCAGTAAACAATTAGACACTTAGGGTATTTGTAGGTACCTGGGGTTGCCATAATGGCACCTGCTGTACCTAGTTCTGTTTGCAAGTAGCAAGCCTAAATTGACACTAGAAGAAATTAAGTGTGTT
Source organism: Grapholita molesta (assembly GCA_022674325.2). Taxonomy (NCBI): domain Eukaryota; kingdom Metazoa; phylum Arthropoda; class Insecta; order Lepidoptera; family Tortricidae; genus Grapholita; species Grapholita molesta. Next base: position 8,619,631 of record CP053135.2, on the reverse strand, counting down.
TTTGTAATGCTGTTTATAGAATTATGGTTTATGTAATTTCGTGCAGCTCATGACATGTCAATCATATCATCCTCTTGTATTGGTGTCATGCTAATACAATTTTATTGTTTTAAACTTGACATAATCGACTTTAAATTTTTATAAGGTGCTAAGTAATTGTGTGATATTTTAAACTTTATTCGTAATTGTAATATTTAAATGTTTACTTGTATTCTATGTTTCATGTTCACCTCCTTCTACGTTGAGAGCGCAGTTTTTTTTATATTCCAACCATTGACCAAAATAAATAACAAAGCATGAATGAACAATCTATACATTAATTACGTTTCTGTCAAACAGCGAGATTGTTTAGGCTATAGCTTAATAGCGTCACTAAGACTGTGGGCACACTAGCTTTATGTCTCGCGTTTTCTCTGCGTTCCCATATAAAGTTGCCCGCTGCGACGCAATTACAAGGAAAAAGTCGGTTACAATATGTGGCGCCTAACAAATTTTAATGGAACTGAGAGACAAATAACTGAAGTAACTACGGATAGTTATTGCCAGAATAAACTTTCTATTACAGATAAACGCGATTTTATGTAACATTGCTCTTGTTCTATTGGTCCATGATCTAAGGGCTTGTACACAAAACTGCGATGCGACGTCGCATCGCAAAAACCTCCTATGGCCTCATATGGCGAATTCGCATCGCATCGCAGTTTTGTGTACAGGCCCTAAACTTTTGTGTTCGGATACTAAAATGACAGTTCGATCTGCGCCAATCTGATGCAGCGAGTAATCCTACTGTGTATTTAACACTAAACCAAATATAATTCTGTCTGTCATGTATATGTAGTTAGGTAATTGCTATTACAAAATAATGTAAATACGTAAATTATTTTGTACCTATATTGACAGTTTGCCTCTGTGTGTAACCCGTCTGGGTTGGGACCACTGTTGTGGAAGTGTATTAAACCAAATAGTAGTGTGGTGGTGACATTGAAATAAATAATCTTAAAAAATAATATTTTTTATTCTTTGATTCATCAGTCATTACTTATACCTACTTAACAATTTTTTTGTTTTACGTCATAAAGTCAGCAGTGGTCGCTGAAATATGTACGACACTAAACTTAAGAAATATAATATAATTGTTAACTTTTAGATACTTAAATAACACTAACCCATTTCTGGTAATAGGTATGATGGTGGTTGCCCCCGCGAAATAATTTGTCATGCAATACTTAAGTAAGTGTATGGTTTTCAATTGCTCCTTACCATCCTTAAAGAAAGTTACGGGTAAACAGCTTTCGTAAAATTACTAGAACGTTAGAAGGGTTAGATGAAACCAGAAAATTCAAATCTTAGCTGACTGATGTGATAAACTTATCCTAAGGATCTTACTAACTTTCCTTTACATTTACGTTTTACTTGCGATTTTTATTAAATCACATTTATCACGATATACCTACACATTTCTGATTGACACTTCCATGTAAGTATGCATCTATACAAATCTAGCGTGTCAAGTACAGTCGGCGTCACAAAAATGTTTACACGTTTTCATCTTACGCCTTTGTAAGAAGGTGCAAAAGTGTAAACATATCTTTGACGTCGACTATACCAACGGCAATATATTCGTATGTAATAAAAAATAAGTTCTTTTTCTCAAATATGCAATGAAATGTTAACATGACATTAAGTGAGGTATGATCGAAACATGACTAAGTAAGGTATGATCGAAACATGACTTAAGTAAGGTATGATCAAAACATGACTTTAAGTAAGGTATGATCGAAACACGACTTTAAGTAAGGTATGACCGAAACATGACTTAAGTAAGAAGATCGTATTTTTAGTAAAATAACTAAAAAAAAATCATTTAAAATTTTTCTTTTTTCAAAATTTCGAAAATTAGTTAGTCACCTATTGTATATTTGTATAGTGTCACTTTTGTTTTAAAGAAGCGTTATGTTCGGAATAGTGCGCCGCTTTAGCACATTGGAAATATATTTTGTATCCACGATTTAAATTCGGGACAACTACATATTTATATTTTAAATATTCATGCATATTTTAGTTTTTATTATTTTTGGGCTTAGCGCTTTCGTTTGTGGGGCCATCCACATATTACATAACAGTAATAGGGGTGATAGTACTTATATAAACGAAACTGAAAATAGCTTATAGTGATAAAAAATTTTGTAACGTAAAACGTTAGAAAGCCTTTTATGACATATACTTATTCAAAATTTAAGCTTTCTAATACCTACTAGCAATCACTGGAATAAGTCACAGGCAGACAGACCGACAGCCATGTTAAGCTGTACCCCTGACAACTTCTTCACCTTTAACATTCGATAACTGGTTCGTCAATAATCAGCTGCTCCAGGTCGTCCGCTTTCATCTGTCGCATCTTGTCGTAGGCTGCGTACACCGACGTCAGGCATTTGATGTACACCACTGGAATACAATACATAACAAAATTAATAAAGCCCCATTATGAGAGGTAGGGCACAGCGATGATCATCACGCTTGAATCTGGGGCAGCCCAACTGGGGAAGTACCTCCTCCTTACAGAAGACCACAGCCATAATAACACTGCTACCTTTCAGGTATGTAGTGCTGTGTTCCTGATGGTGAGTAAGGTTCCCAGAGCTCCAACCCCCCTAAAGGCCGGCAACGCGCTTGTGACTCATCTGGTGTTGCGGGTGCCTATGGGCGACGGTAATTGCTTACCACCAGGCAATCCGTCTGCTCGTTTGCCGCCTATGTCATAAAAAAAAAAATTTAGACCATGCAAGCACTTGTATACGATTTTCATTACATTGCGGGGTCGTACGCCCATAGCCCGCAATGTAATGAAAATCGTATACAAGTTCTTGCCTGGTCTAAATGGGGCTTTAGGTGTATTCTTGTCATTGCTGAGAGGTGCTCTATGTATATAGAGGCTTCGAGTTCATCAGCTTTTCAATTTGAACAAGGACAGTATTTAATTCTTCATACGTTAATATGTGACAACTGGCTTTTTAAGGATGAATCTTGACATTATTCACAATGCTTTCCCATATTCCACTCATGTTATGCATGAAATTCTCGAAGGATTAGGCCTATTCTATAAGAGGGACGAAGGATGCTCCCGTGAAGATAAGGGGGCTGTGCTGAGGGAAGGGGTCGATATGAAGCAGTATCAGATAACATGGTAGAATAAATTTCTTTGGATAATTTGTGGGTACTTGTGGATACCTAGTTTAGATTTTGGACTAAAAATACGTGTAGAACAGTCGGATCACAAATCTACTATACTATAACAAGTTTAAAAAGAACTGATTGCTTAAGATGAAACTAGTATTTTGTTCATACACAAGATATCATTGATGTACCTGGATATTGCCGGACTGTATCGTTTATTTCAAATTGTTTATTTTTAAAAACATTAGACATGAAACATTGCTTAAAACGGCTCACTCAACTTATCGTGAAACAAGAAACGGTGGAATTGTCAATAAGAACGGTGTGACGGCGTCTAAACCTAGCTTCCAGCGAGATTGGTTGAGGCGGACTCAACCGATATGAGTGCTGTGATCATCGACGTATCAGTTGCACTGTTTTAGGCGCCTCGCTCGTCAGCAGTGCTACACAATATTCGTGTAAAAGTCACATATCTGACGCATAAGCGCTCCGGCACTTACAGTCTCCTCTTAATATAATAGTTTGAATCATCATATTTAGCCATATAACACATTACATACCTAATATACCTTTAGGTACAGTCGCCATCAGATATATCGGAGCTGTGGAGGTGGTTACAAATATCGGAACATGCACTTAATCGCCATGACAATAGACCTCCACAGCTCCGATATATGATGGCGGCTGTACGAGCGCACTCGGCATATTTTTACCAGTTTAACTTCACATTTATGAAATCATTAAGCTAGATTTTCGTAATTCTTACATGTTAAAATGATGGTGAAGAGACCGGTGATCCAGAATCCGCTGATTATTAGTAGCAGGCCGCTCAGTAGGTACATGATGCTCATTGCTATGCCGAATAGGAAGTATGTCATCACAAAGGTAACTTTCTTCTGTAACAAAAAAGAATACTAGGATTTAAGTTTACTTCGGGTTTGAAGGACCATGCCATCTGCCATACCTACCACGCATAATAGCTATAAGCAATTTAAGTATAACAATCGTTGAAAAATTGTTTAAATTTGGAATTCGATAAGGATAAAACCAATAATTGTGCAGGCGTATGTTCGAGTTTCAACTTTATAATTAATTGGGTTTTTTTAAGTACTTGAAGCGTAAGAGAGCAGTCGAAGTACCTAACTTGTTTATGTGGTTAAGGAAGTAAGTACCAAATAAGTATAGGTACCAATTATTGTTATCTTTGAACTATGCGTGTTCGAATAGAGGGAGTCGAGTTTCTAATGGAATTTTATTTTATTCTGTCAACAGTAACTTACAGTGTACATTTAGATTATTTGTGCCTCTTATTAAGTAAGACAATACCTGTGTTAAGAGACACAGTTTTCTTCCTATTTAGCAAATTTTACAAGTGACAAAATAAAAAACTAAAGAAGTATACCTACAACAAAATATTATCTGTTACATAAAAGAAAATCAAAAATAGAAACAGAAACTTAACTAAAAGTAAGATAGGTATTAAAGAGTTGCATATGTAGTAGCTGTGTAGATCATGATGTGTGTCTATTTCCAAACTTCTTCTTTAAACGTTTTGCAGTATGTTTTCAATCTCAAAGTAAGTTTTTACTTTATCCATTCAACAATTTTTAGTTTACATTTGTAAAGCGGTAATGGATAAATATTTATTTATTTATTTATAAAATTGTACAATTTGATCGAACTGGTAGAAAATTGTCTACTTGCAAAGGTGGTGTTAATTGAAAAGATTGGTATGATATTATCTTTTCTTTTGCTTTGTGTGATTGGTTTAAATGAAATAGATTTGTGCAGTCTGAGAGTAGCTTATAATACGTATAGTTTTCTGACAGATAAAACATCGGAAAGTTTATATAGGTCTACTACGGTAGGATATCGAAAAGGTTTGAAATGTATTACTTTTAAAAGAGATCTTTGGGATCGTTCAAGTTCTAAAAGTTTGGTCTTTGTGGCACCACCCCTGACTGGTATGCAATAAGTCAGAATAGATTGGGCTAAGGTTAGGTTAGGTATAACTGATTTAGTAGGTGTTTAGAAGCTATGTGTCTAAGATTTTAAAAAATCCATATTGGTTTTCTGGTGCGAGTCATTATTTGTTCTGCATGTAGATGCCAGGTTAGTCTTTGGTCAACTAAAATATCTAAATATCCTAAATAAATTACTTTCAAGATTTAGGCCCGTAAGACGGGACGTCACGTCAACCTGTTATCTAGGTACTATACAAAACCCCCGACGCTAACAATACTTAGAGATACCAAATCATTAACAAGAAAATTATATTAAACCCTTCACACTTTTCAAATCTGCACAAATCTCACTCTTTATCTTTATATACCTTGTCGATAAGTGTTAAATAACAGAATTTATGGACGATCAAATTTTATAATGTCTAATTAACCTTAATCTAGTAAAGTTAAATGTAACAAGTTACCAAGTGTAACAAGTTACCAAGTGTAACAAGTTACCAAGTGTAACAAGTTACCAAGTGTAACAAGTTACCAAGGGTAACAAGTTACCAAGTGTAAACAAGTTACCAAGTTAAGTTAGTTGTTACCTAGTCGATCAATAGAATTACCTTACAAATACCAAAGATCAGCAACACGGAGATTACCATCCACAGCAAACAAACTATCATAACGAAGCCTACAACGATGGTTTTCACTGATACGTCTGATACCAGCGTCAAGATGCTGTTTACATGCCCCCGGTGCGTCCCGTTTGTAGCGACATCTGGAGCCGCCGTGGATACTACGTTCGTGGAGTGCTCTGGCAATATGAACACGAAGGTCATAATTATCTTGACTAGGGATACCACCTGTAAAAAATGCGTTACAATGCTTTAGAATTAACCTAGCCAACAGTACATTTCTTTAAATAATATGTAACTATCAAACCTGTAATTGGTTTTGTTATTTTATTGTGACTTATACTTATACAAGGACCCATTTAGATAGGTCTGTATAGGGAAATCTGAAACTTTAAGACATAAGTACAAAGATCTATTCCTAGGAACAATGTCGTCGATATTAGGGACAAGAAAAATTGGATAGCTACACAGATTTAAAAAATAAATTATAGCTGCGTTCGGGATTCGAACTTGTTATGTTAATAATCAAATTAAATTTTTTTGGTAATATTTCCTGCCTATGTCCAACAAAATCCAGAAGCAAATGAAAAAAAATATTCCAAAACGACCTGGTTCGATTTTCGAACAGAGTACAAGATTTTTTTTTAATTAAGTAGATCTACTCGTAGTTAAGAAAAAGTGATCAAGGCAAGTCTTCAGAACTTTAGAGCCCTGAGTGTAAGTTTTTAACGTAACTTTACGTCACGAACGCGTTTCCCATATAAAAAACATTATCACTTACGCGTTCGTAAACGCTTTTTTTTACGTCAAAAGAAACTTACACTAGAGCCTCAGACATACCATGATCATGATGAAAACGTTGCGTTACACTGATGTGGTAGTTTGATTTTTTTAAATAAAACCTGTCAATTGCTTTATACAATGGCCCGTTACTTATTCTTTCTAGCTATTTAACTACTCGTAAGTGCTATCTTTAATGGGTCATTTATGGCAGTTACCAAGTTCTCGTATGTATAATTATAGGATATGGGGTAATTTTAGTAAAAAATAAGTCATCTAACATTAGAAAAGTTGGAAATTCATAAGAGGGCCGACTGGTTGAGTAGAGTGGAAATGCCTTTATATAAGACATATCTAGCGTGCATATATAATAGCGGCATAGGAATGAGCTAGGTTCTGAGTTCTTGAAATTCAATCGCAGTAGCTAGGCTTGCAGTTATACATACAACTCAGCGATATTGTATCCCTATCGCAGACTTACAGAGAATCGGCAGTCATGTTAGGACGGTAGAGGTCATAAATATACAACGTGTTTTTTATTATTATATTTGAACACGACGTTTCGAACACTTTAGCAACGGTCGTGGTCACCGCGGTGATGGGATGAAAATAAAATTCAGTAGGTACACGTGATATATTTAGTTATTTAATTTTATTGATTTTCTGTAGATCAACTATGTACCTATATAGTAAATTGACGAAAGAATCTGGTGTTTAATTCTTACTTATTTGCGGCAAGTGTACGATTAATTAATTAGTCCTAATAGTAGTTACACATTGACACTGGGGCAAATCTAGTAGATTTTTTTCAATAATTTATCAAAATATTATTGATTCTTACAAAATATAATAGTGTAAGTAATACCAAGAAACGTCTTTAAACTTTCGGATTAAAAACATAGTGTAGAAAGAACTATTTCGGAATAGAAACCTAATCTCCGCACTTCCGGAAAAAAAATGGCATGATTGTTATACATACTTACTAAAAAGTAAACAATCGCTACTGTTATTTATTTTGTTAGTTTCGTTTCGTTAGGTACCTACTCTAAATGTCAGTTTGATTGTTTCTTTTTTATGTAGGTACTTATAGTCGGAAGAATCAACTCTGCATGTGCACTTACCTACTGTTAATAAATATGATGGAAATGTAAAAAAAATGTAAATGATTTTCAGAATTATTTGAGATTTCTGGATCTCTGTATCAGATAGGTATCTGATTATTCACATGAGTAAATTTGTATTATTATTTTAAGCCATTCCCTCGAACCAGGCTATCAATTAACAACGCATATAAAAATTCGTTGCTCATCTGCCTTTTAAAAAACATAAAAAAGTGTAGGTACAGTCAGCAGCAGAAGTGGCTAAGCGGTTGAGGTGTTCAAAATGAGGTTAACACATCTCTATTGTCAAGAGCGCGTGTAGGTCATTTTGAACACTTCAAACGCTTAGCCACTTTTACTGCTGACTGTACCTACAGAATACGGAAAGTAACTGTTATATAATTACTGTTATGTTTTGATAAACAATATAGTATGTTGTGAATAATTATTTAACCCATATCCTTAATAATACTTAATACAGTCGAGTTCATAAATATATGAGCAACAAAGTGCAAAATATGTAAACATATTACCTTATTCTTATTGTCATAAGAGTGTCCCTACTGATATTTTTGAACCTTCGGTATTGCTCATATTATATTAATTAATCTGTTTCGATTTTTATAAAATGTGTGAAGGTAATAGCCTAGTCGACTGTTTTATTTTTATTTTATCAATCGATCCCTTTGGTTCTAGGGATGAAATGTCTGTATGGGAGTAATGGCCTTAAAACTACACAAAAGCCAAAAATGAGCGTCAAAGTCTGACATTCGTATTTCTCGCGAAAACGCTCCTTACAAAATAATGATAACGTATGACGTCACTTATTTCTAGCCGCGCTCTCTAAAGTATGGAGAAATAATTAAATTGCTGTTTAAACCACGAAATATTGCGTTTTTGTATATAGTTTACAATTTTTTGCCTTTATTTTGCAGTAAACTGCGAGAATTTGATGGGTAGGTACCACGGTTTTTTCAAATTTCGCAAATTAAAAATGCTGTTCTGTTTAGATTTTGTAAAGGTGATATCTTTAAATCAAATAAGTATTATATTCAATTTTAATTTTAATTGATTATATTCGTCATTGTGAACCAATTTCACTTAATTTTATTATTTTACTTAATATGTGTCAACATCCCTATTATAATATTTTACATAATACCGTTTCGAAAACGTTAGGATCATATCCAGTAGTATTAGGGAAAGTCATTTTTTTGTGGCACAGTGCAGGAATAAAATAGTCGAAAGACTCGAAAGGACTTCTCAACGACCGATAAATTATACTTTCTTATCACAGTTATGGCTAGGGATGTTCTTGCGTCACCATACATAATAGTTTTTGGTAAAAATCTTTTCAAGTAGATGGTCACAAAAAATTGTAAGGGCATCGGCAATGAACACAAGGCCTATCGCGAGAAGTTAGACAATTTAGGGGATCTCTTTTACCCCAATTAAGGCGTAATTATAATGACAGAGACAAGCATTCGAAATTTGAGAATTTTGATTTTCTCGATAGGAATTCACCTACCAACCTAAAGCATGGTTGGCAAACCTAGGTTTTTACGTCAAGCCACTAGTTTCTATTCTTTTTCCATCTAAAATGGCAACACCATTTGTAAGATATATGGCAACACACAGCGCTAAACTTGAGATGTTTTTACCCTTCTAATCTCATTCGCAAAGAATACAATACTCACTAGTATTATATTATATTCTTTGTTTCGGATTGTCGATTGTATAATAGTCACACGTCACAATCAAAACTATCAAACACATATCGTATTCTTAACATGTAAAGTTCACACTTGCAATCAAAAATAACATAATTTTGTATGAAACAAATTTACGCTCTTATTACTAACCTTAATTTTTTTCCATGTATTGTACTATAGGTACAATTTTAATGAATTCACAAATCCGAGAACTGTTTAAAAATTATACGTAGTTAGTTTATATCACATAACAATGCACTGAAATTTTAAATCAACTATTTTAAATTTACTTACAAACGTAGTGGTTCCAATCAGTAAACACCCAAGCTCCAATTTAAAACAAAAACAACATTTCTCAGCCGCCATTATATGTACTCATTAAAAAAAAAAAAAACAAGAACGAAAAAAGGTCAGAGACAACCCCACAAATCTACGTCAGAGGTATTTCTAATGCTTCTAAGTATAGTCCTTATTTAATAATATTAAATAACAGTTTCATGAACACAACCGTCCTGCAACGAGCTAAACTTATACTGGCTAATTAAAAAGTTAAAAGGCAAAGCTCAATATTTCCCGCTCTAGATTTAAGTTCATACTAGAGACAAGTACATAATGAAGACGTAATATGATTTAATCAAGTAGATTATAAATGTATAATTTGCTTCAATGTCTAGGAACAAAAGAAAACAATTTGAATAAAATTAAAAAGAATGTTAATAAGCAAAGCATAAAGTAATACCACACTTTCGTAACAAATGTTGATGTAGATAGCGCTTTAACCTAGGTTAGGTTATAGAAGTGTAGGTAGTTTAGTCCTACAGTAAAAATCAATTTATTTATTTAATACATTTAATTACAGTTTACAGTGTTGGACCTATTCATTTATAGGTAGGTACTTATGCTATGCTGCAAAACGACAAGTAAACGTAAGAACAGCATTGGAATATAATATATACATATTAAAAATACAAACACTTATTTCTAAGACACTATTAACTACTCTAGAACTTTCCTATCTTTTACTAGTTTTTAGTTCAAACGGTTCAAATTATTTGTCAATATGCCAAACAATCGAGTGGTTTGTTTGTAAAGCGACACAGGGACGGACTTAAATATTTATCAAAAATGTAAGTGTAGATATATATTCTATATACTTATAATTATATTTTTTTCTTAAACCATTAAAAACAATAATATTTTGGATACCAAAGTGAAAGGGATAATTATACTATAATATTTAATTATAATAAAGTAAGTTATCTTTTTTATATCCCAAAGAGAAATAATGTTTGAAAAAAAAACCATGAAAACATAATATCTTAAATTCTTATGACACGATATCGGTTCATATCCAGTGGGATCGAAAAGCACATTACCTATCATGTACAGAGCCGGTACCGCGAACATCGACTATATTTCGGGCATCTTTCTCTTTTACTCCAATTAAGGCGTCATGAGAGTGACAGAGGCAATCGCCCGAAATTGACGAATATCATTTTCCGCGCGAACTTTGATGTTCGCGGTACCGCTCAAGTAATAGTTACAGCATATTGGGCCAAAATTAAGTGACGCGCTTTTTAGGCGTATTTGCTTTGCTGTAACTAAATATACAAAATTTCACATCCGCATAATTTGTAGTTAAAAACTGGAGACATTTGGCATATAAATTATCTGCAAAAATAAGTTTTTTTTTTTTTAAATCTTTAGTCTATAAATTATATAGGCCGGAAAGATCAAATGTCACATGGATGGCAAGTGCCCATAATATTTTAAATAGCAAGGAGACTTTCCTTTGTTCTTAAAAACAATATTCTTGGATTTATGAAAAATCGCTTGATTCAGTCGGGAGTCGAACCGGTCAAATGATGCAAAAAATAACGGGTCGTATTTTATAATGCAGATTAAAAGGGTTACTGACGAGGTTATTTTTTGTTTTTAAGTCACAAATACAATCAAGATAACGAAACGGGAACGGAGCGATACCTATATGCTCAGAATTATACTTACTCTTATATTACTATTCTTATTTATCTTCTTTCTTAGAATTAGGTTTTTTACAATATTTTTATAAAAGTAAAATATAAAAATACATCTAAAACATATCAAAACAATAAAAACATTATAAAAAACCTAACCTAGAGTGCCGCCGGCAACGGGGCAGGGCCCAGGCTGCCGGTGGTTAGGGCTGCAGAGAGAGGAACCGTCGGACTATGCGCGCCGTGTCCAGGATTACCGCCTTCTGAATTTGACCCTTGATCCAACCACAACCACGTAGCGAGAGTCTCTCAAGATGTTGGTCGAGACTCTTCGCTATGAGACCATTCGCGGAAACAACTATCGGTACAATGATCGCCGAATCAACTTCCCACATGGCGGTTACCTCGTGAGCCAAGTCTAAGTACTTGCTGGACTTGTCCTTCTCGGCCTTCACGAGGTTCTCGTCACATGGGACGGTGATATCGATGAGCATTGCCCGGCGCTGCGATCGATCTATCACCACGATATCAGGCTTATTGGCTACAATAGTCCTGTCCGTGATAACAGATCGATCCCAATAGAGCGTGGCACGACCATTTTCGAGAACTGGCGCAGGTGTGTACTTGTAGTACGGCACTTCGCGGTCCGCAAGTCCATACATAAGAGCAAGCTGCTGGTGTATAATCCTGGCTACAAGGTTATGTCTGTGCAAGTACTCGCCGTTAGCAAGATGAGAGCAACCGGAAATTATATGCCTGAGTGACTCTCCGGGACGGCGGCATGCCCGACAAATGTCGACCGTACCGTCCTTCAGGATATATTTCCGGTAGTTATTCGTCATGATAACTTCGTCCGCAATTGCACAGGCAAAACCCTCGGTTTCTCCGAAGTTACTATTCTTATATTATTATATTTACAATATATTGTATTCATAATATATTGTTCACAAGTCCCTCGTAAACAACATAATAGCCATCGACAGTGTGTCGAGCAGGGTGGTATACCTAATACTCAGAATATCCAAAAGATATTCGCTGAAGGTCATTCAGGTATACGCACCGACCTCGTCACACTCCGATGAGGAAGTAGATGCTATGTATGAGGACGTAAGTAGGGCCATACATACTTCGAAAACCTACTTCACTGTTGTTATGGGGGACTTCAACGCTAAGCTGGGCAAGAGAAGCGGTGATGAGCTGAGAGTGGGGCAATTTGGGTATGGGCAGCGGAACCCTAGGGGCCAGAGGCTGGCCGAGTTTCTGGAGAGAGAGGAACTCTTCATGATGAACTCTTTCTTCCAGAAGCCGCCTCACAGGAAATGGACATGGATGAGTCCGGACGGTTCCACGAGAAATGAGATAGACTTCATCATGACCGACAGGAGACGGATATTCAGTGATGTCTCTGTGATCAACAAGGTAAAGACCGGTAGTGATCACCGAATCGTAAGAGCGTCACTGAATATCAATGTTAGACTTGAAAGGTCCAGCCTGATGAAGTCTACCCTCCGACCTACTCGAGCCCATATTCAAAACCCCGAGAGCTTTCAACTTGAGCTCTGTAATCGTTTTGCCTGCCTAGAGAACTTAGCTTCAGTGGACGAGATCAACAACGGGCTAGTGGAAACTGTCCACACAGTAGGGTCTAAGTTTTTTAGACCCCGCCGTAAGGATAGACCTCAGAAACTAACCGAGCAAACCTTAAACCTCATGGCTGAACGACGCTCTCTACAGCTGCAGTCTCCCGATGACGCGGAGAGACTTAGGCAGCTCAATAGACGTATATCTAAGTCCTTGCGACATGATCTGCGTCTCTTTAATACTAACCGTATTAAAGAGACTATTGAGCGAAACCAAGGCTCCAAAGTGTTCGTAAAGGATAAGTCTATTGGGCAAAGCCAGCTGACAAAGCTGAAACGGGAAGATGGCAGCATAGCGTCGACCAAAGCAGAGGTTTTAGGCGAGATTGAGAGGTTCTATGGACAGTTATACACTTCGGTCGCAAAGCCCGTTGACAGCTTGGTAGGAGATCCAAGAGCCAAGCTGTCCCGACATTATACCGAAGATATCCCGGACATCAGTCTGTACGAGATTAGGATGGCCCTAAAACAGCTTAAGAACAACAAGGCGCCGGGCGAAGACGGAATCACTTCAGAGCTTCTGAGAGCGGGTGGAATACCGGTACTTAAAATCCTCCACAAGCTCTTTAGCTCTGTTTTGTCCGAGGGCAAAACGCCTGAAACATGGAACAGAGGCGAGGTGGTGCTGTTTTTCAAAAAAGGTGACAATAGCCTATTGAAGAACTACAGACCCATCACGCTTCTGAGCCATGTCTATAAGCTGTTTTCCAGGGTTATCACGAATCGTCTCGAACACAGACTCGATGACTTCCAGCCTCCCGAACAAGCCGGTTTCCGAAAAGGCTATAGTACCATAGACCACATCCATACGCTGCGGCAAGTTATACAGAAGACCGAAGAGTATAACTTACCATTATGCCTAGCGTTTGTGGACGATGAGAAAGCCTTCGATTCGGTGGAAACATGGGCGGTGCTTGAGTCTCTTCAGCGATGCCACATTGACTATCGGTACATCGAAGTGTTGAAGTGTTTGTATAGTAACGCCACCATGTCAGTCCGAGTACAGGAGCAGAGCACGAAGGCGATTCCATTGCGAAGAGGCGTAAGGCAGGGAGACGTGATCTCTCCAAAACTGTTTACTGCCGTAATGGAAGACGCCTTCAAGCTCCTGGAATGGCAAGGGCGTGGCATCAACATCAACGGCGAATACATCACTCACCTTCGATTTGCCGACGATATCGTAGTCATGGCAAACTCGATGGAGGAACTCAGCATGATGCTCGATGACCTCAACCGAGTTTCACAACGGGTGGGCTTGAAAATGAACATGGACAAGACGAAAATAATGTCAAATGCCAATGTTGTGCCCACCCCAGTCTTTGTTGGGAACTCGGTACTCGAAGTTGTTGACTCGTATATCTACCTAGGACAAGTAGTCCAATTAGGTAGGTCCAACTTCGAGAAAGAGGTAAACCGCCGAATCCAACTCGGTTGGGCAGCGTTCGGGAAACTACGTAATGTCTTTTCGTCCGACATACCTCAGTGCCTCAAGACGAAAGTCTTTAACCAATGTGTGTTACCAGTGATGACTTACGGCTCCGAAACGTGGTCTTTCACTATCGGCCTCATCTCAAGGCTCAAAGTCGCTCAACGAGCTATGGAGAGAGCTATGCTCGGAGTTTCACTACGAGATCGACTCAGAAATGAGGAGATCCGTAGGCGAACTAAAGTCACCGACATAGCCCACCGGGTTAGCAAGCTGAAGTGGCAATGGGCAGGCCACATTGCACGCAGAGAAGATGGCAGATGGGGTCGAAAAGTGCTCGAGTGGAGACCACGGACTAGCAAGCGCAGCGTAGGACGTCCACCCACAAGATGGGCAGACGACCTCATTAAAGTCGCCGGAAGACGCTGGATGCAGGTTGCTTCCAACCGGTACTTGTGGAGATCCAAGGGGGAGGCCTATGTTCAGCAGTGGACGTCTTATGGCTGAGATGATGATGATTATTATTATTATATTACTTTCAAGGCCCAGGGTTTAAATGTAGAATCAATAGAATCATTCACTCTATTATCAGTCCAAATTCATTGCGTAGGTAAGGTACCTACCTATAGGTACCTACTCTCATAACATGTCATAACTTTGTCCTATTTTTCTCCCTTGTACATATTTTTACATTAGCATTAAATGTGGTCAACTCGTGCTTACTCCTAACAATGCTTACTCCTAACAAGTAATTGTACATTTGGATACTAGTAAAATCGTCGAGGGTGAAACGAGCCCAAGTGAAACGAGGGTGACAATCACCCGAGTCTGAAATAATTTTTTACACGTGAATCGAAACCAATTATTCATAACAAGTGCCTTAAAAAGTGAAATTTACGCACGCGAAGGGTGCGCAAAGTGCACTTTTTACGCACTAAAAATAACAAACAAAGATGCGTATCTAACGAAATATTTGAGTAGTTAGTTAACGCTGACTGTACACCATAAAAATATTTAAGTGACGCAATGAAAAAGTAGAATGCATCCCTGTTCCACTGGGCACTTCGGCTGACAATTAAGTGTGAAAAAAGTTTAGGATTTTTTTCAAAGATTCCTTTGCGTCAAGTGTTTTCAAGGGCTCTAGCCATGCTGAATTCATTATATATTTACATACAACGAATTATGTATGTACCAGTACCTATATTATACCAATGCCCATTAGATATTGGTCTTTCGTAGTTTTAATAATAACAGGTAGGTACCAATTTCATTTAATTTAATATTCATTCCTTCTTAATATCTATCATAAATATATAGTACATTAAAAAAAACTTGAGGCCATGAGGGGCATTGCAACGCTATAGCTGCGGACAGAGCCAGACTTATGACATGTTGTTTATTGGCGTATTTGGTAGCAACAGCTGTTTGTGGGCCGTCGAAATATTCCTGTACGCTGTAGTAGCATTTTTTCGCTAAAAATTGTTTAATTACTTATAATTATTTTTTGCATGTTTCCTCTATTAATTCATCTGATAATTTGTTATATCTTTTGACCTATTGCCTAAGAGTTAAATAACTACTTAAAAGTTTCAACTTAATCAAACATATCTTTGAAAAAGGCAAAATAGGGGTCTCGGGGCCGAGTACAATTTTGTATCTTTTGGCGTCGAGACCCGTGGGGACCAAGTTCTCATGCCTTTTTCAAAAATTTGGCCAAACCTCTTATCGACGTTACTGGTGACCGGAGAGCTGGCAGCTTCCTAGCTCAACGCATAAGCATTGCAATACAGCGAGGAAATGCTGCCAGCGTTTACGGCACCATGCCACGGGGGGATCTCTTGTTTTAGATAGGTATTTTAGGTTTAGTTTTTAGTTATTTATAGTTTTAGTATTTTACTTTATTTAAGTTTCCTTTTGTGTTTTAATTTGTTCTTTTAGAAATAAAATATTGTGAATTATAAAAAAATATATATATTTTATAATCAATTGTAAGTCACTTATTTATTTGATAACATACAATTAATAATTAAAACTGACAATAAAATTTATCCTAATCTAAAACAAATTGTAAAAAGTCAAAGAAAATAAAATAAAATGAACGTCTAAACTAGTGTCTAGTCTGATACGTACCCGGCTCAAACGTTCCCAAGATACTCGCCGCATCCCCGCGTTGAATAGCCAGAGAAATACGTTGAACCAGGTAGGTACCAGACCGAGGATCGCAACCCCTATCGCGCAAACGCTTATCCAAAACCTGAATAAAAACCTTGGCCTCCGATCACCAGAGTCCCGCCGTTTCAACTGCAAGAGGGACAAAATCATACACCGGTTCCAAGGTAGAAATAAAATTAAATAAGCTAATCAAACATACAAAAACACTACGTCAGTGGCAAACCTGCGTACGGTCCGCCTGATGGTAAGTTGAGACCGTAGCCTTATGGACGCCTACGGCGCTACCGCGAACAACGATATTCGTAAATTTCGGACGATTGTCTCCGTCACTCTCATGACAACTTAATTGGAGTAAAAGAGAAAGATGCCCGAAATATACGAACCTCGATGTTCGCGGTACCGCGCCTGTAATTCCAGAGGATTCACACACGCGTGGCCTACGCTTCAAGATCTTACAGACTCGCCTTTTTTGATCAATCTCATACTGTAATTTTATGGAAATACCCTGGCAGGGAGTTCATTCCTGCGTTCGCGGGAGGAAATTTCTAACGAGTACCTATGCGATACTCACTGTGGTGCGTGCCCCTTTAGGTTCCAGAGTGTGAGGGTGAACACCCTCTGACGACGGCGACCGGTGCGGTGATAGGAAAATATTGAGATACCTGGCACCTCAAAACGGGTTAAGCATAAATAAATCTAAAATGATTCGTTTTCGAGTTGAGGTTTTATTTAAAAAAGATCAAATTTGGGCCCCTTTAATTCAAAATGGCGGCTAACGCTCCAACCCCTCGAGGTCGAAAACTTACATTTTTCATTACTAGCCTATACTTAAGCAATATCAATGAAAACATTTTAACCCCCACCTTTTGCACGGCAAAAATACCTGCTTACTGGATTATAAGGAAGCAAAATCTCCTTAGATTCAATATCGCTTGTATTATTCCGTTCGGGATGTTAGAGCGGGCGTACTGTGTGGGTTGTCGGTAAGCAGAATTACCTATTCGTCTGATACTAGAAAATCGCAAGTTACAAATTATTACTTCAATATAGTTAAATGCTTTATTAGCTACTGTTTAAAATGTGACAAAGACTTCGATAACATACTAGTGCATTTTTAACCTAAACAGAGTAATATTTAAACTGCAACAATGTTTCCCTTAAGAGTTAAGGTACTTACACATGCGGGACACATGACTCCGAAACTGTAGTCTATTCAGATATATTAACAATAGCTCACATTGTAATATTAGAGATAGCGGCCGAAGACAACTTCTTTAACATGTTCCCCGGCGGTAACGGCTGTAGCTCTGCTTTCCAATTGAATTTGAACCTTAAGGTTTAGCGGTAAGGTCATCCTCGTAATACCGCCAAAAAGGTCAAGAAGGTCCGAATCCAGGAAAAAAAATAGAGTAGGTATGGGCTCGGACGTAAATGACCCTCAATTTCACATAAAACAAATGTCGAAAGCGAAAGGTCCCAGTATGACTGCACCTGGACGTGTTTATTTATCCAAAAGATCTGATAGTTTAAATTGTTTAACAGTTAATGTTTTTATCCTATGTATGAAACCAAAGTGGAGCCACTTTATGTGGTCGGTTTATATATTGAAGTAGGTGATAGGCAGAGCTCGGATAAGTCATCACAGAAACAGCGGCGCTACCGCGAAGAACGATATTCGTAAATTTCGGACGATTGTCTCTGTCACTCTCATGACGCCTTAATTGGAGTAAAAGAGAACTATGCCCGAAATATACGAACTTCAACGTTCGCGGTACCGGACCAGATACCTATGGACACCATATCCGGGTCTGACACTCGCCGACTGATGCTGACAAATGACAATCGCCGCCCGGTACCGCGAACGTCGAAGTTCGTGTATTTCGAGCATCTTTTTCTGTTACGCCAATTAAGGCGTCATGAGAGTGACAGACGCAATCGTCCAAAACTTACGAATATATAAGTGTGCAAAATGCGAATTCTTCTCTTTTACTCCAGGCGTCATGACTCATGAGTGACAGAGACAATCGTCCGAAATTTACGCATATAGTTTTTTGCGGTTATTATTTTATTAAATTAATTTGTATAGGTAGCCATTTAAACATTTTATTAAATTAAATACAATTATAAAGACAAATAACAAGACAATAATATTACTAAAATTAAACTAATTAAATCTAAAAATAAAACTATAGTTAAAAACTAAATTATTCCTAAACTTATCTGACCCCTCCCTGAAGTGTACTTGGCTCAAAGGTCCCCATGACACTTGCAGCATTTCCCCGTTGCACTGCGATGGAGACCTGTTGAACCAAGTATGATCCAGATCTGGGGTCTCCGCCTCTTTCCCGCAACCTCCGACCCAGCTCTCCGATCAGGCGGCGAGCCTCCGTGCCCCAGGGTCCCGCCGTCTCTACGGCCACGGGGACAAAGTCGTACGTTGATTCCAGGGCTGAGTATTTGGTGTGTTTAAGTTTGGCAGCTGATTCTGCCGCTGAGCCAGCACACCGGCTTGTCTGCCTCAGATAGGACGGAGCAAAAGTGCATACGCAAGTTGCGTCCCATAAAAGGCAGCGACCCCTCCGCCATGGAATCAACGTAAGTCCATCAGGCCTCTTGCCGTCCGCGCGGCTCAGGCCGTGCGGTTCTAGTACGCATGGCACGTTGGCTGATACCATAGCCCGTCGAATGAGCTCATTTATTGCCTGGTGTCTCGGGAACCGACCAGCGCACCTTTGGCAACTTAGTCCATGATGGCCGTTTTCTGCTACCGTCGCACCGCACCTACAGTGGTGGGCTTCGCATACCTTCGCTCCCAGCCGTAGCGCCACTGCTATTCTTAACGAGTCGTTATCTAACAGTGTGCCCAGCTGTGGGGAAGGCAATGCGTGTAGCCAAGCTCCGGATTCTGGTTGTGTCAGGGCTTTGAGGCGCGCTAGATCAACTTCCGAGGCACCAGACAATAACAACTCATAAACACCCTTGCACCATATGTCATCCCACTGTCTTTGGACCGTAGGGTCGTCGGGTCGTGTGGGATTTCTCCCAGATGGGGACAATTTTGCCAGCGCATCCGAAACAAATGGAACCGGGGAGTTGTCACCATAGGTGGGTAACATTTTAGAGACAAGCTCCATGGACCCATGTGCGGACGCCAAGTAGGCAATAGGTCCCACATCTTCGGCACGACGAATAGCCATAGGTAGCCATTTATTAAACCATTATACGTATTTCTAGAACTCTCCTTACAAGCCCTTATCAGTCTCTTCGGGGCGACTGCTGTAAAGCTCTCGACATCAATCGCTACTCCCGAAACTCCGAATGGCGCTCACGCCACGCTCATGCCGCGGCCCAAATCAAATTGAGGTGTAAGGTCTGTGCCGTCTGTGGTGGTGATTCGGACCTCGGCTTCGGTGACATTTACACGTGCATCTAAATTGTTTGGTTTACGGTTAAGGTAAGTTCATAAATGATTTTTTAAGGTTGAATTAGTGCCAAGCAAGACTTCTTGTGTTACAATTAAAAAAAAAAAACTGTTTTACTTTATTTTAGAATCTATGATTCATACAGATTCTAAAATAAAGTAAAGCAATCGGATTCCGTGGGGCGAAACTTCTTGACAGCTAGGGACTTTCTATATCGATAAACTCATTTATCGATACTAGTTCTAAATACTAGTGATCACACAAAGGTTTGCTTATAAAATATTTTTTATTAAAAGAGTATTATGTAATAAAATAAGAACTCAATTTTCTTCTTCTTTTTTGAAAACGTTTTGAAAAGTTTACTCGTCACAATTTATTTCTTCATGACTGTCCTCGTATTATTGTTAAAGTAAACTACCTCGATTTTTTTCCATATTTTCGGGCGTTAAGCGTCTCCGCTGTCTCCGCTATCCACCGTCTTGGCTGAAAAATCCATTTCAGGTGGCTAAAAGACTTATCAATTTCTGTGGAGGGTATAGGAGCATAGCAAAGTTTAATAAAGTGACCAATGGTATTTGAATATCATACTGCTATTCAGAACAATAGTTACGAAAAACACAATTGGGGGCGGTCACTAGTATATAGAACTGGTATCGGTAAATGAAATTATCGATATAGGAAGTCCCTAGCTGTCAAGAAGTTGCGCCCCACGGAATCCGATGTCTGTGTATGTATCTTCAAACTACATCCTTCTACATCGTTCGTTCAGTCGTTCGTCTATTGGCCTCTTTATCGCTCGAATACGCAAGAGCAATAGAGATAGAGATAGTCATATTTTAATCAGGATTGAATGAAATGTCTCATGGATGACATGACAGTTGACATTTAAGGTATAAAGTTGACAGGCGCGAAAGTTTATTTAAAGTCATTATTTTGATATTTTCTCGAACTAGACATTGTACAAGGTAAATGAATAAATATGTATTTTTTATTAACTAAAAAATATAGAACGGGTCTGCTCCGGATTGAAAATTTATTTACTTTGAGTACCGACGTTTCAAACGAGAATGACCGATGCAAACTGCGTCGAAACGTTGATACTCAAGCTAAGTTTTACATATGCGTATTATTAGTTTTTATAAGATGATAAAGTTTACCTTTGTACTTAAGAAACTATTCAATTGTCATTGCTTTTAACTCAACATTATTGGAATACTGCCATTGTGTATCCAGTAGTTTTATTTTGTTCCACTAAAAGTGAAAGGTGTTTTTTCCGTGTCTTATAGCATTTTATCTTAAGTAACCAGTTCTGCGACATAGGTTTAATTGTCTAGTTAGTTTTTGAATGAATAGTCAGTAAAGTCATTGTTTATGTACCATACATTATTTATTTATTACAAGCAGTTGTGTTTTAGGTATCATAAGATGCGCAGTTTCTCAGTTGTTTCTCAGTGACTTGCGTGAAACATCAAGATAACCGAAAAATGGATAAAATATTTTTTACCGTAAATGGAGACAAGATAGCAGTATGTAAGTATGAAATATATATTATATTAAACATTATAATTGAACTTAAGTGTCCATATATGTCTGTCAAAAAGTTTAAGACCAAACACAAAAATGTATGCAAATAATCAACTTTTTCATACTAGCACCTGGGTCCTTTTATATGAACTAGGATGTTATTTGAAGAATTGAGAGCTGCGATTCTGAGAGAGAGATTCTTAGAACAAACAATATCGTTTAAATCTCAAATTTTGAACATTTACTTTTAAGTGCCTTCTCAATCAAATACTTTTTCATTACAAATGTATAGAAAAGAGTATTTGCTAAAGGTACAAAGCCAAAAATAATAAGTTTACCTTGTTTTCTATTGATTGCAAATTTATTTTGATGTTATTTAGAAGAGTTTATAACAATAAACCAAACATTGTGTTTGGTCTTAAACTTTTTGACGGTAGTGTACAATTATAAATACATGTGGAGTAGCCAGTTACTGCAACTTTCAATGATTTCATTAAATTAAAATCTTATCTCAAAAATATTATTTCTTAATAAGTACTAGCATTTTCCTACACCCATAATTTATATAATGTTAGTGCCTAAGTATATTTTTTTGAACTGTCTTATTTCTGGTTCCAACAGTATTGTGTCTCTGTCTACTTTGTCGAAGCTTCTGTCATGATCTCTTATTTTTAGTCCCATGTTTTAAAAGTCAAAGTTGGAATATATATTTATGCCAGTTAGTCAGTGGTCAGCATAATTTTTGAACCAAATAGTTTTTTTTTACTTTACAGCTTTAATGTTAATAGCATAAATACATTATATAGATTATAAATATTGTTCAATTTTTAGCGGGACCAGAAGTGAGCCCGGATACTTCACTAAATGATTACATCAGGAACTACCTGAACCTACATGGTACGAAGGCCATGTGCCATGAGGGTGGCTGCGGAGCCTGCGTTGTGTCCGTCTCACAAACACATCCCACCACTCACGAGAAACATGTTTTCGCTGTTAACTCGGTGAGTATTTGTCTTACAGAATTTGTCTTTCACCTGAAGTAATTAACATAACTTTTTTTATGGAGATGATTTGAGTCCTAGAGAAGGATATATGTATCTAAGCGACAGTCACTAATATTTACCTACAATTAACAAAGACAGAGAACTACAATATTACAAGTCAGTATCACAAAACGGACCCAACTCATTATATGGCTTTGCAGCCAGCTTTTAGATAGTTGTTATCCCGATATCTATGCAGATCAAGTCATCCTGGACAAAAGCTAAATAAATAAATAAATGACACTTTATTAAATGCTGAAAATTCAGTGAGATATTTCTATGCATGTTCTCAACTGTGTTACTAGACAACATTTTTCTTAATAGACTAGAAACTAATAATATATTACATTGTTGGATGACTTAGAAACTAATAATATAATGTTCATTGTTTAAACAAAACCAGTTGTAGAATATTAAGTCTTTACATATCTTACAGCTGTCCTCATTTGGCATATATCATGTGTTTGATGTGATCTAAAAGTAGGTACAGCTTAGACAAGATATTTACTGTTTTGTTATATTATGTTTTATCTCAAAACGGAATTGTGGATGTACCTACCTACATCTACCCAATTAATCCAATTATAGTAACTACTGTTTGTCACGCTAGTACCAAAATATGTGACGTTCTACGGCAAAAGTAACTTATGGCGCTTGGGGCTTATGTTGCGAAGCATCACATTAGTATTGAAGCGTCGTTAACAATAGCGTAAGCGCCAACCGCCATAAGGTACCTTTTGCCGCGGACCGTCACATATAATCATAATACATAAGTATTTCGGCCTTGAAGTAGTTACTCCGCCTTTAATCGTAAACAGTTGTACCACAAGCTCTTGTATTATTATCTATGACTCCTTTGATATCTAACTTCCGCTATCCCGTCAGCGTCAGCAAAGTAGACAAATAGGTTCATTGATTTTCATCTTCCTCGCCTTGTCCCGGCATTGTGCGACGGCTCATGGGAGCCTGGGGTCCGCTTGGCAACTAATCCCAGGATTTAGCGTAGGCACTAGTTTTACGAAAGCGACTGCCATCTGAGCTACCAACCCAGAGGGTAAAATAGGCCTTATTGGATTAGTTCGGTTTCCTCACGATGTTTTCCTTCACCGAAGAGCGACTGGTAAATATCAAATGATATTTCGTACATACATTCCGAAAAACTCATTGGTACAAACCGGGGTTCGAACCTGCGACCTCCGCATTGCAAGTCGCAAACTCTTACCACTAGGCCACCAACACTCAAATATTATCAATGATATAAGTAGGTTCATTGATAATATTTGAGCGTTGGTGGCAAAAAAAAACAAAAGTTACCCTGGTTAGGTAAAATATACGATATTTTCTACAACTTGACTGTTACTGTCTCACGTATATATGGTTGGGTCTACCTGTCAGTTTGCGCCTGAGTCTGAGTTGTCGATTCCAGCTTGTCTTTTCAATGTTTTACAAGTGGTTTCTAATACTTGACCACCAATTGCATTATGAACTGTGACTTTACTTTTCTTCTTCAATATTAACACAGCCTAACGAGTATATACAGTCGCAAAGGTTCTATACATCCGGACCGTTCAACGCCTCGACTGACGACTTGCGCTCGAGGGTCAGGGTTGTCAAAAAACTTGATGTCAAAACGGATGTTTTATTTTTGTTCTTACAGAGAAATTCATTGGTAGCGCCATCTTAAGTTTTTGTATATTAAGTAATCGAATACATTTGAAATTTTATATATTAATATTAATTAAAGACCCATTTATACCTACCTGCATTTAATACGAATCTGAAGTTAAAAAACCCAAAAGATTGCCGTTATCTTTTTTTGTTCGAGTATGTTGAAAATCGATATCCGAGAATCCGAGAGGCATCTTAATACGGATCTAAACTCAAAAGTTAAAAACACAGCCGCCATTTTGAATTTCTTCATTTTGGATCCGATCATTGTGAAAATCGATATCTGAGAATCCAAGAGACCTCTTAACACGACACTAAAATCAAAATTGCGAAAACCGGCCGCCATCTTGAATTTCGTCATTTTTGATCCGATTATATAGAAAATCGATTTTTGAGAATCCGAGAGATCTATTAACACGACACTAAAGTCAAAATTGCAAAAAACGGCCGCCATCTTGAATTTCGTCATTTTTGACGCGATTTTGTTAAAAATCGATATCTGTGAGTCTGCGAGACCTCTTAACACGACACTAAAGTCAAAATTGCAAAAAATGGCCGCCATCTTGAATTTCGTTATTTTGATACGATCATATTGAAAATCGATATCTGTGAATCCGAAAGGGTCGTAACACGATACAATAGTCAAAATTGCAAAAATCAGCCGCCATCTTGAATTTCGTCATTTTGATGCGATCATGGTGAAAATCGATATCTGTGAATCCGAAAAGGGTCTTAACACGACACAAAAGTCAAAATTGCAAAAACGGCCGCCATCTTGAATTTCGTTATTTTGATCCGATCATATTGAAAATCGATATCTGAGAATCCGAACGAGGTCTTAACACAGTACAAAAGTCAAAATTGCAAAAAACGGCCGCCATCTTGAATTTCGTAATTTTTGATCTGATCATATTGAAAATAGATTTCTGAGAATCTGAAAGGAGTCGTAACACGATTCAAAAGTCGATCGGATCAAAAATGACGAAATTCAAGATGGCGGCTGATTTTTGCAATTTTGACTATTGTATCGTGTTAAGACCTCGTTCGGATTCTCAGATATCGATTTTCAATATGATCGGATCAAAAATAACGAAATTCAAGATGGCGGCCGTTTTTTGCAATTTTGACTTTTGTGTCGTGTTAAGACCCTTTTCGGATTCTCAGAAATCGATTTTCATTATGATCGGATCAAAAATGACGAAATTCAAGATGGCGGTCGTTTTTTGCAATTTTGACTATAGTGTCGTGTTAACAGGTCTCTCAGACTCACAGATATCGATTTTCATCATGATCGGATCAAAAATGACGAAATTCAAGATGGCGGCTGTTTTTTGTAATTTTGACTTTAGTGTCGTGTTAAGAGGTCTCGCAGACTCACAGATATCGATTTTCATCATGATCGGATCAAAAATGACGAAATTCAAGATGGCGGCCGTTTTTGCAATGTTGACTTTAGTATCGTAGTAAGACTCCCTTCGGATTCTCTGATATCGATTTTCAATATAATCGGATCAAACGTGGCGAAATTTGAGATGGAGCCGATGCCGGTTTCCAACTCTTTATATTATAATTATTCTAAACACGGCCATATCAGACGTTTATTTACTCTACTCTTAGTCTGACTCTTTCTGACTCTTAGTCATATTTTTTATAAGTAAGTAAAAAATAAAACTATTACATTTTGGATTTGTATTTAAATATGCCCAAGACCCTTTATAAAAATTACATACACACGACCTTTCCTAAGTTGGTTAATTACTAATAATAATTTGACACACCTTAAAAATAGACCGCGCAATTTGTATGAAAATTGCGCGGTAAATCCTCCCCGCCCACTTCCCCGAACACCCCCCATCGTTGCTCTGAAAATAGCCGGAGCTTGGTCACTGGTATATAGCTACACTGTGATATTAATTATCATCAGCCCGTTGCAGTCTCGCAGTTCACTGCTGGATTTAATAGGTCTCTCCAAAGATACGCCACAGCTCGGTTTGCTGCTTGATGCATCCAGTTGCTGCTGGCCCTCTTATGAAGATGTAGATGTAGATGTAGCGTAGGGTCGCCCGGCCGGACTCAGGCGGGCTGTCGATCGCTTGTAGCAGTCATTCAGCCCAGTTCCCTAAAGTTGGAGCTGCAGGTTACAGTTCCGGCAGCGTTCTCACCCATTATCCTCAAATCTTCCAACCTTCCTGCAGAACAGATGGATATCTTTTAGTTTGACACCCTTTAGTTCGCTTTCCTCTAGAGCAGCTCTGCCCTCTTATGAAAGTCAAGGGGCGTGTGGAAGCAGCAAGCCCAGGCAAGCATTACCGCATAACTCATCGCCTTTCGCAAAATATGATAAAAAATATTGTCTCCAGTGCCTGGTTCACGTGTTATCCTGCCACGACTGGGATATCACCACAATCGAGGGGGCAGGGAACCGCAAAAATGGTTATCATCCGATCCAGAAACGACTGGCAGCGTTCAACGGCACTCAGTGCGGATACTGTACACCAGGATGGGTCATGAATATGTACAGGTAAGTTGGCTACATAACAGACTGCATTTGTTGTTCTGACTTTTTAATTTTTCTTGGACGGCGGTGAATACTAGGTACCCGAAGGCGCTCCATTCAGTTCGGGGCATGTCGCGGTAGACTAGCTGCTATCTACACGCATGGATGGAAATAACGAGGGTATGGAATATGGCTAATCGAGAAGCTACAGGGAACTTTTATACACAGTTCAGGAAGAAACAGTGGCGGGGCGTCCAAAGAGCCCGATCCCAATATTATTGCCTATTTTTTATACATTTCAGTAGTTTTCCTTAGGCACATGAAGGAAAGCAAAACCAATTAGAAAAATAACTGTTAAGTATTGGCCCACCGCCACTACTAAGAGAACTGTCTTAACAAGGCGGACTGACCATTTGTTACGTTCGTTCCACGGATAAACGGCGCTTGGCGATTGCGTTGCGAAGCGTCATATTGGTATTGAAGCGTCGTTAACAATAGCGTAAGCGCCAATAGCCATAAGGTACCTTTGTCCGTGGAACGTCACATTTGATACGTGATCAGTGGCGGCGCGCCAATTTTTTTCTTAGGCAGGACGGAGCCGATATGTCTTGGCCTTTCTTCTTGAGCCCAAGGAAAACCGTTGAACTGCAGTAAAGTTAGTCAAGCCGGCAGGAATCGGCTTGTATAAACGCGCCGCCACTGGTAGGGATATAATATTTTTTAAGGCGTGCCTTGCAGCTTTTACAATATATTTGTTATGACTTTTAGCTTATATTAATTATCTAAAATGAAGACTTACTGCCCAGGCCAGAGGTGCGATCCATCCAGACGCATTTATCCTCTTGTTAGTTTTGTATCACTTCTGGTTCTATATGACATAAGGGTTGCTTGGAAAAATTTAGAAAAAATTACCTACGCTTGGCTCCTATGATAAAGTCTTACCAAACTTACCATGCTTGTAAAAATAATACATGTTTTAGTCTGTACGAGAGCTCGAACCACCGACTGACCATTCAGCAAGTGGAAAACTCTTTTGGCGGCAACATGTGTCGCTGCACCGGCTACCGGCCCATTCTCGATGCATTTAAAAGTTTCGCTACCGACGCTGACCAGAGGCTGAAGGATAAAGTGCAGGTTAGTATTGTATAGTCAACCAATTTGATTTATAGGTCACTTCGTACCTTGTCACATTGAAAATCGATATGAAAGACGCAAAAGATCTTTTATTGACGTCACTGTGACAAGGTTCGAAGTGGCCTAGAAATCAAATTGGTTGACTATACATTTTGATTTTAACTACATACCGCATATATCTAGGCTAACAATTGGCTCAATGTCTTGCTGTCTATTTAGGTGTAGCTTTACTTAATGGTAAAAAAAAAAGATTTTTGAAGTAGAAAGTCTCACTACTGTATAAGGCCTGATACTACCGGCAAATAAAAACGCGTAAATCGGCGAGTTGCACTAACATTTGTTAGTTCTAAAAGTAGTTTAGGGCGTTTGTCTGGAGCGAATTAATGGTAGTTTTTAATAGTATTTAGGTACTGAATAGACTACTGATTGTTTCAGGACTTGGAAGACCTGGATAAAATAAAATGCCTCAAAAAATGCGAAAAAAAATACGAGAAAAAATGCGATGGCGAAGATGATTGGTGCTTAATAGAAAACCAACCCGAGGCACTATTACACGTGGGAATGAAATTGAATCGGTGGTACAAGGCGTATAGTATCAATGATGTGTTTAAGGTTTGTTCCAGATATAATATATGATAGGTGACCGAACGGCTGGCGACTTCCTCGCACAACATATCAACAGTGCGATACAACTAGGAAATGCCGCCAGCATCCTTGGTACAGTTAGCTGCAGAAATTCCTAAACGGGCCTGGTGTTCAGAATGATCTTGACACGCTCTTATTCTCTTAACTATAATGTCGTGTTTATGTAATTTAAAGCACCTAGCGCGCTTAGGATCATCTGCTGACTACACAATGCCTCAAGGCCCCAATGACTTTGAGATTCAATGTAGTAGTTAAGTAGTTATTGTAATCCTTGTAGTTTATTTGAAAATAAAGTATTAAGTTGTTATATATGATATAATTATAATCAACATGATATTATACACATAACTATTAGCATTGAGCAGTCCGTAAATTATTATCTGTACGTCCTCTTGAACATCGTCAATATCGTCGTATTTATTTACAATTTTCGCTTGTTTCTATCACAGCTGGTTTTTGATTCAGTAGGTACAGTCGCCATGAGATATCGGAACTCGAGATGGTCACAAATATCTGAACAACGCATCTATTGTCAAGGTGATAAAGTGTATGTTCCGATATTTGTGTCCGCTTCCACAGCTCCGATATATATGATAGCGACTGTACGGTAACAATGTCGATAAAAATAAACTATTTTAAAAACTGTTCTGCTCTAATAATTTCAGGTGCTCACTAGCGAAGGAACTGATAGTTACCGTCTCATAGCCGGCAATACAGGAAAAGGCAAGTAACGTTTTATATACTTTTGTATTTATGAGTCACTAACTATTTATATTACATGCGCTACATACAATAGGTATAATCTTTGTTTCTGACTGCCCTGTTACGTATTACGTTCTATGTATTTGTATAAAAGGAGTCAAGGGTTTTAGTACCTATGTACACCTTAGTAGGCCTAATAGCAAATGATTGCCAAGGCAGGATCCCGAGACGAGATTCCCGTCTTTATCTAACTGAGGGACGGATGGGCCCGCGCGCACATAGCGTCTTTCGAGCGTCGTCGTCTAGTGAACGCGCGCGCAGCGCCGACGCGGCGTTTACGTTACGGTGCCGCAATGGCGTCTTTCGAACGTCAGCGTCTCGTTAACGCCTGCGCAGCGTCGACGCGGCGTCAATGGCGTTTGTCGAACGTCGGCGCCTAGCCAGCGCTCACAAAACGTCACTGGAATGTAACGTAATCCACCACATTTCAACAGCCTCAGTTGAATCATAAGAGTCAAAGACAACGCAAGTAACGTTTTGAATTCGGTCAACGTGAAAATGGATTCTGACGAAGAAACACTTTTAATGTTACTGTTGAAAAGGAAATTACGTAATAAAAAACGTCATCATCGTCTCCTGGCGGTGACTGCGATTCCGACATTATAAATAAATAAATAATAAATAAATATTTCGGGACATACTGACACAAATCGACCTAGTCCCACGGTAAGCTCAATAAGGCTTGTGTTGCAGGTACTAGGCGACGATATATATAATAAATAGATACATATAAATACTTAAATACATAGAAAACACCCATGACTCAGGAACAAATATCTGTGCTCATCACACAAATAAATGTCCTGACTGGGAATCGAACCCAGGACCTTCGGTTTCATAGGCAGGGTCACTACCCACTAGGCCAGACCGGTCGTCAATGGGTGTGTTTCGTGGCTCTGACTGGCTTTAGGCTCATTTTCATTAGTCGATAACTCGTTCGGTATACAGCATACGGGGAGTCCCCCGCAAGCGAGATAACAACCAATGAAAACAGATATTCCCCGCATGCTTTATACCGACCAATTACCGCGTTCAGCCTTTTTGTAGTTTTATGTCTAGTTCCTATACTTTATGGTTTTGAACATGCAATGCCGGTTCTCCCTTCACTACACATGCGGACCCTGTCGACTAATGAAAACGTTTCCCCGAATGCGGGCCCTGTGGTATGCGTTCCAGAAATCTCTCGTACCCCGCATGCGAGCCCTATCGACTAATGAAAACGTTTCCCCGAATGCGGGCCCTGTGGCAGGCGTTCCAGAAATCTCTCGTACCCCACATGCGAGCCCTATTGACTAATGAAAACGTTTCCCCGAATGCGGGCCCTGTGGTATGCGTTTTGAGAAATCTCTCGTACCCCGCATGCTGGCCCTATCGACTAATGAAAATGAGCCAAATAGCTGTAGGAGTAGGACGGATAGGGCGGTGAATCCCGGGGGATGGGCGCTACGCAGGCGCTGGCTACACGCATCTGACAGTCAACGCCTGACGTCGAGGCTGCGCTGTGCGGACGCCGCGTCGACGCTGCGCAGGCGTTAACGAGACGCTGACGTTCGAAAGACACCACTGACGTTGCGGCGCCGTAACGTAAACGTCGCGTCGGCGCTGCGCGGGCGTTCACTAGACGACGACGACAAAGACGCTAAGTGGGCGGGGGCCCTAAGTCTTATCTTGACGAGAGATAGAATCGCGCCAATCATGTGCTAGTCATATACTTGGTAGGTGTTAATACAATCCAGTTTTAAAGCAATTCATAAGAGCTTTCTTATACTACGACTGTGGCAAATAAGCAGCCCGCCTGATGGTAACCAGTCATCGTAGCATATATATACACGATACACATGCGCGTTGTCTACCCTGACTTTCTATTCGAACAACAAAGTATAAACTTTTTTTTTTACTTCAGGCGTCTACCCAATAGTCACAGACGCCCGCGTACTGATCGACATATCCTCTATCGCGGCTTTAAGCGAGTCCTATCAGGACGAGAACCTGGTGCTCGGCGCCGGCATGACGCTGACGCGAGTGATGGACGCCTGCGCGCGCTGGGCGGAGCGGAGCGACTTCTCGTACCTGCGGGGCTTCCGGGACCATCTCGAGTTGGTGGCGCACGTGCCTGTTAGAAATGTAAGACATTACTAATACAGTGTGTAAATCTTATACGGGCGAATCTCTTAACGGAGGGTAGAATAGGACATAAGAAATATACTTAGCTAACTTTTCCTTAGAAGTGCAATTAAAATTTTATCCATATAAAAAAAATCGGTCCGCAATGTAATGCAACACACTCGAGTTAAACACTCGTTGACAGTTAGTTTCAAAAGCTCATATCGCGTAATTTTCGCAGTATATTACTGTTCAGAAATTTTGCAAAAATTAATTACATATATATATTAGGTATAATTAAAGAAAAGCCTTTTGGATGATGATTATACTGGTAAATCCTATGTCTGGTTTAATTCTTCGCCCGTAGGTATTAGACTTACACACAGTATAGTAATTAGTTAATAGAAATATTACATTTCGTGCATAAATGTCTTGAGTTCGTGAGAGATTTTTGTCTATTACTTTCGTCCCTAAAGTTTTTGAGTTCTGAATTCTGGTCATAAATCGGCCACCACGGGACATTTATGAGAGACTTAAAATGCTGTTAGAAACAAAGAAAAAGTATTGTAGAAATATGAGCACTAGGAAATTTAAGTTAACTATTTACATTCTGAATCCTTATCATTGTAAGTTCTCGAATATTCTTTTGTTTTATGGATAGCGACAAGACGTCTCATTGAGTTGGGCGCCCAAATTAAGCTTTTTTTTCTACCTACCATCTGAAAAGTAATTAAATATTTTGGTGATAAAATATTAATGTCATCACCTATGAATTCTAGGTATATCATGTCTTCTTGCTGGAGCAAGACAACTCCGAAATCAATCTGTTATTATTTTATTTATTTTTATTATTGCTTTTTGGCCTATTATTTGCGCCGCATCGACCAGTTATGATCTATTGTGGCAGCCCTTTTTATAATTCATTACAGATTCCCGTTGAGTCCAGAAAGCTCCAGATTATTTGGGCTGTAATGTTGTGTACGTCATAAGGTTTCAGTACCTGTCTGCCTAGGTGGATAT
Source organism: Grapholita molesta (assembly GCA_022674325.2). Taxonomy (NCBI): domain Eukaryota; kingdom Metazoa; phylum Arthropoda; class Insecta; order Lepidoptera; family Tortricidae; genus Grapholita; species Grapholita molesta. The sequence continues at coordinate 8,587,249 of CP053135.2, read as the reverse complement.
TTCTTTTATGCATTAGTGGCCCGCAGGAGCAGAGGATGTGCATTGCAGTTTCCTCTGATTCCTGGCAGAATCTGCATGTTGCATCTTGTTTCTTACCCATTAGAAACATATATATACAATCTGTTATATTACTAACGGAGCTAAGCCGCGGACGAATAGGCAGACGATGTTATAGCTTGTTATTTTTGGATTTTTTAGGTGTTTTTATGAGAGTCGCGGTGGTGTTTGTAATTGTGTATTTTATTATTGCTGATTATGTTTCCTAGATCGGGACTATTGGTGGCAACTTGGCCCTGAAGGCGGCGCATCACGCATTTCCTTCGGATGTCTTTCTGCTTCTCGAAACCGTGGAGGCTGGCGTCACTATAGGTATCTATACAACACTACTTCTTTTTAAAATAGTATTCAAACTCAAACGTATATTCATTGTATTGTATTGTACCTAAGTAGCCCACAGAAATGGCACTTTTACACGTCGAGTATACAAAACAAAACGAGAAAAATTAAAACTACACCGGTTCTAACCCTACACCTCTGACCCGAGAAGTATATATAATTTATTTATACCATCACACAAATAAATGTTAGTGTTTTATATATTTACTTGAGAATTACAGATATAAATAGTAAAAAACGATTTTCCATCGGGAAAAGTCGGGTCTGAAGACGGAATCCGTAATCAATGATTATATTAAATGAGTGACTTTTCATACCCATTAATGTGTGTCAAATGTCAAAGCGAAAAATGACGTTAAACAAAAAAGTTACATCTAAATAGATATGAAGTTAATATGTTCATTCATTGACGGTTCGGGTGTCATCGTATTCCGATAAAGATCCGAGTATTCCCGAAGGAAATATTTCTCTCTATATCTGTACTGAACGGGTAGGATGGATAGGATTGCCATTTTATCGTCTATCGCGCTATCCATCACTTTCGCACTCGCATACTTGATGCAGCGTGACAGATATTGTGACAAATGATAAAAGCAAACCATATTAGGCTAGCAGGTTTCATTCACAAGACTTGGCGTGAGTTTTGTACTGAACTATCAAGATACGGCGCCAACTCGTGAATCCTACCTACCTATGTGTCTATGGAACTAGCTTGTTACCACTTGCATTATACCTACATAAATATTTTGCATTTAAATTCGAAAGTTGATTACGTTTTTTTTACAGTGAACAGCAAGTTAGAGAAATCAGTAGTAACTATGCAGGAGTTCCTGAACTTAGACCTGAAAGAAAAGATAATATTGAATGTCAAACTGCCGCCCATTTCAGAGAACAATCACATTAGAACTTATAAGGTAATCGTAACACAAATGTGACTTTAGTAGAGCCGGCGGCGTGTGCACCTCCTTTTCAACGGACGATTGACCGTACCTATTTCATGACGATGTCTTGTTTTGAAAGTAAGAACAAATCAAATTATTTTTTAAGAAAACTATTTTGATTTGCTTTGATTTTTAAGTAGTAATACTATTATAAATTAAAAGTTGAAATAGATGACTTCGTACATAAGTTCCCAAAAAAATATTTGTACGAGCCCGCGACCATCGGAATGCTAGTCGCATGCTCTTACCGCTGTACATATAATTTGTATTTTCAACAGGACTTATAGATATTCAACTCTTTTAGGGAACATTGGGGTTGAATTTGTCTGGCGGCATGAAGTTCACGGGATCACCTAGTATTTTTATAGTTATAGATTTGTTTCTACTGCCCCATTTTGTTCAACCCTCACTTACAGATAATGCCTCGAGCCCAAAACGCTCACGCCATCGTAAATGCCGGCTTCCTCTTCCACCTTACATCCAACGCCATCACCAAATGTAATCTGGTCTTCGGCAACCTAGGCCCCGATTTTACAAGGGCTAGGAAAACGGAGAAGGCTCTCTTAGGCCTGGGATTAGAAGATGCCTTGAGGAAGGGTGTGGCCCAGTTGATTGAGGAGTTGATGCCGGTTGAAGAACCACCTGAACCTTCGCCGCTGTGTAGAAAGAGTATCGCATTGGGGCTCTTTTATAAGGTCAGTATCAGAATGTGTGTTATGCCCCGAATACACGGCCTGTGTTCAAGCGCGGACAGTTTAACTAGCTTACTAGCTTACTATACTGGCTTGAAAAACTAGCCTCGTGTATTCCGGACATTAGTGTAGATAAAAAGGTACCAATTAGCGCTTTCTCTTTTACTGCTAGAAAACTACTGAGTTCATGCATCAGTGGCAATCTTCAATGTCGATCAATGTTTTTCTTAGGCTAAAGGCCGTCATTATGGTTTTGCCTTTTCTTCATGTACCCAAGGATAACTATTTAATTGCGTAAAAGTTAGTTAAACTGACGGGAATCGGATAGTATGGATGCGCCGCCTCTGCTGTACACATTACAATTTAAGCGCCTTCCGCCAAGTGGTACCTTTTCCAAGGCAATAGTTATTCCATATTATGAACTACTAAGGTTAATTCGCGAATAAGAAAAAGAGTAGACAGTTTTTGCTGTTGTCGATTAGATTGTTGCTTCTCAGAAATCTTGCTACTTGATGTCTCAAGAGTTATCCACGAAAAGAGTTAACAGTAAAACAGCTTGGATGAGAACGATTGTTGAGGGTTTAACGTACTTGGAAGAACCGTCTGGACCATCGAAGAGTATCATCTTACTATTGGATTTTTTTTGTCTATTTAATAACTAGAGTTAACTGCAACCGGGTCTTATAAGCGACCCTAATCCTAGGGGTAATAAAACGAATCGACTAAAATACTATGATGACAAATATGTGTTATAATATATAACCTAGATGAAAAGACTAATTTATTAATTAGGTATCTACTTGGTAGATGTTGTTTTGCAATGCAAATTAAGATTAGTTATCTTTTGTTTCAGGCCATCCTCTCAATAGCACCAGAGGCATCAGTGAATCCTCGGTACGTCAGCGGCGGCCAACCTTTACCGCGTCCAGTATCTAGCGGTACCCAAACTTTCGACACGGACAAGTCACTCTGGCCTCTTAACCAGCCTGTACCCAAGCTGGAGGCCCTTGCACAGGTCTCACTCTTACAGTATATTTGTTTTATCTGTACAGTAGGACTAGGTCGATGTGTGTAAGAATGTCCCGAAATATTTATTTATTTATTTATTATTTTTATTTATCTGTATATATACCTTGGAGGAGTCCCTAGTCGCCTATATAATTCCACAGAGAATAAACTTTAGGACTTATCGTAACGATTTGAAAATATAGGGTTGTCACCTACCACAACCGTGTAAATTATAATACCCTTTATTGCATTAGGTACAGTCAACCAATTTGATTTATAGGCCACTTCGTTCCTTGTCACAGTGAAAATCTATATGAAAGACGCAAAAGATCTCTTAGTAACGTCACTGTGACAAGGTTCTTAGTGGCATAGAAATCAAATTGGTTGACTATACATTATAGCTGTCTAAAGTCAAACTTTTATGATTATGTACAGTGTTCAGGGGAAGCGAATTACACATGTGACGTGAACACATCCCCGAGAGAAGTACATGTTGCCTTTGTCTTGTCTACAATCTGCGTTGGAGATATCGATAAAATTGATGCCAGTGAGGCCCTGGTGAGTATACTCATATATTTCTTCGATGCTTTTACCATGTTTAGTTATGTTATGGGCAAATATATGCTTTTAAGGGCAGATTTTAAGATTTTGTAAGGATTAATTAGAATAAATAAAGATGATTGTATATTTACTATATATGCGAAACATTTAATTAAATGGAGAATTTAATAAATAAAAAATATGCCCTGGGGCACTGGGTAGGTTGCCCAGAATTCAATTTGGATATCGACAATTTATTGCAATTCAGCACCTTTAGCTTACCCAAATAGTATCGTGACTATGAATTGGTTTGGGTGTAAAGTAGACGTCAAAGATATATTTACGCTTTTGCACTTTATTACAAAGGATTAAGTTAAAAAAGTATAAACATCCCTTTGACGTGAGATTTGACTGAAAGTTTTAGTTTTTGTATATAAATTATTTTTTATTAAGTATGCAGAAACGTCTGTATAATAAAAAATAATTATGATTTTTTTGTGTACAATAGTTATTATAAAATGGATTGATGACACAACTGTTTTTTCTAGTAACATATCTTTTTAAATTCCATCCTTTCAGAAAACTTCCGGGGTAGTATCATTCTTAACCGCCAAAGATATCCCAGGCAAGAATTCCTTCACGCCAAGCGACGTTCCGTGGCAGGAATCCGATGAAGAAATTCTAGCGAGTTCAAAAGTATCCTACTACGGACAGCCGATAGGGCTTATAGCGGCCGTCAGCCATAAGCTGGCTTTGAAGGCAGCAGGCTTAGTGAGAGTTCAGTATAAGAATGTAAAGAGTCCGGTGCTCAGTATAGAGGACGCGTTGAAGGCTCCAGATAAGGACAGGCGGGTATGTATAATATGTACAGTGTGTAAATCTTATACGGGTGAATCTCTTAATGGAGGGTAGAAATAGGACATAAGAAATATATTTAGATAACTTGTGCTTAGAAGTACTATTAAAATTTTATCCATATAAAAAAAATTGGCCAGCAATGTAATGCAAGACACTCGTTGACAGTTAAGCCTCATTTAGACCAGGCAAGAACTTGTATACGATTTTCATTACATTGCGCGCTATCGGCGTACGGCGAATTCGGTCGCTTTATATAACCCCGCAATGTATATGCCCCAGGACTAGGACTAATAGGCACTGTATGCTTATTTTAGCTGATTTATGTTTTGATGTATTTTTTGAAGGTCAGAGAAGACGTAAAAGTCAAACCGACGAACAAAGGAGTGGATACCACCAAAGTGATTAAAGGCAGCTTCACCGTGCCGTCACAATACCACTACACAATGGAAACCCAGTGCTGCACTGTCACGAACACTGAGAATGGTCTGATAGTGCGGTCTTCTACCCAGTGGATGGACTTGGTCCATGTGGCGGTCAGCCAGGCGCTTAACATGCGGGAAAACCAGTTAGTATACTTGCCGTGTGATGCCGGCTGACTAGAATAGCACCACCCCATTTCCAACCGGGTGTCGTAAGAGGCGACAAAGGAAAAAATCCTACGGACGAGCAGCAGCGTCCGTCGAAACCCAATCTACAGCTACTGCGGTGCTACCCGCCTGCCAAGCGTGGCGACTATGGCAACTACCGCCAAGATGATACAAGTCATATTTGTGGGAGGCCTATGTCCCGCAGTGGACTGCATACGGCTGAAATGTACGTATGTATGCATACCTCCATCATATCAGCCGAAGGACGTCCACTGCTGGACATAGGCCTCTCCCAAAGCGACAAACAATGACCGGTTTTGCGCCACCCGCATCCGGTGATCTTTACCAGATCGTCGGTCTACCTTATGGAGGGTCCACGTTGCACCTTCTGATACGTGGTCGCCACTCGAGAACCTTTACGCCCCAATGGCCAACGGTTCTGCATACAATGTGTCAATACCATTTAAGTTTAGGGTATTTTACAGGATGTTTTTTTTAATAATACCTAAATGTTTCTTATTTACACTAGCATTTCCCAATGAGTTCTTTAGCGTAGATTCCCTATACAAACGTGCACCTACTTTTTTCTCTTTATCTTGATCCTTAAACTCTTTAAAGGATGTTTTAGAGTTCGAAGCTATCTTGGTCCTCGGAATTCAAACTTTGGCGGTGTAAGGGTGAATAGTTAACAGGGAAATAAATAATAGATAAACAAATATTACAAGACATCCTTAATTGACTGAGCCCGACGGTAAGTTCAAGAAGGCTTGTGTTGTGGGTTACTCAGCCAACTATATATATATAATATACAAATAGTTTAATACATAGAAAACACTCATGTCTCGGAAAGAAATATTTGTTCGAATATAAATATTCGAACCCAGAACCTTCGGCTTCATAGAACAAACACAGTCGTCTGTATTCTATAATACTCTGAAACCTTTTCGCATTTTTAATAATACTAGCAACCTGCCCCGGCTACGCACGGGTGCAGTGCTGATATTAATATTTCTTCACTATTTAATGGATGTTATTATTATTAGTATACATATAAACCTTCGTCTTCAATCACTCTATCTATAGAAAAAAACGCATCGAAATCCGTTGCGTAGCTCTAAAGATTTAGCATACATAGGGATATAGGGACAGAGAAAGCGACTTTATTTTATACTATGTAGTGAAGCATGGATTTTAATAAAAATGATTCTATTTATACAGAGTGGAAGTGCAAGTGCCTCGAGTGGGCGGAGCTTACGGCGGCAAGGCGTCTCGCTCGGCGATGTTCGCGTGCGCGTGCGCGCTAGTCGCTCGCTCGCTGAGCAGGACGGCGACACTCGTCGTGCCGCTCAGCGACAACATGCAGATCGCGGGGAAGAGGCAGCTTTGTAGAGCTGACTATGAGGTTGGTCTGTTAACATGTAGTCGCCATCAGATATATCGGAGCTGTGAAGGTGGTCACAAATATCGGAACACGCATTATCGCCTTGATAATAGAGGCCTTGTTCCGATGTTTGTGACCACCTCCACAGCTCCGATATATCTGATGGTGACTGTATAATATTAAAGATCACTATTGTTTTAATATTAAAATATTTATTAACAAATACAACAACTACTATAAATAACAAATGGGAAATAATAATAAAAATATTGAGCAACAGGAACACGACGCTAGTGCAGGATAGGGCTACATAAAAGGGTAAGACCGCGCCATTATTGAATCCGATGAAATGTTGAATATACTCGTATTTGTTATTAAGTGTTGAATTGAAGATACATTTGTAACAAATAAAAAAACTGCTCTTAACTAAGGCAATGATATACGCCAGAATTTGCTAAACAGGCAAGGTGTTCAAATTGAGCTTGACATGACTGTATTGTTAATCTTAAGAGCGTGTAAAGATCATTATGAAAACCTGGCCCACTCAGCAATTTCTGCTATTGACTGTACGTAACCAGAGCGTCTACCATGGTTGACATTTTATCGTCTATCGCGCTATCCGTCACTTTCGCACTCACATATTTGTTAGAACGTGACAGATATTGTGACAAGTAATAAAAACCATATTAGGGCTATTATCTATTTGTGAAAGTCCACTTGGAAAAGTACCTTATAGCGCTTGGCGCTTACGCTATTGTTAAAGACGCTTCAATACTAATGTGATACTTATAACGTAAGCGCCAAGCGCCATAAGGTACCTTTCCATGTGGACTAACACATTTCATCTCTTTTATACCTTTGATATATTTTTTAGATAGGCGTAAATGACGATGGTGTAATCCAATACCTTGACATGAAATACTACTCCGAATGCGGGTACTCCTTCAACGACAGTGCCGGCGGTGAGGTAGCCGGCGTGCTGGCCAACTTGTATGAGACCAGCCGCTGGGCCATCACTGGACACAGCGTGCTCACGGACAAGCATTCGAATACGTGGTGTCGAGCGCCCGGTTAGTACTTTACCCATATTATCATGAGTTGTAGTAAAATAGTACAAGCGAGGTGCACAGATAGTAAACTCGATACTCCTTATCGAAAACCTCAAAGTCACAACTCATGGTAACTTATGTTTTGTTCATTTACCTATCTGTCACGGACGTAGGCCTACGCCAGAGACCGCCACAAGGATCAAGCGATCTTCAGCGTCCGACAATAAAATAAATAAATATATGTTTTAGGTACTAGACGACGATATATATATATATATATATATATATATATATATATATATAATAGATAGATACATATAAACACTTAAATACATAGAAAACACCCATGACTGAGAAACAAATATCTGTGCACATCACACAAATAAATGCCCTGACTGGGATTCGAACCCTGGACCCTCGGCTTCATAGGCAGGGTCACTACCCACTAGGCCAGACCGATCGTCAAACAAGACAATGCGCTTTTCTAAACGTAGTCGTCAATCTAAGACTGCGCCAACAGCTATCGATTCTCAGGGCTACATGGCCTACCCATTGACACTTCAGCAGCGCAATTTTGCGAACTATGTTGGTTACTTTCGTTCTTCTACTATATCCTTATTTTTGATACTTTTTTACAACCAGCCTAGTTTATTAATACATTTACCATAACAATCATAAACCGACTAAAAAGTGGAAACTACAGCAAATTATGATGTCTGCTATTTTGCCATCTAAAAATATTCATTTTGCTGTAATTATATCAAAGTTTGTAATTCGCATTAATCATCGTCATCTATTGTGGAACGTACCCAAGTAACAAAAGGTTCTATAACTGAGGCATTTTATCACCAAACAGTGATATAGTACGACTATAATGGTAACCATTGTTACTGCTTGTACTATAAAGGTTTTTAACAGAGTGTTTTGGCTCTATAAAATTAAAGAGCATTAAAGTTCTATAATTTAGCTCTTAGAACGCTTATAGGACCCAACAAAAGAATCTTTAAAGTGCTGCACTGTAATAGATATGCAAAAAGCGATTATGGTACTATTGAATATTATAGACAACTTTACTGACGCTTTTATGTAACTATTTTGCACTAACAATGCGTTAGAATATACAGTAATAGTACTAGTACTGTAGCAGTATCGTAATCACTATTAATGAATCAATCTGCACTATAAAAGGACTTTGCACCTACATTACGTAACGTTTTTGCGTTTTAGAAGCTCTCTTGACGTCGCTATGAAGCTAGAGTTCTGTAAAAGTAATGAAAGATTTTCTATAGTGCTATGTAGTACCATAAAAGTTACCGGGTACGTTGCTACATTACTTAAATTATAAATAGCTAAATATCTTCCATAAGTGTGTTTATGTTACTGCTACGAGACTAAAACGTGACACGATAGCGCTAAAGATTACAACTAATGGACTAATTAGATCTATACTAGCTTTTCAGTATCAAGTATATCACTAGTATTTTACAAATGGTGGTTACATTATCGATTGTTTAGTTACAGGAGATGGAAATACTGGTCAAGCGGGTCTAGAAAATATAGCGCATGGTTCCGCACAAAATATCTGTTTTGTACCACAGCCGGGCTGTAGCAATGATTTTCCATCTCGTCAAGCCAGTAATGCAGATGAAGAATATGCGAGTGAAAATACTTCAATTCAAAGTTCCTCAACATCAGAATGTTCAGATGAAGAGAGCACTAAAAACGAGCAGTTACGCAGGTTTTACCGTATACGAGACGGCGCGGCCGTTCACATGGTGCGAGGTCCTATCGGTTTGTTCACACCAAAAAAAACACATTTTTTTCGTGTGAAGTGTGAACGAATCAATGTATATGTTATGGAACTGATAAGGACGGGTATTATTTGTAATGCCCGGGCATTATGAATAATGACTAGCTATACTTGGCCAAGTGGCAAGTGACAAGCTAAACTTCAATATTTATCACATTGTCTGGTCATTATGAATACTGCTACATCGTCTTTGGGTAATTTGGTCGGGGAGAGAAACAAACACACGTGACACGTGTTAACCACAGTTACCGATGGATAGCAGAATACGGACGTCAATTGCTTCACTGTTTAATAGGTCTGATTATTCTAATTGTTCAAACATTAATTTCTTTTAAGTTTTACATTTATAGGCCAGAGCCAGTATAAAAAAATTAAGCTATTTTTGTTTGGTATTCCTTGGTCTCCCTGCTTTCCCGGCTTGGCCCAAGGTCTTGCAGTATAGACTGCAACTGGCACAAAGGCCTACAGATATTTCTAAACTGATTTTTTTTTCTTAGCGAGTCGGCTGTGTTGTGAATCCAAAAAAACCTAACACTCTTCCTCGCTTCGCTCGTCGTCGTACCTACAGGTGACTCTTGGGCTGAATTTCTGTTTTGCCCTAATATGATTGTCCAAGCTCAGTACTAACTGTATGAAAAAAATGATAGTCCGGGGGTTTTCTCAAAAATGTATGCCTGAGCATTATGTATAATAACTCATCTGTCGATATTGTTAGCTTAGTATTCTGCCCAATAGGTGATAGACATTATTAATAATGCCCGGTCGACTTAATAATTTGAATATTTATAATCAAATTGCCCTCTGATATTGGGCGTTTTTCATAATTCCCTGGCATTTTCAATAATACGTTATGCTTATGTTATAAGTTATCACTTGGTCCATAACATATACATAAGCGCTACATCGACAAAATCTCGTATACGGTATACGAGAAAAATTACGCTCTGTGAACGTAGACAACCGGATAGAGCTACAGTCTTCGAATTTTATATTTTTTTATATTTCGTTTCATGTTTGAGAAAAGCGCTAAACCTACCTACAAGCCTCGGTGGCAACGTGGGGTGTATTTGCCCCAGTGTGTATTTAATGCAACTCCATTCAAAGAAATATATTTTGTATACATTATTTGATATTTGGACAACGGAACCCTAATCCGTTAAATATGGCTGCCGTTTTCTGCCATAATAGCACATTAACAGCACGACTGGAGCCTATATGTACTATAGCAGCCCCAGTTGGGACAATTCCTTATTTTATTAATTTAAATTCAATTAAAACATGAAAATTATGAAAGCGCATTGTCAAATTTGAAATCAGCATAATGATTTTATCGATACAATTATTTTCCCATGTATAATCTACTGATATGTAACGGTCCACGAATGTTTTTAGTACGTCCTTATTGTTACCTAAATATAAATGTCACTTTAAGAAACAATGGCGAATGTACTTACCGTATTTAATATTTTAGGCACCTCACGAACGACCTGATGACATCAAACAAAATGGCGGACAAGCAAGTGTGCTAAAATAAATCTCTGGAATCGTTTATGGTGCAAAATAGCACCATAAACATGTTTTCGCTACTTTTATAGTTGTAAATTGCGACATAAACGTTACAGACAGCACTATTTTAGTACTAAAAAGCGTTTCTCGTTGCTTTTACATTTCAACCATAGAGCTGATTAATCATCGTGAGAGCTTTTATGTAATGTTTATAGTATAAATCAGTGATAAAACTAGGGCCTATTCGGGGTTTTGTAACCGTTTACAATACCATTATAGTGCTAATCATGAACACTAATTAGCACGCTCCAAAATGTTCTCAGGCCTTTTATAGAACCAAATTTTGTTACTTGGGTATACATCAACACACCAGTCTCAATATGCATAATTCTTACACATAGATTCACCTTTAGACTATTACCCAACAGCTTGAATATGTTTAAATTCTTTCAGGGACAACTGAAGGCGTAGCAATACTCGAGCACATAATATACAGAATCGCGCACGCCACACACAAGGACCCTAGCGCCATACGAATACAGCACTTATTACCTAAACACGACTCCGTCAAAGACTTGCTACTGTCATTCAAAACTGACATTAAATATGACGAAAGAAAAGCAGAAATAGAGAAATACAATTCTAAAAACGCTTGGAAGAAGCGTAGTATAGAGACATCGATCATGTCATATCCTATAGGGTATTCGATGAATTTCCCAGTGACTATTTCTGTGTATCATGCGGACGGGACCGTGGTGATATCCCACGGTGGGATAGAGATGGGACAGGGGATCAACACTAAAGTGGCGCAAGTATGTGCGTACACTTTGAAGATACCACTTGATAAGGTTAGTTCCGTTTCAATGTGTATAAACGTGAAAATATTTAAATAATTTCACTATATTAAAAATTGTTTTTATTACAATAAATAGGGTGATTCGCTAGTTATTGACTACCCTCCAAGAACTGGCCACATCACATGATACCAAAAATGAACTCTGTTTTTTTTATGACATAAGGTGACAAACGAGCAGATGGATTGCCTGGGGAGTCACAAGCGCGTTGCCGACCTTTGAGGGGGGTTGGAGCTTTGGGAACCTTACTCGCCATCAGGAACACAACACTACATACCTAATAATTAATAGGGGATCAAAATTCCTTTTGGGCAGTAACTGACTCGTTCGTTTAAAAATGAATTCTATATATATGTGGCCAGATTTTTTTTTGTGACCAGTTCTTGAAGGGTGGCTAATTATTGTCGATTTATCCTATAAATGTAAAGCTGTAACGTTAGCCGCCAATATTGTTGACGTCACACGATATGAAAAGAAACAAACATTCCAGTGGCGCCTCTGTACGGTCAACAAGGAACCTAGTGCCTGAGGAAACAAGGAACCTGTAGCTACTCCACCGACATTACTAACGCCTTAAACCTTTGCAGATATCAGTTCGTGGAAGTGACAGTTTCACGTCGCCCAACGCTATGGCCAGCAACGGCAGTATAACCAGCGAATGCGTCGCGTTCGCCACGGTGAAGGCTTGCAATGATCTGATGACGCGACTCGAGCCTGCGAGGGCGGAGCTCGCCGAGCCGACGTGGGAAGAGGTCGTTAAACGAGCCTACAATAAAGGTATGGGGACCAGAAAACTTTCTCGAGCTGTTTTTTTTTTTTATGACATAAGGTGGCAAACGAGCAGACGGATTGCCTGATGGTAAGCAATTACCGTCGCCCATGGGCACCCGCAACACCAGGGGAGTCACAAGCGCGTTGCCGACCTTTAAGGGGGGTTGGAGCTCTGGGAACCTTACTCACCATCAGGAACACAACACTACATTTGTTTGGATATAACTATACGACGATATGCCCTGTGATGACGGCTGAAGAGAATAGCTCCTTCCGCGAGTGTCGTAAGAGGCAACAAAGGGAAAAATTCTACGGACGGGCAGCAGCGTCCGTCGAAACCCAATCTACAGCTACTGCGGTCGCCAACCCGCCTGCCAAGCGTGGCGACTATGGCAACTACCTCCATAGTAGTATTTATTTTTCTCAGGTATAAATCTCCAAACGAGCGCCATGACGTCAGATAACGACGCGCTTGTCGGCTACAACGTGTACGGCGCGTGCGCTGCAGAAGTGGAACTAGACGTGCTGACGGGAAATCACGTCATCGCGCGCGCTGACTTACTGGAAGATACGGGAGTTAGCATGAGCCCGGAGATTGACGTGGGACAGGTAATAGAGGAAATTAGTAATTAAGTTGCTAATTGTCAATATACAGTGTTAAAATTTGTTAAAATATGTACTATATAGCTTTCTACTCTGGGCCTATGCTATGCTTGCTCGCGTCTCTTGTCTTTTTGTTACAACAATTTTAATTGTGTGCGTACTATTGCAAGTATGCACTTTTGAACTATATAATTTTACATGACAATGTATGTGTTCTAAATAAAAAATAAAATATTTAATATGGAGGTATGAACAACGAGAGGAACGGGTAAGCGACGGAAAACCACGTCTTACGAATGCATACAAGCTACACTTCATGTGTTCAGACAGACTGACAGATCGAACGAAAAATCACGTGATCATCCAAACATCATTTTCGTCTTCATTGTGTTTTCTATAAACGAATCCAGGAATTTTCTTCGCAAATCGATATTTAACGTGACTATAACTCGTTCACTTTTTTGCGTGATAAAGGACGCTACTCTGACGAGCCTAGTTCTTCCATGTATCTAATCCAGCAATGCTTTCCGTTTCTCTTAGTGTCTTACCAAATATACTAGTCGAATTTCTTCATCAGAGGAAATATAGTAGAATTTAGTTTGTTCCAAAATCGGACTAAACAAATCAAAATATGCTACTTCTACCTGTTCGCAATCCAATTCACCTCGTTCCATTTCGCAGATCGAAGGAGCCTTCGTAATGGGCCTGGGGCTGTGGAGCAGCGAGCACGTGCGGCACGGCGCGGCGGGGCGGCTGCTGACGGACCGCACGTGGACGTACAAACCGCCCGGCGCGCGCGACGTGCCCGCCGACTTCCGGGTCAGCTTCAAGAGGAACTCTGTCAATAATGCGGGCGTGCTACGCTCCAAAGGTACGTCCAGAGTTATTTTAACGGCCCCCGATCAGATTATTATATAGGTACAGTCGTCATCACATATATCGGAACAACGCCTCCATTATCAAGGCGACAAAGTGCATGCTCCGATATTTTTGAACACCTTGGCTACTCCGATATCCGACTGTAAAATTGCCACCGACTTCAGTCAGCTTCAAAAGGAAATGTGTCAATAAGGGCGTGCTACGCTCTAAATGTAGGTCCAGGGTTAGAAGTTTAACGGCTACCAGTCTGATTAATATTATAAATTGGTTAAATATTTACGCGCTGGTCAGATTATTATGTAGGTATACCCGACCATAAATGAGTACTAGTTTCTGCGACGCGCCCGCCCGCCGACTTCAGAGCCAAGGAGCTTTGTGAATAATGCGAGTGTACTGCGCTCTAAAGGTATGTCCAGAATTATTAGTTAGCTAGAGTTAAATATGCGCAATATAATATCATATTATAAACGGATATGATATTATATCGCACATATCTAAGTCTAGCTAACTAGTCTGCTTTACGACTAACCGGTTTATATCAGGTATGGCGGGAATAGAGGTACTCGTTACTCTATACTTTTTTGATACATGATTTGGCAGATTTTTACCGGTTGAGTACAGACTGGCAGGCCTGCAAAGTGACTACCAAATTGCAAAAAAAAAAAACAAACAACCTGAGTTTTTGTCTTCTTGTAGGGTTATAGATGTCCCAGACGCCATAATTCATAACTATGACTCCGTGAAGAGTATATCACGCCGTGCCTAACACAGCATTCAATTTGCCATCGTTGGTGTTCAAAAAGTCAACCGTTGTTTTACAGCTACAGGCGAGCCAGCTTTAACAATGGCCGTAGTAGTAACGCACGCCCTACGCAGCGCTATCGCAGAAGCTAGGAAAGAATACGGATATACTGACACAAAATGGATTGATGTTGGTAAGTGGACATTCCCGTACAGGAATTGTTGAACGACTAGTCGGTATTTTTTCCAATAAAACGAAGTCTCCTGACGTTGTGGCACGCTTGATTTGTATTTACACGGCTAGGTTACGAACATGGGCCAGTGGCTCAACAATCCTTGTATAATATTTTACCTGACTGGTGCCGGCTGAGAATAGCACCAACCTATCTCCTCCCGCGGATGTCGTAAGAGGGGACAAACGATAATACCGAGAACTTGGTATCAGCGTTCGTCGAAACCTATCGATACATGTGCAAAAAAAATCCCAACAAGTGGCGATAAATTAGAACATTACCGAAGGAAGCATACGTTCTGAAATGCTACAGATTAGCGTTTATTGGCCATTCGGTGATCATAGACAATTTAAAATAAAAACTTTAAAATAAAATAAAAACTATACTTATGTACTATTTTGTTTAATTATTTTATGTTAAGTGGTGTGACTATGTAAATTATGATTTTATTTTGCAGGTACGCCATTTAGCGTGGAAAATATACTCAAGGCAATATCTCCTAAGGCGGAAGTGTATAAACTAAAATAATGATTCGCACAACTATTTGCAAGGCATAACAACATCACAATTACAATAGCATAACATATGTTTTATGTACCTATGAAAAACATATGTATTATATACCTGAATTACGTAAATAAATTGTGATAGTAATGGTGCAGTATTTTAGTTTTAAGGCAACAATTAAGAAATTAAAACGCGTAATTATAAATATATACAACATAGTTTTAAGATTAAAAACTTAATGACCTAAATGCCTCTTATTATGTGATAACTGATAAACAAGGATGAAAATAAATAAAAAGATCTTCAAAATACATTTTTTATTTATAAATATTTACAAACAATTATTCATTCCAATGCGATTTGATAGGAAACAACCCTTTAGTGAAACATCAGACAATATTCAGGACTTGTGAAAATAACTCATGGTCGAGTGTAAAATGAGAAACGATCAAACCTTTAAAATATAACAGTTACTTATCACGACGAGGTTTATGGGTCATACAGAGATTTAGATTCGCGTCTTTCCTGCAGACATTGCAAAAGTTATGGATTACAAGTGGTACCTACTATTTAATATTTGAATAAAAGGTTCCTCCAAGTGATAAAAACATAACTTACACAAGCTGACCTGCACACAAGAAAAACGACATTGCCCTCTGTCATCCGAGACAGGATTTGAACTCGCATCTCCAGCTATCGCCGCTGACGCTTTAACCAATCGGATCAACGACACCGCTGACACCCACTACTGAACCCGTCGTAATTTCTCAAGTATATGCAATTTTGTTTTTAAAAGGGTCTATCGGTCTGTATGACTTGCCTCGGATATCGTGTGAGTATATGATTGCTATAAAAATAACGATAGATGTCAAATTGTCACACACAACGCCACTTTTATCGTTTCTTTATTTATCTCGGGCTGTACTTAGCACTAGTTAAACAAACATAATATGTCTCATCTGTAACGTTGCGGTGTTAAATTTAACCTTAAAACTACAGTCTGATGGATCATATTCACAAACCTTAATCATAATTCATAAATGGATGTAAATAACAACTCTTTCTAACAAACCCTGGACACAACTAGAGTTAGTAGACTGCAGGTAATTGATAACAGTAATGGTGTTTTCTTAACTCACAAATTATGATCTTAATTAGTCCTTTTCATTTCTGTAAAGAACATGAGAGATCTAACTCTACTTATGATGCCACTATAAACATAAATGTGTATTTATGAAAACATTTCAGACAATTAAGGATCAACAAGTATTTTCCTTTATATCGTTAAGATCGAAACGATTGCTTCTGCCTAGTTTTATGGCGCTCGCACCTTTTCACATTTTACTCAACTGTAGGCGATATGAGTACGGCTATTTGTGTAGCCAAAATAACCAAAAATAAGTGCAATGGCATAATTACGAATGTATAAAAATTGCAGATACTTTTGAAAATTAGCCAAATATCATCTGTCCCATTATAATAAGAGTCCATTTCCGGAATTATCCGCCATTTTTACAATTACGAAATTACCTTAATACATATTTTTTTGACATCCTGAGGCCCGCGATGCAAGAAAAATGCCAGTTAAAATTATTTTAAATAATGTTTGTTGTATAGGAAATGGAATATAATTCCTTTTGTATCATCATCGAATAAAATAAAGGAAATGCAACTCTATTCTAATTGCAAAAGTTCCATTGAAGTATTTGGTACTACAGGTAGTCCTTACGTTGATGTTCATAAGTGCATGTAATGTGCCTAAATTGAAAAATAAAGATCTTTTATCTTTTGTCCCTTGGGCCTTCGGATGTTAAAACGTAGGTACAGAGGTACAGTTGCCATCAGATATATCGGCGCTGTGGAGGTGGTCACAAATATATGAACAACACCTCTATTGTCAAGGCGATAAAGTGCATGTTCAGGTATTTGTGACCACCTCCACTCCGTACTGTGCAAAATTTGGTCGCTTTTTAGTGTGGTGTCAGGCAGGTGTTAGGCGACTTAGAGGGGTGGGGTCATTCCATCCCTGGGGGGAGTGGTTCTAGGGGATTGCCCAGCGGGTTTCCTAGAGGATTTCCTAGAGGGTTTCCTGGAGGCGGCACGGGAGCGTACTGCTGCTGTTCCTGTAGGAAGTAAATTATCATTAAGTGAATAATATTTCTTAAGTGAATTTACGAACATACAAATGATTCAACAACATTAGAATATAGGTAAGTGTGGTTTTTGACCTTTTATAATTTTATTTCTCTACATAATCTCCTTTCAACTCCATACACTTCATCCAACGATGTTCCAGCGTTTTCAACCCCTCCAAAAAATATTTTTTATCAAACCCTGAAAAATATGCTTCAGTTTCAGCTATGACTTCCTCATTTGACGAAAATCTTCTCCCACCGAGCAATTTCTTCATGTTTGGGAATAAAAAAAAATCTCATGGGGCCAAATCTGTAGAATAAGGTGGGTGGGGCAATATTTCATAACGCAATTCTACTAATTTGGCTGTTGCGACTGCCGACGAGTGTGCAGGGGCATTGCCGTGGTGAAAAAGGATTTTCTTCTTTGCCAGATGTGGCCGTTTTTTCACTACTTCTGCGTTGATTTTTCCAACAATGTAGCATAATAAGGGCCATTTATTGTTTTACCTTTCTCCAAATAATCTATATAAATAACCCCTTGGCTGTCCCAAAAAACAGTGGCCATTACCTTTCCTGCCGAATTAACGGTTTTCGCTTTCTTTGGGGCCCGTTCGTTAGCAGAAGTCCACTGTTTTGACTGATTTTTCTTCTCTGGCGTATAATGGTGGATCCACGTTTCATCTACCGTCACAAAACGACATAAAAATTCATTGGGATTACGCTTGAATTTGGCTAAGCATTGCTCGGAAGTTGTTTCACGAAGTCGTTTTTGATCGGCTGTCAGCAAACGCGGCACCCATCTTGCGGAAAGCTTTTTCATATTCAAAATATTATGCAAGATATGAAAAACTCATTCAGATGAAATGTGTACAGTCTCAGCTATCTCACGAATCTTAACTCGACGGTCATCCAAAACAATATCGTGTAACTTTATTCACGACATCATCAGTGGTGACTTCAATTGGCCTACCAGAGCGTTCTGCGTCATTGGTAGTGGTACGCCCAGAACGAAATTCTGTAAACCACTTATGTATCATTCCATGAGAAGGAGCAGATTCCCCATAATATTTTTTTAAACAGTTTTCAGTCTCTTTAATAGTTTTTCCACGTAAAAAGTAATGTTTAATTAACACACGAAATTCGCTTTTCTCCATTTTCCAACAATTTTCCGACCGTATTTGACATATGCCTCAATAACTTTTATATTTTCCCGCCTTTAAAAAAAAAAAATTCAGCTGGCAGTTTTCCACCAAGGAGTTCAGAATCGTAATTAAAAGGTTTATATGTTAAAATGATTTTTGTTTTACTTAAAGTCACCGAGTTATCAAACCGCCCTCGTATATCAGGTATGGCGGGAGGTACTCGTAGACTTTGCTATTCTATACTTTTGTGATACTTGATTTGAGAATCTGGTGGTTTTTCAACGGTGGAGTGGCAGGCCTGCAAAGTAACTAACAATTGCAAAAAACCAACCAACCTGAGTTTTTGTCATGTAGAGTTTAAATTTCCCAGACGCCATAACATAATTTATAAGTATGACTCCGTGAAGAGTATATCACGCCGTGCCTAACACAGCATTCAATTTGCCATCGTTGGTGTTCAAAAAGTCAACTGTTGATTTACAGCTACAGGCGAGCCAGCGTTAACACTGGCCGTTGTAGTGACGCACGCCCTACGCAGCGCTATCGCAGAAGCTAGGAAAGAATACGGATATACTGACACAAACTGGATTGATGTTGGTAAGTGTACATTCCCGTACAGGAATTGTTGAACGACTACCTAGTCGGTATTTTTTGCCTATAAAACAATGTCTCCTGATGTTGTGGCACGCTTGGCATTTACACGGCTAGCTTACGTACATAGGCCGGTGGCTCAACAATCCTTGTATAATAGTTTACCTGACTGGTGACGGCTGAGAATAGCACCAACCTATCTCCTCCCGCGGATGTCGTAAGAGGGGACAAAGGAAAATACCGACAA
The DNA here is from genome assembly GCA_022674325.2 of Grapholita molesta. Lineage (NCBI taxonomy): Eukaryota > Metazoa > Arthropoda > Insecta > Lepidoptera > Tortricidae > Grapholita > Grapholita molesta. Next base: position 8,567,778 of record CP053135.2, on the reverse strand, counting down.
CTTGGCAGCAGCGTTCGTCGAAACCTATTACGATACAAGTGCAAAAAAAATGACCGAAGGAAGCGTACGTTCTGAACTGCTAAAGATTAGCGTTGATTGGCCATTAGGCGATCATAGACAATTTTAACTATGCTTATGTACTATTTTGTTTATTTAATTTACGTAATGTTAGTGTAATTGATGGTTTTATTTTGCAGGTACACCATTTAGCGTGGAAAATATACTCAAGGCAATATCTCCTAAGGCGGAAGTGTATAAACTAAAATAATGATTCGCACAACTATTTGCAAGGCATAACAACATCACAATTACAATAGCATAATATATGTTTTATGTACCTATGTAAAACATATGTATTATATACCTGAATTACGTAAATAAATTGTGATAGTAATGGTGCAGTATTTTAGTTTTAAGGCAACAATTAAGAAATTAAAACGCGTAATTATAAATATATACAACATAGAATTAAGATTAAAAACTTAATGACCTAAATGCCTCTTACTATGTGATAACTGATAAACAAGGATGAAAATAAATAAAAAGATCTTCAAAATACATTTTTTATTTATAAATATTTACAAACAATTATTAATTCCAATGCGATTTGATAGGAAACAACCCTTTAGTGAAACATCAGACAATATTCAGGACTTGTGAAAATAACTCATGGTCGAGTGTAAAATGAGAAACGATCAAACCTTTAAAATATAACAGTTACTTATCACGACGAGGTTTATGGGTCATACAGAGATTTAGATTCGCGTCTTTCCTGCAGACATTGCAAAAGTTATGGATTACAAGTGGTACCTACTATTTAATATTTGAATAAAAGGTTCCTCCAAGTGATAAAAACATAACTTACACAAGCTGACCTGCACACAAGAAAAACGACATTGCCCTCTGTCATCCGAGACAGGATTTGAACTCGCATCTCCAGCTATCGCCGCTGACGCTTTAACCAATCGGATCAACGACACCGCTGACACCCACTACTGAACCCGTCGTAATTTCTCAAGTATATGCAATTTTGTTTTTAAAAGGGTCTATCGGTCTGTATGACTTGCCTCGGATATCGTGTGAGTATATGATTGCTATAAAAATAACGATAGATGTCAAATTGTCACACACAACGCCACTTTTATCGTTTCTTTATTTATCTCGGGCTGTACTTAGCACTAGTTAAACAAACATAATATGTCTCATCTGTAACGTTGCGGTGTTAAATTTAACCTTAAAACTACAGTCTGATGGATCATATTCACAAACCTTAATCATAATTCATAAATGGATGTAAATAACAACTCTTTGTAACAAACCCTGGACACAACTAGAGTTAGTAGACTGCAGGTAATTGATAACAGTAATGGTGTTTTCTTAACTCACAAATTATGATCTTAATTAGTCCTTTTCATTTCTGTAAAGAACATGAGAGATCTAACTCTACTTATGATGCCACTATAAACATAAATGTGTATTTATGAAAACATTTCAGACAATTAAGGATCAACAAGTATTTTCCTTTATATCGTTAAGATCGAAACGATTGCTTCTGCCTAGTTTTATGGCGCTCGCACCTTTTCACATTTTACTCAACTGTAGGCGATATGAGTACGGCTATTTGTGTAGCCAAAATAACCAAAAATAAGTGCAATGGCATAATTACGAATGTATAAAAATTGCAGATACTTTTGAAAATTAGCCAAATATCATCTGTCCCATTATAATAAGAGTCCATTTCCGGAATTATCCGCCATTTTTACAATTACGAAATTACCTTAATACATATTTTTTTGACATCCTGAGGCCCGCGATGCAAGAAAAATGCCAGTTAAAATTATTTTAAATAATGTTTGTTGTATAGGAAATGAAATATAATAGCTTTTGTATCATCATCGAATAAAATAAAGGAAATGCAACTCTATTCTAATTGCAAAAGTTCCATTGAAGTATTTGGTACTACAGGTAGTCCCTTGGGCCTTCGGATGATAAAACGTAGGTACAGAGGTACAGTTGCCATCAGATATATCGGCGCTGTGGAGGTGGTCACAAATATATGAACAACACCTCTATTGTCAAGGCGATAAAGTGCATGTTCAGGTATTTGTGACCACCTCCACATCTCCGATATATCTGATGGCGGCCGTACTGTGCAAAATTTGGTCGCTTTTTAGTGTGGTGTCAAGCAAGTGTTAGGCGACTTAGAGGGGTGGGGTCATTCCATCCCTGGGGGGAGTGGCTCTAGGGGATTGCCCAGCGGGTTTCCTAGAGGATTTCCTAGAGGGTTTCCTGGAGGCGGCACGGGAGCGTACTGCTGCTGTTCCTGTAGGAAGTAAATTATCATTAAGTGAATAATATTTATTAAGTGAATTTACGAACATACAAATGATTCAACAACATTAGAATATAGGTAAGTGAGTACAATCAGCATCATGTAGCTGTCAATGTGTCCAAATATATAGTACAAATCCATACTGCTTTACAAACGGTCTTTACCGATATTTTCGTATGTGCGATTACTGACAACGATTTGACGCTGACTGTACAGTAAAAAACGGTACAGGTTCCATATAACTTACATATTTTTTACGACTAATACGACTATAATAACTACATGTGTATGGATTATTGAGGGAAAATAAGGCTTAACCTTTTCGGCGCCATGTCAAACGCAAAAGCTAACGCTAAGACGCCACGTCGTCGAAATGTAAAAACTGAAGTTGAAACTTTATGTGTGTGCACGTAGATCTAATTTGCTCTGTGGTCGAGGACATTTATATACATACGCCTTTGGCGTAGAACCTGCGGTGCCAATATTCCAGTCTTTGGCGTAGAAAAGGTTAAATATCACTAAAACCTTAACTTCGTTTGTTGGGTGAGCATTTTTCAATGGTCATGCTTTTTGCTTAATTTAAATATAATCTAAAGTACTTACTTTTACGCTGAAAAGTGAGTAAACCAGTTATGCTATTATTGTTTTTCGATAATTAGTATACATTTAAATTTCTCAAGTGCAGTAGTGGAATGAAGTGCTAGGAATAGAAATTATAAAGCTGGCTGAAAATCTTTGGTTATATGGACATTAGTGCTTAGATTACGACGGTTAAACAACTACAATCACAATTTTTATTGTTTTCTAAAGATGTCACTCGACGAAGATATTTGGGAACAAACAATCAATATTTTACATTCTCACATGTAGTGTGTGTAATTATTAACGACGCTTTAACCACATGCGTCTATTACATATACTAAGCAGTAAATAGGCCTAGTACACACACACGAGGTTAAGCGCTCGCAGATCTACTTTTAGTAGTCAATCACAAAAATATATCGAGATAGAACAAGTGTTTTCTAAGCAGTTAATATCCCTACGAAGCATTTTGTTTTTAAAAACTTCTAACTCATGCGGGCCGAGGTCGGCAGCGGACTGATATTCGCGCCGAACAATGGAACCGTTGAGGCGAGATTTTGCTCTTTATGGGTGTGTGTGCTGGTTTGTGTGCGTGTATGTGTTCACCCACTTCACCCAGCCCTGCTACGCCACCTTGTTGTGTGAGTGTGTGTACGTACGGGAGCCAGCACCGGCCGCAGGGCGGGCACGAGCGCGGCCAGCGCGGCGGCGGGCGGCGGCAGCGCGCGCAGCACTTCACCCAGCCCTGCCACGCCACCTTGTTGTGTGAGTGTGTGTACGTACGGGAGCCAGCACCGGCCGCAGGGCGGGCACGAGCGCGGCCAGCGCGGCGGCGGGCGGCGGCAGCGCGCGCAGCACTACACCCAGCCCTGCCACGCCACCTTGTTGTGTGAGTGTGTGTACGTACGGGAGCCAGCACCGGCCGCAGGGCGGGCACGAGCGCGGCCAGCGCGGCGGCGGGCGGCGGCAGCGCGCGCAGCACTTCACCCAGCCCTGCCACGCCACCTTGTTGTGTGAGTGTGTGTACGTACGGGAGCCAGCACCGGCCGCAGGGCGGGCACGAGCGCGGCCAGCGCGGCGGCGGGCGGCGGCAGCGCGCGCAGCACTTCACCCAGCCCTGCCACGCCACCTTGTTGTGTGAGTGTGTGTACGTACGGGAGCCAGCACCGGCCGCAGGGCGGGCACGAGCGCGGCCGGCGGGGCGGGGGGCGGCGGGAGCTCGCGCCGCGCGGCCCCCTGCCGTGCCCCGCCTCCTTGTTGTGTGAGTGTGTGTACGTACGGGAGCCAGCACCGGCCGCAGGGCGGGCACGAGCGCGGCCAGCGCGGCGGCGGGCGGCGGCAGCGCGCGCAGCACTTCACCCAGCCCTGCCACGCCACCTTGTTGTGTGAGTGTGTGTACGTACGGGAGCCAGCACCGGCCGCAGGGCGGGCACGAGCGCGGCCAGCGCGGCGGCGGGCGGCGGCAGCGCGCGCAGCACTTCACCCAGCCCTGCCACGCCACCTTGTTGTGTGAGTGTGTGTACGTACGGGAGCCAGCACCGGCCGCAGGGCGGGCACGAGCGCGGCCAGCGCGGCGGCGGGCGGCGGCAGCGCGCGCAGCACTTCACCCAGCCCTGCCACGCCACCTTGTTGTGTGAGTGTGTGTACGTACGGGAGCCAGCACCGGCCGCAGGGCGGGCACGAGCGCGGCCAGCGCGGCGGCGGGCGGCGGCAGCGCGCGCAGCACTTCACCCAGCCCTGCCACGCCACCTTGTTGTGTGAGTGTGTGTACGTACGGGAGCCAGCACCGGCCGCAGGGCGGGCACGAGCGCGGCCAGCGCGGCGGCGGGCGGCGGCAGCGCGCGCAGCACTTCACCCAGCCCTGCCACGCCACCTTGTTGTGTGAGTGTGTGTACGTACGGGAGCCAGCACCGGCCGCAGGGCGGGCACGAGCGCGGCCAGCGCGGCGGCGGGCGGCGGCAGCGCGCGCAGCACTTCACCCAGCCCTGCCACGCCACCTTGTTGTGTGAGTGTGTGTACGTACGGGAGCCAGCACCGGCCGCAGGGCGGGCACGAGCGCGGCCAGCGCGGCGGCGGGCGGCGGCAGCGCGCGCAGCACTTCACCCAGCCCTGCCACGCCACCTTGTTGTGTGAGTGTGTGTACGTACGGGAGCCAGCACCGGCCGCAGGGCGGGCACGAGCGCGGCCAGCGCGGCGGCGGGCGGCGGCAGCGCGCGCAGCACTTCACCCAGCCCTGCCACGCCACCTTGTTGTGTGAGTGTGTGTACGTACGGGAGCCAGCACCGGCCGCAGGGCGGGCACGAGCGCGGCCAGCGCGGCGGCGGGCGGCGGCAGCGCGCGCAGCACTTCACCCAGCCCTGCCACGCCACCTTGTTGTGTGAGTGTGTGTACGTACGGGAGCCAGCACCGGCCGCAGGGCGGGCACGAGCGCGGCCAGCGCGGCGGCGGGCGGCGGCAGCGCGCGCAGCACTTCACCCAGCCCTGCCACGCCACCTTGTTGTGTGAGTGTGTGTACGTACGGGAGCCAGCACCGGCCGCAGGGCGGGCACGAGCGCGGCCAGCGCGGCGGCGGGCGGCGGCAGCGCGCGCAGCACTTCACCCAGCCCTGCCACGCCACCTTGTTGTGTGAGTGTGTGTACGTACGGGAGCCAGCACCGGCCGCAGGGCGGGCACGAGCGCGGCCAGCGCGGCGGCGGGCGGCGGCAGCGCGCGCAGCACTTCACCCAGCCCTGCCACGCCACCTTGTTGTGTGAGTGTGTGTACGTACGGGAGCCAGCACCGGCCGCAGGGCGGGCACGAGCGCGGCCAGCGCGGCGGCGGGCGGCGGCAGCGCGCGCAGCACTTCACCCAGCCCTGCCACGCCACCTTGTTGTGTGAGTGTGTGTACGTACGGGAGCCAGCACCGGCCGCAGGGCGGGCACGAGCGCGGCCAGCGCGGCGGCGGGCGGCGGCAGCGCGCGCAGCACTTCACCCAGCCCTGCCACGCCACCTTGTTGTGTGAGTGTGTGTACGTACGGGAGCCAGCACCGGCCGCAGGGCGGGCACGAGCGCGGCCAGCGCGGCGGCGGGCGGCGGCAGCGCGCGCAGCACTTCACCCAGCCCTGCCACGCCACCTTGTTGTGTGAGTGTGTGTACGTACGGGAGCCAGCACCGGCCGCAGGGCGGGCACGAGCGCGGCCAGCGCGGCGGCGGGCGGCGGCAGCGCGCGCAGCACGGCGGCGGCGCCCGGCAGCGTGCGCTCGCAGCACTTCACCCAGCCTTCCCACGCCACCTTGTTGTTCCACACCTGCCATCGACAATACTACATTACCACAGAGGCCGGGAAGTAAGGGGATGCCAGCCAAGTACATATAAACGGCCGAGCACATCGTGACCAGATTGTCACGAAGCTGGCGACCCCTTTATAACACGAGTTTTATTTTTAGAAATAGGAAAAATAAACTAGTCAAAAATACAACAATCGCGTAAATTACTATACATTCCCTTCCGTTTAGAGCTCGAATAAAAACCTTATCTATTACTAGGTACAAAAATTATACTAATGAGGGCTGCCTTTTAAGTTGTGTCTTGTTTGTGTCTTTTGAAATAAGTATAGACAAACTAATGGATTATTACCATTTATAGTTTTTCAAAGAAATCTTCACGACATTTAATACACTTTTCCATGCGTTCGAACTACTTTTTAAAACATTTATTCCACTCCGAAGTGGAGGTAGTCAACATGGCCGTTATGTAACCGTCAACAGCTGCTTCGGGTGTGCTAAAACGTTGACCGCAAAAACTGCAAAGTTTTGGGAACGTGTAAAAATCGTTAGGGCTCGAGTCAGGGCTGTACGGGATCTAATATTTCGAGATGTTGGCCGCTCTAAAACGTCTTTGTTTGGCGGGCGGTATGTGAGCTTGCACATGTCATGGTGCAGTATCATACGCCGTCTTGAGTTGTTTTTTCGAAATCTGTGATTACTTGTGGCAAACAAACAGTGGTATACACAAACACATTAGTAAACAGTTGACTGCTGCTTGGAGTCTGGGTCGTAAGCATATATCTAAGATTCGTCACTAGTAACACTGTCATATACGTGTTTTGACTCTCCTCGGTTGAATCGCTGCAGAGTTTGGCGACACCATATAACACAGGCTGTTTTTTTGGTCGTCGAGATCAACTTTTTTACGCCGAGTTCTTCGTGCTTTTTGAATACTAGAAATGCCCACGGATGCCTCTATTTCACGGTATGTCACATGCCGATCTTCGACGATTAACTGCGCACGGCGTCGATACTCTCTTGAGTCATGGCGGTTTTTGGACGACCTTCACGTGACTTGTCACTGAGGCTAGAATGCCCACGTTGAAAATCTAAATACCAGCGCTCTATTGTCCTAAGACATGGTGCTGCATTACTAAATACGGAAGGGATACGAAAATCGCGTTAGTCCCCTTTGAAATTTCCATTTTTACAACCGAATTGTCACTTTGAACAGACGATACAATAAAACTATTCGACCAATCAAAAAACAAAAATTAAAAATGATTAAAGCGCCATACGTTTCTTTTATAATAATCGCGGGAGGTTTGCAAACGACACAACTTTAAAGGCAACCCTCGTAAATATGCACGAAGATTACCGAATATTACAATTGCAAACTCTATTATCATGTCCCGATCAAAGCATGCTCACTCACAACCCATTTGTCTGCTTGCGCCTTACTTTACTGTTGAATATGTTGTTAAATAGCAATGAAATTTCAGTTTGATTGCGCCTTTACCGTGCTAAAATTTAATATGTAGAATTGTAGATATGATTTACATCTTACCTCCTTTTCTATAAGTAATTGCAGTATGTTGAGAACAAGAGGTTGCAGCGAGGGGTGCAGTGTGAGCGCTTGCAACACTGTCCGCATTAGCAACACCGGGATGTCGGGTTCTTCGATCAGCTGCTGCAACACTATCGCTAGCACCTAGAACACGTTCACGGATAAGTTATCCGCTAGTTTCCAAGAGACTGTGATGACTTACAGTCAGCGTCATATAGTTCGTTACAGGCAGGATAGCCAAATATATCGATACAGACCTTTATTTATATAGCAGTAAGGATGTGTATCGATATATTTGGTCATACTGACTGCATCTAACTATATGACGCTCACTACAACACTTTGAACTGTTTTGCAAATAAATAAATATTTCGGGACTATCTTACACAAATCGACCTAGTCCTACGGTAATCCAGTAAGGCTTGTGTTGTAGGTACTAGACGACGGTATATATAATGGAAAGATACATATAAATACTAAAACACATAGAAAACACCCATGACTCAGGAACAAATATCTGTGGTCATCACACAAATAAATGCCTTGACTGGGAATCGAACCCAGGACCATCGGCTTCACAGGTGGTCTCTACCCACTAGGCCAGATTGGTCGTATTTGACAACTTTATATTGGGAACTCAAAACGCAAATAAACATGCTAAATATTGTGATGTTTTTGGGGTTTAGGTATCGTCAGTAGGACTTAGAAACTCGTCGCAAACTATCGTTTACATTACCTCTTGCGTGAAGACCTGCTTCTCCGCGAAGCACAGCGCGGTGGCCTTGATGATGTACTTGAGGTCCACCACTCCAGGGTCGATCAGATGGAGGGCTATCAGCAACTCCGCGGGGCTGACTGAAATTTAATATTATTTTGCCATATATGCTATTTCAAGCTTACTTCACTTTTTAATTTTATTTATTTTATTTTATTGGGTACATGAACAGCAATACAGTTATTAACATCTTAAACTAAAATATTGATAAAGATATGTATGTTCTAATATATCTTTATTTGCAACTAACAATGTAAAGGTGACACGTATCTATGTACTTCCATAAATTACACTTACCTAAACTTTATAATTCGGAATTTGTTGATTAATAAAATACTTTAAAATTGGTATGGAATGTGACCTGCGGTGCCTCTACGTAGTCTAAATATAGTGCCAGAAGAAATCAGGCACTAAAACATTTATTTAATAACAATAGGACTATGCATTTAGAAAGTTCACTTTTTTTGTTAAACATCTTTGATTTTGGCTGATATTGAAGTAGTTACCCTAATACCTATATCACTTTCAGCGACTTGTTTTTTTTAAAGTGGGTATAAATGTATTTCATAATTTATATTAATTCAATTTTTTTACTTACAAACACAATAAGCTGAAAACAATGATATTATACTATAAACAATTATAAAAATGCAATTGACTTTTATTCATAGATATGGTTACGGAGTGAGACCCGCGACACACCATGAAGGATGCAGTCCGAAAAGGAAGAGGACTTGGGCGCGTTCTCCGTAGTGTTATGGGATCATATAAGTGACAGGGTTAAGAAGATAAAAAGAGGCGAGGCCTTTGCCGAGCAGTGGGACATTTAAAATAGGCTTATAATAGTACATTTCGATACTAGTAAAATCTTGACAAACCGTACACTAAAACCTTCTTGATAAGTTAACTAGACTGTGTATCGGTCTTCTGTCATCAACCGGCGATAACAGCAAGAAAATGCGGTTAGGAGTTAAGCAATATTTAAAATTATTAAAATTATTGAAATTTAAAAAGGAACTGAATGAATGTTTAACATAGTATTCAAGCTTAGTATTCATCTGAATTGTAATTGTACCTGGCAAAACTTCATCGTTAGGATTCTGTAGCCCAAGCAACTTGTTGAACACCTCTTTCACGACCATCGGGTTCAGTTTTATTAACTTTGGTAATGCGGCTATAATCTGTGGACAAATATTAATAAAGTCCTTAATAGTAGATTGTAGAACAAGTTCATAAAACGCATCATTTTACGCGAGGTAAAATAATATCGTTTATTAATATGTCCAGCAGTGGACCGTGTCCGTGGCTGATAAAAAAATAGTTTGTAAAATGTGTTATATAGACGAGTTGAACACTCTACTTTTCACTTTGAGTGGGAGAAAAAGAAATAATGACAACTTATAAAAGTTGTTTTTTAATGTTAAAAGTGCTAAATTGATGCATTATAACGCGGAGTTGAGCGGGAGGGCTTTCTATTATTAAGTTTTAAGGGTCTGAATAGATGAGTTTACTTTATGTTTTAGAAAGTTGATATTTACGAGCATGGGAACTAAAAATTAATAAAAAATTAATTCTTGTCAAAATTCTATAAAGCTCTGACTAACCTCCTTTTTAGACAGTCCGTTGAGTACGGGGATCAAGAACCGCACGTCGGACACGCGCGTGGCGTACAGAGCGCGCACGCGCGACACTAGCTCCTGTGTGGGCGGGGCTGCGAACATATAATATACAATTAAGACCAACTTTAAATCATTGCTAAAAACTAACGTTTCACACAAAATATTATGGAAAGAGGAGTCAGCTAAACGGCGCCCGTGAAATAACCGGACAGCAACTTCCCTGTAGAGCGGTATACTGCGATAGTTAATCCGTTTGCCAAGCGTATCGATTAGGCATTAAACCCCCTAATTTGCTTGTGGCGGTTTACGAGGGGGCTCGTGTCCAGCAGTGGACGTCCATGGCTGATAAGTATTATAAAAACTGCAATTATTTTAACAGCGTACAAATTGAGTAGTAACTTAACTGTCAAAAGCAGTGAAATAGTGCTTAGCGAGCAATGATCATGAAATGAGCGTGAGGCGACATACTAATACATCTCTTCTACAAATAAATCCCTGCTTCAATATGCCTTTTTCAATGGGTCTTGATATACTTACTCGGACTGACTCGACTGACATGAAATGAGCGTGAGCTGCCTGTATAAAACAATATAATAATAATATACGCCTCAGCGGACACGCCGCCCTTCGCGCCGCACGCGCGTCCACTGAGACCGCTCTCATATGTGCACCCTTTAGTGCATACAGTATCAAAAATATTACCGTTTATCAAAACTGAAGTGACACAAGTAGTATTCAAACGAATGTAAATTATAGAATGTGACATGTCTATACAGTGTCAAATGCTACATCTGTGTGATTGTACATGAGGCACTTTAGAAGCAAATTGATTGAAACTTCATGCATCTAAGTAATAATTGAAGAGGCACTTATGCGGTCCGCACACTAAGTGAAGTACTCACACTTCTCGGTGTAGATGTGCAGCAGGCGGGTGAGCAGCGTGTCGGCGCCGCGCGGACAGTCGTCCAGCAGCGCCAGGAAGGTACTCACACTTCTCGGTGTAGATGTGCAGCAGGCGGGTGAGCAGCGTGTCGGCGCCGCGCGGACAGTCGTCCAGCAGCGCCAGGAAGGTACTCACACTTCTCGGTGTAGATGTGCAGCAGGCGGGTGAGCAGCGTGTCGGCGCCGCGCGGACAGTCGTCCAGCAGCGCCAGGAAGGTACTCACACTTCTCGGTGTAGATGTGCAGCAGGCGGGTGAGCAGCGTGTCGGCGCCGCGCGGACAGTCGTCCAGCAGCGCCAGGAAGGTACTCACACTTCTCGGTGTAGATGTGCAGCAGGCGGGTGAGCAGCGTGTCGGCGCCGCGCGGACAGTCGTCCAGCAGCGCCAGGAAGGTACTCACACTTCTCGGTGTAGATGTGCAGCAGGCGGGTGAGCAGCGTGTCGGCGCCGCGCGGACAGTCGTCCAGCAGCGCCAGGAAGGTACTCACACTTCTCGGTGTAGATGTGCAGCAGGCGGGTGAGCAGCGTGTCGGCGCCGCGCGGACAGTCGTCCAGCAGCGCCAGGAAGGTACTCACACTTCTCGGTGTAGATGTGCAGCAGGCGGGTGAGCAGCGTGTCGGCGCCGCGCGGACAGTCGTCCAGCAGCGCCAGGAAGGTACTCACACTTCTCGGTGTAGATGTGCAGCAGGCGGGTGAGCAGCGTGTCGGCGCCGCGCGGACAGTCGTCCAGCAGCGCCAGGAAGGTACTCACACTTCTCGGTGTAGATGTGCAGCAGGCGGGTGAGCAGCGTGTCGGCGCCGCGCGGACAGTCGTCCAGCAGCGCCAGGAAGGTACTCACACTTCTCGGTGTAGATGTGCAGCAGGCGGGTGAGCAGCGTGTCGGCGCCGCGCGGACAGTCGTCCAGCAGCGCCAGGAAGGTACTCACACTTCTCGGTGTAGATGTGCAGCAGGCGGGTGAGCAGCGTGTCGGCGCCGCGCGGACAGTCGTCCAGCAGCGCCAGGAAGGTACTCACACTTCTCGGTGTAGATGTGCAGCAGGCGGGTGAGCAGCGTGTCGGCGCCGCGCGGACAGTCGTCCAGCAGCGCCAGGAAGGTACTCACACTTCTCGGTGTAGATGTGCAGCAGGCGGGTGAGCAGCGTGTCGGCGCCGCGCGGACAGTCGTCCAGCAGCGCCAGGAAGGTACTCACACTTCTCGGTGTAGATGTGCAGCAGGCGGGTGAGCAGCGTGTCGGCGCCGCGCGGACAGTCGTCCAGCAGCGCCAGGAAGGTACTCACACTTCTCGGTGTAGATGTGCAGCAGGCGGGTGAGCAGCGTGTCGGCGCCGCGCGGACAGTCGTCCAGCAGCGCCAGGAAGGTACTCACACTTCTCGGTGTAGATGTGCAGCAGGCGGGTGAGCAGCGTGTCGGCGCCGCGCGGACAGTCGTCCAGCAGCGCCAGGAAGGTACTCACACTTCTCGGTGTAGATGTGCAGCAGGCGGGTGAGCAGCGTGTCGGCGCCGCGCGGACAGTCGTCCAGCAGCGCCAGGAAGGTACTCACACTTCTCGGTGTAGATGTGCAGCAGGCGGGTGAGCAGCGTGTCGGCGCCGCGCGGACAGTCGTCCAGCAGCGCCAGGAAGGTACTCACACTTCTCGGTGTAGATGTGCAGCAGGCGGGTGAGCAGCGTGTCGGCGCCGCGCGGACAGTCGTCCAGCAGCGCCAGGAAGGTACTCACACTTCTCGGTGTAGATGTGCAGCAGGCGGGTGAGCAGCGTGTCGGCGCCGCGCGGACAGTCGTCCAGCAGCGCCAGGAAGGTACTCACACTTCTCGGTGTAGATGTGCAGCAGGCGGGTGAGCAGCGTGTCGGCGCCGCGCGGACAGTCGTCCAGCAGCGCCAGGAAGGCGGCGCGGCGGGCGGCGGCGGCGGCGGCGCGCGCGGGCCCCTCGGCGGCGCGCAGCACGGCGCGCTTGGCCTCCGCCGCCGCGCCGCCGTACACGCGCGCCACCTCGCCCATCAGCTCTGCCGGCACGGACAATAAAATTGAACTTTTTATTTAAGTTTGGACACATAACTGTCGATACAATGCAAGTATTGTACAATACGTTATAGACGTATTTTATATCTGCATCGGTACACACAGCAAATCTCGTAGCTGCACTTTGGTGGACCTTATTATATAAAGCATAAAGTCCACCGATGTACAGCTAAGATTGTTGCCGTGTGTACCTCCTGCGCACATCATATAAATATAGTTCTACCCGGGGCAATTATTTGTTGTTTAGTTTCTTACCCTCTTATTCGTAAACGTCTCTCAAACGTACGTTAGTTAAATTATGTTTCATGTTCATTGTTTAAAAGGTATACAAAAATGTTTTTGAATAAGCAGGATATAGTTACCCCTCAGCAACAGACAAATTAAAGCCAGTCTATTGTACTCCATACCTGTGCCCTGGCCGGCAACTAAGAGAGTTTAGACCCGGCTGGTAACGCAAGCGTACTTTTATGCTACCGCCACACATTCGCACGAGTAGCGAGCAGGGACCGGCCTGCTATCCCTTATAAAGGGTTTTGTATGGGTTTTACATAAGGCTTTACTCACCATACACTTATTCGACCATATTATAGGGTATTGGGATAGCGCTTTAAAAGTAAAATGATCCTTTCATTTTACTTTTAAAGGATCATTTTACTTTTAAAGCGCTATCCCAATACAAAACCCTAATCACCCGCTCACCAAAACCTTACATATGGCTTATAAGGGGTAGCTAATAGAGGGCTTCCCTCTTAGATACAAGCGTGCTAATTGAAATCGTCTGCCTTGTTCATAAAGCACACATTGCTGTGATCCAATAGTAAGCTATCGTCGGCGGCGCGGCGTTTTCTTCTACTTCTTTGATTTGATGTACGCGCGCTTTTCGAACACTAGGGTTAGGCATATACTAAACCTGTCTCTTTCACGCAAGGCTTAACTACGACTAAAGGGAAAGCTTTATAAAAAGCGCTAAGTAATAAGGGTAACTCTTTTTAAGGGATAGCAAGGCATATAGGATAGCAGTTAGTGATTGTAAAGGGCTAGTTTTATTTTTGGCTTAGTCGTACGGTAAGGGATAGTCAAATATATGGGCTAGCAGTTCAAACTGGTAAGTCTTCCAATGTGTTAGCCGTGTTTAAGGGACGACCTTTTAATGGCTTTTGCCGCGGAAAGGGTTGTCCGGTCCCTGGTAGCGAGGCGAATGACGAGGCGAAACGCGAGCATGCATGTGTACGCAGATGTCTCGCTATTCCTCTCGTCCCTCGCATTGCGTTTTTCTTCAGGCAAAGTTTCGTCGCATAGCGAGGCTAGTAACGAGCCAGCATGTCTAAACGCGGAGTTAAATTTAATGTTTTAAGACTCTCACCCTCATTATCCATAAACAGCGCCATAGCCAAGTTGAGGCACGTCTTGTACAAGTCGTCGGTCCAAGTGGGCCTGACCCCGTGCCGGGCCTGGTCGGCCGCAAACTCGGCGGGTGGGTTCGGCATAGCTATGAATCCGAGGTACAAACGCGCGTGCTTTTCCACCACCTTCTTAACCGCATCCGTGCTGGAAGCGTAGATCTTGAGCGTGGCGTTGAGTGCTAAATCACGGATTTCTTCGTTTTGGCTCACTGGAAATATTAAAAGAAACAGATTCAGAAAACTGTAAAGCGTTTGAGAGCCATATACGGCTCTAGTTGTCAAAGCTTACAGCTAACCTAACACGCCTACTGTTAACCTTTAGACAATCCAGTACGGACTGTCAAAAGGTTAATAAAGAAATACTTATTTATGGTCCACCATAAGTGATAATAAATTATAGGATAAATTATATGTATAATCTTTATCCATTCAGGTAACACTCTGTGGAGAATTTTATTTAATCAATGATAATTAATAAGTTTGCCAGTATATTAAAATTTTTTGATTGTTAAATAACGAATGTTACTTACTGACATTACAGACGATCGCGGCCACGTACTTATGCGCCCACGGTGCTCTGTACATACACAACTCCTCCAATATCTCCAACGCGAGCACAGCTATGTTACTCTCAGTCACTAAATGCTTCAAGTAATCCACCGACTCCTCGGTAACCAGCGGAGCTTCCAAGTAGATCTTTCTCAACAACATATCCTTCGCAGTTTCCACTGCTGGCTCGCCACTCTCGCAAATTTGTGTTATCAACGCACAGAGCAACTGATTGTAATTCTGATCGTGCTTCTCATGCATCTTCGGCTGCAACGTCACTGGGTGCCGGCTGAAACCCTGCATGAACGCGTATTCTTCGTACAACCACGACATCGCTAAATTAATACGGTTAGCTGGATCTTCTAGAATGTAGTTGAGTACTAGTTCGCGTATTTCTGGAGTGTAGCTCGAAGCGAAGATTGTGATCAACTTTGCGCGTATAGTCGCCGCTCCGCCAATCGCGGCTTCTTTCTCTGCATTAAGAATTCTGGTGACAGCTTGTAGAATTAATCTCTCTTTTATCTCCTTCGGTATCGGCCGAGTGATCTCTTGTAGCTTGAGTAACTTGACTTTTTGTTTTAGCTTAGGAACTGTGGGTGTCTGTGGCGGTATCGCCTTTTCTTTTTCCTTGTTCTTTCGTTCTTCTTCTTTGAGGAAATCTTGTCTAGTTTCTTCCATCATTTTCTCGGCCTCTCTGTCAGCTTTTGTGGACTCTTGAAGTTTGGCTACTGCTTGTTTCAGTGTAATCTTTTCCTCGTCATCTCTTAATAGTGGGATTTGAACGGTCTCGGGGATTGGCGGGACGGGCGCCGGCACGGGTGTGGGTACAGCTGCGGGTTCCCCTTTGATAAGACTGAGCATCATTTTTGCGAGAGATCTCTTCTGTACTTTGGTGCCTGCATTTGGTATGGGCTTGTACATAGCTATAAAACTGCTAGGCATTTCACTTGGTAGGTCGTTAAGTAGCGTTGCCATCACAAGTTTGACCACATTCTCTGCATTGTCGAGTCCGTCAAACAGGGTATCCTCAGTAACGGTTGGTTGTTTGGATAAGCTGGTTTGGCTGTCCTCGTCATAATTGAAATCGCTCCGACTATTGCTGTCACTGCCTTGACTATTGCTTTGAGGAGAATCTATTCTTATTCTCTTGGTTGGGATATCGGCAGTTTTGATTTCTCCCACACGTTTATTCCTTCTCTCTTTAGGGACTGCCTTGTTGATCTCTTGCTGAGTCATGCCAATGTCTATAAGAAGCTGCGTAAGTTGCGGTAGCATATCGTTTGAAGATGGGTGTTTTATTAGATTCACTAGTAGCATCTTTAAGTGTTTCCTAACTGAGTTGACTTGGGACTGAGACAGAGTCGGAGGCAGCGTCGTGTGCAGGTCCGCGAGAGCTTGTATGACACGCGGCATATATTTGGGTCGTAACTTGGATATAAGACACAGCGTTGTCATGCAAGCCATTAGATTGACGCTGGAGATGTGCTGGGAGTTGTGGAACTTTAATAAAAGTGTAAAAATATGCCTGAAACATATATGTAAATAATGATGTTATGATTGTTTGTATTTCTTGAATTGTAATATTATTTTTGAGAAATAAATGCTTAAACCATAACCATAATTACAAATGTATAATAAAAGGCAATAGATGAATTCAAAAAATTGTACAAGTTAACAGGTTTGGCAACATGGTGCAGTAATAAATAAAATGATAATAGCAACTCACTCTGACTCCTCTTCCAAAGCGTTCCTCTCTATGAAAGTCAGGCTGTCGGGCAGGCTGTCCAGACTAAACTCTCCCTCAACGGGCGCCCCAGCAGTCTGCAGCAGAACCACCTCCTCCAAGAACTTGATGGAGTGGGTGCGGATCCCTTCATTGTCACTGTCTATCATGTTCAGGACTAGGAGCTAGATAGGAGGAAACATATGTTTGAATAAAATTATAATAGCCTTGGTTTTAAAGTTTTGAGTTCCACCTTATTAAATTAAATTAAAATCATTTATTTCAGACTACAAGTGGTTAACATGGTTAATTATGAACATTCAAATAGAAAAAAATATTATTTGATTTTTTTTACAATCCACCATGATAAATAAACCAAATTTAGTTTTTTTTTACCCATAATTTTTCGATCATTCTTGTAATATATTACTATTTATTGAAACAAGTAAATACTCTCAAAAAACAATTAATAATTAACTGACTATAAAATTAAACTAAACCTAAAAACGGCTCTTTACGCATTGTACCAAGAATGCTGAAGGCATTTCCTTGGCCTTTAGACATAGAGGGTTCAGTAGTTATTATAATGCCTAGCTTAGCTGTATTTCATAAATATATATTTCAAATATAAAAAGATATCACAAATTTGAAATTGCCAAACATTATCCAAGACTGGCAAGATTTTAACATGATATGATAACATATGAGGCTGATTTGCTGAGCATGGAAGCTGCACAGATCTTTGGAAATTGTTTGATGGTGGTTATAATATAAATAAATAAGCCTTTATCATTTTTGGATAGAAAAGGTATTATACTAAGCTTAAAGCACATAGGCACATAGGCGTGTTTTGTGAGTGTGGCGCGGCGGGGCGCGACGCTGCCGTCCGAATGTGTGCCTTATTTCGTTACATTAGCCACACTGGTGTCACGCTGCTTTACCGCCACGCTCACAAAACGCGCCTATGTGCCCAAGCCTTACTACCTTCCAATAGCTTATAAAAATAGCTAACCTTTAGAGCAGAAAGCTGCTCCCACACATACTGCTTATCAGTGTACTCCACGTCACTCTCACACAGCCACATCAGAGAGTTCCGGTATACAATGCTAGCAGCCTGGATGGCTCGCTTCTGCACAGCAATTACTGTGTCTATTATTGACACGCGCAGCTTTCCTACTATGGCGGGCAGCAGGTTGGGTTGTATCTTGCTAGAAATTAAAATGGATTTTAGGCAGGATTAAACAGAAACAAACTCTTTTCATGACTCACAGCAATACATGCTATTGTACGGAAGAATTGATGAAATATTGACTAATCCTGCATTGCATATGATTATTTTTAATTTGACTTAAAAAATGACATTTTTTATTATGCAGAAACGTCTGCTAGCGAATATCTTCGATATTTAAATTGAAAGGAAAATAGAAAAATTTGACTCGCGGCGGGACTCGAACCCACAACCACTGGATCACTAGCCCAGTGCACTACCTACTGTGCCACACTAGTACCGCTTAGAGTGAGTTGTCAAATTTATCTGGTGGCTATTATTTATATATCTGGCGGTAGATGTGTTTACACGTCACCCATGGTGACGTCAAGGCCATAACAATCCGGGGTCTAGTTATCAATGCTGCATAACAAAATGCATGTATACAATTCTGACCAAAACCACAACTTAATAAGAAGTTGTGGCATGTGAGGCATGAAATGACTTTATATAAGAATAAATTTAGTTAGGACACATAAAACAAAAAACAACTTTATAAAACATAGGGGAAAAAAGGAGTCACTAAACAGGCCTCCACTCAGCTTGTGTCTAGGTGCTATATGACCCCTGATCAGGTCTTTGTGGAGGCTTTTCTGTAGTAGTTGTAAATAAAATCAAACCTCAAAACTTCATTAGTAATTAAATTAACTTGTGTATATATTTGACGACCGGTCTGGCCTAGTGGGTAGTGACTCTGCCTATGAAGCCGAAGGTCCTGGGTTCGATTCCCAGTCAGGGTATTTATTTGTGTGATGAGCACAGATATTTGTTCCTGAGTCATGGGTGTTATCTATGTATTTATATGTATCTATTTATTATATATATCGTCGTCTAGTACCTGCAACACGAGCCTTATTGAGCTTACCGTGGGACTAGGTTGATTTGTGTAAGAATGTCCGAAATATTCATTCAAAAAAGATTTTTTGCTAATGTGGGATGTGATTTTTGTATTTGCTTATAAATTAATGCAGTCAATAGCAGTGAAAAGGTTTGAAATATAGGCATGGCTGCCCCTTGCACAATGACCGGTGGACAATGGGACACAATTACAACAGTTTGTTGGTAAAGATACTTAGGCTAATTAGTCCCAATACTGTACATAATAATTACTGAAACGCAGAGTAGTTAGCCATTGAGATGGCTGTTAATCCACATTGATTTGAACTTTAAATCCTTTTCTAATGTGTGTGGGAATGCAGCCAGAACAGTAACCTGCAGCTCCAACTACAGGGAACTGGGCTGAATGACTGCAACAAGTGAACGGTATCCCGCCTAAGTCCGGCCATCCCTTTCTGATTCAATGTTTTCTAGAAATAGACCCCGGCATCAATGATATGCCCTTTTCAATAGGTCTTGATATACTTACAGTCGAACTGACATACAATAAAATATCCTTGTTGATTTCTGCTAGCACTTATAAGAATTGGTGTGGATTGGGATTATGCACCTCCTTACTCACTCACCTTACTTCCTCTATGAAAGTTACAACTTGTTTTTTTACTTCAGTGTTTTTGTCATTGATGTAGCTTAGAATATTTTCCATATATACGGGAATCATTTGAGGAATTTGGTGTAACAGAACCTCTAAAATCTTCCTTAATAGGTCCGTCTTCTTCTTGCCATCGGACATGCCAGCATCGTTTATCCATTGCACAAGCTGTAAAAGGAACGGGAAATAAAAAAACATTGGACATTATGCAATCAGTGTATTCACTATCAACAATTCAATATTAAAATACTTAATAGCGTAAAAGTGCTTGCCCCGGCAAGTTCATAATGCAAAACAAACCTGGTTTTGTGCGGTTATGTTTGGATTTTGGTTAAACTTAGACATAATGGCAGTGTTATCGCCGTTTGTTTTGAGTTTAGTATAAAGTCATTGCAAAAATTGTAACTTATTTTGCAATTATTTATACAATGAGAACACGATACGCTTGCGGCATTAAACAACGTTTCATTTATTACTTTACTATAAATGATTACACTTTATACGTTGTTAGAATGAAATAAAAAACCTGATGTTTGCATATAAGGAACTAATGAGTAAAAGAGACATAATATATATTATTGCTTTATTTGAGACTTTTTGAATTAGTAGGATATGAATGAAGAAAAATTTGACATTTCAATGGTGTTACTACTACTAAATATTCTATAAAAACGTTCGAAAACCCCTATTCGCTACGCAAGACTCGTGTTTTGTAATATGCAAGGTGATAACTGATAACTGATAAAGATTTCAGCTTGATATTTTACTAAATATTCAAAAAGAAATGAAATTCATATTTTATTGAATTTTTAGTATAGATAATTATGAATCAAAGAGATCTATAATAACGTAATTTGATCATGATTCGTTTTAGTCAGCCGCGGCGCTACCGTGAATAACGATATTCGTAAATTTCGGACGATTGTCTCTGTCACCCTCATGTTGTCTAAATTGGGGTAAAAGAGAAAGATGCCCGAAATATACGAACTTCGATGTTCGCGGTACCAGCGGAACCCTGGAAATACTGGATTAATACGGGAAGTTTTTGATTTTTGAAAAACACTAAGGGACGTTTGTGATTGTTAATGAAGAACTAGTTCTTTTTTTAATTTCATTATGCAGGATCACAGATAAATAAACCGTAGGTAGTACTCCGTGTGCAGGATTCAACTAAAAAAAACTGATGGTAGTGTTATTTATTTAATTCAGTGATCATACTTTTAAACTAACATACATACTCTTACTAAAGCTTACTACTACTAAACTTTAACGTAATACTATGACAAACCACAAAATACACATGAAACACAGTAAATATTTATTGTATGCTTTAAGTAGGTAAGTGTATATATAATGATTTTATGCTGTAGCTGATCTATAACCTATAAGCTAAAGTTTGAGCAAGCTCGCAATTTTAACAGGTTTGACAAACACAAAATTAAAACCACTATCAGCGATAACTTAGACAAATAATAATAATCAATAACTAACTACGCCATAAGTGGTGTTTGCTGAGGGCTAATTGTTTGCATTTCATATACTTTCGGCCGATTCTCTTCCACCATCTCGAGGTAAGCGCTTCGGACCACGAGTAAGAAGTAGAACACAATCACTGAAAAAGGAAGCAATATTAAGTCCAGATAAAAAAAATTAAATGTTTTAGAAAAATAGAAGAGCGGCTAGTTTCGAACGATAAAATGGCCAACGGTCGACAAACAAAACAATTAAATTTCGGACGATTATCTCTGTCGCTTTCATGACGCCTTATTAATTGGAGTAAAAGAGAAAGATGCTCGAAATATATGAACTTCTATGTTCGCGGTACATCCTATTGCTTTCGGGCTAATGTTGTTCTTACCACTAGAGAAGAGTAACGGCATCGCAGCGATGACGCCCATGAAAACTACTGTGACAACCACGAGCGCGGCCATCACGATCAGCATGAACAACACGGTGTTCACATAGTACGTCAGCAGGTGCGGTCTCGTCTGCAAATTGTAATAAGTCTTCGATAAAATACTGAGAAAATTCAAAGTAATATTTTATTAAAATAAACTTTTCTCACGTCAGCTAGGCGGGAGGTTATTAGGCGCTATATGTAAATCTTTGGTGGGCCTTGAAGAGTGATAGATGCTTTGTCAACTATCTATGTATTAACCACAGTCCTACGTTGCTGGACTCGGGTGGTCTAAGCTCTCTGTTTAACACAGCTAGCGACTCTTAGCGACCCGTACGACAAAGATACATGTCCTTATCAACAATAATTCACAGAGTTTTGCGTTAACCTTTTTAAATTAGTAACCTTTACGCTGACCTAAGCTTGTGTCTTCAACATATGGGTTGCAGAGGTTGTGTAAACGAAACTATAGATAGAAACAGTTATACTCACCCTATGTACACCTATAACGACCAGTAAACTTATAACGAAGTAATATAAGTATAATGCAAGATAGATCCCGCAGGTGATATAAACACCCAGGGCCTGCGCCGCCAGCTGATTGGGGGGATACTGAGGGTGAGGATTATGCTTCTCCGACTCCACGTATTTAGCGATCCATGCTATGGCCGAAGAGGTCGTGGCAATGGACATTAGAGAGCTGAACTGGAACAAAAATGCGGACAAAGGTATTTTTTTTTATAAATATTTCAGGACAATCTTACACAAATCGACCTAGTCTTACGGTAAGCTCAGTAAGGCTTGTGTTGTAAGACTTGTAAGTAATACGACGATATCTATAATAGATAGATACATATATATGTGTCTATCTGTATATATATATATATATATATCTATCTTATATGTATCTACTTAAATATATAGAAAACATCCATGACTCAGGAACAAATATCTGTGCTCATCGCACAAATAAATGCCCTGACTGGGATTCGAACTCAGGACCATCGGCTTCATAGGCGGACCGGTCGTCATTTGAATTTCAATTGTGTATTGTCATAGATAATTAATCTATGTTGTATGGGAGGCCTATGTCCAGCAGTGGACTACGATAGGCTGATGATGATGATGATGATAGATAATCTATGTTGTATCAGACAAACTCGTCCTCATACTAACTATAATGAACGGAAAGTAGTCAGATCTTAGTATGGTTACTTAGTTATACAGCGAGTATATTTAATTTTAGTAACCAAACCTAGATTTTCGTACTATGAACAGATATTGCTAGGTAATTTTCAAATAAGCTTAACTACTAAAGTAGCTATACATTGCGTGCTTAACTATTTTATAAGGTAAAAAAAAGGAAATTAATTAAGAGTTGTTTCCGTGGAGCATCGTGTCAGTTCATAGCACTAATGCCTACGTTTAGTTAAAATTTGAGGTATTATTAAAAACACACGCTGTATTTAAGGGGCAAGGGAAAATTAATAAATTTTCATATAACGTCGTCGCGCGTTCGTTGATGGTGCCTAACTCCAATGCATAGCATTCGTAATTCGATTCTTAAAATAATAATAGGGACGTGATAATAAATGAGAAAAGTCAACAAAATCCAAATATTAAAACTACTACGGGATTGGAAAGAATAGAGAACTAGTGAATATAATTCCCATAACAGAACGGCTGCAGCGATTTCCGGGATGTTTCAAAATTTTACCTGGAAGTTGACATGACTCACCATAGAAAAATAACCCACGATCAAAGCACCGACTTTGACACTACAACAACAACAAAACTTCTGTAGTACAGGCAGAGTAAAACCCATTTTGATCACACAAACACTCGATCGAGGAACTATTAGAATAGAAGTAGGTGCACAGATACACCAAAATCCTATTTAATATTGTATTTTTGTTAGGTGTGAATGCACTGTGATTCGTATGCTTGGTCGATGCGGCAACAAGCTAGTCTTATCCCTTATCTGCGATAAAATTCGACGACGGGTGATAGTGACCAACCAATGAACTGGTGGTAGTATTTATGCTTAGTATCACTTCTCTCATACAAATGGCGAGAGAGAAAAGCTAAGTCTAGTGAGTTATCGGGTCATTCGTACTTAATATTCAACCGGCTCCGTTTTTTTGGAATAATAAATCATTCACTTTTATCACTTATGTGTGTACCTAAACAATTTCTCACTTCAAAATCAAACCTAGGTAAAGTTGTTTCTATAAGAATTTTAAACCCCGCCCAATATACAAGTAACCTAATATTGACGTTTTTAAGCCCCTAACTACACGGTTCACGGTGCTAAGACAATTTTTTTTTGGCCCATTCTGTGTTTCGATAGCGCAAAGCTAAACATTTCGAAAGCATAATATAAAGCTACCCCATTTTTTTCAATATTGCAATCGTTTTCATGTAATACATTATTACACGTACATTAATGTTTCACCGGTATAATTTTACCCGTTACAACTCGGTCCCTGGCTATATATTCCACAAATAAATTGGGTTCTTATCAATGTGCCGAATAATTGAGCTTTTGATAACTAATCTGCAGCTATCTGATGTTGTTACACTTATTAATAGGTTCTTGTAAACGCTTTTAACGCTTAATTCAAAAAAGGGTAAGTCCACCTATAAAAGAGACATTTACACTGCTAATACATTACGTCCTAGCCTTGTTCGTTTGTAGAAAGTTAAACTGCGTGATCTAGGTACAGGTATACGTATCAATGGCAACGGGTTAGAACTTTTAGCAAACCCTAATCAATAGGGCTTTCTTTTTCTCCAGGTGCCGAAGTAAAACCGTGCAAGTTTATAAAAAATATGCATGCCGGTGGGAATCGGTTCTAAGGGCGCGTCGCCACTAAGGTGAAAAAATAAACTGTATAGAAATTACAAAGTTCATTTTGGGTTCCCTGTATAACTAAGGCAAAATTGATACAAAACACAATGGACACTGAATTTTACAGAAGTTGTCCTTTATGCTCTAATAGTGCTGCAACCTAGGCTATATATCTTTAAGCCCATCAGAGGCTACAGCAAGGCTAGGCCGATGTGAGGCTGCCAGCAAGATAAAAATATGACTGCTTATTGATTATTCAAATGAAACTAGTTTTTGTCACTAGCCCGGAATCTGTAAGAGTGTTGGGAAGAATTCATTCCTAATACTACTTACTAAGGCCTGGTAAAAAGGCGATCTTTATATAAATATAAAGTTTTCATAGATATGCAATTTACCCTAAGTTTGGCACAATTAAAGAACACAACAGTCATGCATATCTACATTATTATCGCAATCATGTTGTAGTGATAAGCGTGATATGAACAATTTTAGACGTGGTATAGACATTTGGATTTGGAATGACAAAAAATGGGAATTCTAAACAAATTGCCTGTGTTTAAAAAGTGTTGTTGTTGCATTCCTTTGAGGATTGGTGTGGTTATTGTTGCCTATTGGTCTATAGTAAGTATTGATATTTTATTTGGACCTACAGTTCCTCCTTAGGCAAACATCTCGGCAAGACTTTTTTCATTAGAGAATTTTATTCTAAGTAGCTTTCATTTCTAGAATGAAAACCCCATTTCAAGTTATTTCTGGTAATAGCAGTAGGCATAGGCAATAGTCTTGTTCTGTCGAGTGTTAGATGTCGTTATCCGCCAACCGGCGTCACTATGGGTTACGTATTGTTATAACTAGATTATTAATATTAAGACATTGGCATATCTCACTGACGGAAAAAATGATAACTTCTTATTTAATTACTTAAAAAGCTTTTATTATAAGGAGGCAAAGGGCATCTACAATGTATGATGTAATTGAAATTTCATGTAACTTTGTAAATATTACTGCGCAAAGTTATTTTACTGCGCACGTATATAATTTTAGGCAAAGGCGCGAATCTATTTAATCAACATGGCTGTACCAATGCATCTTTAAAATATAGGTAACACTTAGTGCCACATAAAATTTCGTCATTGGTTGAATGAACAACTTGTGCGGGGTGTTTTTCTTTCAAACGCACGCACGAGTTTTTACACGTGTAAATCGATAACATAACAAAAAGCCCTAACTTATTAGACAAAAATCGGTGCAATAATAGCTATTTTACAAAAAAGTCTATTAAAACACTTTTTTTTATGACAAAGCAATTGCCGTCGCCTATGGGCAGCCGCAACACTAGGAAAGGATGTCTAAATATTCCCTTTTGAAAAGGTTTCTGTTGCCTGCCGCAGTCGACGTAAAGCAATTAAATACTCCTAGCTTGAATCTGAGTAAAGCTTATTTTACTCATTAATTCTTTTTGTATTTAAACTTACGTGAGACATATTTAATAATTAACGATTAATACGGTACTACTCAAGTTTATTTAGTCACTCGCGTGACATGTTTCGTTCGGTCGCGCGAGTGACTAAATAAACGTGAGTAGTACCGTATTAATCGTTAATTATTTATTATTTTGTTACAGCTCGTATTTCTAGTAGTAATAGGTTTCAACATCAACCTCTTGGCTAGCTTGACGATACAGACAAGCGGCCCTAACATCATCCTGGCGCGGGCTTACATGATCATCACTTTGAACATCATCATCACCGTGGTATACGTGGTGTTAAGTGCCATGTTACTGGTTGGTGCGCATAAGGTAAAGTACTTATAACTAGCTCTAGTTAGAAAACGTTACAAGACTCATATAAATTGTGTGAAACATACTTATATCATTTTCATTAGAATCTCAGTTTTATCTTCCGTTATAAGACTTATAAGGAATTTCATAGGCGCGTTACGGTTTGCGTTTTGAAAGGGTCCAAGATAAGAGTGAACATGACGTTACGTTGCTTAAATGAAACAGCAAATGACTCCTGCACCCTTACCATGAGTTGAAACATTACGGTTTTGCTATATTAGTGCGAACGAGATGCACAGATAGTAAACTCGATACTCGTTATCAAAAACCATAATGTCACAACTCATGGTAAGGGTACCGACCTTACTTATTAGGCTTGAACCATGACGTTTTACTCCTTTTTGCTTATTTGCAAATGTATATACCTATCTGATTATGAAAGCTAAAAGATGTATAGATATGGAGATGATAACGAACATATTACATAGATACACTAGATAAGAACCCTGCTTCGCTCGGGAAAAATAAACCTACACGGGCCAACATACCGAACTCAAACATAAGTTTCTGAACGCACCACGCGACTGGAGCGCTACCGCGAACATCGAACTTCGTATATTTCGGGCATCTTTCTCTTTTAGTCCTATTAAAGTGTCATGAGAGTGATAAAGACAATCGTCCGAAATTTGCGATGTTCGCGGTAGCGCCCCTGTCTAGTTGTCAATCAACAAAATATGGCGGACCGAATATTTTCATCAAATTAGACACTTTTAAAGCTAAGAACGCGACAATACTAATTTTGCCGATATACTCGTATGTCCTCAATTCACGTTTTTCAGTTCGCTTCTTTATTTTAGTTATCAATATTCTCTTACTTTTTTCGCTTTGCACCAATATGAAAGTTTCTGTTTAGTCCAATGGTTGACTGGTAGAGAATGCCATTAGGCATTAAGTCCGCCATTTGTACATCTGTTTTTATATTTTTGTGCAATAAAGTTTAAATAAATATATGAATACATACATTTTTTTACACTCTTTAATTTGAGTGCAATTTAGTTCGGGGCTACCTACCCCTCAAGAAATTATTTTATTTATATAGATTATTTTTGACAACCGACCGTTCTGGCCTAGTGGGTATTCTCTGCCTATGAAGCCGATGGTCCTGGGTTCAAATCCCAGTCAGGGCATTTATTTGTGTGATGAACACATACATATATTTGTTCCCGAGTCATGGGTATTTTCTATGTATTGAAGTATCTATATGTATCTATCTATTAAATATATCGTCGTCTAATACCTAACTACAACACAAGCCTTACTGAGTTTACCGTAGGACTAGGTCGATTTGTGTAAGATTGTCTGGATTTTTTTTTGTTAGTTGCTTGCGTTGCTATATGTATTGACACTAGAGCCAGAGTAAAGTAAGGGAGTATTATTTAAATCAAGGTTCCCAGGGGGCCGCGAGTCTCACTATAGAGTCGGAAAACCTAAACATGTATTCCATATAATCAGGCTCTCAAAAAGGAAATATAACATCATGGTGACAGATAATATAACATCTTGGAGGGGTCAATTTCAAGCATGAATCTTTTTAAATGCTTAAGTACATTTGTTAATACACATGTAATTATTGTTGTCTATCCCTAATTTCTCATCCATATTCTTAAATGGTATTTAGGTAATGAGAATATTTTATCTGATTAGCTGAATACAATGCAAAAATATGCAACAACTGAGATACCGGAATTGTATACAAGTTAATTTATAAGAAAATAATACTGGTGTTGGATACCTCTCCCAAATGGCCTATGTCCAGCTGTGTCTTTTGGCTGATATGATGATGATTCGATAGCTAGCGCCGGCCGCACTGCGAGTCCTACCTGCATTTTAGGCCCTAAGGCGCTACCGCTAGAAACGATATTCATAAATTTCGGGCATCTTTCTCTTTTACCCCCAATTAAGACGTCATGAGAGTGACAGAGACAAGTTTTTGGCGGTAGCACCTCTGCTTCTCAGAACTGCGGCGCTACCGCGAAACACGATATTCGTAAATTTCGGACGATTGTCTCTGTCACTCTCATGACGCCTCAATTGGAGTAAAAGAGATAGATGCCCGAAATATACGAACTTCGATGTTCGCGGTACCGGGCCTGCGACCGGCGACCGACGCGTGTTCGCGACCATCGACAATCTTATCTTTTGTTCGGGAACAGGGCTGCCAGATTGTATAATTGGAAACAAAAACTGTATAATTAAGTGACTGATTGTATTCTGTACATTCGTATATAATTCGATACGAAAAACATGAATATATAATACTGATAACATTTTAAAGATCTATCTAATATTTCTATTATAACCTTCAACGTTACCGCGAAAACCGATATTCATAAAACTCGAGCATTTGCTTGACTCCAATTAAGGCCTCATGAGAGTGACAGAGACAATCGTTCTAAATTTACGAATATCGTTTTTCGCGGTAGCGCCCCTTGTTGTCACAATCTACGGTGACGATAATAGTTGCCATATGAAATATGGATGCACGATATTACCTGTGAGTGCTAAATAAATAAATAAATAAAAACATCGTATAAATTAAGTTCACGTTGTTATTAAAGTTACTAAACAGTATTTAATTGCTAAGGGTTTTTTTTAACCATTTTTTGACGTTCAATTTTGTATACCTAATTTTAGGAAGACGTCTATATACCTAATGCAAAAATATTCACTGGCAGCCCTGTTCGCGAATGTTCGAGGGTGGTCCCTCTGAAACGTCCCCGGTAGGGTGCAGGTAATAACCAAACCTGACTTATATAAATCGTCACCCACGGATCGCTATCGTTAGAAGCGTCCGGACGGTGTGAGCATACAAAATTCACTTGCATGCTAACGGTTGTCTCTGTCACTCTAATAACGCCTTAAACGTAGTAAAGGAGACACATTTTAGCACTTCAATCTTCGCGGTAGGCCCTCGCTGTTCTAAGGTATATTTCTAGAGGAAACCCGACTACCTGCGCCACTTCTTCGTATGGAGCCTGGTGATGATCAAGGTGCACGTGATCTGCCTGGTCTTCGCCTTCATATACCAGCGGCATTGGCTGCTGTCCATCTACCTCCTGTGGATAGGTAATATATCTTAATCTTTGTTTGTTTTGTTATTCAGGATAAAACGTTTGTTACTTTTAATAGAAAACTCCCGTGAGACTCAGACATACTAAAATATAGATAAAAACGGGTCTCTCACGTATCTTAACGTCGAATAACGCTCGACATATGTTTCGGTCCAATTCGTGAACCATACTCATGAGCTCCGTGCCGCACCGTCGCTGGCGGCGGCCCTTCTCGAATACGTATATTAGTTTGGCAAGGAAGTTATATTAGCTAAAACAATAGGAATCATTCTGTCTGTCTTGCGGCTATGTTCATTCACTGTTCTACAAAACTATAATTTGGTGCGAATATACATATCAATAACGCGGACAAAGTGGTAAAAAAATATGAAACAACATTTTTTTACATGTGAGGTGACTCACCCTCCAAGTTAGTAGAGGTTAATGTAGGCTAAACTAAATATTTTCGGAAATAGTCATTTTGGAAGTTCAATTATTTTCAAGGACAATTATTTTGAATTTGATGGATCGAACCGTTTTTGAGTTACGGATGGAAAACTACGGAACCCTACACTAAGCGTGGCTCGACATGCTCTTGGCCGGTTTAATTAAATAAACACTTAATTAAATACTATGGAGGCTCGTGGACTCATTTTAGTATTGCCAAATATCATTAACGACATCGCATTAGGGGCTGGGTGGAGTCTTTGCTCCTGCCTCCCTCGACCCCCAGCTATGCAACTATTATTAGTACATATTTGGTTAATGAACTTACGTGCCAGACGAAGTGCGTGTGCATTTGCTTACAATCACTGTTAACACATCAACATATTACTAGTAAAATGCAGTCTTTACAACATTTAGCATCTAGTAAAATTATCATGAGTTTAGTGGGTAAACAAGTTCCGAGGCATCTGCTTATACTTCAGAAGACCACAGAAATCATATTGCAGAGAAGCATTCCCAAAACTGTTAGAAGGATTCTAATAAAACAACTACTGGAATATTTAAGAAAATTGGAAGAGAAATACAATCTCCTCGACGACTGTGTGTGTGTACAAATTAAGCATCATAACAATTGTCCACCGAAACAAGGAGTACTGGGGGAGCTGTGGGTTTTACCCGATTTCGAAGACTGGTTGTGTGAGAAGTGGGATTGCCAGTTGCCTTATTATGTGATCCGTGATCGTTCCAAAAGTCGTTAGTGATATTCAGGTAAGATCGCTATTAGGCACCACAGATGCACTAAGAATTAATGAATGAATATTGAATAATAATATAATTAATTATTGAATGTTTATTAAAGACCGTTATTTTTTTAAATCATTTATTTTGTATTTGAGCATTTCTCAAAAAGTTTGGACATTTGGATCACGTCTCCGATTTTGACTAAAAGCTTTTCTTTTTTGTTACCTTTCTATAGACTTTTGGTAACAAAAAAGGAAAGTACAATATAAACTTTATGGGACATTTTGGGAAATATGGTAGATCTTGCTAAGCATCATTTACTCTATCAGTCTACCGCTATTAATAAAAATCGGAAACGTGATCCAAATGTACAAACTTTTTGAGAAATGCTCATTTATTTAATACATTAGTAACTCTTACTCGTATAGCCGATATGTGCATATGTATATCGCAGCACTTGTGTTTTATGCAATTTAAAAGGTTGTAACTAGATATTTCTTTTAAAAGAAGGGATACGAAGTACCCATTCTATCAAGTTATTGGTCCATATTAATACGTATATACCCTTGGTACAACAATACCTTTATGCACTTAACTAGAAACTAGAAGTGCCTGCGAATTATTAAAGATATCCCGTTTTTAAGAAAAGAGTTTTGAAAGTTCTGCTGCTCTAGTGTAAGTTTCTTTTGACGTAAAAAAACGTCTCGAACGCGTAAGTGATAATTTTATTTATATGGGTAACTCTAACGCGATGGTGACGTTTTGTTACGTTTAAAACTTACACTCAGGGCTCTGAGCTGTAAAAACGGGTGTTTTGTTGGTGCCCAGACAACACATTAGAGCCGACCAAAATAACCGTTATCCTTTTGTTTTAGCAAGTAACGTCTACTCGCTGCTGATCGTGCGTAGCTCGTACCTCGCGATGGAGGAGAAGGAGCGAGGTCCGCGGCCATGCGAGCCTGATGAGGATGAGGAAGTCTGCTGGGACACCATGCAGCTGGCTCATGGCGTGTGACTACCGCCCTCGGTGTGCCGTAGGCATGCCACACGGACACGCCTGCCAGGGATAGACTAGGGGACAAATATCCGGCGACAATTGTCGGCGAGATATCAAACGAACTCGACCGACAAGTCCGGCGACTTCGCCAGACACTTGCAGGGATAGTCAGCTTGCCGAGCGATGTCCGGCTACGTCAATCTATGTCACTCGACGTCGCTGGCGATACGGGTTGCAGGACATTTGTTCCCTAGTCTATCCGTGGCTTAACTGGACAGCTATTGAAATAAATACTCTAGGACATGCTGCGAGCTGAATTTATGTATATTGTAGGTACTGGTATATATGGATGAGCCAACTTTTAACGCAGAGCCTAGTGAAAGTGAAAATTGTTTCATCAATAAGTAAATTTATATAGCTATACATATACGGTATAGCACGTATTCTGTAATGCTGATTGACAAGACGTGATAAATGAAAATTCGCATCCATTAGTTTAAGAAAAGTGGTTTATTAGACAGTAGACACCATAAAATGAGTTGTATATTTTATTATGTTATAATAAATTAATGTATATAAAGCTTAATTGAAAACATATTTTTTATTTTGTGTCCTCCCTAGACCTCGGTAACTTTTAAAATACCTAGTTGAAAATAAAAAATAGAGTTTTACTCGAGTGCTCGTTTCTTATTCAACTTTGTTCAACTTTTAGAGGGTTTTAGAGACCCGTAGAGCAGCCATATGTGGCATTATCTATGAAAAGGGACCTTATGGTCGATGGCGCTTACGTCGAACCGCGTTAAATTTGTATCGCACCACCTTGAAAACGGCATAAGCGCCATCGACAATAAGGTCTGTTTTCATAGATAATGTCACATATATTGCGTGGTAGCGCATAAAAGCCATAAATATACAGAAAAAAATGTTTACAAAAGTTTCTATACTTACATATACGTATACGCAAATAGGTACCTATGTTAATATCGATGTTAGTTAATACCGAAATAATTAAATTCCAAAGTAAGAAGACATGCTTTAAGAAAATATAGGTAGGGGACTTTTGCCTCGATGGGTCTTCTGACATATATACCTAGAAACTTTTTCCTAGGCGTCTTAATTAGCCTCATTAGGTAATTACACGATACACTCTCGCCACTTTCTCTTATTAATGATTTGCCATAGGCCGGGATGAACCAGGGCCCGCTGTGACACATCGTTCGAATACATAATGAGATTAATGACTAATGACCCTTTGTTTAATGGCGCCTTATTTATTGTTTAAATCATCATTTAGTTGTCAGAAACAATAAATAAGGCCCAAACGCAAATGGGATATACAGAATGCATACGCAAATACAATTGATATTCCCCAGACTGATAGCCGTTTCATAAAAAATCACTATTCCTTCAAAACAACCCAAAATCGAATGTATTTAATAACCCATAGAGGTTAGTTTGGGTGGCGTTCATAAATTATCACCACTATATTTATAAGATAAAGCTTTAGCAGGATAAATTAATGATAAAGACTGTCTATCTACATACACTTCAGTAAGCTTTTCACATATACAGTATGTATCAATACGAGAGACAAAGCCATGTGTGGTCATGACGAATGTAATAATATTTCGCACTTTAAATTAGTGTTTACTGATTATCTTTTCATTCATTATTTTATTTATAATTGACATTTTGTACCTTTTCTAAGTCGATTAACACTTCCCATATCATCCTGTAAAATGTTATATTATTGTAACAAAAAAACATAACTCTATAAAACTGTAAACACATAATTATTAAGGTTTTTGATTAAGTATAAGTTATCATTTATAAATCGAGATAATTTGGCTAAAGTATCAGTCGTAACTTATCGTGAAAACAGTGCCTATTCATGCATTATATCATTATATATCTAACATGTCACGTCAATGTCAATTTCTATTTCATAATAACATAACAAACAATACAGGATGCTTTACAAAATAGATTTATCATTATCTGAAGGAAAAAAATAATAAGAGCTTGTGTATTTCAATAACATATAATATCATATCTACCAAAACCTTAGTTCATACTAACACTTTTAAGGGTTCAAAGCTTTGTATTGTATTGATACATACTGTATATTATCAAGTTTCACCTGAAAATAATTGTGAAATTGTATTAAAATATACCTAACAACCGAATTGGTCATTCAATAATAGTTATTTGTTAGGTATACAAGAGTGCAAAGTTGTATTTTAACTGCGATTGTGAGTATACTTCAAGGTCAACTTACTTTAAGCACTAGCGGATAAAATGCGTTTTTACCCTCTTGTATTAAAGGATAAACAGGCGCTTTACGAGCTAGTGAGGAGAAAATATATTTCAATATTTATTAAATTCAAACATTAATAGAATCCTTAAAACTGGATCGTGGCTCCCCATCCATAGATTACTGTAACTGCTTCCCATCAGGCGTGACAAATGCTTGTTTGCCATTATATCAACGACAAACCGCTTACATTTAAGATTTCGATGTTATTACTTGTCTGTACACAAAGACTGGTCTGCCCTCGGAAGTGTACAATCAGCATCCAGCGTCCGAGCGGCCATTAGATAACTGCCCATTGACAGTCGTCAGAGTCCACTCGTCGCGTTCAGTTCAGTGATTCGTTGTTCATCATGTATTGTGATTTTCCGGAGTTGGGGCGGTGCTGTTTCTGCATGCCATTGAGAAGAGGGGTGTTAACGTTCGGATACCTCAATATTGTAAGTACCATTTTTTATAATCACATTAATTTATTAATTACAGTCATGTTGGTGTGTAAAAATAATACATATATATTTGAAGTAAAAATATAGATATATATATATCAATTATTAAATTAGCCTTGACGAGCTGGCTGTTTCCTTCATTTTGTTGCAAACTTGCAGTTCATAAATGTATATCACACCTACAATGGTTAATTTATATTTTGTCTTTATCATACAAAAATAATTGTCAAAGTGACAGATAAGGACATAAGACAAATTAACTAATGTAGTTTGATATACGTATATGAATAAGGGGCTTATCTTTTCTTTTGTTTATGTTGATATGAGCTGAATAGGAAGATCATATTGCTGGGATTTTACTATGAAACTAAGATCGAAAACGCCATAAAACCAGTGCTTCTAAAGAATTGTACATATATGTACTGCTATGTAAATTGGGTGTTGCACAAACTCAACCATAAAAGCTTCACTTCAGCCATAAAATAAATAACAGTATAAGTTAGAGGTGCTATCATTGCAATGACAAAATGTAGGTAAAACGAAACATAAATAACAAGATTCATAGCAATTTGTGCAAAATTGGAGCTTGAATCATCCAAGGTCTAAGTGACATTATGATGAACAGTTTTAACATCCCGTCAGCATTTATCAAGTTATCAGCGGAAACTGCATTGAACTTGCTTGTTTACAATAACACGGTGGAGTAGATTAACGCATCAATTCCATAAATAGTTTTGTTGGCAAAAGTGCGAAGTTATGATTCCACATGAAGAATACTTACTTACTTATACTTACCTATATTACATATACTTTACCAGCCACCGACCAAGCCTAGCCAAAATCCCAATCGTTAATTGACAACGCAAATCGAAATGTAAAAAAAAAAAACTATATCCACAGTTGTTTAAAAAAACATGCACAACCTATGCGATAAAAACAAAAGCCTTCAAATATTGTCGAATGTCGATTTTTGTTTTAATCGATCAATATGCCCTCATATACCCGTATTACTATACTAGCCCTCAACCAAAGTGGCGACCGGCCCATAAAACCCTTGAGCTCGCGTTATCAGTTATCCATTGTGTTGCTCGACCCGTGCTTTATGCTTTATGCTCGAGGTTTATGGCCCACGCCCGGACTTTTATGACCTCAGTCGTCTCTTCGTTTGAGGGCTACTATAGTATAATGTTGTTTTCGGTTGCCGCGAGAATTATACATGAAATAAAACAACTGCGTCCAACAAATTTTCATCTGAACGTTTCGAACTCTTTAGCAGCGTTCATGGTGGATCTGGCGAATGATTTATTTCAACTCTTATAAATTTATCTATAAATGTGTAGGTATAGGTACCTAAAGTAATTTGGGCGGCTCTCGTCTACTTGGGACATAATCAACGCGACTGTATCTCTATCGCGCGGCAAGATAGACTACCCATACCTCTCTCATTAACATAATTAGAAAAAGACGGGTTCGTCACGAGACACTGTCCCACGAATCATGTGCTAGGCCTACTGTTAGTACTGGTATTCATTTTAGTAGTAACAGTAACTTAGTGGCATCTCGAAAACGATCTAAATTCAAATATAGTTCGTTACTTTTTCAGTTCTTCTCGTTGTTTATGCTCGGCGTGTACAGCTACTACATCAATGTTGGATCAAACAACCTGAACCTGATCTATCATGGCTCCGTGTCATACATTCCTGCCGAGGCTTGCCTGTTCATCTACTGCCTCGAAATAGTGTTCAATGCTGTCCTACTGTATGGCACGCATATGGTAAGCAAAGTCTTAAAAGTTAGTAGGGCTCCCTGCTGTAATAGAGCTGAAGGTCCAGGATTCGATTCCTGGTCAAGATATTTTATTTGCCTATAATACACTTATTGAGCTTACTATGGGACTAGGTTGATCATTCAAATTAGACTAGATATTTTTTTATTCTAATGAGTTAGTGTTGCTGTTCATCGATGGCATTTTTAAGAGCTACTGTTAGATCCAAGAAACTTAACATTAAATCTATTGAATTGGGCTTTAGAGCTCTTCTGCTACAAAAAATAAAGTACATAATTATTTAAACATGTCAACATCACAACTTTAAAATGACTTTCCTTCAAATGTTGTTTACTTACATATGTAGATAACAAAATGTAGTTATAATAATTAGTTAATTCGTCGAATGCTTATCTGCTTTGTAAATAAATACACGTAGAAATCTGCTGTCATAGGTATATAAATAGTTGTAAAAATTTATGGGCACACTACATAGCCCGCAGCGACCTACCTCAGTGCGGACTATTATGTCCTATTACCTACTGTAATATCGACCTTGTGACTAAAAGCAAATGGTTGCTATTTGTATGCATTGATTTGTTACTTGCTATTATTTGTTATTTGAGGTAGCATAAAAGGGTCTTGAGCGCAGAACGGTCAGCTTAGAAAATAACAACTTTACATGGTAGTAGAAAAAACAATTTATAATTATGTATGGCTTGTGTTCCTATGTATCAAAACCTTGACAGTAACCCAGATGGTTTTTTCCAGAAAAATGTTTTGTACGTGAAGATATTCTACTACTTCGCCATAGTGTCGACGGTGGCGTCCGTGCTTGTCCAACTGCTGGATGCGTCTCAGATGTGGATGCGGGTGGCCATCGAGACGGTGTCACTCACCTTCGCGGGCTTGTGTGAGTTACTATTATTAAGTGACCGAGTGACTGCATGGTAATACTCACGCGGGCAGCTTGCTTGCGCTAAGAGTTGTCATTCCAATTCAGCGCGGGAAGGTGCTTGCGTGATAGGCACGATACGTAGAGGATTTAAACTTTTTTAAATCAGCTGTATTTACAGGATTTACTTTCCTTAATGTCTACTGCAATTTATTTTGTTATCTCAACCGAGTAGTGTTACGATGGGCGTTTAGCCGAGCTAGCATATCGTCGCTACTTTGGTAAAAACTCATTCTGGCAATCAAACGAAAAATGACGTAACTATGTATGGAATGAGTACAGAGTTACTGCGTTTCAAGTTGGAGTATCTGTGTCAGATACGAGTTCTTTTCAAAGTAGCGACGATATGACAGACGCGACCGTATCTCGCGGCCAGATATACTAGGTACCCATCCCTCTTTAATTAACAGAATTTCAAAAGTCCCCCAGGGGAAGGGTCTTACAGGGGGTATGTGGGACTCGCCCCTCCATATGGGAGGGGAATACCCACTAAAAACCCTGCGGCGTTTCCGTCTTTGCCGTTAAGGGGGGGGGGGGGGCAATGGGGTGGACTTGCATTCACCACGGCACCCCCCCCGGACGTCGTCTGTACCTACGTTTAGATCTTTCAAACTATACAAGATAATTTAATGCAGTTTTCTTCAATAGACTGTGGTCCCTAAATGAAATAAGCAAGTTTTATTTATGTGTACCTATGCTACAAGTGTATACACAAAATCAATGTTGATTAGCTCAACATCATGATTTATGTATAATCACTGTATCTAAATGTGTTCATCTATATACGTATACCTAAGTGTACATGTCCTGGACGCCCACTATGAGAGTGATATGCAGCAATAAATAGAAGGTGACGACAACGTTTTGCGAGCACGTAAGGTCATTGCTGATAATAACCGCATGCGGCTGGTGTTCATCGAAATTGTTGTATCTACCCTTGTTCATGATTCATAATTCATAGTATCAAATAAATAAAAATTACAATAAACCTTTTAAACTAAACTAAAAACCTAAACTAAAACAAAAATTCGCCTCGTGGCATGGTACCGTAGATGCTGGCAGCATTTCCCCGCTGAATTTCAATACCAATTCGCTGCGCGAGAATGCTGCCAGTTCTACGGTCCCAGGACGCATCCGCCAGCCTTTTAGCCAGTGCCCCGAAAAAAAACTGGGCGTCGGGACCCCAAGGGCCGAGCGATTCAACGCCAAAAGCGAGAAAACAATATTCTCGGCTGAGATTAGCCTTTTTTCTGCGCTCAGCCACATCCGCAGCCGCGCCCGTTGCAACAGATGTACCTGGCCCCTTCCTATCTAGG
Source organism: Grapholita molesta (assembly GCA_022674325.2). NCBI lineage: Eukaryota > Metazoa > Arthropoda > Insecta > Lepidoptera > Tortricidae > Grapholita > Grapholita molesta. The sequence goes on along the minus strand of CP053135.2, from coordinate 8,529,647 downwards.
AAGAGCGTGGAATTCCATTTGCAGTGGTTGTACGGGAAAAAGGAAATTACACATATAGAAAGCCTATAAACACACAATATAACACAACAGAACGGGTAGCATGGATGTCATTTTATCGTTAATCGTAGTATCCGTCACTTCCGCACTCACATACTCGTACTTGTTGGAGCCTGACGGGTATTGTGATAAGTGATAAAATCCCGACCATATTAGACTAGCAGATGCAATTCCACGCTCTCGCTAATTTATCTAAATAAAAACTACCTATTTGTTCCAGGTCTCCAGTTATACCTCGTTATCTTAGTACGGAGTTTAATCAAAAAGCTGATGGTGGACGGAGACCACGTATTCGAGAATCAGCTCCACCAAATTGTCACAGGAGAGAGAAAAGTTAACAACACCAACAATGGCATATACGACTCCAGCACCGTTGTTCCTAATGACGCTTGATCTCGGCTCTCGATAGATAAGTTAGAACGCTTAAGGTCTTGGCTGTGCCGATGTGGATTTATGTTGATTGTGTGTTTAAACGTTTGCTACACGATATAAAGTAAAACTTAACTGTTCTGTAAGTACCAAAAGAAATAAAATAAACAATCAATATGGATAAAACCGTCTAGCTCGAAAGACCGTCTACCAACCAATTTCCTACATTGTCTCATAAGTGTTTAGTGTTATATGACGGACTTCCCTTAAAAATATAGTTTGCCGGTCTTACCCACATTGACCTGACAATGTGGGTTAGACCGTCTATCTGGAAAGACCGTCTACCAACCAATTTCTTACATTATCTCATAGGTATTTAGTGTCATATGACGGACTTTCCTTAACAATATAGTATGCCGGTCTTACCCACATTGACCTTGTTTTGTATGGGCAATTTCACTTTCAGGGACACCCAATTACCTTAATTGTCAAATAAAAGTTAAATCAGTGGTCAGTTAAGTGACGGCAATTAAGCTGGAAATCTTTATGTAAATCATCTTTATTCGCATTTTTCTGTTACAATAACACGTATTATTTATGGATTGAATAAAATAGTAGATAGTATTGAAATTTAAAGCTTAATTGTCGTCACTAAACTGACCACTGATTTAACTTTTATTTGACAATTAAGTTAATTGGGTGTCCCTGAAAGTGAAATTGCTCGTATACTGGGTAGAGTCTAGTTTATAACTGCCTGTATCAAGAATTTCAGTAGATGTGAAACAGAAAGACAAGTTTATGTACTCAAATACGCCTTCGTTCTATACACAGAGCATTTAATAATTGAGAGTTTTTACAGGCATGTAATGTTGCTATTTTTAAGTTTGTTTCATATCTACATGTAAGTAAGTAACACAGACAAACGATATTGTTGTCAAATTTAATAACTTATTAAATATTATTCTTATCTATGATATTTTGAACTGATTAGAGAAGTTTAGACACTCCCTTTAAGTAATAAGAGACCTGTGGAGAAAAGTTATTTATTCTCAATAATTCTTAAATTAAATCTGTTGAAAAAAAATACTGAGTTCTTCAGGTGTTTTAGAACAAAGTCTACAACAAGGAAATTAATTTAACTATCTTTATAAGTATAGGTAAATATTATAACTTATAAATAGGTATGTGTAAGTATTTACACAATATCAAATGTAAGCTAAAACCAAAGAGTCGCATATTAAAATGTATTTATAAATCTTTTAATCGCGTAAGTACTTTTAGATAGAATAATCTATTTATTAGTTATTTTTTGATGTATTTCATTTATAGGGTGGTTAAAAACAAATTATAAAAAATACCTACAAGGCTTGTTACTTACCCCAAGGTGGATTTTTAAATGTTTTAAATCTAAAAAAAATCAGTTTGTAAATATCCCAATACTTTCGGTTTAAAGAAACTTTATTTTCTTAAGAAATTACATAATTTCACTTACAAGACAACTGAAATAAATGCTCGTTTTTCACTACTTTATGTAGATAAGCTTTTATTGTTTATTGTGATTTGTATTGATGTTCAATTAAATATGTTTATTGGAAAGACTTACAAGACAATAAAAAGAGTATAATTAACTGTTTTTTTAGTACAAAACCTTACGACTTTATTCTTATTACTATTAAAATTTACATACTACTTAGTTACAAACGGATAAACATGGCTTACAACAGTTTAAATTATATTATAAGAATTATATATTCGATATTTAAATTGAAAGAAAAATAGAAAAAATTGACTCGCAGCGGGACTCGAACCCACAACCACTGGATCACTCGCCCAGTGCACTACCAATTGTGCTATACGAGTACCGCTTAGACTTGTCAAATTTTTGTATTTATCCCTCTTCGTATACGTCTTCATGGGTCACTGGTGTATTGATCCAGTGGTTGTGGGTTCGAGTCCCGCTGCGAGTCAATTTTTTTTTCTATCGTATTAAATATCGAAGATATTCGCTAGCAGGCCTTTCTGCATAATGAAAAATAAAAATTAAGAATTATATATGTTGATGGGACATTTCATCCAAGTTTAAAGTTGATTCTTCATCAGTCATCACGTCAACGGTTAAATAGGTAAAAACCAAAAACCAAATTTATTTCGTGTACATGACAAAAATTAAAGGTTGCAGCCCTCTTTTCTTTAATGGAAAAATCCCCACAAACACCATAAAACACCACATCACCTTGATAGGTGTCAAATATAACTTACATATACATGTATGTAAGCTGTTAACTATCAATCACAGGATAGACAAATACAAAGCAATAAAATAATTTTGATCCAGATGCTTGCCGTTTTAACCCCTAACACGCGAAGCAAAACTTTCGCGCTTAGATAAACTTTAGAACGTGACAGATGACAAATAACCATTAGTATAACAGAATACTACTATCATATTTATAACAATGCGGACGCATCAATGAGTAATTAATTATTAATTTGCGGAGTTAGCGCGGCCCGGCCGCTGCTAGCATAGCTTTACGATGAGTGCTCAGAGTCAGCCCGTCGTGAACGATTTCCTCGCCTACCTGCTTCAGAAGGAAAAGTTGAAGCGTGAAGGGAAGATGGATCTGGAAACCGCTGTCCAGTTTAGTTCGTGGGCATCGAGTTTCACCGGCGAAGACATCCGTGAAGCGAAGCGGGTGTTGTGCCAGTCCCTTGGGATTCTTGGTACTTATGCACCTTACGCGAGTGGGGATGAGGTTGGAGACAAATCCTACGTGGATATTGTGAATCTCCTGAAGGAGAAACGAGACCGGATTCCGGAGTTCGTGACGGCAGAAGCCTCTTTCGTGCCGCCCCAAGCTCCTGATGAAGTCGACGTGCGAAGCCTGCTGAAGGAGTTTGTGGCCCTAAAAGCATGTTTCGCTGAAGTTCTCTTGAAATTTGAAGCAGCCCAAGTCACTATTGCCGAGTTACGCAAGGAAGTTACTTGTTTGCGAAATGCCCCAACTCGGTCGGTAGCATCAAATTTCAAGAGCGACGGCCGACCTGGTTTTATTGAAAATAATGCCGAGTCTGCAAGTCTGCGCGTTGCTGACACTGTGAATGGTGCCGCACTCGCCGCCTCACCCCCCGCGCACCCCCTGCGCGCGGGGCCTCCTCCTGCCTCGTCTAAGTCGCGTCAGCGTGCTTATGCTGACGTCGCCGGCAAGCCTGTTGCAGCTGACCGGGTCAACGTGCCTTCTCAGGCGCGTGCTGTTCGGGGTCCCATTACGGGGAAATCCCATGCCAGTGTGGATAAGGAGGGATTCACGCTGGTGGAAAAAAAGTCTAGGACGCGAAGGGCTCCTCGCAAGACTCTGTGTGGCACTGCGGAGCCGGCTAACACTGGGCTACGAGTTGCCATACCGAGCAGGGCGCTCTACGTGTCACGCCTGCATTACTCCGCCGTGGCTGATGATGTGGTGGAGTACGTTCGCCGGAGGACTGGCTTCACGCTGACGGTGCAACAGCTGCGGGCCCGCCATTACGTGCACTTCAGCTCGTTTGTGGTGCGCGTGCCGCGGTCGCCTCTGGACACCATTGGAAGCGCGGACTTCTGGCCGAAGGGGGTAGTGTTTCGGAGGTTCCGGGGCAATCTGCCGAATCCTACTCCAGTTCCAGTACTATCTGTGCAACAAAGCCCCACTGCTGCGTTGCCAAAATGTAGATAGTTTCATTAAATTTTGTATTTGCTTTTTTATGTTATATATGTATTTAGTTATATGACGCATTGGTTTTACTGTTATGTCATATTAACTTATTTGAATAAATGAAATGAAATGAAATAACTGTTGAAATTAGATGTATACATATTGCCTTATACGCTATATAATCGTGAAGTACAATAGAGATTTCGGTTCACAAGGTCAAACCCTGTTAACCGGTAAATTGTATCATTACTTCAAGTGGCGAGCATTGTTAACTTGTGCTATCCTCTCTCAGGGATACTGACGTGCAAGTATACTCGTAGTTACGTAGTACTCAGATATTTAAAGCTTCAAATAAGCATCTCTACATGAGTGGTAAATATAAATAATAAGAACATAATTTTAATAAACGTAGAATGTACGTTGAAATTCCGAAGTTTGAAAAATGTTGTTGTTGCGTACCTCTGCGGTGTGGGATTCTCATTTTGGGATATTTAAGCCTGGTAAGTAATTATATAATTATAATTATACTTTTCTATTAGTTCTTACTAACATATTTTTACATTTTTACATTTAGTATAAGCTCTCCTAACATAATATGGATGTACTGTTGTTGTTGTTATTGTCCGAAATAAATGCTTCATATAATTTCATTATGTGTAACAATTTGATTAATGTAAGCAGTGTTTGAAAATAGGTTTATACCTATGTAAAAAATAGGTACTCTCTAACGAATTATTAAAACATAATTTATGAGTAGGTAGTGCAAAATAAAAATCAACATAAGTCCAAATTGTACATAATTCAGTTTCAAAAGAATACCCTTTTAATTTATCTTATAAGTATAATACTGATACATTATATTTGAAGGTAATGTTACATTCTTCATTGAAAATAACATATTATGTAAACAAATATTAAAGTTTAGCTTTAGGTTTATTTACGTAGCGTTTGATATTGTACATATAATTATTTCCTGATTTAGAATTTATATCCGATCTCATTTAATACCCGTTTTCTCTAGAATCACAGGTTTTCATACACGATTGTAGATATCAGTAATTAATAAACAGTATTTATTGCTGTTATAGGTAGGTGTACATAAAATACTAATAAGGTTAGCTAATTTATAAATCTTACTAACTAAACCCACAATAAATAGCAATGCATATTGTCTAGATACGTAATTTGCATTGAATGTATGTTCTCAGGGTTTCGCACTATTCGCCCTCAGCCTGGACATATACTTTAGCGAGGCTCTCGACTTGTCCATGCACACATTCGGCTTCTACCGCGGCACCTCGTTCATCGCCGAACGCTGGCTCTTCTTTGTCATGTACTGTGTGGAGATCGCCTTCATCATTGTACTACTAGTCGGGGTTCATACGGTATGTAACACATAATTTAGTGGATTTTTTTTATTAGCCCCGCTTTATGCTCCACTGCTGGGCAAAGGCCTCCCCTCTTTTTCTCCACTCAACCCTGTATATAGTGGAATATATTCTAGATTTTTCTTCTCTTTTGTGAAGCGTACACATATTGTCAAAGTATGGAACGGAATATAATTAGTTCTATATTATATATCTGTTTTCTATATGTGTACTCTTCATAATGTAAATCATAATCATAATGAAATTAATCAGAGTTACATAACGATAACGTGTAGAAATTGTTTATAATTACAATTATTTTACAAAATAGGTTTTAAATAATATATTATGTAAATTAACAAATTAGGATATTAAAAAAAACCATTGTCCCAAAAGTCACAAAAATATTAGGTATTACTTTTGTCGGTGTTTACTTTGAATACCACATTAGTCTATTAGCTAAAAACGCCAAAATTAAAGCGCTAGAAATATAAGCGGTCGCAATTTAGACTTCTGTATCAGGCTGTTCCGGTTAAAAATATTATTGATTAAATTTCAACTCTAATAATTATTTGGCAGAGAAACCCGCGGCTAACGCTAGTGTACTACTACTACGGGATCACAACAACGCTAGCGTCATTGGTTACGTTCGTGTTCGTGAATTTGCAAGAATTCCACTCTCACATCCCCCTGTACTTAATCGACATCACCATCATTTTCAGTGCTATAGGTAAGACGACAAATATCATATAGGTTTTGATTTTTAGTTTCAATATTTGGTCTCGATAAAAAATCGCAAACCTAGTTCTTATTTTTGGGTTGGGGCTAATTTTTGGGTTTAGACCCATTATATAATTACCAAACTTCCTTATTGTTAATATACATATTAATGTCGTACTAATCTTGTGTTAATAATGATAAGGGTAAAAATGTCTCGTAATTAAATGTTGAGGAAAAATAAAGAAATGAAAATGATCGCTCTGGGGGCCGTGGAAAATCCCACTTATCAAAATTGCACACATTTTACAATTATGAACTGATGAAGCCGAGCTATGTTGAAGGCGTTGAAGCCGGGTCTATATTGACTCCCATAATGTTAAACTTTCGATTTTTTTTATCCATACCGATGTTTGTCATACTCGTTGGTAGCCATATTGTCATTAGTCATAACTTCAAAAGTCAGAATTTTCTTTTACCCCTTATCATTAGTCATAACTATTAAATTTCATACCGTTATTGGTCATAACGTCCAATATAGTAATTATATTGAAAGGTAGAAAGTCAAAAGGCATACTAGTTGGATCTGTGGGGGTCGCAGTTCTAACCTAACCTAACCCACTTTTCTGGTAACAGTTCGTGTCTGTGGGGGTCGCAGTTCTAACCTAACCTAACCCATTTTTCTGGTAACAGGTTGCATCTGTGGGGGGTCCCAGTTCTAACCTAACCTAACCCACTTTTCTGGTAACAGGTTGCATCTGTGGGGGGTCCCAGTTCTAACCTAACCTAACCCACTTTTCTGGTAACAGTTCGTTTCTGCGGGGTCGCAGTTCTAACCTAACCTAACCCATTTTTCTGGTAACAGTTCGTGTCTGTGGGGGTCGCAGTTCTAACCTAACCTAACCCACTTTTCTGGTAGTTCACAACAGTTCGTTTCTGTAGGATTATTAATTTTGATATTACGCTCATTAGTTTTATGACTTATGTCTTATATGACGTGTAACATTATTGCATTTTATTATTATATTTATTTAGTTGTATGTCTGATAACTATTATGACTTATGATAGTTATGACTTGAAACAATATGGGTAACAATTTCTGACTTTCGAAAATCGGACTAATAAAATTATGGGAATCAAAGGGATCCCGTTGAAGCCAGATCAGAGAGCTGACCGCCTCACATTGGATGACTATTCGTGGCAAGGCATGAATCACATGAAATTCAGCGTAGTTTAGACTGAATCCTAATTGATACTGTTTTTTGATTGATATTGTTTGTCCATAACCGAACCCTAAACCTGCATTCTAACTAAATCGATTCTAGAGCATTTAACCCTTTTTAAGTTTTGGCGATTTTTTCAGTGACCCAAGGGTACCTGCTCCTACTGATCCGCAGTGAGCTTGAGAAACCGCGTGAGTCCCATCGCTACGTCAACCACCTCGCCGAGTTATGTGTGCAGCAACCGGTAACCAATGGCCTAAATCCTTTATAAGGGGGGTATTCTAATCGTTCACCGAAGAAGAAAACTCGGTTTACGCTAAACCTGTATACGATGTCGAGTTCACGTTGTATTAATTTATTTGTGTAATCTTAGGTTTTATAGAGCTGAATGTTATCCTATTTTATTTTAGGCCTTAAATACATTTAAAGCTTACAAAAATAATAAATACTTAAATAAACTTGCGGGGTTGATCGAAGTCATTGGCGCATACGAGAGTGGGTTAGCTTAAGCCTAGAGAAGTTGGAAACTGTTACTGTGTTACAGATGTGTGGTTATATACTCGTGTATTGTCAAAATTTGGGATTCGGGCAAACGCCCGGAACAAATCCAAGGAAGATGACGGCTACGTACGAAATGTATCACTAGAGACAATAAAAAAATGAAACTTGCTTTGGATTTTTTATTACTCAATGACACTATCGATTAACAGGAGTAGCATTAGAACTGAAAACCTTAATTCTCCTGATTAATCTCGTAACTGACGACTCGGAAGTTTTTGAGGGTCTATAGCATAGACTAATAAATACATTATATATTTACATAGATTATATATTTCAGTTTACACAGTCAGAAATCCCGAGAACATAATTTCGTAAATAAATGTTTACTCATTTGTAGTATAGTTCGCAAAGTCCAGTTCTGTCGCCACGTCAGTAAATACAGCAATTGCTGACAAGTGGCCAGTATCTCGCTTCCTTTCGCGATCTCAGTTTGGAACTAATAGCTACACAACTGTGGTAGTGACTAATATTTTGAAATACAATAAAATTAATACTCATACAGCAGATTATAACTTGAAATCGCTGCATAACGTTTTCAGCATTATCTGAAAAACGTAAATAGAAAAATCTGTTCATGTGTTGCATTTGATCAGATTCTGTGATGCTACATCTTAGTTGCAAAAAAAGAGTGTATATTGTAAATGTATAAATACATATTAAAATAATGCGTTTTGAAATACCGACATTAACAAGATGTTGTGGATGTTTCCCCCTGCGTCGTGGTATCATTATTCTGGGATATTTAAGTTTGGTGAGTTTGGTTCCTTCGTTATATTATTATATTTTGTTTTGATGTTCCCAAGTGTGCCAAAGAAGGGTAATGTTTACCAAACTATGTAGCAAGAATGTTAGTTTATTGCGGCAATTTAAAAATCTAACCTGTTGTCTTATTATAATTACTAGACCAACCGTTTGTCTATTTCAACTGTCAACAAACACATTAATAAAATGAAAACTATAATATAGCGTCAATTAGCGACAACGTCTCATATTTAATAAAAAATTATAATCTATTAAATAACTTATAGGGTAAGGTTGGAGGGGTTTCGAAAATTATTATTAGGTACCTAAGTTTTTGACATCATTTTAAATTTTGTAGCAATATTATCTCCGTCGACCGTAAGTTTGTCACTTATTTGTACCTATGTATTTCCGTGTTTTTTCTCGTACACGGAACAATATTGTTTCGGACATTAGGGAGGCGTATGAAAACCCCCTTTCGAAAAGTTAATGATATGTAAGGGGTACACTAAGTGGATGTTGTCACTGGCGCACAGAGACAGCATCCGCCGTGCTGTAAGGACTATTGAGTTTTAATGCTGGGCTTGGATAAATAAAAACTCCGGAAAACTGTTTGATAAAATGGTTTACAATTTTAATTTTGGCAGACCGTGCCTCGCCCCTAGATAAAAAGCGACATCAAAGATGGCTCAAGGGCAACACCGGTGCAAAGGGCTAAGGGTAGAGAGGTGTCACTGGACTTTGAACATATAGCCAACCCGCCACATAGGTTTCCACTTCTGCCCTCAAGAGCTCTAAATAAAAACTTCTTCTTCCTTCCCTGTTCCCTTTATTTGGGGACGGGCCTCCTCACTCTTCTGCGCCAAGCTACCCTATTTTGGGTTGTCCCTTTTCACATCTGGGAATATTTGAGGTCTCTTTCAATATTTGACCACCAGGTCACCGGGCGACGGCCTGGGCCTCTTAAGTTCCGGAATTTTTAAAGCTCTAAATAAAAACTTCTCTCTAAAAAAAAATATGCGTCTCCAGGTCTTCGCAGTATTTTTCCTCTGGGTGGAAGTCCAGTTCGAGCAGGGTTGGCGGGAGCACACGGTGGCCGTGTATAGAGGTGCCACGTTTTATTCCGAAGAGTGGTTGCCAGTTCTCCTGTATTGCATTGAGATAGTGTTCATACTATTATTGCTGGTTGGAGCTCATATGGTTAGTATCGTGTTGGGTACAAATACATGCTTGTGTTTGCCTATGTTTACATAATTTACTTGCTAATAAAACCCGGCTTAGGTCCCACCGGAAAAATTATCTCCTACATTTTGTTAATGACATTGAAGCGAGTTTTCAGAAAAAGTGCCCCCAATTAACGGGACGGACGTGAAAAATGTTAATTTATGTCAGTTTTGTGACGATAATTAAGCAAGAACTCTGCATATAAATATATATATATATTTTTTCATTGTATTTCTGTCTGCTTAAAATTGATGAAAATTTATTGCTTAATTGTCGTCACATAACTGACATAAATAACTTTTCTACAAGTCACGCTTGGGGATTTTTTTTCTGAAAACTCCCTGTAAGATCACGAAGAAACTCATGGTCTTGAAGTAAGACTGGGTCTTCTTCATGTTTTCTATATGTAATCATGGACGTGCATGTTGAATGATATTTCATTCAAGTTTGTAATTGCGTTAAGTCTCGTTGTCATAGTAGGTATTACCTAACGTAAGTTAAACAGTTTAAACCAGAGATTTTAATACATATGATAATATAAAATAATTTAAGTTCGCTAAGAACACTAAATGAAAACGCAGCTTCTGCGTGGACATTTCGGTTTTACGGCCAGCCGAGTCCGCGTAGACAGATTTTCCCAAACCCTTACACTTACTTAGAAAGAGTATTTCGTGACACATTGCTATCTCTTTAAAAGCGGCACTAGAAAATATATTTATGCAGAAATAAAAAATATATAGAGATACCAGTGGCGGCGGGTGAATTATTTTCTTAGGCAAGTCGGAGGCCATAATGCTTTGCCTCATGAACCCAGGGAAAACTCTTAAATTGCGGAAGAGGTAGTAAAGCCGGCGGGAATCGGCTTGTATGGAAGCACCGCCACTGATAGATATCAACATTAATCTCGTTACAAAATAGGTATTGTTTTAGAAAAACCCTGGGCTCCTGCAGGTGTACTACTACTACGGAGTTACTACTACAGGGTCCGCTCTGGCGATATTCGTCTGGGCGTTGATGAGTGGGAACCAACCCTGGGAATACAAACTCGACTTCTTCAACTATTACTATTTCCTGGTAGAACTGGCGACTATATTTATTGGAGTTGGTGAGTAACTACAGTATACAGAGTAATAGGAAAAAAGCTACTTACTATACTCGTAGCTATTTGTTAAAATCTTAAATAATTGTGTACACATAAATAAATATTACTTTACTTTTGCTATATTTCTGCCGCTAAGTGACACATATGGTATAAGGACGTTGTGATAAATCTTTCACACTGCCTAAGTTATTAAATTTATTTAATAAAGATCTCTAAATGAGTTAAATTACTTGTTTCTCGGAGACATTAACTTTAGTTGACCTAATGAATTCCCTTTAACGTTACGGAAATTGAAACGTGTTTTACTAAAACATAATCTTAATGCATTTTATTTAGTTGCCATCGATTTGTCAGTTTATTTTGTAAAAATTATAGAAATAATTTATGTTAAAACCAGTAGATTAAGTACTAACTTAGATTCTTTGTTTATAGTGACGCAAGCATATCTACTGCTATTGATCCGGAGTGAGCTGCAAAAACCTTTGGAATCGCTGCACTTCATCAACCACCTTGCTGAAGTCTACGTACAACTACCCGCACTCAACAACCCTAATAGCTTTTCATAAACAACTACACATGTCCCTTATACGAAGGATTCTTGTGACAGACAGCGCCAACCACCGCTGAATCAACAACACTATCTATTTAAAACTAACAAATCATCTAACAACCTCAGCATTAAAAAATGCTACTAAAAGTCAAGATTTACTAAAAGTCGTTACAAGGAACGAAATAATAATTATTATATTGTAAAAAAAATCTCTGTAGATGTCGCTACACGCCTGCCTTGGGCCTAGGAGGAATAATGACTGGAGAACGCACCCGCGTGCGCCACTAAGGGACAAAAATATTCTGGCTTTTGTAGCGCAAAATGTAACAATTCACTATAGTTTTGCTAAACAGAACATTCTTTATAACAATAGTAAAAGCTTATTCTGTATTAATTACCGCAACTTTGGTTGAAAACCCAAGACAACTCCAATTGTATTTGTTTGTTCCCCGCCAACTTTGACAGTTCTGAAGGGTCCAGTTTGGAGGGGAACAAAAATGTGTGAAACTATGACAAGGACGGACGAAAATAGTCTCTGCCATACCTATGGAAAGTTACATAAGACCATCCCTTTTGATCGTGGTATTATTATTAGCACGCTCCGTCTAGTTAAATGGTATGTCTATGCCTTGCGCTAAGGGCGTACACCGCGCGGGCTGAAATGCTTCGGCGAGGGTATACTGAGAGCACTGCAAAGTGTTAATGCAGTAATCTTTTCTACAAATAATAAAATATACTAATTTTAGTTTCTGCGCAACTGTTACCACGTCAAAATGTTGAGTATATAAAATTATTAATGAGGTATACGGTATGGTATGCAATAAATAACTGATAACTGATAACTGATAACTGGCCTGTATTAAGAGCAATAACTTTAGGCATCGTTTCTACACCACAAACGTAGCAACATTTGTTTTACGACTAAAGTTATTGCTTCTATTACAGGACAAACCAGATATTGTTAACTTCACAATTATCATTTGCTACCAACAGTCCACGTACCTAATTAAAACTAGAGGCAAATAAATACGTCTATCTGTATAAGAGACTAAAAATCTTTCCTTTTCTTTTTTATCATGCACTCGTTACTACATATGGACGCTTTATGAAGTTCAATTTTATCGTCCCGCCAGTAAATAAGATAATTATGTACTAACAAGTGGTATCATCATATGTTCCTCTACGACCTCAGTTCGCAGAAAGTATGCAGTTATCTGTGTTGTGTGTTTTATATCCTTGATTTTTTCTATATTAGTAAATACAACGACGTTTATAAGAAGCCGTTTATTTTACACGATTTATTTTCTTCATTGTACAAAAATGCATTTAGAAATACCAATTTTTACAAGATGTTGCTGTTGTTTACCTTTGCGTCGTGGAATTATTATTTTGGGATACTTGAGCTTGGTATGTTTTCTTTATTTTTACTATACTTACTGAGATTTTGCTATAAACAAATTTCAAAGTTTTACATCCTTACTAGACGGTTCAACCTTGATATGTGTTGCTAATTTTGGATTGTGTCGCAGTTTATAAATAAATATTTTGGGACAATCTTACACAAATCGACCTAGTCGAAATACTAAATAAATATTACAGGATATTCTTACACTGACTGAGCCCCCGGTAAGCTCAAGAAGGCTTGTGTTGTGGGTACTCAGCCAACGATATATAATTTACAAGTACATAAAATATACGTACCTATAGTTTTTTCTTTTAGTATCGGTTTCTTTTAGTATTCATGATTTCCCTTTATATTTATATATATTTTGTCAAAATAATACATCTATATTCTGGTTTCCCAGGTTATTGCAGTTTTTGTAATTTGGGTGGAAGCCCAGATATCAGAGAGCTGGACGTATGTGTCAATGACGATATTCAGAGGCGCAAGTTTCCCGGCTCAAAAATGGTTGCCAATCTTCTTGTATTGTGTTGACATTGTATTTATATTAATACTGCTAGCTGGTGTTCATACGGTTAGTTCAAGCTATCACACTAATATCATCATTCAAGCCATCAACGAGTCTTGGAGATATTTTTTATATATAATTTGACTTTTGCATTTTTATCTTTATTTTATTTTTATATTCGTTACTCGATGTTTAAATAATAAAAGGATTTTCATACGGCTAGTTAACAACTTTTAAATATGAATACTTTTTGGAGCTTATGTTGGGAGAAAATTTTGTACTTCATGTCTTGGTAAAAAATATTTGCCAACTACACTGTATCGCCTATTGTATCATGCTTCGCTATCGTACTTTTTTGTTATAAATGGATACTTGTAAGAGTGAATGTGACTGACACCCTCCCAAAAGGGAAGACAGATGGGCAGCGCAGCGTGCGTCCGTCGAAACCTAATGAACAGCAACGAGTACTGTGGTCAGCAATCCGCTTGTTAAACATGGCAACTATAACTTCACCCTCCACCACTTCAACAACTTCATTATACAAATCATATTTGCATGAGGCCGATGTCCAGCAGTGGACATCTTACGGTTGAAATTATGAGGCATGAAACCACACACAATAACCAAAAGATTGTTTTTGTTCTAGATGAGAACTAGCCTAATCCGATTGTATTATTACTACGGAATCACGACGACTGCGGCGGCGCTGACTGTCTTCCTACTAATGTTGCCGAGGATTGACCATATATTCTTCAGCTACTACGTTATGGACATATGCACTATGTTTGCTGGACTTGGTAAGAATCAGAATAACAGGAAATTAGGAGCAGTTCTAAATTATATCTTGACTTGCTATTGCCTCATTTCCTTGCTTACTACATAGAATAAAGTAACATAAATAAATGAAATTCTATTCAATAAATATTTATCCAAGTATGGGTTATAGGACGGGCTGCTACCTCCCTTTAAAGCGGTGAAACTTAGTCCGATCGCCAACCTGCCATCCAACTATGGCAATTATGACCTTGAACACCCTATGAGAGGGAGGCCTATGTTCAGTAGTGAACGTCCGTGGCTGATAGTTTAGGTCATTTTTAATATAGACAGACGTATTATTATAAATATCTACTACTTTTAAACATAGTGCTCATCAACCACTTTTGCGGTTTACTATTAATATTACTAATCACGTGCGAATGTAACGATTTCTAGTATTTATGCGATGGATTTATGTTTGAAATTTGAATGTTATATATTAAATACCTCGGGGCCGAATACAATTTTGTACCTTTTCGCGTCGAGACCCTCGGCTCGTGGGGTCCAAATGCCCATACCTTTACCATACCATTACCTTTTTTCAAAGATTTGGCCAAACGTTTTATCGACGTTACTGGTGACCGGAGAGCTGGCAGCTTCCTCGCTCAACGCGCATTGCGATACAGCGAGGAAATACTGCCAGCGTTTACGGCACCATGCCGAGGGGGGATCCTTTATTTTAGATAGATATTTTAAGTTTAGTGTTTAGCTTTTTATAGTTTTAGTTTTAGTATTTTATTTTATGTTTGAATGTTTAGTGACACAAGTGTACCTGCTGCTACTTATACGCAGCGAGCTGCTGAAACCACGAGCGCCGCACGCGCAGCGCGTCAACCGACTGGCTGAAGTGTGAAAATATAAAACCGGCCTAGTGAGTAGGACTCACGCACGAAGGGTTTCCTACCATTATCTATGTTGTATAGTATAGACATGCCGAACAAAAAACGTGTTAATTCTATTGAAGCCCTCCTTAAATATTCGTTTTATTCTTGTGGTATTTTTGTTGTTATAACGGCAACAGATATATACCATCTCTAAAAATTTCGACGGTCTAGCTATCACGATTCATGAGACTGGTGACTGGAGACAGCTTGGCAATACAGATAGATGGACAGTGGACGCATTCAGGGTTAGTTAAACCGAGATTAACCGGTTAAACTCCTCATTATTAACGCTTAACTCTGGGTTAGCCGCTAACTTTGGGTAGCCTTAATAGAGTCCAGTATAACCCATTATTATTAACATTTTATTTCCATTTGTTTACGGACCGACATAGATCTACAATTGACTACTGCGAACTATTTTAATTTTATTAGAATTATAAATTGAAAATAGATACTTAAGAAAAAGCTAGGAAGACGATAGCTGTAGATGCGGGTTCAAAACCGGAGGACCTCGTCCTGTCCTCATCGCTATTTTTCCTAAGTATCTGTCATCTGTTTTCAATTTATATTTTAACAGGAGTACATTTAATAAAAAAATATTTTGATTCTTTTTATTTGATTAGGTAATTGTTAAAAAATACATTTATTGAATATAAATTGTTTACATTTTATTTTTTTGCTTTTATTGATTTAAAATATTTTTTTACAAAACGTATTTAACGTGGTGTACAAGGTCGATTCACAAGAGTTGGTGCCATATGACAATCTATAAACGTTGATAGTTGAGTACAAAATTCACGCCACCTCTTTTGAATCGACCTGTATGTTTTATGATGTTTTTATTTACCTACTTTAAGGTATAGAGCTGCCTGAATTACCGACCGTGTTGCCGTATTCAAATGTTGACAAACACTCACGCCTGAACGGCCTACATAATTCGAGAATTGCCTGCCTCTCTATCACATTTGCAAATTAGAGCGATAGAGAGAGAAAATAATAGATGTACAAAGGATCCAAGGAGTTTACGATAAGCTTTTATAAAAAAAATTGATCGGATAAACTCACGTTTATATCTCACTAAGCGACATGTTTCGGGTAAGCTCCGGTACCCATTTTCAAGCCAAAATAGAACACACCGCTCGGGGCCAGGGTGTGTCGCTCACTCTTTAATTATAAAAATTATATAATATAATTATAATACGCCAATCTCTTAAGACCTCGCTTCGGGGGTGCTAAATATTTAAAAGTGACCCTGAAAATATTTGACGTTGGTTTTCAAGACAACCCGTAGAAAAACTTTTAAAGATTTCACAAATTATAAGTAGACCATGGACTAGTTAGCTCAGCGTTGGACGTCCACCCACAAGATGAACAGACGACCTCCTTAAAGTCGCCGGAAGACTCTCGATGCAGGTCGCTTCCAACCGGTACATGCGGGGATCAAAGGGGGAGGCCTATGTTCAGCAGTGGACGTCTTATCTATTCTATTCTATATTATTCTATTCTACATATAAACTTTGTGATTGCCTCCGACGCTTTGAGAGCAATATAGTCCTCATGGTTAAGGATGTCTGTTTACTTTTATAATAATACTAAAACTATAAAATGACAACAAACTTATTTAAATTGCTTCCGAAACAAAATGCGAGACATTCAAAACATTCAGTGTTCCGAGAAACAAACGATAAATTATGTAAATTATTTTTTACGAGGATTATAATTAACTTCTAGGATAAATTAATAGATCGTTAAAGCATAGACCGCCTGATCCTACTGCCCTAACCGGTTCAAATAGCATTTTTTATATGTTTCGTTTCGGAGCCTTTGTTTCTAATTGCTTCTTTAGGCTCTATTGGCTCCTTTAGGCCTCTACCTAGTATATCATCATAAGAATACAGAAAACAAAATAAAAATGTAATGTCCATATAACATGAAAACAAAAAGCTCAAGTAATTTTAAGAAATTAGTCAATAACATCGTAATTATAATTATAACTGGGTAATTTTACTCATTTGATTTTGTTTCTCCTGTGGTCAATACGAGAATTATGCAATTGTCTGAATATTAAGTTATATTTTTGCCATCCATTAAAATGTAAATGGTATGTGCTGAGAGTCTACTAAAAAAAATACTTTGACTTTTAATACCTTAACCTGTGGTCATGAACATTAACAGAAAAGACGCGAATAAAATTTTATCAACCCACCATCTATCTTTAAAATGTGAACGGGTTTTGTTATAAGTTAAAATACAACCCCGTCTCTTCACGTCACGTACATCTTCTATCTAAATATATATAACTCAAAGGTGACTGACTGACTGACATAGTGATCTATCAAAGCACAGCCTAAACCACTGGAAGAATCGGTCTGAAATTTGGATTGACGTAGGCATCCGCTAAGAAAGGATTTTGATCAATTCTACCCCCAAGGGTATGAAATAGGGGACGAAAGT
Source organism: Grapholita molesta (assembly GCA_022674325.2). NCBI lineage: Eukaryota > Metazoa > Arthropoda > Insecta > Lepidoptera > Tortricidae > Grapholita > Grapholita molesta. Next base: position 8,511,985 of record CP053135.2, on the reverse strand, counting down.
TTGTATGAAACTTTGTCAATTTTAAACCGATCGGGCTGAGACTTTGCATGCATAAAGCTTCTATGACGTAGGCATTTGTGGATCTGGCTAAAACGGCATTTTCCGAACAAAAAGCATGCATCCATACAAAACTACTTTTTGAAAGATAGTGAGCTTTTGTTAGTTATAAATATTTAAAAATCTCATGTATACGCTGTTTGACGCAACTTATAAGTCTGCAGAAATTGTACCTAGTCAATTTCGCGCCAGAGGGATATATATCAATTCCCTGCGACAAATTCGTCAAGACAGACCCGCCGTTTAAAAAGATAAAAGAAAGTTTAAAACCCCCCACACCCCCACGCCCCGGTATGGTAATCGAAATGTTAACATTAATACTTTGCTTTTCTTGTGATACCCATGAAACTGTACCTACTAAAAAATCCTATCCGCAATTTTGCTGTAAAAAAACATGTGCCTTAGCGTCTATAGAACCCTATTCCCGGCGGCTTGAGTGTTTTTTTCATCGGTCCCTATAAAAAGGAAAGTTCAAAACGAAAGCAATATTTGCTATAAGGCTTGCCTAAGAAAGATCCTGACAGTTCTACTGTGGATGGAAATAAAGAACACTTTTGTATGACTTGTATAACGATTAAGGTCATTCACACCGAGTGGCCTCAAAATCCCAGATCACTGATAATAATTAAAGGTCTGAAAACCAAAACATCAAACAAACACAGTAATCAAATAGTCAAAAACAAGGACTGGAAAGTACGCCTATTCTCTAAACACGGTGATGTAACTGGAAGGAATTACCATGTTGTTCTAGTTGGTCGCGCTAGGGAACATATATGTAGGTATATCATCTGCTTAAATATGGTGAGTCTCGAATTATATTAGCAAATGATTGAACTCAGTGCCAGGGGACGGCCGCGAGTGTAGTGTTGGATTGGACGTCAAAAAGATAACGGTGAGTGAAACATTTAATTCCCTAAATAAATACGTGAAATAAAATAGTTCATCAGGAATTTTAAAATACTCATTTCAAAGAGCGCCATCTCATGTTATTAACTTCACCATCTAATTAAAATTGATTATTTAATTAATATCCACCGCGGAAACGCGGCCAGCGTACTGGGCACCGTACCTAATGACGAGGACCTAGGTCAATTTTTTTATTTATAGTTAAGTTTTTAGTTAGTATCTTTATTATGTTTTTATCTTATATTTTTGTGTTAATTATAAATAAATAAAGCTTTCTAATTCATTAATTACAGTTAATAACATTATATTTTTAAGGTAACCAAAGTAATTAGCCACTACGACTACGTGCATTTACTTTTAGCGAAAAATTTCACACAATCATCATGTGTACTCAAAATTTTACGATTGAAAAATTATAAGTATTAATATTTCATTAAATGTTTTTATCATATATTTTTGTGTTAATAATAAATAAATAAAGCTTTCTTATTAATTAATTACGGTTAATAACAATTATATTTTTAAGGTAACCAAAGTAATTAGCCACTACGTGCATTAACTTTTAGCCAAAAATTTCAAACAATACCTACTGTGTAACTCTAAATTTTACGATTGAAAAATTATAATTATTAATATATTATTAAATGTTTTTATCTTATATTTTTGTGTTAATAATAAATAAATAAAGCTTTCTAATTAATTAATTACAAAACTAAGAACAAATCAAATTATTTTTTATGAAATATTTTGATTTGCTTTGTTTTTTTTTTAAGTAGTAATACTACTACATAAATTACCAAAATAAATAAATTTGGGTGGCCAAATTGGTTAAGGCGTCAGCCGCGATAGCTGGAGATGCGGGTTCGAATCCCGTCTCGAACACCGGAGGTCCTCGTCGTTTTTTCTTAAGTATATGTTCTATTTCAACTTTTAATTAATAACAGTTAATAACAATTATATTTTTAAGGTTACAAAAGTAATAGCCATTACGTGCATTTACTTTTAGCCAAAAATTTCAAATAATACCTACTTTGTACTCAAAACGACTTTACGACTATAAATTAGCTTATAAGTCTTATTATTGTTGATAATCGTAAAAAAAAGATTTGGCAGGTTTTAGACAGTTTAGACTGAACCAAATGCAAGGTGTCGTTTATTTATAATAAAATAAAATAACGAGTGAGGTTACTAAGGTATCATATGAAATCCGTGAAAATAAAAACGTATATAAGTGCGAGTCTATCAAATCCTATTATGTAAAAGCACAATGAGTTACTGTTCGGGTATTAATCATAATCGCGAAGTGTCAGGCTGACGTAACTGGTAACAGTGGTAACCGAAGAGCTAGCGGCTTCCTCGCACAACGTAGGAAACTGGATACCATTAGGAAATGCCGCCAGCAACCTTGGTACAATTCCTCTAGGGCCTTTTTAGATATAATTTATTAAGTACTTGCATTGTAATTGTAAATAAATTAAACAAATAATCAAAAGTTAGGTTACTTAAATGTTTATGCTATAGGTACCTAGTTACAGTAGGTGCCTACACATTATTGAGGTGTTCCAGGAATTGATCACACAAATCATGCTTTATACTTATTTGCAATAATAGAACTAATAGAACATTGTTTAATGTTTTGCTAGGTACCTACTTACATAAAATTCTCAAGGACGAATAAATCTTTTTGCTAAACATTTTTTCTTTGTGTTGATTCAAGGAGTAGTAACTATAGGCATACCTACTTGGTATACAAATGTAAATTGTACACTATAATACTGAGTGTTATTAAAAACGTGATACAAGATTATCAAACCGGCATCTGTTCATGATTTTGGACATCTTTTACTATGGGGTCAAGTATGTAAAATGAAATAAAAATTGAGCTGTTCCATAGAAAAGGTCAAGTACCTATAAGTTGACGAAAATGTTTGAGAGACTTGTTTTTTTCTACAATTTACAATGTTGAAATAGTAGTAAAAATAGTAAAAATTGTTCAAATCATGACCAGATGCCAGCTTGATAATCTTGTATCACCTATTTTATAACACCCGATATTGTAAATAGTTTATTGTGCGAACTCAGTAGGTACATAAATAACATTTCATATCTTGAATGATAGTAGGCCTACTTTTGGCATTTGATGAATTAAGATGTTAGTAATTATAGGATATGGTACTTTTTGGTAACGATTAGCCATTAAAATATATCCAAGGGCAACACCGCTCAGCCCGGCGAGCCGGCGGCGGCGACCCGTCGGGCCTCCTTCTATCCTGCGTCTCCAAATGTGACGTAATAATACTGAGAATACTCGTAAAATTTGAAACGACTATTTAAATTGAAATGAAGTTTAATTGATTATCGGCATGTTAAGTAGAACTCTCTCGAATATTTTTTTACAATCAATTTTTTTCTTCATTCATTAGCTATACTTGACCATTGGGTGTCTAATGCTTTGGTGGATTTTGCAGGGTCTGATAACGATGTTTATAATGTAATTAAGATAAAAATGTATTTTGCTGCCAAGTTATGGATCCAATGTTATTAAAATATATGTGTTTGTCTTAGTTATGTTATGTTATATGTTTTAAATTTCAGTTTTCTAGAGTTAACTTTCAACTGCCTAGGAGAAAGTATAAGTATTTTGATTTGCCTCCGGAACCCTAATGTAAATATAAATATTTTATAGAATGATTCGGTACGTAAAAAATACAGTGATGTCGTCTCTGTAAAATGTCTAAGTGAGAACTTCTAAATATCCTTTAATAAGTCGTTTGGATAAATCTGAAACACGCTGAAATAAAAGACAAAACTCTGCTAAAGCCTAGGAAATTATAAAAGTTTTAGTGGTAGAGCGAGTTCTATCAATCAGTTTTTGTTTTACTACTTTATACAAGGTGGTGGGGTGGAATTCTAAGAATCAGCTACGTATAAGTTAAATTAACGACAGTGTTTACTTAAACGTTACAATCAAAATCATACAAATATGACAGTACAGGTCAAATTACGAGAACACGCGGCCTTGCGCCTCACTGTCCGGACCGCAAGCCCGATTTGGCTGTAATTGCAGTACTAATATTACCAGTTATGTATTTTATGTAGGTACCAGGTCGGAAAATGTATGTACCTCCGTAATTTTGAAGATATTGGTCATTAAGGTGGGCTGCCTGTAGAATACACGTTGTCGTCCCCCGCTCTAAACGGACTCAAAGTATGAATGTCAGTAACAAAATAATGCACCTATCATGTAGCTTCTGAATAAACCATTGTTTTTGTAAAGAAATGCTTTATACGTTTCTTTTTCATACCTTAAACTATTTGCGTACCGCCTGTGAAAAGATAATAGCAACATTACAAAATGTGAAGGTTAAGCAAAATGGCCCAGCTTGAAGTGCCTATGAATTGAAAGATTATGATTATGCTGCGTAAAAATACTAGTCTTTTTAATATTTTTCTCTTTAAAAGATTAATTAGGTTAAATTTTTACAATATGCATATAAAAAGTAAAATACAATAAATACAGTATATTATAAACAAATGATTAAACATCTAACCATATCTAACCTACGGTGCCGCCGCCGACAGCCAAGTAAGAGCCAAGCTACCGGTGTGTTCCGCGCAGTAAGGCCGCATATTTTTCAACCGTATGCGATAGTGTACATTATGCTAAGCGCCGGTTATTTTTAGCTAGTATCTAAGTCGATAAATGACGATACAAGCGTGGGGAGTTTGCTGAATACATTTAATGTTTTTTTTTTTTAACGAACGGTTTTTAATATATTGGGATACCATCTTACGTAAATCGACCTAGGTCAGCTTATACATTAAGTTAATAAAAATATATGGTGTATGCTTTTTTTTTTTTATATCTTCGGTAACAAACGCGTTTTGAGGGATCGAAAACTACGGAACTCTACAGTGAGCGTGGCCTGACATGCTCTTGGCCGTTTGTATTGTTTTGTTGTAGGTCATTTTAGATAGCTGTAATACTTAGATACATTTAGCGTCCGTTTTCGGTGATAGGTATATTATAATAAAATACTACCGACACTACCGTGCTTTTAATGTAGAACAGGACGAATTTTGTCGTAAATGTGGTAATACTCGTAAACATATTGGAGACCTTCAAATTAATCTTAGTTGTTACATATAAAAATATAACTAAAGTGGGTTTATGGGATAAGCTTATCTTTTAATTAATTAAGGGGACCCTACTCGTAATCAATTACTCGTTGTTTTCCAAATCAACTCCAGACCAATAAAAATTTATTGAAATTTTCGTAATAGCCTAAGTTGTTTTTTAATAGTAGTTTATGTATCTGTGCATAATGAAGGGCATTTTATTTAATAATTCATAACAATGTACATTGTGTTGAATATAATACAATATTACTTACTAACGAAAGATGATTTTATGTCTAAGTTAATATAATAAAACAATCCATTACAAGTCAGTCAAGAATTACAATATACAGGTCAAATCAGTCAAAACAATAATCGATATATAAAATTTACACATGTCAAAACAATAAAATAATAATAATAAAAAATAGAGACTATAAATTATTACACCCATCTACTATAAAATCTGCTATAGAGTAGTAACTTTTCCGCAATAGATAGTGTTTGAGTCTTCTATTGAAAATTCGACTATTAGTAAGGGATTTATATTCAATAGGCAGGTTGTTGAACATGAACATAGCCTGGTAGCTTGCTGCATGTTTCACAACCCTGAGCCTAGGGACAATGTCGCTTTTAATGTCCTTGCGTCTAGTAGCCAGCCTTTTCTCAGTTTCCGGTGAGCTCTCATATTTGTACAAGTGCTTTATTAAGTCTGTCAGGAGTACGAGCGTATAGAGTGATGGAACAGTAAGAATATTTAGTTCTACAAAATGACTCCTGCAAGAAGTCATTTGAGGTATACGCACTATAGTCCTTATAGCCCTTTTCTGGAGTATGAAGGCTGCTTCTGTGTTATACTGGTAGCTATTTCCCCATAATTTGATGCTGTATCGTAATTTAGACTCTACTAGTGCATGGTAAACAACTTTTAATTGTGCTTTATCAATCCAATCACGCAGACTTCGCAGGGCATAGCAGGCAGAACACAAGGAATTGTTAAGTGTTTGAAGTTCTTGTTTCCACTTTAGTTGTGAGTCGATATGGACTCCCAAAAACTTGACGACCTCGGTCTGATCAATTCTGCTGCCATTTAAGGTGATATTTAAGGTGTCCGATTTCCTTGATGTAGCAGAAAATAACATAGCACTTGTTTTATCTGTGTTTAATTTTAGGTTATTAGCTGTGAACCATTTATTACAAGCCATTAAAGCAGCATTTGCTGTGTCATTTAACTGAGTCATACACTCCAACAAGAGTGTGGGTTTATGAAATGAGCCGAAGGCGAGTTTCATAATAATATCACACGATTGTTGTAATGCCTAATTATGTATAGTTACATACACTACTTTATCTACACACATATCATAAGTGTTTTAAGATGGGTTCAGAAACTGTAGGGAAATGACTTATTGCTAGGGTTACTTGTAAACATTAAACAGTCAACGAACAAAACAAATGACAGCTTGGAACGGCGGCGTTGCGTATTTCGTATCTCAGTCAATTTTTTTTTAAACCATAGACAAGCGAATGAACTCCCTATTCTACTGTCACTCGAGTTCAAATGTCGTTCGATTTATATTAAAAAAACATAACGAATTGGCGTTTCGTATCAATGGATGTTTTAATATCTATAGATACTAGATTAGACACCCCACTTGAATTTGACTGCTGTTCCAAATTTAAATTCATAACCTACTGATTTCAGTAGGTAATGTTAACATTACCTACTGAAATCTTTCTGATGGTTGGTAATGCTGGTCATTGCCTACGGTTTCTGGACGCATTTTAGAGCAAGTGCTCATAAGTATGACATGTACGTAGATAAAATATATTATCTGTTAATTAATTTCCATTAGTTTTATACATAAAACTATAATATCCAATCCAATGTTACATCTGACGACAGGTCGCCAGGGACAAATCGTATTACTGGATACTATATGTGTACAACGTATACGCCAGTATGAAAAACACACACTGTAATACTACACTATACAAGCCTTCTTGAATTCGTGTGACAATATCCCGTAATATGTATTTATTATTTGTTTCAGTATCACCAATACTAACGTACCTATTCATGATGGCAAGCTCACCAGCACAAACGGTTCAAAATTTTAGACCTCTGGGTGCTGACGGGAATCAAGTGACGATTGCCATCTGTGTTAACTCGAGTCCTTCCGCCTCCAAACCAGTTATGAACATAACATCAGACTCAATCGAAATGAAATGCGATAATGAATCAGCAAGTGCAAGCGCACCGTTGCTTAAACAGCTTCCACAAAACAAAGCTACTGTTTCAGAAATTTTTGATGATAAAGTTGAAAAGAAGAAACCCATAAATGGCGTTGCCTTGCCTGACATCGACAAAGCTGGCCAAGTGCAGTTGAAAAATCCCGTGCAGAATGCTGCCAGGAAAAGACGTGCTTTGCCCACGACTGAAACGCCGCCCTTTAAGCAATACACTCCCCTACCTCGTCAACGTACGCCCACGCCCCCACCTATATATGTTTATCAAGAAACGCAGTTTCCGGTAGGTATTTCTTTTGTTCTCTTAACAATGACGTTCCGGACATTTGGGAGGCGTACGCGGTACCGGATCGAGCCAACGCGCAGAGGCCTTTTCGACAATTTTATGAAATGTTTTATGAGGATGTTGCCCCGTCTGTATCATGGGACGCGCACAGAGACAGCACCTGCTATGGTGTAATGACTATTAGTTTGAATGGAGTCTAGAATGTACTAGGCTATTGGGTGGAAAGGATGGCTTTGCTACTGGGCTATTGGATAAAAAACCAGACGCCTGCCGAATAAAATGGTATACAATCTTATTTCCGGCAAACGCTGACTTTTTTTTTATTCTTATTTATTTTATAAGCCGTACATCTTATGATAATTCCGCAGGTAGGTATTTCTTTATACGGAAAATTTGTAATTTTCTTAGTGTAATCTATTTATAGTGACACTTCCTACGAAGCGAGAGGTCTAGGTTGCAATCTAGGCGAGGGCATATTTATATAGTTGATATAGTCCTACATGACTAGACGGAGTCCCAGAATATTTACAATTCTTATATCACCGGGTCAAACGTAAAACCAACTAGGTACATTACATACCTACCTGCTAAAATTTACAGTGACCATTTGGACGAAATAGTTCGTTCTGCTTTTAAATCCGCGATGTTATTTTCTAGTGAAAGTGCCTTCGTGTCATTAAATAGTAGATATCGCGTTAATCACCTAAGAGCAGAATCTATGATATATGAAATATATTCTGTTGTAACATACATATACATTTTTAGTAACAAAGCTTTTAGCCTCATTGAGTTTTATGGCTTTACCTTGTTACCTACTTTAGGCGATTTATTTAATTACCAGGGGCATTTTATAAATCACATTTTTTTATTTTTAGAAATCTCGACTCAACAAAATAATAGACTGCGTTTTCTATTTAACTTGCTGGAAATTTACAAAATACTTGACATATGGCCTCGCTTCAGTCAGCGCTATTCTACAAGCAGTAAGTACATTTGTTAGAGCAAAACTGTAGAGCTATTGACATATTTAAGTTGAGATTTATCTATAATTCTATATCTACACTAATATTAGGTATATTTATGTAAATCTACAAACTTACATCGACACTAATATTATTCAGAGGAAAGATTTCATTGTTTGTTTGCGTTAATAGACTCTGAAACTAACTGGGCCGTATGGAAAAATCGTAGGTTATAAGTGATAGAAGTTAAGTGGTTATAGGTGTCTCATTTTAGATCGGTCAGTATGGGGATTTCTGAAAGTATAAGACAAACAAAGATTTGTTCTTACATTATCACTTTTAAACGTAGGTTTATATACAGTGTGACTCATTTAGATCGGTCATGTGTGGGGAATTCTGGAACTATAAAGACATACAAAGGTTTGTTCTTAGGAACCATGTCATCGATTTTAGGGACAAGAAAAATTGCATAAATGGAATCGACTCCAGTTGTTAAAAATAAAATTAAAATGTTTTATGGTAACTTTTGTTGGTTAACTTTTTTTTTATAACCTACACAATCCATATCCAAACGCATATAATTAATAGTTTTATTTTCCAAAACAACCTGGTTCAATTCTCGAACAGAGTACAAGATTTTTTTTTAAATCTATGTTTTCATTTTTCTAAATTTCTTTCATTAAAATCGATGACATGGTTCCTAAGTACAAATCTTTGTATGTCTTATAGTTCCAGATTTCACCATACTGACCGATCTGAATGAGACAACCCGTATAATATTTAAAAAAAAGTTAGGGATCTGTTTGAAATCAACGACAATGCATCTCAAGGTGTGTTAAATATCTACAGATAAATACCAGTGCGAAGCTAGTGTAGCAGCAGCAACATTAACAAAATATAGTTCTGGTAACAAAGTGCAGTTGTGGTATGAAATGAGCAATCTATAAAGCAGAAATGAAATATTATATCAAATCTTAATTTCAAAGTTTCTTGCAACCAGAACACCTACCGCGAAAATCGGAGTTCTTAAATTCTAGCATTTTTCTCTTATAGTCCAATTAAGGCGCCATGTGAATGACAGAGACAATCGTTCGAAATTTACGAATATCGATTTACGCGGTAGCGCCGCAAATTGAGCAATACTTGACTTCACTTACGTTTAATAACGTGAACATTTGTTGGTGTTTGTTTGCAGATATGCAGCGGGGCCTTTATCACCATGGCTATAATTACATGTTTCAAAGACGAGTTAACAGTAAAGCACACAATACAAAGTGAGTAAAAATAACCTAACAATAAACATAATATTAGTTGTACAGGAGCATAATCATGAGCCTTTGACCGACGCAGAACGGCTCGTGATTATGCTCCTCGTTACGCAGTGAAACATTTCGAGCAATATTTGACATAAAACGTTGCGTAACGTTAGGTAATTAATATCTTAGAATTTCAAGATGGTTTTGTGCTTAAAATAAACGTAATAATTACGTAGGTATGTACTACTAGCCTGACTACTAACTGACTACAGTAACTGCTATACTGCCCTGCTAAGCCGAAAGGCGCTAAGTCTAAGATACGCCCTTTTAGGTTTTTTTATACCATTCGATAGCTTGAACTACTTCGCATCTAATGGTATAAGCCAAGTGGTGATATCTTATTTCTGTCATAAGAAAAAACTATTAAGATTTTTTTTCATATCTCAATTTTACCTAAAATTTCTAAGGAATTTGGCGGCATATTGATTTTTTTAAGCCAAAAAGCCGTATATTGACATAGGCTGAAAACGCTTAGATGCAGTTGATAACGACTTTATTCGTGTTTATTTATTTTTATAAGTGCGAAAGTAAAATTTACTAAAAGGCGATTATCTCGCAATTTACTCAAAATGAGATCGCGCCTTTCGGCTTAGCAGGGCAGTATATAATTATTTTGCTAAATAATGTAATTATATGTCATGTCTCATATGTATCTCATTCGTATTTCAACACCTAAAACGCGTATAACAACATAATTAATAATAATTAATAGTAATTGACAACATTTCATATTTATGACCCCATAGTTTTATTGATTCTCTATATATGAAAAGAGGAATACGCTCATATTTTTTGTTTTGCACTAGGGCTTGACATTTAATCTATTATTAATTAACTAATATCTACTTGTTCTAAAATGGCGTAACTCCAGTTCTACGGTAGATTAGAGGTTAATGTTTCGAAAAAAAGTTAATTAACCTGACGTTGACGTAATATCATCAACAAAACGCAACCCAACAATGGTCGACCCCGTAATGAACAGCCCATATATTGGCGATCATGATGTACTACTACACGGGTTGCGCTTTCCTGTTCCATACAAGCGCGTTATAGGGCAGGAATCTGAAGCCACGTTTTGACATGGCTACAAAAAGTGGTCGCCAATTGCTGGGTCGTCATTTGTTGGATCATATTACCCGGACTCGATATTGACAATGTCAAATACAAACTAATTACATATTTCTTTTAAATAATGCAATGATACTTCATCTATTGTGTCGTAGAAATCGTATTTTTTTTAAATTATTATATTGTATTTTTTATTATTAGCAATATTCAATTTTTAAAAATACTAGCTTTTGCCCACGGCGAATGAATTTCACGAAACGCTGAAATTACTTTTCTTATATTTAAATGAGCAGTGTTTTCACAAAATTTCAAGTCTCTCGCTTTAAATTTTACACAATCCCCATACAAACTTTCAACCGCCTTTTTACCCCCTTAATGGTGGAATTTTCAAAAATCCCTTCTCAGTGGGTGCTTACGGTATACAAACTACCTATTGTGAAAAAATCAGCCATCTAGGTTAAGCGGTTTGGGCTGTGCGTTGATCAGTCAGTCAGTCAGGACTTTCACGTTTATATATATAGATATTGCAGTGTTCAGGTGGCAAAATGCTTCTGAATCATATGTCAAATTTCAGGTGTTTAAAATATTAAATGTTGTCAAATTACAGTTATTATTTTTAGTAACTTGATCAATGTCATTCATATTTACAGGTTGGAGTATCCTGGATGTCATGTTTGACTCAAGCGAGACAAGATATTTTTTTAACTTCAAGTTCCAAGCGTATTTTGATAATTTTCTGTATTTCAAAGGACCTTTGTTGGCGATCGCCCTAGTCTACTTAATAACTTGTGGAGCATTTTGCTATGGATTTTTGATGGTAAGATGTATTTATATTTCCTTTTTAATGATACAAACAACGTATCGATGGCATGGTGTACAACAACATACTGCAGTAACTGGCAATAGTATTTTCCGTTATTTTAAAGAATTATGTTTTCGTTAGCAGACGTTTCTGCTTAATATAAAAGTATTTAATTGGGTATTAATATGTTAATTTGTTTAGCACTTGACATTTCTTTTCAGCGCAAACCGTGGTGGATATTAGGATACATAGTCTTTGGAATTTTGGGACTCGCCGGTCGCGCGTTGCTCGGATACTTCCCAATACACACACCAGAAGCCATTTATTTCTGGAGCATATATGGTAAGTACCTAATAAAAATGTAGTCAAAGTGTTGTACAATTTACAAATTGTTGGACCAACTAACTATGGTCTAACATTTTTTTTACATTGTAATTTCTAAGAATCGAATCATTTCTGCCGTAAGTGGTCCGCAGCTGGAAATAGGCCTTCTCCAATTATGACTTGTATCATCTTGGCGGGGTAGTTGTTATAGTCGCCAACTTGTGTGGTAGGCGGGTTGGCGACTGCGGTGATCGCGGTCTGTTACAAGTACAAGGAATACATACAAGTAGAATTACATTTTTCTTAGTTTCTGTGTATTAAAAGTTGGACTGTTACAAAATATGTTTCTTGTATATATATAGTACATAGTGGTTGACTTTTTTGAGTATCACTCTCTAACCCTACAATAAATTTATCTGTGATAATATTAATTTCTCTCGAACATAATCTCATTATTCGATTTCATAATTTACTTACTAAAAAAAAAATATTTGCGTCTAATTATAAACTACTAGTCTCGCATTGGCATATTTCTATTTGATGGCTAGGCCAGGATATACAGTGTCTAAATCTAATAAGGGCGAATCTCTTAACGGTGGGTAATTTAGAGTATAAGAATAGTAGATTGTATCACAAGGGCGTTAAATTACAAACATATTTACCGCGAGGGTGCGGTAGAAAGAAGTGACATACCTATAGATGGTGGTGTAAAAATATGTTTAGATAACTTTTGCTTAAAAGTATAATTGAAATTTTATTACAGTTGTACGTGTACAATCACTCTCTAACCCTACAATAAATTTATCTGTGATAATATTAATTTCTCTCGAACATAATCTCATTATTCGATTTCATAATTTACTTACTAAAAAAAAAAATATTTGCGTCTAATTATAAACTACTAGTCTCGCATTGGCATATTTCTATTTGATGGCTAGGCCAGGATATACAGTGTCTAAATCTAATAAGGGCGAATCTCTTAACGGTGGGTAATTTAGAGTATAAGAATAGTAGATTGTATCACAAGGGCGTTAAATTACAAACATATTTACCGCGAGGGTGCGGTAGAAAGAAGTGACATACCTATAGATGGTGGTGTAAAAATATGTTTAGATAACTTTTGCTTAAAAGTATAATTGAAATTTTATTCATACAAAAAACACTCGTTAAAGTTTCAAAAGCATATAATATTGCGTTACCAAATAATCACATGTGTAAAGTATAACAAAAAAATATTTTAGTTAGTGAATATACTACTAAATCCTGTGTCTTCTTTAATTCTTCGCTCGTATTAGATTTACACACAATATACTATACTTAGGATGGTAATATATTTAGGATTAATTATCTAAGGAAAATTGTATACCTACTCGTATACATATACTCGTAAGGATAAGAGTAATAAAATAAACGTATGCTTTTTTTTTCAGTTGCCTATATCCTATATCTCGTGGTTATAGCAGCAATTTTTGTTAAACTTGTATAAAGATGTCCATATAATTAATACTGCGCATGGAAGGAGATAAAAGACGGCTGATTGTCTCGGGAGTTTCGGAGCGTTGTAAACTCTCGTTACACCATATCACGATTGTAGTGGAATAATAAAATTGTGATTATCTAGCAAAAGGGACCTTATTGTCGATAGCGCTTACGTCAAACCGCGTTGCGTTGTTTGCGGCATCTTGAACAACGGCGTAAGCGCCATCGACAATAAGGTCCCTTATCATAGATAATGTCATAATTGTTGTCATTTGTAAGTTTTTAAACTAAATTGCCTATGCATTGATATATAATGTGTACAACTTATGATTTTTAATCTATACAACTTATGACTTTTAATATATTATTACAAAAACATTATATTTTTATATAATGTTTTTGGAGTATTTTGGTGCCTGTTTTAAATGTACCTAAAAAAGCACGTGGCGTGATTTCAAAGACATAATGGCTACTAACTTGTCAACAAAGATTTAAAGTAGAATGTAGATATAAGTCGTAAGTGTAGGTATAAGATGATTCACAAACGCTAGCGCTAGATTTGTACTGAACAGTCAACATTTTCATTTTTCATAGACATTCGGCTTCAGCTCTTATGAACTAACCTGCTAGTGATTCTTGAAAACAATTGTTATTATTTTCATATTATTTCGAATAGGATGTTAAGCATAATTATTATTTAAGTTTTAAATAAGGGCAAGGACCTACTATTTTATTAATTTGTTGACAGTTCAATGAAAAAGAAATATGTATGTTAATCAATGTAAAATTATATATAACAATTGGTAAACGAAAACCCACGAATGAATTAAAACGAGCTACATTTTAATTCAAATAGCAATGTGGATCGTGCCTTTTGTTTGAACTACCTCAAACACTGGTAGGGAGATGGTAATATTAACTTATACAGTATGTATCGATACGAGAGGCAAAGCCTTTAACCCGGTAATGTCGAATTTAATACTGTTTTAAACTTTAAATTAGTGTTTACCGATTATCTTTCCATTCATCGTGAGCATGCCAGTATACGGTAGTAGGCCTTGCGTTCTGTAAAGTGGTATTGGTACTGGACTTTACAGCAAGCCTCAAGTTGACCAAATAGTGGAGAAACGCGTTTTGAGTAATCAATACATCATTAGCTGTACAATACTGCGTTAAATCACTGTAATAAGGCTACGATATTACACACTAAACAACGTTAAAGAGAAAAAAAAAACAAAACAAAGCCATTTTAAGGCTCAACGAGAAGTCCCGCCCATTAATACGTTATAACTATCTTAGATGTCACGTCAATGTCAATTTCTTTTCGTTTTGATCTTAACTTGTTAGATCTTAAGATTGTAAATAATTAATACAGGATGCTTAACAATTAAAATAGATTTGTCATTATCTGAAGAAAAAATGTAATAAGAGCATATTTTTCAATAATATATCTACCATAAACTAATTTCATACTTACACTTTTACGCGCGGGTTTAATGCTTTGCTTCTCATATTGATACATACTGTATACAATAATTACAATATTGTAATAACTACGGGTACTTAAATTAAATTCTCAACTTTTTTTTATTTGGATTTTTTGGGTGGTTTCTACTCAGAATCTTTCAGAAAAAATGTGTCCCAAAAATTTCATACATTTTTTTATTACATTTCGTTCCGTTACCGCCATATGAAATGTATGAAAAATACGGAATGGAATAAAGAAGCTTGGGACACTATTTTTCTTTAACTTGAAATAAAATAGCACTTACTACAATAAATTTTAAAAAGGCCCTTGAGTAATTGTACCAAGAACGCTGACGGCATTTCCTCGTTGTATCGCAATGCTGATACGTTGTGCGAGGATGCCACCAGTTTTTCGGTCACCAGCTACGTCAACCAGACGCTTCGCGATTTCTGAAAAAAGTGTGTGCACGCTGGGACCTCATGGACCTAGTGTTTCTACCAAATACATAGTACAAAATGGTACTCTCTGCCCAGGCTGTTTGCTACGTTTGTTACGTTATGTACTGCAATATTTGTTACGTTTAATAATTTCGGGGCTACCCGCCGCTGCACCCGCTAGCGATGGTACGGCGATAGTATGTCTACGCAGGTAGCGTCCCAATCAAATTATTGTTTAATTCATATTAAGGATTTTTTTATAAGTAAGTGATCTTGAATAATTATAAATCTCTCTCAGAGCATTTATTATTCATAATAATTGTAGGTACTTATAACAATATGGCCAGTTTGCTTACTTTCAGTTAAGTTCTAACTTTAAAAAAACTGGTCTTAATAAAGTACATTTTTATATCCGTTGTTTTATTTCTTCTGTATCGTTCATCGCAAAGAACATTGCGCTGTCTAAAAAAATAATATTTTTAGAGGATTTTTTAAAACGTGTCTTATCACCAGTACTCATTTTAAATCTCTCGTCTGCATTGAAACCTCTTTGCTATTAGATTCACTAGTTTCGACTATGAGTTAATGAGTTTGTGCCATCCAGTCATAAAGTCAAATTAGTAATAAAATAATAGAAAAAAATTTTTTTTAACATTATTAAAGCTAGGGCAGCACTTAGCTAAAAATAAACAAGAGTGGTTTTAAAACAGCTTTTTGCACGTATTAAAAAAAATACCTCGTGTCTCAGTTAAAAAGAATATAGGACAAAAAATGTCTCTTTTAATTTCATCGTTTTAAAGTTACATAGATTTATAGAGTATACCTAATTCAATATTCAGTGGGAATGCACACTAGTAGCACAGTTCATAATTTTTTGAGGTAATTCTGTGTCTTGCATACTTTCGATAGTCATAATCCATCATTTGACATAAAATACACAATTCTTTTCTGAAACTTCTATCGGGAATTTTGAAGTTTCTACTGTTATTTATTAGGTTAGATTAGTTTGTTTTACAATAATCCTGGAAAACAAAATTCTGAGTTAATTTTACATAGTACGGAAAAAATGGATCATGCAAATTAAAATTATGCCAAATAATGAGTTATGACAATCGATATAGTGCGGTTGTATTGATTGGAGTATTTTCGTAAAATAAAGAATTAATTAGTAAAAATTTACTAGTATTTCATTTATATGAGTATATTTATAAGAGTCAATATCGAAATTATTCGGCACCGAATTACACTCATACATACATCTTATAAAGTTCTACATTGGTACGGTCTTATTTACTTTATACGGTCATTCGGTGAGACCGTGAAGTTTAGGAGAATATAGGCTTGTTATGTATATTCAATCGCCGCCTGCACAGCCTTCAGTGCCGATCTGAATGTGGAATCGACAACAGCGATGGCTTGCATAGAGTTTACCGTCAACGGGAGGAAATGTTCAGGTAAATCGCGATTTTTGATTTATTATTACGTTCATAGATATTTTTTTTCATAATTTTTACAACGGAATGTAGAAATCCACCCCTGCTTTTTTAATTATATTCTCTTAGAAAATTACTTTAAATAAATTAATAGGTACTTGTACGTACTTGATATAAAAATAAACATCTTATGTTTTTAGTATACGAGTAATTAACTTTTGTTTAATTATTATTAAAAAATATTGAATAAAGGAGATCATATTTCATATAAATAAAACTATACTAAAAACCAATCTAAAATTTGTCAAAATATAATTGTAGTCAGATAGATGCTGTCGCTTTATGAAAAATGCACATAGGCATATTGTACCTATCACAAAAATATAAAGTTGTAAACTTCATTTTTATTCATATTCTCTTCGGTTGCTGCGATAATTATTAATGAAATAAAACAACTGAACATATTATATAGTTAGTTAAATTAGTATTCGCAATTTAAACGGTTTTCAGTTGTTTTATTTAAAATTTCTTGTTTGTTATTATTTGTATAATGTTATGCAAGGCCTTAAACGGATCGCCAGTATTTTTGTAACACATTTAAAATTTGACACACACATTGTGGGAATCTCTTGCTCATAACTACTCGTAGGAACTCTAAACAGATAGGGAAATAATATCGAAATTCAATAAGTGACTTACTTGTTTCTTGTATGTAAATATTATTCAATGATATATTTGATTTGATAGTATTAATGAATAGCGCTGAGTACACAGCTTATTTCGTTTACCATTTCTCGGTTCAAGGTTTTTATGGTTAAGATATTTTTCAATGTGAGAGTTGAAACTTTAATAAAAAATGTAAACCGTTTTATGAGACGATTTAATGATTAACATTGTTTTGTAGAAAATAGCGTTACTGCTTGTTCAATCCCTGCCTTTTATAGGTATTCTAATTTAGAAAAATAAACGACTAGCGAAATACAACCCTTGGTTAAACAAAAAAAAAATGACGAAATTCACCTAGCTACATATTTTGTGAAAACGGTGAAGCCTATTGATGGCGATTTGCATCAGAGGATTTTCTGCATTAGGTATAATAGTTTCTAAACTATTCATGTTTTCCTCGATACATAATTTTACTGTATCAAATAATACAATCTAACTAAGTACAAAACAATGAAACACACGTAGACGGCTTAATAGTCATTTCTGTCACTGCTTATGCATAAAGTATAATAAGCCTTCAGAAACCCATCATCATTCAGTCATTGTGTCATTGAAACATTATTTCCACGTCGTTCTGGGAAACAACTGCGGAATTACTTTTATGGCATAATAGTCTTGGATTTCTTACTTGTTTTAGTCACGATACTCTCTTTCAGGTAGTTTGTGTAGAACAACAACCGTATGAAATATACGCGTAATATATTGTTATAAACTTATAATACGAACAATATGCGGTTGAAATTGAATGTATGTAAGACTAAGGAATTGTCACCAACGTTTGACCTCAGTCGCACCTGATGGTAAGTGACGACGAGGTCGAAGGTGTAGCACGCTGGTTCAGTAACAGCCTATTCACTCTTGACTTGAAGAGACCCAAATTATATCTTGCCGGGAATACAGACGAAGGGAGCGAATTCCATTCCTTAGCAGTCCGCATTAGGAAGGTAGAAGCGAATCGCTTCGTGCGAATGAATGGAATATTCACAACGTAAGGATGAAACTGCTCCCCTCGCCTGGACTTCCGGTGATGGAACGGAGATGGCGGAATTAAATCGTGCAATTCCTGAGCACACTCTCCAAAATGTATCCTGTAAAACACAGACAAACTAGCAACCTTGCGGCGATGCTCAAGGCTCTGCAACCTTACACTCACTAATTTAGGATCGCCAATGAGTCAGCGAGCTCGACGTTCTATTGAATCCAAAGCGGCCAACTGATACTTGGCAGACCCGTCCCAAAGGTGGCAACAGTACTCCTTACACGACCGAACCTGCGCTTGGTAAAGTGTTAGGAGCTGTTCCGGCATGAAGTACCGCTTCACCCTATGTAAGACTCCTAGTTTTTTAGCAGCGGATTTCGCTTTGGCCTCAATAGTTCGAAGTTCAGCTTAGTGGTTAATTTAACCCCAAGCAGCTCGAGGTGGTCCGTAATTGTTAAGGACACATTCCGGAAAGCAGGAGTCAAGTTAAAAAGGCTCCTTTTGGCGGTGAATAAACACGCCTGTGTTTTGGAGGCGTTAAACCTAACCAAGTTAGCTTCGCCCCACTCATCAACGGCCTTCAAGGTCTGGTTCGTTCGCTCAACCAAAGCTTTCCTAAAGGACTCAGTCTCTCCACCGGTAGTTTGGGCCTCAGAAAAATATCTCTCAGTCACCGTACTGTCGTCTGCATACCCAAAGATACCGGGTTTAAGCAGATCGTTTATATGCAGCAAAAAGAGGGTGGCTGAAAGAACCGAACCCTGAGGCACTCCGGCATTTATTGCCATGCGATCTGATGTGCAACCATCCACTACGACCCTAATAGATCGCTGCCTCAGGAAATCAGAGATCCAAGAGCACAAACCAGCGGAGATTCCGTACGCAGAGAGCTTGCCAAGGAGGCCGTCATGCCAAACCCTATCGAAGGCCTTGGAAATGTCGAGAGACACAGCGAGGGCTTCGCCGTGCTTCTCGATGGCCTCGCTCCAAATGTGGGTAGCGTACACAAGTAGGTCCCCAGTAGACCGATTTCGGCGGAAGCCGTATTGCCGGTCGCTGAGGAGATCGTTACCTTCAAGGTACGCAAGGAGCTTATTGTTCAAAACACGTTCCATAATCTTGCAGAGTATGGAAGTGATTGCAATGGGACGATAATTCGATGGGTCAGCACGGCTACCCTTTTTAGGCACAGGCTGCACGTTAGCAAGCTTCCACGCTTCGGGAACTTTTCTCATCTTTAGGGAAAGTCGATACAGGCGCGTCAAAACAGGAGACAACTCAGGGGCACACATTTTTAAAACGATTGCTGGAATTCCGTCGGGACCACTAGCCTTATTCACATCTAAACAGCGTAGTGACTTCAGTACTTCCCTTTGGTGAATACGCACCTCAGCCATTGATACTTCGCAGCGGGGCAAAGAGGGAGGTACGGCACTACCAGCGTCAAATAGAGAGGCAAACAAGTTCGCCTTCTCTTCCGCAGTGTGGGCCAGTGAACCGTCTGGTTTCAGCAGCGGAGGTAGTGATGGACGACAGAAATTCAACTCAACCGATTTCGCGAGTGACCAAAACGCTTTGCTCCCAGATGGGTATGCGGCAAGTTTGGCCCCTAGACGACGAACATGGAGGAATCGAGCTTTCTGCATGACCTTCTTGCAGAACTTGGCAGCTTTGTTAAATAACTGTTTCTTAATGCGTACATCCGGAGCTTTGCAGCTGCGAGCATCGACCCATGATAAATACGCTTCGTGCTTTAGCGCTTCCGCTTGAGCACACTCTGCATTAAACCACGGGCGAGCTGCGCCACCAACAGCTACGTCAGAGTAGGGGATGTAATACTCCATACCCCGCCGCAACACGTCAGTAACGGCTGCTGCACAGCTCGACGGATCATCGCTATTGAAACAAGTTGGCTGCCAAGGATAGGATGCAAAGAAATGCCGCATCTCGTCCCAATCTGCTGACTTGTATCGCCACACACGGCGCGTGCCCTTCGGGCTAAGGACGGGAGGTGAGTGGTGCGATACAGATTTCACCAGACAGTGGTCAGAAGTTCCCAACGGGGATGACACTGACACGTTATTTCTGTCCGGATCGGTTGTCAGCAGAAGGTCCAGGCAATTAGGGGTGTGACTCGCAACATCCGGAATGCGGGTTGGTTGGTCGACCAGCTGAGAGAGATCCAGCGATAACGCAAACTTGCGCGCCTCTCTCCCTGCGTGGTCAGTGAACTGGTATGGGCACAGCCACTCTTCGTGATGAGCATTAAAGTCCCCCAGAAAAACCAATTGCGCACTCGGGTACCGTTGCAGAGCCACACCCGCCGCATCACTAAGTTGCTCAAAGAACCTGGTTGTCTCCTGGTCACCGCTGTGTGATCGGTAAACCACGGCGTAAACAATTTGCTCAACACCGAGGTCCACCAGTAGCCATAAACTGGAAAGGTTAGGCCCCTCAAGGTTACGGAGACGCCGATAGCAGATGTCATCGCGAACAAACACGCACACACCAGCCTTCTGCACAAAAGTGTGCTCTAGGGCATATCCCGGGTAGTGCAGGTACGACGCGTCAATAGGACATCCGATCTGCGTCTCGGTGAGACAGAGCAAGTGAGGCTTCTCAGTCTCAAGATGGTGGTGGACTGGCACGAGATTGGAGTGCAAGCCTCGGATGTTCGAGAGGTGCACTTTGAGTGAGAGGACGTGCTTCCGCTGAAAAAAACACTTGCTCTTATTTTTGTTTTTTGCCATTAAAATAATGTGAATAGGCTTGGAAGGCGGCAGTTGAACAGATGCTAAGCTGCTCGCCCAGCAGCACACAAACAGTCTGCTACACGCTGGAAGCCTGATCTGGAGACTGCGGGGACGCCCGAACCCCCCCGAAGACGGCTGTCGGGTCCTCTCTCCGGTCGCAAGCCGGCACTACAGCGCGCCTCCGGGATTTTTCACAGTTGGCGGGGCAGCCTTTCGGGGTTAGCTAAGTCCCTACTTGGGCCCCCAACTACCTGCGGTCGGCCAGCGGAGAACCGTGCTTCGGATCCCGCTACCCTCCGCGACCAGGCATCCGGTGCAACAAATTGATGGCACTGAAACCGGCTAGCAAGCAAAGCAATACCGTTCAGACCCGCCTTCCCAAAATGGCTACAACTGCCTTCATGTCGGAACACGATCCGGAGATCATTTGGCGACATGGCTTAGGCAGGAGGGTGGTGACAAGCCGCGGCTATAAAGCCTACCACCAGAGAGTGCTGGTCATTTGGCGCTACCCAGGGGACACGTGTGGGTATCTAGAGCTAAAGCCCACGAACGCGACAGCAGCTTTATCCCCCAAAATTGTCTATAATAAGTACCTATATTGTTGAAGGGATTTTAATAAATCATATTTATCCATCCGATTATATTTATACGACCTTATAGACTCTAACTCTTAATTAATGGCCTATGCGATTGGCCTGAAAGACGAGAAAAAACTGACATAGCAATCCTTATAGCTAATGTAGGTAGGTCATAATAAAGAAAATAATCCCCTTAGTTTATTATTTGCGCTTGAGTTCCATTAAAGTTACGAATGATCATTCAGGTTAGGGTAGGTAATATTTTTAAATGGGTCATTATTTGAGGTGTAAGATAAATGTTACAGAAATAAAAACACACATTTTGATGTGGTCTGTTTTATTTTGAACATAAGGGTATATACCGATAACATACTTTATATTATCAGAGATCGATAAAGTTTATTTTGGTTAAAAAAAGCAAAATTCAAATTTTAACGGTAACGAAAATGAGCACCATGACCACGAAAAAGAACATTTTGTTTATTTTTAAATGTTATAATTGTACTATTTGAATGAAAATCCGATGATAATGAGAAAACGAATAAGCATTATTTAATTAATCAGGTATCAACAGAAATAGACAATCGATATCTATATATTAAAAAAATTAAAACTTGACCACGAAAATGACGACTTCAAATTGTCATTTTTGTAACCTTTTAAATACTATCTAGAAATTATTTGATTAAAGTAATATTAATAACTTCAACTCACAAACAAAAACAGCTTTCAATACCTCTCTATCTTCAAGACTTATTTCACACGTACATTGTGTGAAATGTATATATCTAAATATTAAAAAAACTACGTCATTTAGAGGAACATTTTGTTGTGTTGTTTCGTTGTAACAAAATTTCGTTGGGGTCTACCGTAGACCTGCACGGGAATATAATAATATATATATCAGTGCAGGAATAAAAGTAACAATATCGGAAATATCGATATATAATTATTAAACGGTCCGGTACTTTTCATGCCGATTACATCAATTTAACGTCACGCTGCAGATGATCCCAAACAGTTACTAATGATAAGAAGTGTGAAAACTTACTTTATCAGCAAAACTGTATTTATTATTGTCATGTAAGTAAAAAAGAAGATTAGAAGATTTATATTTAATACTTTATGTTTTCCATTGTAACGTCTCGTAAAGACGGCATAACGGCATAAACGATTACATTGTAAAAAGCAGAAAATTCTATAAAAAGTGTTCTGTATTTTTTCTACTTGTAGGGAAAATCATCTTTTTCGTGGTCTTTTAATCAGTTTCGTGGCCCATAGCACCACGAAAATGATGACCACGAAATTGAAAAGTTCTTACTTTCGCGACTCTGCAGTAAATATCCTATAGGTTTGAAGCAAATGAAATCAATATGGAATATCTTAACTGCAAATGACACAGCTCCAGTAAAACATTATATTTATTTACCCAATACTCACCAAGTCGCAACCGTAACGAAAATGACGCTCGATCTTTGACGCAAATCTAACTTGAACCTTTATTACATTAATTATAGATAAATAATTATGGCTTGCGATAAACATTATACGTCATATTGATGCAGTCTTATTTTCAAAGTTGCTTATAGTTAAAAAATGATTAACAGGAGGTTTGTCCTCTTTTTTTGTTAAAAATATTACTTAATAAGTGTGGCAACGAAAATGATGGTGTATTTTGAAACAACGGGAAATGTAGAAAAAAATAGTCTTATCAATGTCCTAATTTTTTTATGTTTGCATGCATGGTATATCATATTATGAACATTCAATCCATGTTTTAAACAGCAAGTATTTCTATACCTTGTATTTTTTACAATACTACAAAGTAGTCAGGGATAATCCGAACCTGACCACGTAACTGACTTATGTGCAGAAAATTTAAGTTATTGTGGAAAAAAAGATAAAATAGAATAAAATGTATTTACCACAAGTTTCAGTGATAATATCCTAAGCAACCTAAAAACAATAAACGATATATTTCTAATTTTATAACTGAAAATTTGAGTCTGAACACAATTGAACCCCTCGAAATAATAACCCAAATATTTTCCTTTTAAGCGTATTAAATTTAAATTAGTTAATATTTTTAAACTTGTTTAACAATTCACGACGTAGAATACAGGGTACGTTACACGTTCTATAGAAATGTTGATAAAAACACCAAACGAAAATGGAATGACGAAGATAGGATTATTACAAGCCTTCAATGAAACGCTTATAACGTTTGAATTCGAACGGACCCTTAAAATTAAAGTCTTTTTATCCTCAGTGGACGAGTCTACACCGCGCGACACGTCGTTGAACGCGTACCTACGCTGCACGTTGGCGCTGCCGGGCACCAAGGCTATGTGCCATGAGGGTGGCTGCGGCGCATGCGTCGTGGCGGTGCGCGCGCGCCGTGCCAACGGGACCACAGAGACCTTTTCTGTCAACTCTGTACGTAGCACTGTAACTTAAAGTCTGGCCTGGTACCGCGGACTTAGAATTTCGTGCATCTTTCTATTTTACTTCAGTTAAGGCGTTGTGAGAGTAACAGAGACAATCGTTCTAAATTTACGAATATCCATTTTGAGGTAGCGCCGCTGGGATTGCTATGTCAGTCTTTTCTCGTCTTTCAGGCCAATCATATAGGCCATTATTCAAGAGTTAGAGTCCATTAGGTCGTATAAAGCAATCTATTGATAGCGAAAACAAGTAACACTTCCACAATAAGCTTCATACTGTGTACTGTGCCACACGTTGTAAACGCCGTACAGGGCTGACCCTGGCTAACTTACTCAGTAACATAACCTACTTCCAATTATTAGACACCAATTTCCCATTATCAGCTTATTATTAAGGGGAGGGGAAGAGTGAATAGGCTGTTATTGAACCAGCGTGCTACACCCTCGACCTCGTCGACACTTACAATAAGGTGCGACTGAGGTCAAACGCTGGTCAGTCTTGTTTAAAAAAAAACTTTGGCAAAGAGAAAAAGATACGTCAATGGATCTCTTATGAGTGAAGAACTATACAATTTGAAAGACTTAAAGTCAGGTAGAGAGCTTTACAATCAGCCTCCTTTAAGATTTCAGATACGCTAGTTTGGCGTACAACTATTGTAAAAAATATTTTTTCCAGTGCCTGGTCCTGGTTTTCTCCTGCCACGGCTGGGATATCACGACGATCGAAGGCGTGGGCAGCCGACTGACTGGTTATAGTGAAGTGCAAACACGCATGGCTGCTTTCAATGCCAGCCAGTGTGGCTACTGCACGCCGGGATGGGTCATGCACATGACTAGGTATTCAATTACTCCGTGAACAATTTATTTACAATCAGCATTGTTTTCAAATATTTCAAAGTCTGTTCCATCGCTAAAACTGTTGACAGACAATGTGTCTGCAACTAGCAACGGTAGGAATAAGGCCCACTAATGGTCAGCTAATGTTGTCGTTTGTAGTACTTTCTGCAAGAATCGAGATTTGAAATTTCGATTGTCTCAACATCCCATCCCGAACTTCATGAGAAGTCTCCTTAGGATGTACATACGTGAATAGGTCGTTGATGGTGGTGCTCTCAGTCTGCAGGACAAACACCTGACCATGGCGGAGTTGGAGCGCTCATTCGGTTCCAACACCTGTCGCTGCACCGGCTTCCGCCCCATCCTGGACGCCATAAAGTCCTTCGCCGTGGACGCTAGCGCAGACCTGTGTCAGAAGGTATGTAGCTGAAGAGGCCATTTAGCTGTAGTTATTTTGGTTTTAACGTTTTCTTTCAGATCTCGTAAGCTTGGAGCAATTACAAATTTTACAAAACTGTTAGATTTATTGATTCATCCTAACCTAGTGGCTTCAAAGATCATGTATGGAGGGATATTTAATTTCAATTAAGCTAAATGTTTAACGATCAGTACAAGGTACGAGTTTCGATAATATTAAGTAACAATAATATTTAAAAAGTAAGAGATTATGAGCTGTTTTTTTACCACAACATATAACGAACGGACTTACAACATAACGACAACATAATTATGTATTTGATGCAACCTAAAAAAATATATAAATAAATTAAAACAAGGATTTATAATGCTCATGAACTAAACGCTTTTACCATTGCAAAGGTGAGCGACATTGAAGACATCAAGATCTGCAGCAGGTCCGGCTCTGTCTGTGAGCGAAGGTGCTCCACCTTCAGCGATAAGAGCGACTGGAGCGTCATCAGCGACCAGCAATGCGACAAATTGGATAAGAAAGATGACAAAATTATCGCATTCACATTTGGGAAGCAGAAGTTTTTTAAAATTTATGACGTGGACGATGTTTTTGATCTCCTGGACAAATATGGAATGGATTCGTATATGTTAGTAGATGGTAACACTGGGAAGGGTAAGCAATTTTTTTAATAAGTATATCACGATTGCCTCGTGTTATATCACGTTGTTTATTTAATATCTGCTATTTATAAAGATACTGCTATGGTTACAATTTATCTAAATTGTTATGCTAATTATTATAGGTGCCTTGCTGAATTATTTGAGATAAACCTGCTTTTAAATAATAACGATGGCAGTTAACCTGAATACATAATCAGCGCACATCATCAAAGAGTCATGCACATGCTGCATTATTTATACAGTTGCATATTTTACTCATACAACACTTCATTGTCTGTAGGTTTATTTACGATATCTGCTTCATATTTGACATTATTTTCAGGAACTGTAGAAACATTTGAATATCCTCGAATTCTAATAGATATCAGCGATGTGAAGAGTTTGAAAAAATACGAATTTGATCAAAATCTGATACTTGGCGCTAACATTTCACTAGAGGATTGCATAACAGTATTCAAAGAAACAGCGCAGGCCAAAAGTGAATTTTCCTATTTAGCTGAATTTGTGAAGCATTTTGAACTCATCGCGCATATCCCAGTTCGAAAGGTACTTACCACGTACTTGTACCCTCTATTTGTGCTTCTTACGAATACCTTGGATTTTTTGTCGTTTGTCTCTGTTTAAATTTATGATTGGTGGTAATAATACCACCAATCATAAACATAAGAACTTATTTTGAATATTTTTGTTTCCGCAGATTGGTTCCTTGGCCGGTAACTTAATGTTGAAGCATACTAATCCCTCGTACCAGTCTGACGTGTTCCTTCTTTTAGAGACCATCGGGGCTGTTGTAGTCATCAGTAAGTATAGCTATTGGTAGCTCTATTTTAAAACTCACTAAATCAATGGAAAATACCCTTCGAATGGTTTCATTTCTGTCCCATTCATTTCATGCCTAACGCGAATTTAAACTTCAAACACACACGATATATAAAATACTCGTAAACTTAACTTCGCATTTTTCGGTCTAAGAAATGACCTTATTGATTGTTTTATTTGTATTCCTAATTTCATACCTGACGATTTCATGAGTGCAGTTATTTTTTAAATTCATATAAGTCTGCTTAAAACACAGGCACATGAAAACTATCTGCCTACCAACGCTCGCCTCGCGCGCTAAAATCCCCAATTCCAATCCTGAGGCGCTACCGCGAGAAACGATATTTCTAAATTTCGGACGTTTAACTCTGTTACGCTCATGACCCCTTAATTGGAGTAAAAGAGAACGATGCCCGAAATATACGAATTTCGATGTTTGCGGTACCGGGCTTGAACTGACGGCGCCTTGATTTTTTGCAGAACAGCGTAATGGAAACAAAAAAACACTTTCGCTGTTAGATTTCCTGGAGTACGACATGCGGGGCCGGCTTATGGTGGCCATCATAATTCCTCCCCTAGGCAGCACGCATGTATTCAGAAGCTATAAGGTAACATGGAAACGAATGCTAGTTAAATATCTTTCTCTCGTGATACTGAAAAGTCTATACACCCTACTAACACCAATACCCCTATCCTACTACCCCTATAACAGACATCCATCATAAATAATGTATTATTGATTGTGTATACATATAAAATAATACGTTATATATTATTTCCATAATATATTATATGGTAGTATTATTAATTTCCATAATATAAAATCTACCTTCAAATATTTCTGAAACTGGCATGACTGTGTAGTGTCAGACCTATAGCGAATTTCAATAAAGATAGCCGAGGGTTGCGTGGTCAAACCCGATAAATCGATATAGTATTTCATTGAAGCAACAATCTTACGTAATTCACGTATAGTTCTAAATTCAAAATCCCATTTACTCGACTTATTGGGTTTGACCACGAAAACTTCGTACGAAATAAACATTACTTATTTGATTTGATAAATTCTACCTAAATGCATGCCTATTTGTCCGAAAATAGAGGGTTTGCGTATAAAACGAATAAATTAAACGTATCCTCTGATAATGAACTCGTAGTATGTGCATACATATATTACACAAATACTACATAGTTATGTACAGTCAAGTGCAAAAATTCGTTCACTGCCAGTCTCAAAAATATGTACCGAGCAACTCTATTGTACAGTAAATAAGGTTATGAAAGGATTCTTTCGGTACATATTCTTGCACTTGACTGTACTTACGAATTCTTGCTGAGCCTTGCTTTATTTGCCTGGATTTATTCAAATTTTTGCGACTAGGTACCATGGTGAACATGAAAAAGTTTCGTGCCTAACGACATTATATTTTCAGATAATGCCTCGAAACCAAAACGCCTTAGCCATCGTCAACGCGGCCTTCCTTTTTAAAATCAACGCCAAAACAAAGATTATCGAGGAAGCCGACATCTGCTACGGGAACATATCTCCCACATTTGTGCACGCTAAAGACACGGAGGCCTTCTTGAAAAATAAAATGGTGTTTAACAACGGTGTTTTGCAGGCCGCTATTAAAATATTGAACAAAGAGATTGTGCCTAAATATGACCCAGCACAGCCCTCGAGTGATTTTAGGAAGAAACTGGCCGTTGGTTTGTTTTATAAGGTGAGTTAGTATTGCTTCTTTCTTCGTATGGGATACGTAGATATTGATACGTAAACAAACAGAAATTCCATGGCATCTATGATATCAGCTGCGCTACCGTGGAAAACGATTTTCGTGTATTTCGGGCATCTTTCTTTTTTACTCCAATTAAGGCGCCATTAGAGTGACAGAGACAATCGTCCGAAATTTACGAATATCGTTTATCGCGGTAGCGCCGCAGAATGGTCCTGTACAGAGTTTATTCAGGTACGTAGATTCGCGAAAACTAAGTAATTAAAATACCAAGGAAGTTGTTTTGCATATGCGTAAATGAAAAGTATTTTTGGTAATATTACCAATAATATTTGTGTACCTACTTTACACATATAATTTATATAGTTGTTTAAACAGTGCTGTTAAATAATAATTTGCATTGATGACGCGCGTAAGTAAAGTAAACTTGGTACTCGTATTTTACAATATTTCTAGGTCAGGATCAGTGCGAAATCTCTTGGACAGTCCTGAAGTTAGATAAACCTATAAGGTCCTACAATTTTTTTTTTATTATGCAGAAACGTCTATCTTGATCGGTCTTCTTGGGTCGTTCTGGGGGAGGCCTATGTCCAGCAGTGGACGTCTTTCGGCTGACATGATGATGTATATTTTACGCATGAAGTTCGTAAATTTCCGTAAATGCAGTTTGACCATAAAGCTTACTTTGACTTTCAGGCCATCCTGAGCGTGTGCCCGCCCAAGGCGCTCAGCCCCCGCTACCGCTCGGGTGCCGCCCTAATTCAGCGGCCGGTGTCCAAGGGTAGTCAGGAGTTCCAGACTGACTCCTCCCTGTACCCACTTAACCAGGTAGATGGTTGCATGTTGGACTACGTTTGTGACATTATCTAGCAAAAGGGACCTTATTGTCGATTGCGCTTACGTCGAACCGCGTTGCGTTTGTATCGCGGCATCTTGAACAACGGCGTAAGCGCCATCGACAATAAGGTCCCTTATCAATTATCATAGATAATGTCACATTTAAGTACTGTTTGTACTACATTTAAGTACCGATTTTTATATAAAAGTTACTTATTACTAAATTGCATAATAACATGTATGAATCATTTTTAGGTGATGCTTTTCTGGTGTCCTAATATCGTTAGTCTTTCTTAAGATTTGTTTTTGTTGACAATGTTTAAAAAAAGGATTGTTTTTCATACACAAAATTGGTATTTAGAATAACAGCGTTCCTATATTTTTCTACATAATAGTTTTATTTTTTCCTAGTTTCAAACTTGCCTATGCTGTGACCAATTAGTTAATATAAATTCCCCACCTGGTGATGATACATAAACCAAACTCAAACTCAAACGTTTATTCAGTAAGTAGGCCACAAGGGCACTTTTACACGTAGTGTACTAAAGTAGAAGAGAAAAATAAAAACTACACCTGTTCTAACCTTACACCTCTGACCCGAGAAGTATTTTGACTTTTATGACCGGCAAGAAACTCGGCGGGACTTATTTTTTCAAAACAGTATACAATAAAATCTTATGCGTAATTCTGTAAGAAAACCTTTATCATAGTAAATGTATTTAAGTATTGCAACTAGCCATTATTGCCATTGTCATTGTCTTGTTAATTTCCCAGCCTGTGCCGAAGCTGGAGGCCGCCATCCAAGCCGCGGGCGAGGCCAAATACGTCAACGACATACCGCCCATGCCCAGAGAGGTGTTCGGGGCGTTTGTACAATCCACGGTGCATTCCGGGGAACTGGTCGCGGTTGACAGTGCTGAGGTCTTGGTAAGTTAACTGACGAATTTTGAATTGGTACCTATTTTTTTTTATCGTTATTCTATTTGATAAATATAAATGAAATTGATACTCCTCTGAGATTACTTGTAACAGAAAATATTAATGTCACTGCGAATAGCTACCGACCTTCAATCACATTAATTGTATTTTATCAATTTTACGTCATTCAATTTGCAAATAATGTGTAATATTATAATTATGTCCCTGGAGTTATTGTACCGCCAAGTAGTTTTGATAATAAGAAACAGCTGGTATAACATAATTTACATAATAAATAATTATTTTTATCTCCACTCCACTCGGTTAAAACATTTCCGTAACGAGTCTTTTGATGGTAATAGCTAATTTTCTTGAGTTATCAATATCATTCGGTCCCTTTTAATAGTCTTAGTACCTACTTAATCTAATTTCAGGATATAGATGGCGTTATAGCCGTCTACACAGCCAAAGACATCCCCGGTGTAAATTCCTTCAGCGTACCGGGGTTCCAACTTCAAAGTGAAGATGAAGAAATAATCGCCAGCAAAAACATCCTATTCTACGGCCAACCTGTGGCTATCGTTATCGCTATTTCAGAAGCTTTAGCTGTCAAAGTGGCGAAAAAAGTAAAAGTTACTTATAAGAATGTTCCTTCAGCAGCCCCTGTTCTGACTATAGATCAGGCTAAGAAAGATAGTAAGAGATACGTTGCAAGTGATGTCGCTATTAAACCCAATGGGAAGGGGAATGATGTGACGCAGGTTATAAAGGGAGTGTACGAGATTGAAGGGCAGTACCACTACTACATGGAGCCGGTGACTTGTGTGGTGGTGCCAGTGGACCAGGGGCTGGAGGTGTACGACTCGACGCAGTGGATGGATCTGACGCAGAGAGCTATTTCACGCTGCCTGAATATGAATGAGAGCGAGTAAGTACAATTTGGTAAAAAATTAAAACCGACTGTACAAACATACTACCTCAGGTCACTACGAAAGTTTTGAGATACAAAAAAACTACTAAAGCTATTCAAATATTTTTTATTACAGTTTCTCAAAATACTCTCCATTAGCTTCTATGCAACGGTTCATCCGCCTAAACCATGATTTGTAGCATTCCCGGTACTCTTCTTTAGGAAGGTCTTCTACGGCTTGCTAGTACGCATTCCGAGCATCCTCAGGACTATTGAATGGCGTGTCACGAAGTCCAAGTTTGATTTTCGGGAAGATAAAGAAATCGCAAGGAGCTAAATCGGGGCTATATGGAGGATGACACAACTCTTCGATATCCGTACGCTTCAAAAAGTCTTTAGTGAGAATGGCCTTGTGCGGCGACGCATTGTCATGATGCAGAAATAGCCCCCTCAAACCACATTTAAGTCGTTTTTCAGTCAAACTTTTAAACACAGCAGGTAAACACATTTCAGTATACCACTGAGCATTCACAGTTTTTTGGTCATCCAAAGAAATTGTAGCTACACGACCACATGCTGAAAAAAATGTAGGCACCATTTTTTTCCGACACTTCATCCGCGTTTTACCTCCGTTGGAGATTCATCGTCAGGAAACACCCAAACTGTCGATTGCCGCTTAGTTGGTGGATCGTATTGGTAAATCCATCTCTCGTCTCCAGTAATAATATTAAAGATGGTCCGTCCCTCCTCCTGGTTAATTTTTTTTAGCATATACTTACACCAGGTCACGCGAGCTTCTTTTTGTTCTGCATTCAATGCGTGAGGCACCCAACGAGAACATAGTTTCCGGACACCAAGCCGGTTATGTAAAATATTATTAATGGCTGGCGATAAAATCTTCAGAACCTCTTCTTTATGTTTATAGGTCACTTTTGGATCTTCCTTAATCATTTTTTTTACAGCCATGATGTTTTCTTCTGTAACTGAAGTAGCTGGACGGCCTCTTCTTTAATCGTCATTCAAGGAAAGGTTCCCACGATTACATTGGGTAAACCATCTGAAAACTGTGTCACGCGACGGTGCACAGTCCCCAAATGCTAAAACTAAACGCTCTCGACACTCACTTACATTTAACCTACACTAATAGTCGTACAAAATCATCGCACGGAAATGTTCTCGCGAAAAATCCATGGTTGACGAAAAAATACCGCGGAATTGAATAAAAAACTTGCCGTATTTTTTAAATATCGAAGTTATTTTTCAAATGTTTGTCTATGTTTAAATGCTTAATAAATAATCTTTAAAACAAAGTATGAACCAGTGCCGTTCCTTTTTTTAAATTTGGAGTATCTCAAAACTTTCCTAGTGCCCCACGTATAACTTAAAATAGAGGTAAAAAAGCTAATTTTATTTAATGAATTTCACATGTTTTTTTCTGTGTAGTATCCACTTAAAAGTCCGTCGTATTGGGGGCGGCTTCGGCGGTAAGATCAGCCGCAACGTGCGGGCGTCGGCGGCGTGTGCGCTGGCCGCTAAGTTACTCAACACGCCGTGTCGATTCGTGGTGCCGCTGCAGACCAACCTCGCCACGGCTGGCGGCCGGCTGCCCTGCCAGTGTGAATATGAGGTGGGAATAGATGTAATATGTATGCTTGCTTAATAGCTATACAAAGTGTTGCCATTAACATCCTAAATATTCCTTGCTTATCTGTCGTGCTGCGGCAAAGTAGATATTATGCTAGTAGTTCACAGGAAATGTCTGCAAGGGTTGTCAACATTGGGCCGTATTCATTCCTTCATTATTAAAGAGTATTCTATTACTAGGTGGGGGTGAACCATAATGGCAAGATCCAGTACCTGAACGCGACAATCGTCGAGGACAACGGCTGTTCCAACAACGAGAACATCCTGGCTTATGTGACCCCCGGCTTCATCAACTGTTATAACCCGGACTACTTTGATGTCAAGACCGCTACTGTAACGACAGATACACCGTCGAACACTTTTGCAAGAGCTCCAGGTATACATCTCAAAAGATGTTTTACTAGCATGAATTTATTATACAGTGTATGCCATTTGTTAAGGTTACGATGTTGACTGGGCTAGCTGTGAGTATATCCGTTGTATAAATATATCCGTTGGGGACCTTTTAAACCTTAATTGTGACTAAGTTGTTAAAGTTTAATTGATCGCGATTTAATTTCTTACAGGGACGATTTAATGTGTTGTATGGTTTGTTACAGGGACCTCCGAGGGTATGGCCTGTATCGAACATATCATGGAGCACATCGCCTTCGCTACCCAGAAGGACCCAACCGAAGTGCGCGTCGCTAACATGCGAAGCGACGACAACGATCTTCCTTCCCTCATCAAAATGTGGAAGAAAGAGACAGACTACGAAAAACGTCTTCAGAGCATCCAAGAGTTCAATAAAGCTAATCGTTGGATGAAAAAGGCGATCAAAGTCAACGTAATGTGTTTTCCTGTGGAATACTACGGAAATTATTCGGCAATGGTATCGATTTATCGCGGAGATGGCTCAGTAACGGTGACCACAGGAGGAGTCGAGATGGGCCAAGGCGTCAATACTAAAGTAGCTCAGATTGTGGCTTATAAACTAGGAATACCCCTAGAGCAAGTATCCGTTCTTCCGAATTATTCCTTCTCTGCTGCTAATAATGTATTCTCTGGTTCTAGTATCGTCAGCGAGTGCGTATGTTACTCTGCCATCAGATCGTGCGATATTCTAATAGAGAGATTGGAACCTTTGCGCCAAAAAATGTCTAATCCGCCATGGAAAGCATTAATCAAGCAAGCTGGGGATGACCAGATTGACTTGACTGCGACCTACATGATGACCGACAAGGAAAAAGACCTGACTTCGTACAGCGCATTTGCAGTGGCCATTTTGGAAGTACAGTTGGACGTCCTTACAGCGAGATATGAGATTTTGCGCTGCGATATTCTGGAGGATGTTGGTTTAAGCGCGAATCCAACTATTGATGTTTCACAGGTAAGAGAGATTTGAAATATGGATTTATTCTACACATAGGTCTTTTTTGCACTTTATATGCGATATGTATAACCGTAATTATTGATCAATTCCAGGTGGAAGGTGCATACGTCCAGGGTCTAGGCTACTTTACAACGGAAAAGTTGGTGCGTGACCCGCAAACCGGGCGCCTACTCAGCAACCGTTCGCTCAACTACCACGTGCCATTGGCCCTGGACATACCTGCAGACTTCAGAGTTAAGCTGCGGTACAACTCCAAGAACACAACAGGCGTCTTGGGTTCTAAAGGTAAATGATGCATTCTGATACAGTATTATTTTACATTATTACCTATCTATTTATTTTATTTAATGGTTATTATGGTGAACAATGAATCTGATGATGATGATGGTTAATGAAGATCTGTACCTTATACTTGAGCATGCAGTGTGGCTTAATGAATACGACGCCGCGTCGGAACTGCAGATAATGAAACCGTGGCAATTGAAAAGCCATAGACCTGCAAAAGTTGAAAATGAGAAAAGTTTAGTTGATTAAGTTTTACCAATTCGTAGTACCAGTGCCAACGTTAATAGTTCATACTCACCCTCTGTTATTTTCATTTATTACAGCCGTAGGCGAGATGGGTATCTGCACAGCTCACGGTATCACGCACGTATTGCGGCAATGCATTCACGAATCCAGAACAGATTCTTGTTACGATATCAAGAATTGGATCAACATCGGTAAAATAAAGCGTGGATATTTCTTGTGCTTTGAACTATATGCTAACCTATTGATTCAGTTCTGTAGTTATCACTGAGTATTTCTTAATTAAATAATTCGTCTGATCGCTACTAGAGTAAGACTGATTATTCATCGCTAATCATTATTCTCTGTGGGGGAAACGCAGCTATAGTACGAGTAGTAATAGTAATATGGTAGTTTGAAGAGTGTAAGTCAACCCGTGTTCACCACACATAGGCTACTAAATACACTAGGTACTTGTAAATTTATGTGGGTTGCTATTCAGTTTGGTCGATTCTTTATTAACATTGTAACGCGCTCTGACTGTTCGGTGGTTCTGAATCGGTGCCCTGCAATTTATTAGCTGATTATAAAGTAAAATTTAACTATTTCAGATGTCCCGTACGACGCAGAATCGATTATGACCGCGCTGGATGTCAAATTAGAAGAATTCCTTATAACGTAATATTTACCTAACACAAATATTAAATATGAAATGCATTGAGTTACCTTAGTATATTACATAATGTATGTTGTATGTTAGAGATGATTATTCTGTGTACTTTTTCATATTTACTTTACTTAGTCTGGCTTAAATAATAACTGAGTAAGGTCATGTTATTACTCTGCGATGACGTCTAAAATGGTCAGGAAAGCATGGATGGCATTAAATGTTGACAACAAAGGTCAGTTTCGTTAACGCGTTCGCTGCGTTATTAGGTCGATCGACCCCTAAACAAGTATGGTTAACTGCGACGTTAACTAACTGCCGCAGCGAAGGTGTTAAATCACACGGTCATGTATAACAGGCAACCGTGATTTCGTACTCAGTACTTTTTTTTTTTAATTGAATAGCCATAAAAATAGCTATACTGTGCCTGTCAGTAATATAATAAACTTAATACTATTAATCAAAATGCATTTTTATTTTATTAGTACATGTTTATTATCGCATCGTCAAATAAATTTTAGTAAATCACCATAATTCCAAAAATCGTAGGCCGAAATTAGGCCTCAACAAATAATACCAATTAAATAACTTAAAACGTATAACCGAATCAGAAAACAAAACTAAAATAAATACTTAATAAATTACTGATATAATACATCATGAGATTTCATAAAAAAAACTTCTTAAACCAAATATACATTAGTTTTAAACGTTTATGCGAACGGTAAGTTTAGTGTTTATGCAAAAAGTGCCATGGAAAATAATTTATACAAGGGGAGAATAGTGCCGTTCCGTGGGACAAGGGCACTTAGCAGTCACTACACCTGAAACACTTCGCTTTGTAAGCACCAATAGCCCTCGGAAACGTTTCCCCTAGAAACGGCACTATTCCGTCTACTCTTATCGAAAAGGCCTTGCCTTTTACCAAATTAGCGATGCAACTCCTTCAGCGCTACCACATTTGCGGTAGGCTACTGAAAGTTCATTTAATTGCAAACCTTATTACAACGCTGTAAAGTACTTTATTGGATAAACTTATTTTAGCATAAGTTATTCCTTAGCACGGTACTTCCTTAGTACACAAATACACTCGTTGGGTTAAGGTACGTCGCTAAATATCACCACGTTATACAGTAAATCTTTAACACCAGTATGCCTAGCACATAATAGACTACCCGTCTCTTTTTAACTATGTCAGTTAAATAGGGACGGGCAGACTATCTCTCCGAAAATCATGTGCAGAACTTGTACAACACTTTTTACTAATGCTATTTGAAATTCAACCTTCCCTTTATAGCAATAAAGTCCACATTTGGCCCAAAAACAGTTGGTCGCACATCAATCACATCCTACACAGATCAATCTATATACTCACAAGTAAATAGCGACATCACAGTAATCGTTATTAAAAAACGAACCTCAAATATCCTTCTTTGCAACATTTGGCTAACATTTTAACATTTTTATTCTTGAGTAAAATAATTAGATACAAAATAAGTTCCTAAGTACCTACAAGTAGCAGTCAGAAATCTACCTCTATACTATTTAGATGCCATTTTGTGACTCTTTAGCCCGTCTAAAGTCTGACATATATTTAGCAATTACATCACAATTTTAAGAGGATCAAATATATAAGAAATTTTCATTATATAAATTTGAAGCAAATAATAATAGAGCCAAATAATTGCTAGATATATCATTAAGTTTCGTATAACGATGAAAATCAAATAAGTAAGTAAAAATAGTACAAAGCAGAACAGGTACATACATTTTTAGTTTTCTTTATAAATAATCTTGTTTTACTGTGATAATACGATCTATTGCAAAATATATTAGCTGGTAACAAAATGTGATAAAAAAATACTAAATTGTGATAAAAAATCACGCCTACTCTAGTTAATCGCTTTGTATTATAAAATCAATCTCGTTCCATGTACTACAATAATTCGTCATATTTATATTTTATCTGTAGGTACCATAGATTGTATCAAAACAGTTTCATCGTTCAAATATACGGATTGTTTAGCCAAACCCTAAACGGAGGCCCTGCCGCGAACACCTAAGTTCGAAAGTTTCGTGCATCTTTCTCTTTTATTCCAATCAAGGCGTAATTATCGTGATAGAGACATACGAAATTTGCAAATTTCGATTTTCAGGGGTGGCCTCCTGGTATGTCTAAGAGTGGGATACTCAAGTAAACCTGTCTCAAGTCTTTAAATTTAATGGCCAGTATACATCAGTGCACTTACTGTTATACAATACATGTTAATAGCGCTAAAAGCAAATGTATTTCATAATTAATTAATAAAATTGTGTCGACATTGATTATAATTATAGTAAAATATAATAATACTGAAATGCTTATTGCATGTCAATGAGGGAAAGCAAATATAATATATTATTTGAAATTGAGATTCAGATTTATTGCCTGCTAATATTTATCCGTTAACATAATTAAAAATAAACTTTATCTTAATCATGGATTATTTCGATAATAAAAAACTAAAAAATATAAAGATAGATTTAAAAAAAAAGTAGAAATCATCCGTATACGTTGGCAATAGTCACTGTTTGGTCAATATAGCAAACGGAGACTATTGTTAAACGTATTTAAGGGTTGTTTCACACGGACCACAACCACACCACGTCGCAGCGTCAAAATGTGGTCACGCAGTGGTTACGTGTGAATTGTGTAGTTGCTGGCCGTTGCCACAGACGTGGTCGATAATGACTGCAAAATGTGGTACGTGTGAATTGTACTATTTATTTCTAATACAAAATTTGCACCTGACCACGTGGTCGCGCTTGTCGCGTGGTCGTGGTTGTCGCGTGGTTGTGGTTCGTGTGAAATGATCCTTAGTCGGAATTTAAATATAGGTTAATAAAACTGTTGTAAAATACAAAAGATTCACAAGAGATTCCGAGAGTATTCGTATGAGATTGATTTAGCTACAGAGGTCGCTTGCATGATGTTTTTATCCCATGCCCATGTAAAACTCTTCTGAGCAGTTTAAAGACACCATGCCCGCGTATTACTGAACCGCAACTAGAAAGGGTTTAATTTAGCTGTCAATCCATATTGATTATGACGTAACTGTATGGAAATATGTAACCTCTAATCCCTTTCTGATCGCGGGATGATAATATAAGAGTTCAGAGTTTAAATAAGAATCAGTCCCACTTTATCTTACGACATTTAAAGATTCGTTGGTCTTAAGAAACAATATCAGTCGAAACATTAATTCATAGCGCGTATTGCAATTTAAACCTAAACACCGATCGCTAAGGTACAATTTGTGATGGCTAGATTATTGAGACTAATATCCATTACATATTATAATTTAGGTCAGTTCTGTGATAAATTATTTGTCTTTTACTGATTTTTTGTTGATAACTTAAAAAAACCAATGCAAACTGACCTAATTTATAAGTATTTATTTTAAAAAAGCACAACGTAATAATTCTAATTGTACCAAGAGATAGTTTACAATGATAGTGTGATTTCTTGCAATATCGCCTAGAAACCGCAAGGAAACATTTGGCTAAGTTTACTAACACTAAATCGTTTCCTACAGCTTTGGTATACCCTGCACAGTACTACGCTAGGTCTGTAAGCGACCGACGAATGGACTTGGAGTATTTATTGACTTCGTAATCAGACTGAAACGTTTTGTATAGAGTCGCCTTAAACTCCTTAAAGTAAGGAAAATATACAGTGTGTAAATCTTATACGGGCGAATCTCTTAACGGAGGGTAGAATAGGACATAAGAAATATATTTAGATAACTCTATCTTAGAAATACAATCAAAATTTTATCCATATAAAAAAAATCGCCCCGCAATGTAATGCAACACACTCGAGTTAAACATTTGTTGACAGTTCGTTTCAAAAGCTTATATCGCGTAATGTTCGTAGTACATTACTGCTCAGAAATTTTACAAAAAATAATTACACATGTATAATGGGTTTAATCAAAGAAAAACCTTTTGCTTAATGATTGTACTGGCAAATCCTATATCTAGTTTAATTCTTCGCCCGTATTAGACTTACACACAGTAGAATTTATTGTTTATGATTATGTCGAAACAATTAGTAGTCAAATAAGAGAATTACTTAATTTATTCTATTATGAAGAAAATTGGCAATTATAAAGGTAGTTTTCTTTAAATTATTTTAACGGAATGTACTTTTTGCCGTTTTATTTATTTGGCTCAATGTGATTAAACTAATTCGATTCACAACAACAAAACATAATCATATGTAAAATTAAAAGGACCTCTATACAAAACCCTCGGTACGCAGCAAAGCTAAATAGCGACCGCACAAAATAATATTACTTTAAGTCACATCAATACAAACCGGGCCGAGTTCTACAAAACGTGAGGTATTTTTATAACTATCGCTGGAACACTTCACTTCGGAGTCGTAGAAACGTCACTCACGGTCACACCCGGGATCACGCGACGCCGCCGTCCTGCGCGTGGGCGCGCTTCTTGTCGCGGTGGTGGTCCGGCGTGGACTTGAGGATGTCGGGCTGGCCGTGCGAGGCGCGCGCGGCCGACGCGTGCGAGCTCAGCGTCAGCGTGGCGTTGCGCTCCGAGCCCAGCGTCAGCGTCGTGGCGTGCGAGGCGGACGCGGCGTGTGGCAGCGGCAGCGTGGCCGGCGACGCCAGCGGCGGCCGGCGCGGCCGGCTGCGCGCGCCAGCGAGCCGGCCAGCGGCGTGCCGGGCTGCGTGGCGGCCGGCCGCGACAGCGCGTTCTTGTAGTCCGCGATCAGGTGCGTCAGCTCCACCATCTGAAATCACCATCCAAATTAATCCCGCCGTCTTCAATTCCTCGATGATCCCCCGTTACGTGGACTACTATTAATTTTAATATTAACATACATCGAGGATCATAGAATACTTGAGTTAATGTTACATTGTGTAGTTTCATAGTTGCCCCATTACACAGTAGACGGCTTTCCTTCAAATCCGTATAAGATATCAAAGGTAGTCAACAAATCGAGAAACCCACTCACAGACCGCCTCAACCAATCGCAAGAGTAAACTCAATCCAATGGGTCGTGGATTTTCCCCAGGCTACCAACATAATCAGATTTAATTTATAAAGCCAAACAATGCCGTGGTCCGATTCACGCTCACGTCACAGCAGACAGCTTCAGTCACTCAGGCTTACAGTGCTGACAACTGGTCCCTATCAGTTAACGTGCTCAGGTTACGAAAATGGCGTTTAAATTCGGATCGGCATGAGCGTGCAAAAACTATAAACAAATACATTTTTATAAATCTTGACCAGCAATAATGATTACTTAAAGGGTGAACACTATTAAATTGTCGCAGGTCGAACATGCTACAGACGACAAAATAAAAATCCAAAGTGCTCAAAATTCTTTATATGACTAATTTTATACAGCGTAAAATCATTTTAAAAAATATTAGGGCTATTTCATCGAACGACGAGAAAATTTCCGGACATTACTTTTGACGTGATTCATTGAATTTCGCACGGAATCATCGCTTAACAATTTTGTGCATTTAATCCATTTTCGTTGAAAATCTGGTAATGAAGTGGCAGGTTGGCAAGTTTTTCGCAGTTTAGTTTTTATATTAGCCCAATATTTTTCGATGGGGCGAAGTTCGGGACAGTTAGGTGGGTTACTCTCCTTAGGCACTACCTCGACTGAATTCGCCTTATACCATTCCAAAGTTCGAGACGAATAATGGCAACTTGCTAAATCTGGCCAAAACAATGTTGAGGAAGTGTGTTTCTTTATGAATGGTAACAGTTTCTTTTTCAAGCATTCTGATATATAAATATCGGTGTTAATTGTCCCGGTAGTGATAAATGGTGAGCTCCTCATGCCGCACTGGCATATAGCTTGCCAAACAAGGTATTTTTGCAAATTTTTCTACCGGGATCACCTTTTCCGATTCGTCAAGATTCGAGATGTCACGAGAGGAATAGTACTGGTTACCTGGTAAAGACTTGAAATCTGCCTTGACGTAGGTTTCATCGTCAATAATTAGGCAACATTTTTCTCAATCAACAAGGTATACAATAACCTAGAACGTCTAACCGCACGATTATATTGATCCACAGTTCTCTTGGGAGCCTTTTGCTTCTTATATGTTGTAATGCCGCATTCTTTTAATTTTTTGGACATTTGCTTGACTAGTGCCTACTTTTTCGCCACATCCCGGGAAGAGATACTCGGATTCTTATCAAATAGCTTGCACACCTTTGATTGTAACTTAACATTAGATTTTCTGGTGGGTTGACCTTCACGCCGCTTCCTATCTATAGTTTCACCTTGTTTAATTTTTTTTAGGGTTCGTTGAACCGTCCTCCGAGTTGTTTGACAAGATTTTGCCAGATCTAAAGTTGATAAATGAGGATTTTTACTGAATTCTTGCAAAATTAATTCGCGAACATTTTTTTCGTGTAACGCCATTTTCATAAATAAAAAACAAATGAACATTTTATGGTTGTCTAATATATTACGAGCCTTCTAAATTTAAAATTTTAAAAGAATATTCAAAAAAGGTTCGATGCAACACGCTAGCAAAGTAAAAATGTAGGCGACAATTTAATAGTGTTCACCCTTTAGTTGAAGATACGCGAGTGTCAATAGCAAAGTTGCATGTTTTCAAGTATAAATTATGACATATAACATTATAAAAATACAGGTATGAAAAAACAGTAGTGGCCAGTGGGCCAGTATTACAATTTAGTAAGGCTAAGAAATAATAAAGAGAAGAATATAAAAAATCCATGGATGACTAATGATTAACCTGTTTTATCTGTTTGTTTAGGAGCTGTTGCCGTTGCCTGTAAGACCATGTCGGCTCCGTTAGGCCTACTATACTATGCAAATTGGTCAGTTGTCAAAAAAACTGTAAACAAATATAGCAGGTTTGGACAGGGGTTCCACCAATATCGACTGGAAGCCACCGACATCGGTCGTTGAGTAACCTCAACATCGAAATAACTGTTAACAACCCGCTACGTGATTAACGTAAAGTACAGTTACCCACCTTAGGTTTATTGAGACTGATCAGCATCTTGTGCACGGGGCTCGTCACGTCGTCCGCGTCCGCGTCGATGAGCATCATCAGGTCATCCTGCAGCAAAAACGTTAATTCAGTAACATACACCCAATATTTTAAACAAAAGTCCAATATGTATAGAAGCGGGTAAACACACATTTTAAAAGTCGAATATTGTTCGACATGTTTCTCTCCGTAACACGAACGGCTTATGATTATGCTCCTCGTTGTTAAAGGGATAAGATAGAGAAAAAATTAACCATTCTGAGCGGTACTCGAATAGCACAATTGGTTGTGCACTGGGCTAGTGATCCAGTGCTTGTGGGTTTGAGTCTCGCTTCGAGTGAACGACCAAGTTAGCTTAATATAAAATCTTAACTAAAATATTCTTATGTTTGTTTTAAATCTATGCCAGAGCGACTGGCATGATGTTCTGAAAGGTCGCAACTAGGAAGTTGGGATCTTAATTGGCGCAGTCATTTAATTTTATGTAGATATTTCTCTTCCGTACACGGGACAACGGTGTTCCGGACATTTGGGAGGCGTACACGGAACCGGATCGAGCCAACGCGTAAAGGCTTTCGAAAATTTAATTAAATGTAAGGGCGAATGTTGCCCCTGTCCGTATCACGGGACGCGCACAAAGACAGCACCCGCCATTGTGTAAGGAGTTTTAATGGAATCTAGAATGTACTAGGCTA
The DNA here is from genome assembly GCA_022674325.2 of Grapholita molesta. Classification (NCBI taxonomy): domain Eukaryota; kingdom Metazoa; phylum Arthropoda; class Insecta; order Lepidoptera; family Tortricidae; genus Grapholita; species Grapholita molesta. Next base: position 8,468,506 of record CP053135.2, on the reverse strand, counting down.
TTGGGTGGAAAAGATGAACTAGCTACTGGGCTATTGGATAAAAGACCGGCCGCCTGCCTAATAAAGTGCTATACAATTTTAATGTTTATATTTATTATTAAGTTTTTTTTATAAATGACCTGTAGCCCGCCGAACAGCCCGATGGAACTGAGCGGGTAGCGGCCGATGACGGACATGGACGCCAGCTCCAGCACCGTGACGCCGTCCTCGGACACCGCCAGCCACGCCATCGACAGGTCCGGCTGCTTTATCTGCACACCAAGTTACAATATGGATACATGATAACATACTTGTCAAATACGTGAACTTCACGTCAATTTCATAGAAATGTTTTGAAATAGTTTTGTCAATTCAAATATTCACTTCAGGTTATTTGTTCGTTAATAAAATATTACATGAAAAATAATGCACATTCTTGTTTGTTTCTATTAAATATAATACAAACAAACAAGAATGTGCATTATTTTTCATGAAATATTAACTAATAAGTTTATGGTATAAACAAACACAACAAAACCGGTGTAGATTTTTGACGTTTATAAGTGCATGTAATGTACCTGAATTGAAAAATAAAGATCTTTTATCTTTTTTACATTCTTTTTATAGGCATTTCGATAAAAACTTGGTGTTGGTGTTTATTTTATAAAGTATAATTATATTACAATATAAGAAAAGGCAGTAAGTTGATTTCCATAAAGGTTTTATGCCTATCGTTGATCGATGATTCTTAACAACTGACGGTAATATATAATAACAACGAGGGTACACTATTTGCTGGGTACAAATGACCTTGATCCTGGTCCACAAAACAACACCGAATAGTAACTCACCCTCGCCTGGAAGAGAGTGGCCCCGAAGAACGGCCACTTCCGCGTACAGTTGAGGTAGATCCGCACGCAGTCCGCGGTGCTGCGGCCCTTCAGGGCCGTCCATTTACTTCGCAGTTTGTCTTCCACTTCCCTGTGCACGATAAACAAAATATATCGTTTTCCACAATAACTGTCAGGGATACTCGTAGTATTTCATATAAATAAAAAGCTATTCAATTCGCGTATTTCGGTTATGACATAATAATAATATTCTTTATCAAATACACCTCAAACTTAAAAGGATGCAGAAATAACAACAAATTAAAGTACACGTAAACAACAGGTGGTCTTATCGCTATAAAGCGATCTCACGATCGATTATAGTAAGTATACTTGAACATTATATTCGGTAACTTATTTTTTGTCATAAATGCCGTTTAGAAACGTGAAAAAATTACACAAATTATGAGCGATACTTAGATTCTTAGTGATACCGATAATAGTCCCTGATATTACAATATTGCGTAGATAACAAACAAGCTAATAATATGTAATTCCACTCGTCAATGGACTAATACGAAGTTCAGCTCAGTAAATCTGAGCAGTTAAGAATGTAGTGCTTTTTTTTAGTAGACACTGCCGAAATACAGAGTTTAAACAAAAATAGTGTATGTAAAAAAAACTTGAGAAACTAACTAAAATTAAACTAATTTCTACAAATTTTATGATAAATTACTCACGAAAGTTGAAATACAAATAATTAAAACAACGTCGCTTTCCGTGCCACGCTCCCCTACGTGGCTATATAGTTAAGGTCGAAGATATCGACCTTAATATTAATGCAGTAACATAAATGTCTTCATACTTTGAAAGTATCGATATTTTATAATGGTCATACAACCCGTTAGAATTTACTAAATAGCGAATTTGGATGTCTACCTTAGCTCGTCGTTGCTAAGCGTAGCCCGATATCTGTAAGGGTAGAAGCGGTGCGCCAGTGGTTGGTTGTGTGTGCTGGTGGACGCGCAGTAGTCTCCCATGTCGAGCTGCGCCATCAGAGCGCCGAGCTCTGCTGCCAGCTCCCGGGTCACGGGGAACCGGCCTGCTACCACTGCAACAATACCGTCCAATAGTTACAACCAAACAAACACACACCTAATCTTACGTACGGGCAGCAGCGTCCGTCGAAACCCAATCTACAGCTAGTATAGATAACAATACCTTTAGTTTTAACGCAATTTAGTTTGATATATAAACGAGTATTTTGCCGTATGATGCCGGCTGACTAGAATTTGCCGTGTGATGCCGGCTGACTGGAAATCACCACCCCATCTCCCGCGGGTGTCGTAAGAGGCGACAAAGGGAAAAATCCTACGGACGGGCAGCAGCGTCCGTCGAAACCCAACAGCTACTGCGGTCGCCAACCCGCCTGCCCAGCGTGGCGACTATGGCAACTACCCCCCAAGATGATACAAGTCATATTTGTGGGAGGCCTATGTCCAGCAGCTGCATACGGCTGAAATGTATGCATGTAATGTAGTCACAACCATGTAAACCCGGCGACCTTGTATAAGTACAAATTCGATTATATCGCAACCAGCCCTTTCTCAATCTCGTAAGACCGAGGAAATTTTAGTGTTTAAATTTAAAACCTTCTCTTGTTTCAACTTCAAATCTCGAATTTAATTAGTACTTGTACAAGTACGTTAAGTAGTAAACAAGAAACGGGTTTAAAGTTAAAAACGATAAAATTGCCTCAGCCTTACGAGGCTAAATATGTTAATTAAAGAGGGTTAGATCGTCTACTCAACGAGAGACACTGTCACGCCAATCATATGCTAGCCCGGCTGTATAGAATTCGTCTTTTAAGTTGGTAATTCAGTATGTATAGTCAACCAATTTGATTTCTAGGCCACTTCGAACCTTGTCACAGTGACGTTAATAAGAGATCTGTTGCGTCTTTCATATAGATTTTCACTGTGACAAGGAACGAAGTGGCCCATCAATCAAATTGGTTGACTATACATTACAAAAGTGAACAAGACACACTGTTTGATCACTCACCTTGTTGGTTGACTTGATAGCAGAGCAACAGCCGCTCCTTATCCGTCTCTGTACGTACGGAACTCTTGAAGTAGAGTCTATTTCGGTACGTCAATCGGATCACGCGCGAGTTTTCGAACTTTCCAGACCCCTTCTCCCGAAGCGCCGTTTCCCATTTTGATATCACGTCGCACAACTGGAAAGATATTTATATTTTAAAGTACAAAACAGACTACACAGAAACTAAAGTCTAAACGATTTCAACAGAATTCCAGATAGAACATTTAGACTTATGGTAAATATGTCATAATAAGTTTTGTTATTGAACCAAAAACGGCCATCATCATCTTCCTCGCGTTGTCCCGGCATTTGCCATGGCTCATGGGAGTCTGGGGTCCGCTTGGCAACTAATCCCAGGATTTGACGTCGGCACTAGTTTTACGAAAGCGACTGCCATCAGATCTGACCTTCCAACTCAGAGGGTAAACTAGGCCTTATTGGGATTAGTCCGGTTTCCTCACGATGGTTTCCTTCACAGAAAAGCGACTGGTAAATATCAAATGATATTTCGTACATATTATGTTCCAAAAAACTCATTGGTACGAGCCGGGGTTTGAACTTGCAACCTCCGGATTACAAGTCGCACGCTCTTACCGCTAGGCTACCAGCGCTCTCGCACGCTCTTACCGCTAGGCTACCAGCGCTCTCGCATGCTCTTACCGCTAGGCTACCAGCGCTCTCGCACGCTCTTACCGCTAGGCTACCAGCGCTCTCGCACACTCTTACCGCTAGGCTAGCAGCGCTCTCGCACGCTCTTACCGCTAGGCTACCAGCGCTCTCGCACGCTCTAACCGCTAGGCTACCAGCGCTTTGGTTCATATATAGTATAAACCAAAAACAGTATTACCTTTTTATCAGGTTTGATGTGGTGTTCTAGATCCTTCTCGATGGGGTCGTCGCTGAAGAGCGCGAAGCCCGAGGCGGCCGCCTCGCGACAGCCCAGCTCCGAGCTCAGCGTCGCAAGGAATTCCTCCACCGTCGTCGAGCCGTCGAAACTTATCACCTATACACGGCGATAACTTTCATAAGAATTTATTTATTGAGAACAAACAACGTCAATCAATCAATCAATCAATCAATCTTTGTGTGTTATGGCTCCATCGATGGTGTCGATGATTCCGCCAACGTCGAGGTTAAGAGAGGCACGTATTTATCGACTTGGTCTGGTGTAAACAACGCTTCGCATGCAAATCTTTTCCGAATATGTCACTTCACTTGTCCCGCGACTAAAAGTGACAGCTGTCGTCATTCGATTGCTTAAGGCGTTTAATAAACAGTTACGGCTCGTTTAAATGTTGTTCTAATACTATCATAATTACGTACCTATAAGAAAACGACAAGAACATTCTTTGTGCTTGAAAATGGAGACTCCGAAAAATGTTGAGTGACTAAATAAACGTCAATGAAGTTGACTTTTAACCAGTCACGAAAGTTATACAAATGTGCACTTCTTTTAATAATTCTATAAAAGTTGTTTACAACAAGAATGACAAAGCCATTAAAATACTTTTAATTAGTTACTTATATTAGTAATACTATATTTTTTATTTTTTTTTATTTATATGGACCCGGGTATGTCCTTAAACTACGTCTGACAATGAGAGGTAGGGCACAGCGAAGTACCATCACGCTCGAGTCTGGAGAAGCCCAACTGGGGAAGTAACTCCTCCTTACAGAAGACCATAGCCATAATAGCACTGCTACCTTTCAGGTATGTTGTGTTGTGTTCCTGATGGTGAGTAAGGTTCCCAGAGCTCCAACCCCCCTTAAAGGTCGGCAACGCGCTTGTGACTCCCCTGGTGTTGCGGGTGCCCATGGGCGACGGTAATTGCTTACCATCAGACAATCCGTCTGCTCGTTTGCCACCTAATGTCATAAAAAAAAAAAAACTAACACTTCTTATGTTGCGAAATTCAAAACTGGATAACTCCAAATTACATCGAACCAAGTTTCAGGAATTTTAAAATAATTTTATTCATAGGTTTTTTTTTCTATTTCTTTTTAATTATCCTTTTTGTAAATATTGCAAAAAAAATACCACATGTCGGCTTGGAGACTGGTACATTCAGCATTATATAGTTCGTAGCAATCAAAGTGCCAAATACCTATATCTTAACGACCATACTATAGGGCATATCAAATTTGTACGTAACGAATATCTTGCTAATTTGTTTGATACTATTTGAAGTCGGCAAGAGTATAGCTAACAATACCTTTAGTTTTAACGCATTTTAGTTTGATATATAAACGGGTATTTTTGCCGTGCGATACCAGCTGACTAGAATTTGCCATGTGATGCCGGCTGACTAGAATAGCACCGCCCCATCTCCCTCGGGTGTCGTAAGAGGCGACAAAGGGAAAAATTCTACGGACGGGCAGCAGCGTCCGTCGAAACCCAGTCTACAGCTACTGTGGTCGCCAACCCGCCAAGCGTGGCGACTATGGCAACTATCCCCAATATGATACAAGTCATATTTGTGGGAGACCTATGTCCAGCAGTGGACTGCATACGGCTGAAAATGTAATGTAATGTTTTTTTTTTATGACATAGGCGACAAACGAGCAGACGGATTGCCTGGTGGTAAGCAATTACCACCCGCAACACCAGGGGAGTCACAAGCGCGTAGTTGGCCTTTAAGGGGGGTTGGAGCTCTGGGAACCTTACTCACCACCAGGAACACAACACTACATACCTGAAAGGTAGTAGTGCTATTATGGCTGTGGTCTTCTAAAAGGAGGAGGTACTTCCCCAGTTGGGCTGCCCCAGATTCAAGCGTGAAGGTCATCGCTGTGCCCTACCTCTTGTGGGACGTAGTGTATACCCGGGTCCAAATGTATGTATGTTTACCTGGTAAGTGTTGTTGAGCATGTGCACGGGTATGGCGTGCGGCAGGCAGTGGTGGTAGGGGTTCTTGAGCAGGATGGACAGCACCTCCATCCGCGACGGCTTGTCCTCGCGCCCGCCGTTGCGGATGGTCCGCTCCAGCGCGCGCGAGCAGTACGCCGCGTATTTACCGCACTCCGTTCTGGAACACGTGCTATTTGAGGGATTGTGTTTTTAGGGATTTTTTTATACTGCGACGGCGGGAAAAAGGCCCGCGGGAAAAGGGGCCTGGTGGTAATCAGTGATCCTAGCCTATGAACGCATGTAACTACAGAGGGTTTAACCGCGCGTTGCTCACCTTAATATTCTAATACATAATATGTATAGTATTGGCTAAGGGAAAAATGTGATATATAAGATATAAGTATTGAAACATGTTGAAAATGTTTTAGTACCACCTAATCATGAACAAAAAATACTTCTAGTAACATAAGGATAGTTAAAAAGTTTTGGTAACATCTTAACGAAATGCGTCTGCTTTAAGCAAAAACTTGCGTTATCAAAATGGATTTCACACATAAAACATACAACGATAGTCAACTACCTGCCTCCTTTTTTGAGGTCGGTTAAAAATATGAGTATATAAGTACTCGTAACTCATATGCCAATGACATCCAGATTCCTAAAATAGCCCACCCCAAATGAATTTAAATTTCACAACAATGTTCGGTACAGTCAGCAGCAGAAGATACTAAGCTGGCCAGGTATTCATAATAATCTTAACACGCTCTTATTCACATGACAATAAAGGCGTTTCAAGCTAATTTTGAACCTCGCCCGCTTCGCAACTACTTTTTTTTTTTTTTTTTTATAAAGACTGACCAGCGTTTGACCTCAGTCGCACCTGATGGAAAGTGACGACGAGGTCGAGGGTGTAGCACGCTGGTTCAGTAACAGCCTAACCCTCACTACTGCTGCTAATTGGCCATGGGCGTACCGAACGTAAGATTTTTAATTCATTCGAACGGTTACAATCTTTAAAATTCATAGGCTGAGCTATCTTAACCACTCACGTGATTGAAATTTCTCAGTGACCTCTATTATTATAATACAATAAGGGTTACAGCTAGTAACTACAGCATCATGTGAGTGGTTAGGGACCGCGTCATATTTGGTGCAGGTATATTTAGATACTAACTTAGAGTCCGAATGTCTGCTGAGGTGTAGCTTCAGGTACCACAGTAGCCTGTTGTTGCGCGGCACAAACAGGCTGACGGCGAGCGCCAGCAACTGCCAGCCTTGCACGAAGCTGTACGTGGGCGGGTTGCTCTTGCAGTCCACGGACAGGAGGGGCGCCTGGAATGTTCCATAGTCATAGAAGTTTATGGGTTTAAGTGGACCCGCACTTTATAGAAGTATAGTCAACCAATTTGATTTCTAGGCCACTTCGAAACTTGTCACAGTGACGTCAATAAGAGATCTTTTGCGTCTTTCATATACATTTTCACTGTGACAAGGAACTAAGTAGCCTATAAATCAAATTGGTTGACTGTACCATATAAGTTCGAACGTTAAGATGTAAACAAGTTAAAGTAATTTATTTGTATTTTTGACGATTTTATTGGATCTCAATTGGGAGTAAGTAAATAATATATTGGCTTCTTGTAGTTCGTAATATGTAATATTATTAGTATTATTACAATATTTTTTTATCTTACTCTGGAATCTTAAAATTAACTCCATCTACAGGACGGAGTACAATGTTGAATTTAAACATTGATAACAACGCCATCTATCGAAAATGTGCCAAACTAATAACTGACATAAGCTTACATAGGTTAGATTTAACCAGCGACCGACACACCTTTGCAAAAACAACGCTAAAAACGCCATCTATGGTTTATCCTGGGAACTACGTGTACCTGTATCGAGCTCGGCGAGCCTCCGCTGGGGGCGGTGTCGCTCTTGTTGTCGCCGCCGACAGAGGCCGCGCCGGTGTCGCACGTGAACAGCGATTGCGTCGCGCATAGTAGCAGTTGCTGTACAAATGAAATGTTGGTGGTCTATGGGAGGCTACTGGGGTGTTTTAACTATCTTTGCTTTATTTAATTTTCCCAAGAGAGATTTCTTCGATTGTCTGTTAATTATCATATGTTACCTACGAACAGGGGCTAGTATGATAGACAACACAAGCGTATGTATGCCAATTATTACCATATTAGGAATGAATTTACCTATTTTTGTTATATTATAAATGAACATCATGATCAAAATCTAGTCGTTATTAACAATGAGGCTGCACAACAAAATAACCAACATGGTTGGAGATATTTTTGACAACAAGTGTAATATAAACAACATATGATTGTGGAGGGTTAACACCATCTATGTAGCAAATAGGAAAGACAATTTGCCAACAATATCCCAACCGTGACAATAAAAGTCTACAACACAGATTACTATTAGGGACGGAAATAATAAAACAAGTTAATTTCATTTTATTTACATTTTCCACGCTGTTCTTGTGATTTTGATGATTTTCCAGAGAAAGCACTATACAAGGTGTTAGGGTAGTTTGTACGTAGATTGAAAGTACATTGACCCATATTGACCTTACTATAAAACTGATCAAGTAATGACTCCTTGTCTGTCTATACCTTAAAAAAATATAGGGTTCTAAATACGTACAAATTTATAGTAATATAATAATTATACTTTAACGGAGCATTCATTAAACCCATTGCAATAGTGACTTATTCCAATCTCCCACATATTACTATGCAGACTATGCAATGTGTTTAGAGACCTATAGAGCCGTTGGCTATATTATATACTACAACAAAAATCGACAGATCACCACAATGCCTGTTTTTTATTAACCATTGTTACAGTTTAATGGTGCTTAACTCGGCCGTATTTGGCAACTTAATTGTTATTTGTCCAAATGTTACATGAGAAAAAGAAGTGTTGGGAACTCAAGAACAATTTTAGAGAGCACATTTCATACTACTTAAGTAGTACCTATTTACATCTTCGTTATTTAAATCGAAAGAAAATTAGAAAAATTTGACTCGCAGCGGGACTCGAACCCACAACCACTCAACAATCGAAGATATTCGCTAGCAGACATTTCTGCATAATAAAAAGTTACCTATTCACATGTTTGAGTACAATTAGACATAAGGTAATGGCACCAATGTTGGACACTTTTAGTTGACAGGCACCAATGATGGACACTTAGTTCTTATTTAAAAAATTATAAAGTTATAAATTGAATATGTCCCGACAAATGCACAACACTTAACTCCTTTGAAATAAGCACTAATGTTCCTTGTCCATTACTGGTGCCGTCACCTTAATGGAGAATTTACCAAATGCGACCTTTGGCTCCGAAAACCTTAAAGAGGCGCATTTTAAAAAAGGTATTGGTGATGATTTATCGATAAAGTTAGCTGTACTATATGTGATTAAAGGCTGTAAATAGGCGTACAAACACATTGTATAGTCCCGAGTCAATGCAGATTAGGAATTACCCGTAGTATAAAATAATTACACTGTACACCTTGTTATATTTCGTGTTATTGCCGTTAAAGTACTGAACTTGGTGATGAAAACATTTCTTGTACATTTATTAGTGCCAGTGCTTCGAGTTTTGTGCTTTAATATATCCAATACACCAATTGTCAATTTTATTCCACCAAGTAAATATGTACAGTTGTATACCCATGTGTATTCATATAAATCAGTGTAACTGCATAATTTGTTTGAGTTATATAATAATTACTGATCGTTAAAGAAAACCGTTGTACCACTATTATAGCGCTATTAAACGACAATTTTCTGTCAGTGTAATAACCATTGATTATGATGACGCGAGAAACGAGCGTCACATTGTCAATTCTCTGAACCAACTAGAAAAATGTTTAAAAATAAATATTCTATAGTTTAAAAAATCGTTTTGTTAATCACTTTCATAAAAAACATTTAAGAACATGATCGGTGACATTCACATTTTATTTTTGAGACATACTATGCTACAAACAAATTATGCATTTACACTGTACCATCTATATACTTACCGTGCACACCGGAAGAGATTGTATACTAATAACAATAAGGTATATATTCGCTAAATAGTAAATATAAGGGTAAGGCTAAAACTTGCAACGTCAACCTTTCTTTACAAAGGAAGATCTAGTGCAAAGGGCAATGACAGAGTATGAATGACAACAAACAAACATTCCCTAGATCTAAGGAAGGGCGACATTCTGGGAAAATGTATAAAATAAAATGGGGGGGAAATTTACACCAACATTCCATTTGAAAATTTGCAACAACAGATACATATCGCTTTCACTGCACTGGCAACATTTAAACCATAGATACCTTTTTCTTTAATCCACGGCGGTTTTACGTAAGTTGCCAGTACTACTGAGATCAAGTCGGAATACAACTTTTCTCTTACCAATTTTGATTGTCGAATTAAATTTCTAATAAATTTCGCATATTACTTAAGAAGCCAATAAAATTATCACTTTCACAATTCCAAATTGATCAACCACGAGACATAAGCTTTTGTTTTTTTAATAGGCAACACACAAAGCTGACGCTAAATGGCTTGTTAGTGTATATTTACAATTTCTGAACGCAACGTAATTTTTTTTCAAAGCCTTGTAACTGTAGGCTGCCAGTGTTAAGCGCGGAAACGTTTACACTACAGAATGAGTGCTAGTGAAAAAATAAAAAAATAAAACCAGTGTTTGAATGAATGAGAGAAATAGTGGAACCTTGAGATAAGCTTTTAAGCGTCGCCATAAGCCGTTGCGAATATAAAGCGTTAAAAAAATATTTACCAGTATTCATTTCATTTGCAACCTTAAAATGTACGATATAAAGTTTAATTTATTAAGGTGCATTTTATAATGAGTTTTAAATCAATACTGGTTAACTTTATATTCAATGGAGGCTTCCACTCTCCGATTAATAAAATTTTATATTTTCATTGATTAATGATTTTAATCGTCAATTTTTGTTCAGTGAAGCCATGCCATATCATTATTTCAATAAAATACAAATTAGTTTGATTTGTTTGTCAAACGAATTTGTATTAACCAGCAAATTAAAATAGATAATGTAGAGTGCTTTCAGATTTGTATGACCATGTGATTTTAGATACTATTTTCATAATTATCTAATAGCACTCTATATTTTAGGCCACGGTCAAACGGCAAGAGTGGTATATGGTATACTTGATTACTAATAACAATTATAAATAATATGTTAGATAGCTAAATTAGATGACTGAGATTTGTGCAAGTAGTCGATTTTATCAAAACCGTTTTATAAATCTGGAATATAGATGGACGACGTATCGTCAAGAAATATTATAATAAGCATTTTATTTACATAAAAGAAATCAGTCACACGTGATGGTAAGTGTGTGTTATAGGCTCTATGTATCTTACTTTTTCTTATCTACAATAGTACAGTCAGCAGCAAAAGTGGCTGAGCGGGTGAAGTGTTCAAAGTGACCTTCACACGCTCTTATTCTCTTGACAATAGAGATGTGTTGACCTCATTTTGAACACCTCAACCACTTAACCACTTCTACTGCTGACTGTACAGTAGAGTATATTCTTCATATATACAGTATTCTATTTACCTACATTTTATTGCAACATCATGTCATGGGTGTTTTCTATGTATTTAAGTATTTATATGTATCTATTATATATATCGTCGTCTAGTACCTACAACACAAGCCTTAATGAGCTTACCGTAGGACTATGTCGATTTGTGTCGAAAATATTTATTTATTTGTTAAACTTACTGTAGGCCCTAGTAATCAGCATTTTATTTATATAAAAGACCGAAAGGCGTTTGACATCAGTCACACCTGATGGTAAGTGTGTGTCATAGGCTCTATGTACGTATCTTACTATTTCTTTTCTACAATAGTACAGTAGAGTCTATTCTTTATATACAGTATTCTAGTTACCTACATTTTAGTGCATCATAAGCCTTATTAAACTGTAAGACCAGTGTAAGATTGTCCCAAAACAGCGTACCCCCAAAGCAAAATGTACAACCATCGACCACCCTCCACCGCGACCGTTAAAAACGAGGCAACTTACATTCTTAAGCTTCTGCGCTTTAACGTTAATTCTCTGTTGCCGGCGCGCGAACGTCGGCGTCGGCGTCGGCGTTACCTGCACGCCGTGCTTGCTGTGCGTGTGCGGCGCCGTCTGCTTGGCCAGCGAGGACACCAGCTCGTCCTGCAGCTCCGGCACCTCCAGGCACTGCTGCAGCGCGTTCTGCGCCAGCACCACGTGGTAGTCGATGCCGCAGTGCTCCACGCACACGGACATGAACAGTTGCACGCACTGCGAATTACAAGCAACGTAAGCCGAAGATTGCGAGTCTCCGACGACCCTTTATTTGTTGTAGGAATGGGGAATGCTTTTACGCGTCGTCTCCCCTGACTGTGGGAAGGCCATATTGGGGGGTATGTAGGGTTCGCCGCTGTTGTCCTCTGAGTAGGGGAGATTGGATCTCCGACGGCCCTAACACCGTTTATGTTTATAACGATTCGACCTGAGAATCGTCTAAGCATTAGATTTTCTTAGTAAACTCATTAACTTACAACATCATAAACTCACACACTTAAGGGAGTTTTTAGAAAAAAAGTGTACTCAAGTAGCTTGAGTTGTAGAACAGTTAAATTATGTCCGTTTTGTGCAAATCGTTTCAAAATAAGCAAATTACAATGCAAAAAAAAAATGCAAAGAGGATATTTCCATATAGGTTTAAGGCTAATTGCGTACTTTTTTTCTGAAAACTTTCATATATATCAATTATATCACAATCTTATAAACTACTTAGTAATTTATTATAATAATTAAAAGCCATAACGACTTGTTAAAGCCATTAATAATCCTTAATGCGTTTCCAAACCTTTGTTATAAAAATACAAAATTAAATGTACCGTATAGAATAATAGTTACCTTAAACAGTTTTAGCGCTTCTGCCTGCAACGCCTCTGACGTTAGTGAGGTGAGCGGTGACGTAATATGTTCTTTACTGTACAATAACGTCGGATGCCTCCACAGCACGCAATCTGAAATTAAAAACATATTTCGTTTAATAAACTGGCTTATTACTTATGAAATAAGTAACGGTCTTTTAAATAAGGCAGAATGTCATCAAACCAATCAGCAAATGTGACTTTTTTTAAATGGCCAGTCGCCATGATGCAGTATGACAAATGTAGAATGCGATTAAAAAAGAGGGCGTAGCCGGACTAGGCCTGCATTGTTAACTTTAACGACCTTTCGTGACTGTCGTCTAGCCTAACCCGCAACAAGATACTTCGCACCCTATTATAAAAATAGTACATTACATCAGAGGCCGGGAAAATGAGGATAGTGATACGAGGCCGGGAATCCAATAATACAATGAAATAAAAGAAATGCTTCAAAAAATGAAATTTGCAAAATCACAACTAACAATGAAATCGAAATGTATTAAAACTTAACATCAGCTGTTTGCTATGACATCCGCCATCTTTGCCTCTGTATGGATAATCGACGAAAAAAAGTTATATGAAATTGCATTTCCGTCCCCTTCAGTTGCCGCGCCCAAAAAAACATACTTAGAATGTAAAGACAATACTTCATTGCATGTTTGAGAAAACATAATGTTAACATTATAGCATGCTTAAGACAATCTACTTACTAGGGTCTCCGTCGGTCTCCATTAGCTTCTGCACAAGCTGCTCGAAGTGCGTGCCCTGCCCCAGTCCGGCGCCCGACACCACGGTGAGCTGGTACAGCCAGGAATCCTTGTCAGCTTTGCTTTCGAACAGTAGGTACGTTGGTCCCTGAAATGTAGTATGTTTTCGTTCAATTTTTAACCCTGTGCCTATTACTCATAAATATATACAGTAAATACATATCAATGGAGGCATGACGATAGAAGCGATTCCCGCAGGCTTGACTAAGATTTTCACTGTTGAGCAAAGCGTAATAGCACCGGCTTGTCATTTTGACGTGACTTGCCGTCCGTAAAAGTACAAAGTGTTAATAGGGTAAATCGCCAGTATTCAGTATAAGGCCAGTTACCATCTTTCAATAACTAGCTACAAAATTAATTCTGTTTGCCTATAAATAGAACCCACTTTAGTATTAAGTGCCCAGTAACTGAGGACTAGAATATGTGTTCTAATTAATACAGAATTTGTTTTCAGTACGAATTATTAAAAAGTAAAATGGCCAGTTATTAAAAAGTGTCCAGTTACTAACAAGTTACCCCAGTATGGTAGTAATTATTAAACGGAATGGTTCAGAATTAGCTTAGCTTACGTTTACTTTTAAAAACATCGCGAATAATTAAGTTAGTTGACTAATACAACCAAATCTAAACACCGGCCTGGATTCTCTCTAGATGTTTTACATGTACAAACTACACATAAAATTCTGTTAAAATTATTGTTTGGCAGCATTTACATAAAGGTCGAGAATCTATGTGACTTATGAATCTGAATCAGAAATATTTATTGTTGACAGTGTATAAAAAATGCATTTATTTCAGACATTACAGCCCATGTATCTGTAATCGGGACTATTGCCAAATATATTATATTGCAAACTTCAATCAAACCGACTCTAAAACCACATTACCAGCGTTTGTTTTTATTTGTATATTATTATCGTACACACGGTAACCGGTGCAGTTTGTTTGCTACTGTACAGTCGAGCTCATAGACACGCACATCGGTATCGATACGGAAAAAGTAGCAAAATACGTATACATATTATTTAATATTACGACAATAAGGTAAACAATTTTTGGCACGTATACAATACTGACACGTGTGAAGGTTTTTCACACAAATTCAATAATCACGAGTATGACACTGGTCCCACCGCGAGCTAGTAAGCTATGAGCTATCAGCTATTTCAAGGGACAAAAGATAATCGGTCCTGTGTAAATAAAAGAGAAATATATATTTATAGCTCATCGCCCAGCTATATGTATCTTTTATTTACACGGGAGCGATTATGTTTTGTCCCTTGAAATAGCTGATGGCTCATAGCTTACTAGCTCGCGGCGGGACCAGTGCCTAAAGCTAGGTACACAAACACGCGACAAACTAGTAATAAGTGTTCTCACTGACCCCAGTTACCTGGTGCTGCGGGTATATCGCAACCGTCAGGTGGTTCCTGGTGTCGTCGTTCTTCTCCTCCGAGTCCGAGTCGGACACGTGCTCCACGTCCTCCACGCGGGCGTCACGCATATTTATCTGGCCCGTTGGGTTCTGAAATTTAAAAAAAAACTGACAATATATGCGAAAAAATCTGATGATCGGAAACTATTCTTGGTTGCATAGGTAATTGTGGCAAATTTTCCAGGAATTAGCAACATGAAATTTTACTGGCATACATGACCATGGAAAAACAAAATATGTACATACATCATTTTAAACATGATCCAAGAGACGAAATTATGGCAAGGGCATTAACAAATTTATTGACTATTGTGATTTGAGGTTATTTTTAAGCAGTAATCGCACTTGTATATAATATAAACTGGAATATATACGGCCACATCAGTGAAAACTGAAGACACCAGTAACCTAATCTATCCTTCGGTTTCACATCTTCATAATCACACGATATCGATTTCAATTAACATCTAATGACATTTAAATTCAACATGATTCCAAGAAAAGTCTCAAAGTCAAGAAAATACGTAACAACTATAAGAATGACCCACAAAACTTTAGCTACGTACCTGGTCCCCAGGCGACTTGAAGTACAGGAACATCTTGCCTATAAGAACGCACCAACTTTTCTTAGCGTGGCCGTTCTTTACTTTCGTGAGCCAGCCCTGGATGGTGGGTTTGTTGTCTTCTTTACTCAGTAGGAGTTTCGTCGCGTTCCGCCTTTGTACGTTCTGGAAATATTTATAAAGTAATAATAATTAATCTTAGGATTTTATCAAATTCGAGTATTGTCCCCAAAAATGACAAAACTACCAGCGGGCGGGCACGGGCAGCAGCGTACCTTCGGAGCGGTACATATTAAATGAAAGAGGATGAGCATGGGTTTCCAATCCCGCAGCCCGATCATTACCCCGGTATTTACCGGGACGGGATGACCTTTACACATTTGTGTGAAATGAGAAAAGTAGGCTAATTTCTAAGCAGAATCGGGATTCCGGTTAGAAATTAGCCAACTTTTCTTACATGGTTTCATTCAATGTCGATAACACGTGGTAGTGGGTTGGCCTAATAGCCCGGCAAGTCTATAAATATCGCAGTGTTGAACGTCCATAAACTAGATGCATAGGCGTGTGGGAGTGGCCTGTGGTAGATGATAAAAGGAAAGATGATTATTAAATGAACCAAATTACGTGTGATGCCGGTTGACTAGAACAGCACCACCACATCTCCTCCCGCGGGTGTCGTAAGAGGCGACAAAGGGAAGAAATACGGACGGGCAGCAGCACCCGTTGAAACCCAATCTACAGCTACTGCGGTCGCTAACCCGCCTGCCAAGCGTGGCGACTATGGCAACTACCCCCAAGATGATACAAGTCATATTTGTGGGGGGCCAATGTCCAGCAGTGGACTGCGTACGTCTGAAATGTATGTGGTTCTTCGCATAAGAATACCTGTAGTACTCTGATCCAATCCTCCATGGTAGCGATGCTGTCCGCGGTGAGGTAGTACGTCCGGCTGCCGGTGAAGATCTCGAAGGTTGCGGCGCCCTCGTTCCTCGAGATCTTGCAGGCCTCCCCGAGCCCGATCTGGCCTTGCGGCTTGCGGGCTGTTTCTGATTGAGACTTCCAGTACGAGAGCGTGCCGTTTTTCAAGACGAACCTTTAATAAAATTATAAATAAGAATTACATCGTAAATCGAGATAATTTCTTGTCTTTCTGCTACATTTACTGACAACTGTTATCTAACCTTTAAACCCAGAGGGAAATCTAGATTAAGGTCCAGCTTACTCATGTTTTCCTTTACGGAAATGCAACTAGGATATGTAAGTATAGATTTACGGATTAAATATATGAACGTGAACAACTAAAAGGCTGCATTCCATAACCTTGCAACAAATACTGTAACTGAAGCTTAAATAAACGTTCCTTTTTTTATGACATATGAAATTTATATGGGTCAAAAAGAAAATTTTGATGGCGTCTTTCCTGTGAATATGATCAAGTTAAGGGAACACAGCCCTAATTTGTTGAATGGCCTCTAATTCGCATAGACATAGCATAAATATATGCACACAAATTGTTATGGCGGCCATACACCATGTTGTCTATCGACCAATCGGAATAACGCTACCGATCCAATTATTTTGATTGATCCAATTAGAACTTACCGTGTGTGGGAGAGGATCGGCATGACAGTATCCCACACACGGTCAGTTTTAACGATTGGACGATAGGAAGCATGGTGTATGGCCACCATTAACTATTTACTACAGAGAGATAAAAATAATGGAAGCAAATGTTATTATGTAGTCAACATTCGCGCAGAGCGTGCCGCAGCACTCACCATCGTTTCCGCCACGTCTTGAGCTTGCCGCCCAGCTTGGCCAGGTGGCCGCTCTTCTCCAGCGCGTCGGCGCGCGGCGCGGCGGGCGGCGCGCGGCCCAGCGACGCCAGCGACGGCGAGCTGGTGCCGCCCGAGCCCGCGTCCGGCGGGATGGCGTAGTCGTCCGACATGCCCGACTCGAACGACGTGTCTGGAATGTTAACCGTCGCTAAATTACACTCATTCCACGACTCCATACCGTCAAACACGAGATTAGATAGACTCCGGTGGAAGGGCACCAGTGTTTTTTAAAGCGGTGGAATATACTGTGATCGCTAGCCCGCCCGACGAGCATAACGATTACGATATTTCATATAGTCATATATCGCTCCCTGTGGCGGCCTTTGGGTGAGGCCTGTGTGCAACAGTGAACGTCCTAGACTGATAGTATAGAGATACCGTCAAATACAATAGCACTAAAGAGGAAGAGGACTCTATGAACAATAGAAGTAATGATAGAGAAATCCTGGTCACGGAACCAAATTGTAACAGCCTACCCCTTCGGTTCGATACGCCGTCTACGATATATATTCCGTAAACTAAAATTTCATAAGTATTAGTTCAGTAGCAGATATTGATAATAACGACCTTCGAAAGCATATAGAGTAATATATAAACATTTAAATACGAAATATAGAAAAAAAATAATTACCCCAATTACCTCTAGTTTTACTCTGCTTGCTTGGCGACCCACTACTCGACCGTTTAGCTGGACTTAGACTAGAGCTAGTCTTCACACTCTTCGATGGACTGCTCGCACTTAGACTAGTATCCGATGAACTGCACTGTCCGTTCGCACTGTTGGTTAGTACTAGTCCGTGGTTTGACGTCTGTTGTATAGAGGCCGGTAGGGCGTTGGTGAGGTTGACGTTGTTGATTGGCTGACTCGAGGTTTGAGCTGTTAAGATAACATAGTTTTTGTAAGTCACAACGTGTAGGACTTAAATATTAATAAGAAAAGAAAACAACTGCAGCATATTTATTTTATATTATGACACAGATACAAAAGAGTAATTATTGCATTTTGATCGAGTTACATAATCCATTCGACTTTCGGAGACGATTGTCAAAGTTTTAGCGACCTACGAGTGTGAAAGATGTTCATCGGTTATTAAGGTAAGATAAAATATTATTAAACAATACATATTTTTCAATTTAGGCACATTACAATTCACTTATGAACCTTTGACCCGAAAAGATTATTACCGGCAACAAACTCGGCAAACTCTTACTATCGACTTATTCAGCTAAGCAGAATTATCTTTACCAACTTTGAAAAATTAACTGAGAGGTACTGGTAAAAGCTGAGGTAAGAAAAAGATGATGTTTACCGAAAATATGATGGGGCGTGTTGTGAACAGTAACTCCCATGGAGTCCTCGCCGTCAGACGAGTCGTCGGAAGAGTCGCCCGTGAACGGCATCGACCGGATCTGTGATGCTCGCTGGAATCATAGTAAACATTCATTATACGGGATCATAAATCTTAACCTTATGGTTTTTTCGCATGCTCATTTTAAGCTGGAAACATTGAAGTCTAGGGTCTAGGGTATCTGTAGCTCTCAAAAGGTTAATTCGGTTTGACATTCATAAGCATATTTCAAATGCGACAGTATGTCTATATATCTCTATTACCCTTCACGACCGAGATAAAACGTATGAAGATAATATTTGTATAAGAGGCTCGGAAAAGACAGGATAGTTTTACTGGAGGTGGGAAATTGATTAGGGAAACTAAAAAGACAATAAAAATACTAGCTTTAAGTCTAGAAATGTAACAATTTGTGTTTCTTTTGCAGTGTGATGCCGGCTGACTAGACTAGCACCACGCCATCTCCTCCCGCGGGTGTGGTAAGAGGTGACAATGGGAAAACCTCTACGGATGGGCAGCAGCGTCCATTGAAACCCAATCTACAGCTATTGCGGTCGCCAACCCGCCTGCCAAGCGTGGCGACTATGGCAACTACCCCCAAGATGATACAAGTCATATTTGCGGGAGGCGTATGTCCAGCAGTGGACTGCATACGGCTGAAATGTATATGTATGATGTATGTGTTTCTTAGTAGCATTATTATAAAAATAAAGACTATGCTGACCCCTTTGACAGTGGCGTAGACAGGGACGGATATGTTCTGGTAACTAGTTGATTCGTGGACTGGCCGCGGACACGGCGGAGGACTCAGTTCTTCTTCCACTGATTGTTGTAAGCCATCGTCAGCCACCTATAAATCACAAATTGGAACTTTAATATCTCGGGAACATAACTTTACAACAATTACTGCTTCAATAAATCGCTCTGTATACAACCTGTCCCAACACTCAACCACAAGCCGGCACCAGGATGGAGCTGCTTATGATTAGACGAGAAAAAATAATAAGAAAAATATTTTAATATTTTAATATTTTTCGACTTAACATGATGAAAGTGGACTCAAAATTGTAGGGACAAGATAGCAGAGCTACTTAAGTTTCCAAAAACAAAAAAAAAAAACAGAAGTATTTGAATATTTGTAGAAATGGTCGTTAAAAATACCATTAGGGAAGTCGATTTTGGATGAAATATTTTTTTTTCTGTAATTTCTAAAATAATTGAAATATATTTTTTTTCTTATTTTCTCTCGATTAATCATAAGCACCATCCTCTGGTGCCGGCTTATAGTTCAGTTTTGGGACAGGTTGCATAAATATGAAATTGAAAATTAAATTGGTTTTGTGGTAATAGACTCACTTGGTAAATTTTGGCTTCCCAGCTGGGGAAGCGATGCAGCGGCGGCGTGGGCGGGCGCGGCTGGTCTGACGCGCACGAGTCGCCCGTGGAGCTGCCGCCGCGGCTGCCCTGCACCGCCACCGGGCCCTGCCAGGCTGGCGTACGTTCTGCCCAACATTTCACAAGATAAGCGTAAAGGCCAGAGGTAAGGTGAACACACATTTTAAAAAGTGGACAAGTGTTTTTCTGAGGCTTATTTATTTATTTATTTAATTATCTTCTTTGTTATTAACAATTAATATTTGACTTGTAAATATGTTCGATATTTAAATCGAAAGAAAAATAGATAAATTTTCACTCGCAGCGGGACTCGAACACACAACCACTGGATCACTAGCCCAGTGAACTACCAATTGTGTTATACGAGTACCGCTTCGACTAGTCAATTTTTTTCTATTTATCCCTCGCCGTATACGTCATTATGGGTGACGTGTAAACACATCTACCGCCAGCGTATTAAACACTTAACGGCATCTAAGTCTCAATTCATATTGAGAATTCATCGATAATAATGTGCTACCCCTTTCTACATTACTAATAATTTATTTTTTGGCTATTCTACATTATTTTTTATTATGCAGAAACGTCGTATAGCAGAATTGGTAGTGCATTGGGCTAGTGATCCAGTGCTTGTGAGTTCGAGTCCCACAGCGAGTCAAAATTTTTCTATTTTTCTTTAGATTTAAATATCGAACATATTTACAAGTCAAATATTACTCTTCGAATATCTCGTTAGCAGACGTTTCTACATAATAAAAAATAATTTGTAAATATGCATTTAATTATTTACCTATTCGTGTATCTATCTATTACATATATTATATCTTGTCGAGCCTCAACAACAGATTTCTTGAGCTTACACTCACTTAAACCCAGTCACCATTAGGCCTTTAAATGGAATTACTTATATATATGGCGACATCAAATTACTAACCTCTACTTGGTGTATATATTTCCGCATAATCGTGTGTGGTGTCACCATCTGTTGATGTATTCGGTGTTGTTGGCAACACCACGAGATTCTCTACGGCCGCCTGAAAAAAAACAAACCCAACTATAAGTTATCCTTGTCAGCGCCAGGTTAAGTATATCTCATAGACATACCATTTAACTAGACGGAGCGTGCTAATAATAATACCACGATCGAAAGGGATGGTCTTATGGAACTATCTATAGGTATGGCTAAGACGGCGCTTTTTTCGTCCGTCCTTGTCATAGTCAAACTTATTTTTGTTCCCCTCCAAACGGGACCCTTCAGAACTGTCAAAGTTGGAGGGGAACAAACAAATACAATTGGAGTTTTCTTGGGTTTTCAACCAAAATTGCGGTAATTAATAAAGAATAAGCTAATATTTTTGTTATATAGAATGTCCTGTATAGCAAAACTATAGTGAATTATTACATTTTGGGCTACATAAGCCAGAATATCTTTGTGCTTTACTGGCGCACGCGAATTCGTTCTCCAGTCATTATTCCTTCTAGGTATATCTACTGTTTTACTGCTTACGCGTGACTACAATTCATTTACACGACGTTAATCTACATACAATTGTAGTGTTCAGTAACGGTCTAAAATTGGCTATAGATTAGTGATATTTGATGTCCGGAACAAAATGGTAGACAATAGTCTATCCAAATTGGAACATCGGTAAATAGAGCCAATGCTGACTTGGATGGGCCTGATTTGAATATATTATTAACATCAAACCACATTTTACTTCTGAACGGTTTTTAGTCATAAATGTAACCTACTACATAATAACATAACATTAAATTAAAATTAAATTAAAATTATTAATGTAACATTATGGCATACGGCAACTGTCAATGTAAGTATGTTACAAAAAATAAGTACATACTCTTATAATATTTGGTTAGATTTTACAAACCGTTCCTAACTATACTAATGACCATGGACATTGGTTTCTCATCGGCTAGAGTTATTTTCAGACATTTACGATCTTTCACAATTTGGCTTTGTTCAGGAAGAAGACGAAAATCTTATACGATACTGATAAGAGTGATAAGCAGCAAACGTTTTTTAAACATAAGAGATTGCTTTATCTAAGAACAGTAAGAACCCATCGAATAAACGCTATACAAATTTTTGCTATTTATTTACTTATTATATCGATTAGAATGTTTTCAGTGAGAATAAGATGTGTAAGAGCTCTCATGGAGACAAAGCAGGACTTATTTCAAAAGTCCACAATTTTTACTGACGGTGATGATGATAATCAGATATAAGAGAAAATGTGACATTTTACGTCTGGTTTGGTTCTTGCCGGTCTGGTTTGCCGTGTGATGCCGGCTGACTAGAATAGCACCACCCCATCTCCTCCCGCAGGTGTCAGGCGACAAAGGGAAAAATCCTACGGACGGGCAGCAGTGGCCGTCGAAACCCAATCTGCAGCTACTGCGGTACTGGGCTACCCCCAAGATGACACGGGTCATGTTTGTGGGAGGCCTATGTCCAGCAGTGGACTGCATATGTGCATGTTGGTTCATGACCGAGGTGCACTCACCGCGAGGTCATCGGCGAGCAGGCTGGCCGCCGTCCTCTCGTCCAGGGTGCGGTTCATGGCGGCGGCGGCGGCGGCGGGCGGGGCGTGCGGCGCGCCCACGGACTGGTTGCGGCGGTGGCGCGCCGGCGTGCTGTAGTGCGGCTCCGACGACGTTAGTGGCAGCTGGAAATGTTACAGGTTTTAGATTATTTGTGATCTATCGCGATCGATTAGAGTGCTGTATGAATTATGAGAACATAATAGACAAATAAGTGAATGTTGAACTTGCAATTGTATGCATGTTGGATACTGTTCCTGTAATTGTATTTCTATTATTTTTTTACTACTGACTTGTTGAATCACCAATTATTATATCTTTGCGGCGAATAAACTTTAAGCGACCCGGGCCTATTTACATTTGTACTTTGCAACGGGTAAAAAATTTCACCGGGACATAAAATTAATACCCGACGACTTGGAAAATAACAAAAATATTGATCTTTGTTTTAAAAATGTAAAAATTAAACCTATAATTTATGCAATTTAAACACAATTGTTTTTGTAGATAGTTCAACCCTAAGATTATTAGAACTTTAGAATGTTTGAGGCGAATAAAACAAGAGTCGAATTTCAAATTTTATAAACAGTTAAATCCTTGATATTTCAAAATAGATAGAATTTTTTTCGACGTATGGTTATCTATGACAACTTATATTATATTTATCCTTTAACATCACACTAGAAAATAATGAACTGTAACCAAATGCATCAACAAACTTAAGGCATATAGACAATTAGTGCACAGAACATTGTAAAACTATAATTAGGAACTAATGTGCAAGTAACAACTATAGTTGAATTAGAATTAATAATTGTAGTGAGGAGAAAACATTTCACTCAAATATCATAAGGTAAATCACCAATAACTGGCCACCTAATACTAAAACAGGTTATATTTACTAGTAAATAGATTTCATTTTCAGTATAACGTGACCAGTTATTGAAATTTACCCATGAAATCGGGGTTTTGACCAAATGCCAGTTGGATAAAACATCAACTTCAGAGGTCCCAATGAAATCCAAAGGATGTTAGGTATGTTTTCTCTCAACCACAATGAACACGGAAACGTTAATGTGCGTCCCAATCTGACGTATACGTACCGTTCGCCAATCTGATACATACTTCACGAGTGCTTTACATCGTATTAAGTAAACGCACGCGAAAAGTAAGCGAGCTTATGGCACTGGTCCCACCGCGAGCTAATAAGCTATGAGCTATCAGCTATTTCAAGGGACAAAAGATAATCGCTCCCGTGTAAATAAAAGAGAGAGATATATATTTATAGCTCGCCCGGCGATGAACTACGATCGCCCGGCTATGACATATATGTCTATGTATAGCTGATAGCTCATAGACCAGTGCCTATAGGGAGTAGACGCGTTCGCCAGATAGAGAATAAGAGCACAACAAAAAGAGACAGACAGCCAACTACGGACTACCTGTGGCCCCTCGAGACTTTCTGATCTCCGCCTATTGGCAGCTATTAGGCTGGACGTGGCTCGCGGCGAGCCTTCCTCTGTCCTCACCTCGAGGGACAGACTCGCTCGAGTGGGGAGGAACTGGGGGGTAAGGGTTTAATGTAACGCTAGAGAATAACACCATATTTATTTAATGTTTCAAAATTGGAAACTACTTAAGTCCTTTCATACAGGCCAGCAGCTGTTAATAAATATTTCATATTATCATATATTTTAAAAATGAATTACACTTTTAAGGCTTCTTAGCCTAATTGACGGCGCCTAAGATGCGACCATTTCCGTTAAATTTAATATCATCTTCTAACACATACAACATAAATGTATATACATTGATTTAACTGAGATATATTGCGACTGTGAAACACTAGCTGGCACCAGTGCCCTAGCGAGCGATGTGGGATCAACAATATATTGCATGGGCATTGCCTATCCAAGTCTAATATCATGCTTGATAGGTAATCCCACTCAAACATGATTTTTATAAATATTGTTTTCAAAACTATACATAACCAGTGTCTTAAATGTGAAATTAAAAGCCCTTACCGCACGGCTGCCCTGCGTAGCAATATGGTTCCTAAGCAACTCCAGCTGCTGGTTGCAGCGGTGGTTCTGCTCACGGAGCTGCTGGTTCTGCTGCTCCAGCTCCTTGAGTTTATTGGTGACCCACTCTTTGATGCGCGCCGCCTTCGCTTCCACCTGCTTCGCGTCTTGGAGACGCAGCTGCTTCTGGAATTGGGGGTATATTGTCAATAAGGAATATAATAAAATAAAAAAGCCCTTATTTTTCTGGGTGGAAAGTTAATAAAACTAAGCTTAAAACTATTACAATATTCTATTATCACTTTTCACCAACCACAACCCTTGTTTGAGCTGAAGGTCTCTTCCACAACAAGCCACTATATGCGGTCTTATGCTGTCCAAATTCAGATTTTCTCCACAACATTGATAATTTCACAAGCCCAGCAAGCCAATGGCTGATGGCAGTGTTGTTTCCCAATAGGGCCCTTCCCAGCAGCAGAGGGTCCACCTGTCATCCTCAAATCTGGCTGGCCCATCTCAACTTCAGTTTCAGTGCCTGGCTTAATGCAATAATAGATTGTGTGAGTTTATTTATAATCATTATACTTCACTTACATTATTACTTCACATATTGTCAATGTACAATATAGCTAATAGCTTTGTTGTGTTGCAGATACAAAAATATTTTAATTCATAAATTGAGATAAATGACATATACTTGGAAAATGTCCATGCCACGACAAATTCATGGTCAGACAAGAATTTAGGTTAGGTTATGTATATGTCCATCTATTTAAATTCATAATTTGTGTATATATTAGTATTACAACTTAAAAATTAACTTTTTTTTTCTTTATTTCTATTAATTTGACTATCAGTAAGCATTATCAGTGTGTTTTAAATAAAAATTACATTATAAAAGATCATGATTAGAGTTTAAATTGTAACAGTAAACAATTAGTGAAAGCTAGATTAAAGATAACTCACTATTATATGTATACACAAATACACAATTGAAACAAACAATATGCCAATATAGCTTCTACTGTCCCATATCTAGGACCGAATTCAGAAAAGGATATAATGGAGTTAGTGCATAATTTAACCTATATTAATCCTATTTATTCGCCACTCTGTCTAGAATAATAAACGATTATAAAGTAACAATTATAGACAAGCATTTTACATGTAACCAATTAAAAGGCTGTAAAATAGTAATCTTATTTTAAAAGTTTCTGAATATAAGTTTAGAATCAAGTCGTTTTTTCTTAATACGAAATTTTAACTTTGCGTTCTAGTTAATTAAATAGTTAAAACACGGGAACCAACAGAAACTTATTTCGAAACCAGTCTTTATAACAATTCCAACAAGAAAATATTTTTAAAAACTTTCGATTAAGTTCTGGAGAAGCAAAATAGAAGATTACGTTGCTCACCGAAATTTTATATTTAAAGTTATAGAACAGATACTAGAGAAAACATAAAAGTTTTGATCGTTTTACCTCCATGTCTAACAAACGCTCAAAAACCAATAAAAAGAGCTTTATTTATGAATCATGGACACGACTCGATGTTATACTCCTGCCACCCACGCGATGAACATCGGAACATATTTGTTATGCACATTTTCATTCATAAATTTACGGAAAAAGAAACAATAAATATCTCTACAGAAACTGAAGAAGCTTTGTTTTCATTGACATTTTTTTTTTGACGTAAAGTTCAAGCTGCTCAGGTCACGTCAGTGTCTTAGTGACATTTCATTGTTCCATTTTACGCTGCGTTTTGTTATTGCGTTTCGCCCAATATACAACCTTTCTAAAACTATAATCGAGATGTATATGTTTTCGATGCGTTCATGAATATTCATTACAGCTTTTTTGAAATTGATAATAATTATGAGATTAGCACTGTACCTGTTCCTCGATCTGTCCTTCGAGTCGAGTAATGGCTTTGGGTGCGCCGTCAGCGCCCGCCGGCCAATCGCAAAGCCGCTGCTCCATGGCGCGGACCTGAAACAAGATTGGTAGCATTTTATCATTAGTGCCGCGCTCTTATAGCCCACTATGTAATTTGCAATTAGTGTGGTATTCAAAAAACAAGCTATGTTATTTAATTAGCAAGATTTTGTCAAGTTGAATCAGTTGAAAGGTAACTATTATATTATTACTCTAATACCTAGATTGTACAACTAATTATATGTTCATAATATTTTTTTTATAACTTGTACACCACCATTTAAATATTGTAACAAGGCCACAATTTTGATGCTTAACAAAACGGCAAATGGCATAAAGGTACTTTAACTAGTAGCCACTGCAATATCAACATAGTTGTAACGGTATTTAGACACCGCAGCACAATTCATACCTAGATTAACCGCAACCTGCTATTGGATTACTGTGGTATACCTAAAGTTATGCAATATACCTACGATAAGGAAACAAACTAATATACACTTACAAGGAAAAGGTACCCAACTGTACGTTACAGAGTAGTCTAAAATAACCGACACGTATTTTATATAGCTGCCCAATCTCAACCTATTGGGAGAAATTATCCTCCAAAATACTAAAAAAATACTAAACCTTCTAACTGCTATAGATGTGTTGCTCAAGGCACTTGCTAATTTAATAGCGGTTTGAGTATGCGCACCTACCTACGTATGTTTGAGAACAGGAAAATATATAATAAACACGGGTTTTAATATAGGTGAAACTCATTTTTTACAAAATAATTTATACATTTGATGCTTTAGAATTTCTCATCGCTAGAGATGTAGGTACAAAAACGTTTAGGAAATCTTGAGACCAAGCAGATATAAAAAAACATTGCTAATTAATGGATGGTTTGAGTATACGTTTGAGAACAGAAAAAAAAATTGTATGTTTTTTAGGCTTTATACAAATGAAATAAACCCGTAGTAAATTATCGTTTAGTGTCATTTAGATGTAAATTAGGTATTTGGTGAAAACAGTGCATGCGGTGGTACGCGGCGTATGGATTAATCAATCGAGGGGGATTATAGCAAAGCCCCGAATTGAAATAGGTACCCGATCTGTTTTGTATTGGATTAACACCGTGTCGCGTATCATGTTTACTTTATATATACGGACATGTTACATGTAATTGATACTAAAGAAACGAGTTTAAAGCACTAAGTCTTCACCGAGACGTTCAATAACGCACTCAAACTGATTAACTAAATATATGATATATAATTATGATACACAGATAAATGGTTTTCGAAAAGAACCTATCTCATATTAGGTTTTTAGGGTATTTGAATGAGAAGTCAATAAAATAGTTTTAACTCTCTATGTTAAAATTTGACTACATCTTTGTAGAAAATATCAACCACCGTTTTGAACCTTTAGGGGATGAATATTAAAAAAACGATTGATTATTAAAAAAACGTTGTAATCACTTTTATTTTCATTAATTAAGGAGTTTAAAGTCGCTCAATTGATATTTGAGTCCATCTTCATACAAGCTTTTATCCCCCTTTTTACCCCTTAGGGGATGAATTTTAAAAATCACTGAAATTGCTTTTCTTACTTCATATTGCCCATATACTCTCGAATTAACTAAGTAGCTAAGTTTAATTGCCAACTTATTACATTTACAGCATATACTGAAACATAAAAGCCATACTTTAGAAACTTTTGGTATGCCAAAAAGTTTGAACTGTAACTTTGTCATAAAAACTTAACCCATTAGGATTCGGAGCATAGGAACCGTTACAAACTTTGAAGAATAGTTTACCAAACAAACCTTGCATATTAAGCACTACGCAAACATATTGTTTTGTAAGAATATGTTGTTGCTGCAAGGACTTAACATCATGTAAATTCTAGAATTGATTTATATGAACGCAAACCAAACTAAAAACTGTTTTTTAATTTTAATTATAATAATTAAATACTATAATAAATAGTTAGATGCTGGTACCAACCCTTCAATATTTTAGATAAATTATTCAGAATCAGTTAACTAGCACGACTTTCGTACAAAACTGTCAATTTTAACCTCTGCTAAAACTCTAATATTTGTAGAAAATCACCAAGTCCTAATAAGTTTTCGATCCCTCAAATAAATACAATGCATTAATTTTCAGTGTACGAGTAGATATTAGTAGATTTTTTAGTTTTTCATAACAATAAGTTTTAATTTAATATTACAATATTTGCACACCACAGAAACCAAAACGTAGCAGGTCTCTAATAAACAAAACCATAAATCTGTAACCCGAATCTGCATGCGACATCCAAATAACATAATGTAATAAACCCCACGACTAAGGTTAGCTGGCACAATATTGCCATTGGTTGGTTTAAAGAAAGCGCTTAAACGGTTTGCCCGAATTTTACAGTAGGAAACAGTCCGCGTTCGACTAGGAACTCATGGGATATTATGATATTATATCACTGTCATCGGTGTCGGATTCACTCCTAAAATTTAGTATAAATCTCCTTCACAAGAGATACACATATTAGTAAATTGTATCTTGCAATGCTAATTTAGTTTGTAAATAATACAACTTACACAATGGTAGTAACTTATATTGAATGGTAATAAATCTGCTGTGGAAGCAATGTGCTTGAAAAATTACCTGCTAGTTCACCAGTATCACTTGAGTGGAATTAGCTGTTCTGACCTGGTATATGAACGAGTCAATGTCGTCTCATGGCACGCTGCACGCATGTCTGTTCCCTCCCGACTTTCATCCCAGCTATTTGTCAGTCGTTTCAAGCGAATGTCAATTTTTAGCATAAACTAAAAATAGTGTGCCGTCTCTTCATTCGTCATTTTTAACCACTTTTACATAGTCCTAATGGTTTTAATACTATTTATAATAGTTTTGACACGACATATTAGTTAATTATTGATATATACTCATTGTAATACAGCAAGAACAAAAAATTGTTGATTTCGTCTATGATTTTTGATTACTTCCTATGGGTTTAAATAGTTTTATGAGGAAAATTATCCGTTTTTCACTCGATCAGCTTTGATATCGAGTTTATTTGGAAATGCAGACAGCAGTCCGAAAGCACTTGAGGAGAAATACCAGGCTGTCGTTAGCTACTGGGCAGATTTACAGGCAATCTATACAAGAGTACGAAGACCCACGTTTTCTTGAGCACGGGTATAAAACACGTGAACTGATTTAACGACCTAGTAAAATCAGGGCGATGACCTGCGCAAATACAAACTTCTTTATTTAAAGTATGATACTACAGCATAACAGCAACGACACGGCAAAGGATTTGGTTAACCTAACGAGACAATAACATTGTCATAAACATGAAAGAGCTTTAAAAGACACCGTAGGGGAAAATTCGAGTTTTTATTGAGCTCGGAATTGCCTCGCGGTGCCGCCATTTCGGTCGGGCAGTCCTGGATTCGTGCGATAAACTGAAATGTTCCTTTTTCAAGACCTGGATTCATAATCCATGATGAAACAGCTAAGTAGAAAGCGGCTATACGGTGAATTTTAAGATTAAACCTTACAGAATTAGTTGTGTCATGACCAACCATAATTATGAGCCATTTAAGGACAAAGGAAGGATACACCCAGAAATAGCATACATTAATCACATAAGTCGTAATTTGCCTGACTCATGGTACAAACTACGAGGGGACGCCGCTAATATCAAGAGTACCAGAACTTTCTAAATCCGGTAATGCTCACGACAAGGAAAATAAACTACAACAGAAACTCGCAGAAAGAAAAACGAATAAAGTGAACTCATCAAAAGTTGAGAACATAGCTAACATAAGGGGCTTATGGGGTGTGATATACGGGGTTCGAGACAGTACTGTTGAGCACTGCGACGAGTGTGGTACAGTTACTTTTTAGGAAACATACCTAATACCCTTGGTTACATTTTATATTAAATAAATTAAATGCATATTACAGGCCATCCTTACACAAATTGACTGAGCCCCATTGTAAACTTACGAAGGCATGTGTTGTAGTTATCCAGCCGACGATATAATACAATATACAAATACTTAAATACACAGAAAACACCCATGACTCAGAAAGATAAACCTGTGCTTATCCCACAAATGCCTTTTCTGGGTTTCGAAACCAGGACCAACGGCTACATAGGCAGGGTCACTAGGCTACTTTAACACGACTTTATAGTGTCATTCTGAACACCTCGATTTATATGCAAAAAAATAATTACATTTAATAGCTTCTCTTCTCTTACCAAATAAAGCTTACATACGCATATCATATTTGTCTAGCACAAGTGCTTTCATTTAACTTCCATTCATAAATTGTATTTGCACTCAGCGGTCAAGTGTAAATAGCGTGTAGGAGGAACACACCGGCTCGTTCATTACTAAGCCTTCACTAATTAAACCGTCGACAGCGACGAATTGTTCTGTAACAAACTTCCTTGTTTATTTACTACAACATGGCAGTTAATTTCAATTTTAGTAATGCGTACCGGAGAAGGAAGCAATAAAGATACAGAAATAGTAAGACGAAATGTTTATTTTATTATATTTTTGTCTCAATGTTCAAAGTGCCTATGTGCCGGTGTCAATATTTTGTGTGAAAACGCTGAAAACCTCGATTTGCTTCGTTAAGTTGAGCTTTTATAATAACTCATTACTGAACGCATCAATAAGTGTCAGCTTGATGCCGGATGCCGGATGTGAGGTCGTCTTGTTTAATATGGACTGCGTAAAATATTTCGCTTAATGACAGCTGTTATTTTCAATTTGATAAATATTTAGTAATATTTTAAATTAAAAATCAAACAAGTAATGTACCTATTCCTTTCATAGATAAAATAGAATAAAGAATACAGTATTTATTAGTAAAAGCAAGGTATACATTTTAAAGCAAGGTGTATATATTAATACGAAGTATATTTATGCACCTCTAGTGCATTTTTTTATTTGAACTCAACTTTGGTAACAATTGAGTACCTAGTTTACAATTTCAACTGATTGTAACCGTTTTTTATTATGCAGAAACGTCTGCTAGCGAATATCTTCGATATTTAAAGTCCCGCTACGAGTCAAATTTTTCTATTTTTCCTTCGATTTAAATATCGATGATTGTAACCGGTTAATATCTTCATAAAATTACGTACTCCTGCCGATTATAGAACGTTAAAACATGAGTTTTTTTTAACAAATTAAATTTTTTATTCATGCTATTTTTGCCTCGAATCCCTTATGATCCAGTCCTGGTCTCCGTAAATTGTACATACAACTGATATTGAAAAATAGAGAGTTATTTCCATTTTATACATGTCTTATTCAAATGTTTCCTTGATTTTAAGACTTTCTTAAAATTTTGCTAATAACCAAACCCGATTTAAATCAATTATTGATGAATTTTAGGTCAAATCCGATTATAAAATTGACTGGTTATTGCATTCGTTAGTTAATGCATGAGGAATGCACTAACCCAGATTTTACTTATAACTTTATTGTAACCCGTTGAATGGCACTTAAACAAGCGAGCCACTACAAGAGCCCTCAATAGTTTGTTTCTCTCGCCTTAACGCAATCAATCTAAATGTTTACAAGCGACGCGTTCCATTTGGCTCTGGAAATAGATCAAAGTGACGAGGGCCAATCGGAAGCATTCTTTAACAACACTGTCGATTATGGAGTTAACTAAATGGAACACGATTAGAAAGAAGCTCTCTCATTGCACATATTTGCTAAATTCGGTATTTTGAATTTAGTTTTACGTTTATTATGCATGCGAGGAGATGCATAGTGCATTGTAAAAAGAGATCCGACTATGCAACGAAACATGACGTCTATTTGGTAATACGATATAATACACGTGATTTTATCCGTTTGTAACTAAGTAGTATTAAGTAGTATTTAGTAAGTACTTGTGCCTCAAAATGACACATATATATGTGTGGTAATATAGGATTGCGAACGTACATTTATTACCATGTCGTATTTAGTAGATTGTATAAGCAAAAAAATATGACCCGGAAAAGAACCAGCATAATGTAATGTACCATAGTACAGCATAAGCAAATTAAATCAATCCTTATTTGTCAATCGTAAGTGCCTGGAACCGGCGATTCGCTCTATTTGGCGCCAAAAACAGATCAAAGTACTCGCGAGAGACATCCGTACAGTTTGGCTTTGAGCTGGAATTTTAATTCATTCTTTCCACTTTTTGAACTTTAAAAAGATCGTATTTTGTGTTAAAAAAAAATTTAAAAACTTTCGTATTTGTTTATAGATTAGTCTTCGTGGCGCCGAGTTCATGGATTGTAAGTTTATATATAATTTAATCTATGTTTTTTTTTTGTTTTTTAATGCGTTTGTTTTGTTATAGGGAAGACCATTTTGATAAAGGAGTCTTAATTACAGATTAACACATTAACGGACACTGTGTGACGTCGTATGTCGTAGGCCAAAAGAAACAAACGACTACCACGTGTCTTTCGGTGCAATGTTCGTGACGTGTTAAACTAACCAAAAAGGCAAGATTTTTAGGTTTTATGCGATCACTAGCTACAATATTGGCTAGCGAGCATTGGATAGAACTGGGTCAAAACTTATACATAATGTATACATGTGAGGTCCCGTTTACAATTGCAACACAAATCAGTAACCTTACCCGTCACATATTCTAATTGCGTCCCGACTAGAGTCTCGAGTTCTAATTAAGTTTCCGTCTCCGCGGATAATTAGCTGTACTCTAACCAGCCATGCGGGAACGGAGGCTTTGTCGCTTCACAACTATTATTATACTTTGTAAGAAGCGTATTTTAGCATACTTAGTCATGGCAATGTTAGGCTCATGTGATGTTTATAGTTTTCGGACACCAATAGTAGTGCTCGGTCTAAATCACAATCTACAAGAAACAGGAATAAATAAATAAAACAAGACAGCCTTACACAAATTGTCCGAAGAAAGGAAATGATAGAAAATAGTGATGTGACTGAAGTTATCAAAATACAAATAATCATAAGCTTTGAAAAATTTAAAGGTCCCTAAGTAAACCAAACTAAATAAGAGTTAGGTACATATATTTATTGCCGGTAGTCCATCAGTTTTGGACCATCTGGACCCTAAATCACTTATTGTGAGCAGCGTGTAGGTAGTTCGAATTTTGTTCGTCTTTGTAGACATTCGGTCGGTAGGTACCTATTCTAATTAGCTGTCAGGTTTTGTCGTAAGCATTTGTATATTATATACACTTAATTACTTACCTGTACCGTGGGTGATGCTGATGTGGGTGTTAATTTTCTAATTTAATTTAAGCACAGCATGCAGGTACCGAGAATAAGCTGTAATTTGTCCGTTGATTGTATTTTAATAAATATTTTATACACGTTATATTAGGTGTCGCGGACCTTGTGGACATAGGTAGTTAATAGTCCAGATCGTTTTGCTCGAATGACAAACATAATTTGAGGACAAATAAATTACCTATAGAATAATTATTTCAGACATGTTTATTGTTTGAAGTTTAACCATTTCCGCTTATGGAACGTGCTGTGAACTGTAAATATAAGTTCTACGATAATCGATATCACTTCTTTCGACGACAGGTTTTGCCTAGGTCATGCGTTCAAATCCCAGTAAGGTCATTAATTTGTGTGATGAGCACATATATTTGTTCCTGAGTCATGGGTATTTCATATTATATATATTTATGTATTTGTATATTATATATATCGTTGGCTAAGTACCTACCCACAATACAAGCCTTCTTGAGCTTACCATGGAGCTCAGTCAATTTGTGTAAGAATGTCCTGTAATATTTATTTATTTATTCGTTAACTCTTTTTTTCTTGGCTATACCATAATTTTCAGATAAATGGTACCTAAATTATATACAAATCTGTATTTGGCTCGATTTTTGTCTTTATGACGGTGTGATTTTTGTTGCTTGTTTTTAAGATTGACTTCACATTTCCTTTTTCCAATATTCAAATGACGAAAAAATACTCTTTTAAAAAAATGTATAAGACCTTCAACCCCGTTTTAAATTAGGTCATGAACTTAATTACAAAAAAGAGTAAGTACTACTTATTGTATAAACTTGAAGTTTGTTGTAACCAAAATTTCAAATTCGAACTAAATCGGATTAAACTATAAAATAAAAATACCTCCATCATCGCCAGCCATAATGAAGAATTCCAAATTCAAAATCCAATTCATAAAGTCACATTCACACTTAACAGTTCAAACCCCGCGAGACTGAACGCTCAGGAATTTGTATTTCGAAAATGGAATCCGAAACGGGCTCGCGACGTGCGCGCTCTGGGCGGCGCGGAGGAGAACTAGCGTAGCGGGGATATCCTACAGGACGTGCAGCTTTACTTTACGATCGATATTTACATAGTGCTTTTAATATGCAGTTGCATGTTTATTTTTAAACGTTGTCTTGGTGGCCAGTGTGAAACATGAAAGTTTTCTTTGGTTCACTGACATGTTTTTCTGACTGTCTGATATAACGATTGTTTTTTTTTATGGAGGCCGAAGAGAGATACACATGTGACCTAGTGACGTATTAATTTTGCAATCCCATGGGTTTCATTTTCTTTGTGCCCGTATTTTCAAGAATCCAATCTTATTGTTCTTGATATTTAAGGAACTAACATCATTAATGTCAGGTGTAAGTATTGTTGGAATATTTACTTACAAAGGCATTGCGGTAACAGAACGAAATGAAGTTAATGGTTGGCGAGAATTCTTACTAACTTACTTAGTTGTTGTTTAGTTCCTATTATCAACAACGTAAGGATTAGATTTTATTTATAAACGGCCGATGAATCAACGAGCACCGACTAATCTCTCGCCAGGACGGATCTCTCTATTTTTAAGGAAACTTATAAATAAATCGGATGACTGAATCAAGTGAGTCGAGGAAGCACTCCGGTCTTCACTGGACGAAGTGACTTGCATACAAATAGAGTACTATGATATGTGAGTAGGGTTGCCACTTATTAATCGTCAGACTATTGAGAAATTTAAATTTATTAACTTGACATGATCAACATTGATATACGACAGACAAATTAAAAAAAGGTTCGACTTAATTACCGCACACCGAAATAAACTGAGGACTAAAAAACTACGGGTCTTGTCAAAATTTAAGGATTCGCAACCAGCCTTCATGTTGTGTCGCTAGAGAACTCGGGGTGTCAATACTTTGGAGTTACCGGCGTCCAAAGACTCCGGTGACTGCTTACCATCAGGCTGGCTTTATGCTTGTTTGTCACAGTCGTAGTATTAAAAAGCTGAGGAGACCGGACGACCACTTACCTCCTTGGGTAGTCCTTGGGATATCTTCACCAAGCAATAACATTATTTTGGATGATGGAAGTGATTTTAACTATTTAATTTAACGTGAGTATTATAAAGTAAATTTCACAATTAAGTACAGGTCGATTCACAAGAGTTGGGTGTTGTACTGAACTGTCAAGATTTATAATTATAGACATACGGCGCGAACTCCCATGAGTCAACCTGTACCTGAGTCAATCCCCCGACTCGGCTTGAAAATGGGTACCACAGTTTACCTGAAACATTTCGTCTAATGCGATATAAGTACCCGTGAGTTTATCAGTTTGTAACTAAGTTGTAAAAAAAACTAAGCAGTTCTATCTAACCCGTTCAAAAATCAAACTACATATGTATTGACATCGACAATGGATTGAAAGAAAGCGTGATTTAAATTCAGAATGTGTGTTTATTCCGTGTTCATAGCAGCCCGCGGCTTTATTAAGCAATAATGGAGTGTATGAGAAGACGAGCGCATGAACAACTCATTACACTGTAATGACCTATGTGACTGAAATAAATGCCTGTTAGTACTGATATTAAACTTGAGCTTGTGCTATATTTTCTCCAGGATATTGATAAATTATTTAAAGACAGGTTGGAGTACTAACCTTATGGTCGCGGGTGGGTATCCTCGTTCGAACCACTGTTTTTTTTTTCAAAATACGAAATATTATTTTGATGGATTTTAATAAATCGTTAACAAGAAAGAGCAATAGATTTACTAATGAGGACAATACTTTGAAACACAAACTTCTATTCAAAAGTACGTTTTCCTTACACACATTTTAATGAACATTCCAAACGGTTTAATATATGTTCATGACTACTGACTAATGAAACTAAAGACCATAAATAGATTTTATAATATGAGCAAGCAACGGGATTAGTCATATGAAGAGACATTTAACCGATAGCATTAATTAATGAACCGCTAACCGACATTAACTAATAAACATTATGACGAAGGGCTAGCGACTGATAATTAAATCAATAATTACAAACACATATAAAAGTAAACAATGGAAATAAGCTATATAGCGGGGGCTATACAGGGTTGGGCAGATTAAGTGTCCTAGCCTTATATCGTATATTTTTTCTTAAGTAATCCTACTTTTTTTACCGTATATATATGTTTTTAAAAAGGCAATATATTCG
Source organism: Grapholita molesta (assembly GCA_022674325.2). Taxonomy (NCBI): domain Eukaryota; kingdom Metazoa; phylum Arthropoda; class Insecta; order Lepidoptera; family Tortricidae; genus Grapholita; species Grapholita molesta. The sequence continues at coordinate 8,431,380 of CP053135.2, read as the reverse complement.
GCTTTATGATCGCTAGACTTCAACTGGACTTTTTTTTATTTTCTATTGTTTTCAACAATGGACGCGAAACGTGAGCTCGTTGTCGATTTGTTCGTGAAACATTTTCGCCCTTGCGAGATATTAAGAAAGCTGAAACATTTAAATTTCAATGCAAGGTTCATATCGCGCACCATCAAGCGATTCAGGAAAACAGGGTCTTCCCGAATCAGGCCCTAACCTGGACGCAAACCATCTGTCCGTATCAAAAAAGTGGTCAAAAATGTTCGTGAGCGTATTAGGCGAAATCCGGCTCAGAGTGCAGGTAAACTCGCGAAAGATATGTAAATATCCCGACGATCCATGAGTCGTATATTGCGACATGATCTTAGATTATAAGCCTACAAAAACAAAAAAATACGGATTAACGGACACCCAGAAAAAGCTAGAGTCACAAAATGCAAGGAGCTACTAGCATGGCACGAGGGTGATGACATTATTTTTCGGATGAAAAACGTTTCTATTGCAAGATAGCCACAATCAACAAAGTGATCGTGTGTATGGCGTATCATTGAGGGACATACCAGTGGACAAATTAGCTGTGCAGCGATTTCAAAGTGCGTCGGCTGTCATGGTTTGGGGTGCAATATCGCCTGGAGGCAAATTACCACTGCTGTTCATCGATCGAGGAGTCAATATCAACCAAGATTACTATATTCAGAACGTATTGCAGGGTCATTTATTAGAAAATGCCCGAAAGTTATATGGGAGTGATTACTTTTGTTTTCAGCAAGACAGTGCCCCATCTCACAAAGCCAAACGCACTCAAGACTGGTGTCGAATGAATTTGACGGACTTTATACCTTGGCAAGAATGGCCTTCTTCGTCACCAGACTTGAATCCGTTGGATTTTTCCATATGGGGATTTATGCTAAGTAATATAGGGAGAACACACGACATGAATTTAAATTCATTCAAGCATCGGTTAGTGAAGATATGGAACGATATTCCAGATGAGGTAGTGCGTGCCGCGTGTAACTCCTTCTATGGGAGAATGCGAAAAGTAATTAAAGCCAATGGAGAGAAATTTGAACTAATGAATTATTTTAGTAATTTACAGTTACTGTTTTATATATTTACTAAAAAATATTTGAAATCTATGGAGTTGTTGTCATTTTATGAAAATTTTAAAGTAGGACACTTAATCTGCCCAACCCTGTACATAGGTATATAAAATAATTACATTTTTTATGACATAGGCGGCAAACGAACAGACTGCCTGATCGTACGCAATTACCGTCGCGTATGGGCACCCGTACAAGCGAGATGCACAAATAGTAAACTAGATACTCGTTATCGAAAACTTCAATGTCACAACTCATGGTAAAGGTACATCAGGAACATACGATTTTCACCAACATTTCAGATTTTAATGAACATACTAATTATTATCAATATCATCATTAGTAGATATAGATATCATTACAATGGGTATAATCGCAAATACACGCTTAATGCAATTTAACCAAACTACAAAATATACCCGGGTATATTTGTATCGGATTGGATTATACCCATTATCCACTTATTTTCTTACGTAGGTCCCGTAGCGACTTTCTCGTGCCGATATTCATCATGATGAATTAGCTATTATCGAAATGATGAAATGATATCGGCTCAATTTACAGAAGGAAGAAACCTACTACGATATTGCGCGACAGTTAAAGCCTCACAAAAACACAATAGACAAAAATACTATTGAAATTGAGAGACATTTTTTGGACAAACCTTCTTTGGATTTATCTTTCTAGTTGTGCAGTTATTTTCACCGAGTTTTTAACCAATCAGCCTGTTTTTTTCAACAACAATCACGAATGTTCATAAATCTGGAGCAAAAATGAAATGTGCTTTACTGCTTTTACTGTCTATGGCGCCGGTGTCTATTTATTGCGACGCGTCAGAATAAATCCAGTCGTTTCCAAGTTAACTCACCAGACGTTAGAGGCGCCACCATCGTAATTTCAATTTTATCGGTAAACATTATCACTTTAAGTTCTATGTATCCCATACTATTATTTGTTAATCCTTCTTACGAAAATCCAGGAATCAGGAGGTCCCAATAATACACTCTAAATAAATCTTAACTTGGTATTTATTATTACCGTTAACTTTAAACCAACATGTAACATAACACACTTTAATTTTATCAAACTTTTAACACTATAACATTCCTTGTTCATCATTTGAGTGCCTGTGGCGGGACGCCGTATTTAAGTTTTTTTACGCATGCTCCTCTCCGAAAAATGGCGCCATGCCCGCCAACCAATAGGAATCAAGGATTAATAATGTCACTCAAACCATGACCAATAACAACCGTACAAAAGTCGTTCTCTTACTCTTTAACTATAATTTTAACGGAAATATATAAAATCATATTTAACAATGTTGCAACAGTAACAATTAATAGTTTTTTTTAAAGAAAACATTTAATAAGGCTAAATATGTACTAAAATATTATATAAAAGCTAACAAGTTCGTCCATCCTGACTCAATGTCATGTCCTCATGTCTTATACAGCGTGTACTTCTAATTTGAGCGATGAACATGTCATTAAATTACCTTATTCTTAATACACGTACAACACCAACATTAATTTGTTTTTATATGTTTTTTTTTTATTTATTGCAATTCTAACTAAAAGTCATCTAATTATATTTCTACACTAAAACCATTAGGAGCTTTGACAGTATTAGAAAAACGGTCCTGTATAATCAATGGCATTTGTTTTAATTTATAAACTTGTAATACATTTTTGTTATTAATTTATTATAGAGACATTGTCTTAAATTACTATATAATACATGACATCAAATATATTATTATGTAATTTTGATAATTAACATGTTCTCAGTATATTTTTAACAACATGCAACATGAATGCATTTTTTTATCAATCCTTCCATTAAGTACTTTATCCTTCATATCCTTCCTTTAAAACCTTCCTCTTAACCCTTCTAGTCTTTCCCTAACAAGCCTTCCTTTAAGCGCTGCCGAGTAATATATATATATATGTCCTCACGTTATTAAATAAGTATCCACAACATTTAATATTTATATCACTAACAATTTTGAAATATATTTTACTTTAAGCTCGTGAATATTACTAATGCCGTAACGCTGTCTATTTATTCATTAATTACCTCATCTGTTTCCGCGTCACTCGAATCACTATCCTCCATCCCCTTAAAACTTAACCACGGATGTATTCTCTCTATAGGATGTACCCCCTTATAACTTGCTTTACCCTTCCTTTTCGTTAACGGAGTATCTTCAAGCACATACCTATCGTTAGATAAGACTTCTACTACTCTATATGGTCCATAGCATTTAGCCTTTAACTTTTACTCTTACCGGGACAAAGCGTGTTTCTCTCTACCCTTACCAAGTCCCCGACCGAGAAATTACGCGGTCGACACCTACTTTTGTCAAATCTTTCTTTCTGCTTTGCCTGAGATTCTAATATATGTTGACTTACATCCGATCGAATACCCTCAAAATTAACTTCCTTTTCTTTTAACAAATCCTCATCATGTAAAACCGTAACGATCTTTCCTTCTGTCATCCCTTTCAATTTTAAGCCGAATAGGACTTCTGCTGGAGTTTTACCTGTCCCCTTATTAACTGTGTTGTTTAGTCCCCACTGTACGTCTATAACTTTGTCATCCCATAACTCCTCATCTCGGCCATGATTCATGGTAGTGAGGGAATCAAGAATGGTGCGGTTATACCGTTCCACCTGCCCATTTGCACGAGGAGTGGCGACCGCATTCATTACGTGATGAACGCCTAATTCCTTTAAAAATGTTTTTATTTTCTTTCCAGTAAATGACGAGTATCTATCTGTTATGAGCCTAGTGGGTAAACCAAACGTTCCAAAATATTCTCTTAGAATTTTCATCGTAACCGTAGCCTTGGTACTTTTCACCGGTTTCAATATAATAAATTTCGTGAACGCTTCTATTATTACTAATAAATAACGATTTCTTGATCGACTAGGGTTAAAGGGCCCCAGATGGTCAGCATGCAAGGTGTGAAATGGAATTGACAATTTTGGGATTGGGTGTAAAAAGCCAGATTTCTTTCCCGCAGGTGCTTTACTTAATGCGCATTCCAAACACGCTCCAACATATTTTTTTATAAACCTACGCATCTTTGGAAACCAATAATTTTCACTCACCTTTTCGAAGGTTTTATCTATTGAAAAGTGACCTATGTCGTCATGACACGTTCGCAAAATTTGCCATCTCACACCTCTGGGTACTAACCATTTGGGTCCATTTGGAGTAACTTTAAAAACATTATTGTGTTTCAGGCAATAGTTACTCTTGATCTCAACCACATTGTTGCTATCTGGATTAGCCAATATATTCTTTATCCTGTTAACTTCTTCATCATCCATTTGAACAGTTTTAGCCAAAAGTCGTTTATTGTAAATACGGTAGGAAAATCTAAATTACTTAGTTCACCGGGCACCGGATTTCTGCTTAACGCGTCAACATGCATCATGCCCTTACCTGATTTATATTTAATATCACAATCGAACTCTTGTATCAAACTCCACCAGCGAGCAACCCGTGGAATCATATCTCTCTTCGTAAATGTTGCTCGTAGCGAATTACAATCAGTTAAAATTGTAAACGGCATTCCTAAAAGATATGTCCTAAACTTCGTCAAAGATGATACCACTGCTAGCGTCTCTAACTCATATGCTGAAAAATGTTGCTCCTCTGGAGAAGTTTGACGACTGTAATATGCAACCGGTTTTAAATCTCCCGCCACTTGCCTCTGTAACAATATCCCTCCTACTCCCCATTTGCTTGCATCAGTATGTAATTCTGTATAAAGAGAGGGATTGTACAAAGCCAAAAGGGGTCGAGATACCAGTTGCGTTTTTAATTCATCAAAAGCCTGCTGCTGTGTTTCTCCCCAAACCCAAGGCGTGTTGTTTTTTAATAGGCCTGTTAATGGTTTGGCAATTGTCGCGAAATTTTTAATAAATTTTCTAAAAACTTGCCAATCCAACGAACTGCCTTACATTATGTACGTTCTTGGGTATAGGGAAGTTATTAACAGCGTCAGTCTTTTAGTTCCAGGTCTGATACCATTTACGCATATTTCAAACCCTAAAAATTCAATGGACGTTTGGAAAAATTACATTTTGCTAATTTTAACGTTAAATGGGCTGCCCTCATGTTCTTTAGTATCGCTTCTAATTTTTGTAAACCTTCATCGACTGTCTTTGAAGGTACTAGGATGTCGTCCATGTACGCCACTGCGGTATTGAATCTAAGGGAACCTAAGGCTTTATTCACCGCACGCTGAAATACTGCTGGCGCATTTGCTAAACCAAACGGCATCCTATTAAACTCCCACTGGCCGTCTGGTGTAACAAAAGCGCTTTTAGATTTAGCCTCTTCAGTTAGCTCAATCTGGTAGTACCCACTGGCTAAATCTAACGCTGAATAATACCTATTGTCTGCCAACCGATTCATTTGATCTTCCATACAAGGTAATGGGTAATGTTGTTTGACCGTCTTTTTGTTGAGCTGCCTATAGTCTACACATAATCTTTTGTCTCCAGTCTTCTTTCTCACTAAAATTATGGGACTCGCGTATGGTGAATCCGATTCACGAACTATGCCTGTCTCTACTAATTCATCTACCATTCCTTGAACCTCTTGTCTCTCATGAGCGGACATACGATAAGGTCGGTATACTACTGGTTCATTGTCTTTTAGATCTATGTTCATTTTTTCTATATCAGTACATCCTAACTCTTGTAAACAAGTAGCAAAACAGTCACGATACTTATTTAGTAAGTCTAAAAGTCTAATTTTATCTTCTGCCGAAATGTCTCCAACATTTAAACTGTCCAGAGTAAAAGGTTTAGGGGGTTCATTTTTATGGTCAATTTTATTAACTTTGTGAATACCGAAAGACTCAAGAACAACTTCTGCCCGTGCAATGAGTTCACCCGATTTAAGATGCACCGGTTTTGATACAGGATCTACAATGACTGTACCTTTTCCTTGTATCAGTTTATAAACCCCTTCTCTTAACATATATTCTTTACCAGCTTGACCCCTATAACCTCCACTCACATAGAACATTCCAGTATAATCTGTGTCACAACTCACATCAATAACACCTGTCTCATGTACGGTGGAATCCTCACTAACCTTCAGTTCTATTTTACCCTTGCAATTATGTTCAGGTTCATCCAAAAACAATAACTTATTTCCTGTTTTTATAATTGTCACGTGAGGCTGTTCCGTAAGACTCTGACCAATTAGAACTGGATATTTTAAATACTTATCCGGCACTACTAAGCATAAGACCATGGATTTCACGTTTTGTATTTTAATCTCCACCATACATGACCCAAGTGAATTTACGAGTGCTCCACCAAACCCTACCATAACATCCATCTTAGAGGTATCCCACTGTTTGAAAATGTCCTTAGCCGCACTCTCGCGTATTAAAGTCAATTCACTACCCATATCAATAAATGCTACAGTCGAAATATTATTAATGGCAACATTTTGGATATATTTACTAGAATAAGTTTTCCGTGTTGGTATATTTATAAGCATTACAGTTTTTTTAGTCTCATTATTCAAATTATTTACTTGTCGAAAACATTCAATATCTGTGTGACCAACCGCCGAACATTTGTTACATTTCTTAATAGGTTTAGGACATTTTGAAACAGGATGACCCTCTTCTTTACAGTTATAGCATCTAATTGGTGGTTTGTTTACGGTATTGTGCCTAAAGGTAGGTTTGTTGTTCCCTGCCACCTTTCTATTATTAGATTGTTCAGACTTTTGCATATTAACTTTCCGCAAATAAGCTAACAGTTTATCGCAATCATCAAATTGAGCGGCCTCAGCGCCCATCCGCACCGACCTATCATCTATGCCGTGTACAATACATTCTACAGCCCTTCTACCAGTTACTACTTCTAATCGATTAATTAAACTAGTTTTATCATAGAAATAAGTTTCTAAAGATTCGCCAAATTTTGCACGTCTGTTAAGCATGTCTAACATCATCTGTCCATAATTGTCATTAGCCGGAAAAGCACTCTTTAACTTTCTTTGCCACTCAACCCAACTTAACAGAACAGAAGGCAAACCTTCATACCATTTCTTTGCTACACCGACGAGTTTTGGTAAAGCGTAATGTATGGTTTGCCTTTCTGTCCAGTCATATAAAGCAGCAGTCTCATTTACCTTCAAGAGCCACTTGTCAACAGTTTGGTTTTTTAAGGATGGGTCAAATTCAGGAATGATGTTATTATTTGAGAAAGTCTCTTTTTTAACCCTAGTACTATTGGTCATACATTCTATCATATCTGCAAACTTTGACATCAAAATCCTATCTTTACTTAGATCATTAACTGAAAAATCTCTGACAGGGGTACGGGACCTATAGCTTCGACGGTGATTTCTATATCGCTCACGCGATGTTTGACTATTAATATGTTCGTCGATACGTGAAGGCCGATTATACCGCGCTACAGTGTATCGGTGCTCAGTTCCGTGCCGTGATCGTGTTTCCCGATCGCGCGACGCCCTACGTCTAACTCTACTGCGACTTCTAACATGGAAGGCTTGTGACTCTGCGGGCTCAGTTAAATTAGGCGCTAGTCTACCTTGATTGCTTCTCCCAGAATCTCGGCTATTGGACCTGTTCCCGCCTCTGCACCGTCCTCGATCTGGAGTCCGAAGTTGCCTGCGTCGGGTTACCTTGCCTCGTCTTGATTCACTCTCACTTTCAATGCCGCCTTGGAGAATTGGGCTGCGATCACGAGGCCTCGAGCGCCGTCCCTGATCCGACGTACAAGAAACCCGAAGAGACGGTCTCGATCGCCACTCTTCATCTGCCTCGCTTGAATCGTTACGGCGAGATCTCGAACGAATTATTTCATCCATTGCACTTGTGAGCGTCCAGTGATCCCACTTCTGAAATTTGTTAATCCTTCTTACGAAAATCCAGGAATCAGGAGGTCCCAATAATACACTCTAAATAAATCTTAACTTGGTATTTATTATTACCGTTAACTTTAAACCAACATGTAACATAACACACTTTAATTTTATCAAACTTTTAACACTATAACATTCCTTGTTCATCATTTGAGTGCCTGTGGCGGGACGCCGTATTTAAGTTTTTTTACGCATGCTCCTCTCCGAAAAATGGCGCCATGCCCGCCAACCAATAGGAATCAAGGATTAATAATGTCACTCAAACCATGACCAATAACAACCGTACAAAAGTCGTTCTCTTACTCTTTAACTATAATTTTAACGGAAATATATAAAATCATATTTAACAATGTTGCAACAGTAACAATTAATAGTTTTTTTTTAAAGAAAACATTTAATAAGGCTAAATATGTACTAAAATATTATATAAAAGCTAACATATTATACTATTTTAATAATACATAAACAAACAATTCTAAGTAAAAGTTAATACGAGCGAAATTCCCATGGACTAAGATTTTTAATAATATTGTGCTAGTGCCAGGTTATTTTATCGCAAGCCTTGAACTTTCAGCTCATACAAATAAGGATTAAAATGCGACAGGGGAAATGGTGAGTGTATGAAATTGTGTTGTAGACAGAATCGTGACGCATCTTGGACGAGGTCCAGGGCGCCAGGGTGTGTGTATTCCTAATGGTCGGGCCAATGTGGATGACTCGAGTTCTGGGCAGAGCTACTGTAACTTAACCTCGAAATTGTTGACGAGTGTACTTTAAGAAAGTACCTACTTATACTGGTTTTTCATTAGGCGAGTGCTTGAAATGGCAACTTCTATTCTTCATAGCCATTGCCAAGGCTAGAGCCTTGAAATGTTGAGGTTTTCTGCCAAAATTGGAGATTGGATTCTGGCGAGCTTTTTTACGAAGTTGATTATACAGATGCAGACATTTTGAATTGAGTATTTTGCTATGAACGCCATACTTTATATGGGAATTTCTTGACATAATAATAAGGTAAAATTATTTGCAGTAACATCTTCAATAATAAAAACCGCTATCATATATAATGGACTTATTCTTAATTATATAAAATAAATGTAGGTAATCTATGTCAAATATTTTTGAGCGTTTTATTGTGTAAGATACTATGACTGTTGCTTGTTCGTATACTCGAATATACTTGATTTTCGATATGTTCGATTCATCGACGAAGTATGCTACTTTCCACTCTATCAAAGTTCAGTAGTTTCTTTAAGCTGAACTGATTTTAGGTTTTTTTATTTATTTGATTCCTGTTAAAATGGCCAAACAGTAGTTTCTGGTTATCTTAAACATAAACCGATGACCTCGTACAGTCGCCATCAGATATTTCGGATCTGTGGAGATGGCCATAAACATCGGACCATGCACTTTACCGCCTTGACAATAGAGGCGTTGTTCCGATTTTTGTGACCACCTCCACAGCTCCGATATATCTGATGGTGACTGTACGCGTCGCTGGGATCTCGTTTTCTGTGGCCTATATGGATATAGATAGACCTATACATATAGATAATCATTTATTTTCTTACTAAAAGTTATGGTGAACACTGCCTACATATATCTAAAAGGGTCTATGTTATTTACAGTTTGCTGCCTACGCGCGCGTAAGCGTCCGGCCGAGTGCGCGCGCCCGCGTAATCGAATAACGCTTTGTACCGTTTGAACGCGTTTGCGGGTTTGAATTAATGAGTATAGGTAAATACGATAAGCAACGTGTACATTGCGCTTTAAGTACTTTAAAAAACTCTTTGATCAAATGCAAAGTGCAAACATTCTATAGTTATGTTTCTTAACGTACATATAACTACTATCTATATCGGTTCAATTCGATGGGATGGAACGACGGAGGCGTTAGATGCTATGATATGTTGGTCCAGTAGTGTCAACACACATTGGACCAATGCAGTTAATATAAGTAGGTATTATAGTAAAAGTTTTTATTTAATTTAACTTATATTGGTTTTCTTTTTTTAACGGAATTTCAAAATAGTTGTGCATTTCATAGACTTGTTCACCTTGGCCCAAGTATTCAATGTGGCACACTTGCACAGCATCCTCGGAAATATTTGTAAGTAAATATCTATTTCCGAGGTTAATAGCTATTAGTTTATTTTAAAAATATTTTCGTATTAGTGCAGTTTGTTGGTAACTCAATCGAATTACTACTTTAACAGTGGCAAATCTAATATCCACCTTAAAAAAATACTTAACCCGCATAATTAATTTAGTTTAACCCTTATGCCGCCATTGACTTGTCATGTCAGATTTTTTTTGCGTGACGGCGAAATGGTTAAACCTAAATCAACTACGAAGATGAAAGTTACTTTATTAAATTAATATCCTTAAATAATAGGTTTTGAAAGACATTGCAAATAGATTGTCTATTTACCCGTGGTCGAAAGATTCAATGCAGTCTTTGCGTCCTTGGAATATCAATTCTGGGGAGTTTCCAAAGTAAGATTGATATTTTACAAAACTTTCATTACTACGTGCTCTCGGTACTTGTAGGATGATACTATAATACTTTTATTCCATTGTAAATCATATGAGGTTAAAGACAATCGTTTGATTCGAGTTTGTATTGTGCATTTCAACTTAGACTAATAAACATGACGTATCTTATTGATTTCATATCTTTCAACGGCGCTTGTCGTGAAAAAGTAGTCTTGGTGCCGACTTTTCAATCGTCACATAAGCCTTATTCAGCGTATAACTCTATGGGTATCTGTCAGATATGTGCTTATCTAACAATTGAAAAATTGGCCCTTAATAAATTCCTGGAAGACGGCAGATTCAATGCAGCCGCTGCGTTCTCGGAATAACAATTCTAGAGCATTTCCAACGTGAAATTGATACTTTATCGAGTATTTTCTTTATTGCTGCGAGCTCTCGTGGCTTTTTAAGAGCAACTAGAAGGTTCTTTGTTTAAAAGGCTGTATGGCGTCGTGTGCACGTCCTACACTTGACATTATCTTTTTATATGTTTACAAATGGTTTAGTATAAAAATAGGCACGCTTTAAAATGTTCACAGGGTTGTTTTTTGTAAAATAGTGAAGGTGAACTAATCATACATTTGTTAATAGTATTATATAACAAAGGCCGGGTGGGATAATAAATCAAAGCTTTTTGTAGCTGTAAAGAAATATTCGATGTACCTATTTTCTGTGTGCCATATTTATACTAATGTATTGAAAGTGCCAAATACTATATAAAAGATTTTATATTATTCTCCGCAGCATTCAAACTTAAATCATTACTTATTTTGTTATTAATGTACATCAAGTGTACTTACATATACAATAAAATTATAGTTGGAGCAATTTCAAAATAATTCATAGTCACTAAATTAACTTTACGTACGTAACGTACATTTCGATACTAGTGAAAAAAATTTATTTCGAAGTGCACTTTTTCGCACTAGTTAGGAAAAGTTCTATTTTTACGCTCTAGGTCAGAGTTGCCATACACTTCCCAATTTCCAAACATTAACTTTGTAGGCCACATGCATCAGGGGTGCAATATCGATTTGTGTGTCGAGTAACATTTGCGCTGGGGGAAAGCTACACCCCTGTTTGATGCTCTACTGACTCACAAGGGAGAAGCACTCACAAACGCAGAGCATTTTGCACCTTATGTCCTTGTGATATGATGTAGATACAAGCCAGAATATTGGGTGTCCACATATTTGACCATTAGCGATATTAAAGACGCCGCAATTTAATTAGCTAAGGAATAAAATAAATTAAGCATTATTGGTCACATCGTAAAAACACAAGAAAAACGTTAAAGTTTCTTTACTATCTTTCTTCACGATCATATCCTAAAACCTAATTAAAAATCTAAAATGCTGAGACACCAAGAACTCCCTCTTTCTTTGTCGAATAAGTAGAAAAAATATTCCATTCCTCAGAGCAAATAAAAAAAGTATAAAGAAACTATTTGTGTTGGCCATAACCAAATCTTTGTAAAGACTATCCATGTAGTCTGGCCTCTAGCCAAGCATTATTAAACATCCACCCTTTCCATTACAACCACCTTTTATCCCAACAAAATAAACTAAAACCTTTCCATACAATTTGTTCTCGTACCCTTTGATCCGTTGAAAGGTTCTGATAGAATCTATTCAGATTCTGTTGTTGCAAACGCCACAGGTAACAAAGCGATATCAAGCTAGGCGACATTATACTTTATCTCGATAGCATACAGGCTATGGCGTGTGCATTTATCTGTAACGAGAATATCTTTAAACGAACCAATGTATTGTGTGAACTCGGAATAAGTAGCAATTGGGCTTTATCGGAGGCCGATTTATACTGGTAAATTCAAACAAATTTGTAAATATGGAAATATCGAAGCATGGAGTTTATTCAAGTGGGGCAGTGGGGCACGTCGGGTGAATGGTTATCAAAGGTAGGTAATCCAGCTTATTGACATTGAATTTTTTACAATATATAATCAGCTCACAATTTAGTCTGCGTGGATTTTAATGACCGTTATAAATTATTTCATAACATCATCCGTAGACAAATACCTGAAGTATTTTGGTGCTCATATTATATGTATGTGCGTACGTAATATGTGAACTGGATGTCTCTATCTGAGTAACAATAAATATTTTATTTAAACCAAAAGACGATTAATATAGAATTAGCTACGGACAACACAACTCGTCCAGGCCATGATACCAAATTACTTTAGCACAAAGCTAGTCCATAGGAGTCGGGAAGCCTTTGTTTCGTTCCGGCACGCACGAGTACTAGAGGATCCCTTTAAGCTCGAAACACTTTATTACATGCCAGGGAAATGCGATTAAAACTAGAACCCACTAACCCACTATAGGCTTGAGCATATACAGAGTTCAGGAGGAGCAGACATTTTAGCTTTTGACATAGTTATTATATTGTTTACATATAGTTATAAAACGTAAGACAATTTAAATAGTCTTCTGGATGACATTTTGATATTTAAACAGTCTATTTCATTAAAGAAAGAAAACCCTATAGCTCCTCGCAAATATGTAGTAAAATTTTCCTTTTTCATACAAACTTGCGCTCGCGACGTTGTGACTTGTGGTCCTACAGTCTAACAGCCAACAATGTGAAATCGTGCTGAAATCTTCAGCCATCTTCGGTGACGTCAGTCCCATAACGCGTCTGTTCACCCGGCGCCGGCTAGCCGCCTGAGGTTCCCTTTAAACTAATTTGTCGAAAGAATTGTGGAACTAACAGAATACATGGGTTTTTTTAATTCTGACAATTAGTGTCTTTCCACACTGTCTGAATGTTGTGGCAAAAGATTTACATATACTAGACACTATTAATGAATCTTTGTAGATAATTGCCGTTACAATTAGACTCTTTCGCTTAAATTCTGTTTCTTCATTTATGAGCTCAATTGGACGTCGATTCGGGTCGAACACAATCAAAAAGTTATGTTTTACAATCTAATATTAATGATTAATGTTCATTACTACTGCACAATGCACATGTAAGGTAAACTGGGGGCAGGTTGAAAGTTTTTAGCTTCAGAATATGAAGACCCGGGTCCAAAATTATTCTTCAGGATATGAAGAATAATTTTGGACCCGGGACTCCCCTGGTGTTGCGGGTGCCCAATGCCCATGGGCGGCGGTAATTGTTTAACATCAGGCAATCCGCCTGCTCGTTTGCCACCTTTGTCATAAAAAAAAAGTTCGATGAATAAATTCTCACATTGAACTTGCGCAAGTTGCAACATTTCTCATAGGTTTCTTAACTTAACAAGAATTTGAACCAACCTTTATAGTTTGTTAACTAACTAGTCTTTCCATGATTTCTTAGTCAACATGAGCAAATAGGGTGTCCATTTTAGTCACAACTGTTCAAACATCGCGTGTTAAATATGAAAGGGCGGGATTGGCGGGTCTGATGAGTAATACCTTCTAAATGGCGGTATATATCATTGGCGTTGAAATATGGCGCCATTTCTTACACGTCATGTTTAACGAAAAATCGGGCAAGTAAGGGTTGCTTATTAAGAGTTATTCTGGTAGAATTTAATGGCGGTCGGAGGAACACAATGCACGTAAAACGGATGGCGAGAGGAAAACGTTCTTGAGTGGCGATTACTTAGAACACGCAACGCGGGAAGACGCGTAAGATCGTAGAAAATAACTTCATTCGGAAATAAACTGTATGCAGATCGATTTGTGAGCCGTGACTCAGAACAAAACCATTTTTCGAACTCAGTAACTGGTCAATATTATCTTATGGTATTCTTATTTATTGATTTAATAGTAGATTGTTTGACAAGGGGCTAAAGTAGGCCATAGTACCTTGTTCGAGGGGTAATATGGTGTTTAGACCCGAGTTATGCATACTAGTTTTCACTTCGATTGCGAGAAAATAAGATAAAATAACATTTCAACAATTAACAAATACAATACAATAATTTGGCAGTCTTTGTATTTTTTTCACTGCTTTGATACAGATAGGATATATACGCCGTGAATAAATGCCATAGACAACGTATAATTGGGGCTTCAAAGAGTTTGCCTACGATTTAAACTTTTTTTAATGCTTGTGAAGTAGGAACTAAAAAGCACTTAATGATTTGACAATTTGATTGCGATTCCTCATTGGTCGATTTTAATATTGTGGTATTGTCTGATTGGTTGATACTTTATACAAAGTTTTTTTAATGATTTCACATTTTTAAACAGTATTCGCACCAAAAAAGAATCTAGAGTTAATTAACTTCGATATCTGTCATGATTGGTGGATTTAATACGATGAAGTGTTCTGGTTGGTCAATTTAAAACGTTTTGTATATCATAAATATGTATACATATTTTCCCAAGAGGCTAAATGTATTACTTTAGTCCGCCTTGGCAAGCATAATATGACACACTTTTAGAGCATGATAAGTGAAAAATAATCATAAAGTAGGTAACCAAATCACGGTCACCCTGTCTTTTGACATACGTAGTATGGCAAGCAAAAAGACGTCACATTGAGTAGGGTTGCCAAAGGGTAGGGTAGCCAGCAATTTTAGAATATCTTGTACAGTTTGTGAATCCTTTGTAATAAGGTCCAAAAGTGTAAACATATCTTTGACGTCGATTGTACATGACCGTATATCTCTCTTAGCTTAGTCATCGCGATATCCTCCATCGTGAAGTTAAATCCAATTTCGATTTGTCTTAATTATTATTCAAAATGGCTTGTAATGGAAAACCTTTTTACAGGCCTCTGGACGGCTAGAGGATAAGGCATTCCGTTAGCATTATGCACGTTAAGCACCGTTGTATTTCTATTAGTCATGCTATAGAGCCCTCGGCTAACGCAACCCGTGGGATTAGAATATACTAGCCAAGTATTATAGCGGGTTTACACGATACACTTGACATTATATTACAAGTCTGCTCTGTTTATAGGTTAGTTGTAGTAGCAAAATATTATAAAGAAGGATGTCCACAGCCAGCGATGTCCATGCCAAACATAGGGGTCCCCCACAGTGACCGGTTTTACTCCAACCGCATCAAGTGGATTCCCCCATCTTTACTTGTCTGTCCACGTAGCGGCGGGTCTGCCCACGCTGGACCTTTCGCTACGTGGTCGCCACTTGAGAACCTTTACGCCCCAACAGCAATCGGTTTTTACGTGCAAGGTGCCCCGCCTACTGCCAGTCCAGTTCACTGCTGGACATAGGCCGCCCACAAATATGAATTGTATCATCTTGGGGGTATAGTTGCCATAGTCGCCACGCTTGGTAGGCGGGTTGGCGACCGCAGTAACTGTAGATTGGGTTTCGACGGACGCGGCTGCCCGTCCGTAGGATTTTTCCCTTTGTCGCCTCTTACGACACCCGCGTGAGTAGATGGGGTGGTGTTATTCTAGTCAGCCGGCATCACACGGCAAGCCATTTAAGCTTAAGCTTAGCCATCAGCTATATCGGTTATTTCAGTTCTACTACGAATGACCTGATTCCTGACGCGATCGCGCAGAGACTACCAGCATATTAATATAGCCCTCTCTTTTGCCCTTTGGGTGACTTAGAACCTTCTTTTGAGGTCCATAGTAAGTGAACACGTTTCAGTACCATATGTCATCAGTAGCAACATACACTGATCGACGACTTTTGTTTTGAGGCACTGCAGAATATTGGAAGATGAGTCGTAGTCTCCTGCTGCCCAGCCGAGCCGGATTCGACGATTCTCCTCCTCGAAGCTGGACTTACCTAACTGGACAGTTTGCCACTAGGTACACATAATGGTAATAAGAGGGACGTTATACTCCTCGGTGTTCTGTATAACTTGACCAAACGTATTAATGTGGTATACAGGCTTTAGTGACTCTCCGGAAACCAGTTTGTCCGGGAGGCTAGAAGTCAACTAACCTGCGTGCGAGGTGATTCGGCAGCAGATCAGCTCTAAAATTCTAGGGTCGTAATAAAGACCAGCTAAGGCTTACGCTGGAGCTCTGTTAAACGTAAACATAGATACAGTCTGTACAGATGGAAAACTTGCAGATACTAATTAAAAAGTTAAATTGAACTTAAGCCTAACGTTGCGGTCCCTAAAACACTAAAAAGTGTAAGCAGATGGACACTACCACTTTAGAAGTTTAGTTTTATGTGCATCTGCTTGGTATATATATATATATATATATATATAGATTATATATGTGTATCTGCTTGGTATATATATATATATATATATATATATATATATATATATATATATATATAGATACCAAGCAGATGCACATAAAACTAAACTTCTAAAGTGCAATAGTTCTAAAGTGGGTATAGTTTTAAAGTGCAAATAATATATATATATATATATGTCAGCGGCCGATCGTAGATCGTAATATTCGCCATTTCATGAAATTCCTAGGTATATCATAAAATGATGATAAATGTGAAAAAGTGTATCTGTATATATGTATGCAGATAAAATGTTCTCATAATACTATCCACTCGCGTGCTTCAAATATCTCAGTGACGTCTATTATTATAATAAAATAAGGGTGACAGCTGGTAACTACAGCTACCAAAAGCACGTGAGTGGCTAAGGTAAGTTTGTATATTTTGAAACTTTAGCCGTACTGATATCTTTCACCTAGGCTGTACATCTTAGTTTAACTACTTAGGAGTTCCGGAGGAGGAGTTACGTAAACATCCGGAGGAAAATTTTGCAGTTCCTAATTAAAAAGTTAAAGTTGGTTGTCCAGGAAGCGAAGCGTAAGCGTATCGTAGCCTATATAAAGAGAGAGCCTCTAAGAGCTGACGCGTGTATATCACAGTACTTCTGATTTTATGCACTTTTAAAAACTATTTAAGAAGTTTTTTTTTTATACAAGACTGGTCGGGTCTTCTAAACTCTGTACTGACCAGACTCGGCCTGTACAGGCTAACTGACATGTTTTGGAATGACCGACACTAAATTTAAAGAATGACAGGGAAAAACAGTGACAAGAGAAAATAACTGAATCGACAGTCGACGACAGTAACCAAACCGAGACGGTTCGCTTAAAAACAAAATTACAAGAACCAGACGAAGACGGTTCACAAGACTAACCAGCGTTTACCTTAGTCACACCTGATGGTAAGTGTCGACGAGGTCGAGGGTGTAGCATGCTGGTTCAGTAACAAACTATTCACTCTTGCCTTGAAAAAACCTTATATCATTCCGGGAAATAAGACGAAGGGAGTGAATTCCATTCCTCATCAAATTTGATTACTCATGAAATTGAAAGCAGGAAGGTAGAAGCGAATCGCTTCTTGCGAATGATTGGAAATTCGTGCAATGTGTTTACGCCTACCTAAAAGTACGTCGTGCAAAACTGTCCAATATATTCAGAAGTGACTATACCTCGCGCAAGTCGCGCAGTATAGTGTTGCAGCCTTCAGTAGCCACCGTTCTTGCTCTTAAATTTGAGTGCTTGAGCACATACGGGCTACGTTTCGATTTCCAGGATTTGTTGACCAACTTTCTTCTGGCATTCATAAGACTTGTGAGTTGTCCAACGAACAACGAACATGTGCAATTTTCTGGGACATTTTTAAACAGTTTTTGGGAGTGCTGATGGCCTAGCGGTAATTAAGTTAGGTAGTTAAGGTAATTTCTATTTCTATTTCTATTTCAATGAGTTTTTCGGAACTTATGTGCGAAATTTAATTGATATTTACCTACCAGTCGCTTTTCGCTGTGGATATTTCTTGAGGAAACAGGACTAATCCCAATAATGTTTACCCTTTGGGCAGCCTAGTTTACACTTTGGGTTCGATGGTCAGATAGCCGTCGATTTCGTAAAAACTAGTGCCTACGCGAACTCCTGGCATTAGCTGCCAAGCGGACCTGCTCCCATAAGCCGTGGCATAATGCGGGGACAATGCAAGGAAGAATTTTAAAACAATTTTTGGTCCGCATCTGACAAGCAAAACTATAAAAGATTCACGGGAAATTGCAGTAGGTAGGTATCCATATTCTAGTTGAGTAAAAAACAAGGGAGGATCTGGCTGATCTATTACTTAAATTAAGAAAATATTAATACTAAAATCCCTCTAGGTTCGTAACTAGGCCCATAGACGTAGCGAGATAAATATTCATAACAGTGCCTAATATGAAAGGATAAAATTTTAGTAATATCCTTATTCAATTATGTTTTTATATTTAAATTTGCTTTTTACTCTTTTTCATGGACAAGGCTTAAGTACCCGAGTTAGTACAACATCGTACCTTGCGCAGTATTGGTACAGTGTTGCAGGCTTCGGCAATAAACTAGCACGGCAGTATCCATAAAATAAAGCTTTTGTAAATCGATGTCGCTAGTTTTGCTCTTATATTTGAGTGCAAGAGCGGGAACATATGGGATTCGTTGTTACATAAAAGTGCCTCATGTATACCAAACTTAAGCTGGGTACATATCTCATAAAAATAATTTATAAGATAGATTGATGTCTGATATATATGTATAAGTATAAATAAATAAACAAAGGCGATTCTAAGGAAATATGTTGCTCCACGTATAGGCATTATCCGTAATCTGGAGAATCAAGGAAGGATATCTTGACAAACTTGACAACAGTTTAAGAAAGTGATTTCGAAAATGATTCACGTAATGTAAGACAATTTAAGAGGTTCATTTCTCATATTTAGAAACTAAAATGTATGTTCTAATAACCCTTTAATCTCTGTAGACAGTAAAAATAATGTTCTAACGGGAAGCAAAAAGAAAACAGTTTGGCGAGAATCCAAAACAGACTTGACGCGTGCGCTTGCTATACTTTGGTAGTGACACGAGAGAGGAGGTGAATGATAACGCTCGCACATTTACAATTTGTTTATATGAAGTACTGATTGCAGATAAAGTGAATGAATGAAATGAAAGTGTAAGGCATGAGTGAGTGAACAAAAACATAACGTGTTTTGTCAATTATAGGTATATATCGTTGGTCGAGTACCCAACACAAGCTTTCTTAAGCTTACCGATTATTAGTGTAAGGATGTCCTGTTATATTTACTTAATTCTGTCAATTTAATGAAATGTAAGGCTTATACTAATACACTACATTTATTAATTATTATCTATGTTAACCTATTTTCAAACTAATATATAAATAATAAATATTTCGGGACATTCTTACACAAATCGACCTAGTTCTACGGTAAGCTCAGTAAGGCTTGTGTTGTAGGTACTAGACGACGATATATATAATAAATAGATACATATAAATACTTAAATACATAGAAAACACCCATGACTCAGGAACAAATATCTGTGCTATCACACAAATAAATGCCCTGACTGGGAATCGAACCCAGGACCATCGGCTTCATAGGCAGGGTCACTACCCACTAGGCCAGACCGGTCGTTAAAAAATATAAATAAAAACTTTTTGGTCTATCTTGCATTTCCCTGTTGAACTTGCTACCGTTACGAAAAAAATCAGCAATTTGAAAATCTCGCTGTCATTACATGACATGTTGTTTTGTTCGTGACCTCAACTCTAGTGGCCCTACCTATATACCTACATTATGAGCAGAATTATGACAGAGTACACATATGGGGTGGAATGTAAGTTAACACCGAAACTTTGTTTTATTACAAGCTGACCACGACCAGCAATTGACCCTAGTTCCCACCACGGCTAGACAGTGTGACAGGGCCAAATATGTTGGTTCAATTACATACCTATATTTATTCTTACACTGACGTCGAGGGGACCTAAGTCGTAATATAGAAATCACATATATTCATAGACAGGCAGGTTTTATTAATTAGGATTAATAATGAATTTGAGGTTTACCATTAGGATTTTGACTTAAAAATTAAACTCTAAAATGTATGATTTTTGGAAATCTTGAGCACACACTTTTTTATTACTTCTAAAAACCATCTTTTTCTAAATGCATACCAATGCGTACCTATTGATTGTATGAATTTTCTGATATTTCAAACCTTAATATATATATTTAGGTACACAACAAGTGAACATTAGTTAATAATTAATAATTAAAAGTTACCTACGTATTAAATAAGAAAACAAAAAGAAGCTGAAATTCGGATCAAAGTGAGTTATTGAAAATTTTCTTAGTGTTCCTAAAAGTATTTTGGCCCTCTCTAGTTTAAACACTATGATGCCAAAGCTTACTTCGTTTCGCTTTTAAATATAGAAGGAACCAACATCCGTCTAAATTGATAATATTAGTAAGATTTAACAAATCCTCTTACATCCAGATTCACTCTATACCAAGAAATAATACTTAGCGCACAAATTTCAATTAACAAGTCCAAACACGCTCTGCAACATTGGGTATTGCAATCACGAACCAAGCACAGGGTAGTCAAAAGAACCAGTTAAAGTCGAGCTCTAATATACAGAATGCAATACATGTTACTTTATCGAAGTTGTTTTATTTTTCAAATATATATACTGGTCATTTAAATTATTAAACGCCATAGACCCCAATCAGGTCGACAAAAAACTGAGTATCAGACGCCATTCGCCAATTGTTTCATACTTGTTGTGGCACATCTCACAGACTCTCTGGAACGCATTTTCTGTAGGCGCCATGAGCGGTCAAAAGGTAAGGGAAAAGGCATAAACGGTTCTTGAATAAGAAAAAAATCTATATAGCGAAATTGAGTATACAACCCTTTCATGATAAGCTTAATGAATCAATAAATCCGGTAGGTAACACTCAACATGATGTCAACACTAGCCAGTCAGTTTCCAAATATACTATATCATATCTCATATCAAATAAAGATCCGTACCGATATATTTGTCAACCTGACTTTATCTATAGCTGTTTCTGATATTGAGATCATGATGTCCTGGTTCACTCCAGAATTCGGCTTAAGCATTCTTAGGCACGCAATATGAATAACACCACAGAATACTAGTAATAACATTCCCATTACATCGGGGTGACGGACGGACGGACAGACGCCGAATATAGATAAGGTGACGGAAGTGTTCACTTCCTGGCCCGAGACGTGACGTCCTCCGGACCAGATATTGCACTTTGATATTCTCTGGAATCCACTATACCTGAATACTACTTATTTCTCCCTACCTAAAGTCTATACTTCTAAAATATAACGTATAACGGTCTTTGATTTGCCCGTAAACTATTTTTCACAATGCGCACGAAATCGTAAATCAAGCAAAATTCAGAATTGATTTAAAAATCACTATAACAATTTCCATACATGGGTAAAGATGGGTAATTTCAAATGTATTGCCACGGCAGCTGGGGCCAATAGTGGATCGGAAATCTATGGAAATGCCCAATTTTGGGCAGCCTTTGAAAGCTCGTATATATATTTTATTCCTTCTTGAAAGTGATACCTAATACTGTGTACCATAAGGTTGCGTTTCAAATTAGCGTTTGGTATAAGATAAGTGTTTGAGAGTGTCGCCGGTTGCTATGTAAATGCGCAATGCGTCGTACTATGTGCAGACTCATGAATTATGGAGGTTCTCTAGGGTTGCCAGTTTGCCACTTGCCAATTTTTTTTTGGCAATAACAATGATGGTGAACAGCCTTGAGATGTTGGCGTGCTTCAGGCATTTGGATGTAACCGACTATTAGCCGTAGGTGATCAAGGTTTGTTGTCTTACAAAGGCAACAATAAAAGAGGAAAATTTGCTAGGGTTGGTACCATATAACACCGGATATACCGATGGTAACCTATCCTAACATACTTATTACATTAAGCTGCACTTGTGTGAACAGAAGACTTCGACGAGTGTCCAATATTTATTGATGGAAGCCATATTTTTTTAAAAGAAGAAGAAGAGTATCCAATTTAGCGCATCTGATGGAATCGGGTTGTACAGACGCACCGCCACCACTTTCTAGAGACCAGTATCTCTAGATGAAATCAAGAAATATATACTTTTCATTCTTGTTTTGATAAATATACATAGTTAAAACATACAATGGTGACAACCCTACCACGATAGTGCAAAGGAATTATGACAATGTCGTTACAAGTTACAACTCCTTGCCTCGCTTTATGGAGAAAATTATTCCTGTATTCTCTATGTTCGTTTAACGTCAAAGGGGAATATTATTCCTGTATTCTGTGTACGTTTATGCAGTTGTATGTTATCGACGATTTACAGTTATAAAACTATGTCACAGGCAATGTTTTGGTAGACTGTTATACTTGAATTGTTACGTTGTGTCTGGTTTTTGTTTCTTTCGTTTCATTTTAAATGAATACTAATATGACTTTTATTTTATGATAATTATTAATTATAAATACTGAAACATTTTTACAGTTTAGAATATGATTATTGATTAATTTCTATCGATTTCGTTCGATCGCATATAGCAGTTACAGCAATGGTCTTAGAAATATAATTATAATAAATATCAACATTACATAGCAGTGGAAGACAACATGCCTTTGTTGTCTCCCTCGGATAGAAAATACCAGTATTTTTTGCTTTATCAAACCAAATAGTGTTTGTTAAAAAAAAAACTTTTCGAGTGATTTTAATTAAAAAAATAGGACCGTTTTGGGTGACATGTATACTCGTATTTCCTTTATTCCTCTTATACTTTTATGAGGCACATTATTACAAAAATATCAATATACAATATCACGCTCCCAGTTGTTGTTTCGAAAATTGGACACCTCGCGCGTTTGTGGAGGCCTTTATTTTATTGGCCTTTAAAATTCTGTGGCTTCCATATTCCCGTGTATACGTATAATTCCATAACTAATAAGCGTGGATCTAGCATGAGAAGCGTGGCGAGCAGTATTTATTATTATTATAAATATTAACCTTCCCCTTTAATCCATCTCTCATGAAAACCGTATCAAACTCCTTTGAATGATCGCGAGTAGCAACTATTTTTTATGTATCTATTGACGCCTTGGTAAAAGATACTCATTGGAACCCTCGGTTGATATGTTAGTAGTGATGTTCACATATTTATCCTCGCATTTGGTGAAACACCGTGTTAGTGGACACAAAGTTAGATTAGCACAATATGTACAAACAGTTAGCACACGTTCAGCACGGAGCCAGTTTGCAAAGTTTCCCTCGCAGACTTGCGAGACTTGTAGATGTTTTCCAGTGTCGAACTTGTCCAAACTTGCCCTGTTACAACAACAGTGCTTAGTTCGCTGTGTTAATACGTGGAGGGAATCTGAGGAGTTGTGAGGAGGATAGGTAGTTGGATAAGCTAATTGATGTCCTAAGAGACCACAAAGGGAAAAACCGACAGATGGGCAGCAACATTCGTAGAAACTGAATCAACAGCTACTGTGGTCGTCAACCCGCCTGCCCAGCGTGGCAGCTATGGCAACTTCGAAAATGATACAAGTTATATTTGGGAGAGGCCTATGTTCCACAGTGTTGTTGATTTATTTCAGATGACTAGAATATTTAAAATGTTGATTATCCTGGAAGTTTCTTAGGTGCCACCCCACTTCAGTTGTTCGACCATTTTTCGACAGATTTCAGGAAAAGAAGAATTCCTCTGAATTATTACTTCACGCAGTATCCAACTCTGAACCCTTTTCTACATGGTGCTATCGTGATATGTTTTTTATTTTCATTAAAAAAGATTGTCTTGATTCTCATGGCTCCAATTTAAAAATATCTTTGAACATCTATGTTTATCTACTTTTATGTGAAGTACTACAAAGAATACTCAGTATACCACCACGTTAGTAAGACCATCGTTAGCGGTAACGATGTCGTGATCATAATTAAGTGAGTTTAATGTATAATGTCACACCACTTCCCGCACAACGCTTCATAATTACATTGTTTTTGATGGCTCGTTACATTCAACATTTTATAACAGGGCAGAGTTAGGAACAACACAGGTATAAAATTACATTGTTCTAATGCTGTTCATATTTTTACAAAGACTCCTGGGCATTTTTTGAACGATCGCATCAATGCTGTAATCATAACCAGGCGTCAATTATTCCTTAAATTTCACAATAATTCCTTTATGATCCGATCTAATCTCTAATATCCGACCCGCCAACTGATCGAGCGTTGAATCCGCAGATCGGTCGCCGTCTGGCGGGGTTAGCGAACTCCATGACTCACTCAAAACTATAATACTTAATATTTACTATGTTTTTAAGTTAGGTACTTTACTGTCACCTTCATGTTATTATTAAAGGAATCTAACTTAGGATGCAAAATGCCTTTGAAATCTAACTAAGGATGCAAAATGCCTTTGAAATCTAACTTAGGATGCAAGTACTTAGAACAGTTAGAACAGGTATTGTTATAGTGTGTACATGAAACCTAGGAACTTTGCCCAACTGTACCTGCGTTACATATTGACATAAAAAATATAATCGCATTTCAATCTAATGAACATTTTTTTAAGTTTATCTATTTATAAGTACAATATGTTTAAAAATAACAATTTATATATATCCTTTTTGTACAAAAAGAAGAAATAAAAAGCAAACATAAAACACAAACAAACTTACATCATGCATGCAATAAGGCCGTTTACAATAAATTAACATACCTCAAACTGACCCCAGATAACAGATTAAGCTAATGTGCAATTAAATTCAATGACCACCGTAGTTACTCAAATTTATTACTGAAAAGGAAAAACAAATTTTTACGAAGCCTGTAAAATAGTAAAGGTTTTGTGTTTGTTAAAAAAAGTTAAATTAACAAACACTAAGGTGAAGGTTTTCATTTAAGTATCCGAAAACATAATACGACACGTAGGCACTGAAAGTCTGGCCATACGTAAGTCACAATTACCGACTGAAAAGTACTATAGTAGTTTAACAATGATATTATCAAATATAGCTGAGATAAGGCCCTATTCAATGATTGATAGCGAACATCTAAAAGGACACGAACGAAAGAAAATGTTTTACTCTTCAAACATAAACACCAAAGTTATAAAGTCATAAGCAAGATTTTCATAGTTCAATATCCCTACTATGGAAAATAGCACAAGGTCGTCGAGCATTTCAAGAACTAAATTTTAATGAAACGAGTAAGATGGAGGGAAATCAGAGCGCAGGCGCGGTAAGAATTAAGATGTCATTCTAACCGCTCCCATAACAGGCACGAGTCGGGGTCTTGGGAAAACCAGTACCGAGGGTTTTTCAAATTACAAATAGCTGTCCAATATTTCGAGATCGCGTTGCATTGGTGACCGTATCAACTCAACTTGTCTGCGCGCACATAGGCAGTTGGAATAATCGGCCAGCTGAGGCCGCCATGTTCGTTCGAGTCATGTGCTTAACGTACGATGCAACTACGCCCTTGTATAACCTAGGCATTCTAGAAAATACTAGAATAAACTTATGAATGATAAGTAAGAATGTTGTTCTAGTAGTTGAATAAACAATTTTTATGTGTGATGTTATCATTTTAAGTAATAGGATTGACCTATCAAGCGTGTAGCGATTTGGTCTAATATCGGATAAACACCTACTTATAGCTAATTCTATAGGTACAAGAGACACGTTAGAAAGCTAACGATCGTATTAACAAGAAAAAAATACATGTACCTATTTAATGCACAACGATTTCAGAATATTTTGTAATATTAAATGATTGATGCTTTGAAGCAGTTAAGCTTTTAGTTTAGAAACAATCTTGCGTTTTTAACTGTAATGATAAAAATGTAAGAAGCATTGGTTATAGTTAGGCGTGCGTAAGTGAGAATTGAAGGAAAACTATGATAACAACAAAACATGAAACCAAGTTATGTTAGGTCAGGATTCTAAACTTGAACCTGTTTATTGGAGTAGATATTAAAGTATTCTATCACTTACGGCTTGCTGCTATGAACTCTTAGGGTCAGTTTTCTTCATAGATTGCCCTCGTTTCTCAGCAAATTCTGCACTCAGTCTGTGAGCCTTCAGCGTGTTTGGCTTAGACATGGTTCACTCGATAAATTGACGTATTCAACACTTATTCAATATTATATATATTTGCTTAAAGCAATTCGTTGTCACGACTTATTGTAATATCACACTCAAAGCAGAAGTTTTCGGTAACACAAATAATTAAAGAGAATCTATTGATCACGTATATTGGCTGAAGAACGCTGGCGTTTCTAAATGAAATAGCTTTATATTTTATTTTATTCTTAGTTTAAACACTTTCGTTTTGAATATAGACGGATTTTTAGGATGTTTCGTGTAGTATTTTTGGGTTAAATTGCTAGGAGATTTTGTTATGTATATACAGTATTTGGAACGAAGTTGCCGCGTATGGAACGCTTGGAGTAGGACAGGGCGCATGCGCGGAGGGTGACCGGGAAGGGCGACTTTCCATTGTTGCCAGTCTTTTGATATAAAAAATCCCCATACAATTAACACCATATTAAACGATTCAGCTGAATTAAAACCGTCTAGCCTCTATATCGATTTCATAAAGTTTATTTTTCCATGGTTTGCTATTTGCGGATGTAATATTTAGTTAAAGCAAGGGGTGAACGTAAAAATCACAGCGTTATTATGTCATCGATGTTTGCTGAATATTTTATTATGGGAATGTATTTTTCCAGTGCAGTTGTGTTTGCGTATTCTTGAATATTCATGCGTAAAGGGGTGGATTCCATGTTGATTTTCTTATTTTTCTTGGACACAGAAATACTTGAATAAATTATTTTTTAAACTTTGGTTATTAAACTACTGTGTGTTACCTACATTCTAACTGTTTTATGTCCGCTAAGTTGTTGATACTTCGCTTATTGCGTAGAAGTATTAAATGATAAGCTGCAACTTCACTCCACACGCTTGCAATTTATATAGCCATGTATACCATAGACCAATAGTTGAATGCCAAGCTAGACAGCTTTTTATGTTATGACAATAGCACACATGTACTTAAATATTGGCCACTCAGCTTTGAATAACCACAACCTTTACAATGTTATGCGAGTTCTTTAGTTCTACTTTTATTTTAATTGTAGTGATATGATATGAAGGTACTATAGGTTGAGCCACCAGGAAATATATCGGAGCAGCTAAGATATTCAAAAATATCGGAACATGCACTTTATCGCCTTGATAATAGTGCCGTTGTTCCGATATTTGTGACCATCTTGGCCGCTTCGATATATCTGCGTGACTGTACCTGTACTGTCGATGTTTGAATATTTTTTTTTTTTTTTTTATGTCATAAGGTGGCAAACGAGCAGACGGATTGCCTGATGGTAAGCAATGACCGTCGCCCATGGGCACCCGCAACACCAGGGGAGTCACAAGCGCGTTGCCGACCTTTAAGGGGGGTTGGAGCTCTGGAAACCTTACTCACCAAAAATATAGTTTTGTAACGTAACTTGTGTTAACTTATTTTTTTACATCAACATCTCGAGACGAAAATATGAAAGATACAACATTCGCTTTGCAACTTCTATCAAATACCTACAACTTACAAAAATCAATATCTACTTATGGCAGGTATTGGAAAAGGGAGACTTGAAAAAACAAGGGCCGAGTGAGTCATAATCCCGCAATTTGGAGAATCAATAGCCGGAGCCTGCACCGCGCTTATTGTGTACATACTGTCAGCAAAACAAATCAAGGGTTCCTGCAGTCATTATGAAAATATACCACATCATTTTATGAATAATAAACAATATATAGAGAAAACTGTATAGAATAATATACATAAGCGAAAACCAAATTATATCTTAGATAAGAAAGAGCGGTACCTCTTGGCACAGTTTATTTTGTAAATAACTTACATGGAGACACCAGCCACCGTAAGATACTGTATTATTTCTTAAAAGAATAAATTATTTTGATTTTTTTTTAATTTCATTTTCACCAGTCGGCCTGGGAAGAAAAATATCGCAAGAGAATTCGACTAATCACAAGACTACTAAGCTCAAGGTTCCTTTATGGGTTAAAGTTTTGTGGGACTCATGTCACACTTAAATTGTACCTTTTTGTGTAATAAACTAAAAAAAAAAAAAAAGGACAGATGGCAATGGCCTGATTTAAAGGTCTAATAAGCCGAACATCAAGTACCTTACGTAAGTACATTAAATGACTTTTTTGTATTTAAACTTTCGTGAGATATAGTAATATTTAACAATTAACACGGTTCTACGCACGTTTACTTAGTCACTCGCGCGACATGTTTACGGAGAACATATTAGTCCTCCATTTTCAAGCACTAAGAGTGCTGAGTGTTCGTTCGGTTCGCCGATCGCGTAGCCGGCCCGTCGCGCACTGGCAGTGCGTAGAACCGTGTTAATTGTTAAATATTAAATAACTTATGTCATAAAACATCATTCTACAAGTTGCTTTCGATAATTGTAGGTAATCAATTTTACACAGATAATTTTTAACTTATATATTTACAAACTACGAGTAGTACTGAGTACAGTCGAAGCGTTGTGACTTGTGGAATGATGACTTGGTGGTGGAGGTCGCTGGAGGCGTTAAATAGGGGAGGCAAATGGCCCACAAGAAATGTTTTTCAGCTGAAAACATGCTGACTACAGTATAGTATGACAATTAACATGATGTTAATCGAAAATTGTAATATCAATCGGAATTAATGATAATGATACTGCGATCTGGTTATATCGCCGTGGATTCTTACGGTAAGGTTAGCGGCATACATTTTTCAAATAAAATAAAATCTTGTAATATTATACACCTCACGAAATTATTTTCAGTAATCAACTGTTATTCTGCCAGTATCTTTAATCGCACCCTAAGCCAGGGTCCATCCCTCTGAAAAGGGTGCGCTATGACGTATGTAATACATTTTTGTACAAGTAAAATGTTACTTAATTAATTACCACATCACATAATATATTATATTTGTGATGTTTTAACGGTAATTTTAATAGTAGTTTATGTATCTGTTTTTTTTTTTTTTTTTTTTTTGTCATAGGCGGCAAACGAGCAGACGGATTGCCTGATGGTAAGCAATTACCGTCGCCCATAGGCACCCGCAACAACAGGGGAGTCACAAGCGCGTTGCCGGCCTTTAAGGGGGGTTGGAGCTCTGGGAACCTTACTCACCATCAGGAACACAACACAACATACCTGAAAGGTAGCAGTGCTATTATGGCTGTGGTTTTCTGTAAGGAGGAGGTACTTCCCCAGTTGGGCTGCCCCAGATTCAAGCGTGACGGTCATCGCTGTGCCCTACCTCTCATTGTTGGACGTAGTTTAAGGACATACCCGGGTCCAAAATCTGTGCATAATGAAGGGCATTACAACAAGAGTGTGGGTTTATGAAACGAGCCGAAGGCGAGTTTCATAATAATATCACACGATTGTTGTAATGCCTAATTATGTATAGTTGCATACACTAGTTTATCTACACACATATCATAAATGTTTTAAGATGGGTTCAGGAACCGTAGGGAAATGACCTGCAGTATTACTAGTGTTACTTGAAACATTAAAAAGTCAACGAACAAAACAAATGACAGCTTGGAACGGCGGCGTTGTGTATTTCATATCTCAGTCAAATATTTTTTTAAACCATAGACAAGCGAATGAACTCCCTATTCTATTGTCACTCGAGTTCTAATGTCGTTCGATTTATATTTAAAAAACATAACGAATTGGCGTTTCGTATCAATGACTGTTTTAATATCTATAGATACTAAAATAGACACCACACTTGAATTTGACAGCTGTTCCAAATTTAAACTCATAACCTACGGATTTCAGTAGGTAATGTTAACATTACATCTCCATTCATTTCTGATGGTTGGTAATGCTGGTCATTGCCTACGGTTTCTGGACGCATTTTAGAGCACTTATTATAATTATGTACGTAGATACACTTTTTTGCACGTATGACTGATGTTTTGAGCGACGCAATAACACGTGTGACGCGATGACCGCCATATATAAGTATTACCTGTATCCTATAAATCTCTAAAGTGACCACTGCAAATAAGAACAATGTGACAGATATTTTTTGTAGTCTAATACTCGTCGGTCTTTAGCAGGTGTAAGTGGATCAAAAACATTATATTTTTTTCGTCCATGTCTCTCCTGTCGAGCTGTTATATTTTGTACCGGTAAATAAAATAAAAGCTATGAGAATTAAGAATGGATGTATGCGGATCAAGGTTGGGCTGCTGGAATCTCTTACCTGCTGGAAAGCGCGAACAAAACCATCTAATTAAGATGAATCGCTGAACAAAGACATGGATTTAATGAAAAACTCGGAACTAAATATCGCACTAGGCGACATGTTCCGGATGAGCGCTGGTACCCATTTTAAGCCGAGTCAGGACACACCGCTTGAGGGTGTATTCCTCACTCAAACACGAGCGGTGTGTCCTTTTTTTTTATGACAAAGGTGGCAAACGAGCAGACGGATTACCTGACGGTAAGCAATTACCGTCGCCCACGGGCACTCGCAACACCAAGGGAGTCACAAGCGCGTTGCCGACCTATAAGTGGATTGGAGCTCTGGGAACCTTACTCACCATCAGGAACACAGCACTACATACCTGAAAGGTAGCAGTGCTATTATGGCTGTGGTCATCTGTAAGGAGGAAGTACTTCCCCAGTTGGGCTGCCCCAGATTCAAGCGTGATGGTCATCGCTGTGCCCTACCTCTCATTGTTGGACGTAGTTTAAGGACATACCCGGGTCCTTAAACTACGTTAGTCAGGGTACCGGGGATACCGGTGCCCTGACTAGCTATGGCTCACAACAGTTTTAATTATATGATGTACAGTTACTAATTGCTTCATAAAAAGAGACAAATTTCTGCGCACTGAAATGCGAAATGTGGAAAAAATATCTGTTGTAAAATAAAATACGCTAGGTGGCAGATACTTTCCGTGCGTCGCGTTGTTTCACACTTCACTAATAATGCTGACTGTACAGAAACGAGTAGGTAAAGTCGATATGATCATTGATTTTATTCCTACTATATAATTTAGATGTAAAATAAGCAAGAATGTATTAATTGACTCGTTTATGTAAGGTACATCGTAGAATGAGATAAGTACTGAGTTTTTAAGTAAGCATTAGGGTTCCCACCGCCATTTTTTAAAGTGGCTAGCAGCTACTGCAGTACACGATTTCCGCCGGCTTCACTAACTTTGCAGGGCAAGCAACACTTTTCCTTAGGTTCATCGTCATCGTCAGCATTTCAAGCGTAAGTCGTCCACTGCTAGACGATGGTCTCCCCCAAATATGACTTGTATCATGTAGTGGCGACTACCGTCACGCTTGAAAGGCGGGTTGGCGAGCGCTGTAGCTATAGATTGGGTTTCGACGGTCGCTGCCCATTCGTCGGTATTTCTACATTGTCGCCTCTTTCGACACCCGCGGCTTAGGCTCATAATGAAACGTTAAAGCCATATTAGAACCAATATATAATAAGCTTTACTTAAGAAAAAAAATGCCCCCCGCCACTGCTAACTATAAGTAGTAACCCAAATTGAAATAACTATACTAAGTAAGTATATGCCGCCAGCATCCTTGGTACAATGCCTCAAGGGCCTTTTTTAGATTTTATACTGTAACTAGTTATTAAGTACTTGTAGTTATCATAATACGATTGTATTTCTGTAAATAAATATATTTTAGTATATACATCAAGAAAGTAAGTATATGCCTCACCTGAATAGGTATATTATATTTTCTACATTTCCAAAATACTATATTCTTTGATGACTATATATATTACTTGACACCAATATTGTTTTGATAGGGTTTGGATAAGTAAGCAGCATTTTACCACCGCTGTTAATTAAGTTCTCCAATAGTTAATTAATAAACGGTCCTTTTAGTAATGAATATACTACTTTCCAGCTGTTAATATCGTTTCTGACAGTTTTATTATCGTTGTACCAGTTAATACCAATAATTATGGCTAACGAAATTATCGAGTTTAAGCCCAGCAGGCTTTTATTTAGAGGATAATTCTATGCGTAAAATGTGACTTGCCCAATGTCAAATATCATACCGATATAAATTGATCGTTATGATACGCATAAAAAAATAGGTAAGGTAAGGTGGGGAAAGATTGAATGGTTTTTTGATGAGATGGACAGTGGTCTGTTAAAACCCTATTAAAATAAACACTATTTACTTCCATTCAATTGTATAAATTGGAAGGTTTGGCCAAGGACTATATTTTTTGTAATCTGTCAAGAAAACTTGGCTACGCCTATTCTAATATATAAAAATATAGGGTGCTTTTTTTGAAATTTTTCATCCATTAAATATCAACCCAGATAGGTACCTACAACTTCAGATAAATGTCCCATTTGTAACATAATTTTCTGAAAGACGGAAGGGTAAATACGATTATCATCGTTATGTTAGAGGCCCTACTGCAAACCACTTATTTCGATCGATCACCTATTTACCTCTCTATCGCTCGTATATGCAAGAGCGATAGAGAAGAAAACAGTAACTTCTCAAATTTCTATTTTCGCAAATGCCATCAGGTTTGACAAGCGTTTATAAATATTGCCATAAATGTTTAATTTAATTTTTTAATCTTTTTTGTTTAATTGATTAAAAACCTTTCGCATCAAGACAGATTGACGAAGGTCCCTTCGTGTAAGGATTAATGGAAGCCTGATAGCGTTACATAGAAGCGTGCACGTCAATAGACCTTGTGACGTTGGAATACGGTTCAAATTTAGTCAACTTGTTTACTTTGAAGGCACTGACTTGCACATTGCAAGGATCTTAGCAAAAACAAGACCTTTGTGAGTAGGAAAATGGGACAAAGTGTTTTTCGCATGAAAAGAAAACTTCTTAGAGAAATCTGTGTAAAATGTTGTTTAACTCAGTTATAATATAATGCAGTAATACGTGAGAGTCGCCAGTGAGTCCTTAGAAAATAATTCTAACGTATGATTGTAGTATTACGCTCTTTAAAATCATTAGTTCACTTGACCTTTCATTATTTCCCACATCTGTGGTCATAATCTCTTATTAAAATAAACATGTTTCAAAAGTATACGAATATGTATAGGTACCTAAGTTTGTTTAGAATGAAATTTTTTTTTTGGCATTTTGTGCAAGCAGCATCATAGTAGCAGACGAAGTGCTTAAAAACGTATAACGAAACACATCCTCCTACTGCTATGTAAATAAAGATCTGTACCGATATATTTTTGGCTACTTTGGTTACTTACTATTTGACGCTGACTGTACCTAATTAATAAAAAACTATATTTCTAGTTCTCACCTTGTCTTCTGCTTCCTCCGCCCGCCCCTCGGCCTCGAGCACCCTCTGCTCGAGCTCCGAGAGCTGTAACAAACAAAAAATATAATAAATACATAAATATCACAACTTAAAAAAGATACTGCTACCGCCATCTACCGGCGTCCTAACACTAAAGCACAGTACCTACAGGGCTAAGCTCCGAAACATTCATGAACCCTGTTCCAAGCGCGGTAAAGCGCCTATTCGTTCCGCCACCACCCGACAGATGGCGGTGTCACACCGCGCATACTTTATTGAACCACGTGGCGTTATACTTAGCTATTTATCATGAAGGCTGTAGAAAGGTATTATTGTTATGTAAGAGCCGTGCGGTTTCTGGGGTGGCATATCGTATCGAGAAAGGGTGGTTCGCGAATGTTACTGATGTTATACTTGCGTTTGATAAATATGTACGTTTTGCTTGATATACGCGATTGTTTGGATGTTTATGCAAACGAGAATGTGAAGATACAGGCGTAGCGACGTGTTTACGTGTAATCTCACCGTGCTTTCAAAATAAACGTAACAATATTATTATTAC
Organism: Grapholita molesta; assembly: GCA_022674325.2. Lineage (NCBI taxonomy): Eukaryota > Metazoa > Arthropoda > Insecta > Lepidoptera > Tortricidae > Grapholita > Grapholita molesta. The sequence goes on along the minus strand of CP053135.2, from coordinate 8,397,089 downwards.
CTCGATAAAAAATAATTCTTAGATATTTTTTCTATGCAGTTTTATTAGTTATGTACAGAATACGGAATATCAAATGATAGGAAAACGGATATCAAATGAAATACTGTAGCTAAGCTATCAAGCTACTTGGTTGGTATTGGCAGTATATTAGGAATACAAAATTCATATGCGCTAAACACGTTTAATCATACCATTTACAGATGTTTATGATTAAAAATACGAATTTTTAAATATAATTTTCGAAAATACAACACATACAGTTGCTAGGTATAATTGTATGTGTATAAATATAGTAACTCTCTGTGTTGTAGGTACCTACACTACACGAATTAATGTGCCTCTCCAAAACGACTTCAAATATTTAGTTGTGGTTTTGCTAAGTTATTGTGGTGCATACAGGGATCGTCACCGGTACAACTTAAAATTAAAAAAATATAATGTCATAATTTGTGAAAATATTTCATTAAACAACATACGATGTACTCCGCAACTTAATAGTCTGTCGAATTTGGTAAAAATAAGTACAAATATGGTTTTATATAATTGGGATGCTTTCAAATTCGGTATAACAAAATTGCTACGCTAGTTATCGAATAAACAACATGTCGAACGAAACCGATACCTCTGCACAACAACAAAATGTCTATAAAACTGACATTTATCCTGTACCACGGGATTTTCTCAACAAAGAAGTATCCAAGCACTATTTCGCATCATTATAGGACCTTTTTAACAAACAGGCGTACAGTTGTCAGACTCTGACCTAAATGTGTCATATTATTGCTCTATAAATATATCGTTGCCAGTGTAGTTTGGACTGTGTGTCTAAAGTGATGTGCAAGTTTGGGGGGTCAAGTTAAGTGGGGGTTGTAAGCTGGCTTGCTATTACGTCGATTTAGGGACGATATGTGACCCGTCACGAGTGGTGTTTGGTTGGAGAGAGTAATAGATGTTTTCACTATCTGGTGTAAAGCTATGACTTACGCTAAGGAGAAAAAAAAATTGGTGTTCGTGGGACCTTGTGTCCGGGCTTCATAGCAAGGCAGTAAAGAAAAGCGTTGCATACATATACTGCCCTAGTTTTAAGTGTAGCCTTGTCGCTTTCTCTCGACTTACTGTTAAAAAAATTCTAGGTTGGTACAAATCATTATAACAGCAGAATATAATGTTCCACGTTAAGCCCCGGGTTTCAGCAGAATACTATAGTGTTTTGATCGAAAGTGTGGAGGTATTAGCTCATATGAACTGTGTACCCTTTTGTTTTGCTACACACATAACCATTTTAAATTATCTCATCTCATTTTCTTTTTGTGTTTTGTTTAAGTTACTCACTTTTCATAGGTAGTGTATGTTATTATTTGGGTAGACATATTAATCTATATGAGTATATATATATATTAATATTATTGTGATTTTGTGTGCCATATAGCACCGACATAATATATAGCACCGATTTTTGTAATACTTACATATTCTTTGCTTTTGGATCCCATTAAATACTATAAATCCGTTATGGAATTAATTATAATATATGCTGATGTGAATTTATTCGCTAGATAATTTATCTTATTCAGGACTTTACTTGGACATTGTGAAACAGGCCCTAAGACTAAATAAACAATGAAGTAGTTTAATGTATAACATTACACAAATCATACTGTTATCTCATCCCAGGTGTGTACGACGACCTGTTTCAATCAGCAAACTACATACAAGAGAAAGGATATAAGTTCTCTAATCCTATCTAAAACACATACAACCTTTACCTTCGAGGTATATTTATTCTTTCAACTAAATGTAATAAAACTTCTTTATTTCTTATACACATAAGGCGTTTTGTTTGAACTTGCCGAAATTGATGGTTACACGTTGGACAGACTATCAATCACAGGCCTAATCTATTCACAAAACGAGTACTTACGTGATAGTTTGACCGTATTATAACTTGACCCTAAGATGGGAGATGAAATAATATCACGATAGTGCGGTTTTAACAAACAATCATAGGTATGTTGGCGATCTTTCAAATTGATCTAGGATTTGTTCCCTACTGTTTGATTTTCTTGTTGCATTGGCAATGGTGTTTATTATTGTATGTAACCTATAATCCCAAGGCCAACTTAAACAGCAGCATTGTAATAATCAAATCTAAAAGATAATTAGCCCTTAAGGTTAACTGTAGATATTTTCCTAGACCTAGAAGAGTATTGAACGTCAATATATGTTACAGAAGTTTTAAGAAACCTATTATTTTTTGCGGCTAAGTACGAAACGACGACCTATAATTTGAAATCATTATCTAGTGATAGTAACCCTTTTTTTGACGCACGGAAAATGCATTTGCTCATCCTTCCAGCCCTCGGGGAAGGGTCATACAGGGGGTATGTGGGACTCGCCCCTCCATATAGGCGTGTGGCGTTTTCGTCTCTGCCTTTTACGGGGGATGTCATGGGATGAAGTAGCATTTCAACACAACAGTGATAGTAACCGTATGACAAGTGGCCACCAGCGTAGATCTGATACTCATTCAGTCAGCAATGTCAGCAAGTATCGGCCTCGCTACGTGAACCGATACTTTGTGACTACAACCCCGATGTTGGGACGTCTTTTGTCTTGATTCCAACTTAATGGCAAGTAGGGGCGCATGTGATCCTATCGCGAACCATAGTAACATGATCTCAGGATACATAACATTTACGTATAATTGTTTAGCGTACTTATACTGGATATATGTAGTAGACAATATTGGAATGCTCCAGCTTGAGTGATTGGACGTGAACGTAACGCAGTTACGCGAACAGTTTATCATCCGATGAATTAAACAGTCACCGGGGTTTTTTAGGAGATCAAATAAAATCCTATAAGAATAATTGAAAGGTGACAACACAATTTTAGGCACATAAAACGCAAAAATGTGCATGTTGATATTAAAAATATGTGAGTTATCTAAAAATAAATGTTTGTCAAGATTGTTTCTTGTATTTAACGCCTCTACCCATTTATAAAAATAACGCACGTAACTATACATACAAATATTTGACTACATATGTATGTAGTCTAATGTAGTCGGTTATGTAACCGATATCAGAATAAAACTATCATTGACCATGGTGTTCATAACCAATTTATTGTCACTAATCAAATTATCACCAATATGAACAGACGGCAAATTTAGTTATGCGTTAAACTCAATTCCCACGTCGGTAATGAGCTGGCTAATAAGTAATGACGGATGCCATGATTGATTGGATGGGGTAATTGGGCAGTGGGACACGTTCATTGATTTACCAGTGATTAAATCATTTACTTTTTATCTCATTTCATATTAATTCATATTGCAATTAATTTTACTTATACATATATTAAAAACGTGTTTGATAAGATAGGTATCGATTATATACACTTCAAAGACCCAGTATATGTTTGTGAATTATAAACATTTGTGTTAAAAGTATTTAATAGTTTTCGATTTATTGAGCTCACGTTAAAACGTCACCCTAGTCTCTCAATCAACCCACAAATCAATCTAAACAATCACGGACGCCCGCCACGCTCAGCGGTCGGACGAGGAATGACCGGGCGCCCGAAATGCGACGGCCGCGTTTAAATATTTACAAACTACCCGCTTTATTGCTGTTTATAGCGCGCCAGCTGGCCGCTAAGAAAATACCCGAGAATATACTTTTGTTTCATTTTACACGAGCGCTTGTTTAACTATCGTACTCGTAGATACAAGTTTGAAGTAGTTTTGAAATTGTGGTACGGAACAATGGTGGTAAAAGTTATGTAAATTATGTCTATAACCAAAGTTCTCTAGGAACTTGTTAGTAAGACATTTTTAACTTAAAATATATAAATGATCTAGCATAGCATTGCAAATTGTATTTTAAATTTACGTAGGATATAGGAGTTACAAATATTTTTCTTTAGATGTCGACGGATCACAAAATTGTTATATCAAAAAAAGGTGAAGTAAAAAAAGAAGGGGTCGTATTGTACACTGTACTGCAACCCAAAAGTCCAGAAACCACAAGATTATCATCCCTGGTAAGCGGTGGAACATACTGAGATCGCCAACTTGCCTAATAAGCGTGGCGATTATGCCATGAAGCGCTCCATGCTGTTTGTGGCGGTCTTTAGCGGTGGCCCACGTAAGGGCCAGTAAGTAAAAAAAGTATGAACAAGAACATATTCTTTTACGTTAATCCTTTTTCTTTAATTATTACTTGTAATTGCAAAGTAATTAAAATTTTCAAAGATTTTGAAGGTAGTCGGCGAAACAGCGCCGCTCCTTTAATAAAACATGAAAGCTAAAAAACTGAAGGCCGCTTAAAGCTTTATTCAGATTTAAAAGGAGTGCTGAAGTGTAGAGTTGCCAAATGCAAGGGTTATCATGAAATAAATATAGGGAATATTCTAATAATGTAAAATAAAATATGTATCTTCGTTCACACCAATACGAGTAGTCTATATGACCTAAACGAGAATCTAATAAAGACACATGTCTGTAAGAATAAATCTAGATATACAAATTAATTCAATTTGAAATAAATAACCAACACGTAATTATTTGAAAAATTTTGGGATTTAAGTGAAAACAATTTGTATTGTTTGTCTGCCATAGGAAAGGCCTGCTTTAATAAAACCTTTAAGGTGCTGGGAATACGCTATATTACAGTATACACAGTACAGATGTTTATATTTGCAAAGATATATATAGCCACTAACTATATCAAAAAATTGTTTATCTACGTACATGTCATAAGTGCTCTAAAATGCGTCCAGAAACCGTAGGCAATGACCAGCATTACCAACCATCAGAAAGATTTCAGTAGGTAATGTTAACATTACCTACTGAAATCAGTAGGTTATGAATTTAAATTTGGAACAGCTGTCAAATTCAAGTGGGGTGTCTAATCTAGTATCTATAGATATTAAAACAGCCATTGATACGAAACGCCAATTCGTTATGTTTTTTTAATATAAATCGAACGACATTTGAACTCGAGTGACAGTAGAATAGGGAGTTCATTCGCTTGTCTATGGTTTAAAAAAAAATTGACTGAGATACGAAATACGCAACGCCACCGTTCCAAGCTGTCATTTGTTTTGTTCGTTGACTTTTTAATGTTTACACGTAACCCTAGTAATAAGTCATTTCCCTACGGTTTCTGAACCCATCTTAAAACACTTAATGATATGTGTGTAGATAAAGTAGTGTATGTATCTATACATAATTAGGCATTACAACATTCGTGTGATATTATTATGAAACTCGCCTTCGGCTCGTTTCATAAACCCACACTCTTGTTGTAATGCCCTTCATTATGCACAGATACATAAACTACTATTAAAATGAATGTGTTTTTACAAACCTTAGGTAATAATGATTGCTTAAAATTACGGAATCCATATACAATTTAACCATATAGAAATAATACAATTAGATTTATTTGGCTAGACTTTGGCTATTATAAAATTGTATAATGATTGTATTGATTTTCGTAAAATAATAATAATATACCAAAATCTCGTACCATGCTCTAAAAATTTGAAATCTATCCCGAATTTTATTTTTTTATCCGGTAACCCTACTTGAACGCGGCTTGTTCAAATATTAACGAACTACCTCGCGGTGAGGAAACAGTTTATAGCTTATTAAAGCTCTCTATAGCTTTGCACAAAAGCTTATCGTTCCGAGGTGCTTTATGTGTGTAACAAAAGATGAAGCTTTTTATACGACTTATAGTATAGCTGCGATATAACGTAGTGAAGGGAAGAACGCTTTTAATTTTTTTAATTTTGATACTTAAGAAATATTGTCAAGTTAAAATATATGTATGAGCCCGTGGCCGAATGGTCTAGTTGGTCAGTGATAGCCGGAAATGCTTAAGACGCGGGTTATATTTTTTCTTCAGACTCCTGTCGATTTGGTCGAAAAAGAATCGTTTTTTGATTTTTATTTTTTATTTTTTTTAGGAACCTGACTTGGGCTTTATATACCGTTCGGCACGATAGAGCGGAAGGTAGCCTGGGGAAAATCCAGGACCCTTCCGCACCAGACTTGACTTATACTGGAATACTCCTCCTGAGTTTTCGCTTCCAGCGAGATTGGTTGAGACGGTCTCAACCGAATCTGAGTGGTAAGAATTGCTTTTTCGTATATATCTATATATTGTAGTGTCACTACTTAAAGACTAAAACAAATAACTCTTGTTATACGAGCAACTAAGTTTTATTTTAATTTAGGTACTTTGTATATTTCTTTACTATACTTTTATTCAATAAGATAAATCAAATTGATTGTAGCTACTGTTACTCATATACTTTGTATTTATTAAAACTAAATGAGAGCTCCAAGCCTTCAACTGAATAATCCTTGAGCGATTTTTACTAAGTTTGGTGCTCCAAATGTTCTAGATAAAGTTTTGCTGGATCATGGATAAGACTTTAGTTAAAGCTTATGAGTTGGCTAGATAGTTACAACAATAGACGAAAAACCCAAGTTGGTCTAGTAGTTGGTTTGTGGTTGGTCTAGTAAATAGGCCAAAGTAGCCAGGCGCGGATCGAGCCGTGTGTAGAATACCAATGGTACAATACCTTTTAGGGACAATGCCCGTAGTACCTGTGAATCACAGATATTTGCGCAAAAAGGTAACGTCGTAGAGTATGGTAACAAAAGCAGTAAGTAATATTTTTGCAAGATCTCTGAAGAACTCAGATTCTTTCAGAAATGTAACAATCGGCTAACTTGTTGATAAATGATCAATCGGCGCCAGATTGAGGGTAGTGCTTAAATATAATTTCACAGGAGAAGATTAATGACCGAGTCGGGGATTTATTTTTCGCGAATTCAACATCTTTTGAAATTAGGTACGTATCAGTAATGTGGCGATTATAGAGCTCGATTCATACCGGCTTTCCTACAAGTCACAAAAAAAAGAAAAATCTTTTAAGTAGGTGTAGTAAACAAAAATGAAACGTATAATTGTATGATTAGTGGAATAAACAAAGTAATTAATATGCAATATATGAGAAAATATGCAATAATAAACGAATCAAGTGAACTTTTAAAACTATGTAAATTGTTGCTTAAGTTGATCTAATAAAAATTACAGAATAGTACCCTATTGTAAATAACTCAAAACAGCCGGAGGCGGGGGCTCCACTCATTGGCTTAATAAATTGAGTTCACAGCGAGTTGAAGTGAAAATTCTATTTCCCTGAAAAATTTAATACCTCACCAACTCAGTTGTTACTTTCGTCGAGAGTTTTAGCTAGGATTTATTAGAATGTTGGTATACGGGAAGTCAGTTGGCTTGTTAAAAGTTATTTGCGTTGTTCAAACACTTATTTAAGAAATAAAACGGATTCTTTTAGACTGTTATATTGTCGATGTTTTCCTACATTCAGCGCTTCTCTTTGTGATCTAGCTCGTACGTGAATACTATTTTTAAAAGCGGTTCTGAGCTCCATTGAAGTTATTTAAGACATTAAATAACCACTTCCTGTCCGTGCTCATATGTTTTATCTACACATATAACATAACCCCTGTATGATGCGTTCAAAAATAGCAAATAAGGACCTACACTATTTCGTTATGACATATTTTTTATCAGTGTCAAAGTTAAAATTACATAATTATTAAGTATATCAACCCAATATAATAATGACATTTAAATTTCGAACGTCTTTAAAAAACAAACCAATTGGTTACTTATTACAGTAACGATATGAGAGTTGGGCTTGACTCTAGTTAGTTTCTGAATTAAAAAAAAACTACGGCTGTTTGGAAAAAGTTTCCCTTCGCCGCCATTACAAATGCTCGTTTGACTTTTCGTCTGCGGTTCCAGAAATTATTATTGAGACCTTATATTGCGCATAGATAAAGTGTAGAACACTGTACATAATTAGGCATAAAATACTCCAAACTAAACCAAACTTGTATTTTTATACCTTACATTATGTAGTATAGTCAGATAAACTACTATTATGTACCCTCTGGGTATAGTAAATACTATTACTACTAATACAAGCTCTTCCCACAAAATGTACTTTTCTTCAACGCACACTTACTATCCGTCTAGACGAATCTAAGAAACCAGATACTGAAGCTGGGGTTAATTACACAGTTCCTATAGAGACCTGTTAACTTGAGAGTTCTCAACACAAAACTATCGCGGGATTCAAATATATTAAATATAAAATCATATATATTAATTGTATTCAAATGAGTAACTAAAGTTTTTTAAGTCGAATATTGCTCTTGAATGTAAAAACACAATTAAATAAAAACCAGCTCGTCTAAAATTATCCGTAAATTTTGATGAATACTAACTTTAATGTATGTAATGCTAATGAGACCCGTTCGATATTTTATTACTAATAACACACAGTGACATAGTCACGTACAGTGCAAATTAAATAAAAGCTAGTCAAAATAGCCACACTCAAAACAAGTGGTCGATGGTATTGACAAATGCACATTCAAATCCAATATCGATAAGATACAAAGTATGCATGATTGATGCCTGACGGGGCGCGTCAGCGACACACACACAACAACATATTGCACATCCAAAAACTAGTAAAATATCCCCTATTCCACGGTCATAAGCATCTGGATAAATCCGCAATAAGTTGGTCGAGTTTTCGGCGCGAAACAATTGAGGAACGGATTGTCTCTCCAGTGACGTGGAAATGTTCAATATGTGTCTAAGTCGGTTGAGCGAAATGAAAGGGATTTTCAGAATAACACTGTTATTGGGAGTTACGCAAACAAATAGAATGTACATTAACATTGACTGCCAAGTTTATAGGGAATAATTGTGCCGATAACGCGTAAGGCTGGTTTGCGGTGTGGTACATCATAATGGTCATGTTAAAAATTAGTAAATATATTTATTTACATATCGTCGTCAACAGTAACCACCACACACTCTATATGTAGTGTAGAGATATTAGTAGTTAAGAAGTACTCAAGACTTTCACATTCATTCTTTTGCATACCTATACTTACTAATTCCTGATGGGGAGGAGGGTGGATGGTGGAATACCACTTGCTATAAACTTTTATACATTTTGTTGATAATAATGTCACTAGTTCAAACATAAATTGTTGCTTTTTTGCAAACTTTATACACATAAAGGAATTTCACTTTTTCTACACAAGTTTTCTCCAATAAGTATTCAGTAATAAAGTAATGGATTGTAGCTTCCGCGTAACTATCCGTGTCCGGGGTATGGAGACATTATTTGGCCATTTAATTAAATAAATGTAAAGTTCTCTACTAGGAAATTCCTCAATGACAGGTTGTATCATGTATAAACTGCCTTGATCGCCCGCTATGCCATGTTCAATACTCAATTCACATGACATTAAGTAATGCAATAATATTAATGACTAAAAAATGAAAATCCTATTTTATAATTGAAATGAATATTTTGAGAATGAGTATAATTAAGAATATGTTAAATAATTCGCAATATGATAAATTTTTATACGAGTAGAATGAATAATTCGTTTCATTTTATAAATGAATATTATACCTATATAGATTTAAGATTTTGCATACCGAATTGTGGTGGAATATGCCTTCATGTAACTGACAGGTAAATTTATAACAACTGTCTATGTTGAACAAAAAAAACTTTTTTTTTATAGCAAAAAAAAACATTTAATTTCTTTTCAATCCATGTATTTCGGCTAAAATACTAGTAACTGAAATAAAACGCAAAACGACGTTTAGCACATCACGCACAGTTGACAGAGAATAAAAAGAGTTTTCGTAAAAAAAAAAACACATTCAACCGCCAATCAACAGAATGGGTGCAATCCATCAACGTGTCAGGGAAATTCCAATTTCCATGGGAAGTTCCATCTATTTCTGAAACTGGGAGCAATTAAAATAACTTCTGTGATGGTTCATTTATCATCTCCGCTGACGTCTGATGGCTTGTTTATTGAATCTTAAGATGTCATTAGAGCAAGAGCTAAACATAAACAAGTGTATGTATGAATGAAATAGAGGGGCGTAATTTTGTGTCCTTGAATCTGAGATTCTACGTATGAAACTTTTTCTTAGACATCTTTACGACAATCTTGAGAATGTACCTAAAGAAATCAAAATATGATAGACGAATAGTTACTTTCGGGTACCTGACTTTTGCTACTTTTTTAGGGAAGCACAATTGACCAGATCTACTACCATTAAATTTTAGGATTACGGACGTCAATAGCAGTAATAATAGATAGAAGCTTACGATGTCCGTATAACGGATTGAAATCGACGTGTTATTACGTTGGCTACGTCGTCGTTAACGGCGACTAAGTCTGCCAAACGCACAAAGTTTGCCTGTTAACTCGTTCACCAGGACTATCGCCATTCAGTTGGCTTTACCATCTGGATTGTTGTGGACAAGCTTTAAATACAATGCACATTTTATAAGCACTTCAACCTATATGTAAAAAAAAAACACAATATGGTGAGAGCACGTCACCGTAGGCGTAGGAAGAAGGCCGACAAAGATGTAGCAAATGAAACAAAAGGCTTGACACTAATAGAGGCCTGAAATCTACTTAATTGCAAAGAAACACATACTTGTGAGAGACGAATAAAGACCCTGAAGGTAGACCGCTAACGAAAAGAATCAAATAACTTAGTTCCCGAGCACTATTGGCTGACTTTTAAAACACTGCTTTTTGTAAGATAATGTACATTACTTTAACAATCAAATCAGACTTTAGAGGATACATAAAAATGTACTTACATTACATACACTTTAAGTAAAATGCAGCCAGCAATTTCAGCTAACCGAGGCTTGAAAGAGCTTAATCTAGAAGTTACCGGCAGCCATACGTTAGCGTAACGATCCCTGAAGCCAAGTTCTCGCAGTTTTAACGGCCGCTTTCATCGACTTTAAACGTCGATTTAAGACTGCAACCCTGGAACGAGCCATGGGGCCGTTTGTTTTTAATAGTTTTTTTCATAGAACACTGAGCGGATTGCATAGGAATCCATTTTTTATCCGATCATACACTAAAATATCTTAAACTCCAACAGTGTAATAAAAATAATATAAATAACCCACTATCGTTTCCCCGTTAATACGCGCTAGGACTGTTGCAGAAAACAGCCTTCGACAGCTCACAAATCCTCGGTTTTCGTGGTTGAATTGTAGGTGACCAAAATAGTTGACGACCGGCGCATCTAGCCTGGTACAGTCAGCGTCATATTATAGTTCGTAGCATTCAAAGTACTCAAATAGTTCGGTACACCATACTAATTCTATGGTGTACCGAACTTTTTGAGTACTTTGGATGCTAACAACTATATGACGCTGACTGTACCACGAACATAAATTTTAAGCATCTTTCTCTTTTATTTTCCAATTAAGGCGTCATACGTCTGAGAGTGAAAAACACAACCGTTCGAAATTAACAATGCATGATAAAAAGGATTTGTTAAAATTTTAACTTTAATACGAAAAGAACAGAGGTAAAAAGTAGAACTATCAAATATAAAATACTGTATGCAGTTACGGGTTGAAACGTTTATTTTCCATTCTCCTAAATAAACGTAAACCTAAATAAGTGAAAAAATAAAAACATGGCATACATTGCACAAAAATAAAACTCTACCGTAAGTTACGAAGTTCAAGGCGTGCAGGCCGTTTTGGAAAATTAGTTTCACGCACAATGTGAGTTTGTGTCTGTTTCAATTAGTCCTAACGTGTTTGTTGAGTGAGTTTCTTAATTGTTTAGGTAATGATGAGTCTGTAGAATGTGAAATGTTATACTACAACTTACAGGTGCAGGTAAGACGGATTATCCGGATTTTTTTTATGACATAGGTGGCAAACTTACAGACGGATTGCCTGATGGTAAGCAATTACCGTCGCGCATGGGCACCCTCACAAACGCGTTGCCGGCCTTTAAGGGGGGTTGGAGCTCTGGGAACCTTACTCACCATCAGGAACACGAACATACCTGAAAGGTAGCAGTGCTATTATGGCTGTGGTCTTCTGTAAGGAGGAGGTACTTCCCTAGTTGGGCGTCTCCAGACTCAAGCGTGATGGTACTTCACTGTGCCCTCTCTCATTGTTGGACGTACCCGAGTCCGAAATTTTGGGGGATTTGTTTAATTTTAAAAAACCTAGTGTCCTTTTTTCTCATCACCACCACTTCGATGGTTGCCAGTCCTCAACTGTGCGTTTTTCTAGAAACTTCTTGCCTCGCACAGCAAAACTTTGGAATAAATTATCGTGTGCAGTATTTCCGGACCGTAATGACATCCAAACCTTCAAGAAAAGAGCGTATAGAGATCTTAAAGGTCGGCAACGTACTTGTGACTTCTCTGGTGTTACGAGTGTCCATGGGCGGCGGTAGTTGCTTACCATCAGGCAATCCGTCTGCTCGTTTGTCTCCTATATCATAAAAAAATAAATAAATGGAATGCATACGGAGCATTTCAACTTAGAGTAGCAATGTGAGTTCGTTGTGATATTTTTTAAAGTAGGTGTCCAAAATGATGCGGGATTCCGGACGACCTTGAACTGCGCCCGAAAACCACCGGAAGGCTGGCAGCAGCGTCTCTATAGGGCGGTGGATAATATTGCGATCGCCAAGCCGCCTGTAAAGCGTGGCGATTATGGCATACAACCCCCCTATGCTCAGAGATACGAGCTCCCTTTGGCAGCCTATGGGGTACGCCTGTATCCAGTTGTGGACGTCCGTGGCTGATAGGTAGGACGAAATGACAAAGTTGATGTTGTTTGTTTATATTATCTATAAATATGTGTTTTATATTCAGTATGGTTGTTAAAACATTGTAATGGGTATGTATGTTAAGAAAACATTTTCGTCTAATGATATTCAAAAGCGTTTTGTAGTCTACAAACTAAGCGTAAAAAGAACAAAACAATGCCTTTCGCATGAAAACCGTTGTTAAATACCAGAGACAAAAGGAATTGCCCGTCTACCACAGGCAGACAAAAGGGCATCATATCCAAAGAGACATAAAATGCACAATGTAAAAAGTAATTTGAACGTTCTGAAAAAGCGTTGTCATTCGCTGTCAGTATTTAAAAATGGTCCTAGACTTTGAATTAAGTACGTTTTCAAAGAGCATACCATACATCTTCTGTATGCATTTTTAAATAACATCAATATTGTAATCTACACTAAAATCCGGATTTATCGTTCAATTCTTAACCAGTTTCAAAACTAACTAGAGTTTTACCACTTTTTAGGTAACAACTCATTTTTAAATGATAGAATGCAGCAATATAGCTCTCAGTCTATACGAATTAAAAATGTAAGTATATCAATATTTACACGTTCTTACAAAACACAAGTGACAGGGCTGAGTGGAGAATAAAAGGGGGGCATTTGCCCAGTAGTGGGATACAAACACAGACTAATAAAATAAAATAAAAACATAGGTAATAATGTAGGTATTTAAACTGATTAGGCATTGGTCCTTGCAGTGACCAGTGATTGCATAGAAAATTTGCAATAAGTAGTTAATCTTGTAGTAGAGCCAAATTTTTGGTGCTTTTGGTTTTTCATTTAGGAAGTATTATTAACTGATGTTCTCTTGTTTTGTATAAATATACATGTATATGAGATGTTTGAATTATCAGAAAATTGTTAGAAAAAGACTGCTTTTAGGTTAGAACGAGCTATCTTATAGGTTATATTGAACGTCGCCATTTAAACGGCGAATCTGAGTATATGCTCTTTTTTGATCCCCCTCGGTCTTTTTACCGCGACAATTTATTCACTGGACATCTCCGCTTTTTGCCCGTGCTTAAATAATTGTTCATGGCTTTGTTTGACTTTTTCACTTAAGGCGAAGTTGCTAATGGGAATATTGTTCTAGCACTCGTAGTTGCCCATTAATTATATAAAATTATATGATCTTCTCAAAAACAGTTTTGCTTTTCGTTACGGTACTGTCAGTGGGGTAGCGCTTTCAAATTACAATAGGTACTGCATCATTTTAAAGGTAATATAAATGAATCTTATAGGTATGAAATAAAGGTATAGTAATTTTCAATAAATCTTTATTACTACCAACCAACTGACCATAAATCTCAAAGTCAAAGTATATTAAAAAATGGGGCACCGTTATATTCCGCTATCGAAAAATTTCATTTCCTACCGGAACGCAACCTGAACCAATGGATATGACCTACTAACACTATCGTTTTAAACCATTGCATAGCGTATAGGCAGTCCCTGATTTGAGCTAAAAATCACTAATATTTCGAGTCTGACATCTAACAAGTTTATTTTTGACATTCAAGATTTACATACTAGTCACACCTTAGCTTTTACCTTTACCAATAAACTAATAATAACACAATGTTTTTGCTTGACTATTTCTGCTTCCATGGCGCATATGCGTGTCAATGATTGCTGCCAGCAGAATCTAGCGTAAAGTTGGGCATATTAAAAAAATTAAGACCTTCGCCTTAAGTAATTGTCCACGTCTTTGTTTTACTCATTGCTTTGAGTGTCGCTATGCATTTGTTTCCACGATGCGTTAGCGGATATAACTGGCTCTTCTTTTAGAGTAATTTATGTTGATAAACAGGTTGCATTTGTTAAAAATGAACGTCAGGTTTAAGTGTAAAAAAGGTATTCTAGGCATATTGCAATATTTTAGAATTTAAAAGTATATTATGTACCTAAGGATTGAAGGCACCGCCACTGGCATTGCTTATTGGAAATCTATCTGGTCAGAGTAAGATCCAGACCCAGCCATCAGTTTCTTATGAAGTCGTGCAAACACTTATATTATTAAAAATGATTACGCACAGTTAGTCAGCTTGATAGAAAATCGACATGTTTGAGTCTATCAAATACGGTCGCAATCAGATATGTGTCTCGAATTCGCCTCTTATAAGTTATAATTGTTATAAGTATAAAATAGTACCTAATTCGTTGATCACGATGAGAGTATCTAACGTGTAAACTTAATTAAATAGTTAAAACCAACGCGACGCATATTCATGTTTTGGCAATATGTCTATTATGCTGATATAATTATTTGTAATTTTCTATGAACCAATGATTGTAAAATAACCTATTTGCATTTGTATTTATATAGAATCTCGAACTGTACTACACCTTGCCACCAGAAACAAAACGAACAAAACATATGACTCTTTTCCAGTCCAAAGGCGTTTTTCTTGTAAAAACACGCGCGTAACATATATTTTTCACACGATTCTTCACATTAATTCCGCGTTAACTTACGCGCTATAAAGCGGCGCGCAGGTGGGAGCGGAGTGGCCGGCAAACTTCGCGATTTACGATTGAATAACACTGGGTTTCCGTCAATAGCGGTTTAGCGGAGGAAAATGTCCCTTAAGTAGGAAGTTTACTTGCGAAAAAATGGTTAGCCTGTTTATAAACATCGCTAAGGTGTATGCCAAAAAATGCTTAGTTTATTTTTACTAAAATAAGAGTGTTTAACCAGTTTACAGTATTTTGGTATAGATTGAATGTCACGATGATTCCAATTCGTTGAATATTTTGTTAGTATCCAATTAACATAACACAACTACATATTTCATCTTGATATGGGGTTAAAAATCAATTTATCAATCAAGATTTTGCAGTTTATTGATTTTGCAGAAAGCTTGTTGTAAATGAATGAATGATCGTTGTCTCAATTCTTAAATACTTATAAATCCTGCCAAAGTGGGGAGTCAATTTTTTTCTTAGGCATGACGAAGCCTTGCTTTTTTTACGAACCCATAAACTGTTGAACTGTAAGAAAGTTAGTAAAACCCTCAATTGTTCTATGTTCAATTGGTTCAATTAAATATTCGGTGACATGCCAGATACTTATGCATATTATAATATGTAATCTTAGTTTGGTATTTATAAGACGTGCTGCCGACTGGCCAAGCAATTGTGGACAGTTCCTACTGTACTGTAGGACTGCGTAATTGTTTCAAAATATTTATATTTCTTTATTTCTAACTAAATTATTGCCACTGACTGTCCCAAATAACTATGCATCCTACAGCCATTACCGTCAATGGCGCGGCCCGCCATTTGTCACGCTCCCCGCCCCTGCCGTGTCCGCACTTTCTTGCCCTAATCTGGCAGTTTGGTGAAAAACGCCTCAGATCGATTTGTCATCCATCGGTGCTGGCTGTTGACATGATTTGACTTGCGTTAATAAAAACGCCTAGGTTATTGTTGTTGACAACATTATTGATGAAACAACTCGTTATAGGCAACTACACGCTCTAAAAAATACCTTTGTTTATTTATCTATCTATAAATTCGTTGTAATTCGTAAAATTTGGTTGATACAAAAACATTTAATCATCTAAATAAAATAATCCAGTATATTTTCTAAACTTTAGGTTAGTTATAGCCCACAAGTTCAAACTTATTTATTTTTATAGGGTTCATATCATAAAGTAACGGGTTTATCATGTTACGTTAAGTTCAATTAAGTACTAAACTGTTTCTAGATATTTATACAGGTCAGGTAATAAGTACCTATATCGTAGTGTTACTCTAAATTATGAGTACTAGATATACACTCTTAAAAAAGACACAACTGAGATATATCTATAAACACACACACGCTCTCTCAATCTTGTCTTGTCGAATAAAAACTGCGTAATCTCTACAACATTCATAAAATGAAACGCTTCCGACGAATCATAAAGCATTGGGAAATATGTTAAAAATAAAAAAGTCACAAACTCCGAACAAAAGAAGTAAATACATAATGCAAAAAAACGCAAAACGAGCTCCGAGTTTGACCCAGTTCGAGCTAATTCGTTGGGTTTACGGTGAAAAATTACGCACGTTTAAGCCACACTGTATCTTTTAATATAGTGAAGCAGGGTAATACAATTGCAGTTTTAAATATTGCGCGGGTAATGGTTTTTAAAGTAGATAAAAGGCATCGTATGATAGAATCATGTGGTTTGCACATTTTATAAAGTTGTCGAATAAGACACTTCCTTTCATTCTGATGCGAAGGGAGTGTCTTTTAAAACGCCAATCACAACCGGAGATTAAAATATTTTGATATCAATCGTTGTGCAGTCTACTATAAACATTTGAAATTCTAATATACACACCTATCTACCTGATATCATCTTCTTACCCTAATTATTAGGCTTTCCAACACTTTGTCGAAGTAATCTCAAAGTTTCCAGAAACCTCAATGACGCTTTCAAGAGAAATGATGCAGGTATTAGTCGTGGCACAATTCGTTACTTTTCAAATCTAGTTTGTGTCTTATAGAACCTTATATATGTATGTTATGTACCATCAGGCTAGGTACCTTCTAGAGGTATATGGTTATTTCACGCAATGTACCTGGCAATATTTTTACGCATTTTTGAGTCAAATCTTAACTATAGTTTCTTAAAAACGTGTTGGGCAGCACACACAGTATGTCGTAGAATTTTACAAATTAATCCATTGAAATAATATGACAGATTCGCGCTAAGATCGGACATAACCCGTTTGTAGTCTTAATATTCTAGTATTAGCAATAGAACTCCGGTTAAAAGCTCATAAGTTAGATGGCAGTATTCCAGATATTTCGACGGACTGTGTGCGTCTAAATTCCCAAACGATTCAATTTCCGCCCGGAATGCCTGTCCGAATTGACAAAGACATGACTTTAGGGACAGTTTTGCCAATTTCTCGATATTAAAGACTTGTTTTTATTGTCTGCTTTTATATGCATGTTTCTTATATGCATATTTAGTTTTCATATCACGAAATCTTTCTGGAAGAATAGCTCGAACATAAAGTATTACTATTAGACAGTAAAGTATTTTTCTAAACTTTGACTAATTTATTTTACTATCTGTAATTACTAGCCAGTAAGTACTATACATAAATACTACCCACCGGCTTGGTGGTGGCGAAATAGAAAAATAAATGTAGTTATTTTAAGTTATTATAAATATGAAAACTAACAATTTTATTGGCCATGTCAAGCCTGAAAATAAACGATGTCATTTCATTTTGACAATTGTGCGTGCTAGAAAGAGAAGAGGTTAATTTACTAGTCACACATTCTATATATTATAATTGCGTAGATCAATAAACTGCAATTATTAGCCAAACACCAGTTTTTCTGTACTAATTATTTTTTTCAGTTTCTTGAAGCTAATACTACTTTTCTAAGCCAACCAAAATTAATTCAAAATCGGTTTATCCGCCTGGGAGTCACGACGCTACAAACAGATGTGCTTATTAAGCCTATAACAACCCTCTGTTTGAATCAGGGGTTTAAAAACCAATTTATTTCAGAATATTGGCATTGTCCTTCTCCCTTCAGGCTAGTTGTGGAATAACTTGTTCTTTTATAGGGTAAATTGCCAGTTACTGGCCACCTTATACTGAAAATGAATTCTGTTTACCCATAAATAGAACACATTTTCAAATGGGGTTTCAATTACTGGCCACCCTTCAATTACTGGCCACCTTATACTTAAATGAATTCTGTTTATAGGTAAATAGAGTCCATTTTCAGTATATGGTGGCCAGTTATTGAAAGGTGGCCAGTAACTGGCGATTTACCCTATTTATCCATATTTACACATAGGATATGCATGGGATATAACATTACTTTTCTATATACAAAATCGCTTCTCCGTAGTTCAGGTAAACCCACGTTTAAATGACGTCACATAGTGCTGACTATGTGACGTCATTTAAACGTATCAAATCTGTACTCGATAAATGTTTGACCATTTGAAATTGTCAAAATAACTTATTTTCCATTCAACAAATGGCACTGAGCCACAGAAAACAAAGTGAAACCGATGCTGATATTTTTCGAGCCCAAAATACGGAATTCTGTAAAATTTAATAGCTGTAGAAGTCTATTTGTAAAATAAAAATAAAATCCAGGAAACTGATATTGCGCCTTAAAAATAGTTATAAAGGAAGCTTGAAATGAAACAGTGGCAGTAACTCAAAACACACAGTCAAAGAGAATAACGAATGGATATACATTTCATTTCACTGCATCACGGAGAGTAAGTAGGAGGGAAATATTAGAAAGCCCCAAACGGGGTTTATCTCGAGGACTTCATAATAAAACGCGAAATCGAAACTTACCTTAAAAACCTCATATATTTATTAACATGCGTCCGGATTTTAAACCTTTCCGAGAATAACATAAGGTTGTTTTCAGTTTGAAATTATTAGGTAAGTTGGAGTTTAGGATAAATAACAAGAAAAAATCTTAATTTAACGCCTGAAAATGTTAAGTAGTGTTTTTTGTAAAGATTTGCGTGGCGGCTTTGAATGGCCTGGAGGTTGCGATGTTCGTTGGAGATTATATTTAAATCACATTTTAAAAGCAAATATCTTAGGAACACAAACAACTAAGTCGTAAAAAGGAGATTAAGAGATTTCTGTAAATAAATAAAATGTTTTTTATTAGTACTAAATTATGTACAGTAAAAAGACTGCTTCTGAAATTAAGTCTATAATAAATACAATAAAGTTGATCTTGTTGCTTGACGTTTAAGTCTCGCTTAGAATATACAGTATGTATTTTTCATACGAGCGTATAAGTTGCCTACATACAGTATCCAGCAATAAGACTCATATTATGTTAATAATTTTGTTAAATAGTGTTACAACATAGTTGTAATGATTTTTTTAAGTCTGACCGGGCAGCAATGTACGCCATCCAACTTATTTTGACATGACAAGTAATACTGACATGACATGACGCATCAGTACGTTAATTACTATGGATGCAATACATTGCGTGCTTAATTTTTATGTATGAAATAAAAATAACCTACTTTTTTTTAACAAAATGAATGTAAATAGGTTCTTGAGGTCCAATACTAATCGCCACTACAATATAAGCCCGTATGAAAAATACACACTGTATTGTATCGAATTATATTCTAACAACACAGTCCGTCATATAGTTCGCAGCAACGTAGCCAAATATACCTCTCTAATTTTTTTTAGCATCAACACAATCTGTTACGATATATTCAACCATTTGAATGTTATTAACTATTTGTCGCTTGCCGAATACGAGACTATGAAAGAAACACAAGTAATCGAGGCAAGCATATTGAACGGTGGGCGACTAAAGCGATGTTATGAATGCCATGTACACTCATGCTACCAGGGATTGGATTAGAAACTCTTTCCAAAAAAGTCCCACTCGCAAAACTATCCCGCTCTGTATTCAGTGCAGTACCTTAAAGGCATGGTCACATAGGGCGCGTTTTGTGGCGTGGCACAGCGGGGCGCGACGCTGCCGTCCGAATGTGTGCCTTATTTCGTTACATTAGCCACACCGCTGTCACGCCCCGCTGCGCCACGCTCTCAAAACGCGCCTATCTGTCCAAGCCTTAACCGGTTTTATTTCATTTCGGCCGCGGTCGACGGGCTATTTTATTCTGTTCACTGTTTTCCGATTTTTTCAAATGTCTTTGTTAGAGGGCAATTGATTTAGCTAGACGTTTTGGGTATTGTTTTTTTTTTATAACCACTATGTTTGCTCACTTTGGCGTTGTTAGGGAAGTTGAAAGCGAGTTTGAACTATACCTGTCGTATATTGCACGCACGGTGGACATACGTTGTATAATCAAAAATGGCAGCTTGAATTGAGCTAGGCAAGTGTCGATACATAGGTACCTAAATCGCACGTCTTTATTTATATAGATAAGTCGCCAGAGGTTTCGAAAGACGAGACCTACAAAAGTAGATTCACAAAGTAAATAAAATATAAATATTTACAGTAATAACAATATATATTTTCTCTTCATTGAAGTTATTGTCAATGAAAAGAAAATATACATTGTCGGAGAAATAAGAATTTTCAAGCATTTTTAACAGAAATTTTCAACACAATTTCCTCTGTAACAGTACCAATTTCCTTCAACCTCCTTATATCTGCATTGGATCATAGCCAATAAAGTACTTATTCGAAATATCCATTTATCCCGGACCCATCCCCGTATGTTCCTGTTAAGATTATTTGAAATCAAGCCAATCATGAACTTCAAAGGGGAGGTTGGGGCCTGGAGGAAATCAGCTTCGTTAATAATTTATTTTAGCTGTTGCCGTATCGTATCTGGTCCCTTTTTAGTGTTGTCCCTAGGGAGCTAATAAGTACTTTTCCAATCATAACTTATATTTAAAACATAATGTTTGTTTTAAAGACATTTATTATGAAGAAGATGTGGCGAAAAAGACTGTGCGTGGGTATAAAATAAGTGTTAAAAAAGTGCAAATATAGTGCAGAACTAACAAATTTTTCCAACTCAGCAAGTTGCTAGCCTGCTGGGTGGATTAGCGCTTCCTATTAACCTTCCGTTGTTCCTAAAATAATGTTACTCTTGCTAAACTAGCTTCCTGTACCCTTACCATGAGTTGTGACATCGAAAACCTCAAAGTCACAACTCATGATAAGGGTATTGCATGTGACTCAGAGTATTGTGCTAACCTGAACTAACGCTTTTCTTCTCCAATCCAACTTGGTTATGTTGAAATCGAACAGTGAAAATGCTTAATATAGAGTTTCAAATTATAAAATTATGTTAAAACAAGTACAGTTAAAAATTATCACTTGTAAAAATGAGTTATTGTTATGCTTTGATGTATAACCGATATTACCTATTCACATGATCGCCCCGGTACGGTTTTACTAAATGCTTACACAATATGGCGGTAGAAATTATCGCGATCACTCAGAGCATGCCACTGAGATTATACGATGTTTTTTATTTCTATGCCGCTGTCATAAGTCAAGCTCTTACTCCTATGCCAGTGGTATAGGAATACCAACGTTTTTAACACAACTTTTGTGTCGCCGGCATTGGCGGTAAATTTAATTGAACACACTTACGTGACACCGGCGTAGGAGAACGATCGTTTTAGACACAAATACGCGTCACTGGCACAAGAGTTCGATAATTTGTGATCACAGACGTTGCATCACTGGCATTGAAGAACGTGTTAAGGCTGTAAATATTAAGACACAACCAGCAAGAACAGTAAATGCAACATGACAACAAAGGGTGCACTTAGGTAAGGTTAAAAGCACCATTATTCATTCGTTTTACTATGATAACACGCCAGACTTGATACCAGACTCTACTAATGCGATTCTCATGCCAAACAGTTCAATAGCGATATCAAAATCATAAAGGGTGTTATAATAATATAGCAGCGGTGCAAACGCGTCATTATTTTATGTTTATAACATCATAAATCGTATAATAAACGACCGACTGTAAAAAAAACCCGTAAAAGAAGAAAAGCTGCAAAAGTCCACTTACGAATCACGTTTTCATGTTTGTTTCATTTTATAATGCTAACAAGCCGCATTCACTTATATACAAACCACGCATAAATATAGCTTATTAGTAAGTGTACAGTCAAGTACAAAAATACGTACCGAAAGAATCATTTCATAAATACGTCCTACAACCTAATTTACTGTACAATAGAGTTGCTCGGTATATATTTTTGAAACTTTGGCAGTGAACGAATTTTTACACTTGACTGTACTCTAGTACTTACCTCATTAGTATTAGCATCATATCAAACATATGTCAGTACAACCAATTTGAAAATTTCAAATTAGATAATAACATTGCCGTGTGATACCGGCTGACTAGAATAGCACCACCCCAACTCCTCCCGCGGGTGTCGAAAGAGGCGATAAAGGAAAAAATCCTACGGACGGGCAGCAGCGTCCGTCGAAACCCAATCTACAGCTTTTGCGGTCGCCAACCCGCCTACCACGCGTGGCGACTATGGCAACTACCCCCAAGATGATACAAGTCATATTTGCAGTGGACTGGCTAGACATAGGCCTCCCATACGGCTGAAATGTATGTATTTGAAAATGAGATGTAGATGAAAATTATTGAGACAATGCTATAGCAAAATAGACATCCATATTTCGATTCCATACTTAGAATTAACATTATGGTTATATTGTTCTCATATCATATACATTTAAATAATTCACAGCGCAAAATGATCAGTTTTTATGATAATTTATTGTAACAGTTTACTGTTGTATAAAGTAATAATATCAAAATCATTGTTCAGAAAGTAACTTCATTTCTCTGCAGTTTATTACACGAGTATTTGTGAAATATTGACAATTGCATAATAACTTTGGAAGGTTATACTCGTAGATGAATATTATATTCTTACTTACACTAACTTAGAAAGTTAGGTTACACGGTGACGTCAATACCGTCCTTGATATTATACAACAAATATTTACCCATCGTCCTTGCAATGTTGATTATGTTATCATAAACCTTGTAATGTGTGTAGTATAATAGTGGCCCATAATGTTGTTATGTATGTTGCTGTTGTAAAATAGGTCATATTGCATGGACATTTCTAGATTAATTAACTTTTTCGTCTTTGAGTAGACATTAAAGATAAAAGATAAAAAACATTTATTTGTGACAACACATATACAAAAACAATGACAGACAAAGAAAGAAAAAATACACCTGGTGTGCATCACAAAATGGACTCAACATTAGACACATTAGTGGCGGTGCGTTTATTCAAGCTGATTCCCGCCGGCTTCCCTAACTTACTGCAGTTCAATGGTTTTCCTTGGGCTCATGAAGAAAAGGTTAAGCCATATCGGCTCCGTGTTGCCTAAGAAAAAAATTAACGCGCCGCCACTGCTAGTTACTTTAAAAAAATAACTTTAATTGACCTCCTTTAAAGTTATCAAAAACACGGTGTATACTACACCATTGAGTCAAGAAATTGTTAACATGTAAAACCGATTTATAAACTTTCATTTCTTCAAGTTGCAACTTCAAAAATGAATGGCAGTTTACGGTTGTGATTTGATTTTGTTAGTGTTAGTGTTATCCATAACTATTATTATGCTAAGATAATGAGTACAATTATATACTGTAAAAAATCGGACATTTAAATTATATTTTTTATAAATAAATTTTTGATTCTGAATTATTAAAACATTAACAGCTTGCCAATTAACCATTGCATTAAACACTTATGCCAATTTCACATAAAGTGATTTTACGAAACTGTCTACTGGTCTTGTATTCATAACTTAAAAAGACAATCAAGTATCCCGATGGTTAATTTACATCGACAAAACAATGTTAACATAGTAATCGCTGTCGACATTTGCTCCGAAAATAGTGAACAAAATTACTATATACTTTACTAATAATATTCCGCAGAAAGTACATTATTAATCGGATTAAAAAAACCTGTTATAATATTAGGCATAATAATATATGGATACCATTTTATTAGGCAGCCTTCCGATTTTTTATCCAATAGCCCAGTAGCTAGTCCATCCTTTCCACCCAAGAGCCTGGTGCATTCTAGATTCCATTAAAACTCGATAGTCCTTACACCATGGCGGGCGCTGTCTCTGTGCGCGTCCTATGATACGCACAGGGGTAGCATCCACTTAGTGTAACTCTTTACATTTCATTAAAATTGTCGAAAGGGCCTCTGCGCGCTGGCTCGATCCGGCTCCGCGCACGCCTCCCAAATGTCCGGAACACCATAGTTACGTGTACGGAAGAGACATACAAATAAGAATTATTATTATTAAACGATTTCTTTTCGACTAATAAATCCTAATGGTGGAATATATCGCGTGTATTAAATTTACTACCTGTATACGTATAAGATTGTGCAAATCAAATCCTTCTTCCAGCAAAGTTAACAACAATCTCGTAACGCAATAAGCCAGCAATCTGGCGGGTTCGACGCCCCGAGTGCATTAATGCCGTCTGCTGCTAACTCGGTTACCGTCACGAGCCTTTTGTCTAGTCGAGAAGATGACAAAGATATATAAAAAATACATACTATGCGAGTATTGGCGGCACGAAGTAGCCGAAGCTAATTTTGCATTCGTTGTTCACGTTAGCAGTACGAAAACTGCTCAGTTGAGCCTTAAACATATAACAAAACAAAAGCCGGTGTGAATTGAGAGCAATGCCCCGTTCTACATATTGGTTGGTATACATATATGTAAAGTAAATATAATTAGATTTACCTCTCAACAGTCGTTCCCTTAATTTCGATGCTGTCGAGCATATCCTCTTATGAAATTGATTCTGAATTTCTTACCTCGTATATTTATTAAAATATATTTTATGACGGTATGTACTATCTTTTTACCTAAAGCATTGTGTTTTGGTACTAAACGCCGATATACAAAAAATATACAGACGTAAAAACACTTCGTCGTCGTCGGTTGTTGTCTAGCAGTGGAGGTCGTCTTATGACGATGATGATGACATCAATAATGTCCATAACCCAGGGACAATTATTTCTTCGTACTTAAAACACTCAGATTTATCAGGATCAGGATTAAAACTCGACCTTCTGCGCAGGCAGGGTCACTATCAACTATAGGTACCTACATAAGTTTATTTGTATATCGCTGCATATTCAAATCTTGCATCATCTCGCGGCTTTTAATCTACTCTGGCTTTATTTTGTTAAAAAAACATATTAATAAATCAGTCTGAATCTCGACTTGGTTGTAATTAAAGCGCTGCAGTCTGGTCACGATTGCCTTTTTTCCTCTGAATTTTCCACTCGCTCGGTCAAAGTTAATTCATCAAGGAAACATAATGTATAAACCTTTATGGCGAAATTTATTCGCGTGACGCCAGTTGAAAAACAAGTAGGTCAAACATTCGAAGAGAAAGGCGCTACAATACAAAACAAATCAAAAGCTTTCTATTCAATAAGTAATAAATATGTTGTATTTTATTATAGGAAGGAGAAAGAGAGACTCAGCAGAATATAGATTGACCAGGTAAAAATAAAAGTTAACGTCATGTCGCATGTCAAGGAGAAGGCCCATGATAGAGGCCCTAATCGCCCTTAAATAAATAAACAAAATAATATGTGTATAAACCTGCAATAGTTAGTAAAGTAAAGCTTATCAAGTCAGCTATTCGTATATCAAATACACTTTAGCAAATTGAGCTATCTCGTAAATTGTGCAAGCAAGAACATTACAAGCACCGAAACTTCAGGTCCATTGGGTAGACAAACGCGCAGGCGACCTAGATCCCCGTTCTAGATCCCGCACTATTCATTACCATGACAAAAGTCTAGCTTAGCCGGAAAAATTGCTTGGTCTCGATCGAGCGCATTCGAGTCTAGGTATAATATATCTTAGCAGCATGTTGGTTATCTTACACTAAATAAACCATTTGTTTACCGACTTTTAGGATAATTTACTTATTAAATAAATTTTGACGAAAGTCACATAATATTATTTGTAGTAAAGTGAAAACATGAAACCTGTGTAGTCCCTCACATTTTATAATGTGGGAAGAACCAAACAAACCAGTGCTTTAAGAGATTTAACCATTGTATGCTACATTTGTAAATATTGCATGATTAAACACTTATAATCAGCATCAGTGGATTGTGATATTTACTCTTATGTTTTGATTTGAGGGAACACAAGAAAGGAAAGATAAAGATAAATAATTCAACATGAACTAACGTCACAATACACGGATTTGTAGTATTTTCATAACAAAGTCAATGTCTACTAACAAAGTCTACGTGCAATTGCAATAGACGCTTTTTAAGTGTCCACAACGTGAAAAGAAAACTTGTGGTATTTCTTTCAGAGACGTGCACCGACCGCGACCACTCGCCACTTGGCATTCAACGCACAGGCGCTGATAGAAAATTTTGCACCCACTCTGGAATAGTTCCCTGTTCGAAGACAAATAAACGGACATCGACGTTGTGTCCGCTCGGTACTTTAATTAATTGATTTTTTTAAATCTGAATTGGGACTTATGCTTATGGGATTTGTTGGAGACATATACAGTTGCGTTTGTTTATTTTGAAGTGAGCAAGACTTCTAGTCGTCTTTCGTATTCGGGATCGTATTTTTAGAAGCTTATAAATTATCCCACAAAAGGGGAGTCTACTCTAACTACTTAGTTTAATCTAAGACCTTTTCTCCCCAAGGTTTATTTAAGTATATATAATAATATTAATAATTAACAGGTGGACCATAGTATACTCACGTTCTGATACCAGTTACTTAATTACAGGTCATAAACACTTAGAAAATCATTCGTTATTTTCACAGAGACTTCGGTCATCGGTGGTAACTTACGAAGGTGATACTGCTATTCTGCTATTCTTATTTACTCTAAAACTTATTAAACTTACCGTAAAAAGTCAAGGAGCCCATTAGCATCAATATAAAATAAACCTTAATCTAATTGCACTGTACTTTATTTTCGGTAGATAACTAATAACTATATTACAATTAGATTTTTTTATCACAATTTAACCTCCTGCCTAATTTATCTGAAATTTTGATAGTTAGATTTTAAGTCAGTCAAATTGACAAAGAGTTAACAGTTATTGTCTTGTATATACACCAGTACGTCTGATGTGACCTAAGACTCTGGTTTTCTAAGAGTTGAAGTTAAATTGAATCAATTTACATTAGAAAAAGCTTTACAAGTACCATACCACGTTTCCTTAAATTACCGGTAAAGAAGTAGGTACAATCGGGTCGCCACATACGCAGTTTATAAATAAGGACAGGTAATTTCCCACACTTTTTCCGCTTTTTCTAAAGCCAGGAAATACGTATAAACAGACATTGCCAAAGCACTCACGCTAAAATCTAATAACACAACGCTATTCGAGTGTTTCACACTCTGTAATGCGTTTGCACTTCTTTCTCACGTGTAAGGACTTAATAAAATAAGGCGAAGCAAAAACGTATTTTTTGTTTTTGACAGTAAGGTGAAAGAAATCGTCATAGAAAAGCCCTGTACATATGGGATTCGAGACTTCAGACAAAATGTGAATAGATTTCCTGTTATACACTTATGAGATGAAATCAGTATGTTTGGCATTTCAAATTTATTACAAAGAAATCCACAACACATAAACATTTAGTACACTTTTGAATGAATCAAATGAGAAATCCGACTTTGTGTTTATATTTTAGTTAAAGTTTAGTTTAGTAAGTTGTAGTTCAGTTTCATAAAAGGTTATCAATTTAATGATTACATTTTGTTATTTACCCACTTTATGTAAAATGTTCGTTAAGTAAACGGCAGGTGATTTTATTCGACCAAAGTAAGTATTTTATACCACTAAGGCATTTATTGGTCATGTACACAGGACGATTTGAGTCAGATCCATTAATAAATGAAGGATTATTAAAAATACTAATTTCCAATTGTATACACATTTCTGTAACAGTTTAGCTATAACACTGATGATATTTATATTTTATTAGTTTATTGAGAAAACATTATTTTGAAGTCAGAAATAACATAGAAAGCAGTTTTAGCGCAATTGAGAAGTTCGTGTTTTAGTGATGTGAACAATTATCGGTACGATGGGAAATAATTGAGTTGTCAGAGTGAAATCCGTTTTAATGATGATAAAGCGATGAAAAGTGCTCTAACGTCTGGTGAAGTCTTACCAAGACTGCTATACTCCACATATCCATGTCGGTAGGTACCTGGAACAACAATAATTATCATAAGTCTTGTATAAAGAACTTCATAAATATTATCCATTGATCTAGAGCTAGTTAGGCCGAAAAAAACTGTCTTTAAACAGCTTCTAATCTAGAAATTTTGATGTTATAATCAATGCTAACTGATCAACCTAATACACATCTAAATATAAATTGTTTATCAATACGTAAAAATAATAGGTTAGTTAGGCAGAAATAATAGGTTAATAGTTTCACAAACGAGACAGTATAGTCACCGACTTTAATTGTTGAGCCACTTACGGTTCAAGCAATAGGCTTTTGTTTAGTACTAAATACATGAAATGTCCAAAGTAAAGTGAACCCTAAATGGCTCAACAATTAAAATCCCTGACCGTAATATACCTATGCTTTAAAAATGCCTTTCAGAAGCGACAAAATTTATACAGCAAAATGTAAGTATTTTTAATTAATTCTTTCATTATTAATATCATTTCTGGGATACGTTGAAACTGGACCCTTCAAAGACCCTTAAAATTTATAATGATGAATCATTCATAAAGCCATCAGATGGGATCTAAAGGTTTAAAATGTTGCCTTCCTTTCGAGTCGGCGATCGTTACATATTAGATGCGGATCTTCTTGAATAATGTAGGGATTCATTATTAAATTGAAGTCGAATTATTAATCACCTAAATTAAATTACTTATCACGGAATTAATATTTATTTTAACTCATCAGTATCTCATATACTTAAACTAAAATCGTTAAAGAGTAACTCTACAAACTTGCGAATCTCTGTTGAATTTTATGTCTCCTACTTACTTATTACATTATGAATTGCCCCATTTAGACCATGCAAGCACTTGTATACGATTTTCATTACATTGCGGGGTTATAAAAAGCGACCGAAGTCGCCGTCCGCCCATAGCCCGCAATGTAATGAAAATCGTATACAAGTTCTTGCCTGGTCTAAATGGGGCTTAAATAATGGTATTCAAAACTTAGCAGATACCTAATATGTGTGAATATCGTTCGTGAATTTTGCTCTTTTACTCTATAGTGAATAAGGACAGAAATCAAATCGGTTGAAGCGATTACACGTTCTGTGGGCGCAGGAAGTCGGAAATTGGCGAGTGACGACTAGCCAATCAACCAGTTAATTACCCGGGCAATTCAAACTAGCGTTGGTATAGAATCGAGTAGGAATGCTTGCCCTTAAGATGACACAGAGAGAGAGGGAGAGAAAGTCAAAATAAAGAACAGCATCGATGTGTAAATTTTAGTAAATGTTTGACACTTTTTTCTTTTTTTTATATCAATTTTCGAGTGATTGTGGAAACTTTTCTATGATTTGTTAAATAATTCTTGTACCCTAGTTCTTAACCTATCGAATTCAACTTCTACAAATGTGCAACTACTAAGGCTTGGACGCGCGAGCGTGGCGCAGCGCTGCCGTCCGTATGTGTGCCTTATTTCGTTACATTAGCCACACCGGTGTTACGCTGCGCTACCGCCACGCTCACAAAACGCGCCTATGTGCCCAAGCCTTTAATGGTAAAGTGACGGACGAATTTTGGCCCTTTTGCGGGTATGCGGGCGAAACTTTGAGAGGGTGACATTTTATAATGACTAAGAAAATCACAAGTATGTTCATAATTGATTAATAAAATTTGTAGCACATACGGTTCTAACACAGGTGTAAAAACATAGTATCATCCTATTATGTAGGTACATGTTACACGGAATTAATTGAACATCTCAACTTTATCAAACCATTTAATAATTTCGCAAAGTTTATTTAGGTATATCGGAAAATGGGTCGCAGGTTTCCATGGCAGTTAATTATAAATTCATAAAGGGCAAGCCGTTGTATTCCCATTAGTTGCGCGACTACGGGCGAATGGAAATGTAGGGCCAATCAGAGACCTTAAGATTCTTATCAGCTATAGGCAAATTCATACATCTCTGAAACTGGTCTTTTTGCGGCTGGGAGGCGATTGTAATATCACCCCAAGTCGGGATCACCTTAAAAATTACTCACTTACAAAATGCAGTATCTACATTGAAACACTCAATTAATTATATACCTTAATGTGTTTAAATTAGGTACATAATTAAAAATCGTAAAATCGAGTTACTGCACTTACATGTGACATTATTAAAGACTGTTGCTTGTTTTGTTGTACCTACGTAGATTTTAAATGGGGGTTGTGTGGACGTGTTTTGATATTGTTTTGTCGTTAATGCTAATAACTTCCTTTTAACGTACTCGTAGATAAATTTAATATTGAGGTATTGGGACAGCAGCAACGTACCGCAAATAATTTACAGTAAATGAACCAGAAACCTCCAGGGTTGGCTCTTCCAAAACTTTAATTTTCGCCCTTTTAGTTCATCTTAAGTTTGTAACTTTGCCTTCAAGTAATATCTCTGCTCATATTACCATTTGTAATTTTTCTTTAATATAGTTCAATTTTACATTATTAATTAAACTTTCACGGCTTTTACACATTATTATGTACAAATAAACAGGATTTAACCGCGTATACTGAATGACTGCAACAGGCGATCGACAGCCCGCCTGAGTCCGGCCGGGCGTCCCTACACTACATGTACATCTACATCAACCGCGTAAATTAATAAAAAAAAAAAAAACCGACGTTTCAAGACCACATGTTGCATTACAAAACTGTTAAAATTGATTGTTTTTTCGCGACTTGTAGAAGAACAATTAAAAAAAGGTTGGATGCGAACAGCCAAAGATCGAACACGATGGCGTGAAATTGGGGAGGCGTATGTCCAACAGAGGACTGCGATAGGCTGATGATGATGATGAATTTCACGGTTCATCAGTTTTCCTAGGGCTGCCTCTTATTCTTCCTATTATTTATTATAAATACAGAGTGTGATAATAAAAGCCTTTTTTATTGTGATGTTATTGTTATGAAAATGTGGTGTACAGGTGTGTTTGAGATCAATTATTTATTAGCTGCACAATTTACGTTATGTTAATGAATTAACGTATTGTACAACGTGTTAAATATAAAAGTAGAAATAGATGCAATATACTTAAGAAAAAGCGACGAGGACCTCCGGCATTCGAGACGGGATATAAAAGTATAAATATAATTAACATGATTGAACTAAAAACATATTTTCAAGACGACTTTCGCCATTTTGAGGTTTTAACGAAAGCATACAGTGTGTATACATTACTATTTACGTGTCAGCACTGGACATAGCCAGGTATTTTCACGTACGCTCGAATTCGGCTCCAATGCACACTGAAAAATCTATAGAATTTCAGTTGACATTTCCCGCGCTCCGCGCTCGCTCAAACGGAGTCCTAATCCGCTGAGCCCGCCATCATCTACAGACAAAATTAATGGGCGCCCGTGACTCCAAACTGGCTTTTTTTAGGCATTTGTGAAATCGTTTTTGGGGTTCCGCATTTGGAACAAGTGAAGTGAACGTCTGTTCGTCTGTAGATTAACGTATAAAGAAAAATTAAGTGCGTAAATAAATCAAACTTTCCACAAGTGGACAAGGTACAAACTAAACTCGTCTTTTTTGATAGCTTCAAAAAACGGTGTTATTTTTCTCCGTCTAGGTTTTAAGTGTGTTGTTACTTACAATTCAAATTCATTTCGAACCTTGGTGAATGAATGGAGCTTGATATATTTTTATACAAAATTATGTAACGGTAAATTTTTGATGGTGTACAAAAAGTCACCACGTTTCACAAAGACACACAACTTACGACGACGTATGATTACGAGATTGCCTAGCCTTTCTAAATTGAAGAAGACAATATTGAAAACAAGAAATTTCAAGCACTATTTTACACACACGACACGTCAATTGACCCTTAAAAGTTTCAAACCGAATCAAATTATTGGATCAACAGTTACACGTCACGATTACTAATATCGAGTAACTATGATGATTTCTACGCAAGTGAAGTCGTTGGCAGAGATACCAATCATTACAAGGAAGTTAAGGCTTCTTACATATTAACGGCTTTGTTGACGCAATGGGAAGAGAAAACATTCACGTCAAAAAGCAAAAAGCTTCCTCGTTCAAATCGTATCCTTTGTTTTACTCTTACGGATTTTCCAGGAAAAACCTTTAACACGAAACCACACAAATAAAGCAAAATGGGTCGTAAATTCTATAACTACATACGACTTTTCAGCACTATACATTGTAAAAAAGGCACTCACCAAACAATCCCCGGCATTTAATAAATTTAAACCGTATCACTCGCATTTCCCGCAAAACAAACAAAATATTTCATACATTTTATATTAATTCACTTACATCACGTGATCAAAGAACCGGAGTTTGGTTGTGCTCCAAGTTAAAACAAGGGTCTACTGTTCAGTATATTGATTTAAAAAAAAACTCTTATACTTTTACAGTACAATCACCACGGCAAAAGATTTAGATTTCAACTTAAACCAATTTACTTCTGATAACGTGGACAATATCGTGCTCAAAACGTCGAAGGTAATTTTTCAAATTTATATGTATTTGATTAAGTCGATTTAGTTGTAATACCTAATGTTAAATCTATCGGTTATTTAAATATAAAAATATGTTAAATACAACGTAAAACTTAATACTAAAATCATAAATAATGATGATAGATGATAATAATGTACAAAAAAATAGAAATATCTTCAAGTTGTCAAGTGCTGAAAATTTTTCTGTTTTTTATACAAAGATCATGAGAAATCAAAAGAAATTCATATCAAAGGAAATCCTACCGGGTTAAATTAGGAGTTGACATCAGGTCCAGCTAGTATCATTATAAATTGACTGCAAATGGCGTTTTTACCAAGTTAAACGACTGATAACTACACATGCACTGTGTCGGAAGGTTGGACCTCCCAAATGCTTCATTATACTCCACTGCGTTTCAACTTCAAAGATTTTTCCAGTCTTTGTGAACGTTATGGGCAGGTAGTGGAAAAGGCACGCACTGATGGAGTAACATTTATTTACAATGTTTTATTATAAGGGTACTTTAATACACACTGTTTTATTTAAATTTCTTTTTTTTTTTTTTATTTAAATTTCTATGTTTTTTTCAATTTCAATTTAAGCAATAAGGTTACAAATTTCAGCATGTAATATAAATTCTGCGTTCGCGATATTATCTCGGCATCCAAAGGAAATATTACTCTTTGGTTTATATAGCACCTTATTGTCTATTTCAGATTGAAAAGTTGTAGTACAATGCAACGGTTAAAACAAGATTAATGCTCAATGCTTATCCAGATAATTAAATG
Source organism: Grapholita molesta (assembly GCA_022674325.2). NCBI lineage: Eukaryota > Metazoa > Arthropoda > Insecta > Lepidoptera > Tortricidae > Grapholita > Grapholita molesta. The sequence goes on along the minus strand of CP053135.2, from coordinate 8,363,275 downwards.
GTAGGTAATAAATCAATACTAGCGAAGGAAATTATCCGGCCGAATTAAATGTGATGACCCAGATATTATTTGCTAGGTGCTCGTTCAAATGTTTGTTTATTATTAATAATTATTAAATTACTTCTATTGTCCGAGTGGATCATAAGCCAATTCTTGTTATAGATATTAATACATTAATTCATCAATAAGTAAATTATATTTACAAAGTTTTTTTATGTAAAATCTAGGGGTAAGTTTATACAACTACTACACTATATAAAAAAATGAATAAATGAATGAAATACTATTTATTGTACACCTCAAATGAAACATTACAAAGAAAAAATAGTAATAAAAACTGTAGTAGAGGTTAACAACAGGCGGTCTTATCGCTAATAAGCGATCTCTTCCAAACAACCTTTAGGTAATAAAAAAAAACAGCGGCCCGAGGATATAGCATAGCTAATAGCGACATGACGACGGCAGTAAAAAAAGAATGACATTAATTATCGCTTGAATTACCTAACTAATCAAACTTGCTGTGTCTGTAACAAAATCTACGATGAAAATAATATATTATGATGTATTGCAGGTCGTAGTAAGGTCTCGTTAAGCTTTTAAATATTACTGTTTTCCCTTTGCAGATAATCTAAACATAACATAGGATTATTCTCAGCGTCGCACGTGATAAACAATATAGTTGGATGTATGGGGCGAGCACGTTTAATCTGGCAAACGCTGCTTACGCCCGCTAGGGACGGGCCCAACCGGATAAAAACGGATAACGAGGCTCACCATTTTTGTAATTTATACATACACTTTTTGAAATGTTACTTTCTATGATACTGTGAAAACTATCTCCCCTATTCCTGACAAAAGGATACGGTCATGTTTTACAGAAATAAATTAGTAACATTTGATGAAAACCGCACAAGCGTCGACACAATAGACTTATTTTAATGATATGTATTTACATTCTTAACCCTCAATACGAAAAAGAGGGGTATAATAAAAGGACCTGGTATGCGTGTGCGTCTCTGCCTGTGGCACCGTATCCACCGAAGCCTTTAAATATGTTAATATAGATTTGTATAAACACGGTATTTCATCTAGTAGTCCGGAACACATAAAAGAAGCCGAATTAAATTAAGGCACTAAAAAGTTTAAAAATGCTTTAAATTAAAATTGAAGGTGACAAGTAAGAATTGACATTATTATTTACTCACGCAACCAAAAACCCTTCTTAACCATATCCTCACCTAGCTTTCAAATACCGATACCGCAACCGGCGCCGTCCCTACCAACCGGTAATGTATGCACGGCACGGCACGGCCCGGTTAAGGCCGCGCTTACGCCGGGTTACGGGGCTGCGCACCTTTACCCGGTTCCATGCAACGCTCCTGCTTATTACTTATTCTATGAAATGCGACAACCAATTTGTGCTGCTGCTGCTGCTGCTTAACGTAAATTAATGAAATCTCTCTTTTAACGTAAATTAATGAAAATAAACATAAGTTATTAAAAAGCAATTTTAAAACCAAATGCAAATTAATCTGTTGACAAAAAATATCAGTTAAATTTTACCCATTATCGATGTACTGGTTATTATAATTTCCAATAAGTATGTAACGGTACATGTTCTGTAAAAGCTTGTTCGTTCCGTTGATAAGAGATTTGAAACCAATTGTAAAAATATAAGTAGAACAACATTGTAAAATAAACTAGTTTAGTCGCTCTCTTGAAACATTTTAAGACCAAAATGCCATGTTAGCAAATAAGTAATTATCTATTAATGATAAATAATGCCAAGGTTATAAATCAAATGGCACCAAGATTAACTGGGCATATCTTTTACACCTTAATCGGATTTCGCCTGGTGTCGTTCGACGTGAAGCGAATACATTAGCGGGTATTTTCGCCTCAGGCCACTTTTATCCGGATATCCGGGCACATGATTATCTGCGTTTTCTGGTTACTTCGTTTCGCCGTGCTTTGTTTTTAATCTTTGTTTGTTACTCGTTTCTTAGGATATTTGCAGAAACTATTTTCTACGTTTTCTTTGAAAATATTTGACATAAGGGCAATAAAAAGACAACGATTAGATGAAACTATAGCATGGTATTGTAAACAATAAGTGACAATACTATTATTCTATTAATTTAACTTATAACGGTTTAAACAGTTCTCATACAAAACTAGAGATCGGTATCTCTTGTTTAAAATTAGAACTGTTATTCACATATTCATGAGATGGACACGAGGATTTTCACTCGCACTCATTTTCATACTAATATTTACTGGACTACATTGCTGATATTATCTTAATTATATATTATGTAAGAATTAAAATAAAACAGTACAAATGTGTAATAGTACAAAAAATAAAAAGTTACCTAAAAATCCATAAATGTATGCTATATGTAATGACAACATGGATATCGAAATAATATCGATCCCGCCTTCTTTTAACTGTTTCAAACTAAGTTGAAACTGCATAGACATAGAGGGTTTGATTACCGTAAATAGTGACACGATGTCAATAAATAGCGTGGCGTCATGTTAATTGCGCATTTCGCACATCGTTAGCGTCAGCGTTTCCGGGCATTCCGGGTGATTTCCATTTGAACCGGCTCTTGGACCGGGCCGGCGACTGAAGGGTTGTTTGCTGAGCGTGTATTATTAAAGCGGTTTCAGCCGGGTTATTGACAATTCGATGGAAAATACAGACGGTGACGTTGTGCTACCGTGTGGCTGTGTATTGAGTGCCTTATGAGTATTTGTATTACACTATTAGAAAAAAAAAGTATACAAGATTAAGACTATCTTGACATAAGAACAACCCAGTAGTTTACGTACCGAAACGTTTGTTTTATATACGATTATATATATTGAGCAATCAAGGGACAAATGTCGGTCCCTGAAGTGAGTATTTAGATCCCACATCACCCTGTATCGTACTTCAAATCAATCCCTGTTGCTGAAATGGGAGCGGTCTGATTAATACCAAATTGTCGGGTCCTTCTCAAGTCGGCCGAGTAATGTGGACCCTGACCACAGAACACTTAACGTACAGAGCAACAACATTGATCACACGTATAATACTTATTTAGTCGTAAGCATATTAGTTTGTCTTTCACTTTTGTATATCCTTTCTCATCTTCTCATAGGTTACTTAAGAAGAAAAAAAGGGAGATAATCTCTTTTAGGAAGAAGCAAACATTTGTGCATATCTTTCTATGTATATCTATTAATGTTGCTTTAGTTTACGTAACAATTATAGGTTAGGCTTATATTATAATTTTATTGTTATTTGTTTGAAATGTCTTGATTTAACATTTATATTCATGTTGTAAAACACCTATCCTAGGGAAAATATACAAATAATGACTAACTTAACTAATATTTCCCAGGATATAAAATATAAAAAAAACCAATTGATTACTAATATACATGGGTTACAATTTAATATTAATAATGTAACAATACTATATTGTTTTTTATAATTATAAGACTAGAAACAACGTTTAAACTCTACATGTGTAACATATCTCACATTACAGTGTATATTAAAAGTAAAAGTACTGATATGATCTATTAAGACCTTCACTACGGGTAAGGTCGATTCGACCTCATTACCGCAGCGAAGGTGTTAATTATGACATTATGACTTTAATGAGATTCAAACTTGTTGGTTTCTCGAGATTTTAACTATACCTCAGTTATCTTACCCGCTTGGTTCCTAACAGCACAATTAACACGGTCGTGTGAAGGTGTAGCTCTGAGTTAGAGACGTCTCTGCATTTGTCAGATGTGTCACAATCAATATGGAAGAGCAATCAAGTTCGTGCCATAGCAGTACCTGACGGACTGGGCGGTTAGCGACTATAGCTGAGGTGTTCATTGGTTTCCTGTGCCACTATTGATGAATATATCAATTCAAATTCTTTTATCTCAAAAACCCAAAACATTATACGATATACACTCACTTTAAAATAACATTAAAACAATCAAAGACTAGTCCATTTCAGATAATACAAATGTCAATAACTACGTAATCATGAAGGTATATAAGTAATCTATAATCTTTATTGAAACGAGTAGGTATGCACAGAATTTGAGTTCCAAATTTGAGGAAACAAAAGGGGGGAGGGGGGTAGGATTTAGTTAAAAACTGTTCCACAGACCGACGTTTTACACAAAACTAACGTTTCGATGCTTTAAGTATATCTTCGACAACAACAGAATATCCTAATAATTTAAATCGACTGCATACTTTCTAATACATTTGGTATCGCTGTTATATCGTGACGATAGCGAAATACCGCGTAGTGGGCGACTACGGTAAAAAAAGGGACCAGTAATAATAAATCAGACGAATACGACCTTTTGCGTAAATTTCACCAGCAAATCAGAAATCCCTAGACGCAACCAGTCCCTCGCACAAAAGACAATGGCCTCTAATTTGAGCCTTCGGACCCTCTAGAGTCTCTAGGCGTCAATCAATAGCTATTCAGGAACCTGACGGAGACAGTAAGTATGTTACCATGGTTATTGCGATGATGGAGACGACATTCAATTCGAGACCCTGCTCTCATCTATATCTAAACCGCCTAGCATTTCATTCATATTGTTTATGTACTGCCACGAGTAGGAACGCTTTCCTACGGACGTGTCTGATGCCGAGAAACTAGATGGACGGATGAATCGCACGGATGGTGGACGGATGGTGGCTGCAGTGTGCAGTGTGCTGGCGATCATTCCCTGTGGCGGTCTATGGATGGGATGGAAAGGGGCGGAGGTAGGGCTCACAACCGGTTATGAGGTTGTATGGGGAAAACTAATTTTAACGCTTCAAAACCGTTGAGATCCCTATCTCAGTAGACGTCGTACGTTGAACTGAAACCTGTTGTATTATATACCTACATCAGTGCAATAGAAACATTAGTCCATAGGCGGTACTAAAATAGTATTTACACCTTCCTCCGGCAATTAGTTAACGTCGCAATTAAGTTTATAGGTCGAATCGACTGGTGCCGCAGTGAACGTTTTAAAGAACTTTAACCACAATGTGATCACACCAGTATCTATCTACATTTAGTGCACAGTGCTCGCGTTAACTTATTATACATATAATTAAATATATTTGTATTTGTAAATCTGGGCAGATGGGTAGGAGATTGTGTAAGGTATGGTTCAGCAGTGCAAGTATAATAATACAATTTTACAAGTACAACTGTATAATTTTACTGTGCGATGGCTTCGTTATGCTGTATCTGTACAGTTTTGAACAGCACCTAAACGAACAAATTAATCAAGTTTTGAAAACTTAGTTCAACATGTTTAACTTAGTTTTAGTTCTTTCTCTTCTCAGTACACCTGGTAGCGAACAAATCGTTTAGATTGCCGTCATTTGTTCTTAACGTCTAGCGCGTTGACTTGAATTATAGTCGCGACATTATTAGGTACTTAATACTTATAGTGTTTATGTCGCACAGTCAATAAACAATCGGCCAATAGACACGCCACGGTTTGTTATTTCACTAAACAGTCAGAGATTTAGTCAAATGACTGATTTTTTTTAGGACAATGATAAAATGGATTCAGCATTTTAACATTCTGCGATTATTCATCATATTCCTTAGAGATTTGTTAAAATCTCTGTTTTGACCCTGCGACTATACTTATTTATTGAAAAATGACCCCCTCAAAGCCACGAGTCACCCGAAACTTTGTAGTGTTTTTAATTTTAATTTAATTATTAAATCGACCTATCGTCATAGGTGACTGGTTAGTATTTAGCACAGAGGTGGCGTTACACCAGCCTCTTTGTCAATACTGCACTGAATGAACAAACAAATTATTACATAATAATTTGTAACTAATATTATTATCATAACTCTCTTTGTAATAGAAGAATTACGAAAGTGACTTCACTGATATTCAAAGTTAAGTACAATCTGTTATGCGATAGGTCCCAGGTCATACTCAATGTTTATATACCTATGTATGTATATATTTAACCTGATCTAACCTACATAGGTATCTAGATCTAACCTATCTTTAAATATAGCATGTCAAAAATTCAGAGCTACCAAGTATATCGCCGTAATATTATACCTCTAAGATGAATCATATGCTCACAATAAATGACACGTTTCCGCGCCGAAAGAGGGGTTCAAAATTTTATACGTAATTTTACAATTCACAAAGAGTTTAATCATCCCCGCACCCTAAAGCGACACACAGCTTCATACAGTTTACAAGACACTTTATTAAGCCGACCTCTTTGATCGCAAGCTGTAATAAAAAAAGTAAAAAGACGAAAATTCGAAAAAGGAATGTCACGTTCCATTGTACACTGACGCCTCGAGCGTTCAAATTCACCAACTTATTTATACTTGGCTGAATTTCCTAACGCTTAGCAATAAAGTTCATATTTTGAAATCTTTATTTGAACAATAAATTGGTATGACTGCAGAATTTGCACTGGGGATGCGTTTCGTGTATAAATAGGTACGTATGATAATTTCCGTAAATTCTTACACATACGTTTTGATATTGGGTCTATATTGACTCCCATAACGTTAAACTTTCGATTTTTTTTATCCATACCGATGTTTGTCATACTCGTTGGTAGCCATATTGTCATTAGTCATAACTTCAAAAGTCAGAATTTTCGTTTACCCGTTATCATTAGTCATAACTATTAAATTTCATACCGTTATTGGTCATAACGTTCAATATAGTAATTGTATTGAAAGGTAGAAAGTCAAAAGGCATACTAGTTGGATCTGTGGGGGTCGCAGTTCTATCCTAACCTAACCCACTTTTCTGGTAACAGTTCGTGTATGTGGGGGTCGCAGTTCTAACCTAACCTAACCCATTTTTCTGGTAACAGGTTGGATCTGTGGGGGGTCACAGTTCTAACCTAACCTAACCCACTTTTCTGGTAACAGTTGGTGTCTGTGGGGGTCGCAGTTCTAACCTAACCTAACCCACTTTTCTGGTAACAGTTCGTATCTGTGGCGGTCGCAGTTCTAACCTAACCTAACCCACTTTTCTGGTAACAATTTGTATCTGTTGGGGTCGCAGTTCAACCTAACCCACTTTTCTGGTAACAGTTCGTTTCTATGGGGGTCGCAGTTCTAACCTAAACTAACCCACTTTTCTGGTAACAATTTGTATCTGTAGGGGTCGCAGTTCAACCTAACCCACTTTTCTGGTAACAGTTCGTTTCTATGGGTGTTGCAGTTCTAACTTAACCTAACCCATTTTTCTGGTAACAGTTCGTTTCTGTAGGATTATGAATTTTGATATTATGCTGATCAGTTTTATGACTTTTGTCTTATATGACGTGTAACATTATTGCATTGAATGATTATATGTATTTAGTTGTATGTCTGATAACTATTATGACTAATGATAGTTATGACTTAAAACAATATGGGTAACAATTTCTGACTTTCGAAAATCGGAATAATAAAATTATGGGAATCAAAGGGATCCCTTTGATATTACTGTTCTGGACTACGAGTACCGTCATAAATTTGAATGAACTATCTCCTGAAATGCATTCACTGTTATTTATAAATCAAATACAGTGTTTTAACAATACATTTTATAGTCATATTTAAACAAAATAAATATTTAATATTACGAGTAAAACCGGAATTTTAACAATATTTTTGTTAGCAGGAATATAAAACGCTACGATTCAAACACAAAAAATAGGCCCACGCACGATTTTCTATTAACTCACACTAGCACAAAACGCATATTCGTCCCCTTCTCACGTGAAACATAACGTAAACGTCACATAAATTGAATCGCCTATTAAGTTTTTAAGGCCACAGATCTTTTACGGCATAACGTAAAACGGAACGTTAAGAGTTCGCGTAACCGTTAAGCGTTGTTTGGAGCGTGTTTGGAAGTTAATCAAAATCGTTGCGTAAGTCGGAACGCAGAGGGGTCGTTAAGGGCGCGTGCATAAAAAGAGTTTAGTGTCCCAACTTCCCAGCGCTGGGCTCACGTAGAGCAATTACTTGTAGAAGAATATTGCGTACTTGAGAGCCTTATTTTAATTTGACTTTAGATTCCCTTGGTTTTATGTTGACACGTACCTATTTCTTTGATTTCGTGTTGTACGGAACGATGTTTTAACTTGTGATGGCCAAAGTACAGTCTGGGGGCCAACTCCGGCCCGTCAAAGTATTTTCTCCTTCAAAATAATTAGTATATTGGTGTCAGGATACAGAATACACTAGAATTTTATACACTAAAACTTTCTTCTCGAGAAAGTCGTAACAGGTCGACTATGGGAAAATGATTTTAGAGTATTGAGGGAGATGGGATACGACTAGCAACCTGTCACATCAACCTATTGATATAGTTTTGGCTCCTCTGAAATTTCTTTAACTATTTTCCCCCATGAAAGTTTGCCAACCCCGGTTTTAAAGATTGATGTGCGCTATTGGTTACGTACGCTAATTACGAAAAATTCAAATCGAAATTAGTGAAAAACTAAGTAGTTCTTTAGACAAGCCATTGTGAGTCAAAATTATGGCAAAGGAAATGATGGCAAATAAATAATATAATCCTATTTATGTTTCCTTTATACCTACTAATGTTTACAATTCGCAACCACACAAATACATCCGTAACTAACCTAAAAGTTAGCGCCGCGAAGTGGCCCACTATTAACAAACAAACTTGCCGGCAGGGGGAGTTACTGAAACCATTTTTTTCGCCTTTAACTGCATTATTGCGTGAGAAATAGGCATTAATCGGGGAAACCCAGCTAGATAACATGTGGCCCTGATACGTAGGTTTTCCTCGGGGAAGGTGTAACCTCGATTCGGACGTGTTTTAAACTGCATTGCAGGTGTGTAGGTGTTTCGAACTTTGAAAATGTAATTAGTAATTTTCTTAGGGGTACAACGTTAAACTAGTATTTCTTTGTTCCTTTTCATTTGATATATAAATAATACATTTATTACACCATATATGTTATATCAATTAACCGCGTCCGTTCCTTTCGTTTTGAAAGTTAACTTAAAAGTTAAGTTGTTAATCTTTGACTATATCTGCAATTCATTTGAACATTATTGTTTACAGTATGTTTTGAGCTATTAAAATACATTGGATATATCGATATAAATAAAACAGCGAAATGTTAACCCAATTTAACTTATAACAAACACAAAAGAAAGGCACTAACGAACATCGACGGGATTTTACCATTAACAGGCGAATGAATAATGTTATAAATACCGAGATGCTTAAGGGACTAATTTTGGTAAAACAACATATGACGTGACAAAAACAAAATAATTATGTACAGAAAATAAAGCTAAAGTAAACAGCTATTGAAAAGGTAGTAAATTGTTTACAAAATCAATTAAAGTAAGCTCCCAACAAGCTTGCAGCACGGGCCATTAGCGAGAGCTCCGAAAGGCTTTCAAAGGCATCGTCTTAAGTTTTTACAACAGGCCTTAAGCTGCAAATCTTCCTACTCTAGACAAAATGGCCGCGACACTCCTATTCCGCAACTGGATGTCTTTAAAACAACATTCATTAACATTCGACTACACCATGTCGACTCTGTTAGACCTCTTAACTCAAAGACGATTATCATAATTAAATATTACAATAAAATCCATAAAAATAACGTTGGGTACAATTTTCATTCTGAAATATAATTACTAAATACATATATTTCCATATAAGGACCCCCATTATTTGGGGGTAATTCAAGGACTTTTTCATCAGCAGTACAAAACTTAAACTCAACTTACCTAATATACTAATTACTGGTATTCCAAGCCCCTTGACATGATAATGCTTTATAAAATAATTGTCAACTTTTTTAATGACTTAATATTATTATAAAGATAGCATGTAAATACTGGAATAAGTGGAACAGTGACGTCTACCTTATATTATAGTTTGAAAGTCCTGCCCGTCAGAATAATAGATTTCCATTTTCAAATTAGGACAACTAAGTTAAGGAACATTTCGGTTTAAGTTCTATCAGAATTGGAGTTACGTCTTACGTTCACGTCAGAGTCCCCGTCAATTAAAATGTCGTATTTCGTTTTATTATTGTATTGGCAGTTTTGAGTACTTGCTAATGTATTTTCTAAGTGTCAAATTGTCTTGGAAATTTACGTAGCATAGAAAGGAAGGTGAACGTGAATTTCAAAGCAATATGACTTAATAATTGTTTAAAAAATGACATTCTGGGAGTATACTTAAAAAAAACTAAAATGTAGTATAAAACAACTGTGACTGTTGATGTAACTGGTGACCGAAGAGCTAGCGGCTTCCTCGCACAACGTATCAGCATTGCGATACAACGAACTACTGTAACTGGTTAAGTACTAATAGTTATCATAATACGATTGTAATTTCTGTAAATAAATGTATGTAAAACAACTGAGGGTTTGATCTGAACTCACCTTAAATGACATTCGTAATGTACCTGGGCAATTTCACTTTCAGGGACACCCAATTACCTTAATTGTCAAATAAAAGTTAAATCAGTGGTCAGTTTAGTGACGACAATTAAGACTTAGGTACTAGAACCTAAGAAATTGAGGTTAATTTAATTTTTATGATAACGACATAAATTGTCGGAGATAGTGCAATACCGCGTAACCAACAAATTCAATAAGATACAGTTTGGACATGGACAACCATTGTTTAAATTTCGAACTCTATAGATTTTTCTAGTTACGTGGTATTCCACTATCCCTGAAGAAATAGCGATAAGTCTTAAATTCATAACTTGCCTAAATTAGCAAATTAATATCTCAAACGCATTGTTTGTCATTCCGTCAAGCGACGCCAAATGAATAAATAAGCGTGTTTTAGAAATTGCCGAATCTGTTCCCTTAACGAGTTCAAGTCTCTTATTCCTAATGTAATGCTGAGCGTCAGCTAATGTACCAGTGTAAAACTAAACAGATGATAAATTTTACAAATTACCTTATAACAGTTGCAGTTACCCTACGTCAACTTAAAAAAAAACAACCACCTTAATAAAAATTTGGCCATTCTAATATTTTTTTGCGTTCAAGACTGATTCCGTAGTTTTTTTAATTACAATTAGTATACATTTATGCTTAAACTACGTAATTACAACCGGTCAAAATTAGCAAAGAAATTACCGATAATTTAGAGTATACCGATAAATAAATCGTTTTTACCGGTTTATATTTACTGGTTTACACATACACACGTATCTTGAACGCGACTTCTCCTACGAACTTCTTTGTCGCTAATTCAAGAAGTATTGTTGCAGTACTTATTTATTTTACTTAGGTACTTACTAGTTGTTATCGTGAGGCGATCGCACAGCAACCAACGGGAATACCCGTTGAGAAAACAAATAAAGGCACGGGTGAAAGTTATTATGCCCGGCAATAAATAATAAAACGCGGGCTCCTACGGGAACCGTGGCAACTTTTAATACGACAGAGGTCAGAGCGGAATGCATGCGACGTAAATTTGAATTTCGAACTGATTTAATTATACGCAAACTTAGCTTTAACTCTTCAGTAACTTATTTCTGAAACTTAGTGAGATTTTATATTAGGATTAGTAAGTTTTTCTTTTACTCGTCAACTTGTAGAATTGATGGTCATTATACAGTGTTTTGCGAGCACCCGTGGAGTATAGAGGACAGTGGAACATAGAGGCGGATTTATTAGAAGAAAAAGCCGTGTTTTGCGAGCAACCGTGGAGTATAGAGGACAGTGGAACATAGAGGCGGATTTATTAGAAGAAAAAGCCGTGAGGTGGGCCGATTATCTGGTAAAAGTAGTGTCGAAATTGAAGGTATAGTTATTTAACTTTTTTAGTATTTCATACTTCAGCATCATTAAAAAAAAATTAGAACAGTTTTTATTTGATTAAGTGATGTTTATACATTAAAAAACTACAATTCATGTCACACCAATAACAAGCCTAAACAGGGCTAAGATAGGTACAACGTGATGATAAGATCAATTGATAATTGTCCACGATGTTTATTATTACTGTTTGTGTATTGAAACAGAAGCTGCTTATCAACAAAGGGCCGTCAAACGTTGCCGAATTTGACTTAGGAGAAATTGCCCGATATTTAAATTCATATAGACTCCTCGATTTCTCCAGATTCTTATAATCAGTTTTACATGTAAGCGGAATAAAACCAACTATCATTTTTCCTTCGATAAAATATTTTTGCACAACGCCCATCCAATCTACGAATTATCGACTACATACATAAATAATAAAGCAAAAAACTCGCGGCAAATGAAAACTTCCTCCGCTTAAAACTGAAAAATCGGTTAAAAATTATAACACCCAGTATTTCATTTGAACTTTATGTCTGCAGAAATTGTATAACAAATTGTGTAAGACTACTGGCTCGTTACGGCGAAACAGACGAAACAAAAGAACGGAAATAAAAGTAACGAGTGTTTTTGAAAGTTCAGTTACTTTCGAATAAACCTCTCCAAATAATAGGACGCTTCGCAATTAATTCCAACTACGGCCATTTTTCTTTTTCAGATGTAATACGACTAATTGACCGATTTCAACGGTTAGGTACTTCAGTCTTTTATGTAATGTTTTCATCTTATTGTACATTTATGGTCTAGATAATAATGACAGGCCATTTCGAAATATAATTTGTATTAAATTAAATAACGTAAATATATTAATTGCAATAACAATTAACGGTTGCCACAAAATAAATTTGGTCGTAAATGTATATTGCACACATAATATCATTAACAAGTCTGCAATGAGCAAGTATAATGAAAATTAATTAATTTCGTCCAGAATAAATCGGTTATTTTAATTAAACAGCATAATTGCTCGTTAAAGCTGAAAATTGATTTCTGTACGAAAGCGAGGCGAATAAATATTTATATAAATAATTACAAACAAGGCGGCCATTGTAGCGTTTACTGAAAACGTTTAATAATTTAATTATTTACTTCATAATTGTTGCATATTTTGTACAGTATAGTCAAAGTGGCCAAATATATCGCAACGTAACACAGCCTTAGTGGTAAAGTAGTAATTATTTGTTTAGATATAATTGGCTACTTAAGTTGACACTATTATCTGTAAAGTACGACTTTACTAATTGGTCATAGCCAAATTACTTGTTTTATTACGAAACAGTGAAATATTCCTAAATGTCTTTCTTAATCTCTAGAAATCCTGTGATCGTTTTTTGACACCCCTTTCCTCCTCGGTGATACTGGCTGATCTTAACGATACACTCCTCAATACAACACGAAGCTACGTGTATTTTTAAACACAAAGCGAAAACATGGCTTTATTGTTCGAGGGAACACAATATTTTTCTTTACATTTTCGAAGTAAAATTTAGATGGAATTTTTATGTAGGAAAAATGGATTGTTGTAAAATTTTGTTGTTTTTGGCTATTTTGCCATGAGAAGGTGTGTTGTAGGAACAGGTGTTGTAGTGTCGTTTTTTCGACGACCGGTTTGGCCTAGTGGGTGTGACCCTGCCTATGAAGCCTATGGTCCTGGGTTCGATACCCAGTCAAGGCACAGATATTTGTTCCTGAGTCATGGGTGTTTTCTACGTATTTAAGTATTTATATCTATTACATATATCGTCTTATCGTCGTCTAGTACCAACACAAGTCTTACTGAGCTTTCCGTAGGACTAGGTCGATTTGTGTCAGATTGTCCCGAAATATTTATTTATTTATTATTATTTATTTATAGTTTCTGCTCCTCCCTCCTCGGCCATCGTGATCAATTTTCTAACCCCCCCACCCTTAAACGATCACATGATTTCTGGATAAGTCCCAAAATTGTATGGCTCATATGTATTATTTTTTATGCCCCTGTAAATATTAACGTTCGTATTGACCTGTATAATTGGCGATAACTGACTGTATGATTAATTCTACATCAGCTCTATATAGTAGGTATTCAATCATTAATATTATATCCCCAATTTTATACAATAGTTACAATAAAATGATGGTTAGCTATTTTTGCTTCCTTCTCTTGATTTGTTGCGACATTGAAAAGTATGATGAGGTTGAAACTGAAAATAACAAATAGTACTTTTGAATCATGTGCTTTTTCGTGACAATAATATTGTCTACTAAATTTATAATAAAATCTTGCCGTGTGATGCCGGTTCACTAGCGCGGGTGTCGTAAGAGGCGGTAAATGGAAAAATCCTACGGACGGGCAGCAGCGTCCGCTATGATTTTTCCACTATGGATGAAAACATTTGTCGCATAATGAAACCCTCCAGAAACCAGCCCCGGTGCGTCTGTGTCGAGATGAATAAATTTACTTCAGTATCGAGAGTACGATATTCTAATTTCGGATGTGAATGTGTAATTTGGAAGGTCGTGAAATTTTAAGTGCCTTTTCATCCCGCAATTTGAATTTATGTGTTACTATGGTAATTTTAACTTAAAAAGTTGTTGGTACGTAATTTGAAATGCATTTATTAAGAATTAAATTTAACATACCTAAATTATTGTTATATTAGTAATAGATGCAGCCTGGCCTAGCGTAAATATGTTAACACTTTGAGTTTTGCGTTGAAGGATATAATTGAGAAATTCGGAGCGGGTGTGTCTCTAGTAGCTCAGTGGGTACAGCGACTGGTATGTATCCTGTATCCTGGAGTCGCAAGTTCGAGACACGCCCGATGCAATTGATTTTTCCATTTTTCCTTTTTTTCTAAGAATTAACATACCAACCTGGGTTTCTTTTTAATGATAAAGGCAGCGTCATTTTTATTTTATTTTATTTATTCAATTACAATCGTAAGCTTACAGTTGGTACCAAGTTGGTACGCCTATAATGTTATAAAAGCTAGTTGTTAGCATCCAAAGGACTCATAAAGTTTGGTACACCATAGAATTTGTATGGTGTACCAAACTATTCGACTACTTTGAATGCTGCCAACTATATGACGCTGACTGTACATTAAACTCGCGTATAAGTTTTTAAGGAAAGGTTACGTTTCAACAGCAGATGTAAGTATACTGATGACAGTATATTCGACGATTTTTCACATTTTTCACATTCGAAGATTTTTCACGGCGTATTTGCTTGAGGACGCGTTTTTCTTTATTAGCACAAGGATAAATAAACAACCTCGTTCTTGTTCTATACCTATCAGCCAGGAGACAATACTGTTACATTTTTTAAGCAGAAATGTTAAACCGGGTCCAGGTTTTAGAAGTAATTTTAGTAGGTAACATGATTATAGACTATAAGCTCAACAAAATACATGTTTTGTGAATGAACGGCATAAAACCGTGATTTACCTAGAAGACAGTACCGTGGCAAACGGTGATGATGGCTGGAGCATGTACTTGACTTGCTCCAGCCATATAATCACACTATTTGTCAAAAACAATGTATCAAAAAAAAAAAGTTAAAGTAAAAATAATTAGTTACTAAAAAGCAGATTCGCTGAAAATCCATTTTGCCCCGGGAGTTGGAAACGTAACAACTATTTGTATGACTGCTGACGAGGACGGAGTTCCCAGAAAGTTCACAACTGAAATGTAGTAGTTGTATATGACCGGATTTGTAGTTTAAAGTGCTGTTTTAGCTCTGGAAAAGCATATTAACGCTTTTGGGCACCAAGACACAAAAACGAACACTATAAATTATATGTTTACATCCTAGACTTGTCTTATAGACCTTTTAATTAAGTAAACATTTAATTAGTTATACACAAAAGGAAAGGTGATTAAAAGTACAAAGTATTTAGAGTAATCTCTTCAATCTAAGTTTGTAAAATAACTTAATAGTATACCTAGTATGTAACACTTTTACATACCCTACAAATCTATAAACAAACACATACCTAAACCAAATTTTGATCATATTTGTGTTGGTAGATTAAGCCATTTATGTAAGTAAGTTCAAATTGTATGTAGTACAATAAAGCATGAAGTAACATAAACATACTATATAATAGAAGTCAATTGTAAATGCACTTCTGAATAGGCATTATTTTTCGAAAAACATTATTTACCATAGTATCTTTTTCCAGTCGAGTAAATTAACAGTAATGATGTATCAAAAGATATCAATCAGTATAAAATGGATGCAAAAACAACGGAATCTTTACTTACCATCTGCGAAGATTTAGATAAAATCTATTAAATTACGTTACTATTAAAACGTAAACTAGACATATCAAGTTGGTACATGTCGGCCACACCGAAGCTGCAATATTTCCTTAAAATTTCCCTCATATGCTAGGAGGTTCTCGAATATTCTAGCATTATTAAGTGTCGGCACTAGACTGATACATCGACGCGTTCGATATCTCTCGTTAAAATGAAAAATGTCGCGTGGAAATGCAGAAATAATATCGCCGTGAGCTGCGCCCGGTTTTGTTGGGGTTCCCTGGGCGAAATTATATTTTTACCGTAAAAATAGAAATTAGTAGATTACACGACGCCGATAAGTAAGTTAATTTGCCATGATCGCTAATGACGATGTGGGGGTGGAATGTGGAATACATGGACTTTGGACCCGGGTATGTCCGTAAACTACGTCCAACAATGAGAGGTAGGGCACAGCGATGACCATCACGCTTGGATGTGGAGCAGCCCAACTGGGGAAGTACCTCCTCCTTACAGAAGACCACAGCCATAATTACACTGCTACCTTTCAGGAATGTAGTGTTGTGTTCCTGATGGTGAGTAAGGTTCCCAGAGCTCCAACCCCCCTTAAAGGCCGGCAACGCGCTTGTGACTCCCCTGGTGTTGTGGGTGCCCATGGGCGATGGTAATTGCTTACCACCAGGCAATCCGTCTGCTCGTTTGCCGCCTATGTCATAAAAAAAAAACATTTTTATTGGTTTTAAGTTATCTGTGAGTTGTATTTTTTATTAATCCTAGTTTTATGTAGTACACTGCACACTGCATTCATTAATTTATTTATTTCTTGACATTAATAATTGTTTACGTGTATTATAGTATACATTTGTGCAGACTTGGCTAACACATATCATACTATGATTTCATATTTCTAATACAATACTTTTCAACAGCTTAGTTCCATGAAACTAAGAAAAAAAATTTTTTTTTTTAATGAAATATTTTGATTTGCTTTGATTTTTAAGTAGTAATACTACTATATAAATTAAAAGTTGAAATAGATAACATATACTTAAGAAAAAAAACACACATTTTACATTTTTTTCTTATGTATGTCACCGTAAAATTGTAAATTCCGTTAGTTTATAATCTAACTCGCGAGATTGTAAACTACCGAAATATTGTGAACTGTCACACACAGTTCACAATTTAACGCATTCATTTTAGTTAGATTATAAACTATCCGCGACAAACCGTTAAATTATGAAATGACATGTATCAGAACGCTACTCGAACGCTGATTGGTTGAATGTCATGGGCCCCGCGGCGCCATATTTGTTAGTCAATTTGGCGCGCTTCCACTGTTAAACAACAGTGTTTTATTGATTATATAAATAGATTTACCGTTATAACTCACACCTTTAGAATTACTTATGTGTCATATTTTTGTAAGTTAAACGAGTCAGTAAATAACAAAGAAAGTGCAATTTGAAATGTGTGTTAATTATAATTACCGTGCTACCTAAGTAATATTTTTCATTTTTGATACGATTTCTCATGTGAGCCTGTGTAATCTCATTTAATATATTAAATAATAACATTGAAAATGTCACATATTCAACTTGTACAACAAAATAATTTAGAAATACCAGAAATTGACGATTAGGAAGAATTTTCCATAGAGTTACAAAACTATTACAGTGGACATAAAGTGACAATAGTAAAAAATTAGAATGGACGCATGAAAAAATACAGAATGTAATAAAATTGTTACAGGACGGGATCCCTTTGATTACCATAATTTTAATATTCCGATTTTCAAAAATGTCAGAAATTGTTACCCATAATTTATTAAGACATAACTATCAATAGTCATAAATGTCATAATAGTTATCAGACATACAACTAAATAAATATAATAATTAAAGGCTATAATGTTACACATCATATAAGACAAAAGTCATAAAACTAAACAGCAAATTATCAAAATTCATAATGATTATTTTCCAAAAAAAAGAAAAAAAGAAAAAGGGTTAGGTTAGGGCTGAACTGCGACCCCTACAGATACAAACTGTTACCAGAAAAGTGGGTTAGGTTAGGTTAGAACTGCGACTCCCACAGACACGAACTGTTACCAGAAAAGTGAGTTAGGTTAGGTTAGAACTGCGACCCTCAGTGATCCAACTACCTGTCAATACAATTCCTATATTGAACGTTATGACCATTTGACCAATAAGGCAATAACGGTATGAAATTCAATAGTCGTGACTAATGATAACGGGTAAAAGAAAATTCTGACTTTTGAAATTATAACTGACAATATGTCTACCAACAAGTATGTTTTTGTAGTACATTTACTTTTTTTAACTGACACCTATATTTCATTCGTAATTCTATGGACACAGAATGACTTACCGAAAGTCTTAGCCAATCAGCGCTCGAGGGGCGTGTCATTTGACAATTTGACGGTTTCTCGCGGTTAGTTTATAATCTAACTAAAATGAATGCGTTAAATTGTGAACTGTGTGTGACAGTTCACAATATTTCGGTAGTTTACAATCTCGCGAGTTAGATTATAAACTAACGGAATTTACAATTTTACGGTGACATGTATATGCTATATATTTCAACTTTTAGCTTAGTCCCATTCCTGCATGACAATTCAGCCCGGGTGACAACCCGAACAATAAAGAAAAAACAAATTTTAAGTTATTTACATACTCCACAAACTCGTTAAACAATTAAATGTATACGAAATTATAAGAAACAAATGAAGCTAGGTAAATCTGCGGAGTGAAATCAGGTAAATCGTGTTATTCAAATACGTACGGAACCTGATTACGGGTACGGAATCCCGGAGATGTTACTACGAACGTGTTATCACGTGACGCCGTCTGACGCTCGGCACTCGCAATGATTTTGTTTGACGTGCGCAAACTTGCATAAATCTGTATGCAACAAATAAATATATTCGTATGATCGAGATCATATGGCCGTCGAATGCAAATTCACTCGACTCTGTGTAGATGTATCTACTTGTCGAGTTGAAAAGCGAATGGAGGGGGCTTAAAAATATGTGGATAATGACAGCTCGCTGCTCCATAATAGCTACTTATATTATGCTTTCAATGTTTCTATGATATGGCGACAGGTGTGGCCTAGTAGGCAGTGACCCTGCCTATGAAGCCCACGAGCAAGGGTTCAAGTCCCAGTAAGTGCATAGTGGTGTCATAGGTCATGGGTATTTTCTATGTATTTAAGACATTTAAATATTAGTATAAGTAATACAATATCGTCGGCTGAGTACTCACAACATAAGCTTTAAGCTTATCGTGGCTGTGCCCCACGGTATGTCAATTTGTGTAAGAATTTCCTATATATTAATATGCATGTATTACAACAGATGTTATATGGGACGTCCCCGGCTAGATGGAGCGACGATCTACGCAGGGTGGCTATAGTAGCTCTCAAACGAAGAGACGACTGAGGTCATAAAAGTCCGGGCGTGGGCCATAAACCTCGAGCATAAAGCATAAAGCACGGGTCGAGCAACACAATGGATAACTGATAACGCGAGCTCAAGGGTTTTATGGGCCCGGTCGTCACTTTGGTTGAGGGCTAGTATAGCAGTGACTAGATGCGGTGTGTCTAAGACCTGCAGCGGCGCTGCCGCGAACAACGATATTCGTAAACGGACGATTGTCTCTGTCAGTCTCTAGACACCTTAATTGGAGTAAAAAAGAAAGATGCCCGAAATATACGATCTTCGATGTCCGCGGTACCGCTCCAGGCTCAGTGGCGCTAGAACATAATAGCCTTAATGCACATACTGTATAACTAGTTTCACTTGTGTTAAACTGTTCCGAATTTTTATTTTATTACACCAGGTTGGAAGTTAATACAATATATGTATGGGATACCGTTGTGTCCTAAAACTACAGCCAAGACCACCGGGGGATGGGAAGCGGTATCTCTGGAGTGCGGTTGAACACTGTGATCGCCACCCCGCTTGCCAAACGTGGCGATTATGGCATTTACCCCCATGCAAGGTTGTGCCTGCCGTCACTCTGGGGGAGGCCTGTGTCCCGCAGTGGATGTCCTTCGGCTGATATGTTTATTATACGTATACATACCAATGTATATGTATAATAAACTCTGGTATATTTTGTCTTTCGAAAATCTGGTGTATAAATACTACGACTAATGTTCTATTCACATCCATTTTATGCTTTCTTCATATGTATAAAGAAAGCTTAAATTGGATGTTTAATACCTTCACAAAAAGATGACCAGAGATACTCAATCATAATTACGATCGGAGTGATGAAACAATAGAAAAACTATTTTTTAATGAAAATAAAAACTACGAGAATTATAGCATGAATGGACATCATTTAACTAAATTATAAAACTTAATTGACAAATCACCTCATCAATTTTACTTTAAAAAGTAATAACAGGATGAAACAAGTAAACAAAATCCACTGTTCGCTAATGACCAATTAAGTTTCTCAGAGCTTTTAGCTGATGAGCTTGTGTTAGAATTATTATGAAAGCTCGTTGTTTCAATAGTTTTAGTGCTTTAAGCCTATTTGTATTTGTAACATTTACGAGTATAAAAGGCCCTACTTATAAACTATCGAAGGAACTAACTTTAACCAAATTATATTGGTGACAAACGATTCGTAACTTGATCTTCATTTCTTTGTTTTGTCAATATTTGAACGCTCTCATTTATTTAACCAACTCCGCGAACTTTGTACCACCTTACAGTATTAACCCATTTTTGAGTAGTCTGGTAAAAACTTGCCAATATCTCCACGGTGTCAACTACCTGTAAAGTCTATTACCAATCTTTATCGAATTCTGAATAGCAGTTGCTTAAGTTATAATTTGTTTGACTAACCCGAATTTGTTATAGTTATTATTTGATATAAATATCTGTGTTCATCACATAAATAAATGCAAAATACAAAATGTAACTTCAGAATTAGAATTAGTGCTTGTAACTTCAAATTAATATATCGAACTACATTCCATATCAAGCAAGAACCGCAAGATCCAGAGTAATTATTACCCGGATAATCTAAACCTCTATGTATCCTCATACACGGATGTTGGCACTATTGCGTTATTTAAAACTCAATCTTACCTGAAGGCGCTAAAGTTTAAAATTAGATCTGGAAACCGACAACCGATTTTGCATTCAGTATCAAATCAACATGCCAGTCTAATTAATTCAGCAAAGTTATCTTCCCAAGCTCCTATCAGTTCCTCATGTTTAATCGAATTTGAATCTTAACACAATTGCTTTAAAGTTCATTCTAGCACTTAAATATATAATAAGACACGATCTACTTACTTTTACTCAACGACAGGTAGCACATTGTTGATCACAGCAATATCGTATTACACACACTTTAGTTTGCTAGAAACTGAACTTTTGACGGTGGCAATAAAGTCGTATTTTTAATGTGGTATTTTATTGAGATACGAGAAATCGCTTAAGGGTCGGCTTGTATACGATGATTGATAGCGACATACGTTTTGCTGTTTGTACTTGTAATTTAATTAGTACATTAATTAACGCATGTCAAGTTAAAGCTGACGAATGGTTATCAGTTGACATAAGCGATTTGTAACTTGTAACACGATGTTCAATTAACATCTAACTATTTACATATGTAATATCTGTTTTTTTCTTACTCCCTGAAATATGAACTATTATAATATTTACGATTGTCATAACATTAATAGTTAACATATTAAGGTCTTTTGTCACAGCTATTTATGCGCATAACGTTCATTGGTTAATCATAAATGAATTAAGTCCTAACTCTTTAAGTTTCATTTAGATAAGAACATTAGTTGGATATTTATTAGACTGATGCCAGTGGCAGTGGAACCCCTATTCAGAAATAAATATTATCCTAGTCTATTATTATAACCACTAAAACTAAAGTAATTACTAATATAAGGGAGTTTTAAAAAAAAGTGCACCTAATTAGTGATAGTTTTTAAGAAAAGTTAAATCATTGTCAGTTTCGTGACGAAAATTAAGCGTTAAAATCGATAAAAACTTGGTATTGACGTTCATTTTATAAACTTCAATCGATATTACAACATAATTGAAAGCACAAAGTCGATCTTCATAAAGATTTAATGCTTAATTGTCGTCACTATACTGAAAGTGATTTAACTTTTTTTAACAACTTTCGCTAATTGGGTGTGCCACATTTTGAAAACTCCCATATGTACATAATTTAAGCGAAAATCATGATACAAAACTAGCTAATCTTTTTACAACTTATTCATGTAAAATTTAAGCGTATTTTTTTGTAAAACATGTAGGTAGTCATAAAATAAAATAATATTTTATAAGTGTGATATCATTGTGTGACATCAAAACACGTAATCAACTCTAAAATTAAATGTATATAAAAAAACTGCAGAAAACTAATTACCTTACGAAGCATTTCCTCGAGCGAGTCCATGTCGGCGGCGGGCTCGCCGCCCGCGCTGCTACGCCCGTTATTGTTGTTCGTCATAGTACGCCGTCCCCCACATGAGACCCCCCAGTTCTCCCAGAGAACCTCACAGAACTCCAGAGGCCAGCTCGAGCACACAACACTTCACTTCACATTCCTTATTCAAATTTTTATTACACTTTATGTCTAACTGGCCGGTAACAGATAAATAACTTTGTAACTGGCCGACTTAGGTTTTTATTTGGCAACACTGGGTTTAATACTGCTCGGTGTGTTTTGACTAGGTAAAGAAGACTAGAAAAACGCTACTGAAAAATCTGGAATACATGAAATAACTACTTAGCAAAATTAAAAAATAACAGCATAAAATTAGATAAAATGCACTTAGTATATGATATAGAAATGTTGCCGAATGCCAGAAGTTACAGACGCCTGGGATAAAGCCTGATTGCGTACTAAAAGCATACCAACTTCTACAATACGGTAATAAAATTTTGACGTTCCATAAAACACATTTATATGAGATTTCGAAGACGTTCAAACAATGTAACAATAAGAAATTGCTATCCATCGTTGTAAAGCGGAATTTAGTTTTAGATAGAAAATTAAAGTAAGTTTACTGCAAACGCGTAACTTTGTATTAAAATAAATAAATACAATTAAACTAAACATTAAACGATACACCGTAGCGCATGTACTGAATAAAAGCTATATTTTGTTATTCGCTCGAAAAACTCGTTCGTTTATATGTAACACCTCTCAATAATATATTTACAGCGTAACTTTATAGTGACTAGAGCAATATTTGAAAAGTTAATTGAAAATAAAAATCATTAAAATATGGGAATATCAGTCTGTTTTATTTCACCGCCAAACAAATATGCCAGTAATAGTTATTAAAACATTCGTATCACACGTAAAGTTATAGATATTTGTCTGGTGTCATGTTCATTTTGGTTAAGTAGTACAGTCAGCGTCACATAGTTCGTAGCATCCAAAGTACTCAAAAAGTTCGGTACGCCATAGAATTAGTATGGTGCACCGAACTATTTGAGTACTTTGAATGCTACGAACTATATGACGCTGACTGTACATAAATACATAATGCATTATATACGGCACATAAGGAGTATCCGATGCGGGAAATCAATAACCGACAACAATCGGGAACTATGCTCATCAAAGTATGAAGACTTGCGAGACATGGTGCCAATATAGGTACCACGAGTTCTCGATCACATACCGACTCGCTCGGCTTTGGCATATCTTCAGATACTCGATACGCGTATGCTTAACTCCGGCAATGTAAGAATAACTAACATTGAATAAAAATTTGGAATATTTCTCAGTTATCTCATACATTTAAATTTCCGGTGAGTCCCAAACTAGGTAGAGCCTATCTTGGAACTCAACAGAGTAGGTGTTACAGTTTTTCCAAGAGATATTTTACGAATAGGTTTAGCTCTAGATACCCACACGTGTCCCCTGGGTAGCGCCAAATGACCAGCACTCTCTGGTGGTAGGCTTTATAGCCGCGGCTTGTCACCACCCTGCTGTCTAAGCCATGTCGCTAAATGATCTTCGGATCATGTTCCGGCATGAAGACAGTAGCAGCCATTTTTGGGAAGGCGGGTCTGAACGGTATTGCTCTGCTTGCAAGCCGGTTTCAGTACCATCTGTTTGTTGCACCGGATGCCTGGTCGCGGAGGGTAGCGGGATCCGAAGCACGGTTCTCCGCTGGCCGACCGCAGGTAGTTGGGGGCCCAAGTAGGGACTTAGCTAACCCCGAAAGGCTGCCCCGCCAACTGTGAAAAATCCCGGAGATGTGCTGTAGTGCCGGTTTGCGACCGGAGAGAGGACCCGACAGCTGTCTTCGGGGGGGTTCGGGCGTCCCCGCAGTCTCCAGACCAGGCCTCCAATGTGTGGCAGACTGTTTGTGTGCTGCTGGGTGAGCAGCTTTGCACCTGTTCAACTGCCGCCTTCCCCGCCTATTCACACTTAAATATATGGCTAAAGTAAAAAAATCGAGCAAGTGTTCACAGCGGAAGCACATCCTCTCCTTTAAAGTGCACCTCTCGAACATCCGAGGCTTGCACTCTAATCTCGTGCCAGTCCACCACCATCTCGAGACTGAGAAGCCCCACTTGCTCTGCCTCACCGAGACGCAGATCAGATGTCCCATGGACGCGTCGTATCTGCACTACCCGGGATATGCCCTGGAGCACTCTTTTGTGCAGAAGGCTGGCGTGTGCGTGTATATTCGCGATGACATCTGTTATCGGCGTCTCCGTAACCTTGAGGACCGTAACCTTTCCTCTTTATGGCTTCTGGTGGACCTCGGCGTTGAACAAATTGTTTACGCCGTGGTTTACCGATCGCACAGCGGTGACCAGGAGACAACCAGGCTCTTTGAACAACTTAGTGATGCGGCGGGTGTGGCTCAGCAACGGTACCCGAGTGCGCAATTGGTTTTTCTGGGGGACTTTAACGCTCATCACGAGGAGTGGCTGTGCCCATACCAGTTCACTGACCATGCAGGGAGAGAGGCACGCAAGTTTGCGTTATCGCTGGATCTCTCTCAGCTGGTCGACCAACCCACCCGCATTCCGGATGTTGCGAGTCACACGCCTAATTGCCTGGACCTTCTGTTGACTACCGATCCGGACAGATACAACGTGTCAGTGTCATCCCGTTGGGAACTTCTGACCACTGTCTGGTGAAATCTGTGTCGCACCACTCACCTCCTGTCCTTAGCCCGAAGGGCATGCGCCGTGTGTGGCGATACAAGTCAGCAGATTGGGATGAGATGCGGCATTTCTTTGCATCATATCCTTGGCTGCCAACCTGTTTCAATAGTGATGATCCGTCGAGCTGTGCAGCAGCTGTCACTGATGTGTTGCGTCGGGGTATGGAATATTACATCCCCTACTCCGACGTAGCTGTTGGTGGCGCAGCTCGCCCGTGGTTTAATGCTGAGTGTGCTCAGGCGGAAGCGCTTAAGCACGTGGCGTATTTATCATGGGTTGATGCTCGTAGTTGTAAAGCTCCGGATGTACACGTAAAGAAACAGTCCTATAACAAAGCTGCCAAGTACTGCAAGAAGGTCATGCAGAAAGCTCGATTCCTCCATGTTCGTCGTGTCGGGGCCAAACTTGCTGCATACCCATCTGGGAGCAAAGCGTTTTGGTCTCTCGCGAAATCGGCTGAGTTGAATTTCTGTCGCCCATCACTACCTCCACTGCTGAAACCGGACGGTTCACTGGCCCACACTGCGGAAGAGAAGGCGAACTTGTTTGCCTCTCTATTTGCGGAAAATTCACATTTAGACGCTGGTAGTGCCATGCCTCCTTCTTTGCCCCGCTGCGAAGTATCAATGCCAGAGGTGCGTATTCATCAAAGGGAAGTACTGAAGTCACTACGCTGTCTAAATGTGAATAAGGCTAGTGGTCCCGACGGTATCCCAGCAGTCGTTTTAAAAACGTGTGCCCCTGAGTTGTCTCCTGTTTTGACGCGCCTGTTTCGTCTTTCCCTAAAGTCGAGAAAAGTTCCCGAAGCGTGGAAGCTTGCTAACGTGCAGCCTGTGCCTAAGAAGGGTAGCCGTGCGGACCCATCGAATTATCGTCCCATTGCAATCACTTCCATACTCTGCAAGATTATGGAACGTGTATTGAACAACAAGCTCCTTGCGTATCTTGAAGGTAACGATCTCCTTAGCGACCGGCAATACGGCTTCCGCCGAAAGCGGTCTACTGGGGACCTTCTAGTGTACGCTACCCACATTTGAGCGAGGCCATCGAGAAACGCGGCGAAGCTCTCGCCGTGTCTCTCGACATTTCCAAGGCCTTTGATAGGGTTTGGCATGACGGCCTTCTGGGCAAGCTCTCTGCGTACGGAATCTCTGCTGGTTTGTGCTCTTGGATTTCTGATTTCCTGAGGCAGCGATCTATTAGGGTCGTAGTGGATGGTTGCTCATCGGATCGCGTTGCAATTAATGCCGGAGTGCCTCAGGGTTCAGTTCTTTCAGCTACCGTCTTTTGCTGCATATAAACGATTTGCTAAAGCCCGGTATCTTTGGGTATGCAGACGACAGCACGGTGACTGAGAGATATATTCCTGAGGCCCAAACTACTAGTGGAGAGACCGAATCCTTTAGGGAAGCTTTGGTTGAGCGAACGAACCTGACCTTGAAGGCCGTTGACGAGTGGGGCGAAGCCAACTTGGTCAGGTTTAACGCTTCCAAGACACAGGCGTGTTTATTCACAGCCAAAAGGAGCCCTTTTAACTTGGCTCCTGCTTTCCAGAATGTTTCATTAGCAATTTCGGACCACCTCGAACTACTTGGGCTGAAATTAACTACTAAGCTGAACTTCGGTGCCACTATTGAGGCCAAAGCGAAATCCGCTGCTAAAAAGCTTGAGGTCTTACACAGGGTGAAGCGGTACTTCACGCCGGAACAGCTTCTAACATTTTACCAAGCTCAGGTTCGATCGTGCATGGAGTACTGTTGCCATCTTTGGGACGGGTCTGCCAAGTATCAGCTGGCCGCTTTGGATTCAATAGAGCACCGTGCTCGCAGACTCATTGGCGATCCTGAATTACTGAGTGTAAGGTTACAAAGCCTTGAGCACCGTCGCAGGGTTGCTAGTTTGTCTGTGTTTTACAGGATACATTTTGGAGAGTGTGCACAGGAACTGCACGATTTAATTCCGCCATCTCCGTTCCTCCACCGGACGTCCAGACGAGGGGAGCGGTTTCATCCTTACGTTGTGAATATTCCATTCATTCGCACGAAGCGATTCGCTTCTACCTTCCTAATGCGGACTGCTAAGGAATGGAATTCGCTCCCTTCGTCTGTATTCCCGGTAAGATATAATTTGGGTCTTTTCAAGGCAAGAGTGAATAGGCTGTTACTGAACCAGCGTGCTACACCCTCGACCTCGTCGTCACTTTCCATCAGGTGCGACTGAGGTCAAATGCTGGTCAGTCTTTTATAAAATCTACATTTTGTCTACAAAAGAACAACAAACATGCAAGTGGGGAAAATTGTATTTATAAACGATTTATATATGGAACTCACATAAATCTTTATTTTTATTTATTCTAACTGTCCATTTTATTTAACAATACGACGGTGGCAAACAAACGTACGACTTGCCTGTAGGTTAACAGTCACCATATCTTATAGACGACTATAAATCCAGAGGATTCACACACGCGTTGACTACTGTCTGGCAATTTTACGGCAGGAAAAAACACTGAGTATAGGTACCTGGTACACGTTTTTTATCGACCTACAAAGATTTCAATTTTTTTCTAGCGCATTGATGTTAACCTACCTTCAAACAGCGGACGGTACACACGTGAGATACGAGTGAGTTCCAAAGTGAGAAGCTATCCACAAACACTGGCTTGCAGTAGGGTCCGTCTGTACAAACAGAGATAGCAAGCTGCAGGGTAAGCGTGTGTCCGCGCATACATTAAACGGATTGGATGATTTGCATTCCAACCAATACAAAAAGCAAAAGCAATCAAGGTATGACGTCACTTTTAGTGGGAGGTGTAGGGCTGAAAATGCCAGGACGGTCTTCTTTTAGAGGAAGGTAATCGCAAATTATCAGAAAACTTTAAGTTTTAGAACGATGAGACATGGTATCTTGTTGTTAATGGTAATGATACGGTACATTATTAGCAGTGATCGGTTTTTTGGATTCACCCTCGCGGGATATCATGTAGAAAAGTTAATATAGATATGACAGTTTCCCGCGATACCGAACAAATTAATCAAAAATAAAACAATTTAAATTGTGTGAAAGGGATTTTTTACTTACTCGTCGAACGTTTGTACAAACGGTACAAAATATGGCGATTTTGGTGGCAGCAAATGAGCTGTCAGTGTGAAAACTTGTGCTCATTTGTTCAATTTGGACAAAATAACGGCGAGTAAGTCGCTTGTATATCAGCTATTTAGATGTTTTAATGTATAATAAAATAAACACAATGTATTTTTTTTGTCTTTTCTAACAACCTAAAGCCCGGATTCCCGGGGCATTTCCATACTAACATAATGTTTGAGGTCGTTCACCCCATGTCGAATCCAAAAAACCGATCACTGATTATTAGTGAAGTTAGGAAATTAAAATAAAAGAATGTGAGTTTAATTTCAATCAAGCAAAAATACATATGACCCATTCAACTTAATGTTTATAGACCATATTTCATTCGTAGTCAGGTAACCGATGAAGCCAAAAGATAACAATAATCTGAATGCCTTGTTCGTCTGTCGCAGCCTAAATGTTGATCTCCATACAAAGTGGCGCAGTTATGCAAACTTGGATCAGAATTAATATTTGAACAGGCAAGATTTTAATTAAAACGAAAGTCCCACCCAACAGGTCCGCAAACAAACATCGACGGAAGATTGAACGGGAGGAATGATGGCGCCCGATCGTGTAACAGATATTTTAAGGGTTGATCAATTTATATGTAACATATTAATGTACTCGATTACCGCAGGCTGCATAAAAAATGAGCCTCTACTGATCTACTGAATAAATTATATATTAGGAAATAAGTGTAACTACGAGTTCAATAGTCGGTATTTTTTGTATTAGATACCCGTGGTTACGCAACCCAACCGCTATTTAATCGGGCTTAGGTAACCGCGTCTCACCAGATTGTATCCACACTTGCTTGTCACCTATGCCCACATTTTGTAGAATAACAAACGAAACTTATTCGGCTTTGACATACGGCCAAACTCTAGGGATTTCTATGTTTTAATCCACCCACAATGCAAACATAAAGTTTATTGTTTTGGGACAAAAGCTGACATTTGACATGTTAATACAGTTTGATATGGGAATGACACAATGAAGGTAACTTTTTATCTTTGATCTTTGTGACAAGAACATGTACATATGTCATATACATACATATAATTCATATTCAATATTCTTTTTATTTTACACCTCACACGTATTTCTTACCTAAACGTAAACCTAAAATTACAGGTCGTACTCGTAGGTCTTAGGAGTATAAATTTGAACCATTTTATAAAATTGGATAAATAGACACTTTTGCTATTTATATTATTATAGAGGCTTTATATCGTGAGATCGTGACTTGTCATCAGATGACAGTCTAATGTTTGCCTATTTTCAATTAAATATAAAAGGAAGTTAATGAAGACAGTTCCTTGTGTAAGTAATAAATAAAAAAAAACATGTTCCAGAATGTTCGAATCAGGGGTATATTCAATTACACCATAGCCTGTCGCTTTAACTATTTTACCACATTGTAGCGTAAAAAGGAATGACAGCCCTTAATTGTGGCGGTTTCGACATTGTTTGAGCTCGTAGGCGATAAGATAACAATAGGGTTGTCAATGCGGTGGACTAAGTTTTAATAAATTACAAAATATGATATTACATTACTAGTTTACTGGAACTAAACAATACGACGGACGGATGGGCAGAAGCGTTCGTCGCCAACCTCCGAAGATGATATGTCCAGCAGTGGACATCATACGGCTCAAAAATAAGTAATCAGTATTGAGGTATGACGATGTAAGAACGACGAATGTAGAACAAATATTCACAGATATTTTTACTTGTGTTTATAATTTGTAAAAAAACAGAACAATGATATGAGTATGGTAATGTTTCTAAATAGGGGCTAGCCAGACAATTTATGAAGCTAGCTGACGTCGGGCTAATGAAGTAAGCTATAGCTTAGCTCGGCTAATTGCAAATGTAAATATGCTGTTAGCGTAATACGCGAGCTTAGCTAGCTTGAGTTGTGATGGATAGCGCAGACAGTAGCAGTAGGCTAGCATGAACAGAATAGGATCATACATAAATAAATAAATATGAAGGCTTGGGCACATAGGCGCGTTTTGTGAGCGTGGCGCAGCGGGGCGCGACGCTCGTCCGAATATGTGCCTTATTTCGTTACCGCCACGCTCACAAAACGCGCCTATGTGCCCAAGCCTTTACAGGACATACTTACACAAATTGAGTGAGCCCTACGGTAAGCTCAAAAAGGCTTGTGTATTCCTAAAGTAACATTTATTTTACGCAAAAAATAGATATCTGCACGTAACAAAAAAATCCGCGTATTAAATTCAACTCCATAAGGGCATTCGTTTTATTCGTTTCATTCGCATCGTACGTACTATAAAGATGAAATTACAAGCTTATAATTCAAAAAGTGTGCAGTTTTAGTAACAGTTGAATGTAATAACGGTAACTGGCTTGGTATATCAATAGGCAAATGTTTGACGCTTCGATAGTGAAAGTAAAAAGCGCAAAATCCTCTTCAAACTCTTTGACCTAATAACCTGTCCACGACATTTTAAGTGGGCTTGCAATAGTTTTTCAATGCGCCTACTGTGTCTGTCTCAGACGGACCGTAGGCGTTTGTATAAGGCCTGTCGCATTTCTATGTAGGTATAGTATAATTATAGGAAAGTTGCGCAATTCGCGGGGGCGTTGCCAACTTACACAACAGAACCCGCTGACATTGTGATTGTGACGTCGAATAAATGATATGAATGTGTGTTTCGCTTAAGTTATGTTTAGTATATTTGTTATTGTATTAATTGTATGAAAGCGGGTAACTCACGTTTTATAAGTCGAATATTGCTTGACATGTTTCACTCCGTAACGAGGAGCATAATCATGAGTTACGGAGTGAAACATCGTCGAGCAATGTTCGACTTATAAAACGTGAGTTACCCGCTTTCATACAATTAATATGTTTCAATCTCACGATAGTTTTGTGTTTAAAATATTTGTTTATGTGTTTAGAAATGTAGAAAATTTTAAAAGAAAAAGACATATGTATTATGTATTAGCTGATTGAAAATATCGGCAAGTCATGGACCTAACTTGCTTGTAAGTTTATTGGCTCTGATCGAAATATTTCATTATAATTTGCCTCTCTTACCTACCTCTTTTATACATTTCGCGTCACATCAAATTGCGTTTTTCTTGTCCACTTTTTTGTTTCACTTGAAAAGATCGGTGTAATTGCGTTATAACTCGGATTTTTTTTTCCTACCAAGAAATTCTTTTGTTTTCTTTTTGTTAAACTAATAAAGCATATTTACTATTAATGGACACATTAGTTATTTTTTGTCTTTCCCCTTGTCATGCCAAATAGATGACATTAAAAAAAAATTAAGTCTTGATTTTCGGTGTTTAAACTTCAACAATACACATTTGATGTGTAGAATTGTATAAAACATTAACGAGTGTTTATTTATTTAAGTCTATATTTAGGACTATTTAAACCGTGTATTCCTTTATTGTCAAACGTGTGGGCACCCACGGAGCCGGTAATTGTGTTTGCTCTGACACAGGCCGCACTTTCTAACCACCTGTGTCTGTTTGATTATTCTTACTGAAGAGATCTTATCTCAATATAAGTAAGTAGATAGTTAGTACCATAATTGTATTAGCATACTCATATGCTATTTGTTCTTAAAAGTTATCTGGTCTAATAGGTGACATATGTGTCACCCATAAAATTGCAAATATCGTTAGATTACGCGATATTGTCGGACGTTTACAACCTTACGTTTATGTCACATCTCTAATTTATTCATATTTGTATTACGAAAGCACTTGATAATAATCACTAATCAGTCTTCTAGGTATGTAAAAAAGGCATTTAATTTTACATTTTCAAACGATAAAATTTGTGCACTTGTTATTGGTTGCAGAAAACTGATGACTGATGGGTTAGAAAATAATATCGTACATACATAATTCAAATTAGTACACTAATAAATCTACTTCGTGATACAGTTATGATACGAACTTTAATCCTTAAGCAGTGCATTTCTTATCTATTATGATTCAAGATTTGCAGATATTAAAATCTACTGCCGAGGACTATTCAAAACATACTTCTAACAAGTCTGGGATCCCGCGTAATTGTGTTTGCCCTAACGCAGCTCGCACTTTCCAACCACCTGTGTCCCTTTGACTATTAGATACAACGAAGGGACTTTGATTGTCCCATAATCGGCAGATCCCTCATTTGAATATCAAGACTTCAGGCGCAAGTCGCTTAATACTTGTGTTATTTGTATTTGACATGGGCGCTAAGAGCGGTTGCGCTAGCAATAATATAAAATATTAATTAAAGGCCATTTTAATTTCAATTTAGTCTTTACTAACACACTAGTCATAAACAAGTTTGGAAATTTTTATATTATCTAAGTTCACTTTTTTTTTTCAGACGCCTGGATCACTAGTATTTCTGACTATGAAAATAACTAATTTGTAACTAATTTTGCATATATTCACACTATTACAGCTTAAGCTTAAGCACTATTATTGTAAAAACATGTTTTTGATTTTAAAAATTCCTCGCTTGTACTTACTTATGAGGTGTAGAGGTGGAAGTGAGATTTTATAAAACTAACACAGAGCACCACTATTATAAATTTACACATTATTTGATAATTTTCAATAGTAATTATTAATAAATTGTAGATATCACGGCCCTGCGGTGTAATTTAATATTGCGGTTTAGTCCTAGTGTGCAACTTAACTATTTACATAAATACATATATATAATATAAAGTACCCTTACCATGAGTTGTGACATTACGGTTTTCGATAACGAGTATCGAGTTTACTATTTGTGCATCTCGCTTGTACTATTTTAGTGCGAACGAGATGCACAGATAGTAAACTCGATACTCGTTATCGAAAACCGTAATGTCACAACTCATGGTACGGGTACAGTACTCCTGGATACCACAAGTTGGCAAGCAGGTACTCACTAGCGTCTGCGAGAAATATGTGTATGAACAAATTGTAGAAACAGCAGCGCTACAGCGAAACACGATATTCGTAAATTTCGGACGATTGTCTCTGTTACTCTTATGATGCCTTAATTGGAGTAAAAGAGAAAGATGCTCGAAATATACGAACTTCGATGTTCGCGGTACCGGGCCAGAGCCTAAACAATTAGACGTAAAAAGTAGCGGATGTAAACTGTGGCCACTCACGGCAAAGGTACTGAAGTATATATTCATTTATTTATTTAATCTTTATTGCTCAAAATAAAAAATAATATACAAAAGGTGAACCTAATCTATTAAGTATAACTTAATAGATGTTTTGCTGATCGTTACTTATTCGTTAGTTATGTGCGTCATTTAAAGTCCTCGTCTTCTTTATAATTACAGTAATACATTTATTTATATTAAGCTTTTAAACCCAGGCTCAGTCGGTTGTGACATTGGTTGATATATCACTATATCAGATATAATTGTTTTAAATCAGATACTGGTATCCAACCCGATAAGGTATTTTCACAACATAAATAGATCCGCGGACGCCCTTGCCCTTATCACGCTTTCACGCTGTCTAGTCACGTCAGTCCTTATGTGTCGTAATGACAAGACATGTAGGTACTCAGTGACAAGTGGAGTGATTGGTCACGACAGCGGGGCTATGATAATGACCCAATTTTTATGGAATACAAATGTATTATCGACGGTACAGCGCCGGGCTAAACACAGCCTGAGATAGAGGAAGCGAATAGTACTTGGCAGTAGCTTCAAGTAGAGATGTAATTAATGGATACGCTTTCGTATGTGATCAATTTTCTCAAAATCAAGTAGAATTACTTTGCAATCAATTTTTGCCACGAAAGAGAACTTTTTTTAACTAATTTAAACGAGACGAAACTAGTGACTCCTTAAACGTTGAAACCCGTTAAACGATATTGTTCGTAAAGTATTCTGAAGAGGTTAGTTAGCTCATAAAACATTCCCTTTCGTAGCCCTTTTCCATAAGAACATTGATCATATTTGTTGGAAATTTATCCTCTCGGGCAATGTCGGCAGAGTATTAATTTTGTTTTAATCGTTAAATTCACTAGTTTCTTTTTAAACGTATATATACATACGGTCGCGCTAATGAAGGTTACAATAGCATACCCTGCGGTACATTGTCATCCCGGTGCCAAGTGTCATTGACTCCGATGCAAGCGCACTGCAGTCGAGTAACTGCCGTGAGTAAATGTAATAAGGTGCATATGAGCTTGAATAATACGATTAGTTGACGCAGCGTATCTGTAGAGTTAAAGAATTAACGTTCGGGATATGTTTTGTATTACCAGGGTTATATATTTATATAGGACATTAGCAAACAGATCTTGAGATTGGGACATCTATAAAAATAAACAAGAATCTGTTTCTTAACAATAGTAAAGGTACAGTCAGCAGCAAAAGTTGCTAAGCTTTTGAAGTGTTCAAAATGACCTACATGCGCTCTTATTCTCTTGACAATAGAGATGTGTTGACCTCATTTTGAACACCTCAAATGCTTAGCTACTTCTGCTACTGACTGTACAAATAATATAATTGTATTATTTGTCTAGGTTAACCAGAGTTTACTTGAACCCTAACCTATCTCATGGATGGTATGCTATGATATGAGGACACTATTATGTGTCACGGATAAAACAAAACTGTGCACATTCACATTAAGATCTGGTAGCCTAATATGGTGGGATTTTATTACTTTTTACAATACCTGACACGCTTCAACAATATCCGTATAGTTGTCACATAAATCCTTGGACAATGAATGAGTTCCTGCGTGGAAAAGTAATAATAAAAAATATATTTGAAAAGCGGCGGAAAAATGCAAATGAATGCATAGAAACATCAAACCATAAAGAACGCCTGACACATTGTCAAACTAATTTGATCTTTACATCCATGACAATGAAGCTGTGAATTATATAACAGAGCCCGCCTACATTCCAACCTAGATTCAGCGAATGTCAAAACCCTTAAAAAGGAAACGTGACACTTTAACGAACTATTGTGTGTAACAGATGTTATTACCTATTCCCGCGTCATGCCAAAATAGCTCGTAATACTAGCGTTCAAAGTGCAAATCCAATTAGCGACGATCGTTAGTCCTTTAAGCGTAGCTGTCTTTAACATATTCACGTGTGTTGTGAAATAAGTTCTAATGCTTTGAGCTATGGTTGGTATTAGAATGGAGCAGTAAGTCATTGTGCCAGGAGAAGACAATGAACACTGTGCCACTAGACTTGAACTTCACTCGACAAGTGACGGTCAAGTTGATTTAGTTTGTAGTTGTTTTCCCAAATATGTACCACCTTAGTGTACCAGGTCGAGTTACCTTGTAACAAAGCATGTTTCTACCAGACCTTAGCAAACCAGTAGACAAGATTACCACCAGTTAGGTTTATGTCTTGGAAACAAATGTAAATAATGAATGAAATGATAAATGATAATTAACACGAAAATGTGATTTAGTTAGCCCGTGTTTAAAAACTTGCAACTAATTTACTTCTATGCGTTCCACTCATAATTTAAATCCACATATGCATAACATTAAATAAATACAACACTACCCGGACACAACATACCCGGGGGTATCTCCTTAAACTACGTCCACTAATGTGAACCATCAGCACGCTTGAATCTGGTGTAGAAAGCCCGATTGGTGTAATACCTCCTCCTTATAGAAGACCACAGTCATAATAACACTGATACGATTTTTTTTGGTATGCAACTATGCGGTGTTGTGTTCCAGAGCTCTATATCCCATATTCCGTGAGGAAACCGCACTTCATAAATGGTACAATCTTTACCGTTCGTGACATTAAGAATTGAGCTGCTAATTTTCTTCTATATTATCTAGTCATTTTCTACAATTATTATTTAAAAATAACGTACACAATATGAGCCACAATTCTAACGGCCAAAATCGAGTTTCGAATATTTATTTCCTTCTTTATCACTCTTGCAAAATATATAAAGACAGATAGACGAACGGACGAACGCACGCGCTAGGACATTAGACTTTTGCGATACATGACGGACATGCATAATGCATCCAGCGCGCACTGAAACGTCCTGTGGACAGGCTAAGTGGTAATTGTGTCCGACTATACCCCCAGCGTGGCTGGTCGTTCGTAGACCTTAACACAAAGACTTAAAGTCGACTAATGGTCAGTTTAGCATTTCTGTTAAAACTGATTAGCAGGCACGCGGTGTTTGATGCGATTGTGAATTGATGTGAATTCAATGAAAGGGAATAAATATGGTGAACAGTAATTTCATACAACACATGTGGGATATCTCTTTTAACTTCTGTCGACTTGGTATCGATATTTGGCAGTTTAAATTTTAACATCTCGGGATTTAAAAAATCCTTAATTGTAATTCTACTATGATAGGTCAAAACAAATATAATTAATATAGGTCAGAACATAAAACTGGCGCTGAACTTTGTATATATAATATTGTATACATATAGACTGTTCAGTACAGATCTCGTGAAAGCTTTTGCAACTCGGCATACACATAGCGCTGTGTTTTTTATCTAATAACATGGAACAAAAACTTTTATAAAGAAAACACATCCATTTAAGTAGAAAGAAATACAATGGAACTAGAGGAGTTTTAAAAATCGTTAAGCTAAATAAAATCAAGTCAAAACATGCTATTCAAGGATGCAAGAATAACATCCGCTATTTGAGACCTATCTACACGCATAACTGCAACAGATGTTAAGGTCATTTTATACTGGTTTGTGCTCGAGGGGTACTGCCACTGGGTCGTATCATCGAACTCGCTTGGCAATCTAGGCATGCTGGCGCGGTGTTACGTAACGCTGTAGACTTCGTGGAGATGGATTTAAGTTCACCAGGTGGATGGGCTGAGAGGTATATCAATTAACTTGCGGACCTTAGACAAACTAAGGTTTTCTCTCCGTCTTCTTGATCGTTCCCTCACTGCTGGGAATCGTGACTTCTTTATGATCAGTGATCGTGTTGATCAGTAGTTGTTATTGGTTACGTTCAATCGCCTGGTGTAGTGCAGACGCTCATATTCAGCTGTTTGGATGTTTGGTCTGACCATCGAATATGACTGCGGCCTCGAGGTATTTTATCTCGATTTTCCACGTTACCATACGATTTTCAAGGTTATCCGCACCCGCGAAAACATGGCCGATATATCTCATAACTCGCTGCAAACAGGCAAAGACAGATGAAGCAAGGTTTCCAGTTAGCAATATAGGTTTTAATTACTCAAAAACATGTGTTGTAGTGTTGATAGCCTCTTGACGTAGTCGGTAGTGATCCTGCCTATGAAGCTGCAGGGGCAGGGGTCTAATTGAATAATGGCAAGAGCGTTATGTGTTTATGACGAATAATCCCGGGTTATGGACTATTTGGGTATTTGTACGTCGTTTAGTACTTATAAGCGGAGCCTTATTGAGTTTAACTGCTGAATTAGATTATTATTTATTTTTTAAGTAATCAATCGTAGACATCATTTATGTATTGAAAACTTGTACTGTATGGGCTATTTGTTAAGAATATTGGTACAAAGCGTCAACTAAACGTTTTTTATTCAAAGAAAATTTACCACTGTATTCCGCGTACTCGCGGGACAGAAAAAGAAACAGTTGCTTAGTTTTTTTGTAGTTAATTTACATAATAATTTAAGTTCATAACTTAAATGAAATTTTTGGTTATATTTTTACTTATGTTAAATAAATAGTTTTTCTTTTTCTAAATGAAGGGATTTGGACGATTTTTTATTTATAAGAAAATTGGTACTTCTCTTTTAAATCAAGTTCTAACCAGTCGTTGTACAGTTATTCTTAACATCAAGTAGGTAATTTTTTTAAAGTTATTTTCATAGAACTCACTTCAAATAGAACAATCGAGATGAGAATTCCAGCCAGTTCCACTATCTCAATAACTGTAAGTGGAACTTCGCGCGTTCATTACAAACTAATCAATAGACGACCAACTTCCAACGGACAGTTCTTTTTCAAAATTCCCTCTATTCCAGCGACGACGTTCCGATCGCTTAAAGAGCACTGGCACATTGAACTAAATACCACGCCCGAAAGAATGATTTTTGTGACATTAGAAATAAATTATGTTAATCTACTTTATATGCATTTCGCTTCTGTCAGACTTTACATAAAACAAGATAATTATTTTTAACTAATTTCCGCTGTTTTATGCACAGTTAATGTACGTTAAGGAAAATAAGGAATAAAAGGATCCAACATTGTTTTTTTTTTGTTTTTCGGCTTGTATCAGCTACAAAAACATATTTTAAACACAAAACTATCGTGAGATTGAAACATATTAATTGTATAAATATTAATTGTATGTCTGCGTCGGTTAGCCAAAGCGAATGGCTCATGATTATGCTCCTCGTTACGGAGTGAAACATGTCGAGCAATATTCGACTTATAAAACGTGAGTTACCCGCTTTTATACAATTAATACAAAAACATATATTCAAAAATCTACACAAAACAACATTGTACAGTAAAGGGTAAAAATGTATCAACATTTCAACCTTAACTCATTATAATACGAGTAAGGTGTAAAATTTTATAAATATGTGAATATTTAACAATTTAGTTAAGGCCATCAGGCCTTGACTGTAGCATAATTTTTATTTGTACATTTATAATTTATTATATCCTATAGGTCATGTTACACTGGTTCAACCCCTCTCGAGTAGCCAATGAGAACGCATGCCCAGTAAGAAATGTCAGGACGTTCCGTTCGACGTTTTAATTATTGTAATGGATGCCTTGGAGACATTATTAATATAAGAAATTGCTATAAAGGTTAATTAATCAGTTTTAAACCTTTAGCGTAAATATTGAGTCGAGACAGTTTGTAAATAAATAGCAGTCAATTGCAAAATTAATTAATGATTGTATAGTTACATTCCATAAAACTAATCCAGCTCAATTTAATAAAAATGTTTGGCTTTAATATTAGCGTCGTACAGATTTAGATTCGAGTCTTTTCATCATCATCATCAGCCGAAAATCGTCCACTGCAGGACATATAAATTTAATATAACTAGTATTCATAGCCTTTAAAACTATTGGCCACAGAAAAGACAAATGTTGTGTTAAACAGTCTGCATGAGCCTTGAATACTAAGCGAGCTGATTTTAAAAGCGTTCTAACTACACAACTAAGAGAGCCAAAATAAGTTTTGCATTTTAGTTTATTTAGCAAGTTTTCGGCAGTCGAATAGTTTAGTAGGCATAAGTCGATATTTTTGGCACTTATATATCAGCGACGGCACGTCCATACAAGCCGATTCCCGCCGGCTTAACTAACATTCCCACAGGTGGACAGTTTACCTTGTTCTCATGAAGAAAAGGCAAAGCCCTATTTTGCTCCCTCGCCAATGATATTTTATGTTAAACTTACTTGTACGTTTGTTGTATAACGATAAAAAATACGCTAGAAAAACAATTAGAATATAAAAAAAAACATTCCAATTTCCCATCTAACAATCCGGTCGAATTTCAAACGAAACAAAAGACGTCCACCACAATGGCCGCCCCTCGGCAATTTTCGTCATAAAAAATGTCTTCGCGAATCTTTGTCAAACGAGAACGTTGAATTTATAAAGATATCGGTTGAAAGGTCTGGTTGGAATTAATTAAATTGAGCGTTGGTATTGTTATCACTGGGTCGTTCTGTT
Organism: Grapholita molesta; assembly: GCA_022674325.2. NCBI lineage: Eukaryota > Metazoa > Arthropoda > Insecta > Lepidoptera > Tortricidae > Grapholita > Grapholita molesta. Next base: position 8,323,146 of record CP053135.2, on the reverse strand, counting down.
CGCTTGACGAGATGATGCAAAATTTATCCTGTATTGCCATGCGAGTGTCTGTGAGAAGATCATCAAAAACCGTTGTGTTATACCACGTTATACTTAGCAATATTACTGTTCGTGTTAAAATCATTAAATATTTTTGTGGTGTCTTTAGCACTACTAATACTTTGGTCGCCTGTGTTCGCTGTGTGCCACTCTCAGGGCGATACCTGTGACATGTGTGTGTAGATTAATAATAAAATTAATTTCAGTCATAATTACTTGTTTATTATCGATAGAACAGCATTTATCATGATATCTAACTTGTTTTATTGTCACACTTTGACTTTGTAAAACCATAGCGAGTATTCTAAAGTTCCATGCCTTGATGTATGTCCTGGCCTTCAATGCTGATAAAAATAACTATGCGTGTTTAAATATAAAATACAGGTTCTTTTTAGTTTACACTTCTTTGGGGATAGTTTAGCTAAGTGAACCGTAGTATAACGGCGATGAAATACCTAAAATAAAATCGAAATCGAAAATACTAGAACAGCGTATAGCGAGTGTAAAAATATCTAGGAAATAAAATGAACAAAGAGAACTACCCTAAATAATTATAAGTGAAAAACTTAACTGAAGGACCATGTCTACGTAATTGTGCAGATAATGAATATGGAACTTAAGCCAAATTGTAAACACAAAATGCCGACATGCGTGTACACACACACTTTACTACAACGTAGGCCAAGTGCTTTAGATTAGTTTTTTACCTATATCGTTGCCGCTACGGTTCTTAGTTTTCATTATTTTCTTTAGACCAAATACAGAGGCTCATATCATACTGGTTTTTCCTTAATGTTCAGTTTAGTAAGCAATAGCAACACGGTCCGAAGGTTTAGCTTGGTAAAAAGGTTCTCTGATCCATCGTTACCCTTGCTGATAACGTTTCGTTAATTATTATTCGTCTTTACGGCAAGTTGGATAAACGAAGATTCTCCATTTATGTGTCGGCCGATCGGTTCATTAACAATGGGTTAGCGTTTGTGGATATTTGCCAATTTATGTTTTTTCTACATTTCAATGGCCAGGATAAATAGTAATTACACTATTAGGTATGTTTCATGTGTTATCGCTTTCTAACTAATACAAATATGACAGAACAGTATTAATAATAGGTGTATGCCTTATCTGAAGAAGCAGTGTGTTTGGATATACATTTAACAGCGTTGTAGGTGCAAAAACGTGATAATTTCATTCGGTGATAAAGCCCCAAGACATTGGGATATATTGTAATTTTCTTAATATGTACCCATAAGTCGTGTATCAAAATCGCATAATATCATATTATCATATCGGACGAATGGATGAAGCAAGGTTTACAAATATCAGAGTGATTTAATCTGTAATTCTTGCATCATTGCAAACAATGTGGCCCAGCGTGGGCTAAACTCCCACAAGGTGTATCGATGATGGTAAAGATCGCGGGAAACGACTGGATGATGATGGTGCGATACCGGTCACCGTGGGTCGCTTTGGGGGAGGCCAATGTCCTGTTGAAGTCCTTGGCTAATATGATGATGATGCAAACGTTGATAATTGTAAATATTTTTTTACATTTATGGTACCTCAAAAAAAAGTAATGTCAAAATTGAAAGGATTCTCTTTATAACAACTTTTGTTTTGACTTTTATTAACTTCCCAACTAACATTAAAAGGCATCATTAAAACTTATATTTCAACCAGCATTTCCAAAGCTACCTGAGTATTATTTTGCCCGAGTCACAGCTAATGCAGACTCCATAAGGACACGGAAAGTTTCTCGCGGCTTACTAAACATTAATTGCGTTACAACTTACTCTGCGACTGTGCTTAGCTTGGTATTTATCGTATGCTTGGGCGATCTTAAAGCTGTTGCGACTAACTTTAGTCCTTACAAGGCTAGTCCTTATAGAGATGGATTTTTATCTAAACGATTTTACACGACATGACAGAAATGTCTTCTACTAGAGGGGCATTCAAACTTTTCATTTTTATCTATTTTGACATTAGCGCATGTGGATCGTTATAATGAGTATGCAAGAGATGTCAAAATGAGGTCAAATGCACACGTACAGTCGCCATCAAATATATCGGAGCAGCCAAGGTATTCAAAATTATCGGATCATGCACTTTATCGCCTTAACAATAGAGGCGTTGTTCCGATATTTGTGCCCACCGCCACAGCTCCGATAATGGCGACTGTACATACTTAGTAGTACTTAGTCCCGGATATAATATCGTTCTATATCAATAATATTTAAAAATCATCTCGGTGGATTGAAAATTGTTGTATTTGTCGTGCCTTTGAAGTCTCCAGGAATACATTTATTTATGTTCCGTATTTGAAATATAAGCCTAGAACAAACATGACAAGAATAATATTGATGTGCATCAGATGTCAATGTTACAAAGACAATGTATTGACATTGCATAATAGCTGTATAAAAGGCACATTAGAAATACCTGATGTGGGTGATCCGGGGGCGACGACCTAGACTCCCACTACGCTGGTTGTCCTTTGCCTGATTATTTATTATCACCGGTTACTACGTGACCCCGCGCCTTATAAATGATAGTGTACTTGTTAATTTTAGATTAGAAAACAACGTCGGATTTAATCTCAAATAGATGAGTAGATGATACATAAGAAAAACTGCCCGAAGCCGGATTCAAACCGGCGTTTAGCAAGGCGATTACAGCTTCCGCGGCTGACTGAACTCTAACCTAAACCACCCAGTCAGAGCCAGGAAATCCCGTACTTTATTTTCAATTTATGCTATTTTTAAGGTACTTTCAATTAATATTCTACTTATAATCGTTATTTTATGCTGTGTAGTATCTACCCAGTGATGGCATACCTACTTTAAAGATCGCTTATCAAAAAAACACTAAAGTTATTTTATTCGTTCCTAGCTCTAAATCCTGGTATTATTGTATAAGCATATAGTACAATAAAGTATTTATTTAGTCGATACTATCAGAAATCGAATATCAAACATCGAAATCGAAACAAATATCAATTAAAAACACAAAAACTCCGGATAGTTATGGGACAGGTACTTTTCTTAGATAAGTACATAAATTAAGAGTATGCTTTTTGATAGATTATTAAGTTATTAAAATACTAAATTTCACAATATAGTTTTTGACTGTACGCTGACTAACATAACTCCTGTTATACATAGAATGCTCCCACTTAAGTTCAGTAATGGTTAGTTACTTAATGTTACATTATGAAACGTTATGTTATATTAAATATTTTAGTATAGTATTCTGGCATGGTCTGCGAGTAACTCGGGCTGGGTTTGAATGTTTCTGGCTCGTCAACCAAAGGGTAACCACGCACTCATGCATAATGGGCAATGTATAAAGTACACGAAATGTACCTATATATAAGTACTACAACAAAGCGGACTAAGTTTAAAGGCACGGTTAGCTGCTAATACCTTTTGACGTCGAAGAATAAATTATTACTGCGTTTATTTTTCTTTTTTAATAGGTATAATGTCAGATATGACTTTTGTAATTCTTATCGACGAAAATTCTATAATGATATTTAGAAATAATGATATTTCCTACTTATAAATAACGTAATTATATAATAATCTGGCATCGCCATTAGATATAACGGAGCTGTGGCCACGCACAACAACGCCTCTATTGTCAAGGCGATAAAGTGCATAATTATAATTCAGATATTTAAGATCATCTCCGATATATCTGACTGTACATATTATAAAAGATTTAAAGACAGTATCAAAAGATCACAAATTGTATTTTGAATTTGACTGACGCTAATGAATAACGCAAGTAGTAGGTACTCAATCTGTGACAAAAATTATGATTTTTTTTATTGCAAATATGTATTGCCAAACTAGAACTTTCTAGTCCTAGTGCCTTACATATATGATCATTTAGAAATGCTTTTTTTTATATTATGTTACATTAAAATAAAAGAGTAAAAAAGTTTTTTTCGTAACTAAATTGTTTTCCTTCAAGTAAATACTATGTTACTAATATTTTCATAAATACGATTCAATATAGTACATACAATTTTAAAACACGATACAAGAATAGGAAGTCAGATTACTGAACAATAAAATTTATTGAAGGAATACGATTCAATTACAGCAAGAATGACATTTAAATTCCTAGTAAACGTGGTAGATATTTCCTACATTTCAATTCTAAACTCAAGACATAAACAAGGGAAATTCAATTCCTCGAAATGCTGGCTCGAAATCAAAACAAAGCCTTTATAGAAGTAGCGTTTCCTCTTTGAAATAACAAAGTAACGTTCTTCGGTGATTCTTCTAACCGCGTACTTAGGGTATCGTCTTTGTAACCAATAAGTAATAGGCCTCTTCACGAAAAGTAAGAAATGAGAATTTAAAACGTATTTTTATTGCAATTACGTATACGCTATTATTTAGGCGGTTGTTTATAATTAGAGTTACATAATTATATAGGTTACAACCTCTATAAAAGTGTTGTTTTTTCAATAGAAACTAATATTTAAGCATCGCGGGAATAATTAGGGAGGGGATTGGATTTTTAATCAAAATCAATAAGAATTCTTCAAGAAAGGTGAATAATCTAATGCTTATCTATACAGGAGGTGTAATAGGTACAATTGAGATATACCGAAGTTTTTGTAAAAAGATAGATCTCGTACAGGTCGCCGGGAGTCGGTGGCTGCAGTGTACTAGCATAGCTATGTTTGGCAGTGGAAGTCCGTGGTTGATAGAGATATTTTTTTTAACTCGTCTATATCTGCATTTTATGTATACGAAGCGAATACCAAGCAAGTGATGTGAATAACATATGTAAGCCAGTTGCATTGATGTCTAAAAGAAGGTAGTAACTTCACATGAAATGTTGCAGTGGTTAATGCGTTTCGGTTGTGAGAAGAATTGCAGGTGCATCTTCTTAGGTTCGGGCTGACAGACAGAGCCAATTTATTGCAAGACGTGTGTTTTAATTTGTTGGATTTAAGGAAACTTGTTTAACTTAAACTTAAGTAAGTTCTTTTTCTCTTTGATATTCTAATTTAAATATTTGTTACGCCATTGTTATAATTATTTATTTACTTATTTTCTCTGATGGCATTAAATCTAACAAATATAATGTCATCATGTGAACAATTTTGATTAAATTGATAATTTAATTATACTTTTTCATCACATGACAAAACTAATTGCGATTCAATGAAATCATACAACATATCGTATTGGCGAAAATCATTCTAAATTTTCATAGCTGTTTGACAAGAATTTGATAAATAGACGACTACTGAGGACTGTTCTGTATTAGATTGAAAAAAAAAATGAAAAAAAAAATGTAAGTATAAAAATAATCTAGGGTGTCAGCTAACTCCATACCAAATATTAAAATCACTCCAGCCGTTTACACGTAAAGAAGTTACAAACATACACACTCACACACAAACTTTTGCCTTTATAATATTAGTGTAGATGTAGATTATGTGCGTACTTTCAAATGAATATTATTAATTTATTATCAAATACAATATTTACGATGTCCGGTTTTCTACTTAACCTGAACTAAAATAGCACTTGCTACATCTCTCGCTACATAACTTGAAAAGTAAGTTAAATGTGCAGAAAATTCAAACCATTTATGTAATGTCAGTCACATCATGTTTATCACTTCCTATATGACTTGTTCATAAACAAACAGGTCTCCTTCACATGAAGTATGCAAGGTAATAACATAAAATCTTTAGAAGAGATTAAATAAAATACGGTGAATTCCAGGAGTAAAACATCTCACGTCAAAATTTCATTTTAATTCACGCGAAAATTTCAAAGCCTACGGGGACTAAGCGCTGCCAAATTAAAAGCCTCTACATACCAGGCGCACATACATAACACATTGTGCACATTCACACAGTAAAAAAACACTAAAAAAAACACAAATGAAACACTCACACACACAAGAATTCGCACATGAATTGAATACGTTTTTAATTTTTTTCAAAAGGGGGAAAACTCGGATTTTTCGTAGCGCAGGTAGGGAGCGTGTAGCGCACGTCTACGCGGGTAGAGGCCGCGGCACAGACTGGTTGCTATAGCGCCCGCCTACGGGCTACGCCGTAGCTACGCTCGTAGCTGGTCGTGTGAAGTACGTTTGAAATGGATGATTCCGCGTCGCTGGACGCTGTGCAAATATTACGGAGGATTTGATTTAAAGTGTAGTTAAACAAGGGGAAATGGGCATGTTCTATTTAAAAGTAGCGTCGGAACAGGAGTGACCGAAATGTTGTTTACTTTACATCTGTAACATCAACCTCACACATGGCAACATGAACGAAGTGCAAATATCACTGGAGTATTAAAAGCGTTGTCAAATTAATAGCAGTAATAAATGTATTTGTTTTCGTGTCCTTGAAAACAATTATTTGTTTATATTAAAAATATATAAGTTTTTAGAAAGTCGGAATGTCCTCGGAAACTAAAAATCATTGCAAACTCTTTGACACAACGAATATTTTAATTTATGAAATGCATACTAAAACCTGCAAGGTTTCGAAATGTCCAGGTGGAAAATGTCGCTTTTTGTAAGATCTTTCTTTGACATGTTAGTACGACTGTTGTCGGTAGTGTATTTATGTATAGTTACATAGCTCTGTAAAGAGTTGTGGAAGAGTAAATCAATTATATCAACTATTTTTTGGGTGGTCTCATTAACCAGGGTACCTACAAAGGAATGCATTTAATGGTGATGCTTTAAGCCATGAGTCCAAAACAACTAAGCTATGGCAAGAGGGTCAAGAAGATATACAGTGTGTAAATCTTATACGGGCGAATCTCTTAACAAGATTCTTTCTTAAGAGGGTATAATAGGACATAAGAAATATATTTATATAAGTGTTGCTTAGAAGTACAATTAAAATTTTATCCATATAAAAAAATTGGTCCCGCAATGTAATGCAACACACTCGAGTTAAACACTCGTTGACAGTTAGTTTCAAAAGCTCATATCGCGTAATGTTCGCAGTAAATTACTGCTCAGAAATTTCACAAAAATAATTAAAGAATAACCTATTGGTTAATGATTATACGGGTAAATCATATATCTGGTTTAATTCTTCGCCCGTATCAGACTTACACACAGTATTTGCCTTATTTTGGTATTGATCTATGAATATAAAACTAACATTTATAGCACCAAATCTAGCATATTTGGTCTAGCGTCCTACTTCCTTTCTAAATCTAGCGGCACGATAACCTAGACTGTTACAAACGGCACGAAATTACTTAAAGTTTGCTAAATTAAGGCTTCAGTATATTCCGTTTTCAAAGACTACAAATAAGTCTCCATGTATTGATTGGTTTATATAAGTATTTCAACTACTAGAAACTCGCCCTAGATTAGGGAAGCAATATATAATTCTGATTTAATATTTCACGGTTTTCACATATTATTACAAACTAGCTGTGCCCCGCGGTGTTGCCAGCGGTTTACTAGGGACAAAACGTAGGCTATGTCATGTGTTAATCCAGAGTGTCAGCTAACTCCATATCAAATTTTATTAACATCGCTGCAACCGTTTAGACGTGAAGAAGTAACAAACATACACACTTACATACTCACAAACTTTCGCGTTTATGATATTAGTGTAGAAGTGTAGATGTATTATAGGACTAAACCGCGTATATTAACTCCGACGTTTCGAATACGGTATTGTCCTCGTGATCTCAAATGAAGACTCGGAAGGAGGAAGTCCTGTTTATTTCTAATAAAATCATCATCATCATTTCAGCTGTTAGACGTCCACTACTGGACATATGCCTCCCCCAAATATGTCTTGTATCATCTTAATATATTTATCATTAGCGGTCTGTGTACTCGGAAGGTAGCCTGGACAAAATCCACGACCCTTACTTACCAGATTTGGACTATTACTACTGGAATGGTGATTGTTTGAGGCGGTCTCAACTGAATTTGAATGGCGTGACTCCCGTGGTCAACAGTTAACAGCTTGTGTGCATGTAACTTATGTGTTTGTTACATAACTTTAACGTCAACTGCATAAATATGTAAACATTATTTATCTTATAGCAGTGGCATAGGGTTGAAACGTGTGTAGTCGCTCTGCGGGAAGAACAGCGGCGCTACCGCGAAAAGCGATATTCGTATATTTAGAGGATGTGTCTGTTTTACTCTAATTACGGCGTCATGAGAGTGACAGAGACAATCGAGCGAAATTTACGTATATCGTTTTTCAAGGTAGCGCCGCAGCCACGACCTATATAGATGGAGTATAATCACACGTCACAGTTAATACAGGTATCAGTAAGGCAATCACCCGGCCCAGCGCGCCGTAGACAAATTGCTACTGCATAAATCATACTGGGTAATAAACCTATGATCTTTGGCTACATCTCACAAGTCGTATAATATGTTATCAAAATACCAACGCGTACCGACTTGTTTACGCAATAAATTTATACTACGCTTTACGTAATAATGCTAATGACGCAATCAAAACCTTAAAAGTAATGCGAAGTCCGCATACCCCAATTGGGCGAACGTTTGAACCTTATTGTAAACCTGTAAATGGAACGTGGGGTACAGATGTCGATGTCGCTACGTCATTGACTAAATTCGCTGTGGTTTCCAATTTGTGGCACCTCTATACCTGTAACAAAAAAAAAACATATTATTATGATTAAATTACATTATTCATTGACATTAATACAGTGTTAATGTCTAATGCCCAGACATAGGATTACAGGAGGCATAATTTTATAACATATGGGGAATTCCTATATCGATTAGCTCCCCCCCCAGATCGCCACCAGCATTATGTTATTATTTTGTAAGTATTGTTCTGAAGACGAGTATGCATTTCACATATAGTCTCAGTCTTCTTGTCCTTATCCCAGGTTTTACGTGGGGTCGGCACAACATGATTTTGTCTTCCATTCCCCTCTATGTTTCGTCACCTCAGCACTCACTCCATTCTTTTTCATATGTTTTTTCACACAATCCGTCCACCGTTTCTTTGGTCTACCAAAGACTCTCCACCACTCAACAGTCATCTGTAACATTATTTTTCCTAAATTACATTAATGTCTCCTCATGACATGCCCGTACCTCGCTAACCGACTAATCCTCGCTAATCCTCACCTTCTCCGTTTTCGGTGCTACTTTCATATTTCCCATTACCTATATGTATACTCATTTTTTATCCTATCCTTATTCGTCACTTCACACATCCCTTTCACACATAATACACATGAACATAATAGTTACCGTTTATTTATGAATATGACAGGAATACAAAAAAAATGAGGAATAAAGTTTCAAAAAACTTTTAATATAAAAAGAAGAGTAATTATACGTTTTTATTTTGTTTCATTTTAACACTTTCAATTAAAACATATTTTTACATACAAAACCGGATTTCTGTTCGCTCGGATGTGTGCTCATGTTTAATGTATCTTGCTAGCCTAATATGGTCGGGTTTTTATCACTTGTCACAATATCTGTCACGCTCTAACAAGTACGTGAGTGCGAAAGTGACAGATAGATAGCGCCATAGACGATAAAATGTCAACCATGGTTTCTGGCTAACAAATGAAGTTATTCAATTATTAGGTGAGTACATTATTCTGTCATGGCATCTAACATTATAGGCATAGCTATTATACAAAGATTGTAAAAAAAAAACAAAGTAATAATAAAATTGACAGGTTGTCAATGGATCAGTTCCCTTATTTACATATCATGTCGTATACATTCATGTCGAGCACTTATCTCGTTGCAATAAGGTTCAGAATATGCAAATAAATGAAAACGTAAATGGAATAACGCTAAAACACAAGAAATATTACGCCCGTCTCTAGTAAGTCTCAAACTGGACAAACATCTGACTCATGCGCAATCTACCGCCCACTGCACTATTATCCAATACAATGCACAATCTTTATTCAATCTAAGAGAAACCCTAATAACAACGCATTAGAGTCTTGTTTTACTTTTCGGTATCTAAAAATTCACACTAAATATTACTTTGGAGCGTAACTCAAGGCAATTAGGTTTGTTTTCGTTTACATTAGTTTAAGTACAGTTTAAATTGAGGAATGTCATTTTAAACTTTAAAGTTGACACATTTAAATTGAATTTTGCATGTGGTTTGTTGGAGTTTTCTATGAATGAATGAGCTTGTATGCCCACGCATAAGGCGCGGACCTTCAAAACAGTTATTTTGTTGCAAAACGCGCTTTTACTGACGTAAATATTGATAAATCTTATAGATACTGTTTAGTAAATTTACATTACACAATAGGAGACTTAGGTCTCCTATTTCAATTTTTTTCTAATGATTTACTTACCTAATCTGCTGCCAAAAAGTAAAGAATGTAGTTTGTTAGGTATTTTTGTAGTTTGTTAGGCTTTCTAGTAGCGGCGCACCTGTAGAACCCGATTCCCGACGGTTGGACAAATTTTCATATATTTCAGCGGTTTTGCATCAGGTCCTACAGAAATGGAAAGCAGTAAGTACTTCCTATTTTTCAAGTCACTATACAACTAATGGTCGTGCACCGATAACTCAAGAATATATAGTTGTGTATGAGTACTTATAGGGAGTAAATATAGAAAAAGCAAAGCAATAAACCATAGATATAAAAAAAATCATAAGGAAAATGGAGTCATTCGCTTTCTATTCATCGTTACAATAAAATTATCTACTTTTTGTAATATTTAATAACACTTTCACATTCTGTGACCAAATTCGAAATACAAAATAAACATTAGTAAAATTAAATACGTGGTTATTGACAAAATAAAAGCTTATTACAAAAACAAACTAGTATCAGTACGCAATAACAATGTCCAATGTGCATTGCACTCGATTAATTATTTTATTAATATCGTTACTCCACATTGTAAACATTCGAGTTTACAAACTAGTCTATAAACTAAATCGCTCGAATAAGTATCTTATTCCGTTGTATCACGGTTAGCTTTATAAGCAAAATTCAAGTTGGTGTTATGGTTATATTAGCAAATTAACCAATACAACCAATTTTCACAAATATAGCTCTTAATACATGGCCATAAGGTTGTTGCGGACTTGTTCAATAAGCTTGTGTTTTAACGAAGAGTGGTTGGCGGCTCACCAAACCAGAGTATGGTTTTTGCAGTTGTTGGCAATTAGCGCAAAAAAATGTCGCCGGCAAAGGAACATCTGCGCCACTGAAATATGAATGTCTGTGTGCTGTAGGTATGGAAATGTAACGCGCAAATATGGATTTAAAGTGTTATTTTTACGCGAAATGGTGGGAGAATTGCTATGTTTGATAATATTCTGAAGAATGTTTGATTTGTGAAAATACATTGATTACGGAAGAATAAAAAAAAATTAAACTCGTCGCCTATTGAAAATATTCTAAAAATTGAGATTTCTAATGATGCCCATAAACCTGATAGAACCCTTTTCATATTGATTTACGTATTTTTTGTTTATTTTGCCTTATTTAAAAGGGAAGCAAAATTAACTCTGTTTTGCTCGCAAATATATGTATGTCACACATCGCAACGCGTAATTCTCAATTTTACCTTCGGTTTCTCTTTTTAATACGACTAAAGTATCAGTAGTAAATTTAAATTTTATTATGTTTGAATACTAATCCCAAGATTATCCTGCATCTGAGCAGAGATATTACAAAGGTAGTAACAAGAAATCGTCGCACCAACTTAATTTCGTGGTACCTACACACAGCAACACTCTTAGCTATACATCGGTGGACCTTATGCCTTATATAATAAGGTCCACCAATGTACAGCTAAGAGTGTTGCTGTTAGAACTAAAAGGAGGTAAAAGGAAATTACAAAAAAGTAGTACTTAATACTTTAGACTGTCCATTAAAATTTTACTTTATTTACAAAACCAAGCACTTTAACGTACTTATCTAAAACGACATTATAGGAAGAAAACAAGACAATATAATTAATCTATCTCTTGTACTCCAACTAAGAAGTCATGAGAGTGACAAACACAACTGTCCGAAATTTTCGCGGTAGCGGAACAGAAAGGCGTGGGTTATGCTATGCCACAATTTTTATGGTCTTTTAGAAATTATTTTATCCTTGCCGACTACATGATTAAATGTATGCATGTACAGAGGTTTAATCTCAACAAGATATGTATTCATTAATGTTTTCAATGGCAAACTGATCAGTAGACCGGTCAGGCATTTTAATTGAAGAGCCATTAGGGTTCAATTTACAGTGGACATATCATAGAGTAAGTATTAAACAACAGATAATAACTTGAACCGTAAGTGTGTTAATTAAAGTCCGTGACTGTACCAAGGTAGTGATTTAACAAATTATATAAATAATTAGTCAAACAATTTTCAATTTATTTTGAATATAAATAATACCAAAAATAAGTTATACAATTCATTCTAAGATTTACACCAAATAGGATAAAATTTAAAGATAGAATATGCATATACACACTTTATAATGAACGCTACTTAACTTTATTTTTTAATCCGACAAAGTTGAATAAAAATAAAAAGCTGCTTTAAACAAAAAAAAAATACAAAAAGGTATCTAGCAGAGCGTGGTTTCGATCCACGGACCTCTGGGTTATGGGCCCAGCACGCTTCCACTGCGCCACTCTGCTCTATATGCGAGCCGGCGAAATTGGCATTTAGTTACTACGAGCGATGACTAGGCGTGCGGTGTGACGTCACGACACGTATTGTTGCGTGGTATTACATCATCTAACGAGCGTCGCTTCTTTTTACTGATAAAGTACTTTTTTATTGTTAGCATATACTATATTTAGACTTTATTTATACGTGCGTGCAGTTGCGATCTGATATAAGGAAACGAACAAAGTGCTCAGAAATATCTAAACACATCATTGTTGTAAAGATGATAAAAGTGTGTTATTTTAATTCCCGCAAGGTTTTATAAATGATTCGAAGAATAGCAACACGCATGTTACATCCTCCAAACTGTAACTACTTTTTTTGCTTGACACTATAAAAATCTCAAACTCTATTACCTAATTTGTTAGTGTCGTGTAGTCTACTAAAGGTAGTATGTTTACATAGTACCTATAAAGTACCTAATATGTATAAAATCTTCTTCATCATTCTGAGGTAGATCCTCATTTTTATGGCAGTTAAGGTCGGTTGGACCCTTCTCTCTAATGATCAACTACACAATGTAAGGGGTTCTGCGCGGGTGAGGCATACTACGTCATTTTAACACGAACTGGAGTATGCCAAGAAGAGCCAACAATTAATAACACTTTAATTTATAAACTTTGGAGATAAGACTTAGTCTTATAATTGTTAGTAAAGAATAAGTTGTTGTTATTAATGCATTATTTTAGAACGTTAAATACTACATAAATTAACTGTTGAACATTTTGTGAACAAAAAAATAAAAACTCCTTCAATATTTCCATTTGTAATTACTAATTCACATCGGTTGTGGTTGTGAACTATTAACTAAGAAACAAGACCTATACAAACAGGTATATGTATGGTGCAGGATTAAATTATTTCATATAAATTCAGTAGACTTATATACGGGAGTTTAAAAAAAAAATGTCCCAGAGAAGTTAAATATGTCAGGTAATTAAGTTTTAAATGTCTATAAATACTTAGATTTGGTGCTTGTAAACTTAAAGCAGTAAAACAATGCAAAAAAAAAACAGGTAATTAATTACTTTTCATACACGTCACCCGTAATGACGTATACCAGGAAGGATAAGATAGAGGAATTTGACACATCTAAGCAGCGCTCGTATGGCACAATTGGTAGTGCACTGGGCTAGTGCAAAAGTGCACAAAACAAACAAAATTTAATGTTTTTCTGAAAACTCCCATTCATGTAAAAAAAAACGATTTAAATTAAATTAAAATATCTATGAATAAGATACTTTAAATAGTAAAGTTTTTTTTTTGTTTAATACATAATAAAGTATTGTAATTATTTTATTTAATATACCAGAGCTGTGTCTCCCAACGCAGGTCGTCTTTTACTCTTTGGTCTAATGATCAAATATAGTATAATTACTATTTTATGAGATAAAAAATCCCTTTAAATATAAACTTCAAAACGTACATTTTAAATTCACTCCTGTTTTTGGCATAACATCATCCTAACCTGCCTGCATGTATCAAAGTAATGCAAAATGAATGTGGCCCCAATTTCCTGCAAAAATAACACCTGTCCCGCCCGTGCCCAGCCGTGGGCTAATGGTGGGGAGATTTATCTCGGCTTTACGGGATATATCATTAGACAGAGCTGTTGTTAGGCCAACATACTTGTATAGGTATATCTTTTTATATGTACAAGTAACGTGGGAAACACGTAATCCGTTTCTTGGACCATTTCTTAGAACATAACCGCTGTTTTAAATATATGTTGTTTTTAAAACGATTAATAAATAGTCTAATATTTTACATTTACAGACGCAATATGTTTCGGAGAGCCTAGATCTCCATTCTTAAGTACTAAGAGAGTAGTTTTCGAGACATGATGCTCCAGCGACTAAATAAACGTCGGTGTGAAGCCCTGTGTTTAATACAATGTTAAAATGACTTAAATACGTCACGAAAAATAGAGTACAGAATTGCAGGACCTTCTAATAATGTTTATGCTGTTTTTGTTCTTTTTTTTTTGGTTTTTTGTGAGCTATTAATGCTAATAGTTTTATTTTGGCTGTCTCGGACGCCGCGTCGGAGCGCCTCGTTAAATTTTCTTTAGTATATGTTATCTATATTCAATTTATAATATATAGTTTTGTTACTGCTTAAAAAATTTGATTTTTAATTTTGATTTTTGCAAAGCAAAATAGTTAACAAAAAAATATTCGATTTGTTCTCAGTTGCAGTTTTATTTTTGTATCAGGGTTTACAATATGAAAACTTCTAACACAAGCACATCTGAATATAGCTTCATTACCATCCACTAATGACCGTTCATTATTCTACAACGGATAAGATATCCCGTTTTGCTAATACATTTCTATACAAAAACCAGTTTCAGCGAGACCTATAATCACATACAATTGATCTAGACCCCTAGCGTATACTTACAGTGGTTACTGAATGATATTCCAGAATAAACACAGCATCCGCGTCCGAAAGAGCTACATAATTCAACTGCATTATCAGGACTTCTCGAGCCAGTAACCACAACGACCATTCTAAATTGACCTTACACACAAATCACTGCAATAGAAACTACTCTCATGCAACGTTATACTGCGTAGAACAGAGTTTAATGAACACTGCAGGACGCTGGACCAAATCACCACTGTAAAATGGTCTACCCTCGCTCTTTTGTTTCACCTTCGTATGTGTACCTCAAGAGGGAAATTTGAAGGAGTCGAGGTCAAGTTATATTGGATAAGTATTGCTGTAGTAAGTTACATGGTTTGAGTGACGCGGAGTGGAAGCGATTGGTTATTGGACGGCGTCTATCAGGAGCAATCACGGTAATATGGGTAAGGATGTGTCCAGATATGATGAGATTGAGGATTATGCGTAGATTTATGTTAGCTAAAGTCGTAGGTACTCACTTGTGTAGGCTGTAGGGTAGACCAGTCGTTTATAGTCGTTTTAGTTCGTAGTCAAAAATCCTAACGATTGATTTATTCGATAAATCTTGTCTCGATAAATCGACAGTGGTCATAAAAATCTTGTATTTAGAATATGACACTTGCTCGAGTTAGCATAAAAATAAATAAGTTGGTATTGCTTCCCTTTGTTGGGTTAATATTATCTAAATGTACCTATCATCATGAGAACGAGTATGTACCAACAGTTTCAATAATTGTATATCTACACGGCTTCACATACTGAAGTATGAAAGTATGTTATATCTATATCATACAGATTTCCAAACAAAGTCACATCACGTTATCATTGTCCAAAAACTTTGTAAAATTATATAAACGACTATACTAAACCAAACCAAATCCAGAAATAAGTAAGCAATTAGTTTTCTGTATCATATTGAGTATAATTTACTTATAGTCTCGAGGTAATCGAGTATAGAATTTAAAATTCAAATGTCTTAACCAATCGCCAGGTCTTGCCCCTAAACTGCTACCAGAAACCGAGGTTTGGACAACATCGCCACCTGCCTGTTAAGGCACTGTTATATACTGCGATCGCCAACCCGCCTGCCCAGTGTGGCTATTATGGCAATACACCTCAGGCCCAGAGATCCCTGTTTGTGGCGATTTAAGGCCGGTAACGGGCTTGTGACTCCCCTGGTGTTACGTGTGCCCATGGGCGACGGTAATTGCTTACCACCAGGCAATCCGTCTGCTCATTTGCCGCTTATGTCATAAAAAAAAAACCAGCCGTGGATGGTAGAAAAGAATAGCACCATTCGCGATCTAGGTAGGTACCTATAAGTATACCATAAAACGGACTAAAAACCAATCATATACTAACCTTTCGGATAGCAATTGGTAGGTACGCGCGAAAGTAGGAGGTCTCATAAACAATAACAAAATCGTGTCTTGTATGTTAACGACATTACATGGTAGCACTATTCAAAATTGCACCACAAAGAGCATTGTGCGGAGATAACAGTGTTATCACCTAAAGGGTTAATTGCATTTGCAAAGGTGAGTTATAGCATACGGGGGGTTAACTGAGTCTGGACAATGTTGCTGAAATGTAATACTTACCAACTATCTATCGGAATCGTCGGACCTTGGTTTAAACGCAACTAAAACGAACAGTTTTGTAAAAAGGCTGGCCTTATTGTGTCACTTCAGTATCAAATTAATTAACAATGAATAAAATTAAATATAGGTACATATGAAAGCAAACATTAATAAAAAAATTGAGCTAGACCAAAACATGTAAACTCTAATAAATCAATTAGGATTTATAGCCTTGGATTAAAACAAAATGCCAGCCGATTTATAGATTAAATTCCGATGTCACACCTAATCCACGTTCCATGAAAACCTTGTGGTTAAATCTACTTGGAAATAGGAAAGCTAGTGACATAATCGCCATATCGTTAAATTGCACTACGGTTTGTTTACCTAAACAGATACTATACATTCATATAAATATAGTACAGTCACCATCAGATGTTTAGGAGCTGTGGAGGTGGTCATAAATATCGGAACATGCACTTTACCGCCTTGACAAAAGAGGCGTTGTTCCGATATTTTGGAAGTGGTCAAAACTATAGGTATGTACCTACAAAGGCAATTTAATTGATACATGCAGAACGGCGGGAGCGGCAGTTCAAAAATAATTGTTGATAAGCGAGGGCTAAATCAAAATTCGATTTCTTTATGAGCTGTAGAAAAAGTGCTTAGCGGGCTGGAAATTAAGAGAGAAAGAGATATAGAGAGGTAAACAGAGGCGCCGCCACTGACACGTACGTAATATCTTAAATATCGACAACTCGGCGACATTTTTAGTGCCGTTCTGGAATTAACAGCAGATAGCTACTTGCTCAACGTTTTTTATAACATTCCATGTCACCATATATTATTTAAACAAGTAAAATATGTCTCCTGTAAAAACACCGTCCAATAACGTGAGATTAAACCGCTGTTTCCATAACTCTCAATTACATTTGGATTTAAAAATGGCCGCCATGTGTGGATTGAAAAACGGAATAAAAATCAGCACATGTGCGGACTGCAGACGAGTCGTAATGGTTTTTATGGATTACTAGATATTTATGAGTAGTTATGTAAGACCTGGGTGAATAATATTACCGTAAAGTCTTGTATGCCTTTACGAAACATGCAATGGAAATCGGGTGACTTTCTTTAACTACCAACAAGGCAACCTTTTTTGGCCAACTCTATTTGTAGGCAAATTTAATGTAATTTGTCTCAAACATTTATTTAAAAAATTGTGTGAGTCCAGTTGTGTTGCGTTCTGATACTGGTTGGCCCTATGTCCCTCGACACATGTCGGTCGGACACGTCGGCAAACAATCGATATGTTAATGCTGTCAGCGCCCCCAGAGTCAGACGGCTTAGTACGCTGAAGGGGTTACATAGTTTGTCTTCGATGGCACGTGTAGTCGCTATTACCGGTGTTAGTGCTAGACTACAAGCTTACTAAGCCAAAGCAGAACATGGAATTCAATATGTTACGCTGCAAAGCGCAATGACATACGGGTCCTTTAGCTTCGAAGATTTCGTTCGGAAAAAGACATAAAACATCGTATGTACGCAGATTTCGCGAGTGTAAAGTAACTGGTAACACTGCCTCCTCATCTTAGCGCTTGAGAATGTTATTGTATTAAGACAAGTCATTGCATGCAAGGTTCATTGATTTGTAAAATGAGAAGATAATAACGTGCCTCGCAACAATTTCACAGCAACACTTAGATATGATGCTGTGAGACTCCATATATTTTACAGCTACTCTTACAAACAAACTCCAATATAAAATTATGATTTTTAAAGCCTCTAGTGTTAAACGAGTATTAAAATATCTTTGATTTATTTACGGAAGCGACTACCATCTGACCTCTAAGACCAAATCTCAATAAGCTGAATCTGTGTTTTACATGATATAGTGTACATTGTTCGCCTTATAGTAATATTCTGTAATAAAGCCCCAATCTTTTTCTATTGCTCTCCAAAAGTTCATTATGCGAGGAAACATGACACCTCCATTAGTTGGCGACGGTTAAAATGCGACACGACATATTGGTGTCGATCTTGAGTGCTTTGGGGGATGGATGGAGCAATTTTATGTGTTCTTCGTGTGATTAGTTGCAAATGTTTCTTCGAAAAATTCTGCAGTGAATTATTACAAGATGAAATGCTTCATAATGCCACGAGTTTACAGATTGTATTGTAGAATCGAAGAATAGACTTCCCACTTCTGCTCCGTCTGTGCTGATACGTCGAAATAGCACAATAGATTAACTGCATTCGCCTGACGATCACGGGTGAGCAAAGTCATAGGCGTTCCAGTATAAGTCCGCTCAAAATTGTAAGGAATATTGAGGCCCCGTCCCGCACACCGAGATCGTCTGACTGATTCAGTCATTGAGATATATAATTTAGGCCATGGTGTTGTGATATAGTTAATGCAGACCCGGTACCGCGAACATCGAAGTTCGTATATTTGGAGCATCTTTCCCTTTTACTCCAATTAAGGCGTCATAAGAGTGACAGAGACAATCATCCGAAATTTACGAATATCGTGTTTCGCGGTAGCGCCCTAGATGTAACGAGCCTATTACCAAAGATGATCATGTGCTACATAATTTTACTTTTTTTATATCCTAGAAAGGGGAGCGACCATCAAACTGTACTAATTAAAAAGTGGAGGATTGCTAAAACATTTATTTAATCAGACTTTATTGCAGATGAAAAAAATATTGCTCGACGTGTTTCACTCCGTAACGAGGAGCATAAACATGAACCGTTTGTGTTGGCTGACCGATGCAGTGAGATAAAGTAAGATATTATTTACTTTAAAAATATATGGTTATAGTAATTTTGTGTATGGAGAATAGTTGCCGATGGTTAACTTAGGTGTTAAGTGTCTTCAAAAGTGATTAACCGTCTCGCGTCCGTCCGCCCTGCTTGTCGACTGCAAACCGAGTCTCACATGATGCCGGCATGATGATCCTGGCATTTGGGACACCGTTCTGTAGAAATGATTTGCCATCTTTGGCGTTCAAATGGTGAATTCAACTTCTAAATCTTTTATTTTGTAACATTGCCCGCGCTCGTGTATACAATAGGAATCGAGCGGCCAATTCACGCGTCTTTCCAAGACAATACATTAGCTAATGAGGGAACAACTAGACGGGACAAAGGTTTCTGTTTTTCCTCTTACGGCACAATGTGTTAGCTCCTTTGTAGTTCATTGGGATAATGACAAATTAACCGAGACAAGTTTCTTCACAAAAAGAAGACAGCGGATAAAAACCTACGTCGCTTGGAGAAAATTATCTTCGGGCTCTAACAATATATTGTTAAAAACTATTATCACATTATTAATTGTCAAAACACATGATTCATTTCACATTTCAATGTTTATGTTCGACATTATAAAACATTACGGCATCCATTTTTTATCTTTTAATAATTGTTGTATATAAAAACTATAATAAGATATATAAAAACTATATGTACATAAAAACTATAATAAGATATAGAAATAGTTGTATTACTCGTGTACTTTGTTAGCATGGTGTTCACGAGAATCACGAGGATGGATATTTTTGTATGGATTTTTACATATTCTAAAGACTATCATATTGATACTTGATTATAAAAATAATGCTAATTTATAATTATACCTAGATATTTTTCTAGCAGGAACGGCATTTGTTTTGTGCTTGCCACAATAAAAATATCGACAATCCTGCTATCGATAAGTACATACTACTTCAACTTCAAGATGTACACACAGTCTTATATCGGCTACCTACCTAGACGCCGCGTGTCACCGATCTTGAACAAATTAAATGTAATCCGTATACTTTTGATCCAATTTACGTTTATAATTTGCAATGAATAGTTCCAAATTGTTTTCTGAAGTAGGTATTTAAATATATATTGACTTTTATTATTGTTAGTTATTTTTAACCCTATTACCCCATATTTGTCTTTGTATTACCTGTATGGAAATTGAAGGGGTACTTATCGATAACAGGACTGTCGATGTTTTTATTTTGTCAATCACTTACAAGAAATCGTTCGTGCTAGAAAAATATCTAGGTATAATTATAATATATCCCAGTTTATGGTGTTGGATGCTGCAATAAATGATTATTAAGCGAGATGCACAGATAGTAAACACGATACTCGTTATCGAAAACGTCAATGTCACAACTCATGGTAAGGGTACAGTAATCGTAACATATTCAACATGCCTTGTCGAAATAAATAGTTTTATTTTCTTCGGTTGCCGCGATAATTATTCATGAAATAAAACAACTAAAAATCGCCCTCTCACTGAACTCTCCTGCCCAGTGACCACAAACACTAAAGAACAGTAAAGGGTCCAAAACATTCGTTTCTACTTATTTTTTTTTATTCATAAATAGTGTTAATAAGACTACTAACATAAACACAGTTAAAACTAGCCACCTGCAGCAGAATAAATTTCCTGTTAAATATCCGTTCTTTTCAACCGCTCGGTCAAGGCAACACTTGATTTATAGCCCGGTACTAGAATACGTTTTATGCGCTAACTGCAGCGGGATTGCAATTTTATCGTTTTTCATAATTTGCGATTTGTTTCGTGAATCAGTTTGAATATTGCAGGAAACAGATACTAATACATTTTTATAGTAAACTTCGTCGATGGAAATCCGTGTGTTCCAATTAGGCTCGTATAACATATATACGCGAAGGTACTTACTAGTACCTATACTAGTATTTATATTATCTATAATTTTGAACTAAACTTATTGTTAGAAATTTATAAAATAATGAATCAGCTCTAGCGCTTCACTGAGTAAATACCTAAGTAATAAGTAGTAAGTTACTTAAGTTTTATTAAGACAGAGTACCAAAAATTTATTGTGATTTCACAAATTAGAAAACTTCATACAAGGTTACAAAAACTGTTTGAATGATTTAATAGTTCAACTAAATCAATTTAGAAAATTTAACATTCAATTAAACTCACGTTAGAAAATAAGTTTATAAAATTCTAAAGCTAATTTCAATTCTAAGTTTATTTCAATTTGTTCCAATATTCATGTTTTGCGTGTCGGTAGACTTTGTCATTATACTTTGACCTCTCAAGTTCAGTTTTCAATCGTGGCCTTTTTACATGTGTAATAAATATCTAGAGAATGTTTCTTGAAAATGTATTTTACATATGTTTATTACATAGTTTAGTATAACAAACGAGGAAGCTTTTGTTTTTTAAATTTTAGTTGGTTCGAGTGCCGGGTGAAGCAATTGAGTTTTAGAAAGTGTAAATGCAGTTTTGTTTGAATCCTTTAAGTACAATGAGATATAAAGTATGTAAAGTGTAAAGTTAGCTTATATATATATAAGCTAACTTGCATGTGTGTATAATTTCTGAGCATTTTAAAGAGGGTTTTTCGTTTTAAATGTAAATTGATATAATCAATGAAAAGATGCCACAAAATGACTTTATCTCAGCAAAGTACTTATTATTATCACTTGTCTTAAATGTTTATGTTTCGTAGACTATTTATAAAACAATACGTGCATTTGCCTTTGCACAATAAAATACTAATTTCTGATATAGGCAATGTAACACAATCACTTCACATCATACGATGAATATAAACTCAAAGATATCACCCCATGCCAATAAAACGATACATACAATAAATAAAAGCTTCCCAAGCAAGTCTCGGCTATATCGGCTACCTACCTAGACGCCGCGTGTCACCGATCTTGAACAAATTAAATGTAATCCGTATACTTTTGATCCAATTTACGTTTATAATTTGCAATGAATAGTTCCAAATTGTTTTCTGAAGTAGGTATTTAAATATATATTGACTTTTATTATTGTTAGTTATTTTTAACCCTATTACCCCATATTTGTCTTTGTATTACCTGTATGGAAATTGAAGGGGTACTTATCGATAACAGGACTGTCGATGTTTTTATTTTGTCAATCACTTACAAGAAATCGTTCGTGCTAGAAAAATATCTAGGTATAATTATAATATATCCCAGTTTATGGTGTTGGATGCTGCAATAAATGATTATTAAGCGAGATGCACAGATAGTAAACACGATACTCGTTATCGAAAACGTCAATGTCACAACTCATGGTAAGGGTACAGTAATCGTAACATATTCAACATGCCTTGTCGAAATAAATAGTTTTATTTTCTTCGGTTGCCGCGATAATTATTCATGAAATAAAACAACTAAAAATCGCCCTCTCACTGAACTCTCCTGCCCAGTGACCACAAACACTAAAGAACAGTAAAGGGTCCAAAACATTCGTTTCTACTTATTTTTTTTTATTCATAAATAGTGTTAATAAGACTACTAACATAAACACAGTTAAAACTAGCCACCTGCAGCAGAATAAATTTCCTGTTAAATATCCGTTCTTTTCAACCGCTCGGTCAAGGCAACACTTGATTTATAGCCCGGTACTAGAATACGTTTTATGCGCTAACTGCAGCGGGATTGCAATTTTATCGTTTTTCATAATTTGCGATTTGTTTCGTGAATCAGTTTGAATATTGCAGGAAACAGATACTAATACATTTTTATAGTAAACTTCGTCGATGGAAATCCGTGTGTTCCAATTAGGCTCGTATAACATATATACGCGAAGGTACTTACTAGTACCTATACTAGTATTTATATTATCTATAATTTTGAACTAAACTTATTGTTAGAAATTTATAAAATAATGAATCAGCTCTAGCGCTTCACTGAGTAAATACCTAAGTAATAAGTAGTAAGTTACTTAAGTTTTATTAAGACAGAGTACCAAAAATTTATTGTGATTTCACAAATTAGAAAACTTCATACAAGGTTACAAAAACTGTTTGAATGATTTAATAGTTCAACTAAATCAATTTAGAAAATTTAACATTCAATTAAACTCACGTTAGAAAATAAGTTTATAAAATTCTAAAGCTAATTTCAATTCTAAGTTTATTTCAATTTGTTCCAATATTCATGTTTTGCGTGTCGGTAGACTTTGTCATTATACTTTGACCTCTCAAGTTCAGTTTTCAATCGTGGCCTTTTTACATGTGTAATAAATATCTAGAGAATGTTTCTTGAAAATGTATTTTACATATGTTTATTACATAGTTTAGTATAACAAACGAGGAAGCTTTTGTTTTTTAAATTTTAGTTGGTTCGAGTGCCGGGTGAAGCAATTGAGTTTTAGAAAGTGTAAATGCAGTTTTGTTTGAATCCTTTAAGTACAATGAGATATAAAGTATGTAAAGTGTAAAGTTAGCTTATATATATATAAGCTAACTTGCATGTGTGTATAATTTCTGAGCATTTTAAAGAGGGTTTTTCGTTTTAAATGTAAATTGATATAATCAATGAAAAGATGCCACAAAATGACTTTATCTCAGCAAAGTACTTATTATTATCACTTGTCTTAAATGTTTATGTTTCGTAGACTATTTATAAAACAATACGTGCATTTGCCTTTGCACAATAAAATACTAATTTCTGATATAGGCAATGTAACACAATCACTTCACATCATACGATGAATATAAACTCAAAGATATCACCCCATGCCAATAAAACGATACATACAATAAATAAAAGCTTCCCAAGCAAGTCTCGTTTTAATAGAGCATGAAATCGTGTGGACCACTTGGTGTTAGTTATGACATTCTTATAACGAATAAAGGAATCCCATTGGTTTATTATTTAAGTTTCAGTTGCGCAGACGCCTCAGTAGGTACTGGGTTGAAGTGATCTCCATAAACTCATAATTATGTTTACCCTGAGGGTGCTGAAGTAACTTGTGTATTTTTTTTAGGGGAATGTTTTCAATATTCAATATTAAACAATCATCAATATTCACATTTTTATTATTGTGAAAGCATAACTGTTTAATAATATGTATCATTTCGATGCGATTGTTTACTGGTTTTAACCGTTTCATAAGTTTAAAAAGATTTTGAAAAGTAAGATGCTGAATTGTAGTGCTTTAATGCTGAGTTGTATCTACTTCTTCATGATAATAATTTAGTTCCGTAAATTAAGTAATACTAGTTGAAACTAAATTTCTAAGTACATAACCTGACATAAATCTCAAACCTAACAGTACTCTTCACAAAAAAATTCAGTGGCAACATTAAGCGATTTCTACCATCAGCATCACACTCTCGCACAACATCAGTTATGTTATGATACACCTGAGCGTACTTTTATCTCTCGTAAAGCCTTAATTCCACAAAATCCAACATCAATGGACGCCTGTAGGCTGATACCACCTTCTTCCACTCGCACATTAGGGGTGCAGGAAAATTAATAAGTTGAAGTCCCATTTCACTTTGGGCTTCTTAGACAGATACGACCTTGTTTCTCTTGTAACTTTAGGAGGGGTTTGTGGAACAAGCTGTTTATAATGTGAAGAAGGGTTAAGTGTGAGATTCATGAATGTATATGCATAATGCATAGTCATTATGAACCGCTTGTAAGAATCTCACGTTTTTAAATAAAGATTTTTAAACATAAATAAAGTGATTACAGTGGTGTCCAGACAATTTCGTTATACTCGATTAGTATCATAGAGTAGGAATTTTTATCTTGTACTGATAACGCTATATAATGTAAAAAAATGTCTAAATAATGTGTATCAATCTCAACCTTTGCTGGACAGCGCTTAATAAATTTATAGGGATGTTTCTGTATTTACCTATAGACCAAGACTGTAACAATCCAGTAGACTTCCAAATGCACCCATATTTAAATAAAATAATAATTTGAGCAGTACTTTAAAACCAATAGAATACCACTGCGCTATTTTCAAATATTGGCATCCCCTTCAAAATCAATCATTTCAAAATCCTTCAGTTCGGAGAGCTTTCAATAACATATTAAAATGACATTAAGAATCCAAAACTCATCCCGGTCCCCTCCGCGTCTAGAAGATAAACTTAAGTGCGTAAATAAACGAAAACCCTTGAACAGAACTAACGACCCGCGAACAGAAGTATTGAAAATTTATTCTAAGTACGAGGGCGCATGATAGTTAGTTATTGGTACAGCTAACACCGGCAAAAATCTCAAGAGCCACGAGCGCCTTCGCGGTTTTATGGAATCTGAGCGAACAGCGAAGGATGGTGTTGCGGTGGGGAGTTCATTTTAAATTGGAAGAATATTTACAAAGGTGGATCGCGAATAAACGTTTTAGAAGATATGTGGAGTGCAGGTGGTACTTGAAGACTGTTACATTTTATGCTGTACAGGTGATATGTTGTGGGATTAGGGAAGTGTTTTCTGCGATGCCGCGCCGGAGTGAAGAGCGGTGTTATCTTCCTTGATGTTTAGTGCTTAGGGGAAGCGTTAAGTTATTGCTTATAGCGTATACTCGTATATTCGCGACCATGCTCTAGTAAAATAGTTGCAGGTTGATAACAAGCGGGTTTGTTGTGCGATAGAAAGAGCGTAATCTTGCGAAGTTAAGAATCGATGGAAAATTCATTCAAAAATGATGTACAAAATTGTAAATTCCCAAACCGTGTCATGTACGACATGGTAGCTAAAATCCTAAAGCTAAAGTTTATGTGATCACTGATCAACAAGTAAGTAAACAGTTTTTATTGCACCACAAAGAAATGTAATGTGAATGTTATGTTATGATTATGACTATAATTTTTTAAGAGATGCTAGCTCGATACACATGTCAAAAATGCCTTAATTGTTAACATATTTTACAAGGTTCCCGGCAAACTAATTACCAAATGAATGTCAGCATACGGAGTTGGTAAGGCCACCATAAAAAGGTCCATGTCATAGGCGATACTTCTAAATCACATTGTTATAATTCTATTATTTTTTACCAATTTATTATTCACTTACGAAAAATAAGTATGACATGAGTTGAAAATGCGGCAACGTCTGCCTTAAGGCGAGCTTAATATACTAAACCAGGGGTCTCCAAAATAGGACCCGAGGGACGAATCTAGCCTGAAATGCTGCTTCGGGCCAGAGAAAAAGCCAAATTCTATAACTACACGTCCTAAAAGAGGCAGCGAATTCTGATGGTCCTTAGAGCCCTAATCATCTTAACCCATCAGGGTGCATACATACATACTGTTTCATTTAAACACTTGTTATAGTTAAGTGTGGGTCTACTGTGTAACTCATAACTTAACTACAGATCAACAGTTAAACAGTATGACACGAATCCCAGACGGGTAAACGAAAGCAAATCTAAGTTATTGCACTACTGTGCTAAATGAACTTGAAGACCGAACTGGTGCTAATGAATTTAGCGTTGGTTCCTTAGAATATATGATCCGAAAATATTTTTTAGACAAAAAAAAAACATTTTTCAAGCGTAAAACAAAAAAAAAATATATGTCACACTCACACTCGATGATATCAAATACCGCATTTGTAAATAATTTATGGGAGTTTTCAGGAAAAAGGGCCTTTAATTAACGTGACGTGAAAAACGTTAAATTATGTCAGTTTTGTGATTGTAATAAGCACCGACTGTTTATGCAATTCATTTGTTGCCTCTTATTCTAAGTATTTATAGAAATTTTAAATATCCGTATAAATATAAAATTATCCGTATGACCATGATCTTTTATATTACTTGATTATAACTAAAATCGGAAACCTTTAGCCAATCAAAGTTCTATAAAAAAACCACCGGCATCGCTGTATTTAAATGTTGGAGTCGATGGTTGTGTTCGCCAGGTGTAAATTTAAACCATGTTAACTTGCCCATATAAGAAAAATAGTATATGTAGCTGGATAAAATACCAAGTAAAAAGTTAAAACGACTACTTAGTTACATCGAATAAACTCACGTGTAATTATATCGCAATAGGCGACATGTAACCACCATATGGGTACTAGAGCTTACCCGAAACATGTCGCCTAGTGCGATATAATTACACGTGAGTTTATCCATTTGTAATTAAGTTGTAGTAACATAGCTCACAACAGTCTTAATTATGTAAGTTAAAACAACTTTATATTTAGGTACCTTTTAAAAGAGAACGACAGTTGTGAATTAAAACACAGATAGTGGTGGCTATAGTTTTTTAACAAAACAAATACACCGAAATACACATACAATAAATTCAAAAGAACCACTATTGAGCATAATTTCCATACAAAAGGAACCTTTTCACCGATCATAAATGTTAAACAACTTTATTACTTATTGCTATATTCGCTAAATACATTACAACGTGTTATTTACTAGACTTTAGTCATGGAAACTAAATTCTAAGATGGAATAACAAATATATTAACAAAAAATATATATCCAAAAATGATATACACAGTAATCGGATTTTTAGGGTTCTGCAGGGTGCCTGACCGTATTTACAATGTTATATAGGTCTAAGTACTCGTAATAATCATAAGTAGTTATGTTTTCCCGAGACAACCATTACAACCTTGTGAAGTGTGGAAAATCTTTCTTTTCGAATATACTATAGCCTCTTTTAAAATTTAATCAAAAGTAGGTACGAAAGAGATTTAACGAAATTGCATTTAGCAGACTTTCATGAAAAATAATATTTAAATAAAAAGTTGAAATAGATAACATATACTTAAGAAAAAACGACGAGGACCTCCGGTGTTCGAGACGGGGTCCTCGTCGTTTTTTCTTAAGTATATGTCATCTATTTCAACTTTTAATTTATATAGTAGTATTACTACTTAAAAATCAAAGCAAATCAAAAATATTTCATAAAAAAATAATTTGATTAGTTCTTAGTTTAGTTCTTAGTTTTAAATAGTCGTAAATGTTTCGTATTAGGTGCGTTTCAGTAAATCGAGCTATCTCAAAATTTTAGGTATCCCTCGTTGGGCGGAAAAATCCATCATGATGTATACTATATTTTCGTTCTTGTTTGAGTGCTGGACTTACGTTGTATAAAAACCTGCCGCCGGTTCCTCTAGCTTACTCTGTTGTTTATATTATTCCAAAATACTGTGTAAAATACGTCAGGACAGTATCTTCCACGTTGTCTAGTGATTCCGACTCTGTAACCATTTTGTAATCGATTAGTAACCAATAAACTTCAGTAAGTTTCTTTTACCACTCCTAAAATAAATATTTATTCTCTAGCTAATGACGCATACGATTCATTGTCATATTTGTTATAGAATCCGTATTTTTGTTGATTTCTGTTAGTGCTCCTCGCAATTTGTTTAATGTTACGTGCAACTGATCTTAAATTTGGGATTGATTGATTATTTTTTTGAAACACAACCAGAGCAGGGACTTCTAATCTTGGCGCTGTAGCACTATGTGTATCTTCAGTAGCTCTGCCTTCATTGGACCAGTATTTCTTGTCGTAGTAATCTTCGTTTGCAATATTTTCTCCTCCTGCGATTAAATCGTCCACTTCATCCTCTCCACGTTTCTGTATTCTGTGTTCAGCTTTCCATTTGGATATCATATCTTCACCTTTCGAGCCATATTCTACTTTAAATGGTATATTATCGGGAATTTCTTCGACTTCTTTCCAAGTTACGTTATGGATTTCCACGGCATGGCCATTGACGTTTAGTATTAGGTAAGCGTAGATGATAATAATGGAGATCATCTTGTCCGAATGCTAGAACAGCTCACAACGTACTGACTTCGCGCATTCGACTATTACCTATTTGTATTGATTAGTAAACAAATTTCTCAGTCACAATAGATGATGTAGACGATAACGTAAGCGCTTGAAAATGATGCAACCTAAAACAATACCTTATACAAATACTGAAGTAACTATAATTCGAGGGTTGGGTGGTCAAACCCGATAAGTCGAGTAAATGGGATTTTGAATTTAGAACTATACGTGAATTACGTAAGATTGTTATAGTTATAGGTATCGCCACGAGAGTTGAGGCCACGCACACATTGAACATTGCATGTAATCATAGCGAGGTTTTGAAATTAGTGTTCTTTTTTCGTACCGATAGCAAAATAGCAAACTGAAAGATTATTAAAATTTACTTAGTTACAATTATTTTTTTGACAAAAATATCCGCACGGCAAATTACAATGTTTATCGTCTAGCTACCTAACTTTAATAGTAAAAACCACAGAAGAACAATTTTATCCAACAAAAAACAAAAGCAAAAGTGCACTTTATAATTAAAGTAATAGGTTTATTTTTTGTATGTAGGTGGAAAAGTACAAATGCCGTTTCATATTTGGAGCACCTAAATGATTTGGGGCGCTTTTAGATTTGGGATTCAGCTGCCTGTCGGGTACAGATTCAAGACTGTTGCTAACTAATTTTATATTGAAGACGCTTGGCTACGTAAGTTTAATAATACGATCTTCGAGATTCGAATTCACTGCTTTGTCTTATTAATAATTATAAGAAGTACTTTTTACAAAGGTTTAAGGTTAAATTTATAGTGTTTTCCCCTCACTAGCTCGTAAAGCGCTTGTTTATCCTTTAACACAGGAGGGTAAAAACGCATTTTATCCTCTAGTGATTAAAGTAAGTTGACCTTGAAGCATGCTTACAATTCAAGTCTCATAGCTTTTATTGCTATGGTTTTAAAGTCTAAATTCGCGAAGTACAACTCAGTTGCCCCCGCGGCGGCGGCGGCGGGCGAGGGCGAGCCTCGCACACGCACCGACTTGAAAATCGAATAAGAACATTCGAAGATCGTACTGGCCACCACAAGCGGAATATTTATTGTATCAAGTATCCATTTCCATATTTAGGGTTCCGTGGTTAACTAGAAACCCCCTAGAAAGCTATTAACAATTATAATTTTTGCTGTATTTTATTATTTTAATGGTTAATAACTGTAAATTATATAATGCACCTTTGTTTTAGGTAAAAATTTTGAATGTACATATTCTAAAAGCAAAGAAAAAGTCAATTCGATTTCATAACCTTTTTTGGCATGTTTCACTTTCCTCGCTACAGTGAGGAGAAAAATTTTGTGTTACACACGGGTGCAATTGTAATTTACTGCTCGTGTAATGAAACACTCGTTACGCTTAGGATTCTATTTTAGAACCACTCGCTTCGCTCGTGGTTCATCTATAGAATCCATTCGCTTGCTCGAGTTTCAATCCCACACTCGCAGTTAAAATACAATTTTGCACCCTTGTATAACAAATAACTATTTCTACTTCGATAGTTATTTGAGCTGTTAACGATTTTGCTAATGCTAAATGTTCAGTAGGTACAAAGTTTTTTTTATAATCATTCTTATAATTCTAATAGTGTAGACATTAGATGGTTGTAAATAAATCCCACCAAAAACATTTCATCTGAATTTGGTGGCCACGACTAACAACTTCAAGTCATAACTCTTTAACGGTAGTTATCTGATCCCATGAAACGCCAAACACCTTAGCCCTTATTTTACTGATTCCATGTCTAAGTGTAAACAGCATGCCTTGGCAGTTTCATAGATTGAAAACCTGCGCCGTAATTCCCTACCGTTTTTTGTTGAGCATTTAACTCAACACCAGTCGACATTTCGAAACAACATCCAAACCATAATACCGCAACAGGTAAGTCACTAGCTAGTCTAGCTACCAATACAAACTTATAATATTTTCATTAAACACAGTCAACTAAACGCCCAGCATTTAGAACTGGCCGTATGTGAGATTAATTAGGAACGACGCAACATACACTATAACACCATTGTAAAATGCACTTTAAATTCACTGAAACAGAGTACGTTTCAGTAAGGCCGTTTTTATCCGTGAATTATGAAAACTGTTGTAAAACGACATAATAGCCGGAGAGTATTTAACCTAAAGTTTACTTTAAGGTTATCGGAATAAACAACAATTTAGAATGATCCAGTTTAATTCGTGAAATATAAAGGCTATTGTACACAGGAATAAAGCTTGGAGCCAGCCGTAGTGTATTGTTATGGTTCCACTTATTGTTCGAGAGGGTAACTTCTGCTAATATGCACTGCAGCGTACGTTAGGTTACTGTTGTGTGTAAAAACCTTTTTACCTTGTGGTTAGTTATTTCAAAACACACATAAGCGTATGAACATATTTTTTACAATTTAAATTTTGTTTATTTTCGTGTAATTCGTGGATTGTAAGTGAACAGATTCATATTGTGGCAACAAGTTCTGAAAAGCTTCGTAAATATTTTAATTAACAACAGCCCCAAAAGAACAAAGAAAAATCAGGTCGTAATTCAACTTTCTAATTTCGCTTGTGGCATAACGTTAAAATGTAACAAATCTAATTATCAAGAAAACGGGCGCCATTTCCTTTCTCTTTGTCAAAGGCAGGTATTTGACGGAGAATTACAATTGGAATTAAATTAAACTATTTCAGAGTTGTCAATTAAAGAAAAACGGCTCGGGAGAGGTAACGAATGGAATTATTTTCGCGAGTAAAGTACTTGTTTGTTGTGCGTGTATTATGATGGAAGTCTTAATATTATACTGTTTATGCCACTTTCACACACAAGTTATTTTTCTTGTACTTGCTGGATACACCTGTAAAATTATTTATTATAGCTCAGAAATGACCAAAGGAGAGTTTCCCTTATTCCACACTGGTATTTGGAATTAAATATTGTAAAAAAGGAGTAAACTATGAGAATTATTTTCCTCTTTGTCCTGCTTTTTACGCTTATTTCACACATGTCTGTCGCTCGTTATCTCTTCATTTGCATCCTTCAAGTTCATGTTATCTTTCACACAGTCTGTACCCTTTTTCCTAAGTTTACCTCTTCTCTGAAGTCTAAAATGTAGTCACTTAGATTATTGTAAATTTTTAGCTTGTTATGCGTATTTTCCTAAATATTTGTTTTGCATCTGTGTTAACGCAACCAAACTACTCTAAGATATGAATCACACGAAATGAGTTAGTGGCATAATGATATGAAGGCATATCTTTCAAAGACAATCCCTATCTTAATACAGCCTTAGGTAAACCCACACACATGCTGACAAAACCTTCACTATGACGAGGGTGTATTCTCAGCACCGTGATTTATGATGGACGTCTATTCCGCATCGCTCAGGTGCAGTGACGCGAAGGTTCCGGTATTTCGCACAAGCCCTTTTGGTCTGGCATATTGAGTGTGCAGCCTCCGTTATATAATAGCTTGCGGCATAATTGGGACTACGTCCGTTTGAATGTAAACGCCTATTTTCAGTGTTTAGTTAGTTACTTAGTTAGATATTTTTTCTCAAACCAGATGTAAGTATTTCTTGCATTTTTGTACATATAATATAAATATTCCAGTTTTCATCAACATATTATGAACCCATCCACTACTTTGACTTATAAACTTGATAAATACCTATAATGCCAGACATGTTTTAAGCATTTAAAGAAAGTGTTCACAACAAAGAAAAATCATAGCAAACATAACCCAATGATTTCCAAACTACCTTTAGTTATCTACAAAGTTTACGTCAAAAATACGTACTTTTACATAATAGTGCAAGATTTCTTTTGCAGTTCTGCAACTCCCGGATACCGCAAAAGTATCGGAATGAATATGAAAAGGGAAAAAGTAAACATGTGAGAGTTATAACAAGCGTCGGAAGTCGGTTAACTTGGCAACAAACTTGGTAATGAGGTATCCCCCAACTCGAGCCCTGCACTATCGACAAAAGGCAGTAAGAGTGAGCATTTATTATACAAATACCCCCTTACGTAGTTTTAGTATTAATTATGGTTATATACAGGGCGATATTTATGAGGTAGTTATATTAAGACATTGTGTACCATTATACTCTAATTAGGGGGTTTTGTGCACATTACAGATGCATAAAAATTTAATTACCATATCAGTATGTTTAAATTCTTTTATCAAGTGATCTGAATATTGATAAAAATAGACCATTATTATGGATAAGTATTACACTAAAATATTGGTATTTTTTTTTTGTAAGTTAATATTCATTTTTAAATAATTTACCTAAACCTATAATTTCTACTTAATTTCTTACGATGGTGATATAAGATGTCTTCACAACAATAGTATTTCCTGTAACATAACAAATCATTTCCATAACCCCTTTGAATTCTGAGAGCATCCTATTTACCCCATTCTCCCCTCTGAATCTGTGGTTCCGATTAAGTATGTGTCCTTCCGAGCTGCATTAAAAGGGGAAAGAGGGGGCTTAACGACCGAAGAACTCATTATGAACATTCGATACTTAGTCAACTATTTCTACCCGCGGATTTGATTGAGGGGTTAACTGATTAAAGCTACCGTACTCGTATCCACGCGAGCAACTAGACCATTAGGAAGAATTTCGATGAAGGTAAGCCCTGATATTGATATCCTTTTTCAAACTACAGTATCAGTACAAAAATAATGGAAAGAGCAGGCGTTTAATGAAACAGCATAAAAAAACTACCTACTTACTTCTTTAGATCAAAATATTGCAGTCTCGAAAACGCTTAAATTTCACTTTCGTTTTTATTTTACTTGATCGATCGCGAGTTTTTTCGATTTCCATAGCCAATTTGAGTTTTCCAATCCATATGATCCAAATCACAATTTAAAATCAAAATACATGGTAGAAACAGATTGTATCAAAGGCTGAAAATGAACAACACATTCCCAGGATTTCTGGTGAAGCACGGACTATTCCCAATACACCCAAATCTCATATCGGAAAAGCACATGCAAACGTCATGTCCGTACGTCGCCCTTGTACCGTTAATGTCCCGACGTTGGAAATATTCCAACATACATTACGCCGGTAATATGTCAACTCAGCGGTAAAAAGATGAAATAAACACGATTCTGGGACACGTAGAAGTATTTTTCTTCGGCTACAAAAATTTCAGTCGACGTTGCGCGTTGTTCACAATTGCAAATGTGAGTTTTGTATTTAATAAACTAAACATAAATATTAAATATGATTTATTGGTATACTTGAAAATTATGCTTTTCACTTATTTGAAAACTCATTTCAAGCTACTAAATTTTGTTAAAATCACTTCAAATGCAGCATTTATTAAATTAATGAACGGAGATTTATTAGTTCACAGTTTCTCTGATAAACAACAAGAAGAACGCCGTAACACATAGACTGGGGGATGAGGCGTCAAACCAAATTCGACACTACAAAAAAATGAAGTGTCATAACTCATAACCCTTTCCTACCCCTGTTTAGATGAGCCTCGGAGAGGCAAACTCACGATACCATTATATAAAGCGTCGCATAATTGACGTCTACTCAACCTGTCAAAGGGTAATGCGAGTATCCAATTACAGTATGGAAGAGGCGTTAAGTGGCACTTTGTGAACATTTAAGGGATATTTCTTGACAACATTCCGTGAAGGGTTAAGGCTTTTTGAAAGAGCTGTTGTAACGGCTGTTTTATGATTGTAGCCTCTGGATGGGATTGCGAATTGGCTTTAAGCTTAAAGCAAGTACCGTTGGCAACTTCTTGGTAAGTCGTATGGATTTATGTAAATGCTTAAAGAAAGTCATAGACTTTGATTTTTGATATTTTTATTGCATTATTAGGTATATTCTCGTTGTGTCTCGAAGATATTTCGCCAAGACCATTGACATTTCTAAAAGCCTACTTCGAGAGACAAATCGTCCTATTTCTTTGCGAAAATACTGTGTGACAAATACTAGGTCGCGTTGAGCGAGTATCGACAAAGTATTCGCTATTTCGCGAGCCTCGCGTTCGGGCCGTGGAGCCATTTATCATAAGGGCCAAATATCAATATCTCGCGGGTAGAGGCCGACAGTAACTAATGGCGATATCGTTTCTTATGAAGGCTGTTTACAGTGAGCGTTCAGTAATTAAGGTTTGCCTCGAGAGTTCATATTTTTAACTTCCCATATACGTTTTCTTTTCATGCAGGCTATTGCGCCCGTTGTTTATCTTTTTTTTTCTTTAGCCTATGGTGTTCCACTGCTGGGCAAAGGCCTCTCCCGTGGACCCCCACAATTCTCGGTCTTTTGTTGTTTATCTTATTTTATTAAATTCGAATTGGTATATACATTTCAGCCGTATGCAGTCCACTGCTGGACATAGGCCTCCCACAAATATGACTTGTTTCATCTTGAGGGTAGTTGCCATAGTCACCACGCTTGGCAGGCGGGTTGGCGACCGCAGTAGCTGTAGATGGGGTTTTGACGGACGCTGCTGTCCGTCCGTAGGATTTTTCCCTTTGTCGCCTCTTAAGACACCCGCAGGAGGAGATGGGGTGGTGCTATTCTAGTCAGCCGGCATCACACGGCACGTATATAAATATAACGTATGGTATAACGAGTAAACAATTTATTTTCTATGTAGAGATAAATATTATACTTAAAGATTATACTATAACACAATTAATGCCCATTTCCAGCAGTTGACGACCTTCGGCTGATATAATGATGATGATGAATGAATGCTTCCGCAAAAACGAATGGGGGAAATGTAAGAATGAAGTTTCATAAACAAATCCTAATATTATCGTGCGGAATATAACCTTTCTAACTTATCGATAAGAGAAACGTCACCTTTTGACTTATTTTCATAGTGTTTTGTTTGTTGTCATAACTTCTAAATCAACGATCAAGTCAGGGAAATCTGGCCCGATATGCATATGCGGTTGTGTGGTCGGAAACTTGCCTGATTTATCACCTTGTTTTGCCTTTCTTTGAAAGGGTTGGAATAGTTATCACTCGTTTAGGGCAATGACCTTCTATGGCATATGTTTTTTCTTTGTTATTAAACTGACAGTTACTTGACATACATAATGTAAGTGTACGAGTGAAATGTCACACGTGTCAAGGGTTTTATGATAATATTAATTAGGGCTTATCTAGGAATCATCTATTGTAGCCGTTTAGGGGTTGGGGGAGTAGTCAGAGAAAAGTCAGGTTTACATTGAATACATTTCAGCCGTATGCAGTCCACTGCTGGAGATAGGCCTCCCAAAAATATGACATGTATCATCTTGGGGGTAGTTGCCATAGTCGCCATGCTTGGCAGGCGGGTTGGCGACCGCAGTAGCTGTAGATAAGGTTTCGAGGGACGCTGCTGCCCGTCCATAAGATTTTTCCCTTTGTTGCCTCTTACGACACCCGCGGGTTGAGATGGGGTGGTGCTATTCTAGTCAGCCGGCATCACACGGCAAATGTCACGGTTAATCACGTGATATTGCATATTGGGTTGTGTTAAGATCACCGCATATCACCAAGGGGAGGGGAGGAGGTCTGATTATTGTAGTATGATTATTACAAGGAACAAACCTAAGTTAAGTGTGATGTCACAAAATAAGGCATATTTATAGACGTTCATAGGTATATGTTTTGGTAGTGTCGAAACAATTCATAATATCCCTCTGAACACATTCCTGAGACGGATTCTAAGACAAAAGACTATTAAAGATTAAGTAAGTGTCGAATTGCTTGAATACGTGACATGATTATTAGCATGCAAGTCCTTTTTTTCGGTGCTTCGAAAAACAACAGTTCATTTAATGATATATATGAAAACATAACTGACAATAGCTATGCAAAACAGTTGAAAGTAGAGGTTCGTGATTCGGTATATTAAGTATACAGACTTTTTGAATCTATACAAATGTAAGGACACCGACGCTCCTTCTTATATCTCACGTCCAGTTGCATTTGTCCTAAAATCCGCCTATGAAGAGAAAAAAAGAAAATACTCAATCTCCTGCGAAATTCGTCACGCAACTTTCACTCCCCTCGTCACAGCCGCCGATGGAGTCTTCGCTCCACAAATGTCCCCATTCATCTAGGTGAAGCCATCGCCGACCGATGGGACAGATCGCTTAGTGTTGTAATGGGCTGGCTAAGATCCAAAATCACAATATCTATCATCAGAGCTACCAGTATGTGCATCCGTGGGACACGGCACAGATTCAAATCAATCCGGAAATTCTTCAGTTTCAATGACGGTGCAGCCCTACCGAATTCACCTTCTTCTACCCTGCACTGTTAATTTAGACTAACTTTCTTTAATCTCTAAGTATATTTTTTTATGTTACTTTACCTACTTACTTTTTACTCCCAAAAAAAATAAATAAGGTAAGGTTTTCTTAAATCAATCTCGAACACATTCAACCACTTTCACGAGTATAAAATTTTGTGAGTACATAATCAGACGCAGTCTAAGGAAATACCCGGGTTCAGACGCAGCTTAAGGACATACCCCGGTCCTGTTACCTGGGGAGCTACTCTAATTCTAATTGAATTCAACCATCAACTCAATTGAATTTTATTCTACATTAAATTACGAATAATTGATTAGAATCAGAAAATCGATAAAATCATAATCTACTTTCTGATCGTAACATTTGCGATTGAAGAGTTATTTATACCAGTTATTTCACCAAGACCCAACCAGTATTATATCGCATTATTTATACGTGTGAAAACAGTCACTACTATAACTAGACCCTTGCGGGCGAACCTTAAAAAAAAGATACATAACAAATTATGATCTACTTTTATTCTAAGTACCAACTATAGTAATTCAATTCAAATAAAGACTTCATTTAGGTTGATTAAACTGTCAAATAATGATGAGGTATTCATATTTTGATAGTACAAAACTCATTCGAAACATAATGACAGTGCAATTTCACATTGCAAATGCTTTAAAGTTTAAATGGAAAATGCAGACCATCGCAAACAAGTTACTTTGTGTTCATTTGAATTCGCTTTGCGCGCAATTTCACATTAAAAGTTGAAATAACTATCAAAAGCAATGTTCGCGATAGCATTATTAGCTCGGAAAACAGATTATCTGGCGCTGACATGACCATATTACTAGATTTATTCCAACTTTATATTACCTTCACCAAATATGCTTCTCTTGTATCACACCTTATCTTTACAGACAATATTTGCTATATTGCAGCATTTATAAAATCTGTAAGATTCAAAAGATGACAAAAAGTAAGAAACATTTTACATATATCCACATAACGTAAAATTGTCGTTTTAAATGAAATTTACTTAAGAGGTATCCCGATTTAACTTTTAGATACGGCAACAATATTAAAATAAGTTATAATAACAGAGAACGACTAGAATCTACAAGTAAACAAAAAACAAATCACAAACCGACAACCTTTGTCTTATTATAAATGAGAACTATCACGGAAGCGCCAACGTCGCTAACACAACGAGTCTCCCAGGGTCCGCTATAACTTTTTATCAGTTGTTTTCATTTTCATCCATTCCACATTTCTGTGGGAAACTGCAGCTGTGAACGTTTACTGCTAATAAAAGTATGAACTATTAACTAGCGATTCGCGATACAATGTTATTCCGATAATATTATCAAAGTTTCACTCCATTTAGGACTTGGAGTACGAGTAAATAGACCTTAATCGGCAGTGGTTTAATGGTGGAGAGGAAAGCGAATGTAATAATTTTTATTATGATTTATTGAATACCTTTATCAATGACGTTTCACACAGAGAAACATTACTTCCACGTTTTCTTGTTATATAGATCAAAAGAATTTTGCAAGAGACCTAAGATTTTGCGGTTAAATATATATATTATGGTGACAAATTTTGACGTCACTAAAAAACAAAGTATTCAAAATGGCAATAGAAGTAGTTTTCTAGTAGTCGATCAAGAGCGAAAAATCGACGGCAACAACTTGCGTTTTACATGCTAAACTGATATTGTTGGAGAGCGCTATGCAATGTCGAATTTGTTGACTCTTGCCATTGTGTAGTGTACAGCAATTATACAGCTACATAGCCGAACAAAAGCCAGTAACAGCCCAGAGTTTGGACTAAACACTGCTCCGCAAACAAACGTTCGCAGTTCGAAGTCATTCCGATATAGCCATGTGTTCTCATAGTTTAGTTAAGCGAGACAAAAAACTTACACAAACCAGTGTAACGAAGATATCCATAACAACTTTGAATAATCAACGAGTGATCACTGGTTCTCACGAGTGTCAAACTCGCATATGGCTTAACTCGTGTTTGGAACAAGACATGGTCGAGCTAAAGTTGTCTTGTTGCCTACGGTTCTGGTGCTGAACAGAACGCTAGAGGATGACTATTACGAAACTGAGACGTGGAAAAATAAATTCAATGGATTTAGTATGGACTCAGATCTTTTAAGGAAGGTTTCGGAAAAACAGATAAATATGGTCCGATGAATTTTAACAAAAAACAAACTAAAATCAATTTAAGAAACATGAGTGATAAGGAAAAATAAAACATATGGAATTACATTTAAGTAAAACAGATTTGGATAAACATATAAGGTGTATGATTTACATTACGAATATTAAATCCCATATGCTTTTGCGGTGAGCAGACTAAAACTATATTCCTGAAATCTAAACCCAGCAGCGTCCTGCACCTCTTTTATATCTATCCGTAAGCGTTGTTCTGCAACTTTCTCCCGTTCCATATTATTATCCGCATTATAAGATTCTCTTTGCACTGAAATTGTATAACTTTTGTTCATTTTGTGCGAACACTTTTCGTACTGCTTTGATGTCATAAAGAGTGCTATTTTGTTCAGGAATATTATAAGAGTATTAGCCACGTGTATTGATCACGTTGGCGATGATAGCTCTTTGCACAGATTTTGGGGTAGGAG
Source organism: Grapholita molesta (assembly GCA_022674325.2). NCBI lineage: Eukaryota > Metazoa > Arthropoda > Insecta > Lepidoptera > Tortricidae > Grapholita > Grapholita molesta. The sequence continues at coordinate 8,282,900 of CP053135.2, read as the reverse complement.
AATATAAGCTGAATTGGAAGAAATGTTGCAGAGTGGGATTAAAATCTGAACGGACGCTTGTTTGACGGCTCCTAGAAAATGGCATAAAACAGTTCAATAAATTGAAAAGCCGATCTTAAACGCAAAGCCGGAATGAGTGGCATACTCATAAATTTTCAAATTTAAACTGGGTAGTTCACTAACTACCCGGTTAATCTCGTGAACAACAAATGTTTCTTGCTTGCTTAAATTTACCATAGAGATAATGTCTAGTTAAAATACAAAGTTTTAGCCCGTCAATTAAATTTGAAAAGAATTTAGGACACGTTTTCTTTCTTTTGTCAATCAACCTAAAAATTACAAAAATAAAGCGCGACAAAGTTTAGGAGTGGGTTATACTAGTAACCTCATTTCGAAGTGAAAATTGTATTTGTGTCGTTTGATATTTATACATTTCCGTAATGAAATAAAATCCCACAAGTAGAAAGCTATTAACTTATGCACTAACGTTTATTCGCCATTACCAATGGCGAATAAACATTATCAACAAAGCAGGTTTTTATAGATAATTAAACCCTACAGTCCACAAACTTGCATACATTATATTGGCTTACATTCGTACCATTACTGAACTATTCAAATTCCGATGCACAAAATGAAATCGCATGTAGGTATAACGCTAATTTAAACTTATAGAAAGTTTTCAATAGAGTTCTTACTTTATTTTATTCTATTGTACAGTTTGTTTTGCAATTTGAATTTTACTGATTATATGGGCATTTAATAGTAGATTACTTCAGAGGCCGGGAAGTTAGAGGTTGCCGGACAAGTAGGTATATGTAGACGGATTGTTACGAGGCCGCCAACCCCTTTTCACGCCGTGATTATGCATAGTTATTTTCTCAAACATGCGATACAAGTTTTGATTTCTAGACATGCCAAATGAAACAGCAAAATATACCATAAATTGATTATTGTTTTAATAGGCGTAGTGTCAGAATGTCATAGAACCACCAATTTTTTTTAAATGGTCAATCTCCATTATTCCGTGTCACAATTTTATGTGGAATGGTAATTAAAAAAAGAGGACCTTGCCGTAGGCCGGAATGTCAAAGTTAACGCTCTCTCCTGCCTCTTGTCTAGCCAAAGATGCAACCACATACTTCGAAGCCTATTATAAGGAATATGATGTCAGCATTGTAGTGCATGTTTGAGAAAAGGTTAATTAATATTTGGTTGCAGATTTGAACTCATTTTTTCACGTTAACTGTAATGAATATATTTGTTTATATTTCATTAGAAATGAACCGAAATAGATGTGTGTTACGTATTTATTATTTAAGTTTCATATTGAAGCCAAATGCAAGGACCAGAAAAAGTCTAAATCGGAACCATTTGATTAGTATTTTCCGGTATACCGAACAACAAAATAAAATAATAATAAAATTATTTTAAATGTTAAATCTAATACAGTTTTTAAGTACTAACTTTAATTTTTTAAGCCTTTACTAATAAATCATATGAGATCTTTGTTATCTTAATGAAATAAATGAATTTGAATTTTTTCTTGAATAAGATACATCTTTAAATATTACCGTCCTAAATTGTGAGTAATTTTACTATTCCTGATCGTCACCGACAAGATGAAATACAATTTCTATTCCTACCTTCCCGAGCTATATACGTTTACATATAACACAACTCCGTCCGTCTGTGTGGCCACGGACTGTACAATAATCGAGGCATGATGAACAATGGTGGCCGTGAGCGTTGCCATGGTAACGCCAGCTACGGAAATGCGGCCAACGCCTTTCATGTACACTCGAGGTAAAATATATCTATACGACCAGTGACAAAATATGTATACATGCACCCTATTTCTCAATATTAAGGTACTACGTGTATATTTTGGCACTTTGGTGCTATTAACACGTTAACTGTGTTATTAGGTCGATCGACCCCTAAACAAGTATGTTTAACTGCGATGTTGACTAACTGCCGCAGCGAAGCTGTTAATATATTTTATATTGACTATACCCTTTACGAATATGAACCGTCACTTGCAATAATAACTCACACGAATAATCGAGAATAAATTTTTAGAAATAGATTCTTAAAGGTTTTCCTTTTTTGTGCTAGATTACTGTTCGAACCATCGAACCATATTACTGCAGGTGTTTATGGCTTACTTGTAGGTACAGTCAATGACAACAGCAGTGTATGAAACGCCTAAATTATCTGCCATGACATACATATTTGACAAACTATAATATTTGTCTACAGTTTTTTTGGAAAGCTATTGGAGAATCAATACTTTAAAATTAAAGACGAAGGTACGATATATATTTCGCTTAAAAAATGTTATTAGCCGTAGTCAAAGAATTAAAGACAAACTCTGTACAAACTGAAATATCTCGCTTTGAAACAATTTCTTTCATAAATTATATGTTTTTTCTTGTCTCAGTCTGCGAATTTAATATTGTTTTCAATGCTCGTTCTTTGAAATTTAGCAAAAGATACTAAACTCTATTGTGTTTAGTTTAATGTCAAAATAATTATATTTTCGTTTTCTCTTTTATACCTCAAAGCCACGCTTTATGTTTAGCTGGTCAAACGTCGTCTCAATTAATTCTAGTGCTTTGTTTCTTTGTATCATAAATGCAAAGCGTTAGCGTAAATGTAAAAGCATAAATTTCAAATTTTAAAGTATTCATAATGAACGTCGCTAGAATTTCTGTTTTTCTTGAAAATTAAAATCGGGTCTTTCACAATTTTTCCAACTAAGGCGATTATCACACTATCGCCGCATGCTGACGCGGCAATTTAGTCATGAATAGATAGAGAGCCCTAATGGTCCCGCTAACGCATGCGGCAGTGTGCTCAGTTTGGCAATGATGGTGGTTAATTGGTTACACTTCTACGTTCATCTCATGATTTATGAGTCTTTATGTCTGACTACGGAATTCCGTTCACGACAATGTTCCAAAAGCTGCTAAACATCTTTTTTCATAATATTATAAAGGAAGTTTTGAAGATATAAAGATATATGAACATACAATTTTTCGTTAAAATATTACGTTAGTATTCATACCTGTAGACTTATTCCCAATATCCATGTAGGATGTGGATACATCTTCCGATGAAAGCAGATTAATTCATACCTGGAACAAACGATCGATACACGTAAGAAAATACACAATGGGAACAGAAGGCACTTAAAACAACATTAACGAAAATCAAAATAATAGGCCACGTTTACTTACAGCAAGAAAAACCACGGAAATATTGTTCTATAAATTATAACCAGAAAGCTCTCCTTTGATTTCCCAGCACCCATAAAACCAAAAGGAAAAGGGGCGGAAATGCTCCCATAAATAAAACAATTTATGAATCGGTCCATTTTTCCCCGCGCTCCCCGTTATTTTTAATTAAATGTATTGTTGCACCTCTCATAACGACAAGTGTTCGTAGTTTTTCCGATGCCCAGGTTCCCCTAATTGGTTTTCGCTGGTCTCCCCTACAGCCTAATTGAATGCGTTGACGGACCGACGTCCTGCAAGAGTTTCTAAGACGAATACCGCGTCATCATAATTGTGTTTTTTGTGGGGGAGAAAAACAATGTCATAAGACTGAATAGACGGGAACCTTTAAGTGACTAAGATGTTTACAGACACAAAGAATCATAGTCATTTTACATTACATAGCCGAGCTTAATGACATTAATAACATAGGCCTCCCCAAAAGCCAAGTCTATGTTTAGCAGTGGACGTCCTGAGGCAGATATGATGATGATGATAATATAGCATAAAAGTATCATCATATCATCATATATTTAAGAGTTAGACTCTTGTCGGTGGAGCAATTTCCATGTGTGTCGGTCTTCTGCTTTCTCCTTGACAAGTAAGTAAATGTATATGTAACAAAAAAAGTATACCCACATACATCTATGGATGGATTAATATTTTAGTGTCGATATAAACATTATCATTCTGTAATAAGGAATGACGAATAAGTAATCGGCTTAACGAGGATGAGATTAATAGGAACTCATTTCCCAGTGAACAATTCAGCGGATGATTGCTATTTATGAATGGAACAGATAGGAGTTATATTGTGGTATTACATACATTTTTGTTATAATAGTGTATGCGGGAAGCACCGTATAAGTATATGTAGATCTAAACAGGGGAGATGGTAGAAGATAATGCGAATCCCTTCTTTTTTCGTTTGCTATACAATTATTTCTAGATCTCGGTGCCAGCTGCTATTCATCGGTGCAAGCCGAAACGACAGATCAGCAGAATGTAAAGTCAATTTAACCTTCGCCGCCACGTCACAAAAAGTAATAACTTCCACTATCGCGACATCAAAAATTGCACATATAATAAAATCCTTACCAAACCCACGAATTTACCGACTGATAAAACTTACCGACTTTATATCAAGTCAATGGCGGCGAAAAAGTTAAAATGTGCAGTACCAAGCCATACATTTATTTTTGTAAATTAAAATTTAAAACAATGTTTAAAGGGAGCATAACACAGAAGTTATTATTTAACTTCTGTGTTATGCTCTAAACATCTGGACGTCATCAACCTTTTGTATAACAATTTGAGATTTCCCGTCCTAGATAAACGAACTTTGTACGATATCAAAATATAATAGAGAATCAGAAAAAATAATAACTTTCCTAGAAGGTAGGTACTTTCAATTCCGTCCGTACATTGTTTCTTTTCAATCATGATTTAAGTAGGTATACCATTTTACTACCATTTTATTTCTCAAAATTATGTTAGTTGAATAAATTGAAGAGATCGGTACTATTCAGGAAACTAAGTAATTGTTTATACAAAGCCTTATATAAATAAAAATATCGATAACATAATACCTTTTAGTTTTAAGTTTCAAGCGATTAGGTCCTATTTAATTTAAATGACCTCAAAGTAGAAGAAAACGTTATTGGGGAGGAATTTTCTTTATACCGCCATGTATAGTCAACCAATTTGATGTCTGGGCCACTTCGAACCTTGTCACAGTGACGTTAATAAGAGATCATTGCGTCTTTCATATAGATTTTCACTGTGACAAGGAACGAAGTGGCCCATAAATCAAATTGGTTGACTGTACATACATTTATAGAATTCAAATACTATAATTTTTTTTAAGCTTTAGCTCAGTAGCAAGCCACGTTTATAAACCGGCAATATGGCCGCCGATTTCCGGTATCGCAGCGCGCGCCGCTTCCCTGCATGCTTCCGCTCTGATATGGTCGGTTTTAATTATTGGCACTTACGCTATCAACTACTACTGCCACATACATGTTCGTTACTCTCTCGGGGTTGTGTTCTGGGGAACTATGTTTGTTTGTAACTTGTAACTGCACACTCACATAACTGAAATGCCACTCACTTTATTGCACAACTGTTTCATTCAGAATATTATTTTGTTACTTTGATATTTATACGACCACTGTCGACCAGAATTAATAAAGACCTGTAGACACAGATAAAGATAAAGAAGTTTTAGTGTCTAATTACGACACAACGACAACAGTCATACTCGTATAGCAATTAACTTTTAATAAGCACATTAATAATAGCATAATTTTTATTATTCAATGAGCACAGATATTTGTTCCTGAGTCATGGGTGTTTTCTATGTATTTAAGTATTTATATGTATCTATTTATTATATATATCGCCGTCTAGTACCTACAGCACAAGCCTTACTGAGCTTACCGTGAGACTAAGTCGAATTGTGTAAGATTGTCCCAAAAATATTTATATTATTTCTTTATTTTAATGCGATATATTTTTGAAATCTGGCAACCCTAAGAAATTAGCAATACTCCTAAACGAGGTATGTAAGTTAATATGTGTAATATTCCATAGCTTTAGCTTGTTGGCCTTCTGACATAGGATAGGATTTCCTTCTTAACAATTCCGCTAAGTCAACTAACAATAAATTAGTTTTTCAATAAATCTCAAAGCGATTTACTATGACATGTACACATTTTAAGACTTATGTTCAGGGCATAAGATTCAAAATCGTAAAGATACTTTTGTCAGTGCCAGTGGGCTCATCTGGCTGAGCCGAGCTAGAGCGGTTGATGAGTTCGTATGTGCGTCTGAAATGTAAATGCCGACTACAACGGTGCAGCATTAAATCGCGGCAGTATATTTGTTTTAATTACCTTAATTATTCTCGTAGTGTATAATAAACATTGGCAGGTACATGCTAACTATATTTAATGCCATTGACCTCTTAGAGGTCGGTTTATAATGATAAGCAAAGATATATTTACTCCGGCAACGGATACAGTAAATTGTTTTGGAGGTTCGGGATTGGCACTATTTGAATATAATGCGGAAAGGTGTGATTGTTCTTTCTTATTCCTTGTTTTGCGCCATTCAGAGCCCGGGTACACTTGCTGCGGCCACGCGACGTTTTCCTGGCGATTCCATAGTAACCACCACGCCGCGTGAACGCGACGTCTCCGCAGCGTACAATTTTAAAAGGCAAGACGCGGGACATAAACGGTTGTGTGCCTACGCTCTCAGGGTTAGCCGCTAACCCAGAGTAAAGTGTTAACAATGTATGAACTGGCGGTTAACCTCGGGATAGTTGGTTAACTCTGGATTATGGCAAGTGGGCCTAAAGTTTATAAAATTACGAGCCCATTCGACATGATAATCAGTTAGTTGTAGTACACGGAAACATGATTATGATCAGCGCTACGATTTACACAGAAAGATTTCTTGATCCATGAATACCAGTTGTTTCAAGATTGTTTTCTATTTGCGTCATAAGAAAACTCGGAAACAATTCCGTCTAGCAAACAAAATGTTTCGTGTTATAGTTCGATGTTAAAAACTAATATATAATCTTCTTGAGGACTGCAGGGCAGTTCTCAAACAAAACCCAAAAGCAGTAAATAATTCCTGTTTATTTGTCAACATTGATCCCAACTTCTATTTTCGGACAATATAAAAATAATACTGTAACTAAGGTCTTATAACCTTATAAATACCACGTTTTTCCTTGACAAATATATTTTTCTTTAACCGCTTACGTAAGTTGAGACGAAAATATCTATGTTGGCGCTATAATCGCGTCAATACAACATAAAAGACAAAAACACTCAATAAACAACATAAAATAAATACTCAAGTAATTTATTTTAGAAACACAATATTGCAGTGCAGGTCCTTTAAATTAATGAATTAAATGAAAATTTATTTCTTTTCTACAGGTTCATACACTTTCCTTATGCCGTGTCATGCCGGCTGACTAGAATAGCACAACCCCATCTCCTCCCGCGGGTGTCGTAAGAGGCAACAAAGGGAATAATTCTACGGTCGGGCAGCAGCGTCCGTCGAATCCCAATCTACAGCTACTGCGGTCGCCAACCCGCATGCCAAGGGCGACTATGGCAACTACCCCCAAGATGATACAAGTCATATTTCTGGGAGGCCTATGTCTGCACATACTGGACAGTGGACTGCATACAGCTGAAATGTATATATCTATGTATGTTTTCCTTTAGTTCATACCCATATTCCTTGGCATTTTCCTCCAGAAGATTACATTAGCCTCAAGCTTCAAACGTTACAAGAAGCCACAACAGAAGACGCATGCATATTCAGTAGCTGTCTAATGAAAAAGGCCGAGTTTAATTCAAATTCACGCAAGATCTCGTGTGACGAGGTACGGTAATGACATACTGGTAGCCGGTTCGAGCTTTAAAATATTTAACTTGATTTATTATTGATGTGATACGAGTTTGTTACAACTACGGCTCGCAGAAGTTTCGCGTGTGCCAGAGCAAGCGTGATGCTGTTCTACTCTTCCCGAGTACGCTTAAAAACCTATCCGAAACATATACAGTATACAACGGAAACTCTAATTCAATTGTTTCTCGTATCTAAAATAACTTCCAAATTCAAATTTTCATTTACACATGTAGTCATACTTATTGTCTGGTTATCTATAAGATATCGCTCCCAAGCTATAAAACGGCCTGTTACCTGCCTATGTTTATTCTGCTCCTAACGTACGTTGTTATTTTTTGATATTACCAATTTTATTGAGATGTGCAATAAATAATATTTGTATTATGTAGATATGTTTATCTTAGTGAGGCAACACTTTCCTTCGTGTCATATCAACAGCGAATCAAGTAAAAGTTTTTAGTAGTTCGAATAGAGCTCCTCCTTAATGACACGCTTGGTTAACGAACTGGGGGATAGCGGAGTCGATTTGTGGATGCTATTGGTGGAGGATTGATTGAAAGATCTGTTCAATTCGTTGGTAGGTATATTGGGACTTGCTGAGAATGTGAAGATCTTTAGGGTCTAATTTAACTGATTAAATACGGTATGGAAAATCTTTGAATTGAAACATTTACTTAAAACATAGATATTATAGAGACTACAACGTGATAAAATAGCTTTTTTAAAATACCTCGAAATATATTTTTATAATGTGCTTCTGTTTTCTAATTAAGCAATTGAATCTACTCTACATATCTCAGACAAAAAGGAATTGTCTTATACTCATAAGTCGTCGTCGTAAGTAAGTTCACTTATCAATAAATATCCAAAAGAAACTTATTTAATAGTTTATAGTTTAGTTTAGTTTATTTTATTTCAGGAAAGATTACATTATAAGTTTGACTTATTTGCAAAGTTATAATAATTTCAATCATGATCGTCAAAATTTCATATTCACAATGGAAATAACAGTTATAATATTGTACAATAATAAATATGTGTCTCCCAATAAGGATCGTCAAACAAAATTTAAATACAAGATACAGTGTGTGTGTACATACTTAAAAAAACAATATTTGGAAGTTCAGGATTGTGTACAATCCAATATTTTGAATAAAACATATTTCTTATTCTAATTCATTATTCTAATTCATACATAATAAATTTTATACGCTATTTACTTAGATAACACCTATCCTACTAAAAATATATCAATAAACCGAAAACCTAATAACCTAAAAATTATAAATTCTTATTGCGAACGAACTTTTCCGTCTATCGTTCTAAAGAGAATCCAAAAGCAGCGCAGAACAATCTAGAACATGAAAAGTTGGCCCACTTACAAAAGAGCTTGGGATTCACACAAAGATTTTACATAGGTACGACTTCGGTTTTAGACGTTGCTAACAAATAATGATTTTATGTGTACGCTCTTCAAATAGAAAACACCAAAATAGAGCTGACAATTTCCTATGAAAATTAAATATATATTTGAATACCGGTACATAATATATACACTTTGCAATTTTATTGGAAACTTGACTCTAAATTAGTTCAACAAAATTTTCTAACTTTATTAATATACTCAAGTTAATAAAGCGTGTTTAAAATGAACATAGCCCGATTGCATCCGTATGCATTTAGCTAAATTGTAGATAAGTAAGGAGGATAACCGACTACCACAATAAAAGTGTTTCGTGATATTATATTACCTATTTTAAAGTACATAAAGTATGTCGACTGACATACCACATGTGCAAGCCACAAACCAAAGTTTAAATATAGATTCCATGCCGGAAACCTTTTGAGTACTCCATTCGAGATAGAACTCGTATTTTGAAAGCATACGGTACGTGTAATCAAAAATCAGTTTTCACTTCGCATTGCAGGCACACCGCCGCGATAACTTTTCAGCTTTATCGAGCGAACTCATATCAATACCCTTTCAACCAACTTTGAATGAAAAGCTGCGCCTTTGAAATCTGACCGAGTGTTCGGATTGGTAACGCGAGTGCGAGTGAATCCAGAAGAGGAATTCGTATAAGGTTTTGACCAGGCGAAGTCCAAATGTCACATGTAAAATCCTTTGTGACCCCACCACATAAATATCACCGTGCAGTCATCACTTTTGACACCCAATTTAGACACGTGAGTTTCTCCCGGAATATATTTAATGGTACCTCTTGATTAACAAAAGTGAGAGGTTTGAAATGATCTAGAAATTCATTATCTTTATACAGGTTTACTTGAGCTATCACCTCGCCCTAGCGATGGAAATATTTAAACACATAAACCGAGAGTTCTTCGCAACATGGTAATCAGGTCTGTAATATGTTTACAGACACGAGACATTGTACTCATTAAATACATGTACGAAGTTTGGCATCAAATAATTATAAGTTACGCGCGTTCTGGAACGCTTTAAGTTATGTTCACGTAAATAGCTCTAAGATATAATGTGATACCTGAAACGTATATTTTCTAGAATTTAAACGTGGGAGCCATACATTCACGACTAAAGGGATGAAAAAATGGAACTCAAAGTCAATGTCAATGTTCATTCGCGTAAAATCGACGTGTTATAAAATCCATTCTGAGATTTTTATATGTATATTATTCTTATCTATGTCATTTTAGTCCAGAGATAGGTATTATATAATTAATAAAAAATCATTAAGAGCTTTCTAAGTTACTTAGGTACTCCCTAGATTATTCTTGTAAAATATGTGATAAGGAAAACTATGACAAAGTCCCATGTGGAATACCTCATCATATAAATTACAGCTAAAAATCAAAAATAATTTGCCATTTCATTTATTTCACGTACAAAATGGAAATATGTCGAATTTAGGTTTCACAATAGAATGAGAAGGGATAAATAGGTACTGCAAATGAATTCTAAATATTGTTAGTGAAGTACACAAATAATACGTCCAATTTAAAACAATACCTTGCCAGTATTATTACAAATTGGATAAAGATCCAATATTGATAATTGGATAATATTGGTCATTCGGCAATATTTGTCAGGTTTAATCAGACTAACAAATAATGAAATTTCAAAAGAGTATGTTGTAATTTCTATTTGAATTCTCTTTACAACTAACAAAAGAAGATACTCGTACACTACACAACACTCATCCATTCCATTAGATTGATGAAACCTAGCTTCTTGCAGACTACACACTTACTAGTGAATGATATTGAATTAAAAAACTTAGTGCGTTCTTCCATTAATGCCATTCGGCTAAGTTGGTTAGACGATTTAGTCAAACCAACATAAATTAATTCATCATAATTATGCGTCCAAGAGATATGCTGCATAAGAGGAATGCGGTTTATCCGGGTCAGATAATTAAAGAATAAATTTATAACCTGGATTTGGATTAAGATAGGACCCTGAAGGAAGCTTTCATTTAGTATGTTCGATCATACTGAGATAGCCAACCCGCCTGCCAAGTGTGCCGATTAGGCATTAAACCCTTCATGCTCAGAGGTAGCTAGTAGCGGTCTATGGGGGAGGCCTGTGTGCAGTAGTGAACGTTCGTAGCTGATCAGTAGTAAATTTGAAACATAATTGCGTACCTATCCTGCGTACCATAAACCTTTGAACGAAAAGAACACTGAACAATTATATGAATTTGTTTGAATTTGAACTTTATATAACTCACTCCAGTAAAGTTGAAAATTATAACTGCCACATATGGATTTTTTTATACAAGACTGACCTCCGTTTGACCTCAGTCACACCTGATGGTAAGTGTCGACGAGGTCGAGGGTGTAACACGCTGGTTCAGTAACAGCCTATTCACTCTTGCCTTGAAGAGGCTTCAATTATATGTTTCCGGGGATACAGACGAAGGGAGCGAATTCCATTCCTTAACTGTCCGCTTTAAGAAGGATTCGTGTGCAGTAAAGCGTTAGTTATATTTATTTTTGTCCTTGTTTTTTTTTATGTATTTTTAGTAAATGTCGCAAATCATATTTTTATAATTCATCTTAAAAAGGTATCAAGAACGGCACAAGTCTGCTCACAGTTGCATAACAAATAAGTGAAAATCGAGGTATCATAACCCCGCGCCCCGCTCGGTCTTAGAGGAAGAGTTTTTATCTAGGTTACACGTCTATCGCTCTGGTTATACGAGAAGTTTCCAAGTTAGACGGCTAGATTGCATGTCGCAGTGAAATATTTAATAGGTATTCTACGGTTATTATTTCTCAACTTCTCTATATTACAACGTGTTACTTTTGCAAAAAAAAAAAACAATTTTTACTATTAGTATTTCTCGAACCACTTGCATAATTTTCGTGACTGCATCAACATTTTATTAAACACATAGCTTCACTCGAGTTTATTTAGATACTCACTTAGGGTCCACCAAACCAGTCGACGCAGTTTCGGCCGAAGTCGGGCGTAAAAACCTCTACGTCCACGCAGTGAGAGCGAAAGCCGTCGGTCGGCGTCGAGCGGCATCGGGGGAGCCGATGTGAGCCGAATAATATACTGGTTTAGTGAGACCCTTAGCCACTCGTAAGGTATGTTTCGGAAAGTCACTATTTGCAAGCACTAAAAGTGCGTTCAAGGCGACATAGCTACAATCTGAAATGTCGCACAATTAACTATACGAAATGAGATAAAACTTCTATGAGGATATATAGCCAGAATTTTTGTACTACATATAAGATTGCTAAAATGTGCACTAAAACACAACCTATTACCATATTTTATGATAAAGTTAGTCAAATTTTCGAGCAGGATAAAATACACCTTACAATTTTGCTTGTAGCTCACAATTTGAGAACATTAATATTACACTTATCATCCACATTTTATCTAGACCGGACTCTTGACGTTAGGCTTTTTCAGCAAAATGGCCGAAACACATTGCCGGGTCTGGAAACTACGACGGAGCCAGTTGGCCAAATCCCTGCCAACATCGTCTCGCCTGCTGATTTGAATTTTATACGGAAATTCCGCTGTTTTGGGAGCTTTTACTTTCCTAAAAGGTTAAAACAGTATTTGTTTCAGAGAATGTAAGGGCAAATATACGGGTAAAAAGTTATAAACATCTAATCATGAGCCTCAAGAACTTACTTAGAATTACAGATACCTTTTCTAACTCAATTGGAATTTTACCCGGAGAAGTGGTTTAAGCTGCACATTTTAATTTGGAAATTTCCTGAAATATGTATTTATTTATTCATCGAAACAGCGCAGTGCCCACCAGATTATATCTAAATTATCTTCCGACATCATACGTTACTTTTGTTTCTTTAGCAAGTTTAACAGTTTATCGGTGGCGGTGCATGCATAGAAGCCGATCGCCATCGGTTTAACGAACTTTCCTACAGTTCAACAATTCTCCTTAAGCTCATGAATAATAGGCGCAAACTCACACTGTCTGTCTTGGCTAAGAAAAAAATTGACTAGCCACCACTACATCTATTTGAACTTATAGCTATTTATCCTTCAGCTTCGTTCCTGGTGTCCATAATCCTGGATATATCAGGTTAAATTCCGTTTTTGTTTCTGGTATAAGCTGGAGCTCATCTCCACCGTGTCCCCTACGTGAGTATTCCGACGGAACCCTTAACACGTAGTTGAATTAAAATACCTCGTGACCCTTTTTCATTAGTAAGAGATCTTCGCCACACGCTGAATATTTATGCTGGTAGCAGAGGGCGTTAGGTTTCAGGCGATAGCGCTTAACTAAAACTAGATCTATATTTTTCGTGATAGTGGAAAAACAACAAGAATTATTTTTGGAAATCACGTGCAGAGAGTTACAACAAGGCTGGCGCATCTACTATATTGATGTATTCGGGTAGATCGGAGTTTGCTGAAAGATTAATACGATTAAAACTGACAAGATGCTCAATCGGCCTTATATTGGCAAGCCAGTAGGAATCGCTGTAGTGACTAGTTTAATACTCTCATTAGCTCGATACCATCACCCACCACTCAGGTTCGGTTGAGACCGCCTCAATCAATCTCGCTGGAAGCGTAAACTCAGTAGGAGTATTCCAGTATGTAGTAAAAATTAAGTCTAGTGCGGAAGGGTCCTGGATTTTCAGATGGTCAATACAAAAAGTCTGATCGCTCTAATAAGTCGAATGGTGTATAAAGCCTAAGTCAGGTTAAAAAAAATAGTTTAATTTTACGAACCAAATTCATTATGAAGAACTGTATCTTATTGTTATCGAGTATATATTCCTAACGGCAATAGATAATTTTAGACTAAATTCCGAAATTCAAAACTTTCCCATTCTTTTATTGCAACTTATTCACCATTTGTATTTAAATTTTTGTGAGTCATTATAATATTTAATGAAAGACAATGACGGCTTTACTCACGGTTTCATTAATAAAACGTATACGGAAAATATGTTTACTTACCTATGACCTATACTTGTTAAAACCTGTTAAATGAAACCCGCAGACTTCTGTAACTTGACCCCGTTCCCTTAAACAGGAGACGTCGGGTTGCTACTTGATTTTTCTGATACATTTTCATGAGACCGTAGCTTATGGCCGGAGCCCTAACGGATTAGCTCCTGATTCTACGAGCAACTAGTGTTCGTGTTATTTGCCCTTTATTGTGAACAAGTAGCCATATTGGAAGGGGCTAGAAGTTACGGGCGTGTTTACTGAACACAAGTAATGTTTATTTTTCTTCTAAGTAAATACCCTTGAACTCATACTGCCGATCTGTAGTTCTAGAAGTGACCGCTGTACTAAACTCCATACGAGTATCACCACTGTCAACTGATGGTAGCGATACTGAGGATCCGTTCTCTAATGGATTATATACTTATTATAAATATGTATTTACTTGTTATAACGCACTAAAACAGAAATTATCAGTACTAAATAAATATTTACATAAATATTTCGGGACAATCTTACACAAATCGAACTAGTCCTACGGTAAGCTCAGTAAAGCTTGTGTTGTAACTATGTACTAGACGACGATATACATCAAAGATAAATACATATAAATACTTAAATTCATAGAAAACACCCATGACTCGGGAACAAATATCTGTGCTCATCACACAAATAAATGCCCTGACTGGGATTCGAACCCAGGACCATCGGCTTCATAGGTAGGGTCATCAAAATATAATCAGATATAATCACTGTTCTCAATGGTAATTAACATACGTGGTAAGCTAAATACAACTTATTATTAAAAAATATATATTAAACATATTTCATAAGTTTATTTATATACATATACGAGTATATAATAATCCTTTGGTTTAGTCGCATGATTAAATAATGTATGCTAGCGATTGTCAACCGACATCCCAAAGTCAAGATTAAACGATAACGCCACAAAGGTTTAACCTATTTAGCGGCGAGGGATTTAATACATAATATATTAACTAAGAGTCGGCTCGATTTGCGAAAACAATAGACAGACAACCGCCGTTGTTTCAATTTCTACCGCTTACGAATCGAACAGAAAGATTCGCCTCAAAAGTTACCGATTTTTGACATTTGAGCGATCGTAAAAATAACCGCTTACGAATGTTTGTCACCAATATTTTTGCACAATTATTATACTTACGATTTAAAAAAAATGTTCATATTTCGAAAGTACCATTTCTTAATTCGTTACTGAGAGAGTGTTTTAATTGTCAGAGTCGAGTGCACAACCCTAAAAAAATTGTCCCCCAAGTGAAGTGAAGTAAAAAGAATTACTTTAGGTCAAAAACTATTTATATTGCTTAATAAGATATATATTGTCGTATAATGTTAGGATGTCATTACATACATAACGGAACGTATCGACGCACACGGGCGGAAATTCCTAAATTTCTGGCCAAAAGTCCAAAGTACCAAATCAACGATAATAGTCACGTGACTTTATTTTATGTATCTGTATCGTTCCTGAGATTTAATGATAACCCTCATAACAATTTAAAATAACGTTTTCATAACTTCCCACATTAACGAAGTATCGACTTCTGATCAAACGTAAATTACTTGTAAAAACTAAGTGTATTTATAAAACATATTCTATTATTTTGGAGTTGTTTGGTGTGATTTACATAGTAGATTGTGAAGCTGGAGGTATGTAACTATATATTTAACATGAATGTTCATATTTTTCTGTTTGTTTATACACAATAAAAAAAAAAGTTAATTTACAATCGAATTTTCACCTATTGGTTACTTATATTAGTGTATAAAGTTCAATATTCAATAGAATCTGACTACTAAATGAATATTATAGTAAAGACAAACATGTTAGCTGAATTATTTTGATAGTTTAGGTTGCTAATACATGCTAATCTCGTTTTTTTAGACAATTTATCAGTTACAAGTAAAATTCACGAAAACGGTTTCTTTTTATTTTTTCATTGTTTTTAGGTTCAACATTCTGTAAATATCATTATAAGTCGTCAACAACTGCTTGAATATTATAGAACGTCCATTTCGAAAGATAATAATGAAAAACTTAACGTTAAAGTTTCTTGGTGTTGAGTATGGTCGAACAATTAAATAACTAAAAACAATTATTATCTAAGTTCGTATTCGACTACAAACAAAAGTGGGCATCTGTCAGAAGAAACAATGCCTATTTCAATAGAAAATAATGTAATTACCTAGTGTAATGGGTACCTTTGCACCAGGGACGACTCGAGAGGGACTATTTGACTACGCTTAAGTTAGTCTTAAGTTAGCCGGTAAAATGTATTTTTGACATTTAAAATGTATATATGTATCTATAATTAATTTTGTTTAAATAAATACACTAATAATTACCTTAGTAATTGTATTTATTTCGTGGTTATGAAACAAGTTTAAGAGCGGAAGACCTTCGAAATATTTCTGCGAGAGTAGTGATCGGTCCAAACGCAGAAAAACCGAAGACTTACGATAAGGAAAAAACTAGTAGTGAACTTTTGATTGCTGCTAAAATGAACTTCAAAGGAGATGGTGATCCTGCTAAAGAATGTGAAACTACAATTACAAAACAAGAAGCCACTTCTGGACAATCTTACATTTTATTCACACCAGATGAAGCTTTAGCACTTGTTGTTCGATGATTATCCAAAAGAACTAAAATATTTTATTGAACATGTAAAAAAAAAACTAATAAAATAAATATAGAAACAGTGAATTGACCTTAAATAAAGCTGTAGTTTAATTTAAATATATTTTTATTTAATTCCTAAAGCGATTCTAACTTTTAATTCTATCCATTAGTTTTGGCCAGAAATTTAGGAATTTCCGCCTGTGTGTGACGTTTAACAACTAAGGCGTAGGCGTACCTTTTTAAAACGTTTCAATTTTCAATCATTATCAAAATACCTTTCATAAAGTAGTTTAATCCAGAAATGCAATGTTTTACTTGAAACTACATTCATTTGTATGTGGTTGAGGTACCGCAGTTCAAGTCAATGTTATCATACCAATTGTCTGAATTATCTACACTAGATAAAAAACATGACAAATTGTCTATCGCCATAATAAATATAATAATGTTACGGATCTTAATCAAATCCTATTTATTTAATCCTATATCCTATTTATTATTGTAATTTATAATTTACGATTGCAAACCTATTTTTGAAGAAATATAAGTAGTTAGTATCATTCAGAAGTAATATATATAGTATAAGGTGTCTAGTAACTGTCACTTCGAAGGACACTACAGATTTTTTTTCTTTGTGTACAATTTCTAAATTCTTAACAATACATAAAGTAATAATATAATACTAAATTGTACATTTTAGTACGGGTGGCAATCCTATATTGATCCCATCAAATCCGCCTGGGGCCAAGGTATCTTGTAGTTATTATATTTGAATATCACGTGGAAAAGACAAAAATCTTGTAGCCATAGATTCCCTGCTTGGGGAAGATATTAGCTTTATCCTCTTATCTAGTAAAGGCCTAGAAGAAAATCAAGTCGACTTTGGTATGTATTACTTAAGGATTTGTCTGGTGTTACCCCGCTGCACTATGTTATTTTCAATTTCTGCAATGTAATTTTATCTAAAGCACATGGACTTACACATCAATAACTAAATTTCATATGTAAGTATAGGCTTATTTTTTTCAGATCCCTTAACTTGGGAGTAAAGAAGCATATAGGTACAAAATTTATTTTGAAGCAATTGGTAATGGTTAATAATGGATATGTTCGTACAATAGAGCTTAGAGAGCCTAGAGCTAAAGTAGGTAACCGACATAACCCACATACATATTATATAAAAGAAGCTACAGACTTTCATCTGAAACAAGTATGTAGTATGAGTATGATTAGTACACTAAAAATACAAACAAATATATAAGTAATTTAAAATAATTAACAGTGATTTTTCGTTCTGAAAATAACCCTTTACTTAATTAATTTAAAACGTCTAGACTATCTCAGATGAATGTTACGCTCCAGCGGATAGGCTAATCGGCCACTAGTTTTTATGAAATACGTGATTTTTCGTTCTGAAAATAACCCTTTACTTAATTAATTTAAAACGTCTAGACTATCTCAGATGAATGTTACGCTCCAGAGGATAGGCTAATCGGCCACTAGTTTTTATGAAATACCTAGAGGTCATCTGATTGTGATCTGCTTGACCTATATTTTAACAAGTATACGGGTCACGTGATAGTGAGATTATTTTATACACATTTTGTATCAAATAAGATAATCATGCATAGGCACAACATATAACAACTTTTCTTAAATGGCTATTGCTTTCGTAAAAACTAATTGTCACCCTATACCAAGGAAATATAATTGAAATAATATTGCTACACCGACTCTGAACAAATCTACCGAAATAATCGATAAGATTTGTAGCTTCATCAATCCTAATTTTGTAGCTTGTTTCTTATTTACAAGTGACTAATTTAATGAAAAAGTATCTATTTATACGAGTACTAAAATTTTAAGTAAGGATGACAACTGTCAGTAACAACAAAATTATTCTAAGTAAAAAGTATAAAAGTATTCGCAAATAAAGTTTTTTTTTAAACAGCCAGGTATTGTATATTATATAATTTTGCCCTACCTGCGAAGCCGATGGTCCTACTCGTATATCGGTATTATAGTATATATATCGTTGACTGAGTACCCACAACTCACCAGTCACAGGCTCAGTGCTAATGGCGTCCACAGTGAAGTTTCAAAGATTTAGAACAAAGCTAGTGACTATTTTTGTGTCACCTGCACTTCCGGCCCGACTGTGAGCCATGAGCGCCACACTCATGCAGGATAATCCTAACAACGGGACTCGACACTAATCTCATATTGCCGAGACTAAGCTTTGTTTCAGTTTCCTTGTTTTTGTTAGAGTCGAGAGAACAGTAATTTGAGGTTAGGGCTTTGGCAGATGAGACATCTTGTTCAACAAAGAAAGTAACATAAGAGCGTTAAGTTAAGGAACAACAAATTATAACCAGTGTAAATTGATCACTTACAGCAGTGTTTTTCGGTAGGCTATTTTACAAGTAGCTATAATCACAGGGTATACATAAAGTAATTTTTTTTTATAAAAAAAAGGTAACTATATAGATAGAAAAATACTGAAATGTAGAATATTTATTAGGACCATTAGGATGAACCTTGTTACGGATTTAATTTGTCAATATTTTTCCCCTTTTCATAAAAAGTATAATCATAAACAATATGACTGTAGTAAAATATAAGTAATTTCTTTGAATACCATCAACAAATGTCTCTTAATCACACCCCAACCGTCATTTCATAGGCATCACCGTAGTACTGTACAAATTCATACAGCCGTAATCTCTGCCACAATATAGATCTACGAGCAACCTTGGCCCGTATTTCACAATATCCTGTATAGGCCACGTTAAGATCCCGGCCCCAATAATTACTGAGGGCTAAGCGTTAAGACCCGAATTCTGTGTTAAGCGACCCTTAGGGATACACTACTTACATTACCACCTCCTTACTTTGACCTCTCTTACTACATACAAATACTCCTTTATAGGGACCATAATAGTGCACTAACGGGGCGCAGAAGGTCAATATAAGCTGGATATTCTCGTAAAGGTCCTTACAAAATCTTGGGGCAAGGTACTAAGGTCTTACTCAAATAATGTAACAGGACGTTACGATGAACTGATGTCATTGTTGTCTTGTTTTCCAAATCTGAATCCTAACGCATAGGGATTAAGGTAAATATTACATCGCCTCGAGGTTATGGAGGTAGGTAAATCAGATTGAAAGCGTGTTGAATTCGTTGAGAGTTACACAGGGGACGTGGATTGTTTGTGTTTAGCAATTGTAACAATCACGAGTAACTTTGGCTAAGCAATTATTTAAATAACCAAGCAGTTTGACTTGTCTCGAAGATCGGGTTCATTGGATAAACGGGATAGCTTTTAAAGCTGTTTACGAGAACCAAGTTGGAATTCCAATAATCACAGACTGTTATTCAAGGACAAAGTCATATGGTAAACATCAAAATACTTAAATAAAGTGTATAATAAAAACTGGCAAGTAAGTGTATACAATTGCAAATGATTTTTCAACGTGTATTATTTTGAAAAGTCACGATTTGAATTCCTGATTTTTTACTGATACTTCGCATAAATATTAATGTTACCAAAATAATATTTTATGCTATTCGAAAAATGAATATAATATTTTAACCATGTTTATTTTAATTTAGGTACAGTTCATACACCTCCGAGTTCATAGTTAAATTAAAAATGCAAACCGAGCATGAAACTTGCAGATTTTAATTTAACAAAGTAGGTACCTTCAGAAAAACTGCAACAATATTTCTACAAAAATTCACAGAAATGAATTTTTCGCGTGACGAAAAACTGCGACTTAACAAATTTCTTTAAAAACCTTAGAGCTAAATTTAGACATTAGCACCGCGGACTAGACGGCTGAAGTGTTGGTGAAAGTTTGAAAACCTAAGTCGAGTAGAATGGGAAAATCAAAGGGTGCCGTGGTCTGGGGTGCTCAAACTTTCAACCACACTTTAAAGTGCTACGTATTATGAATCTGAGGGATGCGCAGCCGCGGCGAACTTTACTGCACGTTGCTTAAATGCATTTCCGTTCGGCATACAGTGAAACTTGTTTAGTCGGGACTAGCTGTCGTGTCTGATGTGATGACCGGTTAATATTAAAGTTTATTTTAAAATGTATTTAATTTGACGACCGGTCTGGCCTGGTGGATAGTGACCCTTCCTATGAAGCCGATGGTCCTGGGTTTAAATCCCAGTCAGGGCATTTATTTGTGTGATGAGCACAGATATTTGTTCCTGAGTCATGGGTGTTTTCTATGTATTTAAGTATTTATATGTATACCTGTATATGTACCTATTATATATATCGTCATCTAGTACCTACAACACAAGTCTAACTGAGCTTACCGTATTTGGTCGATTTGTGTAAGATTGTCCGAAATATACATTTTATTTTTATTTTTTACATAAAGCAGCTAAATAACAAAAAAATCTAACACAAGAGCGCATACAAGTATAATGACAATAACACTCGTTTGAACAATAAAAATGCATTTATAACTAGCGGTTTTTTTTTAATTATTCGAAACTCTTATCAATGCACATGATGAATGTCAAAAACTATTTACTAGTCCCTTAGGTTTGAGAAGATTATTACAAGCAATAAATCATCGACCAATACTGCAGTCCACGATATAGAAGGACGTCACTCTATGTCATATAATTTGTTTCACTATACTTGAATCATGTACAACGTAGGTACACGTTTGAATTTGGTTATTGTATGTACGGGTTAAGTGTATATAATACAGTATTACAGTTTATTGTGTTTACACTGTACGTACTATATCAATATTTCTCTCCAAATAGCTTATTAACTTTATCAAGAATCCACAAAATTCTCCATTTAGTATTGACGAACCCAATATTTAGTTTCGCCATTCCGTTTCCAATGCCCACTATAAGATGAACCAACTTGAGTATATTTTGTGAGTTTCTGCGCGGATTTCAAGAGTCTTGTTTATACTGGTCGTTATTGGCTGAGTATGCAGTTTGTAGATTATGGTCCCAAGCATTTACTGGTAAAACATCCGGACAACGGGCCACGAGGTTAATTTACGAATACAGCTATTCGGAATTTGGGAGATGTAATAACTGGAAGAGGAGCTAAGCTGATTTGGTTTTGTTTTGCAATTCGCTTTTGTTTTGTTCGTCTCGTATACGTCGGTTCTAATTGAACGGTAGAAAAGTCGGTTCTCAAGATGTTTATTAGTTGTTTTGAAAATATTAATCGTTGATGTTTTATTTCAAGCTTTGATTAAAGAAAGCGATTTATTAGTTATTGTGTTACTAATTAGGTCAAAGATATGTTACTGTTACTTAGAATTTATCTCATTTCTAGATAATTCAGTTAACACAATTCCAATGGCACTCACAGAATAAGTTGATACTCTCTAGGTGTTACATCTATATTTATGTAATACAGGACAGACGAACACTGTTTCATGGTATATTCAAATTATAAATTATAAATATACTGGCCGTTGTTGCTGGAAGATGGGACAGTGTCTGAATTAAACACTGGACCTCCCAACATTTAAGTTTAGGAACTAACATAGTCATTTAAGTACTTTTACTAATCCTTTGTATTTGTATAATCTGAATAAATGTCTTGAACTTATGGTCTGAAATAAATTTGTTTTTAATTTTATTTTATTTTTTATTGGTTAGGAAAACTCCGACTTAGATTGGAATAAAATGAATAACTGTTTAAAGGTATACAATTTTAGAATATAATTATTTTTAGAAAATGCTCTCATTAAAACATTGTAAAACTTTTTTACCGTTTCCGTTTCAGTAAGAAACCTCTCAAGGACTTGTACCAGGAGATAAGAACCGTTGAAGAGGTAATCTCAAATTTGAAGCCGCTCTAAGAGCCCGGTGAGCGTGACTCTCAAACCACACTAATGACAACAGGGAGGTAGGTAACTTAGTTCTTTCGCATAGCTTTATATCACGCATATTTAACATTTTATTCACGAATACATCAATATTTAAATATCAGAGGCGCTACCGCGAAAGACGATATTCGTAAATTTCGGACGATTGTCTCTGTTACTCTCGTGACGCCTTAAGGTGCGACCAGACCGCAGCTTAAAATACGGAATCGCAGTGACGCGTCGTATGCGTATCGTTTTTGACGCATGCTCCCCAGACCGCTGCTTAAAATACTCTGACGCACCGTAAATTGATCTGCGTAAAAATCGCGAAAAATATTACACGGAGGTCTTATGTCAGACACCACACCGGTGACGTAAAAGACGCAACTGTTTTGTGTCAAAAAAGATTCGCGTGAAGCACGTCATTGCGATTCCGTACCGTCACCGTTTTTTAAGCAGCGGTGTGGGGAGCATGTGTCAAAAACGGTACGCATACGACGCGTCACTGCGATTCCGTATCGTGACCGTTTTTTAAGCTGCGGTCTGGTCGCACCTTAAATTTGGGTAAAAGAGAAAGATGCCCGAAATATACGAACTTCGATGTTCGCGGTACCGGGCCAGTGCCTTGACTGTAACTTTTTAACGTAACTTTACGTCACGAACGCGTTTGCGTTTCTCATATAAATAACATTATCACTTACGCGTTTGTAAATGTTATGTTACGTCAAAAGACACTTACACTAGAGCCTCAGTACATAGTATTTGTTTGTTCACTTTGTGATTCGCAGTTAAATGCCGAATCATATTTGATTAACATTTTACAGGTATGAATAAGTTAAAAATATGGTTTTAATTATAATTTCTACACGAAGCATGACAAATTTATTGCAAATGACATCACACGCATTAATAAATGTCAAAAATGTAATGTTTTCATTTGTAACCTGAAAACTAAAATCCGTTGGGACCAACTACCGCACCTAAACCAACAGTGTCAATTTTCATACATCAAAGAACTTACTCGTTCAAATACATCAATCCAAACTCAGTCTTTAGTAAGGAAACACAGAGTTATTTATCCTATGACATTGTGAATGAGATACGACTCTGCTAGAATTATTTTTTTATTTTCATAAACAGCACTCGGGGTACTCGTAAAAAACAATGTTAATAACAACTGTTTAACAATGGGCTTAATTAAGTAATCCTCGACATGCGATGCCTCGGCTGGCGTTAGTGTAGCGTACTTGGTTCTAGTACTTAACAGAATTTTAGCTAATTTTAGCAGACTAGGAGAACCACAGACCTCATGACCAATAGGTATGATGACTATTTTTAATGTTTTTCCTATTAGGAAGATTAAAAAAAAAAAAAAAAAACAAAAAAACCGTATTCAATATTTTTTCATCCTTTAACGATATCCATAACATGTATCGAATAGAATTATCACGTTACGTCTGCCTCATGTTTTGTTTTATTGACGAAAGAAAAATATGTGTGCAATATTATGGGGCAACCTGACTGATATTGAGGTAAAATTATGTATTCTTTACTGAGTCATCATCTGTATATTTTCCCGGCCGTCTGATACTAATTCGATATTTCGTTTAATTATTTTTACGTAAGCGACTCTTAATAGTACATTTCGATACTAGTGAAAACATATTTTTTTCGACGAGGGTGAAAGTTGGAGCCCGAGTGAAACGAGGATGACAATCACCCGAGTCTTAAAGAAGGTTTTACACGTGTATGCGCGCGAACCGTGCGCAAAGTGCACTTTTCACGCACTAGTTAGGAAAAGGGTAGTTCTAAGAAATCAGTCGCACCAATCGCATCATCCCCACATTATAGACGAACTGCATATAAATGTTGGAGTCATTTGCGGTTACATTTATCAATCGCGTGCTAATGCAATTATTGTCATTATGAACCTGTTTGCTTTTAAAGAACCTCCTATAATGTGGTGGTGACAATGAAGCCTCCAAACGCAGCAAAAAATCTTATAGAATCACTCTAGAGCACTAAAATAGCACAACAAATAAAACAGAAATTGTATTTTGGATGTAGTTTTATCTAAGTTCTGTTACAGTCTTGCTCGGAATCCGAGTCCCAGGTTCCAGGTTGTAGATGAACATATATTCGCGGCAATAACACTAAAGTCGCCGGTGGGACGCGCGGATTTAAGGAGCCCGGTGCACGATGCACGTCTTAACGCCGCTGGAGTGTTGAATGCACTTAATTTTGTTGCAGTTTCATTGCAGTGAAAACGAGGAAAGATAACTGTTTATTTCGCAAGTGGTAAGA
Organism: Grapholita molesta; assembly: GCA_022674325.2. Taxonomy (NCBI): domain Eukaryota; kingdom Metazoa; phylum Arthropoda; class Insecta; order Lepidoptera; family Tortricidae; genus Grapholita; species Grapholita molesta. The sequence goes on along the minus strand of CP053135.2, from coordinate 8,257,933 downwards.
AATTAATTTTGCAGCGCTACCGGTGTGCAGAGTGTGAAGTATAAAGTGTGTTCTACGTCATGCAATTTTATAGTTCAAAGCTGCAAGGAACTTAATGGACAATAAATTAAATCGTGTGAAGAGTAAACACGTCTAAGAACAAAACTATACACCGTGTTATCATTCTGTCATTAACAGAGCGAAAGGATGTTTCTGAAACATTTTCGGTTATATTTTGACAATATTTTATGCAAGCCCGTCCTACACACGCGAATTTGTTCGCGTTGTTTTAAATAAACAACCATATTGTTAGCTTTTTCGAGCTTAAAAAAATCTTAGTGAAGTTACATGACAATAAAAAATATATGTTTTAAGATTTTAAGGTTCTGCTTTCAACGCTTAAGCAGAACGTTATCTATCTATTTAGCTAACCCGGCCGTTTTATATAGGTATAATAAGATACCCAGAGGTCCCAAATATGAAATAATCCCTGTATTTTTTTTACCGCAAACCCGGTCATTCTGGGTCGCATTGGAGGAGGTCTATGTCCAGCAGTTGACGTCGTCCGGCTGATGTGAGGATGATGATAAATTGTATGCCATTCAGATCACGTAGGAAGTTAAAGCGGTATCCATACTAATATTACAAATCCATACCTAATGCGAAAGTGTGTTTATTTGTTTGTCCGTCTTTCACGGCAAAACGGAGCGATGATTTGACGTGTATTATAGAGATAGTTCAAGTGATGGACACAGGCTACATTTGTCAGTGGGAAAACATCTCATTCCCACGGGAAGACTTAGATTCATCTAACTATGAGGGCGAAGTCGCGGGCATCATCTAGTAAGTTATACACAAGCAGACAAGGAAATTTAAGCCACGGATTTGTACCTCTGTATTTTCTATGCCGACTGATCCTTCACCAGTTTCTTAGCCAACAAGGCACTCCCTGCCTCACTCTTCCATCTCTGTCAGGTCGGAAGCCTTGCACTTGTCGTCTACCTCTATTAATAAAGATTTCCTAACCAACGGTCCCGTAATGCGGCGTCTCTAAGCCGTACCGGGCAAAGATTTAGGAACAGATGTGTTACGCCTTTGTAATGCCTAGTTCCTAGATAGATTGTGTTCCGACTGTCAAAGTCACTTTTTAATTATTTAATTTAAGCAAGCATAATTAATATATCCGTATCTATATCGGATGTAGCCAGTAATAAGAGCAATAAGGATACCTTAGGTATCTTTTCTACGCCACAAACATAGTAATATTTGTTCTACAACTTTAGAAAATAACTTATAGTTTACTAAATATTCATTATTATTATTATTATTTTTTTTATAAAAGACTGACCAGCGTTTGACCTCAGTCGCACCTGATGGAAAGTGACGTTATAAAAGATTCTCCAGGCCGGCAATGTATTGTGAAAACTATGAAGTTTGTAGGCTGACAGTAAACGTCAACTAGACTGTTGGATGCTGTTCATTGAAAATACTATTTAGTTTGTACGAAAAAATCTCAAGTAATAAATTACACATTTTTTTTACTTGTAGAACAAATGTTGGTAAGTTCATGGTGTTGATGCGAATCCCTAAAGTTATATTGCTTCTATTACAGGCCACACCCGGTATAGAATGCTAAAACTAGCATGTACGCAAAAAAGGTATTTCCGACCATTAACTATGGGAGTTTTTTTGTATATATAATGACGTGAAATATTCGTAAGTTAGGTTTAGATAACATTTTATATGCTTTTTGTTTTTCTGTCGTTTTTATTAAATAAAACAAACTAGGCACACTATTCCATTTGTAAAATTAAGTTTCCTAGTTAAATTAATGTTACAAATAGAGTAATATGTACTCTTCCTAACTCTAAGGTGTAGGTATATCTATAACCAACCTTAAAATTGACCTGCGAATGCTCCTAAATAACGAACCTATTAAGTGTTACAGATGATTGGACAGTCTGTGCTAATGAGCTGTATACTCTTAGCTCGAGGGTGTGTTAGAATTTTCGTCTTAAGGTGTGAAGCGGAGCGTGCAGAGGGGCGTTTTAGGTCAATAAGGAATAACAGGAGCGAAACGAAACTCCGCTAACTCGAATATCATCGGAATTACCCCTTTACTAAATATATCCGACCGGTTTTTATTATACTGGCATAATTGTCATTAAATCGTTTTTTTTACATAAAAATATCAAACATATGACATGCGAGAGTATATTCGTAAGTATCTCAGTTTTATTCACTGAATAGTGTAGTCGAAAAGTTACTTAGTGATAAGGAAGCCTGCTAAATCGCCTGCGTGGCACGATTTCTAAAATGTTTAAATAAATCAACCGACTTCATATACATTATTAAGGATAACTCAGAAAATACATAATTTAATTGTAAACGCATAGAAAGCGAAGGTAACTTCCAAAAACAAGCAAGTCAGTACGGTACGAGTATTCGGGAAACATGACATTAAAAAGAACTTCTGACACATTGAGAACCTACCCCAATTTTTTGTAGTCGGTTAAAAAGGGACCACTTTTCAGGCACATTTTTCTTTTTGCTTCAGCGCCACAAGATGGCAGATAACTAAAATGAAATATAAGTCCCAAATCCGAGTTTTCGTGTAGAGGCGTATTGTTATTCTCTACCGCCCACAGCTAAAAGGCAGTAAGTACGTTAAGAGTCAAAATACAGCTAAGACCTTCTCGGAGTAAAAAGGCGTATTTTTGGGGCGAATTGGGGGAATAGTTTCACCAGATTATGCGTCGAAACGACTTCAAGCTCTCAACATGGAGGGATATGATATTTTATTTAAGATCCCTTAAGCCTGTTTTGACTTAGGATCACGTAGGTGCAGCCTAAGGTGACGGGGGAAATATGTTGACGTGACTTTTTTTCACTGTTTATTTTACTAACTAAATTAGGCATGCTTAGGTTACGAAAATAGTAAGTGTGATTGTGAGATTTATCTTAAACGGATGTACCGATTTAGATGAACTTTTTTTATTAAATAAAAATTTAATTCACAACAATCGTAATTCCAAAAATGTGTCATTAATTTAAGAAATATTCGTTAAATCTCATAATACCGTAACGTGGGGCTTTTAAAGAAACACGAGGCTATTTGTTTTAAAAAAATATAAGTGGTAGAAGCGTAGGTATTTTTCTTGTGGAGTAAGCTTGTATTTACTATACGTACCTAAAACTACATATTTTCGAGAGATTTAAAAAATAATAATTTAAGAAATATTCGTTAAATCTCATAATAGGTATATTAAGGAATATTTTATTTCCAAAACGATGGATAAAGTTAAATTCGATTTAGAACCTACTACGAAAGCAAAACATGAATAAAGTCGAATCGAGAAGCTTTTTCATGTCGGTTAGAAACAGAGCCTCAAAGAACGCTTACGTTACAATCCGCCGTAACAAGAGAAAGTTCACCGCGTTGTATAAGTTATGATATTGCCGCTGCTGCCCCCGACTTTTTCAACAATTTATAGTGCACACACACGCACGAGTGTGACTGGGGACGCTTTGTCACTAGACGGTGTCCAATTTGTGGTCTGCCCAAGTGTTTAATAAATATTGCTTCCAAAATGGAACAACAGTCGATAACACTATTTTAATTGACTTAAGTTTTTTTTTTTAGTGTGTTTAAACTGTAAGAAAATACAACAATCTTAAAAGTACGTGAGACTCAACAATATTGAATTGAAATATATTGAATTGTGTTCAAACGTATTATATTTTAGAATTTCGCTTCAGGGGAAAGACCTCCCCTCTTTTCAATTTTTTTATGTTTCTTCATGTTTTTCCAAGTTGGTATTATGTCCCACCATTCCGTGGAGAATGTGTCCCTATCTCATTTTAAGTCTACCCTCAACTGTACTTCATCTCTCCAATCGCTAAAAACGGTTTATTTTATTTTTAAATGTAAAACTGATGTATACAAATATTCATCTTAATTCACTGAAATAAGATTTTTTTTCATAAATATTTATGAACTTGACTGTAATCATAATTGAGACTAACCATCGTAATTCAGATATCCATAATAAGTATAGAAATTCCAACTCTCCGTGGGCTTCACATCGCATGAATAGAAATCTTCTCATTAGTCATCGGTCTAGACGAGGAGTAATCTAAGTCATAAAAACCTGCAAAAATAAACAACCAGCATTGTGCCCGCGCCTGACAAATGAAACCAAGGCCGGCAAGAATGAAGTGTTTGGATTTTACGACGGAAAAATTGTTAGCTTTAGAGAACGGAAAACATTCGAAAGTGCACTTACGGTGGTTTACCACCCCGAGGCAAATATTTGTTTTAGCTAAACTTCTACATGCGAACCGAACACAACACTCAGAACGAACACAGCGTGGCCTAGAATTTTGACACAAATTGAAATTTAATACGCTTAAACCATTTCAAGACACTGATTCATTATTTTTCATCACACTTGCTCGTCAATGGCGTTATTACTTGCGAGAGTACAGAGCAGTTATAGCCGATTTAGCTCACACGGGCTGTTAAGTTTAGTTTTAAAAATATACAGAACCTATACTTCACTTGGACTGAGGATGTTTCCAAACAGCCAAGGTGTATTTCATATCTTCAAAAGTTTGCTACAACCAACTTTTAATATGTATAAAACATATCTTTATATTAAATTTGACTGCAATTAATGTTTAGTATTTATTAAAAATAATTGTTTTCTATTTGATTTTGATATTTGATACTATTTGGCAGGATGATCTGTCAACTTCGAAAACAAAACGCAGTTGTTAGCATTATCTGTGGAAGACATTGAAAAAAGTTGACATTCTTGACAATCTTTTATAGTGGTTGCGGTCTGATTGTAGTTTTCAAAGTGTATTTTAATTTTAAGCCTACATAAGTAACAAATATTTTACCAACGAATTTATTTTATTTCCTCGCAAATGTGATGAAAAACATTGTATGTACCACGGGTGGTAAGTGTATAACAAACTTGAGTCATTAAAAGCCCTCCGACTTCGTCGTCGGGCTTCTAATAGACTCGCGTTTACTATACCTTACTTACCATCCTCGTTGCACAATGTACTATAAATGTTTGGGCACATAGGCGCGTTTTGTGAGCGTGGCGCAGCGGGGCGCGACGCTGCCGTCCGAATGTGTGCCTTATTTCGTTACGTTAGCCACACTGGTGTCACGCTGCGCTACCGCCACGCTCACAAAACGCGCCTATGTGCCCAAGCCTTAAGATTTTTACGCATTATTACAATAAAATGTAACGACATCGAGAAAACAGGCAAAACAAAATAGATATCCAATTTTATAGATGAACAGGCCCCATATCCGTCACGGCACATGAAATGGCGTCCGCGAATTCCAGAATAGAGATTAAAAATTTCGACATATTAGTGTGTTGCTATTCAGTTTGTCAGTACGCACTCTCAGTAACGAGGTTACTGTTAATGGATCCTTTTCGGGGATATTTGCATCACGTGTAACAGCCGACTCGGAATTAAATCTACATCTATTTACTGCGCTCGTACGTCGTGCTCAAATGAACCGTCATTTTCAAATTTACCATAAACACAGGACACAAATGCAACTTGATTCTGAGGCTCTAGTGTAAGTTAATTTTGACGTTAAAAAACGTTTACGAACGCGTAACTGATAATGTTATTTATATGGGAAAGGCAAACGCGTTCGTGACGTAAAGTTACGTTAAAAACTTACACTCAGGGGTCAGAAACAAAATCAAAAGGTTTTTCTGTAGAAAGAGGTGATGTTACTCGTTTAGTTTTTAAATACTATACTAATCTTCAAACTAAGATCACTTCTTATTATTTCGTTACAGTTGAATCGTCATAAAATATCAACATAGCACAGCTAAAAAGCAGTGTAAATATTTTATTTTAGCTTTATAACATAAATTTTAATTTAACATAGTTTTTTAATTTCAAACATAAATACGTTGTCGGGCGAGGCTAAGCAAGTTATACTACGCAGGTTTTTCTGCCAACTAATCCTGAAATGCTTAATAATAAAAAACTAATCTAAATAATTCGATACTAAGAAATCATGCAGTTCAAGTAAAACAATTGTCACCAAATTGATATACGTGTGACCGAGGTTCCTGGGGTCCTTTTTTTTTCAATTAACCTCCGAAGGAAAGAGGCTCAAAAATCACTAGCAATCAGTGGTGGCAAGGGGAGGGTGGGTGAAATCGAAGCCCCTATTAGCATAATGAAGTCGGACGCTATAAAACTCGATCGTTTCGGTCTTGGATGTATTAGTGGCAAGAAGAGCTACGGGGTTAAAAAAATGTGCTTCTGTTTTACGACCGAAGATATTATTTCATCTTACCGTTTGATACAAATTCTGGATCTTAACTTCAGGTACATAAATTGTGTGTGTGACTCGAGGTGTGAGCAAATTTCGTAGATGGTCAGCCGCCATCTTCCTATATGTCGAAACTCAATGTAAATAAATTTTAATTCGCGATACCCTTTCTATTTTTAGTTATTTGAAAGATTGTGAAAGAACGTCTTCCATTTCTTTTATATCTGTGTAAACGGCGAAGTTTGAGCGCAGACGATGATTTGGCGTCAATCACAAGTTTGATATGGGTCGTAATGGGATTTTTTAACGCAATTTGCCGAAAAATCAGGGTTACCAATACAAATTGAATAGCGCAAAAACAGGTCAACAAACTTTGGTTTGTATTTGTTTATTGGATGCCAATATAGGCAAGGATTATTATTAAAGTCACAAAGTCAAGAAAGTAAAACTCTATTTTAATAAATCTTTATATAGTATTTGACAGTGAAGAAAAGAAGAATAAATAAATGAATAGACATTTGAAAAATCGATACCATACCTTACCTAAAAACAAAACGAGACTAACCATGTATAAATATGTATAATAGAAGTTATAATATAACTTAAAACTATTAAATGTCGTATTAATAACTACAAGACTAACCCACTAACCTATCTGGGGCTACAACATATCTTACGATATATTAGCGCTTCTTTAAGCGGTATATAAGGGTTAAATCACCATGGCCATAAAGGCTCTACGCAGACTGGCTGGGAAGTCATAAAATGCACTCCGGTCGTTACTTCCAGACTTCAGCGTTCTGGACTCTTATGTGTTGATGGATATTGTGTTGATACAAGGGGACAACGGGAACTGAGGTGTTATTAATGACGGCTGGCTGTTCTTACAGGTGGGTATTAATGGTAATATTAGTGTGCGTGCTGCCTAAAACCAAACACTTGACAATATGTCATACATCGCGATTATTACGTAATTTCATAACATACTAGCGGCACGCCCTGTTATCGCACGGGCAAGTATTTAACAAAAAATACACCTTTGGTTATATTATCGAAGTTTTCATACCGATTCCTATCTTTTTTTTAAATATAGTCTATGATTCTCATGTTGGAAGAATTAAAAAAACTGTCCAGTAGTTTTGGAGGTCACAAACAAAGAAACAATCAAATAAATCTTCTTTATAATAGAAATGGAAGTGTGCGTATAATATGAAGATTGTATTTAGTATCTAAATGAAATATAAATAGGTTGTTAATCAAATGTGTGTGTGGATTTATTATACCTTTCTGCAGCATCCTTGAAGACGTTTACTTCATGTTCAATGTGTCAATTACATACCTGCAACAACATAAAACAATGAAAACTTAGCATCATTTAGTCTCTTTGACATATGAGATTCATTCAGTAGATACTAAGTTAGTGGCTAACAATTCCGGACCACGCTACAATATACAAGCAAAATAATATCAAGTTTTGATTGTAAATACATACACATATACTTAAGTGTGTTCTGTAAGTGTGTTAAGGTTCAAATCCAATCTTAATAAAGTGCTTTTGAATAGATCCGTTACTAAATGTGAAAAATGTAAAAACTTTTCTAAGGGCGTTGACAGAAAAGCGTCAACATATCGCAGCCAAATTGAAATAAATCAAATAAAGGTGTAAGATAAAAAAAACATCTCCAAATAAACGAGTAATAATGGAATAACTGTGTAATAGTGCACGTAAGGCGCCGCGCGCGCACTGCATAAAGTAGATTAAATTTAAATTGACAATTCGGTTTTACGAGACCGCGGGGTAGCGTGCGGCGGGGAATTCTGTGCATTTTATCTGACATACGTGTACGAGCATTATGCTGGGGCGTCAAACATATTAGTCGGACAAGCGGGTGATATTTTTATCTGCTTAGCTTTTTAGACTAAGTGTAACAAATGTATCATATTGCCTTCGGTTGCCGCGATAGTCACTTATGAAATAAAACAACTAAAACGGATTATATACGTTTACTAATTTGAACTTCATCCCGACATTTCGAACCCTTTAGCAGCGTTCGTGGTCATCGGACGGGTAGGTCTACCCGATGACATTTCATAACAAATGTAAATCTTTCGGATCACTTGCAGAATAACCATTGTTTAGGCGTTGATACCTAAGTACTTTAAAATATGTCACTAAAGATTTAATTACGTAATTTAAGTGATGGCGATGGAGGTAAAGGTAAATTTACAAGACGCTGCGCGCAAACACATATTTAGCTTAAAGTTTCCGAGATATAATTTTCACGCGCCGCCATTATTAAGCAAAAAAATATCTAACAGCCATGCGATTAAATCCAATTATACCTATAAAATGAAAAGCTACAGAATTCCCGCCCTTATGCAGTAATGTATGTACCGTGTGGCGACATTCATTATTCACAATTGGGATAAAGGCCGCCGGGCGCGCGTGCATGACACCGACCGCGCAGCGCGACGATATTTCTGCGTGGAACACATGCTATTAGTTTAAAATTCAGTATGAATAACCATTTACAAGCTATTAAAAAAATATATGCTTAGGCTCTTTGTCTCTTACTATGATAACTTTTAACAAGAAAATGTTCAGATACACATAAAAAAGATAACTATTATAGTTGAAAATTGTGGAAAGAAAATAAAATAAAAACAGTCAAGTCGAGTATTAGACGATTAGATAAAAAAATCTCCTACATTTTAAAATAATATGCGGAATAGTACCCACCAGTGGAAATGTCAGCCAACCATTTACTCCACACACAACAGAAAATCAATAGTTTACAGACAATAACGGTAGAAGTTTAATTTACAAAGCAAACATAATCAAATATATTTATAACGGTACTAATAAATATATTTTATTTTGTTGCCCTAGGACTAGGGAGTGCTAGGGCTTAGTTTCGACTATCGAGCAGTGAGGAAATTAATCCTGGCATTTAAAGACTGGGCCCCAAGCGAGTGCCCTGTGGCACCCCGCAGTTTTAATAGTTTTGAAGTCTTTTCCAGTAACTATTTACCGAGTTCAGTGAAATTATATAGGTTCCAGTGAACTGTTGTAACTTCATTTATGTGTACACAAATAACATACAATAAAAAAAAATGTAGGTAAGGTGATTAATATACTTTTATCTACGTACATATCATAAGTGCTCTAAAATGCGTCCAGAAACCGTAGGCAATGACCAGCATTAACAACCATCAGAAATGAATGGAGATGTAATGTTAACATTACCTACTGAAATCCGTAGGTTATAAGTTTAAATTTGGAACAGCTGTCAAATTCATGTGGGTCGTCTATTCTAGTATCTATAGATATTAAAACAGTCATTGATACGAAACGCTAATTCGTTATGTTTTTTTAATATAAATCGAACGACATTTGAACTCGAGTGACAATAGAATAGGGAGTTCATTCGCTTGTCTATGGTTTAAAAAAATATTTGACTGAGATACGAAATACGCAACGCCGCCATTCCAAGCAGTCATTTGTTTTGTTCGTTGACTTTTTAATGTTTACAAGTAACACTAGTAATAATGCAGGTCATTTCCTTACGGTTCCTGAACCCATCTTAAAACACTTATGATATGTGTGTAGATAAAGTAGTGTATGTAACTATACATAATTAGGCATTACAACAATCGTGTGATATTGTTGTAATGCCCTTCATTATGCACAGATACATAAACTACAGTACTATTAAAGTATAATTTCAAACGATTATTTTACTGTCACTTAACTTAAGCATATTTTTCTCTAACTACGTCCCGAAACATACAACCTATAAACTTTGGTATATGTATGACCCAGATATACTTAAATAGAAGCAACCTTTTACGAAAAACGATTTACTGAAGGACACTTAAAGGGCATCATTCAAAACCAATACAATGACTTATGAAAAGAGCCTTTTTTCTTTCCTTTAATATCTTAACATTTCATATAAGTATTATTGTCAGAATAAAAAGTAAAGTAACAAGTTTGATTTCAACTGTTATCTATATATATATATATATATATATATATATATATATATATATACGAACATGAAATAATATGAGTAGTTTTTGACCTTGTGCTAAATAAATGAATACGCAATTGGATATTCTGGCCTAACAACAAACCTAGAATTTCAAAAACAACATTCACAAAGAAATGCTCTATGCATATTTCCTATATTTTAAGACTCAGCTATAGAACTCTAGAACGGAGGAACGTGTATAGATCCCTGAAGCAATGATGATTAGTAATATCTAACGCGACAGCTCGCCACTTTTCAGCCTAAAAACGATAGAAATAAAGTTCAAAATCTTTTAGCGGAACCGTAAGTCGATGCATGCATATGACAGGTCCACGTAAATGGTAGAAAAACTGTGCATATTTTATGGATTTCTGTTTTGTTTTAATCCTCGGGGGGACGTTGGTGGTTGGCGATAAAGCTATTAACTCCTTTGCGTTCGCTCTTTGACAGCAACTAGAAAAGTTATAGGTTAAAGTGCCAATGGCAATATAAGAAGAGTAGATACGCTATTATATTTTACGATCATATGCACTGCATCGGAGCCGCATGCCGCTCCGGTGTGTGGGCGGGACGGGGCTACACATGTACGTACATATGTAGCGAAAGATGGATCACTTGCTAGACTTGCGGTAACCGGGCACATACTGGCTATGTAGGAGAGTACGATAATGATGACAAAGCTGCTTATAACTTGCCCGCGGTTTATGAAGACATTACAAATATAATATCCGAATCCAAAACACTACGATGCGCTCCAAGACTCAAATTGTAGCTCGGAAAGCGGTAAGTTCAAGTGGGGCTGGGGATGGTACTGGGCTGGGCATGTCTACCGCAGGCCGAATGAGTTGTGGGCCAAGATCAAGATCCTTTTTTAAAAAATGGCCAGAGATTGCTTTAGTCCAACTGGAATGAAACAAGTGAGGGGAGGCCTTTGCCCAGGAGTGGGACAGTGAAGGCTCAGAATAATAATAATATACCTCATCTTTCCCAAGAAAATATATGATCTTGCCCTTTAGATGATATATAGTATAAAAAATTTGATATTTTATTAAAACTTGATCATTCTTTAAGTTACTTTACTTTATTTCACTGTTCTTCAGAGAACAGCACTAATACTGTTTTATTTAAGATGTCCATTTTATACATTTGAATTTCTTTTCTTTTATTACACAACAGTAACTGCTCCTCCATAGAATCTGATCCTGAGAAGTTTTACGTTGGCGTGGAAAAATTAAAGGTTTATACGAGTATAATATTGTATCTGGCTTGCCTAAGAAAAATTTAGACATATCGGCACTTAAACACAAATAAAATAACGGCTAGTCGCCAAAAATTGCGAAGCTTTACCAAATAAGATCTTGAGAAGTAGAAGTATTGGTATTTAATACAGTACAGATTACAGGTCACTTTACAAACAAACCAAAAAACATTATAAATAAATCAAAAATAACTAAAAAAGCAAACGGAGAATAAACATTTACAACGACGTCATCCATTCCTAATGCTCTCCGGTAGCTTTTTATGCTATAAGTATGAGTGCTTGTAGTAAGTACCTATACAAAAATCAGGATAGTAAAATGTTATGCCCCATATATAACTTTACCAGAAGTTAAGAAAATCGACCAAATCAAGTTAATGAGGCACCTATTTCCATAAATTCCAAACTCACAATCGAGTCACCCCACATTGCAACATATTGTGGAGTTCTCAAGTTATTACAGAGTTTAATTCGAAGGGCGGCTACAGCTCCCCGAAGACCTTTAAATTTGTTGCTTAAGGGTTTATTTATTTATTAGTTCCGACAAGTTTGGAGTCGCTGCTGAGGTCCGGACTGGGACTGTCAAGTACACTTGTTAATTCGGTGTTATGAATTTTGAAATGTCTGTCGACTCTATGTGCACAGCTGGTTTGTGGGTCATATTTTCTTTATTGTGGGCGATTGTGCTCAGAGACGGAAAATTACTTCTACGGTAAACATGGCGTGTGGGACTCAGTTTTTCTTCGGCGAGCTGAGAGAAAAAAAATAACTAACAACTAATATGATTACCACTGTGAGCTTGCAGCTATGATGGTAAACTTTCTACATGTTACAATTATACTCACACAAGTTTTTAAGCTAATTGTGAATCCATGTTCATTAGTAAAACTAGGTTCCATATCACATTTTCAATCAGTAGTACAAGAGAGTCACATAACTCTGAAAGTAAATGCTCGCTCAAAGGAACGAGATAAGATCCATCTTCAAAGTAGAATCACCATATTACCATTGCAAAAACATCTCTACTTTTCATTTTTATATTTATCATTTTACGGTAATTCACGGCTCAAAATGTGTAAGCACACTTAGTATGCTTGGCTTTCAATTTGTACGTCAATTATCGTTCGTCATACACATGAAGCCATCTTTTTCATGACAATAATTCTGCACAAGAGCTTCGCGGAATTTACGTTTTACGTTTTATCGGCTCAATATATGTGTGACAACAATGCACAATCTAAAGATGATACATGTAAGTTGTCTGTGTAGTAATGTACAATATTGTGTATTAGTGCTCACCTTAGTACCCATACATGTATTCAGCAGTTCAGGCATAACAGCGTGGTAAAAATGGACGCGAAACTAGATACTATATTTTTTATGTATTTTGTTCTACAATGCAAAATAAACTCAAAGGCGTCGAACGAACAAAAAATAAAAATAAGACTGCTGGTTTAATTAAAGTAAGTGTAAAGATTTCCACAATTCACAATGGGTAGGAACTATAAAAACTACTACAACTTTGCTTTCAGTCACGGACTAGTTATCTAATAAAAACTAGCAATTTATAATTTCATTATATGAGCGCAATACACTTTGCTATTTACTTGCATATTAGTAACTGTTATTACATTTATTTAACGTCTTACTAGTTGTCGTAGAGAGCGGAGATGAAAATACCATTTTGTTGAAAGGTCTGAAACCACGCTAAGTGGCGATCAACGAGTAGATACGAGTTTTCGCTAGGTAATCGACAGTCGCTGCAAACTACTTATCTCTGCTTTATCTCCACAAATGTGTTATACCTCTGGCTGCAAACAGAAAACCATGAAAGCCGAGTTCCATTTATAGTACGCAACTGCAGTTTATTGCATTTTTCAAAGCCATTCATGGCTAAGATTTGACATTGAAAAGTTCTAAAATTGAATTTAGATTGGAGCTTCTTTCTGAGGATTTTAAAGAAGCGCTGGTGATGCATTTCTTTTGAAGACATGTTTGCACGGTGAAGGACCGGTATTCACAAAGACTACGATGTTATCCAAAACACCTGCGCGTCAGAAAGACCAGAATAATTCTGGTCCGCGCATAGTCGACTAGATTGTTTGCCACTTGGCTAAACACTTGAAAGTACATTTATAAAACGCCAACAGGTTTCAAACAGAAAAAATCTGCTAGCGGACACTAAATACTGTGGAAAAATAGTTTTTGCCATTTTAAAAAATCGTAATCTTAGTGTCTGCGCCAAATCCTATTAGTTGCCAAGCGGACCCCGGGCTCACATGGGCCGTGGCAAAATGCCGGGACAACACAGGGAAGACGATGAGTTTTTGCTATTATAAAAAAAAAATACTAGAATAGAGTCAATAGGCGGCCATCTGTGCAATCTCAATATTATTTGGTGTGATTCCCACTCCCTAAAATTCAATTCGCTCCTATTTAAAGAAAATACAAACACGTATTTCATTATTCAAACCTGATTCAATTTCACTGAAACTCGAATGCCTATAAAACCCTATTATCTGTTGAAGCATAGAAACGTTGGAATTGATGAAAATTAGAAAATATACTATACGCCTGTACCGTAAGTTAAAACGATTCTCACAAAGAGCGTGAGACCTTTTACGTTATGAGCCCGCGAGGGCTAGCCCAGCGGCCGCGGACTATTGTATGGGAATTGTTTAGGAGAAAACATTTTCATACATCTTGTTTATTAGGACATAATAGAAACTAATTTGGACTGTAAAATTCGTTCGGTATTTTACATACACTATATCTTGTTAAAAGTGTTTGTTTAACCAACATTATCAAATGACTTGGATATTCTAAATAGGTAATTACGTTAGGTATAAGTGCGACCTAAATAGGTAATTACGTTAGGTATAAGTATGTATGTATCAAGGTAGCATTTATAAATCTTTTGACTCTTATACTGCCAATCGCATTCGGAGTTAAAATCTGTATCGCGCAACATTGAAGCTATTGCTATAGCAAAGTCATACAATTCAACTGGACCTACATTCCACGCTACATATCCAGCATACACTCGTAATAGGCCCAGGCACGTCTGAATCACTAGGATGTCGCAGTAAAATATAGACATCCCAACCTAAAACGATGTAACCTTGTTTGCAGGCCATATGCACTTGTGACTTTTCGCGTCCGATTGGGAGAACAGTCGTGCCACGGTACGTAAATCCGTAAAATATACCTCGGAACTGCTCGTAATGGACGATAAAACAAATTGTGAGCTAAATACATCATGGGGATAGAGGTTTAAAGTTTAAGCGGATGATGTAATGTGCCTGACAAATTGACTAAAATAACTAAATGTTCATGATATACTTGTCGTGTAAACAAATCATCCTGCATTTGAATGTATTATAATCAGACCTCGAAGTCGCGGTGGCAATAACATCAATTAACTAGGGATTTCCTTCCGATATAAAATTTATCGATAACTGAATGCTTATTCGGAATTGGCATTTCATATATTATTAGCTGTAAAATTTACAGAATAATTGAAAATTAACTAAACTGTGATGATTACTTCCCGTCAATGTTACCTATATAGGAGTTTTTAGGATACTTCTTAGGAATTTTAAAATTCAAATAAAAATCAACCTTTACTACTAATTATTTTTTTCATCAATTTTAATGCAAAGGGAACTGAAACCTAGAAATGCATTTCATTATTTTTATTTAATCAATGATGAACTTTATATTAGTAACAAGTAACAAATTTTGTTAAGTCCATATAAAACGAACGATTTTTCACGTGGGTGCCTTTAATGTGTGTTTCACTATTCAAGTGCTTCTTGACATTATATTTCTTAGCTACGAGGCTTATCTCACATTTAGTACAAAATATCTTAGATCCACGTATGCATAAATCCGGAGAGCTTTTTAGCCAAGAACGTAATAAATTTTCACGACACTGTTTTCTAGGTGGCATTTTACGCGTAATATTAATTCCATCGATTCTCTGAGCGGACAAGATTGTCATATTATGTCAACGTCATGTTTTATACCTACATCCATAAAGTATGAATACCGTTATCTTCGTTAATCGACCTTTACGGACTTCAATCTTCATACTGTATAAATAATACAGTTTAATAGATATTGCAAGTTATCATTAAGTATCTCATAATCATAACATAAGTACTGTCATAAGAAAGTACAACTTATCGATAAAATAATATCGTGTGTCTCTCCCTAGCAAAATTGTATTCGTGCCACGGCGACTTCGAGGTCTGATTATAATATAACGAGTAGGTATCATTTTCGACAGTATTCAATGTCTAAATTTCGAAGTGCTCTTAAATCTAATTAAACAAACACGCAGCTTCGTCCAAAGGATAGAAAAGAACATCGACCACACGCATCGTCACCTCAGATTTAAATCTGTTGCCTTAAATTTGTTAAGTCGATTTCAAATTAGTTTACATACCTATTTTTCAATGTATTATGACTCATTTGCGCTAGATACCTCTCTACATAAAAACTGGTAAAAAAATAAAAATAAAATTTTTGTCGAGCTCTCAGGTGACGACTGTCGTTGTATATAAAAATTGCTTTTTAGGTCTGAAAATAAAAAACAAACAAACTTGATTTACGGAAGCCGCATAATATTTGAATGCACTATTCAAATATATAATACAAATCCGCTTCACATTATCAAAATAAATTGTTAATAGCTACAAATAAATCAACATGTGCCCATAAATCAATAAAAACACCCCGGAAAGATTTGTATGCACCTACAGTGTGACGCATGGAAGGGACAATTCCCTCCGACATTGCACTTGGGTGCCTTTATAAAGAATGATGACTCCATCTGTACAGGTGCCCCCATCTGATGGCGGCAATCATTCTGACGGATAGTGAGGATTCGGGAAAAACTGCCTATTCGATGGGCATGGACGGAACGGGAGGCTTTTAACAGGTTAAAAGCTTTTCTGGGTTGCGAGGATTGCTTCGGATTTTAAGTCGGAAGTTTTAATGGCATTGCCTGTATCTTTATGTTAGTATCAGGCTTTTACTGCCATTTTTGGTAAGAAGTTATTAGATTAATAGCAACTTATAAGTTTATCATTTCAGCTCTCCCAAATATTAACTGTATTAATTTAGGAGGTGTTGCCATAGTATAGATAGACACATACTTGAAATCGAAAACAAATTTAATTCCCGTCAATATGCATTGAACCTAAGAACACATACTAATAATTAGGCCTTACATTTCGTAAAAAACCTAATTAACGTTAAACATTCTGCAAGCTGACCATAGAGTATTATTTTTTTATCAATTAAACAAAGTATTCCAGTGGTTCCGGTCGTACTGGAACGTGTATTTATTACCATAATGGAACATATTATTTACTATTGTTTGTAATGCTTACAAAAAATTAACAGATGGTCAAGTAGATGCGGTCGTTACATCACTGTAATTGAGCGTGGTCGTGTGAAAGAAGCTTATACATTTGATTTTAACGCCTAACGCCGACTACATACTTCATATTCCAAGTGTTAACACTTCTAGCGAACAATCGCCCTTCGAGTCACTCAGTATGTTATCGTTACTGGACTAAATAACAGTGGCGGCAGGATTTTTCTTAGACAAGATATTATATTAATAATATGTTATTTTTGACAGAAAGTTATTATCTTTTATCTTTATTGCTTTTGTCTTTTCTTCTCAAAGAAAACTGTTAGACTGCAGGTAAGTTAGTTAAGCAAGCGGAAATCGGGTTATGTGAATAAGCTGCCTCTGCCATACAGTAAGTAGTGTACGGGAAATAAATGTAGGTATTTTCTACTTTAGTCCATCTCGCTCGAAGGACCAATTAACCGCTGTGCCAACTTAATCTATAATCTATATATACAGCATAAAGCCCGCGTCATCAATAACGCAGAATGCATTACTTTATTGGGTGTGCAACCGATGCATTACGACGTCCCAGGGGAACCTTGTTACAACCTATTCTACCGCGTATTCTCCCTCAGCGTTTAGCAGGATACCTAGCTAGGTGCAAGTCACAAGCGGCTTGGTTCACTGCTACGATCAGACAAAATACAGATCTCTGTGCACATTGAAGACTGCTGGACCATTAATGATCCAATCAAAATGTTGTGTTACAATTGTTTGAAAATTGTTATAGCAAAACAGTAGGTATAGATCTAGAATATATATTATAGATCTATACCATACGATAAACATAGGCCATATGTCCGCAAAAATATGTGTTCCTGGTCCTAAAGGCGTTATGGTTGTTGTAAGTTTTTAGAAGAAAATGTACTCAATTTGTGACGATAATTTTGCATGAAATTCTGTTATTTATTTTGCTTTTCCATTGTATTACTGCTTATAGTTTATGAATCGAGCACCAGATCTAAGTATTTATAAAAATTGAATGCATAATTATCGTCACAGAACTGACAAAATTTAACTCTACTACAAGTCACATTAATTGAGTACCCTTATTTCGGAAAACTCCCTGTTACTATAAACAGTCTGTTACTAGCAGCAGAAGTGCGGTTCATAACCATAATCTAAGATTATTTTTTCATCAGCCCATGAAGAAAAATAATTCCTTCTCAGCTCCATGTTGGTTTCGAATTCTATAAATCATTTGATCGCCACCTATATAAGTCCCGATGACATACGAATAGCGCATCCCAGTGGTATACTTAAATGTCCTGTCATGGCAACTGGAGAAGAAGAAGAACTGGGCATTGCAAAGGTTTAAGCTTGCACACTAACAGTCGGTAAAAATGTACACATTGAGAATCCTCTTTCTCTTGTAACTTGTAGCCGACAAATGCACCGTCTCGAACCTGTGTCCCCTGGGCCATCCAGTGCAGTCGGTGATTTGTCTCCGGGTAAACGATTAAGAAATCGTCCTGCGGTAATGCGCAGTGACACGCCTACCCGGGGACTGTAATCTTTCAAAGTCGCTTTGGATTATATAACGAACCGATCTACTAAACGATCAATGGAGAATTTTCTACAATCTCCGTGTTGATAACGTATCTAATATTTCTATTTTTGTTAAGCTATTTAACCAGCGGTGGCCTACGTTGCAAGTCACGGGTACAAATTCTGGTAAGGGTAGGTATATTTTTATTTTTCTATATCTTTTTATAACAACCCAGGGATGGAACCCAGGGTTCGTGGTTTTGGCCCTGGAGCATACTCCGACAGCACTGTGAATATCATCTTGCTAATTATGGTAAGGGCACGTTCAGCAAACGTCATCTTATACAGATCTGAAGCGTTCCCGTCTGGGGAAGAAACTTAAAAGAAAACTACAGCCAAATAGTACTAGGTACTCATAATCTTGTCTTCCTACACCGGTGGGTAAGGTGGCTAGAGAGCTCAGAGCCTTAAAGTGTAAAAGACACGCGCGTGTGAATCCTCTGGCGTTACAGGTTCTCACGCTACGGTGACGTTTACCATCATGGCCGAATGAATTATATTGTCAAATATCATTTATTTTAGATTAGACTATGTTGCCTTAATTCAAGCTTATTGACAGCAAAATAGAATCTAACGATATATTTAAATAGAGGCAACTTTTTAGAGTACGTATTGAAATAAAATATAAATATTTTGGCATTTTTATCAATTTCTAAGACAGCCTTAACTCGGCTTTTTCCTTATAGGTTTCATGCTTTGTTTATGTTTACCGAACAAGTATCATAAATGTATAGGCGATGTTCCCCTCGCAAAACAAGATCTCATAAAAATACAATCTTCACCTCAATCACCTTGATGTTTACTTATGGAAATTTCCACAAAAATAACCGTCAATCCACAACACAGCTCACTTACTAGACTTCCTTAGTAAAAAGCAAAGCCTTTCCTAATCTACAACAATTTAGACTAAAACACTGACTGTGGCAGATAAACAAATATATCTTAGATGTCAATTAGTGGTACAAGTTTTTATTGCCGTCTGAATTTTACTGATGAATTGGAGATTACTCTACCGACAAGATACAACGCTTAAATAGAAAGAAACAAAGAAAAAATCTTTATTTGTGACATAAAAGAGGCAAATAATAAAAATAAAATAAGACAGAAATATGTCACGAAATGGTCCCTTCTCAGCATGTTGCCAGCGCTGAATTTCCGAAGAAACCATTTGGTGAAACAATACACAGAAGGGAACAACACAAAGCGGCACAAATATGAAGAAGAAGTACTTTTGCATAGTCATCAAGTACTCCAGAGGATTCTAACGAATCTAAACGCGAAGGGTTTATCTTGTGTATTGTAGGAGCTGCTATGGATACCTTCTGAATTCAGCATCAGATCATGTCAGTGGTAAGGTAACATATATAATATTGCATTGTCACCGAACATACATAAGTGCGATAAAGATGCACAGTGCTTTCAAGATTTGAACCGAACATACATAATACAAACATTGAAAGTTAAATAAAATCTTGCAATAAAATAGATGCAACTGAATGAAATAGTATTATTTTATTATGGGTTCGGCCTTTGAATTTGCTTCGTAATACGTAGTCTATGGAAGATACTCCATGATCCACGATCAACATTTTGATCAAGTTCGTTTGGAAGTTGGATTCGATTTTGATCGAAGTTGCTGAATCTCAAACAGAGTTCGGAAAGTAATTTATAATGTTGGCAACGGATTAAAGGGGAATTTACGTTTACAACGAGTTTAGGAAAAGAACAGCTGTCGGCGTAAATCGGCGCAAACTAGGTCGGGATTCATTTGTTTAAATGTCTTTTAACTATGTAATGGATAGTTATTGATTAAGAGTTGTAAGAAGAAGAATCTAAATTTAATGACGGCCTTTTATTTAAGACTTCCGAGTATGTATTGAATCCCCGTAAAAATTGAATACGTTGCAAGTATTTCTATACAATAACTTTTTTTCGTTTCGGCTTTACAACCTACTTACCTAACCTACTTCGTTTTTCTGAATGCCCCGTTGACTGGTAGAGAATGACTCAAGGCATCAAGTCCACCACCTTGTATTGTGCAATAAAGAATCAATGATTTCTTGGATTGAATTAAAATTACAACCTTAAAGATTGTAAGCTGCGTGCCTTAAATATAGCTCAGCTAGTTTTTCTCGCAATATGCCATTAGTAAATATAAGAGATAGTAAATATGTGCCTATAAGATAGTTAAAGTATCTCAATCATATTAAGCCTACAATTAGCAGGATGCCTAAAATCGCTTTGTACATTTTCGGTGTTAATCTTACTGGCTACCCCAACTGTCTACGCCACTCAGCCCTAAGTGGCCAGAAACCAACGTCACGCAGTAATTAGGCTAGTTAGCTCCCCAAAGCCTAATGCGGCCGCGTATTATCAAACGACTGTTCTTTATCAGCGTCGATAAATCCGAGTCGGTCGCAAATTGCATCAGCCATCAATCTAAACGGTGTTACGTAGTTACGCACCCCACAACGGCTAGGTTGAGGGTGGGGTCCGCTTGAAAGCGGGATTTTACACGCATTGGCATATCATAATGCGTTACAAGATTGAGCATCATCCCAAACTTCAAAATGAGAATATCCCTCAATCACGCGTTTTAAAACACAAATTGCTCTAAAAAGGATTGTAAAATGACCCATTATAAGCACGTCCCGTCACGTTGCAGCTGTGTATTTACTGTAAGTAATTTATTATGATCTTGACTGTGGCCTGTGATTCTCACAAAATGAGACATATTTACAATTTATATAAGTAAAATAGGAAGCGCCATCGTCTCTAATTTATAATCCCTCTTATATTATTGTGACTGAATAATAATTTATTAGTTTTGTTGGGTCTAGTCCGTAACACCTAAAAACATGGAAATAAAATGCTGACATATTCAGCTTATTAGGTGAGATTATAATACAGGACATACAGACAGGATTAATATCAAATAATAAGCTGAACAAAAACATTAATTACAAAAGTCACAATAAGATAAATTTAATATCAAATTGTTATTCCGTGAAGACTAAAGTTTTAAGTATAATTGTCATCACAGGGCTAGGGCAGTTCTGACTCTGCTGATTCGTCAAGTCCGCTTTGGATTGATCAAGGCAGATTTGGATGTCCCTTTTACACTGCTCGCTACCCGCTAACACAGCGCCCACACCCGCTTTTCCCCCAAGCTAAAGACACCGTGTTTACGCAGTTATTTCTCTTCGTTAGACGGCGATTTGTCATGAATACTTGAGCGATATTGTTTTTAGATTGAGTGCACCATCCTTATCCCCAACCAAAACGGCCTACGCTTGACATTAAACAAAGCCACTTACACCCTTTTAGAATACGTCCCTTGTATGAATCTGAGGGTACGTTATCTAGAATTGATGGGTGCTGTTGTGAGATGTTTGAAACAATACGCAGGCAATTTTGGTGATTTTAACTGCAGCTGAGACTTAACTTCTTACTGACTTCATGTTATATGTGAATATTTAATAATATAAATCTCCTTTCATTATTTTTATAAAATAAAGTATTTGAAGACGTGGATATGCATTGTAACGTAAATTATGTAGGTAAACATCAAGGTGTCACATCATAGAATGCCAACGTAAACAAACACGGTTTCTTGTAGATTACAAGGCATTAGTCATAAACGTACAATTCAATTCAATTCGAAATATTTAATGTCAAAAAAACACATGTCACAAATAAATAAATTGCCAATCAAAAATACAAACAATATTATACTAAAATTAAAAAGAAAACAATAAATCAGAATAATCAATACAAACAAAATACAATAAAATATCAAATATAAATAAATAGGTACTAATCATAATTGATTTTGATAAAATTTCTAGACTCCGTCTCCGTGCCGACAGCTCTTTCTAAAGTTTTCATCATGCAAAAATTTCACTCATCTTCATAAATAAGACAATATAACCATCTACCTAAAACTGAAACATACATTGTAAAGTTTTAAATGGTAAAACAATAAATCCATTTTAACGATACGACATGTAAGCACTATAAGAAACCTTTTAGCCCGATTCGATTTCCTCCCATTGTCTCCCGTGAAAAATATCCACTTTGATAATATTTGACAAGCATGTGCCCTATCACATTTGTAGAACTACCCTCGAGAGGGCGCTAACCGCTGCATAAGCATGGGAGGGGCATGTCATTGCTCATCTTGGACTATACCACAGTGCAATGAAAAAAGTATATCATTTTAGCTTCTCCTTTGTAATGTTAATGTAGGTTTAAACCTATTTATACCTAAACTTGTGGGTATAAATAGGCACAAGCAAATGCTTGTAGACAAAGTATCTACACTGATTTTATAAAGGCGAAATTTGTCAGTGTGTATGTTTGTTATTTCTTCACGTCTAAACGGCTGGAGCTATTTTAATAAAATTTGATTTGGAGTTAACCGACACACTGGATTGACACATAGGCTACGTTTTTTTCCTAATAAAACGCGGGTAACACCGCGAAGCACAGCTGGTATCTAAATAAAGCACATTTGCAAATGCAAGGATATTTTAATTGAAAACTCCCGTGAGACTCAGACATACTAGAAATATATATAAACGGGTCACTCACGTATCTTAAGGTCGAAAACCGCTCGACATATGTTTCGGACCAATTCGTGAACCATAATCATGAGCTCCGTGCCGCACTGTCGCTGGCGGCGGCCCTTCGAGAACTCGTTCTCGAAATCTCTAGTATGCAAGGATATTTATGAATTGTAGTACGTTTTATAAGTCTTGCTAGACATGTTTTGTTCTATAACAAGGAGCTTAATCATGAGCCGTTCTCGTTGGCTTTCCTACGAAAACTATACATAAAAAATATAGGCAATATTCGACTTATAAATAGTAAGTTATTTAGTCGTTTCAATACAATTAATATCATTGAGTCTCACGCTAGTTTTGTGTTTAAAATTGGAAGACATGGAAAAAAAGATTGGAAAGCTATATAGTTATATTTTAACACATTCCACAAACACAAAATAGCTGTTCCTAATTGCCTCTGGGTTAGGTTACG
This sequence comes from Grapholita molesta, assembly GCA_022674325.2. Classification (NCBI taxonomy): domain Eukaryota; kingdom Metazoa; phylum Arthropoda; class Insecta; order Lepidoptera; family Tortricidae; genus Grapholita; species Grapholita molesta. The sequence continues at coordinate 8,234,327 of CP053135.2, read as the reverse complement.
TTAGGTGCAGAGTGTACAATTGGTAAAATGTTTACGTTATAATCATTACTAAGGTTCAATTCTTGTTATTATTAAAACATAAATAGTGACATATTAATTGTATAAAAGCGGGTAACTCACGTTTTTGTGTTTAAAATAAATAGTGACATTTACTTAAGAAAAAGTGACCAGATCTCCGAGGGTCTTAAGTATAAATATGACGTCTATTTCAATTTATAATTGATTTAATACTTAAAAAATCAATGCTAATCAAAAAATATTTCATAAAAAGCGATCATTTGTTCTTGGCACTAGCCAGGAAAATTGATGACAAAATTACTAAATTTTTTAAATTACTCACTCATATTTCATATGAGAGAGAAAAAAATATTGTGGTTAATAATGCCGTTACTTATCGACTACTGTTCTACCCCACTATGATTAAACTATGAACCAATATCGATGACTGAAGTCCATAAACCATTTGTTGTCTATATCGTGATATTAAATAAACCACGTGACGCGTCTGTATACCTGCGATATGAGGATTAAACGACTGTCAAACCGTTGTCACGGTATATCCACGATGACAGAAGCAATCTAAATCAACAATATTTCAGGCATATTGGATTTTTCATTTGGTTACTGGATATGTTTTTCAAATGACTCAAATCCCAATTAGTAGATTGTGTATAGTATTTGTAAGTTATTTCGGTTTACTATGTATGTAAGGCCAGATTTAAAAGAAAATTTGTATATATGTAAACATGTATGTATTGACGACCAGTCTGGCTTAGTGGCTAGTGACCCTGCCTATGAAGACCATGCCTGCGATGGTCCTGGGTTCGATGCCTAAGTCGGGGCATTTATTTGTGTGATGAGCACAGATTCATGTTCCTGAGTCATGGGTGTTTTCTATGTATTTAAGTATTTATATGTATCTATGTATTATATATATCGTCGTCTTGTAGGTACCTACAACACAAGCCTTACTGAGTTTACCGTAGGGCTAGGTCGATTCAACGGCGGATCCAGGGGGGGGGGGTCATGGGGGTCATGACCCCCCCCTGGGCTGGTTCCAGGACTTAGGTGCCCCGTGGACCACTAATTGAACATAATGATTTTATTCATATTTTTTGTCACCATACAGATGTTACGTAACCTTCAATATTTAATTAATTTAATTTAATATAATAACTTTGTAGGAAGGCAAACGTTTGGGAACGAACGCATCGAAAATTTGAATTTTACCGCGCCACCGCCCGCCACGTTTCATCCGAGGTCACATGTGTGCCACCGTGTGACACTTGCGCTCGCTTGTCGACTACGTATACTAGACCTAACCTCAATTGGAATCGGAAAGACTCCCTTAATTGGCATAATCTAATTGTCCTAACATAAATCCGCATAACAGACTTGCTTGGCATAACTAAAATGCGCATAACGTTTGATTAGCCTAACGATGAAATTGCATAATATATAATCTGCATAATTTACATTGTCATAACATTATCTAGCGTAACTTTAATTTACATAAAATCAAGTTACATAAAATAATATTTCATTTTTTAATAAGTTAATTAGCGAATAACGCCTGTCTAATATAAGAAGCTTTTGGTTAGGTTAGGTTAGGTTAGAACTGCGACCACAACGAGCTAGAGTCAAATTATACCTAATTCGCTTAGTTATATACATAGATACGAGGGCGGTTTGATAACTCGGTGACTTTAAGTAAAACAAAAATCATTTTAACATATAAACTTTTTTAATTACGATTCTGAACTCCTTGGTAGCTGGCAGTTTTTTTTTTTTAAAAGGTGGGAAAATAAAAAAGTTATTGAGGCATATGTCAAATACGGTCGAAAAATTATTGGAAAATGGAGAAAAGCGAATTTCGTGTGTTAATTAAACATTACTTTTTACGTGGAAAAACTATTAAAAAGACTGAAAACTGTTTAAAAAAATATTATGGGGAATCTGCTCCTTCTCATGGAATGGTACATAAGTGGTTTACAGAATTTCGTTCTGGGCGTACCACTACCAATGACGCAGAACGCTCTGGTAGGCCAATTGAAGTCACCACTGATGATGTCGTGAATAAAGTTCACGATATTGTTTTGGATGACCGTCGAGTTAAGATTCGTGAGATAGCTGAGACTGTACACATTTCATCTGAACGAGTTTTTCATATCTTGCATAATATTTTGAATATGAAAAAGCTTTCCGCAAGATGGGTGCTGCGTTTGCTGACAGCCGATCAAAAACGACTTCGTGAAACAACTTCCGAGCAATGCTTAGTCAAATTCAAGCGTCTTCCCAATGAATTTTTACGTCGTTTTGTGACGGTAGGTGAAACGTGGATCCACCATTATACGCCAGAGACGAAAAATCAGTCAAAACAGTGGACTTCTGCTAACGAACGGGCCCCAAAGAAAGCGAAAACCGTTAATTCGGCAGGAAAGGTAATGGCCACTGTTTTTTGGGACAGCCAAGGGTTTATTTATACTTATAGATTATTTGGAGAAAGGTAAAACAATAAATGGCCCTTATTATGCTACATTGTTGGAAAAATTCAACGCAGAAGTAGTTAAAAAACGGCCACATCTGGCAAAGAAGAAAATCCTTTTTCACCACGACAATGCCCCTGCACACTCGTCGGCAGTCGCAACAGCCAAATTAGTAGAATTGCGTTATGGAATACTGCCCCACCCACCTTATTCTCCAGATTTAGCCCCATGTGATTTTTTTTTATTCCCAAACATGAAGAAATGGCTCGGTGGGAGAAGATTTTCATCAAATGAGGAAGTCATAGCTGAAACTGAAGCATATTTGTCAGGGTTTGATAAAAAATATTTTTTGGAGGGGTTGAAAAAGCTGGAACATCGTTGGATGAAGTGTATGGAGTTGAAAGGAGATTATGTAGAGAAATAAAATTATAAAAGGTCAAAATGATTTTTTTTTCTGCAAAAAGTCACTGACTTATCTAACCACCCTCGTAGTATCGACTTTAGAGAGTAGGCGTCTCTGAGAATTTATTTGGAATTTATCATGAGTATGAAAATTAACGTCAGGATGATTAAATTTATGCTTTGTTATTGTTATGAATATTAATATTATGCGCATTAACATTATGCGTATTAATTTTATAGAAATTAAGATTATGCGGATTTTATAATTATGCGGATTTATAATTATGCGGATAATTGGTATGCGACATTCAAATAGGAGTATTTAATTTATGCTTTCTAATATAGACCCGTATCTTGACTGTTTCTATTTTGTTTGTTGGAAACTCTTGTCGTCCCACCTCTTCACTTTTGCTGAATTTTGCGTCATACCCCTCGACATACCTCTCTAGCTGTTATGTATGACAAATCATTCACCACGGTTATGGAATTCCGTGCGTGATAGTGCTTCTCTGGATGTCTTTAAGAGAAGATGACAATATGTACGTGTATATATGTAAAAAAAAAAAAAAAAGATAAAAGATCTTTATTTTTCAATTTAGGCACATAACATGCACTTATGAACGTCAAAAAAAAAAAAAAAAAAATCAAGTAATTATGTGTTAAGTTTTTCAAGTGTACAATAAATAATAAATATTTTTAAGTACCTACAGTACTTACGTACATTAATAAAATACCTATATACGTATATCTATTGTTACGTATATCTATTGTTATCAAAATTAAATTATAAGTTCTTGACTTGAGGCCTTGAGCACGACTATGTGACCCCCTCCTGGCGCCAAAACTGGATCCGCCCTTGGGTCGATTTGTGTAAGATTGTTCCAAAATATTTATTATTATTTATTATGTATAAAAATGATATGATGGTACTCATAACATAATCATCTCATAATATACCATTTACGGTAACTGCTTGAAATAATTACAACTGCAACGAAGGTATTTCATATATTGCGCTTGAGGCCTGTACTCCTGAGATATAATTTAAGGTATAGCCATGCAGAAAAGCATGAAATTCCTTTTAACCACGTCCACTCACAGTATACAGACTTACCACCCAATATTCACACCACGACAGAGTAACGTTTGTTACTTTTGCGCAAGCAATAGTAGGTATCACTCAAACTACAGAATACTTTTTTCCCATTAAAATAGCTAAATAACACAATTTTCGGAAATGTACTTACAGCATCAATTACTTTTTTTGTTATAGTGAACAACACACTTGTACAGTCAGCGTCAAGTAGTCGAAGTGGCCAAATATATTGTTACAAATTATAAGCCCTTACTGCTTTACAAGTAAAGATCTATTCCGACATATTTGCTTACTTTGCTTGCTAAATATTTTCTATTGGAAATGAAAATTTATGTATCGGAATGACAGATCGAACAAAAATCACGTGATCTTTTCGGTACATTATTTTCGTTTCGATTTACTTTTTCTAAATGATTGACATTTTGACTACGGCCCTGACGATAATAGAACGTTACTCGACTGATTACTGATTTTCAACTGGGGATTGTAAACCTCACGGTGGAAACTGGTGTCCCGCACTGAAAATTGTGCATACCGCGACACGGAGAATGCAATAAGGAGCGGATTATCGTCCCGAGGCGGGAGGATGCACTTACGGGAATCGAACCTCCTGACTTGTTTACTGGGGAGTTAACGGAGCAATATAATAGATAACGGACGGTTGCATTCTTATTTGACATCTAAGTAAACGTTAACATATTTATTGTAAATGTCAATAAGTAATGAAATATATGAAAAATCTAAACCTTTTAATATATTACAAATGTGTGTCCTCTAATCATAAATATCATCGACTTACTTAACTCAACTCGTCATCAAGTATCTATATGTATACAAAATCCGTTGCACTCCACTTCCACGGGCTTGCCTAGTTACAAGTCAATTCACATGAAACTGTCATGAAAAAAATAATTAAGCCGAATTTGTTTCTGGCTGGCCTATGGAATAAGTTAAGACTCGCCGTCAGCGGAAACTATGCATAAACACACTCAAAAATCGCGATGTATGTGTACAATAGCGTCAAATAGTTGGTGGCAACTGAAGTGGCCAAATATATCTATACAGAATTACAGATCTTTATTTACATAGCAGTAAGGATGTGTTACGATATACTTGGACATACTGACTGCAACTAACTATATGTAGCCGACTGTACAGGGATTACTGAGCCTTTTTCAGTCAGTCAGCTGTTTCATGCAAATCAGAAGTGACACAACATAGGGAGACATCGGTTATTCAACCAAGCGGCTAAATTACGAACATACTCGTACGTACTTTACGTACGAGCATGTTACGTACGTGGCTCAACAATCCCAGTATTTGACTGTAATATATGAGGTAGTCCACATGGAAAGGTACCTTATCGCGCCTCGCGCTTACTCTATTGTTAATGACGGATGAATACTAATGTGACACTTTGCAAAGTAAGAGCCAAGCGCCATAAAGGTATTTTTCCATGTGGACTACCACATATAATCCCTGCAAAACAAAACTACTTCATCACGTGTTAATGTATTCCGCGAACCACACCGGACGCGGCCTCATGCAATCGAAAGTAGACGATTTACGTGCGTGCTCGCGAGTGATGGGGTCCATCGAGCAAGCATCCAACGATTTATCGCATGCACCGTGCACCTAAGTGCATTGGTTATTAGTATTTATAATAGAGCCGAGAGATGGATGGCATGATTTTTTTAGGAAGTTTCGGTTTGGGATGCATTGAGTGCTTTTATAAGCCTTCGCTTAGCATGATAAAGCTACGGGGCAATTTTTTATTTTTCGTGTAGTGGGTTCGAAATTCCTGATTCAACCATGTTTAAAATGATGTTTTCTTTAAGTAAAATGTTCCATCTACAATAGCACTTTCCCTTCATGTGGCATAGTCTTAGGACGCCCTGTAGGCATATAGGTACTACAAATAGGTAGGCACTAATTGCCAAAAATGATTGGTTGTATGTCTCGATTTCAAAAATCATGCTCTGAATAACGGCCGCTAACTACCTACTCGTACAAGATACGGTCAGAGTATTTTACACGAGAATTTATTTCAAAGTTAATAGTATATATCTCCGGTAAGTATATATGTATATTATGTCTCACACCTTAGTATGTTACAGCTTCGCAACTCGTACGTACGTAATGCACTCAGGTTTATCGCAGGTTTGTCGCGGCGAACACCTACATGGCTTTTTTATGGAAACGCAGTCTTTACAATACTCTTACTCAGATTAAATGTTTCTAATGGAAACCGCTGCCTCAACTGTTGCGCTTGAGTTATTCGAGATTGAAGTAGTGAGGACTATCTACCAGAAACTCTAGATCGTTTTGTTTTCTGCACATATAACATTTTATCTGCCTTCTTATTTACGAGTTTCCGACTTTTGAATCCCAAAACAAAAGAGAAGGACGTAGTGCTTAAGATATTTGATGCTAGCAATCATCCCAAAACAAAGTCAAGAGTATGGTAAAGTGGAAACGTAAAAAAAGAAAGCTAGACCATGGAGAGAGATACAGAAAGAGAGCGATTGCTTTTTAAAGGAACCCCGAGTACTGAGTAATGAAACAAAAACTATTGTGGTCTAATACGCAGCGCCCCATACATAATCAATCAAATCCGGACCCTGGACAAACCATTATTCATTCAAGTGATAGCCCGCAATAAATTTTGATGTTAATTGCTTTTTCTTAAACAATTGTTTTGTTTTCATAGTTGCCCCAACATACATTTTATACGCCTAATATGTATGCATTACTTTACTACATGTATCAAGTGATTACACAAACACAACCGTGCGTGAACGTGTATAAGGTCAAACTATATCAAATGCGGTTCAGAAAATAATTAAGTTAAGCTGTAATCTAATCAGAAAATTAAGTGAAACAAACGAGCCCTGGCTACCTCGAACCGTTATCGGCTGAAGGGTATTAATTACCCTGGACAGGGAAAAATACGTGTATAAGTCAAGAATGTTATAATTGGTGGACCTATTTATAAGAATTTATGTAATTTTGGGCGAAATTCTGCTAAAAGCGGCTCGTAACGTAACAAGTTTTGCTCCTATTTTATGCACCCATTCCATTATTTGTTAGGAAGTAAAATTACTTTCCTTTATTATGGTATTATTCCCATATAGAAAATCCTCAAATATTCCCAGAAACCTAAATTGTATATACTTTCGGACATTCCGTTACAATTATCTTTTTCAGTAAATTATATTGAATATCCCCGACAAACAAAATGAATGAGTTGGAAAAACAAATGATAGTCACAAATTGATTACCTAGAGCTCCTTTCGGAAGAGACTGGCAAAACTGGCAAAGGTGATGAGGACTAAACCTGTAAAATATTTCTGCAATCGTAACGTAGAAATAGCATTATTTTGAAACTAATTAAATTGTAGCAACGTAGAAACTCTCAAGACGCAATACGAAAGCATTAAATTGAATTCATGCATTATTTGGCATGCATATATGACTATACATATTTCTGGAGTGTGGTGAAGTTTAGCAGTAATTAGTATTCTACCTAGAGGCGGGTATGAGCTCTGCAGTATGCGTAAGACACACTGATTGTGTGTTTTAGGAGCAATTAATAGTTTCTTAAATTTGGGCGAAAGGCATAAATATTTAATTTGACAGCACAGCACAGAGCGCGTCTGTTTGTTCCAATATAAAAGTACAAGAGAGATGCGTGACGAAAGAAGTACCTACTTCAAACACCGCTCCGCTCCTGAAATGTGAAGAGGTATTCCAGCAAAGCGTTACGCCAAATATTCACTTCATAGGGGAAAGTATTTGCCAAGCATCTAGGTTTTTATTTCGTAGCAGAAAGCCAGGTTATGAAATAACTTAAGACCGCAATACATATTATGAAAATGCTAATGTATAGTAGATGTGGGAGACCCTTAATTATTACACAAACAATAAGATCGCCAAGTAGTTATCCGTTGTAACTGCTCGTATGTATCGCGATTAAAACTCGTCATCCACGATTCCTTTACGAGCGACACGACGACATGTCGCACAACGTCGCGCTCTGCCGCTAATGAGCGTGAAACATGTTTACATGTCACTTGTTACAAGGCAAGTTGACTGGCCTTCATTTATGGTATTACTAGCAACTCTAGCTAAATACACGCTACTACATAACTTGACTTAAACAAATTAGAAAATTATAATTTTGTAGAGGTAAACATTTTGTAATAAGTTTGTGTAACTACCGGGAAATGTGATAATGATAAAACGTTTGGTCCATATAAAATATACGTATTCAGAATGTTTTATTACATACAAAAGATTTTCTTTCTTCAGAATGTAGGTACAGCCACCCAGAGCAGCTATGATACATTCTATTTACTATTGATCAAACCTTGGCGAATACGTTTCGCATATCTAATATCTAACTCGTCGATTAAACTGTAAGCGTAGCTGTAACAACATTTGTTGTCTAAACTAAACGCTCTAATCTACACAATCAAAACACAAAGTTGCGCCCCGGCATCCGCCGACGAACTACCCACAGATCAGCTACTGCCATCTTCGGGTGTAGTAAAGTGCATTTCAATTCTGAGCTTAGATTAAATAGTTGGTAGACGATGCTATCACGGAGCGATTTATCTTTGGTCTATTCACTGGCGGCTTTTCAAGGGAACATTACTGCTCAGTCGCAATTGTAACATTGAGCTATCTAATTCAATAATCGATGCAAAGTTTTAATCAATTAAAAAACTAGCTGTGTATGTTTATGTGTAATGTAAAATTTAAAATATAAATTTAAAATGTAAAATTTAAAATGTAAAATTTAAAATAAAATTAAAAATTGGAACGAGAAAATAAAAGGATGAGCGTGTCGCTACGAGCCGGTAACTGCAGCACAAAACCTACAACATATGAAAAAAGTAAAATATGTCTTTGTATTATTTTTTATTATGCAGAAACGTCTGCTAGCAAATATCTTCGATATCTAAATCTAAAGAAAAATAGAAAAAAAAATCGCTAGTAGACGTTTCTGCATAATAAAAAATAATTTAGAAAGGGGTAGCACATTGTTATTGATGAATTCTCAATATGAATTGAGACTTCGATGCCGTTAAGACAAGTGTTCAATACGATGGCGGTAGATGTGTTTACACGTCGCCCATGATGAAGTATACGACGAGGAATAAATAGAAAAAAATTGACAAGTCTAAGCGGTACTCGTATAGCACAATTGGTAGTGCATTGGGCTAGTGATCCAGTGGGTGTGGGTTCGAGTCCCACTGCGAGTCAATTTTTTTCTATTTTTCTTTCGATTTATATATCTTTGTACTTGATAATGATAACATAACACCTTAAGTATAATGCGACTTCAAGGTACTCCTTGGTCGTGTCTTAGTATGCCTGCTATAATTCTGCGTCTTTGTGGCGACTAAAAATCGCAACATGTACAGTGTTTACGTTGAGTACCTGGCTGAGGCGCAGGCTAATACCGGCTATTAGTCGTCCGTCCGTGGCAATGCAGCTGGGATTGCATGCCAGGCTGGATAAATTTCCGGTTATAAAATACAAAATGCTCCTACTGGGAGCAAGCAATACATTAGCTCAAGTAAACATGTATAACGTAGCTTTAGGCTATTATTTAGCTCGTTTTAGCTAATTCAGTTTTGAAAATTTTGATAAAATATTTAGGGGCTGAAATTAGACGAGATCCGATCATTATGTGCTACATTTCTGTTATAATAAGAGAAGTCCTAGTCCCCTGACTTTAATGCGTATTTAAGGTCTATTCTGACAATTATGTAATTGTAAAACTTGCGGATAATTTGAATAATTTTCGGATTTATTCAACATTTTTGTTCATACGGAATCACCTCACTTAAAACATTTATAAGTTAGTTCCGTCACAAAGAAATAAAAAAGCAAATTTACGATGTAGCTAATAAAGATAAGATAAAAGATAAGTTAACTGTGGGTAGTTAGCGTCGCGTGAAACGATCCGTCATAGCCGGGCCCGTGAAAATTACACTTATTCAGCTTGATAAACAACACGAATTCTCTGCCCGATAGAGTACCAAAGTTGACATGAATGTTAAGCCATTATAGGAGGTAAGTTGTTCGCTATTAGCATTATAATCGCGTGTAACAGTAAACTTCACCTGCTTCAGTTATCAATGAATCCGTTTGAAGACAAGAATTTTGCCTGATTTATTTAAATGGATTTATGTAAACAAGCCATGAGTACTCGTACTAATTGATACCAAACCGCTTAATTGTGATAAGCTTGTACATCTCGCTACTCTCGCTTGCACCTACATATAAATCGTGCAATAACTCACTTTGAACAGGCACATTATACTCGTATGTCTAACTCTTTCGTTCCCGATACATTTTCTTTTGCAGTGTCGCAAATCGCTTCACCCTAGAAAAATACTCAGTACGTTTTATCTTCGGCGTATTTAACTTTATTTATGTTCTTCTCGCCAAATTCCGGTTATCTTGTTTTTAATATATCCGGCTTCATTGTCACAGGAGAATCAATTTTCGTTCTACAACTAGCGTTGAAAATGACGGAAAAAATCAAATGATTTTTTCGGGAATCTATGAAATGTTCGTTTTTTCCGTTTTTTTTTTTTCGACTTATAAAGAAAAAAACCAATAAGTTATTACAATTTATTTAATAGCATTACTATTAATTTATTTAATCATCACTATCACTATCACGATATATTTCAATAGTTTCGGCTATCATGTCGTCGATGATGCCCAATTAAGGGGATTTATTTTCGTGATATTTCCTTCGATTGATACTCGGCAAATTGACCCAAACAATAAAAACCTCCCCTTCCCTCTCACCTTCACCTACCCACCAGTATTAAGAAAAATAACCGATTAAAACCTGTATAAATCGTTTTTTTCGGAAGCGGTAAATTTCATAGTTTTTTCTGTAAAAATCCAGAAAAAAACGAGCCGTTTGGAAAGAAACGGGATTTTTTCCGTAAATTTTAAAAAGGTTTTGCATTATTTGTGTAAAGAAGTTCTATCGCCAAAACAGCAACTAATATTTCTCAACAAAAATGTCAATAAAAGTAAATGAGAAAATCAATTTCTAATGAAGTTGTTTGCGTCCATTAGGCGTTGAGACCGGAGAGACATCGTGCTAGATTTTTATTTACGATTTTTATATTGAATCATGTTGGCTGTGAAAATTATGAAACCTAAATATAGCATGTATGTCAAATGTAGCAGAACATGAATAGCAATATGAAATCAGAGACCACTATCGATAAAATCAAAGATAATTTATTTTTAACATTATGGATGTAATTCTAAAAATTTGCATGAATAAAGCAAATATTTGAAACAACTTCCCCATGTCCGTACATGTAAGCAATGATGTAATTAACCCTAGGAACTTTTTAGAAATAACAAACATATTTGTCAATTACTGAAATCTTCACATCACACGTAAAAATACAAACACAATATACCTAGGTAAAAAACTTAACGAAAAGACGATATGCCTGTGTCGAATTTACGTCAAAATTCGAATATGCATATGTTTACAGACACTTTACTGCTATATGGTTTGGTTTCATAGAGTTTTCCTTAAGCTATATTTTTAACGTAAGTACATACCTTATCGGTGATATGGTCAGTGATACTGCATTATTATCTTACACAAATCTTGCTGCTGTCAGTTTCTGATCTTGTAATCGGGTTGGCCGCAATTAATTGCTTGCAATTCGTCATTGCGAGCTCAGCGTAAGATAATAACGCGGTATTAGCGTTACCGAGTATCATCGATAACCCAAAGTTTGCCCGATATAATTGCCGATATAATTTTGATTTCTTGGTTAACAAAGCATACTACTCTATCCAGGAGTATCTGCAAACTTTGTTATTTTGCAATATTAAGTTTATATAAATATATATCTGGTTTAAGATATCTATACCTACTATTTTGTTAAATAGATAAGGTGTATAGACACCACAAAACGACATATCTACTGTATATATTTGCACTTGGTAGTGGCTTGTTTGCCACAAGGTAGAACAAAGTGATACTTACTGTTTAATATATTTAAGAGACACCATTGTACTTACCCATGTTCAACGAATAAATAAAATGTATGAATTATTATAAATTATAAAATCACTCCGTCTGCCGGCAAGCTACACGATGCGTCTAAACAAGTCGCCCAACGTCGACCAGTTTTAAAACGCGGCATTACGCGCAGCTCCGTTGGCAGTCATTTGTTTCTGTTAAAACTTCCCCGTGACGTGAGGCTAAATGTCAAAAAGTCGGAGAAGTGGGTTACGGCCCGGGTTGAAATTGCCCGCGGTGTTGCTTTGTTTGGCTGTAACGGTAATATGACAAGTAAAGCTGTGTTGTTATCAAAGTGGGGTATACGAAAAGTTATGTTGCGTAAGCAGTTTTATTTAACGGCGCTTGAAGATAATGTCCTTTTTTGTTCGTTTCGCATTTACCTACTACTTTATTTGGCACTCGTTATTTGTTTGTTAAATCGTAGGAGTTTATACTAATCCTTAGTTCTGGATTCAACACCTAAAACATAAAAGCCTTTGCGAAAACCCTTTTTAAACCAGCGGTCCTAGTATGCCGCCTAGGGCACCACCGAACCCTCGGTAAACCCAATTTCTCTAAAACCGGCAAAAAGTGTAAATTACAATAAAATAATGACATCAACCTAACGGTTGACTGGGCGCAGCCCAATTCCGAAGGTTTTCCTTCATCAGGCATAAGCCGGGGCTGATTGAATTAGCATGAAACTTTTCGCCTGACAAATTTATGTGGCCGGTGCTTCGTGAAAAAACTTCAGAATTATATTTTTATCGCCACGGGCTTTTTGCTTTACGGTTTTAATATCTGCCGTATTGGGTGATTGTTTATGCGCGTGGGCGTAACGAAATTGTATTGTTTTATAAAATGTATTTGTTTTTTTTTGACGTAATTTAGTAGTAGTGTTCATGAATACATAACCAAGTATGTTGCAACGAGCTTTTTCTAGCTACAAGAGAGCTGGTACTAGATTTATAAATAGTCACCTGTAAAGTGTGTAAATCGATCAAGAAATATTTTTATTTTCATTGTTTCCGATATTGCCAGCTTATCACTAAATTTAAACTGTATTGCGTTATGTTATGTAAATAATGTGATAAATTTGGCCAACGAAAGATAACATGCCACAGTGTTTTAGTTACCTTACGAAAAATTCTAAATTAGACAGCTAATACGAGAAACAAGCTCAATCACATTTAATACTATATTAAATCGTATAATTACAATACAATAACTCTTTATTGTCTACCTCAGACAGCAATAAATACTTATATAAGCACTTTCCTAATTTTAATATGATATACGTATACATCGATTTTGAACATTCGCAACAATAAGTATTTATAGACTACCAGTAAAAGCGCTTTCCTAATTTTATATCATATACATCGATTTTAAACATTCGCATTAATGAGCATTTATAGACTAGCAGTAAAAAAAGCCAAAAAATCTACAGGGTTGTCACCATTTCCTTAACAAACCTTATCTACGCACCTATAAAACGGTCTATTTTCGTGCAAGCAATTAAAGAACGTTATGAATCTCCAACGCGGGATTTTCTAGCGACGGGAGATATAAAAACGCGCTGCGAGCACCCATTAAACAAGATCGGTATCATAATTGAATTAAAAATTCCGACACGAGCGTCCTTAAAGCAGGGTTGCCAATAGAAATTGATGATTTTAAATTTAGTTAACGGGTACTATCACAACTAATGAGATAAGATTATCACGATCCAAAACATAAAACCAAAGCCCTTAAGAACATGAGTATTTAGACTTGGTGGTCGCATTTTTAACTTATTTACGAACTACAATACTAGTATATAGGTACTCGATGAGGACAAGTTTGAAATGTATATATAGTATTATATAAGACGAAATAGTTGGCATAAAAGTTTCGACAAAATTGTTACATAAATTGTTATGCCGTCATCGCATCTTTTGAATCACTATTTAACATGACAGTCTATCGCTCGCGAAGGTGTTAAAATACATTTAATTTATTACAATTTTAACTCAAATTGTTATTTAATCCTGTGTTTAAAAATAATGAATGTATAGACAGTTGAGTGATACCAGTGGGAATCGAATGTAAATATTTTAATATATTATTTTTTAATTGTTGTGATATGTTGTTGTGACATAAAACAATAGAGAGTGTGACAATCGATTGGAATATACGGACCCGTGTCGAAGACATCTAATTTCAAGTATACGCTTGTCTTGCTGTGACAACCCTATCTAGAAGAAACGTGGCATTGCCATCGCCATCGGACTTTAACTTCAAAACTGGGGAAAACTGTCTACGATACGAATTCTACGGATATCGGAACGTGGTGTTATGCGTCGTGTATTTTATTTGCACAACACTAAAACGTCGTATAAATGACCCACCCCTCCAATTCAACTCAAAATAGAATTTCTTGATAAGTTCAGTTGTATTTTTCGTGTTATTTGCTGAAATTTGAAAATAAATAAAATATACACACCTCAATAGATATATGATCGGGAGCAGAATAAATAGAGGCCAACAACAGGCAGTCTCGTCGCTACGGAGCGATTTCTTCATTTCAAATCAATGACAAGTCGTTTAGTAGTGATAATACTATTTCAACATTGTACGTCTACTTGTTTAAATTACTTAACCGAAGATTAAGACTAAATTGTCTCTTAGTCAATTATCCATTCAATAATTCTCTTTAAACTTTAACTAAGCAACTGTTGCTTCAAATGAGCAACAAATAGCAGTAGTAATTAAACCATGAAAAATTCTGGAAACGTGTATAATGTGGGAAAAAATGGTATGTGCACATTATAGCTATCATGCAATTTTTCTTATATATGGTTGAATAAACACCAATTTATGAATATTAATTAAAATATACCACTAACCGAAAAAAGCTAAGAATATTTGTTACACAAATACAATGCAATACTTTTCGCGCTATATCATATCAATCACGTCAGCAATCCTCACCAGTACCCTTACCATGAGTTATGACACTTATGACTTTGAGGTTTTCGATAACGAGTATCGAGTTTACTATTTGTGCATCTCGCTTGTACTATTTTAGGACGAACGAGATGCACAGATAGTAAATCGATACTCGTTATCGAAAACGTTAATGTCACAACTCATGGTAAGTGTACTGCTGACACGACAAAACAAAACAATCAAAACAGCATTCATACATCTGTAAACGTTTAATGTTATGTTGAACTTACAGCTCTATTATTAACATAAAGCTTGGTTTACACTAACTAGCAGTCACACCAAAGCGTCGTCGTCATAGTTAAAGAAAATTGTATGAAAAGTGTGACGGTTTTTTACAATATGACGACTGATCCGACATATTAAATATTAACCAAATCATTAATTGAGTAAACCCCCCCCCCCCCCCCCGGACATGTCATTAAAATTAAGTTTAGTGTAAGAAAAATACAATATACATCGATTAGTTATTGTAACGGCATTAAAATCACTTAAAGAAAAGAATACAAAACACATAGGCACCATCAGTCATTTGTCATGCCATAGAAGTACTATCACCTTATTTAGCCATAATTTGCAATGATAATAAATATCAATACTTCCTGTAGGTACTCGCAAGTTTATAAAAAGGTGATGTTTTAAACAGTCGACTGGGAAACTGCAGAAGTCATTGATTATCCATATATTTAGCTATCGATTCACTTGTACTTTAAAACACTAATATAGTATGTTTGCAGACATTCAATGTGACATTAGCGTGGCAAAATTAGTCGCTCATGTAAACCCAGCATTATGTTGAGTAATATTCTGCTAGATCCTGTCAAGCTGTCATACAGCACTGGGAGATAAGGGAACTAGAAGCCAGATATGATATCAGTCGCCCGAGGTATTTGTGCGTATTGTTTTGTAAGAGGGTTGGCGAGACGGCGGATTTGCGATTATGACTCAACTGGCGCTCCATTCGACTCGTCAGAGAGAAATAGATAAAAAACAACGTACCTTAGTCATATGTGTAGTCTTAGCTATTATTTTTTATTTAAACATGGTCGATGGGGCCGAAGAGTGCAGTGTTGGACGTTTACTAACTAAATGGAGCGACGATCTCGTATGTCGCTGGGAGTAAGTAGCTGGTTGCAGTACGCTGAAGATCGCTCAAATATAAGTCTCATTGCTCTTATGTTGAGGAAATAAATACAAAAAAGATAAACAATAAACACGAAGAGGACATTGAAAACAATAAATGAAAGAATATTTTACCTATACAATTTGTACATAAACAGTGGTCTAAAATACACTGTTGTGCTCAAGGGCCATTATATTTGACGAAGTCAGGACCATTCAACTTCAAAATAACGAATAATTAAATTACACGAACGACTTCTAACCCAATTTTAAAACTCAACCCCCTTATTTTCCAACAATTATCAAAATTCCTGTCCCGGGTCATCCCACCTGGCATCGGAATGTAAATTCCATTATCAAATGAAATTTCAGTTTCAATTAGAACAAAACGCTGTAACTCTCGTGCCTAATAACAGTTTGACGTCGTGCATAGTGTACGGCCCCCCTTAGGTATCTGCTGGATTTGCCACCCTCATGTATAATCGCCTTAAGAGATATTCATTCGCCAAATTAAGGTGCATTTAATTTACAGGCTTGAAAGCAGAAACACTAAGTTCGTTGAACGCGTGGTAGTGCATTCAAGGACATTTTATAACGTAATTAGAAATCATTATCTCTGGTAGTATATTAGCGTCACACGCTAGGCCAAATCATTTTATATATTATTACTTCACACGTAACTGCACTCAAATATTACAAAATCACCCAAATCGTCAACGGCGTCAAAAATAGACTCGGTTTTTTATAACTTCATAGTCACAAATATCTTAAATTTTGCTGCCTTCTTTCATGGGTCGCTATTTATATTGGGCATGGTATTTATAACCTTCCATAGTTGGATGTCTATATTTTTTTTAATTTCTAGCAGCAAAAGCTTTATTGTTAAAGTACGGCTTGTAGTTTTAAGCCCTAGTACAGCGCGTGAAGTTGCTTCCGTTTTGTTTTTCCAACCTTCACTTAAAAGTTTCTTTAATATTAAAATTGTAAACGACTCCTCGCCGTTTCACTTATAACACGGAATAAATATAATGCGTACTTATCTATCAAGTTATATTGTATTTTACATGTTGCAACGCAAAATCGAATAACCTACCAGATCCCAACTTCAGAAAAAGAGTGTTCGAAAATTTCAATAGTTAGTAAAATTATGAAATGATATGGATATTAGGAAATCTCAGTATGTCTAAGTAATCAACTGTATACGCCACTCACAGTTAAAACAAAAAATATTATAAACATACAGGTAAATTACCAGGTATCCCGAAAAGTTGTCATCATGTGCAGGTATTAATGTGATAAACGTAATGTAGCCTTTTTGAAAAAGTGGTGATTGATTCGACAAATTAAATTTCTGAATTGAAAACCAATAATCGAACTCCAGGTACGCATTTTGTTAGAACCTGATTTTTATAGGTAAGTACCTGTAAGACAGATTGACCGAAGTCCATTTTGTTTTACGTGCTATTTTCCGTAGATTGCTAGAATTTTATACCTCTACCCGGCTGGTCACGCTAGCACCCAGGTACAGAACTGTTGTAAAAACTTTTTGGAGAATGCTCACCCAAGGAGTTTATGACTAATTAAAGGCTTACACTATCAGCTATCTTAGAAAAGATAATCAGCGAACACGATTTTACTACTGTCCGATTGCCAAAGTAAAATCTGCTTCTGTGGAGAAACGTTTTGTTTAATAGTATCACAGTAAACTGGATTATCAATATTATACGCCCAAACGAGTTAGGCTATAAATAACATATAGATTTAATTTAATAAAATCTAATAAGCAAATGTAAAAGATATATATATCCCGTCTGCGTGGCCACCAATTTAAATTAATATCTGAACTGTCTAAAAACAATCCCCGCCGACATTTCCTCAGCAATAGAGTGGTCAAATCGTGGAACAAACTACCAGAAGACGTGGTCTCAGCACTGAATGTCAATCAGTTTAACAACAGACTAGACAAATACTTAACCAGTGCAAAGAATTAATTTAAGTGAAGATCACTCAGATACAGGCAACTATCAGCTATTGCAACTGCCTGCCTGATTAATAAATAATAATAATAATATAAGTCAAATCTGATTTGATAATCTGACGTGTGTGATTACTTGAACGTTTTACGTGCACTCTAACCAGTCGAATGTGGCTCGATGTCTTGACGTTTATGCACGGTTTAATTTATGATACGGAATCAAAGTGTATGCCGTCTTAGCTGCTACGTTATAAACCCTGCTTGCTAAGGTAAATTATACGTAAATTAATAAGTGTTAATATACTCTTGAGAAACATATTCTTTGAAATGTGTTGGTGTGCCAATAACTAATAGATCAACTGCTTTAATTTGTAAAAAAAAAAACTTTTTCAATTTTTGTCTCAATAAGCTTAAAAGTCAGGAGCAAATAAAACGTATTAACAAGCTTGTATATTTTGTATGCCATATAAAAACCTTAAGCGTTGTAATTACGATCTAAATATGATATTATTTACATACCTACTAAATATGAGATTAGTCAGCATTCGGACTAGAGACAACCGAGGATGATAGACGATTGATGTTTTGTTAAAATCTAGAAAACTAAACAAGGCAGAACATTTTTATCAATTATATCCCCGACTACATATTCTTTCACATTTCTGGTACAAAAACGGCCATAAAGCCGGTTGTTGTAACAATAGATTTGTTAGTTACCATAATTTACAAATGATTTTTAAATGACTTCACCACACATTCACCCACAACGCGTTGTTTCAGTAAAACCCTTACTTTAGCACCATTGCATGCATTGAATCCCACGCGGCGTTTCTCGCGTAAACTACGTCAAAATGGCGGATCATACAAGATGGCGGGTGGACGTAATGAGCGACGCGATTTGCAAGGTAGAGCACCTTGCATCTCAAGTGCTTTAGGCTGATATTGAGAATATCTTCTCTTATATATCTATCAAAACTGGGATTAATGAATGTCAGCCTAAAATAATGTTAATAATAAAAAATAGGTGTGTATGCTTTTCATGCACGCAAAAGGTATTTACCAAAATACCAACAATTATGATCAATACATACATACATACATTTCAGCCGTATGCAGTCCACTGCTGGACAGGCCTCCCACAAATATGACTTGTATCATCTTGGGAGTAATTGCTATAGCCGCCACGCTTGGCAGGCAGGTTGGCGACCGCAGTAGCTGTAGATTGGGTTTTGATGGACGCTGCTGCCCGTCCGTAGGATTTTTCCCTTTGTCGCCTCTTACGACACCCGCGGGAGGAGATGGGGTGGTGCTATTCTAGTCAGCCGGCATCACATGGCTCATCGTGATCAATATTTCCTCGAAATAATTCCAAGTAATTTAGTATTCAACCCCAGCGCAACTTTAAAATTCATCAAATGAAATGACGTCCCAAACATCTAAATGTCGTTTACCAGTAAACAGTTCTGCATACCGCTATAACCCTCGCATGCCACTCCTTGTAGGATTGAATTACTTAACCGACTTGTATTTCGTATTAAGATACGACCTTTTCAATAAGTGAGAGTTCACTAGTTTTATCACTTGTGTGTGACTTCGCATAATGAGCTTCGCAATCAAGGCAATTTAAACTTTAAAGCGTGGAGATAAGTCCCAGGAAGGTTCTAGCAAGTTCAATGGAGACGTGCCTGATCATTTCATATGAGCTGTTGAGTAGTTTCTTTTTATTTATCTATATATTTTAAGATTGGTTATTCATGCATGTCTTTAAAATACACGAGTATTGTATAAATGATGTAAGTAAATATACACTTTTAACAAAAACATAAGCCCGGTGTTAATCATTAATACCGGGCTCTTGGATTGTCATTGGCATGACAATGCCAGAAGATATGGGAAAGCATTTCTCATTATAACCATAAATTAAGGACGTAGATAGTGATGTATTTGTTAGTTATCATGTTATCAATTACCTAATTATATCATTGCCTAGGTCATACTTGTGTGATATGATAACGTTTCCATAATGTCCAATTTTCTTATCATCATCATCATTTCAGACGCAAGTCGTCCACTGCTGGACAAAGGCCTCCTCCAAATAAGATGTCGATGATCTTCGGGGATAGTTGCTATAGTCGCCATGCTTGGCAGGCGGGTTGGCGGTCGCAGTAGCTGTTGGGTTTCGACGGACGCTGCGGCCCATCCACCGGTATTTTCCTCTCTTTTATCTTTTTCTATTTTTACTTTTAGGAAGGATTTTCTTATGTATTGTTATGTATAATTAAGGACCCCTGTCTATCGTTTAAAACAGTTTAGGTTTTGTATGTCGGGTATTCAAGCATTCATGTTGACGTCAGTTGTAACATTAGGTACAGAAAATCCTAAAATAACTGACCTTTTCTTCATAATATAAAAACTTGCCAAATTGCTTAGTTTGACCTTAAGCCGACATTCTGACCTTAAAATAGTTGAATCAGAAATATTTTTATAAGAAAGACCAAAGCAACTAGAAATACCAGTAGTAAAGTGAACTTAAGTTGACACTTCATCCTCTTACTTGCTTAGTTGCTTAAAAAGCTCATGCACAGATAATACTGAACACTTCTAGCCCTCGGCTTCTTCTTCCGCTAAGTGCATCAGGAATCTCAAACGCGGTTTCAGTAAATAACAAATTTCCCTGAGGTCCTAATGTATTTGTCGTTTATAATATTTTCATCATAAAGTCAACTGTTTGAGTCAGATTCAGATTCAGATTCAGATATTTTATTGATAAAAGGCAATATTTTTACAAGTCAATAATAACATACATAATAATTTCAAATGTCAAGTACAAATACTATTCTATAACTATAATTTTTTCTACATGTAAGGATGTCTGGTTAGTGATGATATTTTATGATACCAAAAAAATCATCAGTACTGTAAAAAGCCATGTTTAGTAGGTATTTTTTTATTTTTTTAAGAAAAATTGCATCACTTGGCGAGTTTTTTATATCTACTGGAAGAGCGTTATAGATTTTAACGGCAAATACAGGGAGCGACTTACGAGTCTTGGCTAGGCGCGCGCGCGGCACGAGCAGCAGGTGCGGGCGGCGCGCGGCGAGGCCGAGACGCTGCGCGTCGGTCATGTATGAGTCCAGGTTCCGTCTGACGTATTTGCAGGCCTCAAGGATGTATATGCTATGTACCGTTAAGATTTTGAGGTCCTTAAATAATTCTTGCGCCGGGTGATCAATAGGTTTTCCAGCAATAAACCGAATAGCCCGTTTTTGAATTTTAAAAATCCTGTCACGATCAGCTGCAGTACACCACAAATCGATACCGTAGGTTAGTATGGAATTGAAATATCCATAATAAGCTTTTTTAATATTATGTATAGACAGACTGGGAGCTAATCTAGACAGTGCATAGGATGCCGAAGACAGTTTGTGACATGTTTCATCTATGTGTGATGCCCACGTTAGTCCCGCATCAATTACAAATCCTAAGTATTTCACGGTATCGACTTGCGGCACACTGGTATTGTTCACTATTACATCCAGTTTATGGCTGGTTGTTTTACATAGCTGAAAATGAATTATATTCGTTTTGTCAACGTTTAGACACATACCATTGACTGTGAACCAGCGTGATATTTGTTTCATAACTTCGCTTAGTTTGGATTTTAAGTCTAATAGATTATCTGCATTAACTATGATGCACGTATCGTCCGCGTACATAATATACTCTGGGCCGATACATGCTGATGTGATATCATTAACGAGCAAAAGGAATAGGTAATTTCCCATTGTCGACCCTTGGGGAACTGCCGCATCAGCCATGGTTTCCAGGTTAGACTTTGCATCGAATACGTAGGTACACTGTTTCCGGTTGGACAAAAATGATTGTATCAATTTGTGAAATTCGCCTTCAATACCGTATCGTGACATCTTCGCCAGAACCAGCGCGTGGTCAACCATCTCGAAGGCGCGCGACAGGTCGCAGAATATTGCCGCAACCTGCCGCCCGCCCTCCAGGTGCGCCAGCACGCGCGCCACGACGTCGTTCATCGTAATCAAAAAGTAAATTTAAATCAAAGCTTAATTATGTGTTCAAGCATTATTTGGAGCAATGCAGTTTATCACTTAAGGTACAGAAATAAGAACAAAAGAATGTTACCGCACGAAAACATGGAGTTCTTTTTACCTAACACGAAAAACAATTGTATTGTCAAAAGAGCGTATATTCACAAGTCACCTTTCTCATAGTAGAAGAATTTTAAGCGATGATTTATATATACCATCAGCTTATATTTACCGCATTTTAATATAAAAATACTATTTATTAGCATATTTAATTATGTGGATAGTGAATAAAGTTTGTTTACTAGCGCTTAATCAAAAATACTATTACATAAACATTATTTTGCCAACAACGATTGACCCCAGTTAATTAATAGTTATTAACTGGGTTTCTCTGTTTGTGGGTGGAACCTTAACCTCTGATATCGTAATTATGGCCGTAGCTAACGACGTGGGCGGCTGCCCTACAAATATAAACAAAATATCGATGTAAAAGTGAGGTAAAAGCAAATTATGTAATCTACATGTTACGTAAGTGATACAACTTATTATTTTTCACCAAACCGTTTCCTTTGAACAACCAGAGTATCAGAGAGTTCATACTTCAGTTTACATGACAAATTCATTTGAACGTCTTCTTTTTCTAGCTGTTCATTACAAAAAAAAACTGTTTATTATCTGATCGGCAAAGGCAAAATATTCGAAGCATTGACACGTAGAAATGTGTGCAAATGTCTGAAAGTTTAGGAAAGCCGGTGAACTTGGAAATCATATCTTAGTTAACAACCTATACCTAGCTAAAAAACAAGTAGATTGCCTTAATCCACGGTCAGGACTGTTCGAAAAGTTTTATCGAAACATCCTAAAGGCCCATCCCTACCTGAGACCCAATTAAGGCGCCGACGGCCATCGAAAAGGCATTAGCAGCAAAGTAATTAAGGCGCAGCACGTACAATTTGCATGCGGTCTGACATGTAGGTATTGTGACGTAGAGACGGCGCGGTGGAACAGGTGTACAAATTAAATACCAGATTATTAGCTTAAGGTAACACTAGAGGTGTTATATTTATAAGAAAAGCGACGACGAACTATCGCAGAAACGATCAAAATAAAAACATATAAACAGTCAACCTCAAAAAACATTAAAGGAATAAAATTAAGGAACAAATTTTGGAAGACACTTAATTCGAAATAACTCAATTCCGGCCATGTGTCAAATACCGCTTTAGGGGGAAATGTATAATTAACCATTTATTAATCCCAAATGTTGTGCCCAGGGCTGTCTACGTCTACATTTAATTTATATTACTTTAAAACCTGTTCTTTCTGGAAATCCACCCGAATATTTTACTTTTGTGCAATAAAGATCAAACAAACAAACAGACAAATATTAACATATATTCTTTCCAGTTGTAAACACTTCCTTCCATTATCGTACATTCGTGACAACTCGCTAATACACTTGCTACTAAGAAACGATAGCGCGAAAGCAATAATAACCTAACCATTGAAGAATATTACAGACAATATCAATATCGGAGCGAATCGGCCATAAAACTAAGCGGTCGCATCGCGGTTACGACTATTTCAACGACTGCAATTTGATGTCGCATGTCCTCGTTATAAGGAACATTGTCCACTACAAAGAGCTGCAAGCTAGCTACAAAAATCTCAACCTTTAAAAATATCACACTTCGAGCGCACCATTAAAGTTCAACCCTATCCATTAGCTCCATTGTTTACAAGATTTGTATCTTCGTTCATCGTCTTTGGTTTTTGACATAGCGCCAAAAAAAAATTCATCTAATGCCAATTATATTATAAGAGTATGCCATCGGTAATCGATTATCAAGCCGGCAAATGCGGCGCTACCGCGAACAACGATATTCGTGAATTTCGGACTATTGTCTCTGTCACTCTCATGACACCCTTAATTGGAGTAAAAGAGACAGATGCCCGCAATGTACGAACTTCGACGTTCGCGGTACCGGCCCTGGTCATGATTTGGAACAATTTTTAGTATGGGATTTTCGTCAACTTATACTTGACCTTTTCTTTTTTTTTTTATGACATAGGTGGCAAACGAGCAGACGGATTGCCTGCTGGTAAGCAATTACCGTCGCCCATGGGCACCCGCAACACCAGGGAGTCACAAGCGCGTTGCCGGCCTTTAAGGGGGGTTGGAGCTCTGGGAACCCTACTCACCATCAGGAACACAACACTACATACCTGAAAGGTAGCAGTGGTATTATGGCTGTGGTCTTCTGTAAGGAGGAGGTACTTCCCCAGTTGGGCTGCCCCAGATTCAAGCGTGATGGTCAACGCTGTGCCCTACCTCTCATAAAAACATCTAAATTTTCTATGAAACATCTCAATTTTTATTTAATTTTACAATCTTGACCTTAAAAGATGTTCAAAATCATGAACAGATGCCGGTTTGATTATATTGTATCACGTTTTTTATAACACCCAGTATATTTCCGTTATAACCAAACATTTATATAGTTTTACATTTATATTTATTAGTACATATTACAGGACATCCTTACACAAATTGACTGATAATCCACGGTAATCTCAAGGTTTGTGTAGTGGATATCAGTATCCAGTTTGCTCAGGCAAACGATACATATAATATACAAGTATTTAAATATACAGAAAACACCCACGCCTCAGGAACAAATATATCTGTGCCCATGACACAAATAAATGCCTTTACTACGATTCGCTCCCCGAATCATCAGCTTCAAAGGCAGGGTTATTACTCATTACCCGATCGGTTGTCAAAGAAAACACATTGATAAAAAGAAAAACTATGAATTTCACCTAACCATATTGGTAACTCGCGGGAAAAGTCGCGGGATACCACTGGATGTGGAAGGATCGATCTTCTTGGGTCGTTCTGGGGGAGGCCTATGTCCAGCAGTGGACGTCTTTCGGCTGACATGATAATGATGATGAAGATATTGGTGACTATGAACAAAAAGTCTGGGGAGTACTGTCTCTATAATTTCAATAGATGGTTGATTCTATTTTCACTGTGCGTCGCATCAGATGCAACAGAAAGTCGTTGGAGACCGTTATATGAAACCGGCGAACATAATCTGTTCGATTACAGCCTCCGCAGTCGTTTGCGATGGGGCAATTCTCTCGGATTTCATCTGGCTATACGGAATATGTCTATTATTTAGCATTGGCGGTTAGGTTATAGAACGGCCGATGAAATTTGCTAACAGTATCAATGTGCGGAAGAATTAGAAGATTTTTTTTTTTTTTATTCACGTCGTTCGGTTATGGCTAAATAGCCATGTACGTCGAATCGTCTATCAGTTCCTCGGCATATCTAGATTAACTGTAAAATGCATCGAAAAAAAATGAGATAAATTTCGTTTCGTACTACTACGTACGTACCTATGTACGCCAATGTAACTGAAATGAGAATGGTTTGTGCAAAAATGGATAACCTATATGTGTTTATTTACACAAACATACACATACAATACGCATACACATTTTGTGCACTATTATAACAAGTTAACACAAAATAAAAATACTCAGTAGTAATAAAAGGCCTATTCAGTGCGACGACGACCTAATATATATGTTAAAGATAAAGGAACGGAACTGGAAAAACTTGGCAGTGACCTTATCGCACTTTATATAGCATTAAATTCTAGTTAACAGTTTTAACTCGCACATAAACACGGGCGGTTGGTCCGCTCAGCGAGCACAGTTTAAACATTGAAACTAGTTTCCCGACTACAACACAACAAATAACTTCATGAAATGTCTTCGCGACTTTATCATACCATTACAATCAAAGGTAACTAGTTTTTCATAATACAGAATAAAAAATAAATAGTTCATGTCAAGATGAATAAAACCACTACATGTTAATAATAGAAAACATATATAATACGCCGTGTGATGCGGGCTGACTAGAATAGCACCACCCCATCTCCTCCCGCGGGTATAGTAAGAGGCGACAAAGGGAAAAATCCTACAGACGGGTAGCAGCGTCCGTCGAAACCCAATCTACAGCCACTGCGGTCGCTAACCCGCCTGCCAAGCGTGGCTTACTGCATACGGCTGAAATGTATGTATGTATGTAATAGAAAAATGTTGTAAACAGAGGTTAAGTTTTAGAAAATAAATAATTCTAAAATACGTATGGGCTAAACGAAATTAATGTGTTCTATGAATGTCCTTAAACGAGTAATAGAATATAATGAAAGTGATAAATATGCGACAGTAAACCAGTTCAGTATCAAGAAAGGCCTAGCCTTGAGAGAGCGAAAACTAATAGAGAAAACGTGTGTGACAATGTACTGGTGTGTGGCACACACCGTGTCAACCTGGCCCTGTGGTTGGCTCCCGGCCACGAGGCGGCACTCGCATCTGCACCCTGGCTAATTTACTACGCGATGCTGAGGGCCAATAACGCCTGCTGTTGGACAACAATCTGTGTCCAAATCCAAACACAACTACATTTTACATACCTCTACAAAATTGTATCAACTTGTTATAATTGTTTACCTGCGACATGTGTTTTAACTGTATTATTACAATAATTATCAAATCTGAAGGATTATTATCAAACCGCGTTTAGAAAGGGATTTAAGAGTACCGTGAGCACAACAGTACTCATAATTGATTAAATATAATCATTGACATCTTCATAAGTGCAGACACTTATTGATAATAGGATCAAAAGATTTACAGAGCATGCTTTGCATATTCTCAATCGCATTCTATTCTCGGCAAATATTGTCATTTGTTTTATAAAAAAATATTAATTATCATATGTGATAAACCTGTCACTTACAAGTATATATATATATTTATCAAACACTGATATATGCATTTATTTGAATAAATTTTATGGTTTTTCTAAACGTAATTATTTTCAGTATTGAGGTAAAATAGTTATTTATTTTGATACTAAAACAACAATTTAATTTATCTGCACACTGTACCACTGACAATGTCATATCATGCATTAATTCAATAATGACGTATGAGCTCAATCCCTTTCTAAATGTTTGATAATATTTATTTGTCATTTTTAACATTACGGAAAAAAATCACTAAGATTTTTTATTTGTATTTAAACTTACGTGAGACATATTTAATAATTAACGATTAATACGGTACTACTCACGTTTATTTAGTCACTCGCGCGACATGTTATAATTAAATAAACGTGAGTAGTACCGTATTAATCGTTAATTAAGATTTTTTATACTAAGAAA
The DNA here is from genome assembly GCA_022674325.2 of Grapholita molesta. Taxonomy (NCBI): domain Eukaryota; kingdom Metazoa; phylum Arthropoda; class Insecta; order Lepidoptera; family Tortricidae; genus Grapholita; species Grapholita molesta. Next base: position 8,206,883 of record CP053135.2, on the reverse strand, counting down.
AAGATACTTACCCCACTATCAGAGCCAGGATTTGAACTCACTCATTGACCTCTTTGTACCTTAGTGCCTATGCAAAACACAAAACAAAATACATCATTTTAATAAATGTGAACACAAATTAAGAACCAAACCGAAGAGTGAGGAACTCAGAGACATATCGTCTAAATACTCGTATCGAGTAGTGGTTGGTGTTCTGTGGAAAAAATTAACTGGCTAGTATTCCCTCTATTTACCGTACCTCAACTAATCCCGTTAACAATGACAGAGTAATTATTGTCACGGTCACCATTAAATTCCTTGATTAATAACTGTACCTCGCATCCGAGTAATAATTAATTTCTGTGAAACCAACCGCGGAATGGATTACCGACACACTGTCAAGCAATTAGTCAAATTGGTTAAGTATCACCAAATTAACGGCTAAGCAGTCCTACAAGTACATAGATGGAAGTCGTAATGGAATAACGCTCAATACTACAATCCTATTATGATTTCAGTTACTTATTTTAATAATAAAATTACATTAGAATTAATTATCTACACGGACTACAAAGAAAGCGTAAGTTCAGTTTAATTTACTTACAAAATTAAACGATTTGAGCAAAACCGAATGTTAAACCAGATTCATCCCTAAAAATAAATGTTGAGCTCACACAAGTACTTATTATTGAAGCTTATATATAATTGAAGCTGACTCAAGAGGGACGAAAACTAACTACACTAGCAAAAGTAACCCTCAGAACATCGCAATCAAAAGCAGATCAGCCATCTATCAAAACTGGCGCGAACAAAAAGCGGGCCTGTGAATAATGTCGCTCGGAATTAAATCTGCCGCCATAACGCACATGCGGCGCTTTCTTATATCTGAGATAGTTGTTTTACAGACTTAGTCCTTTCATAAACTTCTGTCCAGCGACTGAATACCTATACATTCACATACAAAATGGCTCCCAAAATTAACCCCAATATTCTTCCCCCTTCTTTGGTTTTAGATCCAATGCCCCTATTCCCACTATTAAAAAAAATCCTGATTGGTTCATCAAAGTGCTGATTGGCTAAAAATAAAATGTCATACGGCAAACCTCATGCGCGATGATAGAATATTATAAATGTTATACATATTAAGCTAGAGTTTGAAGGACACTTTTTTAGAATCCGTCTGCTGAGGAAATATTTTTCTAAGTTCATTAATGTCATTATGCAGACTTGATTCGTAATCTCTCGTCTTAATAAGCTATTATTATCTTAATACTGCCAAACGTGTATGAATTTATACGCAAGGTATGTGTTGTGTATGCTCTATATCTACGGTCACACGAGCCTAGCCCAAAGTCAATATGATGAATATATATTCACACAAGAATATTCAATATTCAAGTTTTCGGGTTGGTCTCCCGAGCTCACTGCAGCTTCGGCAGTACGTGTACAAATTGTACTACTGCAGGTTCCGCACGTGGCATACAGAGTACATAAGAACAGAGACATATTATTTTCTAAAGAAAATCCGTATTCAAGTTTTTGCGCTCACTTTAACTTCGGCGGGATGTTAACATATTGTAGGTACTGGTTCGGGTTACGTACACTGCATAATTACTTACGCAACAGGGTTACTCTGTGCTCTGATCGTGCAACTGGTCCTTCTAGGGCTCGCGGTCGTGTCCGTGATTCGTGAACCCGTAGCCGTGCGCCCGGTTTTGTGAATCACGGCAACGGTTTTCTGGTCCGTTCCGCACGTGACATTCGGTTACGTGAAATTAGGGTACGTGAATCCGTGTAGATCCGTGTAGGCGTGATCACGCCTTCACGTATCTTAAGAATAAAACTTAGTCCTTATTTATTATATTCCCGGGCGTGGCGAAATTACGAAACGTGCGATAAGTATCCAACGGAATCGAGCGCGAAGCTCCACACACGGACGCAGGTACGGGCTACGTGTCACGGCGTGTCACAGCGTGTCACGGCGTGTCACGTGAATCCGGATGCGAACGTTGGTACGTGACACGTACCTGGCCGTGTTCGTGAAATTCGTGATCTTAGTACCGGCGGTGTTAAGAACACGTAGCTACGGGTCGGCGTACATCACGGATACCAGGAGCCCTGGTCCTTACCAGTTCCCTATTCCGAAAACTGTATAGTCTCTTATATATCCTGCTAGTTTACTTAGGTACCCACTGCAGCATTAAAATTAGCAGATACTGTCAATGCGCAGTATAGAAAGAAGTATACATACTGAAGTATACAAAGAATACCACCGAGTGCTAGTCCTGTCGTTTTAACCCGAAATATCCTCAGCAATCGTGAAACAATAGCTTGTTGACTGCCGTTGTGTGTTCTAGACGCATCTGCACATATGCGCGTTTTATGAGGGGTGGCGGTAGCGCAGCGTGACAGCGGTGTGGCTAATGTAACGAAATAAGGCACACATTCGGACGGCAGCGTCGCGCCCCGCTCACGCCACGCACACAAAACGCGCCTATGTGCCCAAGCCTTAAGGAATAATGCAATGGGCAATCTTAGGAACGAATGAAATTGTGGATCGAGGTTCCTCTCTCACTTCTATAATAGGTATACATTTTTAATAAGTTACCAGCTTCTAATTTAGAGAGCAATACTCGTATGTATGTATATTCGATTCAGCTATAGCCAATTACCAGTTTTACTATATAAAATACATCAACGGCTCAGATAAGTTTTATATATAAAATATGAATTCATTCACCAAATATATATTATCTTTAACGCAATGCCCGCTTTAACTTTACAAGTAACATACATATTATAAACGGACTGCCTGTGTCCGAAGCGTACTCTGCGTGTAATCTCGATAGAGTAATGCGTCATGGCCGGACACGGCCCATATAAATCAATCGGCCTAATAGTTGCCGACTACTGCTAATATTTTTATCTGTAGCCATATTACCCGATTCTAATTCCCTGATGGGCAGATATTGATGATTTATTGTCGTGAGAGATCAATAACGAAATAATATATGTTTTAAGGCTTGCAAGAGTTGTTTATCTTCAGAGTGAATTTTAAGGTTCAGTTAAGTAGAATGAAAATCCTTACGTTTTCTTCGTCATTATAAACTTAATAGTTGGTTTCTTGTCGTTGGAATCCTTCCAGCTCTAGCTCCTTTTAATACGGTATGATAATTAGGGAATTATTATTTCACGTCTATTCAAATAAAGTAAGACAATGCCGTCAAATATAATTCAATAACTTCTAACTCAATAATAACTTATTACATTTCAGCGACTCGGATGATTAATCAATATTACATTCCGAACTGCTATTTTACAATATTGGTTCAACAGCTAAAACTGTTAATCATAAAGGTAAGGGCACCGATATTTTTATCAAACAGTATAACTTCGACGTACATTACGTGTAACCTTTACGAAGCTTGAGACCAACTTACACTAGGCACTGCAATGACAAACGTTTAGTGAATAGGCCAGAAAGAGCCAATTGTATGCAAATCCAAAGTCGCCCGCTGTTGACAATCGTTAAAACTTTATAAATGGCCCTGAAAGACGTTGGAGGAAATTCCCTCTTCTTAATTACGAGTTTCCACTTTCAAATCGATTATTTCTACAACGTTTTCGAGACTTATTTGTGACGGGGCGCAGAAAGTTTGCAGGCACTTTTTGATCACTTCATATTTATTGAAAATATAATAGTTAACAATAAGTAACATTTCAGGATTTCATAATACGCTTAATTTTACTGCTCAGATAAAAAATCTACATTATAATGTAATATTATAAGACTGATGTGTATAGTAATCACTGATTCTGTTCATTATAAATTATGTAAACTTACTTTGCCCTTAAAATTTTAATACTTTTTTTAAGTTTATTTCATGACAAATGCATTAATACGAGTATAATTGTGGCCCTAGTAGCTACTGAGCGCAGCAAGACAACCCCATGGTTTAGCTCCTTGGAAGAAGCTTGTGATTTAGTTATGTCCACGTGATACTTAAAGTTGGATGAGGGCAGTAGGTTGCCATACAAACTATCAAACGAAAAAGACAATCCTACAGTGTTTCGTCTTCTAGGGAATTGACGAATAAATTATATGGGTTTAATTGAAAACTTTTGTGGGTTTCTGTGTTACTAGGTCATCTTTGTCATTCAAGACAGCCCACCGATGGACATAGGCCTTCCCCATAGATCACCACTGACTATTATACTCACGCTTGGCAGGCGAGTTGCAGTGTGTTCCCTAACCCAGTATGTTACCTATCGGTTAGGCACTTTTAGTTTTTTTTTACTTTGAGGGGCCGCTAATGCCCGTCCTTAGGTGGCTTGTGGTCACAATTTAGGGGCAATACCGGGTTAAATAAACCTAATCAACGTAAACTCATATGATTTATTTGTAAAGATAAGCAAAATAAGTAATAAACAAGAAAACTTTTTTTTTTATAATCCTGCTCCGTCACTTTGAGATACTGAGAAATAAGGCAGGCTTTTAAGTATTTGAAGGTAGAAAGTTATAATATTAACCATGTTTAAAGGCGTAGGTATCTACCTACGCCTTTAAACATGGTTAACCATTTGTTTAACTTACTGGACATCTGTCCAGTAAGTTAAATTGGGTTCTTAAGTTTTAACTTCGCGCAAACGAAATCTGCAGGCGGTAAAAACTAGCACTAGGTATGCATTCTGTTCCAGGACCGTTTACGGTACGCTATAAGGCTATAACGGTATACTGAATATCTTTACGGTTGCGGTATAGCATTTTTCTTATAAACGGTCAGGTATCGAAACTTAACCTATATGAACTAATATCACGTATCGTCTCGTACCTACATTTATGTTCCGATTATTGAATCCATGGTATGTTAGCTAAATTATTTATTTTAGTCACAACTACTTATATCACGCAATCATACCCGTGTAACTAATCTGACTACGAAATGACTAACATCAAAGCGTCGTCGCCACGGGTGTGTACGTAATACGCATTTTCTAATTATCACGTTTAATAACCACGGTATAATTATTGGAGTAACTAACGAAGCATATCGGCATCGGCTTCTTTGATGACAACTAAATCTAAAGAGGTGCTTACCTGTAAGAGAGATGTTTCGCTCATATTCCAGTAACGGTACTGGAGGATGTGGTATATGGTATATGTAGGTACTACACTCAGCAACACTCTTAGCTATACATCGGTGGACCTTATGCCTTATATAATAAGGTCCACCAATGTACAGCTAAGAGTATTACTGTTAGTACGAAAATAAGTCATAATCTTACGCAGGTCAACCACATCCTACAGATAGCTAGTAGCACGCTAGTAGACGACGAGAAGGGAGCAGTGTTTATTTTATGGCGTTTTGGAGGTGTTTTTTTTATATAAGAGGCAAACGAGCAGACGGATTGCTTGATGGTAAGCAACTACCGCCTCTCAAGAACACTCGCAACACCAGAGGAGTCACAAGTAGGTGTGATTTACACAATTAAAAAAGCCGTTTTCTTGTGCTTATGACCACTGGGCTAAACCATGGGCAGTTGGACTGTTCGACGAGTGAACATTAGTAAACAATAAATAAATATTGCAGGACATTCTTACACAAATTGACAGAGTCCCATAGTAAGTTCAAGAAGGCTTGTGTTGTGAATACTTAGCCAACGTTATTTATAATATACAGATAGATACTTTAATACATAGAAAACACCCATGACTAAGGAATAATAAACCTGTGCTCATGACACAAATAAATACCAGTATTTGAAGAACTTGTCCACTACCATCTAGGCCTAGTTGGTAGTGGCCAAGTATAACTGTAGTCATAAATGAATTCGGAACCCTTCACGAAGTTGGTATTTGTTTGGAAATATAATCCTTATCTCCAGTCAAAAATAGAGACTAGAAATACGGTTAAGGTTGCTAGGACCTGGGGCCAGGTAGGAAACAAGCGTCAGTTTCATAAATAAAAAAAACATAGTAATCTGGACCAAGAAGACATAACGTGATTAGTTTCTTTATCTTATAAAGTACCACCCCGTTTATTTTTGAATAATTACTTGTATTTGTCTGCTTAATTTGCTATAGACTGACAAAAATCAGACTGCCGGGCAGGATCGAAAAAAGGCAGATATAGGACCTGGCAACCCTGGCGACGATATCTCCAGGCAGTTGTTAGCAATAATGACGTCACTGTGCTCCCATTTGTTCTTTACGATCCTGAGATAAGAAGGCAAGTAACAATAGGGATTAGCGTAGCTACGAGTATTTACTCTTTGTAACGTGAGGTAATTATTATCTGGACTTCATTTCATACGAGGGTCATACAAAGATAAAGATTGTAATTTGTTTTTCAATTCTCGGAAGCATGGGTACTAGTGAAACAATTTTGTTACAAGTCAAAGTGAGTCACTCGGATATGTGCATTTAAGAGGAGATTTTACGATTATATACCAGGGTATATAATCGTAACCGGGCCTCTTAAATGCACATATCCGTATGTATGATGCCTGCATCATACCTACATACTATTTTACTATAACTGGCCTCTATGTCGATGTCAAAGTTGAATCTCTCTTGAGATCCGTAAGTTGAGACTCATCTCTCAGCTTCTGGTGTACCCTGGTGGCCTGATACGGCGCGGCTACGGTGCAGCAAACATCATAGGGCTTAGCCCCATATAAACTCAGATTCAAACGCGCAGTCATGGGACTGTTTCTAAAGACTCACCTTATCGCTCAGCATGTGGTGCACCCTGGTGGCCTGATGCCTGCTCCGGTGCAGCTCCAGCTGCAACTCCAGACATCGCTCTTGCCAGTTCACAGAGCCCAGTTCCATGTCAAGTTCGAAGTCGAGCGGGTCCACACGGGACTGCCCCGCGGGTCTAGAACAATCAAGCAAATTTTGGTGGAATTCACAAGGGACTATCCCGCGGGTCTAGTGTGATTTACATTTACATACATGGTCATAGTACAGTCGAGTTGAGTATAAAAATTAAGCATTGCTTTCAGTGCATATAAAACTACTTTAGTATTTTGCCAGTAGTGGTACTCATTTTGTATTTGTTATATGGTAACTCCATACATTCTGAGGTAATTTTGATTGTGAGCATTTTAACGTTTATTTTAAAAAACATAGGACTTTTATACCTTAGTGCACAGTATACTATGTTAGATAACAGTATACTTAATACAGTAAATACACAATTGATTTTGAGTCACGACCTAGAAGTTATCCTGTACCTATATGTTCCTAAAACTAGAAATCTGTTAAGTTAGTAAAGAAGATTAACAAGCCTTCTTGTTAATGTACGAGTATTCTATCTATTCCACATGATATTTTCCGTTTAATATTTTTTTACATATAGTGTTTCAGTTATATTATATACACTCCGCATGAACAATGACGTTTGTCAAGCAGGTGTCATCGCCAAACCGGAAGTCTACCTCCGAGCCGTCAATACGAGCCAAAACTATATATATCTTCATTCTTTTACACAACTACTTCTATTCTATGAATAGAAATATACATACTAATACCTATTCAATGTTTTAAAAACCATACAACATCTACAAATTTACTGAAAGACCACTGTCGTTACAGATTTTTTGGACCCGGGTATGTCCTTAAACTACGTCCAAAAATGAGAGGTAGCGCACAGCGATGACCATCACGCTTGAATCTGGGGCAGCCCAACTGGGGAAGTACCTCCTCCTTACAGAAGACCACAGCCATAATAGCACTGCTACCTTTCAGGTATGTAGTGCTGTGTTCCTGATGGTGAGTAAGGTTCCCAGAGCTCCAACCCACTTATAGGTCGGCAACGCGCTTGTGACTCCCTTGGAGTTGCGAGTGCCCATGAGCGACGGTAATTGCTTACCATCAGGTAATCCGTCTGCTCGTTTGCCACCTTTGTCATAAAAAAAAAAGATATCTACTTTAGTAAATCAAGTCCATAAAAATAATTAAAAAAAACCTGTCTGACATTACATGAAATACACTAAAACACTTTTGGTTTAATTCTAGTTGTTTTTTATGTTTATTTATATTGTATTACTTTAAGCCTCCTTGTATGTACAATAAATATAAATAATTATATATTTTCAATATATTTATCAATAGGTTAACCAATAACAATTTTATATAAATAAACAAACACTCCCATTAGTCTAGGTACCTATTTGCGCATATCAAAAATAACACTAACGTTTGTACTGATCACGAAAATAATCTTAAATAAATATAAATTGTAATGTTTTTATAAAAGAAAATAATACGAATTATTTTAATAGTTTTATATTTTGCAAAAACGTACATTCGACTGTTAAAACAAAAGCCTCACTCTTTTTACAAACTGTCAATAATCTATAGAGGTTGCCTTATACACTTTTCTAAAACGGCCGTACTGAGTGTCAGACGCCATCAGCTGTCAAGCTGTCTCTTTCTAACATTACATTCATTACATCATCCCCTTTTTTTTTTTTTAATTACTAATACAACTAAAATAACCAATTAAATATACATTTCAAAGAACTCAGACACAATAAAACAAGAAAAATAAAACATAGTATCCTCACACTACACACTAAACAAAACCATTGAACATTGAATTATTGAGGTCGAACATGAAATGAAGTTCTAGTATAAATACAGCCATTTTTATCTTTTATATCATATGACCTAAAATTATTATTTTTTACAATTGTACCAAACAGCCATTTTCTACAATTAGGATCTATTTTAAACCATACACTTACAATAATGTTAATAGCATTTCCCGACATAATGGCTTCTGTATGTAATGTATGTTTCTTATCTTCCTTACTCATTAATGTTCGTATTTGAAATCAAATCCTCTTGAAAACACGTTCGATGACCGACTGCGCCATGTAATGTTTTTATAAAAGAAAATAATACGAATTATTTTAATAGTTTTATATTTTGCAAAAACGTACATTCGACTGTTAAAACAAAAGCCTCACTCTTTTTACAAACTGTCAATAATCTATAGAGGTTGCCTTATACACTTTTCTAAAACGGCCGTACTGAGTGTCAGACGCCATCAGCTGTCAAGCTGTCTCTTTCTAACATTACATTCATTACATAAATAATTAAATATTTCGGACATACTTACACAAATCGACCTAGTTCCACGGTAAGCTCAATAAGGCTTGTGTTGCAGGTACTAGACGACGATATATATAATAAATATATACATATAAATACTTAAATACATAGAAAACACCCATGACTCAGGAACAAATATCTGTGCTCATCACACAAATAAATGCCCTGACTGGGAATCGAACCCAGGACCTTCGGCTTCATAGGCAGGGTCACTACCCACTAGGCCAGACCGGTCGTCATAATCTTGTATCTATATTAATAATTCCGTCGAGGGGTTACGGTAGACCCGTACCAAATTATGCTCAAATAAAAGAGCGTAATAAATTAAAAGTTTGGAATTGAAGACATATGTCGGCAAAGTTCGTATTGTAGCGTGTTTTGTCTTTAAAAGTGTTAATTTAATGACATACTCGGTCCACCATCTTTAATTTATTGATTGACAACTTGACAGTGATGGGTGCGCGGGGTGCATTCAGAAACTTTTTTTTAAACGGCTGTTGGCTTGTCAAGTTTATTGCCCAAGCGAAGCAGGGTTAGTATTTTAAATAAACACGTTGCAAATCATATCCCGAGAGTACATAAACGCGCAAAATAAAATCTGCACCAACCGTTAACCGGATCAACAATTCAAATACAAATGTGTACAATTTGCATCGGAACTATGGCGCATTGGAAACGAATTAATGTACGTAAATTTTATAAGCCTATGCACATGCGCCTACATTGCGGGATTTTTATTTAATGTTAAAAAATATTTCTTCTATATACTTATACTATATATATACTTCGTAAATCCTTAAGGACAGAATTGAGGAATGCAAATCGGTTATAACTATTACTAGTTACTATCATTTAATGACACAATTTAACCAGTTATTAAAAATTCCGGTTGCGGCTTAAGGAAGAATTTTTTGTCTCTGCATCATTTTTTTCTTAAATGAATATAATAAAGTGTGTTTATTGTCTGCATATTTAGTAGTTATTTGTTATGACAGTTTAGAAGCTTATTTAAGCCCACAAAAACTCGTTACCGATACTGATCAAGTGTCCTATACATGTTAATTCCGATCTTTAACTATTTGTCCGGCAAGTTTCATGTCAATCCGTTGAGCCATTATTGCCTGATACAATAACAAACATTCAAACATCTTTACAAACTTTGACATTGATAATACCTATTAAATTAGGATATAATAATGAGTCAATTATATTTCTTAAAACTCAACATGCTATGCTATTGAATATTTTTATCATAGTTGGTAATAAACTTTTATAAAAAAAGTGCTGTGCCTAATCCTACTATCTCATATTTCTCTTGTACCTATCGATATAAAAAACTATTAATTTATCAACTAGATCTAGTCATAACTGAAACTGGTTTTAACCGATTATCGGAGAGAACAGAACGAATTAGCATATATTTGACCGGTTAGTGCATTATCTAGATAAAATAGAATAAAACAGTAAAAAATAAAGTACGTGACTTGATACCTGAGTTAAATAACCAAAGCTATTATTTATATTTATTTATTTATTATATATACCTAGTGAAAACAATGACTTAAAAATAAAGACGTCAAATTTTTTTTCACATTACAGTCCATGCTATTCGACAGGAAACCATGGATTCAAACTTCAAACCCTATTTTGTAAGGCTTATTATTCATCTATCTATATTTCAAATGTATGATTAAATTTCCAACTGCACTAAAAAAAACCGTAATAAAAAATCTCTTAAAAAGTTCAACAGAATAGCTAGGGGATTCCATTAAACCAGATTTAACAAAAATGTACATTTCCCTGACGTCAAATTACATCATAAAACTAGAAAACTCTCGGTTCAAATAAATCCCGGAGACCACTAAATCTTGCATATGAAAATGAATATAAACCATCCCATCTGCGCCCGCCCTAAAACTGCAAAATCGTAAAACAACGAACGATAATCTCTGCTCAAAAATGGATGCAATAAATATTCCATGCAGTTCATTAATTTAAATGTGGCGCTACTCATAGTTAAGTAGGTTTAAATTTATAGACAGGTGAGTTCACCCGAAAAAAGACTTAACGACGTCATAATAAAGACTACGTTATCGTGAACCAACTACTAGCCGAAGTTACTCGTATTATTGGATTACACCAAATGAGGCTTTATTAATTTCCGAACACCGAAACTACTGCATATTATTGATCGGTGTAAGGCAATTTGTAACAGATATTATCGATTAGTTTTATATTTATTAAAATACTTTAAAAAAAAGGTTATGCTGTTGATTCTGCTCTTAAACTTCAGAAAACAATACCACTATGTATACTTAGAATTTTGTGGAAACACAAACCGTTAACAAGTAGTTAAAACAAGTGCACAAGCTGATTTCTAAATATAATTTTATTTTGATTATAGAGGAAGAAAAATACCATAAGTAACCGGAAAAGGTGTTATTATTGCTTTAGAGTAATAACCAGCTGATGTCGTGAGATCCATAAATTTAGTTATTAATTAGAAACATTTTAGCCATCATACATTATGATATCATGTACCTGAGAAATCATAAGTACCGTGTGTCGCCCACACAGGTCAACAGTTGAGTAAATCTGTTAGTTATTATATTGAGAATCATAATTTATCACCATGATCAATTATAGTCGAGGTCATTAATCTCGCCAAATATTTAAACAAATTAGTATCTCTTGACAAGTGACCGTTGAGGCAGAAAGGTTCTTGAACGACAACCATGTACCGGAAAGCGTAGTGTGGGAAGATCTCAACAATCTCGTAAAGATCGGAAGATCAAAAAATATGACAATGAGGTTATGTGCCTTGTCACTTTATTGGTATTATCAAACATTACGGATATATTGCCTTTACCACGTTCGCCCCCGGTACCGTTTTACTAAACACTTACAATATGCCGGTAGAAATTATCTCGATTACTCAAAGCACGCCACTGGCATTTTACGATTTTTTTTTCTTATGCCGCTGTCATAAGTCAAGTTTTGACCCCTGTGCCAGTGGTATAGGAATACGAACGTTTTTAACACAACTGTCGTGTCGCCGGTATTGGCCAGTTAATTTATCTGAATACACTTACGTGTTACCGGCATAGGAGAACTAACTTTTGAAACACAAATACGTGTCACTGGCATAGGAATTCAATATTTTTTCATCACATACGTTGTGTCACTGGCATTGCAGAAGGTTTAATAAGATCACAGGCGTTGTGTCGTCGGAGCTGAACGTGTTAATGAAATTTTCAACGGAGGGTCAAAAGGCCACTTTATATTTTATGGGTTCTGAACTCAAACAACAGTTTGCCATGTCTGACATTTGACCATTGTCTCGATAGCTTTGTAAGGAAAGCAATTGCTACCACCAAAAGCTTGATAACCAAGCGACTGATAATTTGAGCAAATTAGCAATCATCCAAGGTTTTTGCAAATATGTATATTTAATTAATGCATCAATATTGTTAAGAATAATTCAACATGCAACATAAAGGTCACATTAATATTAATAAACCTGACCTTTGTGATCTGTGAATGATTGCGCCAAAATCAATTGGCTTCTACTAACTCGAAGTCAATTAATATTGCAAGTTGCAACTGCAATTACTTTTGTTAATATAAACAGATCCAAACAAAAAGCAACCTTCCAGGTATTTATTAAGGTTCAAAATTAAATGGCAAACTGTTACGTGAAGGGACAAAGTTGTAAGCCATCACTCATCAGTTTAGGAACCTCATTTGGAAAATTAACTTGTTAGTAAAACTGGTTTTGGTTAACGAATACTTTAAGTAGTATGTTGTTGAACTATCGAGTGTTTTAAGACTTGGAACAGTTTTGGGTGCTTCACTACTGTTTCTGTGTAGGAGTGGATGGGGGCCATTGACTAAGCAGGAAACAAGTGTTTAATTCATTTAAAGTCAAAACTGGATGTACTATGAATTTTAGTTAAAAGCGAGTTCGAAATGATAGATTGAAAAGTAAATAAGACTTGAAATGTGTAGAAAACTTCAAAAACTAAGTTAGGATACAATAGGGCTCAGTATACAATATTGATAATTTGTCTTAGCTTTTTTTTGCATTTGTTGCATGTGAACCAAACACTTTTATTCTTGATTGATTTGTATCGTTTTCCTAGTATAAATTATACCAAATCAACCCGAGTAGTGTATATAATTATACACTTTATCACCTTGACAATAAAGGCGTTGTTTAGATATTCGTGACCACCTCCTCAACTTCGATATATCTGATGGCGACTGTGTAATCTTCCTCACGTTGTTCCGGCATTTTATCGTGGGAGCCTGGGGTCTGCTTGGCAACTAATCCCAGGATTTGGCGTAGGCACTAGCTATACAAAAGTGACTGCCATCTAACCTTGCAACTCAGAGGGTAAACTAGTCCTTATTGGGATTAGTCCGGTTTTCTCGCGATGTTTTTATTCACCGAAATGCGACTGGTAAACATCAAATCCAATGATTTATTATTTATTTGGTATAGAATCTATTTAAAAAATTGAGCGTGAGAAAAGAAAATTATGTGTCCAATACTACTTTACTCTTCTATAGTATAGACAATGCCCTATCTTATTTTTTTATTAAAAAAAAAATACAAAATAGTATCAATGTAGTTTAGCCAAAACAGCAGTCTGTTGGCGATGCGCTCTCTAGTTAATCACTACATATTTTAAGTTACACGGCCATTTTACAAATCTAAAAAGCTTGTGGCCGTCTCATTTCAAAAGGCCGTATGTCACAACACTCATGACAATGCTCCATACATTCCGATGTGTGATAACAACTCACCTAGGCGGCGGTGGCGGCGGATCCCGGGACCGGCGCGGCAGGAGCCTCGGGCTGTTGGGCATGCTCGCCGACTGCCCCGCGCCGCTGTGGTCCGTAAACCGCGCCAGCGGGTCGAACAGCTGCGACAGCCGCCGCGACCGTTCCTCCGACATCCTACCAACTACACTATATCACATCACGACACTACACCACCACTGTCAAAACACTAATGACTATTTCGAACGGAACGGACGCGGAAGCGCCATCTGACGCTCACGCAGGATTTGGCGCGCAATCGCGGCCATCTTGATTTTCACAGCTTAATGTGCCTCTGCGCCGTATTTAGAACACTGAAAAAGAAAGAATTAGTTGACGTGTGGCGAGGTGAGGAATTAGTCAAAGGTGAGGCAATTAGCCTTTGAGAACGTCAAAACATGTCGACACGGATATTACGAGCCGCGGTAATATATAATATGCTATGCCACTGCCAGACTATACTATAAGTACACAGTTGTGTAAACGTGGTGTGTTCATATTAACAGAATTAACCCGATCTAATTACTTTTAAGATAAGCTACATTTGTTAGAAGACATCGTATGTGTTAACACATATAACAAAGGAAATGGAATATAACTTAGGCATGGTGGATTAAGGTACCTGCTTACTAAAAAAAATATGGTTGCAATTTGACAACAATTCATTCATCCATTCATCGAATGATTGCAAAAGATATGTGGCTGTTATATGCGTGTTAGTAACGAACCTTTCACTCAAGTTCTAAATTCAATATATATTTAGATAATATTACACATAGGCTAGTTTCTTCTGTATATATGGTTACCAGCAAAAGTGGCTCAGCGGGTGAAGTGTTCAAAATGACCTACACGCGCTTTATTCTCTGAGAATAGAGATGTGTTGACCTCATTTTGAATACCTCAACAGCTTAGCCACTTCTACTGCTGACTATACAATACAATAATAAAATTTTCGCACACATCCGCATCAAAGAATAGGTACGTACCAGTATGATTTCCGTTTCCAATACAAAAGCTTTTATCAAGACTCGACAATCCATTATAAGAAGAACATATAACGGAGCAAAAATATTGATATCGTAATATTCAACGTCCCTTTAGAGAATTCATTGTGATTAAAGAAAACTTTCTTAACTCAAGATTTCTGAACTAACAAGATGCGTCTTCATTAATTTTATATCAATCCACATTCACATTCATTTTCGACAGACCAAGGGAATAAAAAAGTATTTAAATCATGGTCGTTATATCGTCCTATAAAACTATTTTCGTTGTCCCTACTCTGATGTATCGCCGGACGAAATTTGTTCACGTCTCAGATTACCGGATGTTGCGAAGTAACGTTATAATAGGTGCAAAACCATAGACTTAATAACCGTGAATTTTTCTCATTAAAAAATATTTATAATTCCGTCATTATTTTGAAAAATCGCTATTACATAAAGTTGAACAGCAACGCGGTAACTCTGTAGTGTAGGCATATCATAAAGTACTTGAATTAAATACCATATTTTCTTTTGATTGACAGCACCAGGGTACCGAGTATTTTTCAAATTAGGTATTGACAATATCTGAACATGCAACAAATCTCCCATTCATTTCTGAATATTCGGATACATGATTGCAAGCCTAACTACGTACATGCTTTATAAGACGAACTCTTATCGGTAGCATAACACAACAAATAATATACACAAAACTATCGTGAGATTCAAAGATATTAATTACATAGAAGCGGGTAACTCACGTTTTATAAGTCGAATATTGCTCGACATGTTTCACTACGTCACGAGGAGCATAATCGTGAATCATGAGCCGTTCGCGAAAGAAACATGTCGAGCAATAGATATACAATTAAAATACTATACATTTGAATTACGCACTGGTCCCACCGCGAGTTACTAAGCTATGAGCTATCAGCTATTTCAAGGGACAAAAGATAATGCCTCCCGTGTAAATAAAAGAGAGAAATATATATTTATAGCTCATCGCCCGGCGATGAACTACGATAGCCCGGCTATGACATATATGTCTCTTATTTACACGGGATCCATTATTTTTTGTCCCTTGAAATAGCTGATAGCTCATAGCTTAGTAGCTCGCGGTAGGACCAGTGCCTTAGTCCTACTCAAAACCTAAAAGTACCAAATACATTTTATACATTATAATTATAACTTACGACCAAGTAGGTATGTACTCGTACCTATTGCCCATACCGGGATTTGTAGATCTGTTAGATTAAATATGTATGTATTTGTGTAAGGATAAAAAGTGTTATTTTTCGCCAACAAACTGTTATACAGTTGTATAACAAAACTTTGGCGAAGCTATAAAATGGTGTAATATAAGTTTATTTTTGTAATAAATACAAATAAAAAAAAAATAGTGCAGCTTGCAGCAGAATCTAACCATTCTTGTTTAAGTTAATTACATGAATACAGATGAGATAACTGGGAGACTCTATTAGTTTTCTGTTCTGAAACAAACACGATGTTTTATTGTCTAATTTAAATGTTGGCTTGGCTTAAGAAAATAGCTGAGTGTAGTATATTTTCTTCTCGCACTATTTATTAAAAATATGAGGCAATTTGTTGAGCCACGTCAACATCACACGAACACAAATCGCTTTTGTGACATATAATATTGTTTACGATCTAAATCTTTTGCTTTTTATTCTGCCTTATATTCGAAAAGGTAAACGAAATCGTTCTTCTTAAACGCTTTTTTAAAAGTGGTTCCTGAAAATATCAAAAAGATACGTTTCACAAAGAAAGCATGCATTATTCGTTACGTTTTAAGACGAAATAAAATTCCTGTAGACAGCCTGAAGCCGAACGAAATAAAGTTGCGAAGTAAAATGCAGATCAAATTATGGACCAGGTGTAAACACGGCATAAAATCATCTTTTCAGCCCCAAGACACCGCTGGACTTGTATCATCTCGGGGGGAGTTGCCATAATCGCCATGCCTGGAAAGCGGGTTGGCGACCGCAGTAGCTGTTGATTCAGTTTCGATGGACGCTGCAGCCGAGCCGTCGTTTTTTTGTCACCTCTTACGATACCCGCGGAAGAGCTGGGGTGGTGCTATTCTTAGGCGGCACCGCACCAGAAACACAGCATGTGCTTAAATAATTTTACCCACTATAAGTTAATACTATAAGTTAGTAGTAACACTATGTATAGTATAGCTTTTTAGTTTTACTATTTGTAACGTTCACGTTTGTATGGGTAGCACCCCGGCGGCGGCGGCGAGCGGCGCACTAAACGGCAGCCGGCTTCCACTCATGAATAGACTCGAGTCTTTGATATTCAAAATTAGGTTGTCTCACCTTTAAACACCGGTTCTCAAACATTTCTTGTTAATGTTAATTTTATTAAATTATTTCTCTTCTTCTTTTATTGTCTATAAGTAACATTGTTTATTTCAGTTTAAGACCGGTCTGGCCTAGTGGGACCCTGCCTATGAAGCCGATGGTCCTGGGTTCGAATCACAGTCGGGGCATTTATTTGTGTGATGATAATATTTGTTTCTGAGTCATGGTTGTTTTCTATTTATTTAAGTATTTATACGTATTTATCTATTATATATATCGTCGTGTGACGATATTATACAAGCTTACCGTTAAATAATTTGTCCATGTTTTCTACGTTAATACTTTGAATATAATACTTGTTTATAATACGAATTCTTATTGTAACTAATGTATACAATATTCAATTTATTTTCAGATAACTTAATTAGTGTATTTAAGACATCAATTAACATACATATAATTGATTCGTGACTGTAATTTTCAAGTCAATCAAATGTTGTGTCCCCCAGAAAAAAACTGTCGCTTAACTTTATTATATATGTCATCCTGTAGTACTTAACCTAAAAACCAGAATATAACCTAACGTCAAAACGGAAATTTTAAGGCAAGAAAAAACGCGTAGTCAAGACAAAGTCAAAGTTATATTAATAACAGCTCTTAAAACAGTACACGTAATAAATTCATCAAACCAACTTATGCGAAACTTAAATTCAATTGAACTTAGCATATTAAATATTTATTTAGCAATCCCGGCGAAACTTGGCGTGCACTCAAGCAAAGTTTGAGAAGCATTGTTCAGTCCTCGTCTTTTAAATAATAATGGTTGTTTCATACATTATTATTTACAATAGTAACACTTGGGGCTGGCGATATAATAGTGTCGTCCCTTTTCAATGCCAGTACGTGTTTGATAAAAAGGAATGGTCGGTTGACGATGTGACCAAAAATTCAAAAATGGTTTCTTTTGTGCTCTTAAAATATACATTCACAACTTTGAAAACATGGTGACTAGTAAAATTTAACTATAATAATCTTCCATGCCAAAATATGTCTATGAAATTACATGGTATCATTTCCATAGATATTTACTCGTACTCGTAAGTACCTATTTAACTTATTTTTTATTTTTTTTTAATGTGGCCTAGTGGGTTTTGAAGCTTGTTTATGAAGCCGATGGCTCTGGGTTCGAATCCAAGTCAGGGCATTTATTTGTGTGATGAACACAAACATTTGTTTCTGAATCATAGGTATTTTCTTTGTATTTAAGTTTTGTATGTATTTATCTATCATACATATCGTCGTCTGGTACATACAACACAAGCCTTACTGAACTTACCGTAACTAGGACTAGGTCGATTTGTGTAAGATGGTCCTGAAATATTTATTTATTTATAGGTATTTTCTAATGAATTTGTAATAAACTCATGTTTTACTAACAAATGCAGTCCGGTCTGCTATATTATGCTTTATACCGCCAAAATCCCTAATTAGGAATGCAATTACATAGTTACATAAAATTCAAAAGCCATGTCTTCACTGTCCTGTCCGAAATGAAATGACATCAATTGATCAATAATCAAAGTAGTCATCAAACAAAGTTGTCAGCTCGTCAATGGCATGCCAAACGTGAACAAACGGATCGGCGCCACAGGGTGCTCCAAATTACAGCCAACGCTAATGAAGTGCCAGTGTCACTAGCGGCTGTATCATTGATGCTGATAATGGGAAATGCAGTCTAAAACTAGAACTGGCTGATTTACATCGCACTTGGTGCAAATATTTACATCAAGGAGATTATAGTTAAATTAACGAACTCTTAATATGATTAACAAGGGAAAGTATTAATATTTCTATTTATGTCGATATTTTTTTTCTGTGTTCAAATACCGATTCCAATTCCTATGTTATTTATTGGAAAAAGTAATGAACATTTGATATACAAGTTACTAAGATGATTTATATATTTTTTATTTTTACTAGCATGGCAACATTTAATACAAGGCAATTTTATTATTTGAAAGCGTAGTTAAATAAATAAATAAATAAATAAATAAATAAATACACATAGCCTCATCAAAGTCTACTTTGTTTTAGAAACACCAAATAACTAGATACATAGGCATATTAGAAAATAGCATTTCAAAAGCAACAACTCAAACTTCATAGATACAATTACTCATTGTCATATTCTTGGCTTTGTCTAAACTGCGAAGCCGATTAGTTATATTTTGAAATGAAAGATCAAGTGATCAATATAATTCCGACTTTATTTCACGCACAGCATGAATGCTTTTCGACACTGACGATTAAGACGTGAGGGAAGTGCCTAGATTTTGCGTAAACCTAGGAGCTAGGAAATGTCTTGGCAGGAGGTGGGTTTGACCCGAGACATTTAAATTGTAGACTGTTACTTCAACCACTACTTAAGACCGAAACGCCATTTTGACCACCTAATTTCAAACTAAAATTAACCTATTCTGCTCTAAGATTGATTAGCCTTCAGGTAGGGTAATTCACTAATTACTGGCCGCATGATACAAAAAATGATCTCTGTTTACATGCGATTAGAATACATTTTAGTGGGAGGTGGCTAGTGGCCATAGAAGGGTGGCCAATAATTGAAACGCCATTAGAAAATGTGTTTTTTTGTAGGTAAACAGAATTCATTTTCAGTAAGTATAAGGTTATTAAAAAGTGGCCAGTTACTGTCAATTTACCT
Source organism: Grapholita molesta (assembly GCA_022674325.2). NCBI lineage: Eukaryota > Metazoa > Arthropoda > Insecta > Lepidoptera > Tortricidae > Grapholita > Grapholita molesta. The sequence goes on along the minus strand of CP053135.2, from coordinate 8,186,924 downwards.
TAACGCATTCACTGCCACCGACGCACATGTGCGTTCATTTCCATACATTTTTTGAGGGGGTGGCAGTGAATGTGTTAAGTAATTGTTAAACCTCACACATTATTAGCACTTTTCAGGCGATCTTGATTATATCGTGATTCGTAAGGTTATACAGGTGCGAGGAGTAAAAGCCTTTACCTATCTACTAAGATTATTTACTTGATCCGTGTCAGCGATAATCATAATCAGATCTTATTATTAATAGTCTCTAGCTTAGCTTAGTTTGGCATCGTGTGCCAATCGAACCCTTTGCGGGATTACCTAGGATTTCGCTGTACGATGTGACTGATCAAAGGTATTTGCCAAGACTAGACAGCAGTATTATTAGAGTAAGCTATTTGTAAAATTCCAACAAATGGCTACAAATATAAGAATTTGTGAGATGGTAGAGGTTAGGCATACATGTCGAAAGCAAATGTAAATTAAATTGAACGGATTTACTCTCGAACGGAATTAACGCAATAGCAATTGCGGAAAAACAGTTCATATGAAGTAAATATGTCTTTTCCGTACACGGAACAATGGTATTCCGGACATTTGGGAGGCGTACGCAGAGGTCGTGGAAGACCACGACGTGCGTTTCTAGATCAAACCAAAGAAAAGGTCAACGTCATGACGTATCAAGAGCTCAAAGAAATAGCGGAAAATAGAACGGAATGGCGATTACTCCACCGACAAGAGCCAAGCTCTTAAATTTATGATGATGATGGGAGGCGTACGCGGAGCCGGATCGAACCAACTCGCAGAGGCCCTTTCGACAATTTAATGAAATGTAAGGGGTACACTAAGCGGATGTTGCCCCTGTCATGGGACGCGCACTGAGACAGCACCCGACATGGTGTAAGGACTATTAGTTTTAATGGAATCTACAATTTACTAGGCTATTGGGTGGAAAGGAATGGAATTGCTACTGGGTTATGGGATAAAAAATAAGGTAAATATTATTATTAAAAGGAGACAAAGGAAAAAAAACGGAACTTGTAACTGTCTCATTTCGTTTGGTATTGGGACAGGGAGCGTGTTAATCGATACATTAAGGTTTAAATACAGACTGAATTACTTTCCCATATATCTTTTTATGTATGATAATCTCACGCTCAAAAACCTTTAATAGCAAAACGTTACCTTCATGAAACCCTTCCCGATTCTTATCTGCAGGCGAAAATATCGTGATCTGTTTACCGCGGCCCAATTGAAGTGAAAAATTACTCCGCCAAGAAGGGAATTAAAAGGGCAGTGACCAGAAAATTGGCGACCGGCCCCAACTCGAGAGTTATGTGCTTTGATTAATGTTATCAGCCCCGTTATCTGGAAGGAACCTTCAAATTGCGGCAACCCTTTTTCTGGGTACAGTTATCTATGACTTTATATTTTGTTGCCGGAAGATCGGCCGGCTAGATGTCAACGTCGACAATAGATGGGGACATAGAACGTGTGGGAGAAGAGTCGTTTTGCAATTAATTAAGATTAGGAGTATATTCACTACACGTTTGAAAATAATTTCACTCGGAGTTTCCCTTTTATACTATATGAAATTACATTTGGTTACCATAATCTGCGCGTATGGCTTCTATGTGGCGAATCATCAATGTACCTACTTGTATAAGTAGGTGATTATACTTTACTGACTTATACTTTGACTACTTGCACATGTATTGTATACAATACGTAGGTTCATATAGGTGCAGTAAAGCTAACATATTGGCACAGCCAAAGTGTCGTGTCGTACCTACAGATTGTTGAAATAAAAATCGTGTTTTCTGTGGTAAATAGTTGATGGCTTATGATTACAGTTACTATTTTGTGGAATATTGTTACTTCAGATGGGGAGCGGTTTATGTTGATATGTCAAAGAAAATAACATTTGCCTTTAGAACCCCCCACTTTCACAATATCAACAGGAAAGACGCGAACCTAATTGAACTATATGACGCCAAACTACGTATATTAAATTGATCAAACAAACTGGTAAAATTAGTAGCCACGTTTTCTTACTCCTCGTTACCGATCACTTGTTCTAAGTTTTTGCTCTTAACGTCCAAAGTTTTCTCCCATTCCTCTGACTTTACCAAATCACAACCTTATAGTTATGAGGTAAAGGTATTACTAACCGCATTTACCAAGAAAAAATATCGTGCCACCAAAGTTTACGACGGCACATGTATTTTCAAAGAAAATGGACTTTACTGAGTAAATAATAAAGCTGGCGTAGGACGCATAGCTAGTCAAGTAAGACTCATTAGTGTCCGTCTGGTGTTCGTTGTTACTAGCATTGTGAAAGATGGCGGAGTTTGTATTTTTTGCTCACAGGTGGAGTGCTTCAGGATGGTATGGTACACCTAAGCAACTACTTTTGTCAGCTTAGCCTTAAAGTCTAATTGACTCATCACTCATCAGTATGACAGAGGGCGACGGAGTTAACATGTATTCATCTTGTCAAATTCATAAATCGTGGTAGAATAGTAGTAGATAGAGCCGATTTTATTTATCTGATTTATCCCTATACTTAGCCTGAAGCCCTATACAGGGTGACCAATCCAAATGGGTCAGTGGGGGGAAGTCAGAAACTATGAGAGACAGCGAAACCTATTCTTAGGAACCATGGCTTCGATTTCAGATTTAATAATATGGCATTCAAACTTTTTTTTAAATCTCTCATACATAACCGGGAATCGAACCTGTCCATATTCTTCATACGGCTGATGGTGATGATAAAAAATTTCAGAGTTACACCTAACATTTTTTACAAGGCTTCGACCAGGTTCGATTCCCGGTATGAGAGATCTAAAAAAAAGTTTGAATGCCATTATTATTAAATGTGTAATCGAAGTCATGGTTCCTAAGAACAGATTTCGCTATCTCTCATAATTTCTGACTTCCCTCTAATACTGACCCAATGGATTGATCACCCGGTATTAGTCAATGATTTTAATCAAATGCCGTCTAAAACTCTTTAAAGCTCTACTCCTCTATGAAGTAACGTATACAAAAGCCGAGAAAAACCTGACCATTATAGGCTGCTGGCTCTACTGGGTAATAAAAAGGTACTTATTACCTAGTCAGACAGACTGATAAAAACAAACATCGTCTTACCTATGACTATTTGGTTACTGGCTCCTGTACTTGTAAGTAATGTTCGCACCGCAAGAAGCGAAACAAGAGAAGGCACCCATTATGATTATAAATGAGTCTAGCCAAAAACAAGGCTTTCGAACTGATAATTTGTGCATGAATGAGAAGGCTTCTCTAACGGTATTCAGTCACTCGCGATACATGTTAAAATACAACATTTCGTGATGTGACACGGGAACATAAATCTATGTATGGCCCATTTATAAAAAAAAATACCTCCACTTTACAGGAATCCACAGCCAAATACCACTAGACGTGACTAGACCCTATACACATAGTGTTGTGTTCTGCCGGTGACTAAAGTCGCCAGAGAACTTTGAACTTCTTAAAGCGTAGTTAACGCACGTGTGAAGCCTCTGGAGTCACAGGCGTCCATAGGCTACGTTAACTGCTCACCATCTGGCGAAATGTATGCTTGTTTGTCACGGTCGTAGTATAAATAAAAAATCTTAAAGATAATTCTAGCTTGTCCTAATTGACCTAATAGCCTATCGTTTAAAAGATTGTGGCAGGTTCTTGAAGCTGTTCACAAATCGGCGTCATTGCAATCCTGAGTTATTCCCCGGTAAACGGCGATAAAGCTATCACGGGATCGCGCTCATTTACTCCGGGCCAGGATCGATTACCCTAATTTTAAGGCGCTTTAGGCTTTTGCACACGGACGTGCCTATCTGAGAAAATGCGGCCATTATATTGGTATAGTCACCGTCAAATAGTAGCATCCAAAGTAGCCAAATATATGGATACTGTAAGTATACCTATTGTTTGTATAGCAATAAGGGTGTGTTACGACTACGACATATTTGGCTACCTTCATTTTTACTAACTAGATGATGCGAAAGTTGAAATAGATGATATATGATTATCATTAAAATTCAAAATCACAAGGTAATAATTGAAAATTCATTAAAAAAAGCTCATAGTTAAACAAAAGAGGAAAGGACTATAAAAGAACATGGATACCAAGTATTTTCTGACCAGCGAAAAAACAGGAGGAGGTGCTCAAGTCGATGCGTATATATATATACGCATCTTTAGCACAATATAACAATAAGTTTGTTAATGTTAGTTATATGATTTGTAGTTTGCAGCTAGCCTTACTGCGAATCGCTCGTTAGGGAGCGCCCTAGATGCCCGTTCCCTTACTGCCGATAACTTGATTGAACCTTATAAATAATGGTGAGGAATGGGTTTTTAAAGCAATGATTCTGAACCAGTCGTGGCAAAGTCAAGTGGAAAAATGTGAATGCATACAACAAATACAAAAATCATAATACAATGACACATTTTATAGCTCTTATTTTGGCAAGTTACAGTTGTGTTATGGTATACATTAAACGGATAAATTTTTACACCGAACTGCACTGCACATGAAGCTTAGTATTGCTCCAAGAAGCCCTTTACATACTACGCGTCTGACCAACTTTACGGTAATGCCTGCGAAAGCCTTTAAGACCAAATTCGGTCTAGCCAGCCACGTCCAGAGCCCATAACAAGCGTAATTCATAATTGCTGAGGTCGTCATCATCAAAATCCATGAGGAGGACTACGAGCATATACCTAAGACCTAAGTATATAAAATGATACTTATCTCTGACTTTTAAGTCTATTTTACTCCTTATATTTTAACTTTTTCGTCATTACCTTTAATTATTTAGAATACCCGTAACTTTGGATTTAGATAAGGTCAATTTCATTTGTTTCTTTCGATTTTGACACAATAGAAATTATACTTTACAAGCTGTGTCCCGTGGTGTTACCCGCAGTGTTACCCGCGGTTTTTTAGAGAAAAAACGTAGCCTATGTGTTAATCCAGTGTAACAGCTAGCTCCATACCAAATTTTATTAAAATAGCTCTAGCCGTTTAGACGTGAAGAAGTAACAAACATACACACTCACAAACTTTCGCCTTTATAATATTAGTGTAGATGAGGGGATCTGGTGGAAATCTGTGTTTACACTTCCTTGAAGTTCACCCAATGTAGTAATAAAATGTATCTATAGTAAGTACTTAAAATACAATACGTCAAGTGTAACGTTTTCTGAAATTATTAAGTCAACAAAGTCTGACCCTTACTGTGAAGTAAATGACAAAGGGTCAAGCTGGAATATTTACTTAATTAAATAATTCAAAGGGTCTGACTGCCCGCCAAATTACATAAGGTGAGTGTGTGGTAGCGAGACAAGACAAGTTTTAAATATAACCTTTTTTTTTATTGTTTTTCGAAACTTTATAGTGACGTTAAACGTTCGAAGTAGGTATATAAGTTTAAGAACTTATTTTTATTTCTTTATATAATTCTGACGCCAGTACTGTACACCTCATAAAATGGCTAAGTATTACATATATATATTGACAAAAATTGTCGGATTTTGACTAAACTTAGGTAACATTAAAACATTGTGCTAGTGAGCACAGCATCAGTATTTTTCGCTTGACAGCTTCAGTTATATATGTATTATTTCTACTTATAATTCTTCTTATAAGCCTTTTTTCTACAGCTCCCATAACCGATACCACTAACCCATCGCTATCCTATGTAGACAATGGCGGTCCCAAACGGCGTGTTTTAATTACGCGAACAGCCGCGGGCCGTCCTTTGTGTCTCCGTGTCCTGTGCAGCTGTGTCCGCACTGAAGCTCGAGACCTTTGGCACTTCTGAACTAGCTCACTTTTTCACTGGCACGCACGTCTACAGCTGGACAAAAGCCTCTTCCACAGAGAGCGATAGGCAGCATGGGAGGTATAATGCCATAATCGCCACGCTTGGCAGGCGGGTGGCGACCGCTCTAAGTGACGCTGCCGCTCGTTCTCCGGTGGTGTCTTGAAAAAGTAGGTTGAAAATTATATTTTTGAAACAGCAACTTGGCTAATCGAATTAGTTTTATAAGGTATTAAAACTGATTCATCAAAGCGTTTTGATGAATCAGTTTTTAATACCTTCGATTGTTCTTTAATGCGCATTACACTTATATTTAGCCCAATCCTGACGTGCAAACATTTTGAAATTATCGTTTAATATCGTCTGACTGATTACATTATATTAGATCTATAATCACCGTTTTGTTAACCCATTCAAGTCGTTGATATATTTTAAACAACATCAAGCGCCAGGATTATTACAACGGCATAAAGTGCATAAAAACATATTTTTGACTCCCTATCTCAGCGCTCCATTTTCAATATCCACGCTATCCCTGTAAATAAAGTCGAAAACTTAATATTCATTTATGTCAAACTTTACCCCAGGTCAGATAAGATTACGACAGAATTAGGTCGTGAACCTTAAGGCTCGTTCACACTAGCCTGATGATGTATTTTCATTGCTTAACGTATCTGAAATAGAAGTACAAATGAGTTTTGGAATATTTATATGCCATGTATTTATGGGGTTCAGGTAGGTTACCTAGAACATAACAACATCACAAACTTCATTCAGATAAAAATGCAATGAGTGGGTCCCTTAAAACTCCCATATATCCCATCTGGAAATTTTACTTATACGAATTTATTTCAGACTTCAACTTTATCCTTACATCGTCAATCCTCATTCATCACACCGCTCGTTATTTCGACAGCCTTGCACTTGCGTTTTAGTCACCTACTTATGTTTAAAAGTAGGACTGGGCAGGGCACGTCTACCGAATGCACCCAGAGCGCTGGACGAAACTAGCAACGGAATGGGTCCCACGGGACCGAACTCGGGGTAGAGGAAGACCGCAACGAAGATGGCGGGACGACCTTGATACATTTTCCAAAGTGTGGCGAGAGAGTGCATTGGATAGGAAAAAACGGCGAGAAAGAGAGTAGGCCTTTGCCCAGCAATGGGACACTATAGGCTATTAAAAAACTTATGTACGGCTGCATGTTTTTACCCCGTATGTAGTATGAAAGGATCTTTAGGGAACCTTCGCCTGCAGGATATCGGGCATCGAGCCAAATCGATCGCTAAGCGCGGGCCGGGCGGCTATTGACACTAAAATCTAGATTAAACTGTAAATTTCTATCTAGTTTCATATCTGCTGCTGCATACATTTTCTTCTATACGGCACATAGCCGTATTTGCCAATATTAGCGTTACATCCCTTTTTTATATCGCAGCCGAAAGTTACATTTAACAGGTTTAGTGTTATAATTCATAGTGTTTAGAGGCTAGTATAAAATTTATTCACATTGATGGAATATGAGTAGGTGGAAAATGAAACGCGAATCGATTAAGTACATGAAAGATTAATTACAACACCACCATCGACATTATTTATATTATAATAAAGCGAGATGCCTGGCCGGTACCGCGAACATCGAAGTTCGTATATTTCGAACATCTGTCTCTTTTACTCCAATTAAGGCGTCATAAGAGTGACAGACACAATCGTCCGAAATTTACGAATATCGTGTTTCGCGGTAGCGCCCCATCAACGTGTGTAATTCGAGACAGCGAGAGTGAGGTAGATGTTCTAATAGTTACAGCTCAATCGGCACGTTGATTACTTAACAATAGGTCGCACGGTGTCTCGCTTTTACCTATAACCGTCTCCTTCTCGCCGCTGCCTCGCGAAGTTACAAGCGTGTGCTCTCCTTCGCGTGGTAAATTTCGGAAACAGCATCCGGTTGTTTGTAAATCGGAGCAATTAAACGTAAAATAAACAATCGACGTACGAGCCTCTGAGCGCCGCTTTAAATGAAAGTTAAATACAGCGAGTAATTGTAGTCAGTAATTGTACAGATACACGCGCACACGTCCTAATGTTTCTACACGTTTTTATTAGGGTTCCGTAGTCAACTAGGAACCCTTATAGTTTCGCCATGTCTGTCCGTCCGTCCGTCCGTCCGCGGATAATCTCAGTGACTGTTAGCACTACAAAGCTGAAATTTGGTAGTAATATGTATATCAATCACGCCGACAAAGTGCAAAAATAAAAAGTGGAAAAAAATGTTTTCTTAGGGTACCCCCCCTATACGTAAAGTGGGGAGTGATTTTTTTCTTCATTCTAATCCTAACGTGTGATATATTGTTGGATAGGTATTTAAAAAATAATTGGGGTTTACTAACATCATTTTTTGATAATGTCAATATTTTCGGAAATAATCGCTCCAGAAGTAAAAAAAAGTGCGCCCCCCCCCCCCCCCCTCTAACTTTTGAACCACAAGTTTCAAAAATATGAAAAAAATCTCAATAGTAGAACTTTACATAAACTTTCAAGGAAAATTATTTTGAACTTGATAGGTTCAATGGTTATATATAAAAATGAACCCCTATTTCTCTTGGTCACGCTATAACTTGCGAACGGCTTTACCGATTTGGCTAATTTTGGTCTTGAAATATTTGTAGTAGCTCAGAGAAGGTTTAAACGGTGAGAAAGTATGAAAAAAGATCAAGTAATATACTAAAAAACGAAAATATTGTTCCCCCATACAAACTTATCAACTCGAAAAAACTGTAAGCGCCGCAGGATTTCATACATCTTACGCGTTTTTGGTAAAATGGTCTCTTTTTTCACTCGAGAAAGACGGAAGTGCCGCAGGATTGCATATATCTTAGGCTTTTTAGCGAGCAAAATAGGTACTTTATATTATTCCAGCACTAAAGTCGTTAAGGCGATAGTTTCTTACAAATTGTTAATAAATTAGCCCTAATTCCCTAAGATATGGCTGTCAAAATATCTATTGAATGACAAGCACAAGACACACTTCCTCACTTCAGGCCCGGTACCGCGAAGATCGAAGTTCGTATATGTCGAGCATTTCTCTTTTACTCAAATTAAGGCGTTAAGAGTGACAGAGACAATCGTCCGAAATTTACGAATATCGTTGTTCGGGGTAGCGCCGCCGTTTTATGTATAATTTCGCATTTAGTTTTAACCGTAAATAAGAATCTGCCCTAATATTCATCGCCCAATGCGACCGTCCCCTCCGTTGTCTAACTACTTCAGATGGGTACTGAGTGTGATTGAAGTAGTGAGACAAATACGAACATTTACTACGAGAAAATACGATAGGAAAGGATTATTCACTACATCTGAGCCCCGAGTGTAAGTTTTTAACGTAACGAAACGTCACCTTCACCGTCACCGCGTTAGTTACCCATATTATATCAGTATCACTTACGCATTCGAGACATTTTTTACGTCAAAAGAAACTTACACTAGAGCCTCTGTACTTTAAGCTCGCGCGCATAGTTTACTTAATTTGCCGATAGATGTCACTGGCTGGTTATCACTCCATGTTACAACCCCTTCTTACTACTCGTGGTGGGACTGAAATTGACAACATTTTTTCGAATTTTTCATGTACAGTTGGGGTCTATAACTCTTTCTTTAGTTGTCAGCGTCCTTTGTGGGCCCGTTTTTAGGGTTCTGTACTTAATATTAATATGTCAACAACAATGTATCAAATAGCCCATTTTTAACTCTTAAGTGGGAACACTTACTGTGACGGACGAAAAACTACGGAACCCTACACTGAGCGTAGCCCGACACGCTCTTGGCCGGTTTTTTTTTAATTACTTTGCATTCTTGTGAATAAAATGGAGCATAAAGTAGGTAATAAAGAAGGAGGTGCAATGATAAATCAGTCAGCACAAAGACATGTAAGTATATACATAGATTAAGCGAACTCTATATCTACGCCCTAGGGTGACAGGGAACCAATCATGAACATTAGTGCCTATTGGTAAATATTAAATTTATAACGTTATGGTTTTTGATTTAAGAACTAAGTGTCATCATTGGTGCCTGTCAGCTTAGTGTCCAACATTGGTGCAATTACCCTACCTCTTCTTTTTGACCTTCTTAATTAATTTTACATTACAAATATGGTAACATGAAACTTTCAATACACAAATTGATACTTTATAAAGGCACCTCTACACACGCCGACGGCATCGCTAATCCCGTCTGAGTGGGGCTTAACGGCTTTAACGCAATGTTGGGCGCACTCGTTTATATTGAATTTTAATTGGTCATTACGTACTTAATACCACCAATTTGAAGTGCTAGTTGAAAATACACTAATAACCTAGAATTTGCGAAGTAAGTCAATATGTACCCGACCTGAAGGCGTACTGCGAAAATCGAAATTCGCTAATTTCGAACTATTGTCTCTGTCACTCTAATTACTACTTAACTAGAGTAAAAGAGAACGCAAATGCACGAAATGAACTTCGATGTTCGCGGTAGGCCCTATGTTTAGTGGAGGGAGGTTTTGTTATGAAAATTTTATAGGTATAAGTATGGACCGCCCCTTAAATTATTTAAAGGTACATAATTTTATATTCCTTACCACAGATTTTTTATATAACGTAAAATCATGCTATTCAAACGAAGCTCACTAAATATAACTTTAAACACTACCACTACCGATTGCACTAATTCGGAAGGTACAGTCAGCGTCATATAGTTACTTACAGTCAGTATGGCCAAATATATCGGTACAAACCTTTATTTATACAGCAGTAAAGATCTGAATAGATATATTTGGCCATACTGACTGTAACTAACTATATGACGCTGACTGTATATGTATTTCCCAGCGTAATGGCGTATGCAGTTGTCCACTTATTCAAATCTTTTATTTCAGACCCCAGAGGACCATATTATTGTTAGCAGTACATTTTTTTAGTAGTACAATTTATACCCCCGTCATATTATTTTAGTTATAATTTACATATCTATTGTATGTGATCGAATCGTCTTATTTGTTCGCAACGTCCGTTCGAGTTACGGTGCTCGATACACATAGTAGGTAAAGCATATTTCAGGCCAATTATCCGTATTATGTGAATGTCAGATAATCGACAGTGACTTATAAAAGTTATGCAAACATTTTGAAACAGTAATAACTTAGCATTTTTATAAAATACATACAAATGCACCAGCAAGAATGCCTAAAAAATCTGTCAGTTATCGCAGTCGCCAACAACGCGCAGAATAGAGAAGAGCGGTGTTCTCTTGTTTCGGAGACCATAATTATTTTTGGGTCGCTGAGCCAATGAAGTAAGAAAATATAGGTACCTACCCGTTTTTTTAAATTGGTTTTGGGTGGATTAGCGTATGTGTGACATTTTCCTTTAAACTGCACATTTCGTTAATAAAGAACAAACTCGAACAACGAAGTGGGTAGATACCATGAAACCGCCCCAGGGATAATGGATCGTGAAAATATTCATCGCACGATGGTAACGAAGTGTATTGGATTCGGTCGGCCGCCGCGTGAAAAATTATGATTTTAAATCTGGCAATACAAACTAAATAAGTTTATTTATCTTTAAAAAGATGCTGTTGCAAATATGACATGTGTAGATAAATAAATTAGCTATATAACTTATGTTCCATTAATTCGTGAATGGTGGTCGATACATGGATGTTAGACGAAAGGTGGATGTAGCTGATCCATGACAATAGCGGCAAAAATATGGCTGTTGGTATTGGCATTATACGATTTTGCATCTTTTTACGTAAAACTGATGTGAGGTTCAAATAACAATCATGTGGTGTGTAAATGAATTAATATTAGCGCTTAACGGGTTTCATTTAAACAAAATTGTGCGATGACTGCAAAATATTGCTCGTACTACAGTCAGCATCATATAATTAGTTGCAGTCGGTATAGTCAATTATATCGGTAACACATCCTCACTGTTATATACCTATAAATAAAGAGCTGTATCGATATATTTTGCCACTTTGGTTGCCACTATTTGACGCTGTCTCTACATATGTGAACGCACATCTATGTATTTTTTATCAGTAGCAAGGCTCACTAATGGTATCAATAGGTATACAAAACTAAAGAAGGATTTTTTTTTTTTCTTCATTAGGCGAAATTAAAATATACTTAACGCATTTACCTCCAAACCTCTAAAGCAGTAATAAAGTACAGAAATTAGCAAGTCTATTTAAGGTCTACTGGTTTAATTTATAGCCTTGAGTGCAAGGAGGGATTCTAAGATATTACGGACGGCGTCATGCGACACGGACCACCCATTTATATTCACGGGAGAACAGTGACCTTTAAAATAACGGGATTTCTGTAATTTTAATTATTTGGAAATAAATAACGGTTATTTAACAGGGGAATAAAATGTAAGGCCAGTAACGGCTGCATTGTGATTTACGAGTATAATGTAATTAACAAATGAAATCGTACAACCGGGCCAAGTATTGCAAAAAATATTGCAAAAATAATGTCTTAACAACTAAGATTTCCAGTCCAAAAAATGATTACAGGGGATGTTGAAATTAAGAAATAGGTTTTCGAATAGTGTGTTTCGAGTTGCCAGTGGTGTGCTGTGAATCTGGTGAATACTTATCAGTTATCAGGTGGCTCATCACCAGATCATGACAGACACACTGGGTGTGTCTTTACGTGATACGAGTGGAATCAGAAATGAGGATAAGCTTAGAAACACTAAAGTAACCTTGAAGTGGTAAATAGGAAAGACCAGTGTCAGAGAACCACTAACAAAATGGACGGTCAACTAAATACATTGAGAGTCGGTTGCTGCAGTGTTCTAAAGATTCCTCCCTGTCATCCCTGTGGAGGTAGACGTCTGCAGATAAGTAGGTAGGTTGATCATATTAAAAATTCTTTTTGAAAACATTTAGATTTACAAAACAATTGTTATACACGCCCGCACGTAACATCACGAGGGCAGACAGTTCATCAAAACGCATCAAATTCCAGTCACCAAATTCCATAAAAATTTCACGCTGTCAATCATAGCTCTCGCCGCAAAAGTGTGGAACTTTATTACCGAATGCAATTTCCATCGACATAAATCACATTCGAGGGACGTGGCTACTCCCTATGCAGAGTGTAAGTACAAAATCCCCAAATATAAATGGAAACGCTGAGTTTTAAAATATACCTTCTGCTAATACTAAGTTTGCAGAATATGCTGTCTGAAAGAACTCTTTTATGTTCGTGTTTTTTGTACATTATTATTTTGAACATTATTATTTTATTTATAATATATTAGCTGTATAAATTATATATAGGCATAATTCCATATGATGGCAAAGTAAGATTTAACTACTATTTCAATAAATGAAATGATAATGTAACTTCGCGAATCTTGTATGTACATACTAAATATCGGAAAAAAATAACTGCCCCGTTTCGTTACGATTTATGAATTATTGTTTCGTTAGCAGACGTTTTTGCTTAGAAATAAAATTTATGTATGGATTTGTTTGTAAATTTAACTAAACCAACCCAAAATATGTACAAACAAGGCTGGCGTTTTACAGCATGCCGTGGTCCTATTAATTAGTGTCATCACAGCGACTGAAGTTCTACGACGATGGCCTTTGTGCGGTTCTCAGTGCAAGAAACTGGTCGAAGATTATTTAAGGCCAATCATAGAAGTACTACTACTGTAGGATCTGTAGTAGGTAGACGTGGCCTCCAAATAGTAACATGCCTGCTTTTTGACTACGCGTCCTGATTTTCTTTCTAACCCTTTTTATACCCTCAAATTACGGCAGTTAAGGGTAGATGAAAAATATTCACCGATCAATGCCAGGTCGCGTATATATTCAAGTTCAATGGAAAAAAAATAAGGTAAACGGATATGGCGGAATGACAACTGAATTTCTAAGTGAAAAAAGTATTTGACATTTGACAAAATATTATTATAAATATTTGATTTCACCGAATACAGGTAATTATCGCATATTTTAACTAAACAAAAATGTAAGTAAAACATGTATGTGTAGACAATGACAATGAATCCATTTTTGTTTTTTTAAGTGCGTAATTGTGAAGCTAAGAAAGTAAATGGGTTTGTTTACGTTTTTTTTTTCTTTTTGTATTGACCCCAAATATAGGTTAAAAAAGACGGATCCCAGCGATGTTATATTTGGTTGGTTAATCAATAAATGAACCACCGAAAATGTGCGTGAAATCGTGCGACTCAACCATATTAAATTGTATACAAACTGCCAAGTCGGGGTCTTCACTAGTCAGCCAACGCGAACAGCTCATGATTATGCTCCTCGTTAAAGAGCGAAACATATAAAACGGGATTTACCCGTTTGTATACAATGAACTTAGTACTGGTGTGTTCAATAACCTGGACTATGCTATGCTAACATCAGAGATAAAAAGTGCTTACATATCAAAAATGATCGATGTTATATTTGTAAAAGCACTAATCTTATCATTTTTACATTTTTATGACGCTTTAGTGTTATAACATGAACCTAAACTTCGTGCTATCGTGCTTAGGACTATCAAATCGAAAATAATGTATAGAAGGCACGTGGTGCACATTTGTCATTCCGATACATATATTTTCGTTACGATTACGTGATGTGTGTGAGTATTATGTGACTGTTATGGCCATCGCAACATAGCCCTATCTACTTTACAGTTAAAGATAAACCTGAAAAAGGATACAAATTCGTCTACCAGAGTGGCAAAATATTGAGTAGGTTCTAAAACGGAGTGGACAACTATAACAGCCAATGACAATATATCATATCGAACCATAAAGAGCAGATTAGAGCAGAGCAGAACCATAATAGGCAGATTCTTAAACTAAGATAAATATATAAATATATAATTAGATATAGATAGCAATGCGCGCAAGAGAAGTTTCCAAAGTTGCGAAACTTTCCACATGAGAATTTCTCGGTAACTTCTGAGAATGTTCTCGAGAACGAGAATTTATAGAATTACTTAATAACTTCGTGGTTTTTACCATTAACATTCACCATAGTTTAGATATAATCATTATAGTATAATTATTTTACGGGTTTGCACTCCAGTTTACTCCATTTACCAATAATCATCTTATCAACGGACAGTAAAATGCATGTGTATCGAAGTAATTATAGTCATTTGCATTGTTATATAAATAAGGTACCACAACAAACACTAGGTTCGGTCGTTTATAACATTTTAGTGTATATATAAATGAATTAAAAAAATAAATGTTTTTTTACACAGCATGGTAAGAAAATAAGTAATTTCTTACCATGATCTTCAGATTAATTCAGAACATTCAGAAAGAGACAGAGGTCTGTGTACTAGCCGTCCCACTCAGCTTGTTTTTTTCATCATGTTCGGCTAGCGAAAGTTAACCTTATTGAGATACTTATAAAGCACATTTTACTTATTGTCATTATGCAAAAAAGTTCTTTCAGCATATATTAGAACTCCTTGCTCACTCGTTGACACAAGTCAACGCGTCAATTTGACACGACCAAAGACAAGCATTAAGAAATAGTTCGGTAATCTAGTTTAAATCTGCGGCGCTACCGCAAAAAACGATATTCGTAAATTTCGGACGATTGTCTCTCTCACTCTCATGACGCCTTAATTGGAGTAAAAGAAAAAGATGTTCGCAATATACGAACTTCGATGTTCGCGGTACCGGCCCAAGGCTATAATTGTGAAGTACGAAAGTCGAAATGTTCTCTAAAATACAATGAGAATTTAAGGAACTTCTTGGTAACTTATCACTTATCAACCAAATAGCTGACTGTAATAGACAATAATATATGCATAATAACATGTAGTTTTAAGTTATGCCTATTTAAACTTTATTCCAGGTATATTCTCTTGTTTAAACGATAAGTTTCATGTTGCAGGAATGTTCTGCGAATATTCTCGAGAACGTTTCCGCTTTTTGGGAATGTTCTGCAATTTGTACATTGCTAGATATAGATAGATATATAGATATATATGTATGTTAAGTTAAGATTTCAGATTTATGTTATGCAAACCAAAAAAAATATGGACTGATGTCTGCAATAAAGTGATTTTGATTTGATAAAGAGAATGTAGTGAATGTTTCAAGTGCTACCTAGGGTAGTGAAATCGTCACTATATATTGTAGTGGCATCATCATCATCATTTCAGCCGTCAGACGTTCACTGCTGGATTGAGGCCTCCCCCAAATATGCCTTGAATCATATGAGGGGGAGTTGCCTTGGTCGCCACACTTGGCAGGCGAGTTGGCGACAACAGTAGCTGTAAAGTCAGGATCGACGGACGCTGCTGTACTTCCGATGGTTTTTTTACTTTGTCGTCTCTTACAACACCCGAGGAGATGGGGGTGTCAGCTAGAGATTGTATAAATATTATATAAATGAAACAGTATCTTCCTACTTTAAACTGAAACTGAGCACTAACACTAAGGAGTAGGGACGTTCGCATCCCCTAATCAGTGTTGTAATGCTTTTATTTTACATATTTTTAATTTTGGCACTGTAGGCGCACTAGGTTTAATTAATATTTATCACGCTCTCAACTTTAATTAAACAATAATCCGTATACATTTTACAATATTTATGTTACAAGTTTAGGAAATACATATTTCATGGGATCTTAAACTTATGTACCCTACACACCCTACACAACGATTCGCTAAAATATACGGAAGCCTAGTAAAATAAGCCTATCACAAAAACCTATTAAGATAGAGGTAGATTACCAAACAAACATTTAAATCTGTTCCGTTAACCACTCCAAGTAATCCACGCCATTTGAAAACGATTGTCTGAATGATTTATCGTCGACAAAACAATGAAGAAAAACAAAAACAAAGATCAGGATGAGTTTGCCTTTACGGTTCTTAAGTTATTTCAAAAACGACGTAAGTATATAATCATATTAAGGTTAATAGTCCCTTTTGACTGGCGAAATACTATCGCCGGCAGTACAGTATAAATCCTTTCACGGGCCACTTAACGAATCAACTGAAAAACTTGAAAACTGCGTGGGTATTTTGTGCCCAATGCTCCACAATTACAAGACGGAAACACTGAAAATGTTAATAAAAACTGGCAGAGTTATTGCTTAAAATTAATCGTTACGACTACTCTTTAAAATATATCATCCGAAAACTTTTATATTCTCACACATTTTTATACTGTATCTATAATCATGAAGCAACTAAGTACTTGTTATCAAACACCCGCATTAGTAAAAGACTTCTAAACCGCATACGCAAAATCTCACCCGCCTCGAGCACTTTGACATAAACACTTGTGCCTGTCAGTGTACCGCGTATAAAATGGCATATCGATAGGGTTAACCCCCCTAATGCCGGCATAAATAATCGTGTCCAGATCGTATCGGGTGAAAATACGACGTCGCACTGAAATAGTTCCCCTTACACACCCTCTAAGGGGAATGTTAATTAGAAGGTTACATGGAAATAGAAAAAAGTCTGAAGGCTTCATGGGTTTCTTTTATTATCTCTAGGCAATGGCAGATGTTGATGTTTTAGTCGAAATAAGTTAAGTACCTATATGATTATTTATAGAATAAGCACAAAATAGTAGAATTGTTAATTCATGTTTGGTTTGTCCATGGCCAAAGTTACGTGTAGGTATGATGATATATACTGCGCTTATGCAATTTCTTCATGAGCCGATGATTATATATTATACCAATATCAAGCCATCGTGAACTAGAATAGACAAAGAGCCACTTTACGTCTCGCATAAACTCTCGCCAGTGGGCGATAAAATGTAAATTTAATTGAAAGTGCAGTGAAGGAAATTACACTTTTTCTGGCCTCCTTAAAGCCCCCTCAGTGGACCGTTGACACAAGGCCAAGCCAAGGGAATAGCAAATTAAGAAGAGCTCTGAAAATACTTCATTTCTGAATGCTGCAGGGAAACTTTTGTAGCGCTTCTTTTGGGATCTTTAATTAAATATTATTAGCGTTGTAACTGAAAGCTTTGAGGTGTACTCTTATGCACCGAGTAAATAATACATTTCCGTTAGTAAATTTAATAAATCACACTTTATACAATTAGACATCAAACTTCTGTTTATTGGTTTAATGGAATCCTTTTTTAAAGCCATGTATGAGTAAAAAGCCCTTAGTCAGCCATTTCTTTCAACATCCATCATTTAGTTGCATGCATAGGCGCAGTATAAAATCAACATTGTAATTTAATATTAGGTATTATGTCGTCTCGTTACAAACAGAAATTTAATTAATTCAAGAATCCTAATAATTCCGAATGGTGTTGTTAAATAAGTATATAAAATCACGAAATCACTATAACTTGCGAGTGTTTCCTGAATATTAAGAACGTTATTTTTACCTACGCCATGAACGGTCATATTTTGTCGGCTTTTTATTACGAATACAGATATGGCGTATACTGAGGGAGAAAAATTGTACACTTAGGTATTTTAGACTAAGCCATATTCCAATTTGTTTTCTTGATGAGGTAAGCTAGGTCGGAGCTTCATTTCAATTTGAACCTATTTCGGGGATTGTTTTATTTTTAAGTGCCAATTGTATCTTATACTACCTACTTAAGTGCACACCTGTTAACTATTTTTATTTGCTCAATTCTTTATTGAATCACAACTTATTAACAAGAGTGTTATACATATTCTGTTAGATACATTTCAGCCGTATGCAGTCCACTGCTAGACATAGGCCTCCCACAAATATCACTTGTATCATCTTGGGGGTTAGTTGCCATAGTCACCACGCTTGGCAGGTGGGTTGGCGACCGCAGTAGCTGTAGATTGGATTTCGACGGATGCTGCTGCCCATTTGTAGAATTTTTCCCTTTGACACCCGTGGGAGGGGATGAGGTAGTGCTATTCTAGCCACCCGGTATTACACGTTATAATTAGTATAAAAAATCAGTTAGTAATATTATCCAAGCGTAATTAAAATCAATAGAGCATTCATCACATATAAAACAACGGAGACGGAGTTAAAAAAAACTAGTTGTTGAAAGCGTTTATTATAATCCAAGTCATTCTAGAAGAAACGCTGCTTATAATATTACCACATACTACATTCCTGGGTCTCGCCATCAGAGTTACTTAGAGATTGCAGAGACAAAGAAGAACAACTGGACTAAAAACTTAAAAGATAAAACGCTCAAGAATACCAACTTTGATTTATCACGGATAATTTACTACGGACGCTGCAGAGGTGCTGAGAACCAGTCAGACATAAACCGTTTTGGCTGGAATCCTTCAACAAAGACACTACCCTGCTTGGCGTCGGCGACAAGCGCTTACTTAGCTAAAATTTCCATACCCATTTTGCGCATCATTACCTCTTATGTATTAGTTAGTTTTTTACTTTATCCAAACTTACTTTTTAGAGCGTTATCACACTTTGGCGATTTGCAAGCGATTTCTATACAAAACTGGTACGCGGCGAACTCGCTGCGTATTTGCCTCCATACAAAACTCGCTCACAAATCGCAAGATGATATCAGCCTTCGACTCTCAATGTGGTTTACTTAAAATGGGATCGATTGAAGACTAATGATATTAAGGAAATTGTTTAGTGGCAATTGCTGACACATCCGTGACTTTTGCTACAAAATACATGTAAATGTATTATTTGTACAAAAAAAAACAACTCGCTCGGATCAAAGACTATTTTTGACAGATAAATGAAAAAATCCCATTCAGTAGAATCTATTGTTTCTAGCTAATTCCTTAGACGAAGAATAGCAATGAGAGGCAAGCGAGAGGTCCGTGCGCGGCCTAATCGCCAGTCAGGAGCAGTCGCGAACAATGGAACTAGCAGTGCCGAATCTCGGAGGCGGTATGCAGTTTTGATATTTAAATCGAAAGAAAAATATAAACAATTATACTCGCAGCGGGACCCGAACCCGCAATCACTGGATCACTAGCGCAGTGCACTACCAATTGTGCTATACGAGCACCGCTTAGGTTTGTCGATTTTTTTTTTTATCCCTCGTCGTATACGCCATCATGGGTGACGTTTAAACACATCTACCGCCAGCGTATTAAACACTTAACGGCATCGAAGTCTCAATTTACATTGAAAAATTCATCGATAACAATGTGCTACTAAAAAATAATTTAAAAAAGGGGTATGCATTTACCGATTATGCTTATATTATGATTTCTTTGACATTTTTATTACTTACAATATCCTATTGATATATGGTTACCACAATGTTAGAACAGAGGCTTTCACACAGAAATAGTTACAAGGAGACCCGACATCAGCTCCACTGGGAAGTTTGGTGAGCAAAGAAGACATCACACAGATAACAAAAGATTTTAAAAGACATCTAATTCACAGCGAAAATAACACGACTAAAGGAAGGCTACAAGTACAAGTCTCATGCTTAGTTGCATATATATAACTCTAAGTTATTACGTTTTTACGCAAAAAATAATAGTTTAAACTAAAATTCATAGAGTAGGGGAGGTAGAGGTGCATTGGGCAGTCATGAGGCTTGGGCACCACTTTATAAATGTCTCGATATTCGCTATTTACGTTTATTTATTAGATAATCTAGTACATTAAGGGCGTTGTTATTAGTTATGATTACACCCTTAATTTGGTAAATGTGTCTAATATTTAAACGTGTAGCGGATATTGAGACATTTATAAAGTGGTGTCCAAGCCTATGAACTGCCCAATACACCTCTACCCCTACTTTTGAAGATATTTGCCATATCCAAGGAATATTGTTCCTAGTAAACAAAAGGAGCATTGGAGCGATCCGCGGAGCGAATTGAAATATCAACGCACAATGCCGAGATTTGCAGGCAACGGGTTGAAAGCCGTAAATGTATTAGCACGAGTGCCGCTAAGTGCCTGCCAGACAATAGGATTAATAAATGTGATGGGAATAGAAATGTAGATGGAGATACAAATTTATATAATACTTGTGAAAAAAGTCTCTTAACCAGACTTATTCCTACTGCTGTTGAAATAAGATCGTAAATTGAACACGAATCTGCGATAATCTATAAAAATAAAAAAATTGCAATGTGGCGTATAGCAGGCAGCATGCGATATATTTATTAGTATTAGAAAGTTCAGGTAGGGTTAGTATCACTAAATATATTCTTTATTATCTTTTTAACTCTTTACCATATAGCAGAGTCATATATTATCAATTTTAATTACATGGACTAAACTGACAGCAGTTTTCATACATTTGACAGGTCGTTTAACAACTTTAGTATGAAAACTGCTGTCAGTTTACTCCATGTAATTGAAAATTTGATTATACTTTACACCTACTACTAATACACTTTGTCCTGGCCCTAAGTCGATGGAAGTCAGAAGGCCTACAGCGAAAATTAAAATTACCAAAATCATTCTCTCTGTCACTCTTATTACGCCTTAGAGTAAATAAGATTGATTCCCGAAAATTACGAAATACGATTTTTGCGGCAGGTTTCGTTAAGTTTTCGTTGCGACTAAATCAGACGGTATTCTTTTGTTAATTTTCATCTTTCATCCGGTATTTTTTACTCGTAGTGAAACGTCTGAAGACGGAACAGAAATGCCATATGCTATATACGCCATTCACTCGTGAACCGAACCAACATTATTTGATCGGTTCATTCGGCATCGTTCACTCCCAATCCAAATGAACGAAAATGAAGGGCCTGAACACAGAGAGAATGTTTACTCGGATGATTCAACCTAAACCTATTCTAAGACACACGACTTAATTAGACGCCATATTGAGATTACTTTTCAACTGGCTGCTGTCGCTTGATTATCATGAGACCGAGAAATTACTCCAAAGAATAGGACTATGTTAACCCTAAATAAAACGGTGCTATAACTCTATTTTTGTAACTATTATTTTGTTTGTAACTGTTAGCTTTTCTTCACTACTATGTATACCTAATTGCTATTTGTGATTTAAGTAATTTAAATTTTGTTGGTTTACTCTAGTTTCCTCTCCTATTGTGTCACGCATGACGTATAAATTGTAAATCCGGTCTCCCGCGATACAGGCCTAGCCTAGTGCGGGGACCCATGGAATCTCGGTGATGTAGTTAGATATGCACAACACTGTTATAATGTTATCTTATGTTGTCCTCTTCTGTATTTTTGGGTGCAATAAACATATTTTTATCTTATCTTTATCTTATCTTTATTGTCAGGAAAAACTGGTGAATGTTCATTTTTACAAATGTAATTCTAGCTAAATTGCTTCTATGTAATTCTAATTATGAGAATTGTGTGAACATGAAATGAATGAAAAATCATTCACTCCATTCGAGTGAACCATCTGACATCATATCACCTTAATTTGGAAACAAAAATGTTGTCCTAAAATGCACTTGAAAAAATATAGTTAAATATTATAACAATAAAGACCTTGAGTGACTTAAAATCCTATACTTAAGTCACCTTAATATTTACGAATAATGTTTTATTCCAAGCTGTTTCCTAACTCCCTTTCTCTTATAGTAATAAAAAATATTTAATATAGTCGAATTGAGCTATAAGCACTAGTCCGGTGGCATGTCCCTGGGTCGTTAACAAAGGAACAATTGCGGTAATTTGTGGGGCAATATCAAGATATCCACCTATTACTATCCAAATCTCATATCTCGATGGACTGTGCGTAGAAAAATAAACTTTACGCACTACAGTGTAAGATAGATTTTGTAGTTGAATGATTCGAGGTTAAAAAAGTAATCGGCCGATATGGAGGCAGTTTATCGGTTATTTGCGTCCTCATGCCGCATTCGAATAATTAAATAAATTCCGGTAATAGCGTGTCCCCGCCCTACAGTTTTCTATTAGATATCCTTTTTATTAAGCGGGGATGGGTAATAGATACGGCAGATATATTTATAGGCTTTTTAAGTATCCACCATACGAAATATAGGAACGTGTCCTTACAGCTGTGGAACTGCGATCGCCAACCAAGCTGCAAAGCGTGGCGATTACGGCAATCAAAACCCCCATGTTCAGAGACCGCTTCTTGTGGCGGTCTATGGGGAGGCCCTATGTCCAGTTGTGGACGTCCGTGGCTGGTAAAGAAGGATGGATGGAAGGGTGGACATTACTTACCTATTAAAACGTTATATAGTGCCTATATGTTACTCATGTATTGTACGCGAAGTCAGCCTTCTTATTTATCAATTTGAAAAAAGTACAGACTTAAATAAATAAAAAACTAAAAGAATTTAATTGTGACGACTTCGACTTAACCCTTTATAAGGCCGCAGTTATACAGATATGCTACGTGAAAGTTAAATACACTCCCATGTTTGTAATGCACTGGGGAACACATCTAAGGCAAAAAAACCGAAATCATTAATAAAAACATGTGGTCATTATATGCACTCAGCCCGTTAGTGCACTCGAGTTTTCAGATGATCTGTTTCCAATACACCTATTCATTGACAGATACGTGACATGCAATACTCAATACTTCTTCATGCAAATAGTTTTAATTACAATATTTATCGATATAGCATGTAACCTTTTATAATTTTATTAATCTTAAGTGGCAAATGATACACTTTCCTGATACTACAAACAACGTAGTTCAGTTAATGCAAATATTGCAATTCACGATGGAGAGTGGATTTATCAAAATTAGACCTTATTATCATACCAATAACAGTCTCGCCACTCGCAATTACAAGAGCTATAATTGAAATTATTAGATACAGCGACTTGTGTATTTTTAATAGTATAATGGAAACAGTGACAAATGCTTGCTTCCCTTAACGGGCACAGTGCATTCATTGACCACAAACTTTAGATTAATTAATTACACTAAAATTAAATTATGACCGAAAAAGTATAAATAAGAAAAGAAAGCCTGATATATTTGCTATATAATACCATTATACTTAAATAAAAAAGAGGATGTTCTTTCTTTGTAAATGTTTATTAACTAAGTGGTTTCCAAATCGTCTCTGCCTTATAAAGGGTTAAATATGTAAATAATGTTTAACAATATCTCTATTCGTTTATTAAAATGTAGGTTGGTTATTCCTTATTACATTATTAACGACATTTTATTCGCGACAATGAAAATTTGACATAAGCAGAAAGGTACATACCAAATGTCTTAGCTACTTACGTCCAGTTCCTAAATAGTTTTAAACTATATTGATTCTAGATAAAGAGCGTGCCAAATAAATATGAATAAGCGTTCTGTGAAAAACAGTACACTGATTTTTCATAAGTCGGGTGTTTCAGTATTTGTATATTATACATTTACCCACAGTACAGTACCCACAACACATACAATCTTGAGCTTATCGAGGGGTTCAGTCAATGTCTATGAGGATGTCCTGTAATATTTATTAATTTATTTTATAGTATTAATTTAAAAATAAAATAAAACAGCATAATTTATTTAACGATTAAATTAGTTAATAGGCCAAACTTCATAATTTTGAACTCTAAATTTTATTCACTATTTTTATATGTAAATAACTATAATCGCAATTTCATTTACTTAATACAAAAAGCTATTTGCGACAAAAATTATTTCAACTATAATTATAATAAACTTTGGTTACAAATCAGTTCCGTTGTTCTAATGCTCATACGTAAATACACCAATATGTAAAGGGCATATGTAAATTAGCAAGAATTAAACTCCTTTACCCTAAGCACTGTGAAATTTTCGTTACATTCTTGTGAAAAAAGATATGAACTCCAGTTGTCAAGCTAAGTGAACTGCAGTACGGCATAATAAATATCTACCCGGAACTGAAATATAGACAACAATTAATTTCATTCAAGACATCGCGCTGAAACGGTAAGGACACGCGACTGCAGAGCTATTACGGAAACTCGAACGTTTCTATTTGACGCGAGGTGTGTTTGCACAGCTCACAGGCGTCGCATCGACACATCGACAGAGCCATATTCGTACTTAAACTTGACTCAATTTAGGAATAAAGGGTCGCACACAACTAAGCTAAAAAACAACCAATTATGTACGCACAGTCGCACATTTTCAAATGTAGTCGTAATTTGCAAATTATTTCTCGATCGAAATACGATAGTAGCGCACCGCCCTATTGCAGAATAAAAACTTTACTTGGGAACAAAATAATTTGAATGTGAATGTGGATAAAGTGAATATTTTAATCCCTGAAAATTTAGACAATTATCTAAGTCGACTCTTTGCTACAAAACGAGATGTTTATGCTATGTATAAGCAGCGCGCACGAACCTCGTTAAGAAAATCAAAGTAGGCAAATATTGGCCTGTGTGTGTGTACCTATGTATATGAAAGATATATTTAGGAAATTCAAAATTTAAAGAAGGCCGAAAATTCCGAAAATGAGTTCCGTGAATTATTTCGTCGTCTTTACCCTTACGGAATCATCCGAATAAGGCGTACTTATTCAGAGACCCTCATATGTACATCTCTCAGGGAATTAACATTTAGCTATATTTCTGAGGGTACTGCCACATACTGCTGTGCACACCTGCAAGCCTTTCAAACGACGGACAGGCCTTGTTGCCTTTTATTGTCTACTGCGTAATGCATCTCTTACGCACATACGTATTACGATACGAAACGTACCGTGTCCGTTATAGTGATACGATAAAAACGCGACTAAGTCTAGCATGGGCTGTTGTTCCGCCCTCTAGCTTGATTCCCTGATCAGCCGCGGAAAGTCGGGGTAGACAATCAATTTTCGCCACATTATTTACAATGCCGCAGAGAACTGTCAAAGTGCGGCATTCTGCATGTTCACAATGGCCAACTCTGAGTTGCGAGTGCAGTCGGAGATTTATGCAAGTTCTCAAGTTTGCCGCAGGGTAACCAAGTCTCTCTTTTCCTTTTGAAATTCTTGGTTCGTCTTGAATAAGTAGGGTGCCTGGATGGTCATGTGTGATAATGATAAGTGTTAAACATTTTTTTGTAACTCGTTTTCATCTAAAGTAAATTATGTCATTTAATTACATACTTGTACCTATATATTCGTGAAATAATGATATAATGAACATGAAAGACTGAAATCATTTTACGTGTTATTACATTGTCAAACAATTTATCTAGTCGGCTGTTTACGTTGTACAAAACTTATTAATTACATCATACAATAATAAGGTAAACAAATATGGCGGACTGACAACTGAATTTCTAAGTGAAAAATGTAAGGAGTTAATCATAACCCTTAAAATGGTAAGTGACCCCGAAAGGATTTAGCCTCAGTATGTCAATTAAGAAGAACTAAGAATAAAGACTGTTCACTGAATGTTGGTCAACCTACCCACAATGAAAGCGCGGCGAATATAATTCAATTTCAGCGGTTTTAAATAGGTGTTGCACGACTTACCCAATTTAAACTATATTTACGACGGCAGTTTCCATGAAACTGTGAAGTGTTGTGATGTTTTGCCTGCTTTCATTAATGGTTGTAATCAAAAAGGGCACTAGTGGCAGTCCAGTTAAAAATACATACATTCATATACGTGTCCACAGGGTAACAATATCGACACGACGCACACATACACACACTTAACGTAAAGTGTAACACAAGTTTGCACAAGTGTGGATAAATGTTAATTTTATTTAAATCCCCTATAGGTAGTTATGTCCTAACCGATATTTTAGATCTTTACTGAACATTCCACTGCATAGTTTTTTTTAGGTACCTATATAAGTAAGGTAAAATGTGATTTATTATATCGGCGTAGTCCATAGAATATATCTAATAATGAATTTGATACTACGACCTTTTCCAGAGCACTACATAAATATCTTAAATCTTAAAATCCTGCCGGAATCGAAATTACATCACATCCACAATTAGAACTATATTCGACTTGAAAACATATCTCAAACAATAACATGACGTGCAATATTGTCGCGCATATTATTCCACTTCCGGCGGCCTGACTTATTTCAGCCAGAACAACGGAACCCCCAACCCCTTTAGAGAAAGCCGAGGATTTTTGTCATGGAAATGACGGGATTATTCGCGTTTTAAAATAAACTGATTAAGGACAAACAAAGGAGCGCGTCTTTGAGAAAAGTTTAATTGTCTTAGGGGCTGCCCCGGTTGTTGCACTAGATATATTGCGACTAACAATAATGCTTATTTTTTTATATATTCAAGTTTTGTTCGGAGTATAATTTAATGACCGACAAAGTAGACACTCCAATTTCACACTTCTATTTAAGTATGTATTTCCCGGTTCGTGCAATGTGTCCAAAATGTTAGTACTTTATTGAGTATCAACAGGTACAAAAATTAATTATAAGTTTGTGTGACAATAGTATTTAAATAAATATTTGAACCTTTTCACTGCACTTGCTCATAAAGCGTCCTATTTAATTCATGTAAGCGTAGCGGGGGCTAAATTCAATTATACTCCCACGTGAGTTATAGCTTATTTTTTTACACAACAACCAAGAAAGTTATACTTATAGCTTATAAGTGAAATATTTATTTTCAAGTTTATAAATAACGACGACTATATTACCGTTTATTGGAATTTTAGGAATACTTTCATGAATATTATTATATCCCATTTATAAAGTCTATTTTTTTCCGTGTATTTTTTATATATACATATTACCTACATCCATTCCCAAAGTTAATTCAATTAGGTACCCATAGATTCTGGCGCGAGATAATTCCTCTGAGCTGTTCATTTAGTTTTGGCTGGAGTCGTTTAGTGAGGCGATAAAACTGTCTGAGGCGGCGGAGCTAGCGTTCAGACCGCGTGATTCAATCACACTACACCAACGTCCGTTAAATTTAATGTACTTTAACGACCAGTTCGGGATCTGGTTTCACTAATCTTTCAAAACTGCAAAGAATGCTGACGTAGACGGGGACATGTACACGTAGACGGTGACAGTGTACTTTGGCGACAGAACATTAAATAATAGGCTATCATACTTATTAAACAGTTTACCTGAGCACATAAGATTTGAATAGAATACGACTAAATTTAAAGTTGAACTAAAGAAACACTTTCTAAACACATTAATTGGCAGTAATACATATAGGTACTAATGTTTTTGAAGCATTTTTTAACACTCACTTTTTAGAATTTAAGTTCAATTATGTTAAGTACTGTACAAATGAGACTCGCACCTGCAGTCAAACTGACGTTGCAGTGTTGCAAGGAACCTATCATTACAAATGTTTGTATTTTTGCTTAATATATATATAAACAAATAATAAATAAAACTAAGAACAAATCAAATTATTTTTTATGAAATATTTTTGATTTGCTTTGATTTTTAAGTAGTAATAAATTGAAATAGATATAGTAGATCTATTTCAACTTTTAAATAATAAATAATTAAAAATCGGGCGTAGAGCAGGAACCGCTACCTTTTTTTTTTTTCTTCATCTTCTTCAGGCTTGTGTTCGCCCACCGTTGGGCATATGCCTCTCTAATCTCTCTCCATTTTGAGCGATTATTCGTTTCCCATATCATGACTCGTCATGCAGTCTCCTTTATACCGTCGGGCCAACGGGCGGGTGGTCTGCCTACACTTCTTCTGCCCAGCCCCTTGTAATTTATTTTATTTTTTGTAATACAAGCGTGCCGATATGATATTTCAGCACTTCTGTGTACTAAATCTTGCGTCGGGTCCAGTTCCTTGTCTTCACAACTTTGACTGGAGAGTTATAAAGCCATGCAGTGTTTATAAATATAGCTCAATAAATTATTCATTATTTTTACGTAACTGGCAACCTACAAGCCAATTAAAGTCAATTTTTATTAGATATATTTTTAGAAAAAAATAACACCATTGCCACTATAAACTTATTTATTAACTTTCATTAAAGAAATCAATATTATGAGGCAATATTACTTAAATCGACCAAGTCCCATAATTAGTTTATTAAAGTTTTTGTTGTTTAGGTACTTGAACGGCGGTTCATGTAAACTAAAGGTTCACATTGAAGCTCTACTGTAATTTCGTCTCTTATATAAGTCCGAGCAGGGAGCTGATTTTTGAGAGTCGTGTGAATTTCGAATTCGAGTGATTCGAAAAACTTGGAGGACGAAAATATTCTTACACAAAAGTTTATTATCATTAATTTTGCACAAAATGGATGGTTTCGATACCCACGATTAATAATTACTTTTGATCATTCATGATGTTTCTAAAATGTAATTTGTTCGTTTCCG
Source organism: Grapholita molesta (assembly GCA_022674325.2). Taxonomy (NCBI): domain Eukaryota; kingdom Metazoa; phylum Arthropoda; class Insecta; order Lepidoptera; family Tortricidae; genus Grapholita; species Grapholita molesta. The sequence continues at coordinate 8,157,876 of CP053135.2, read as the reverse complement.
AGAGAGTTTAAAATGTCACGATTCGAGTACTCGACGCTCAAAAATCGGGTCCCAGGACGTGCGTTGGATTCAATACGGTTTTTCATCGGCGTTCGATTTTGAAAGATAATTTCACAGGTTTAATCTAGCAAATCTGGAAGTACTGGTACATAAGCAGAGAGGGCGGATAAAGAAACCACTTACACGCTACAGAGTGCTACGGCATACTGCTACCGAGACGGCGTAGCATGACTTAACTTTGAGCGACATACAGGTTTTAAAATTCAAATCTGTCTACTCGAACGTTTTGTATGGAGAATTGCTGTCATCGTTCATGTGGGTGAAAAATCACAGGCCGCAAGTATTAAGCTGTGACAGTGCAGGTGTCATAAAAGACGGCGCGATCACAGATAATAGCCCCCGTAATTAGCCCGGGGAAACGTGCCTTACGCCAGTATGTAGGTCGGACGAAGATGCTATCTTCCCCGTAACGGGCAACGTTTATGAAAATAAATCGTGTACCAGGTAGGTATGGTAAAGCTGATTTGATATTAGTACTGAGGAAGATCGCAGTAAACATAATAATTAATATATTTTTTTTATTCTGTAGAGTAATAATATGTACATTACTGTAGTGTAATGTTTAAAAAATAATATTTCGGATTTTAATATGGCTTTGTCCAAATACGAATAGAGCATTACCTTAAAAGTCCATTTTTATTATTTAATGGTTTAGAAATACAGTAAGGTTTTATTAATAATGGAGTATAGATTATTTTTCTATTTTTTTTCTGATCCTTTATTCCCTCTCCTTTCCGTAGAAACAGATTTCCGATCTCGTATTTCTATTTATTTAATACTTAATGTCTTAATTAATCAATTTACAAAAATACAGAAAAAGAACAAAGCATTTTAAAGAAAGTAATCAACGTAAGTCGTATACAATATACATAAGACAAAACAAAACTATTTTCATTTCATTTTCATACAACAGAAACAATCTGCATAATTTATATTCCCGCTCGGCAGAAACGTTTACGTTGATATGTGTTTAGCTTTATTGCATTTTTATCTGACTGACGAAAAAGGGACAATAACGCTTGTAATAATACGAGACGTAGTAAATTTAACCACAAGATACGAGTATGTCCAAAGTTTCCCAGAGCGGAAACAGTATAATATATTTCATCCACAAATTAAATAAGGTAGTTAAGCAGAAAAAGATAAAAAAAAGAATTTAAAACAGTCATATTTCCTCGAACCTGTTGTGATAAGATAAGCGATCTTAAAACGTTTTAATTAAGAGCCTAACAGAAGGCGCGCAGGATACACGACAATCGTAAAATAAAATAAATCCCGGAAAATAAATCGTAAATCCAAAAGACAAATTATTTTTTTATATTTTCTGGGACATTTAATTCTATGTATTTTAATAAAACCAAATTACTTGGGGCGGCCGTAAAATCGGAGCTCCGAATTAACGGAGAGTCGTTCCGGATTTACGGACATACGGTTGGAGTAATTCTTTTGTTATGTTTGTCCACTTTGAATGTCAAATCGTTACCGTACTGGATGTGTACCGCGCAATATTGCTTCGGCTAAGTAACTTGTATGATACCTAGTAGAATTAAGTTTGAACTTGACAGCCTTAACTGCCCAGTTAGCGTGATAAAACCGCCGAAACGAGCCGACTGTCAAATCAGTTTATTACCGCACTACCTCACGGCAGAATGGCAACAATTATTACTTTTCCTGTTACGTTTAGCCGAAAACTTCATACACTCATTCACAGTAAACAGTAGATAAAAGAGCTTTATCGACAATAGACTGGTGATAAAGCTATGAGTAAATTAAATCTTGAAAATATGGAACGTCCAAATTACTCTTATAATTACATACTAGGGAAAAAGATTTTTTTTTAATATAACGGCTATGATAGATCAAGCTTGTGATGCAAACTATGCACGAAAGTTTTTCGGATGAGTTCGAAGTTTCTTTGCAGTAGCTACTCGTGTTATTAAAGCAGTTGTCAAAAAAAAATATACCTAATTGTCAATTGTCAGTAGTTTTTTTTTGTATTTTCTACACAGGTAGGAGCTTTTTGTAACACAAATATATAAAAATGTCTCAAAGTTTCCCTAGTATGTCGCTTATAGGGCATTTAAAAAATGTATTGGATTTTGTGACTCAATTTTCTCACATGTTGGCATAGAATGCGCTCGTGATTCAGTGTAGAAATAACAAAGAAATTCTGAAAATACAAATTTACATTACACAAACGTTAAAGATAACAATTGTTTAAACAAACTCATTAGGCGTCTACCAATTACATACCCCAACTAATTGGTAGACGCCTAATAAGTTAGTTTAGACAATTGCTATATTTATTTGTATATGTATATAATTATATAAAGCGTTTTCGTTCGGTTTCTTTAATACAACGTGGAATTCCGGTGCCCTGTTTGCTATTTTCCTACTGCGCCGCGACTGAGTGTGGAGAGAGTTTTTCTGATTTATAGAAGGCCCTATTTTTCTCCGCCGCAAGTGTTTATCATTCCCGGAGAGTCCTTCAACTTTCCCCATACGTTTAGTTCGGCCAACTTTAGCTGTTGTTTTTGCTTTAAACTTGGCGTATTGAATAGGTTTTTTGCGATGCTTTTTAAACTATGCAGACAGAAAGGAAGATTGAATTTTAAGAGAGTTAGAGTGGACCAATAATTTATGTTCCGCAAATGTCGGTACATCGTTTTAATATGCATAAATACATAATATCAAATCAGATGAAAAAATTGTTCGGACACAAATACAGAACAAACATTTCTAAATCCTTCCACAATTCGGAATTATACTTTATTTTTTATTAAGCCAATTTCAACTCCCTTTTTTCAGCTGTGCAGGCAAGGTCACGTTACCGCCTAGGACAAGATTATGTTAAAGTAAATTACATAATATCATGCGAACAAACATAATAAAATATATTTTAACACATTATAAAAAAAAATCTAACCTAGGGTATCACCGGAAACAGGGCAAGTAGGGCTCAGGCTGCAAATTAGGGCCGCAGAGAAGAACCGCTGGACAGTGGATATTGGATAACACATACTATATACCACCAATCAACAGATATTCTTTTTAATATAACGACGGTGGCAAACAAGCATACGTCTCGCCTGATGGTAAGCCGTTACCGTAGCCTATGGACGCCTGCAACTCCAAAGTATTCACATGCGTGTTGCCTACCCTAATAACATTCCTGTTATCACAATGCCATGCCATGTCGTCAAATCGTAACTAAGTTGTGTTAGTAAGCCGGTCAGTAAATCGCGTTACCACGTAACTCAATCCAAACTCGAAGCAACTATTCGCAGCGCAGGCGCACTGGCAAATTGCAGGCGTAAATCTCGCATCCGAGTTCGTCTGCATTACTCACGAGTGGACCGAATGCCACGGAGCGCGAACTGCGACGGAAGTGACAAAACTAGTGGGACAATCGTAATACCTACACTCTACATCATTCACTTATGCTGTAAACATTTGTGTGTAGCCATGTTTGTAATTTAGGAAGTGTAGTAGCAATTGTGTACGTATAAATAATTTTAGATATAATCATATTTAACGAATCAGTATGGTATGGAGTGCTTTGGACCGTGAATCGACTTTATGCCCCTATATATTACTTTTCAAAATTCATTTCATTTCATTTATTCAAATAAGTTAATATGACATAACAGTAAAACCAATGCGTCATATAACTAAATACATATAAACATAAAAAAGCAAATACAAAATTTAATGAAACTATCTACATTTTGGCAACGCAGCAGTGGGGCTTTGTTGCACAGATAGTACTGGAACTGGAGTAGGATTCGGCAGATTGCCCCGGAACCTCCGAAACACTACCCCCTTCGGCCAGAAGTCCGCGCTTCCAATGGTGTCCAGAAGCGACCGCGGCACGCGCACCACAAACGAGCTGAAGTGCACGTAATGGCGGGCCCGCAGCTGTTGCACCGTCAGCGTGAAGCCAGTCCTCCGGCGAACGTACTCCACCACATCATCAGCCACGGCGGAGTAATGCAGCCGTGACACGTAGAGCGCCCTGCTCGGTATGGCAACTCGTAGCCCAGTGTTAGCCGGCTCCGCAGTGCCACACAGAGTCTTGCGAGGAGCCCTTCGCGTCCTAGACTTTTTTTCCACCAGCGTGAATCCCTCCTTATCCACACTGGCATGGGATTTCCCGTAATGGGACCCCGAGCAGCACGCGCCTGAGAAGGCACGTTGACCCGGTCAGCTGCAACAGGCTTGCCGGCGACGTCAGCATAAGCACGCTGACGCGACTTAGACGAGGCAGGAGGAGCCCCGCGCGCAGAGGGTGCGCGGGGGGTGAGGCGGCGCGTGCGGCACCATTCACAGTGTCAGCAACGCGCAGACTTGCAGACTCGGCATTATTTTCAATAAAACCAGGTCGGCCGTCGCTCTTGAAATTTGATGCTACCGACCGAGTTGGGGCATTTCGCAAACAAGTAACTTCCTTGCGTAACTCGGCAATAGTGACTTGGGCTGCTTCAAATTTCAAGAGAACTTCAGCGAAACATGCTTTTAGGGCCACAAACTCCTTCAGCAGGCTTCGCACGTCGACTTCATCAGGAGCTTGGGGCGGCACGGAAGAGGCTTCTGCCGTCACGAACTCCGGAATCCGGTCTCGTTTCTCCTTCAGGAGATTAACAATATCCATGTAGGATTTGTCTCCAACCTCATCCCCACTCGCGTAAGGTGCATAAGTACCAAGAATCCCAAGGGACTGGCACAACACCCGCTTCGCTTCACGGATGTCTTCGCCGGTGAAACTCGATGCCCACGAACTAAACTGGACAGCGGTTTCCAGATCCATCTTCCCTTCACGCTTCAACTTTTCCTTCTGAAGCATGTAGGCGAGGAAATCGTTCACGACGGGCTGACTCTGAGCACTCATCGTAAAGCTATGCTAGCAGCAGCCGGGCCGCGCTAACTCCGCAAATTAATAATTAATTACTCATTGATGCGTCCGCATTGCTCGGCGCATCGATCGCGAATGTATGTACAGATAGCAGCAAAAGTGGCTAAGCGTTTGAAGTGTTCAAAATGACCTACACGCGCTCTTATTCTCTTGGCAATAGAGATGTGTTGACCTCATTTTGAACACCTCAAACGCTTAGCCACTTCTGCTGCTGACTGTACCACAAATAAAAAAATCTTAGTTTACATAGAAGTTGTAAAATTGTTTTCATTGTATAAGGGACGATTTTAGTCAATATGGACATAGGAACTTGTAGAAAATTTTATATTATGAAGTACTATTGGTATTAAAACTAGTCAGTAGGTGTCTATTGGAATTGAAACTAGTCAGTCAACTTGGAAGCTAGTCAGTAGTGTAAGTAAAAAACTGAGTGGCATATTTAGGGCCGATTTTTCAATCGTCAGACAACCCAATTTTCTTATACAGTCGAAACATATTGGCTCAGGGTTGTCTAAGAATTATGTTTTTGGAAATTTTATATTATTTTTTTTTTTTTTTTTGCAATATGCTGATATTGTTATTTAAATTCAGAAGCATTATTCCTTTTACAACAATGCACCTCCATCCCATCTCTACCCGCTGCCAAGGAGACGATAACCGCAAGGCGCGCACAAACGGCCATACTTAAAATAATTTAAGTCTTCCGCGAAACTTAAGCCATAAAGCGGACAAAGCCAGGACATTTTTCATGGCGTAAACAATTATACGTCCGGCCATCTAATTGCCAGAGGAAATGGGTTTGGAAAGAGCATAAACGAGAAAATGTCGTCCGAGATGACTTAATTAGTTAAACTCTTTATTTATTGATGCTTGATATTGTGATAGAACACTATCTATGTTCAAATTGATATTATATAAGTTTTCTTTCGATTTAAATATCGAATATATTCGCTAGCAGACGTTTCTGCATAATAAAAAATAATTTATATAAGTAACTAGATGACCTGTTGAACTTCGTAACACCCGTAACCTCTCTTTTTATCTTATTATGTCTATGGTATAAATTGGAATGTCAATGATTGATAGGTAGGAACAATTTGTATGCCTAAACTACACTGCCTAAACCTTCTGCGGTCTAACCCAAACATTAAAATTACAATACCAAAATTACCTAAATTGGTTCAGCGATTGTCGAGTTTATGTGTAACTAACAAACGCATTTTATATATATATATATATATATATATATATATATATATATATAAAGACTAGAAACAAGTACATGTGATAGGCTATGCCATCATTATTTCGGCACGGCATGCCAACGCCAACAACTGATAAATAAGTCACAGACATAGTGACAGAACAAAATAGACCTACATGCACATGCATACAATTTAACTTCAGTTTTGACGTTTCGGTAACGTGACGTCTGAGCGGTAGCTGTTGCGTTTGACTTGACGTTGAGAAGGTAAAAATAATAACGCTTCATTAGCAAGTATACCTACTTTTAAATCACTTAAAAGTACTCTTTAATTATAAATTGTATATAAACGACGTACGAGTATATTAGGATAAAGTGACGAGGTCCTCCGGTGTCCGAGGCAGGATTTGGACCAAAATCAAAGGAAATCAAAATATTTAATAAATAATTATTTGATTTGTTCTTAGGTTTTCTTCATTTTCATTTTAATATTAATTTTAGATGAACTATATCGCCCCCAAAGTCTCGTAATAGACTGAAGTTCTAACAAATTTGATAATGATACGGGACACCGTTCGTATTAAGGTGACGGCACCAGTAATGGACAAGGAACCAATCATGAACATTAGTGCTTATTTCAAAGGAGTTAAGTGTTGTGCATTTGTTGGGACATATTCAATTTATAACTTTATGATTTTTGAAATAAGAACTAAGTGGCCATCATTGGTGCCTGTCAGCTAAAAGTGTCCAAAATTAGTGCCATTCATTACCTTAGTTTAAAATACAATATTTTGTCATATACACTACCGTCAAAAAGTTTAAGACCAAACACAATGTTTAGTTTATTGTTATAAACTCTTCTATATAACATCAAAATAAATTTGCAATCAATAGAAAACAAGGTAAACTTATTATTTTTGGCTTTGTACCTTTAGCAAATACTCTTTTCTATACATTTGTAAGGAAAAAGTATTTGATTGAGAAGGCACTTAAAAGTAAATGTTCAAAATTTGAGATTTAAACGATATTGTTTGTTCTAAGAATCTCTCTCTCAGAATCGCAGCTCTCAATTTTTCAAATAACATCCTAGTTCATATAAAAGGACCCAGGTGCTAGTATGAAAAAGTTGATTATTTGCATACATTTTTGTGTTTGGTCTTAAACTTTTTGACGGTAGATAAGTACCTAGAATTAAACCAGTCCTCAAAGCTGTCTAAAACGTTCGTTCAGGATCACAATACTAAAATAACACACCATACTCGTACTGAGATCTCTCATGGCTTAACTAAGAAGTATCACATATGTCAATAGCTTGTTAATGCAAATGTTTACATACTGTGTCAATTCCGTGGCAATTAAACTCGTGTCAACATGGTAAGCCGTTCACTTCAAAGGCTAATGTAGTATGTAACAATAACAATAATGTATGTCAATAAAAAATACTTACATAGACGACAGCCTGCGGATGAATCTGAAACAAATATTTAATAATTAATAGGTATCATACATCCTTACACGTATTTTTATAATATACCTATAGGGTTGCCCGTTTAGATCGGTCAGTATGGGCAAGCCTGTAACTATAAGACATACAAAGATCTAGTCTTAGGAACCATGTCATCGATTTGTTCAGCAATGGACGTCTTTCGACTGATGACGGAGATAATTCTTAAATATTGATGATCATCGACTAAAATGTGTTTGCTAAGATAAAAGGAAGTATGTATGCAACAAGGATATACATATTTAACCTTTTGAACGCTTTTCCTCTCGCGTCAAAATGTGACGTGTACGCCATGGTATGACTTGTTGGGACAATTGCTTTGACAGTGTCCGCCATAGCCACTTTAGTGGTCGGTGGCGTGGCAGGCACGACATCACGCGACCACTTTAGTGGTGCTTGGCGTTCAAAAGGTTAAATGTAATATTCGATTTTTTTTTACACATTCCCGGGCCATGAATCCGGTAAAACAGCACCGACAGCAATACGAGTAGAAAGGAAATTCAAAATTTGCAATATTACCGTTACACAAATAGGCTAAGCGTTTATTTGAAATTTAACAAATTGAAACAAACAGCTTTAATAAAGCGAGCCTACGACTCGGGGACTGCACTCCGCCATTAGTCAAAATTACACAACTCTGGCTATCGCTCCCCGGGCAGGAATTGACTAACTTCAAGGGTACGGGAACTCCTTTAGGGGATGTCACAAGACAAAGGTGTCATGTTTTTCACCTACTGGCGAAGAAAAGCTATTTTTTCTAGTAATACTCATACAAGAAATTAGGTTTTCGTGTCTGAACATAAAACTATCGTGAGATTGAAACATGTTAATTGTATAAAAGCGAGGTAACTCATTTTTTATAAGTCGAATATTGCTCGACATGTTTCACTACGTAACCAGGAGCATAATCATGAGCCATTCGCGTTGGCTAACCGACGAGTATGTTTATGTTTGATTATGCTCCTCGTGACGGAGTGAAACGTGTCGAGCAATATATATACGACTTATAAAACGTGGGTATATAATTAATATTTTTCATCTCTGGTCTATGTATCTGACGGTGTTACGACCAGCTCTCCTGCACTAACCCATTTTCATTGTAACTGCATACCACCGAATCCTGCGTTTTGGCTAGAAGACCGCGCAAAAGTGGCAACAGTGTGATTTTGTAGTAGGTAACTATTATCTCATTCTGTAAGTAGGCCATATTATTTTCTTTCGAAATATAATAAAGGAGAATCTTGTACGTATATTGTAGTCATTGCCGACTTATCTACTTATTTATTCTACAGACCATATGATAGAAATAAATATTAAAATGGAGATTTATCCTTTCTTTATTTAAATAAATAACTAATCACGCTGCATTATTTATTAGTTAAAAATCGTTTCCCGTATTTTGTCAATGAAAACGCTAACAGCTCACATCTTCCACTGCCCCGTAACCCTGCCCAAAACGAGTAGCCTGTGACCCTCTTTGCTTACCAAAACAATATTTTAATTATTTCCGACTATTATTGGGGAAGTTAGTCTATAATTATAATTATTAAGTTGGAAAACACGAGCTTTCAGCGAAGGAGTGACATAATGAGGTTACACTAATGACAAAGTTAAGAGAACCCGGACACGATTACATGTATCTTGGGTTACATTACAGTAAATGACTAGACCCCCTACAATATTTGACCCTTATGATGTTAAGTAGAAACTATTATACCTACATAAATAACTGAATCTAACCCTATTAATATTCTGAGCTTACTTAGAATACATTGAATTTAAATACGAAGTTCTCTTTGAATCAAAGTAAGATAATATAAGTAGTTTACTTAATTGCTAAGTTGTGAGCCCTTAAAGACGTAAATGTAATAAAAAATCAAAACAGATAATAATATCACCAACAACAAAATCAAACTACCAAACACTAAAATGCGATATACACTCCGAACAATGTTAAATTAGGCGACAAGAAAGAAAAACCTGGAAAAGGGGAGAGTAACCGGCCAACCGTAAAATTATGAAAATTTCTTACTGATGTACTTATTTAGGGCGTAAAATTTCGATACTAACATAAATATTTGTTTTGAAATTTGAAATATACTAAACGTTATATTTAAAACCATATTATCTACTTGTTCTGTGATGGATGTACCTACAGTACATATTTAGGCACTGGTCGCACCGCGAGTTAGTAAGCTACCAGTACCTTACCTACCTATTTGTGAACTTTATAAGTAATATAACGACATTGGATCTATTCGACCGAACAAAAAAATGTAAGTACTAATGGTAAAATGTACGATATTTAAAAAGGATAATAATGTAATATAAGCGGATCCTCTCTCTGCAGCCCTAACCACCGACAACCTGAGCCCTGCCCCTGTCCCGTTAACGCCTGCACCCTGGATTAGGTTTCTTAATATATTTGTATTTAGTATTGTTTTCTTTATGTTGTATGAATTTTACTTTTATATTCATATTGTTTAAACTGGTTCTTAACGAGTTTGCGGTGCTGGCAGTAGAAACTCTATAGGACCTTGGTCAAGTGACACAAAACATTTTTTAAAGGAAGGCGGGTCGTTCCGTCTTACCGTTGCCACAGGGGACTACAGGGCCGGATCCTTCCTGACCCAAAACTGAGTTTCGAATCCAGAACGGGAACGCCGCCAGCATCCTGGGCTTCATACCAGACTCAAGGGGATTTGGCGAGATTTTTTACATTTAATTTATAGTTTCTAAGTTAGTTTTATTATATTTTATTTACGATACCTAAATTGTTTTACCTATCTTATATTGTTATAACAACAAATAAAAATATTTTTTATCCAATGATACAGAAATAAAGAAAGAAAAAAAATATTCAAATATATCAAACTTGAATGGATACTTTTTCCAAGCGTTTCCAATGCCTACTCCACGTTTACGACTCAAGTACGAATTCGGGACACAATTTAAATTGTATATTAGCCTTCTTGTCTCCGAACTTGGAGGGAAAGGATACGAAGAAAAATAAAAACTTTCCAAGGGATCACATTGCATTTAAGGAAATTGCGTGCAAATCGGAAAACTGGCGCTCATATCGTCATACGGAATACATAAATCGTGTAAAGAGGTATCTCCTCGGAACGGTTATGTGACCTACTTCATTTTACATTTATTGAAGTACACTTTACTTACAATAACCAGACAACAACATAACTATTGCATATATAGAGCGTAGTGGCGCGTGATCGAGTAATCCATAAGGAAAAGACAACCTTTATATACCTTATAATCGTAAGCTAAGTAATTGTAGAATAATTGGAACATACAAATTACTTTTTTTTTTAATTATAATTACATGTAAAACGACACCAACAGGTACTTTATAATTATCAAGTATGAACCTTTCGTCCCTCGGTTATACACTCGTATCTAAATAAATTGTTTTTCAGAATTTTATTTCCTGAACGGTAAGGCAGAAAGCGAAGCGAAGAAGTATGTACAACTCCATTTGCCTTTAGAACAGCCAATAAATCTTAATTGGCACATTTCCGCTATTGCGAATTGTGTCAACTTATTCCTAAAATAGTACTGAGACCGTAGGTGTTCACGCTTACAGTTGATTCTAAGTTTTCAAAACAAAACGTCATAAAAGCATTGGAAGAGCTAAGGGTAGTTTGTCTTTTTAGAACGAACAGGCAGCAAACGTTGATTTGCCTTCACTTTGCTGGAACGGAGTGTCAACAAGAACGAACGAGAGCGCTCCCAACCCTTTCCGAACTCGCTAGACTGTCTAAATTGGAAGAAATGGTGAAACATACGACATGCACTGCAGAAATACACGACAGCAAATATTTACACTGACAGATTAGGTAACCATGGAAAACTGTACAAGTGTTTTATTTTAGTATTGTGAAAAAATAATGTCCGTAAAAAATATGATGACCTTTATGGCCTTGTCATAAGGTGCTATCAGATATTTTTGCGGTCCTGATATCATAAGATATTATTGCCTGTACAATAATTAAGTAGACACATCAAAAAAGGATCAAAACACAAATCTAATGATAATGATGCCATTGTCACTATTATACGCCGCGGGTAACTTGACAGGCTTGACAAGCAAAAATTTCAAATGACTAAAGAGCTCTCAAGACGATCCGGTGATGACAAGCCCGGATATGACGTCAAACCGGCCGAAAGCACTCGGCGAGTATTCCAGCTACTTACCTAGCTTAAGTGGGCTGAAGGTTCACGCAGCCCGTGCCACTGTGGCCTGGCCTGACTTGTTAGAGAAAAACTAAAAAAACAAGGATGATAAACTGATAATGAAGAAGTAATGATCTTTCCGGCACACGAACAAAAGTGTTAGAAATTTGATTCAAAAATACTATTTTCTTAAGCACTGAAATCTCGGCAATATCTAAACTCCATAGAAAGTAGTAGTAGTAGGAGTAGTCGTAAAACAAAACCACAACGATATGCAATTTAGACTACTAGATTACTGTTGTGGGGTCACTTGTACTTGGTAATCGATTGGAATGGCATTTGGCCTAAACGTCGAAGGTCCTTAAACGCCCTACGGGTCCCTAATGGTCGGGCACTACATTATAGTAACCTTTTCGAAGAAAGTTAATGGTCCTCCGTTAGGGACATAAGGTTGGCAGGGATTGGAAAACGACAATTAATATTATTTGTACAGTAACACAAAAAGCAATATTTAGTTTTAAGCAAATAATAAGCGCGTCGAAGAAAATCAACTGGCAGAATTGGCGATTACTTACTCCATGAGAGCATTAAACATTAAAAACTTTGTCTATATAACCCAAACTAAGAATTAATCTTAGTCCGTAAGTATAATATCTTACTCTATGTGGAAACAGAACAAAAGATTTTTAATGCGAGAAGTGTCTAGCTCATAAATTCTAGTTACTATAAAATACTTTTTAAAGTATTCTGTCTAAGTCACTTTTTAAAGTATACCGATCCGTATTGTTTTACTAATTTGTTTGGTGGGTTCAAGAAACACACTGTACGACGATATCTAATCCATTAAACTAATAGATAACATAATTTACATAGATACTTAGAATGCCTGGAGAAATAAGAAAGACCGAATTAATATATGAATCCCAAATAGCCAATGGGCAGAAGGAATAAAATGAAACATCGGGCGCGTTCATCGTGTTGTGTGTGGTGACTGGTGACCAAGAATTGTTGGGCATGGCAAACGGCGAGGCAATGTGTATATTTCAAGACAGGCTCAAAGAAAACTGTGTCGACCTTCTTCCCAGTAATTAATTCAGCACTAAACGGCGTTGTTAGTGGTTTTAATGGCATTTTAAATGTCCACGCTAACGCATCCGTTTGAGTAATTCACTCTCCACCACTTCGAGAAATTAAAGAAGAATTATATTATAAAAACGTTTTATGGGAAAAGTATCTGTTGGGAAACTATTTGAAATTTAGTACTTTCAATATTTGCCTATATGTATGTAGACACCTATATGATGAATGAACGGGTACTGAGTCCGAATATTCAGAAGGAAATGTGAAGTAAAACAGAATTTAAAAAAATAAGTTGACTTTTAAAATCATGTATGTCCATAATTACTCGTATGCTAATGCAAATATGTCGAAGTACTGTAAGTAGATGTCCACGACATGAAACCGCGCCCCGCGTAATCCCACGTCGATCACGGTGCACGTACTCCAACAATATCTTAGTGCCCCTCAACCCTTTTGGCAAATCGTGGAATTTTATATCCCCATTTTTCTCCGTCCGGAGGGTATCCGATAATATTATTTATTTAATACGATCAGGACTACCAACATGAGCCGAGCATATTGCTGTTTTGAGATATCTTGAAGGAAAATCTTTAGGAAACAAAAGAAAAGAAAATGTTGATGTTGGAGTAGATTGAGACTAAGTGTTGCTGTAAGAATGAACGTTTCTTCGTGAATTTACATACAGAGCCAATGAAAGAAAGAGACATTTATAAGATTGCTCGTCTAATCCTAAATAATATGAATGTGGAATTTATGCTATTTGAGTACCTATAGGGCGTCTTAGAGACGGCGGGCTGAGAAAATAAGATACAAAATGTATTTTTCACACGCCATCGCCATTTTGTTAAGGTCGTTTTGTGAAGCACTATCTGAAATAAGGGACTCAAGCATTTCTTACATGCATATTTATCGTAAATCTCGCAAATGTTTTATATTACCGTTTCAAGCGTCACCGATATTTTGACAGAATCATATTTGAGACTAAAACTTCTGAGCATAAAATAAAAAGCGGTAATCGTATCATTTAATCTTACGAAATAACTATCTACAGAATGAGTCTATTACCAGGGGTCCGATTATGAACACCCACCCATTACGAACAAAAGACAACGCTTACGCGATGCCTCCTCGTGCCAGAGACGAAAAACAATAAAAACAGAAACTTCTGTTATTCATGATTTGTATTCTTTTGTCAGTCGCGAAACAGGTGCAAGAATGTTATCTAGAAAACGTGAACTGGTTTAATTACAGAATTTGTACCTAAATTAAGCCCTAATTGAGATTACAGCAATTAGCGTCTAAATTGCGGTATAATTGTATGATTAAACGGACTTACCTTAAGTGAAGTTCAATCATAATTTTACGAAGCTCGTTGTCAGAGATTTTTACAGTGTAGTTTACGTTGCTTGCAACCAAACGTCATCACATTTTTGAAGATCATAGAAAAAACAAAACGCCTCCTCACGGCGTTATGTTGGCAGCACTTGCGGTCTTCATTACGTTCGAAGTTCCTCGTGAGCAACCCTATATTATGTGGGAAAGATTGTATTATCATTGGGAGGGTTGGGAGACTAATCTCTGACGAGCTTCGTAAAATTATGATTGAACTTCACTTAAGGTAAGTTCGTTTAATCATACAATTTTACTCCGCTCGTTGTCAGAGATTTTTACAGTGTAGCTGTTTAAAGTAAGGGTTGCGAATGAAAGTTATCAGGTGTATGAAAAAAAATTAAAACTTTATTCTAATATTTTACCTAGCACAGCTAATAACAATAATACAAATAATCACATTTAACAACATTAGTCCTTATAATATTCTCAATTTATCCAACGATCATTATCGCTTAATTGCAGAGTTACAAATGGTTTTGCTAAAAGAGGTTGGATCTAGTAAGGGTCTGTTATAGAATTTAGCGAAGGTTGATGAATTGTTGCTCCAACCTGCAGTTTTCCGAATTAGGTCTACACTGACCCCATCTCTTTTAGCTGCAGATGTTGAGGAATGTCTGGTACTATGCGCAGAAAATATTGTAATGTCTACTCCAGCTTCTCCAAGAGTTGACTTTATCCATCGACTAATTGTTTGTGCAGAGGCCTTTTTTATTGGTTTTTTATATGTAAGTATTAAATTTTTTATGTCTCCTCGCAATTTGTTTGTTAGGTCAATGTAGGTTTCGAGAGTCTTAACTGGACAAATTTCCACTTTCTCATTAAAATATGATAAGTGTAAGACTGGCTGTTGGGTACCCGGCTTGGAAGTTTTTATTAAGTTTAAGTTGTTATGTGGATTAGCACTCCGTTATTGTTAAAATGGATATTATCAAGAGTAATAAGGGACAAGGTTTGTACTCTATGTCCTGTTGTTAGAGCTAAAATTGTAACTAGTTTTTTACTAAGCTGGTCTATGGTTATGTTATTATTTGGATATGCTGATAGGTAGTTTAGAACTAAACCTGGGTCCCAAGTAATGTCATACTTGGGTTTTGGGGGCTTTGACCTAAATACTCCTTTGATAAATCTCTTGATAGAGTCGTTTAGCCCTACCTCAGATCCTAGTAGCAGGGATAAAGCAGATCTTGCGGTGTTAATTGAGCCATATGAGGCATCTGCTTCAAACCGTTCAGTTAGGAAGAGGAGTACCAGATGTATTGAAGTGTCTAATGGGTCAGTAGAATGCTTGGCACAGAAACGCCACCAAGGTTTTAGGACACAATCATACTGCTTATAAGTACTGGGTGCTAGAGAATTTAACATTATTGGGATGGATGTTCGTGGTATACCGCGTTTTAGGTATGCTTCCCCGATAGCAGCCCTGCAGCCAGGGTAAGTTGTTGATGTAGCGGATGGATGTGTCTGAAATTGGATGATAACAAGTTTTTATTTGGTTGAAGTATAACAAGTTCTTCAAGGTCAATAGTCGGGGTACCAAAGGATCTAACAAGTGTCTTAAAGGCATTGTGTGAAAGTTCCCACTCTATATTCTTTTTCCTTGACTCTACATCTGCTATGTTGTCTTTGGTGTTTACATAGGAAGCATAGATCCATATGCTTCTTTCTTCACACCACTGCCATATTTGTCTAGCCATGTCATTTAGGTGAGGATATTGTATTCCTCCATATTTATTTATGTAAGCAACTGCAGTGGTGTTATCTACTCTGAGCAGGACCTCACAGTCATGCAAATCCCTTGTAAAACATTGTAATCCCAGTAATGCTGCTTTTAGTTCGAGGTAGTTAATGTGCAAGTCTTTTTCATCGGAAGACCATGAGCCCGATGTAGTTTCTGAGTTGCACACTGCTCCCCAACCATAGCTTGATGCGTCGGAATGAATTTCAATTTTAAATTTGTATTGCTTGATAAGGTTATATTTATGTATGTTAATAAGCCACCAATCAAATTCTTGGAATACATCAAGTGGTAGGGCCATTGTTGCATCAAAGTTATCATTAGATTGTAAAAGTGCCAAGTACTTTTTACGTTCAAGTATCTTAGTGTAAAGCCATCCATAAGGTATAGCTGGGCACACTGAATTTAGTAATCCTAAAATTTGTGCAAAGTCTCTGATCTTACAGTGATCCTTGTTACTTAGATAATTAATTTTTTCTTTAATGTTAAGTTGTTTTTCAGAAGGTATGGCTAGGGAAAGATTCTTTGAGTTTAGTATGAATCCCAAGTATTTACATGACTGTCGAGGTATAAGAGTACTTTTGTCATAATTAACTTCAAACCCTAGATCTGTTAAAAGCCTGCATATGTCTTGCAAGTTTGCTTCACAATTTTGTTTAGTTTGGGCGAAGCAAATCAAATCATCAAGATATATTGTCATTATTGTACCTTTGTTTCTTAAGTAACTTGCCACTGGCTTAAGAAGTTTTGTGAACACAAAGGGCGAGGTATTGAGCCCATATGGTAAAGCATTAAACTCAAATAGTTTATCTTTAAAATAAAATCTTAGAAACTTCTTAGATTCTTCAGCAATTGGCACAGATAAGTAAGCTTCTCGTAAATCTATAGTACCCATAAAACAATTTTTTGACATTAATTTACAAGCAGTGCGAATATCCTCTAATTTAAAGTGTTCTGTATCTATAGATTTATTTAATTGCTTTAGGTTGAGAATAAACCGGAAGCTTCCATTAGACTTCGGAGTCAAGAAAATAGGGGAAATAAATTGTCCCTCACTGTACATACATTCTGAAATGGCACCTAGGTTAAGTAGCTTATTTATTTCTAATTGGATATGCTTTTCTTCAGATGGGGACCAATTTTGTTTGTTCGGTAATTGAGATGGAAGTGGTCTGGCAAATGTAATTTTGTAGCCTTGTAACCAATCCAACAAAACAGGGTCATCTGTTAGGGACATCCAATTATGAATACAATTTTTTATTATGCCTGCATGTACCTGGTTTAGTAGCGTCGATGGTGGCTCTTCCGAGGCGTGTACTTCCTGCGTGGTGGTGCTGGGCGATAGGTTGGTTGGTTCAAATGGTTCGCCGGTTGTCGCCTGGTCGTTGTCGGTCTGTGCCCACCGCGGCCACGATGGTTGGCTGGCTGGTAATGCGGTGGGCTTTTCCAGTTTAAATGCTTGTTAGTTCCTGCATTCTTATCTGGTACTCTAATTTGAGCCGCTGTTCTTTTGACTGACTGGATAGCTTTGATCTGTTCACCGAGCCCCTCCCCAAACAAGAACTTATCTGTTTTAGTATCCTTGCAGGCCTCCTGTACTGCTTTTGTTGCACTAGAAAGCGCAAAAAAATTGCGGCTTTTGTTGTCATTGTGGTATACTTCTGCGGCAATCTTGGCAGCATCATTAATTTCTTCAATAATTTTCTTGTTGTTAATATTACCGTTCAATATTTCTGTTAGGGTTTTCCCGAGGCAGCTCATTAATTTTCCAATCATGTTTTGTCTGTGGATGATTCTTTTATCTCTATTGATTGAAGGTTCTGATAATGTTGCAGCAATTTCTTTATTTAATATGGGGGCATTCGCTATTTTGAAATTTTCCGGGGTCTTATATTTTGTAAAAAGGACTTCTCTTTGTTCCTTGGTAAGGCCTTCAGTAATCATTTTGGTCTATCTTGTTGCGAGTTCATGAGTGATGGGATGTGCAGTTTCCTCTTGTTCTTCCCCTTCATGGCCGAGCGCCAACAGGAATTCCTCAGGAAGGTCCACCTCCTTATTCTCTGAAAGGTTATGACCAATTACTAATGACATACAAACAGCTTTGTGACAATTTGTCTAACCGCATTGTGATAGCGCATTAGTCTATTGTTTGTAATTGAAAAGAAGGCAAGATTCTACATGAGAGAGTATCTCATGGCTATATGACTACGACAGGTTGTCTAACCGCTGAGTGATAGCGGCGTTTGTCTAAAACCAATTTGTATAATTGGGCTTTATTTTTGGACATGCCCTTAGTATGTACCTGATTCTGGCATAGTTGCGGGGGGGGCAGGTGTAGCCTCTGGTTGAAGCGGTGGTAGCAGGGATGGAGTTGGGAACGTTGAACATTGAGGCTGGGGTTCCAAAGGAGCCGACTCCTGGGCTTGTCGTAGTGGCGGCGTCTGAGGCCTACTTGGTCGTGAGGATGATGCTGGTGTGTGTCTGTCTCCAGAGTGCGACCGCGATCGCGAACGGCGACAAGATCCCTTGAGTTTTCTCTCCATTTTTCTAATCTTCTTAAGCAGATATTCGTATGATACATCTTCATATCTTCTTTTAGGCATTTCTTAAGTTCTTGATTAGTATTTACTAACTGCACTACAAAAAAGAACCCGCGAAAGAAATACGAAGCGCCCGGAGCTGTTAAGTCGATCTAAGGTAAGACGCAAACGGGCAAACGGGTAAATTTTGAAAATAAGACGCCCTAATTCTCTATGACTAATTTGAAGTTCAACTAGTGAAGTGGTTAAAATACAGGAAATAAGTTGATGTTTTGATTTTTTATGTCATACGTCACCGGAAGTAAGAAAACAAAAACAAATAGAATCAACAACAACCGGCATCACTATTCTAACCTAGTAAAAAATTATGTTTCGAGAAATTTCCGACCTTTTCCCTTTTAATCCTGTTCATTTGATGTTTAGTCAAAAAATAATCATTGTATCTCGGTAAGATACCCAGCTAAGAGCTAAAGAAGTACTTACATTGTTATGCTGTGCGTATGAGTTCTTAATACAAAAGTAGTTTGTTTACATACCAGAGGAGATCCTTTACTTTTACCACTCATATAAATCACAAACACTAATTTATCAATCACTATAACACACAATTTCGCCATATTTCCTATAGAAATTTAATATTTCGTTAAGAGATCGTGTGACAACGTTTGACACAAAAATACGTAATGAAGACCGCAAGTGCTGCCAACATAACGCCGTGAGGAGGCGTTTTGTTTTTTCTATGATCTTCAAAAATGTGATGACGTTTGGTTGCAAGCAACGTAAACTACACTGTAAAAATCTCTGACAACGAGCGGAGTAAAATTTAATAACAACTTAATCTAAATAAGCTTATCTAAAAATACAATTTGTTGGCATAGCAGAGTCCACCCCAAGATGAGCAAAACAAAGAGGAGCCACCGCACCTTCCATATCATCGAGCCCTTTTTCAACCTTTGGTATTTCGTTATACTAACTGTAAACATAAACTAAATTTTATTTTGTCTCAATAGTTAGATTTATACAATATTACCCCTAATTTTAATACCAATTTATACCAATTATACAGAATAATTCCAAAGACATTTAGTGCAGTCTTTACCATGATCTAATCTCTAGCGGCCCAGTAGCGGCAGTAGTCCGGACTCGTAATGTCCCTCACTTATATTTTTTGTCATTCGGCCAAAGGGAATGTTACTCATTTCTCGTGAATGGGATCATTCGAGCCCTTTCATACAGTTGCAAACATCCAATCTAGTCAGTTATCTTCGCTAACGACTTGTTTTCATCGTTAGGATTTCTCTTGGCTGAAATTTCCTTTCATATCCAATTTATTTTCTTATAAAAAAGCGCAAAGCTTTTTATTATAATAAAACGTTTTTTTTTTTTTATATATATGTAGAAGAAAAAGTGAAAATAAAAGTGATATATATTATGTTAATTTTTCTATCATTTCTTCATCAACATCATATCATATCAGGCGCTGTCCATTGCTGGACATAGGCCTCCTCCAAAACGAACCACTATAACCGGTTCTGCGCCACTGCAGATTCCCGCGATCTTTGCCAGGTCGTCTATCCACCTTGTAAGGGAGTTGACCACGTTGCGCTTTCCGGTACTTGGGCGTCACTCGAGAACCTTTACGCCCCAACAGCCATCGGTTCTGCGTGCAATGCGCCCCATCCACTGCCAATGAAGTTTAACGATCCGGAGGGCTATACCGTTTACTTGTCTATGATGATGATGAGTAAAAAAAATAAAGAATGAATATCTGCGTATTACGATTTTACGATTTACGATTAAACTCGGTTTTTTTAACTACTATAACTACACTACATTAGAAGTACTACGAAGTATACGTCATAAGCGGAAATACAGTTATTATAGTCGTACAATATAATTTATATTGTACGACTCATAATTTAGTTTTTAATTTCATTGACAGAATTATGTGGTTTCTTTTTCTTAAACCACGTCCAAATACTAATATTTTTGTCTCAATTTGCGGAATTGTATTTGGAATCTCCACTATACGTAACTACCATACATTCTTGAGATAAAATAAAAACATTTAGTGTATTTGTTTCTATCCTCAGTTCGCGTGTCTATGACCGCGCACGTACCCGCGAGAGTTTTATTACGTTGCACTGTCCCGCACGATCTATACTCTAATCAACGAAAACTTGGTTATTGATAGTAATAACATTACATACATTACATACATTTCAGCCGTATGCAGTCCACTGCTGGACATAGGCCTCCCACAAATATGACTTTTATCATCTGCACACTTGGCAGGGGGGTTGGCGATCGCAGTAGTTGTATATTGGGTTTCGACGGACGCTGCTGCCCGTCCGTAGGAGTTTTTCCTTTGTCGCCTCTATCGACATCGACACCCGCGGGAGGAGATAGGGTGGTGCTATTCTAGTCAGCCGGCATCACACGGCAATCACACGACATAGTAATAACAATAACGCTAGAAACGAAGTAATAGGCAAGTAATTTATATAAAATATAATACACAACTTCATCATTCACTTCGAACGGGTATATAATTAAATTATAGTTCTATAGCCTTTTACCTATTATTATTGCTGTTTTAGGGCTTATTATCTGCGCCGCATCGACCAGTTATGATCTAAATATATATAGCCTTTAGTACATATTTGTAGTGAACGCGAAAGTTTAAAGTGTTATTATAAAAATATACAAAGGCAAACTCTACCCTATAAGGGATGTTTTCCAGCTAACCTTCAAGAAACTGAATGGAGTGGTAGAGTAAGCCATGTGTTTCAGAAAAATCTTCCTCGTTGTTTAGTGTAGACTGTTATTATGTTGTAGTCCCACGCGGTCACGTGCCAACGCCCAGCTGTGGGACTAGACAGCGTAATTGGCTATTGAAAAATGAAACTGTGCTTCTTTAAATCAAGTTGAAAAATTGTTTGATCAGTTTTTATAGTCAGCATCATATATTTTGTAGCAGTCTAATAATATATATACGGTAACACTTTGTTAAGGCTACACGAAGTATAAAAAAAAAATATATATATACAGTGTGTAAATCTTATAAGGGCGAATCTCTTAACGGAGGGTAGAACAGGACATAATAAATATATTTAGATAACTTTTGCTTAGAAGTACAATAAAATAATTATCCATATAAAAAATCGGGCCCGCAATGTAATGCAACACACTCGAGTTAAACACTCGTTGACAGTTAGTTTCAAAAGCTCATATCGCGCAATGTTCGCAGTACATTACTGCTCAGAAATTTTATAAAAATTAATTACATATGTATAACAGGTATAATTAAAGAAAAACCTTTTGGTTAATGATTATACTGGTAAATCCTATGTCTAGTTTAATTCTTCGCCCGTATTAGACTTACACACAGTATTTCGGTTCTTTGGTTCCTATACTATTCGGTAACTATACTAACAAGTTAATCTTTATCTTATAAGGTAGGCAACTCGTATATGAATCCTCTGTCTATATGCTACGGTAACCGCTTACCATAAGCCGGGCCGTATGCTTGTTTGCCACCATCGTTGTAATGTAACTATAACTATATGTATTAACTGTAGTTATAGGGTAGGTAACGCGCATATTTGTAAATCCTCTGGAGTTCTCAGGCTACAGTAATTGCATACCATCAGACGGGCCGTTTGCCACCGTCATTGCATTAAAAAAAGAACTATTTGACACTGACAAAACTTACACACTGTGTGGGGCAAATCGTCTACACACTACACATACACATTACACCTCCACACATTCACATTCATAAGGACACGTCCTTCAGTCGTATTTTGCCTACGAAACTAGAGATCCAAGGTTCAAACTCCGGCAAGGACTTATTTTGTGTTTATCACATACAATTGTGTTGAGAACAATATTTGTTCGTGGGTTATGTAGAGGCCAGAATTACGGGCAAAGGTTTTCTTAGACATACTTTCGCAAAAGTCGGACGCCGGAAGATCTGATGGCTTTTTCTTAAATATATGTCACCTAATATTGTCTTGCCGCGATAATACTCATGAAATAAAACAACTGAAACTGATTATGTCGTGTACAGTCGACTACAAAGATATGTATACACTTTTGCACCTTGTTACAAAGGATTAACCCTTTATAAGGCCGCAGTTATACAGATATGCTACGTGAAAGTTAAATACACTCCCATGTTTGTAATGCACTGGGGAACACATCTACGGCAAAAAAAAACCGAAATCATTAATAAAAACATGTGGTCATTATATGCACTCAGCCCGTTAGTGCACTCTAGTTTTCAGATGATCTGTTTCCAATACACCTATTCATTGACAGATACGTGACAGGCAATACTCAATACTTCTTCATTTGTCATAACTGCCATGTACCTACGTACTATGCAAATACATAGTTACATATTACAATATTAATTATCTTAAGTGGCAAATGATACACTTTCCTGATACTACAAACAACGTAGTTCAGTTATTGCAAATATTGCAATTCACGATGGAGAGTGGATTTATCAAAATTAGACCTTATTATCATACCAATAACAGTCTCGCCACTCGCCATCGTGAATTACAAGAGCTATAATTGAAATTATTAGATACAGCGACTTGTGTATTTTAATAGTATAATGGAAACAGTGACAAATGCTTGCTTCCCTTAACGGGCACAGTGCATTCATTGACCACAAACTTTAGATTAATTAATTACACTAAAATTAAATTATGACCGAAAAAGTATAAATAAGAAAAGAAAGCCTGATATATTTGCTATATAATACCATTATAGTTAAATAAAAAAGAGGATGTTCTTTCTTTGTAAATGTTTATTAACTAAGTGGTTTCCAAATCGTCTCTGCCTTATAAAGGGTTAAGGTGAAAAAATGTATACATATATGTATTTGTAGTTGACTGTACGTATACTAATTTAAACTTCTTCCCGTTGTTTCGAACCTTTTAGTAACGTTTGTTGTCATTGGGTGTACCATCCACCATAATATAATCCGTTTCAGTTCTTTATATTTTATAGGGTAAATCGCCAGTTACTGGCCACCTTTCAATAACTGGCCACCATATACTGAAAATGGACTCTATTTACCTATAAACAGAGTTCATTTAAGTATAAGGTGGCCAGTAATTGAAGGGTGGCCAGTAATAGATACCCCATTTGAAAATGTGTTCTATTTATAGGTAAACAGAATTCATTTTCAGTATAAGGTGGCCAGTTATTGAAAGGTGGCCAGTAACTGGCGATTTACCCTATATGTCACGCATTTAAATTGAATGGATCGGATGTTTAGCGTTTTGATTTTCTTAAAATTACCTTTTTTTAGAGAGGTCCGTCTATATGAAAGTTCTTTTTATAATGTTCCTTTACAGCAAAAATAAAACATGGGATAGAAATATTATAGGCAATAGTAACCGTCGCGCCGCATAACGCTAAGTAGAGAAATACTACTTTTGCTCCAAATATACTATCTCCAAAACAGTTATCATAATAACCAAACTCACATTACCGCATTACACGACGCATGCACTAGTGCATTAATGGCAGTTTTCTAGGCCGCCAGGAGCACGTTGACCTAAATGCAAAATGCGGCAAGTGCAATAATGTTATTTTTAACCAAGCCGAGACAATGCGACCATTTCTGAAAACATTCCTGGTCGAGACAATTTTGCGGTCGGTTTACTTGGACAGCTATGAAAACAAAAGAGTGTATGTTTATATGAACACAATAGAGATAAGAGCATTTCAAGTAAGGAGACACAAAGCTGGCACGATATCAAGATTATAAATTGAAATATACTACTCGTACATACAACACACTGTAAAATCATATCTTTTGATATGGCTCGCAACAAATTCCAATTTTGATCTTTCCCATATGGTGAAAATAGTTCTGATCATGAAGCTTTAACAAAATGCTACGTATATACATTGCTTTTGCAAACAAGTTTCTAGTCCATAAAATCTCGTCACCGTTAATGAATGATAGCAGATTTTTTTTACCTTTTGAACGCCAAGCACCACTAAAGTGGTCGCGTGATGTCGTGCCTGCCACGCCACCGACCACTAAAGTGGCTACGGCGGACGCTGTCAAAGCCACTGTCCTGCTGACAAATAAGGTTTATATTTGTTCTTCACAAGTCATACCATGGCGTACACGTCACAATTTGACGCAAGAGGAAAAGCGTTCAAAAGGTTAACTGAAGATAATGTTGTATGCTCTTAAATATACCTTAAACGGTACTAACCGCTATTGCCATGTTGATATACGATATATAAGTGTATGTGTATATTTTTCAAAAAGGAGAACTATTAAATAAAGTTCCTAGTTCGGAATATTATTCGCTGTATGTCGAAAAGTAGACTAGTAAACAAAGGCAAACTCCGCGCGAACACAGCTATTAGAACAATATTCTAAGCCAACAAAGAAACTAAGTTTTTGTTTAAGTTTCCGAGAAATTAAGGCGAGGCGCTGAAAGATACGCTTTCAAGTTAGGCATAATAGTTTGTCTTACCAGTTGGGTCCCCGCGGGCCGAGGTGTTTGTGGAATGTAATTGTTATCTCACTATTAGAAAACCAACTTAATAAAACAAAATATTCTCTTAAAAACAAGAAGAATAATGTCAATTCGTCATAGTAAAGTCTTACGGCTTTAGAAATTAAGGGTTAACAAGATTAGTGTTTACCGCATTTTACATATTTATATATCAGCCACGGACGTCCACTACTGGACATATGCCTCTCCCACCCCCAGACTGCCGCTCGATCGGACGATCGAAGCGATCTCAGAGAAGGAGGGGTTCAATGTCGTATTCGTCACGATTGACAGGCGGGTTGGCGATCGAAATAAGTTCCCCCACTCTAAAGAGTCGCTGTTGCTCATCCTCTGGCGGTTTGTAGTCGCAGATTAGGGACAATACTCGGGTCCATTTGCATATTAGGCTCTATCAACTATTTGTCCCTCGTTACAATGGTTACGTTCCCCTGGGTCACTCTTCAAAGTTTAATTGCATCTAAATACACAAATACAGATATTTGTAGAAGCCATATCCCTTCCTTAATGGGTCACCTACAAAGGGTTCTTGTAACAAACTTCAGTTGTCTCCTGGCTCATGACAGAATAATAACAAGAAATACTTGATTCACTCATTAAACACATAATTTTATTGGTAGGTGACTCAGTTACAAATTGCCAAGGCTACCATTAAATAGGTTGAAGAAGTAAAAAAAAAAAAAAACGAATGCCACTAAATGTCGCCTAAACATAACTCCAAACAAAAAGTTATACTTGCCGGAGTAAAACTGCGGAGCAACATCACGTTATCAGTCGCCACGTCCGTCTGACGTCTTATCGGCCGTCAGACGCAAGCCTATCTCTGACCTGTCATGTCTGCACCAGCCCTTGGTTTTGGAAACATACGGAATTATGTTTCTATACCAAACATCTGTTTTTAATTTTTGTTTAATACAATTTCTTCAAAAGTACCTCAACATCGTAAAATATACTCTAGTTGGTGGAGTCACCGCCATCTCGGTTGTTCTGCTTTTGTTCAAACCCTTGATACATTATATTGGCCTTTTATTTGGCTGGATCTATAAACGCAAGTTTGATAAAATAATAGGGCAATAATAGAGATAGGGCACAGCGATGACCATCACGCTTGAATCTGGAGCAGCCCGACTGGGGAAGTACCTCCTCCTTACAGAAGACCACAGCCATAATAGGACTGCTGCCTTTCAGGTATGTAGTGTTGTGTTCCTGATGGTGAGTAAGGTTCCCAGAGCTCCAACCGCCCTTAAAGGCCGGCAATGCGCTTGTGACTCCCCTGGTGTTGCGGGTGCGCATGGGCGACGCTAATTGCTTACCATCAGGCAATCCGTCTGCTCGTTTGCCGCCTATGTCATAAAAAAAATTTAGCTGTTCCTATATAGTTGCAAAGATTTGCAGTGATGCATTGCATATATTTATTTGAAAACCCAACAAAATACATGGAACGTAATTTAGAGATGCTAAAAGACGTATGTCAAGTCAATGACAAAATCGCGCATATTACGACAACTTTCGCGGTGCGGCAATCCAGATAAATACAGTACGTACTTTGAACGTGTCCTACCCATATGCCTCTTCTGTCTATTTTGGTAATTTATCTTATATGGCTTGACTAGAAATTTTGGTAAATACAATCATAATTGGACTAAAAGATGTAGATTTGTTAAAATTTACGACTGAGGTCGTGAATAATGATCATGATGATAGTGCTGTCGCAATATCCAAGACATCACAGAGCCAATTATAGCCATCACCTACTAAGTATTTCATAACATAGTGTAAGAAAGTGTAAGTATATATATCACAATATAATCGCAAACATTTTAAACTGAAGCCAAATTCCATCTCGTCCTAGTTGGTACCGACCTACCATTTGGGTAAATTGTACCTTGCGGCAGTTTCTTTTACTTTGACACTCACAAACCCGTTTTTGGCCAACCCGAACCGGTGCTCAAGTACATCTCTAATGAAGTAATTAACGTTGTTTTCCTCACGGAACCCTCAAAGTCGGTAATTAAGAAGAAACAGCAATCATTTAACAGGCGCAACCCTTTTAATTCGCGCCCCGTCTAATAGAATCCAATTTTAAAAATTCACGTCACCCCCAAATTTAGTCCGAACGTTTCAGCGGATTCTAAAAACCCTTTAATGTATTGTTTAGGGTACGTAAATGTAAAAAGGGCAGGGACCCTCGTGCGCCTTAGTTAGAATAGTGTTATACGGTCCTAACAACGGTCTTTTTCAAATAATAGGTCACAAATATCTTAAAAACTTAGCAGTTAGCTAAAGAAATATCATTTTTACTAAATAACCTAGGGTGAAAGCACGCGTCATTAGTAATTCAATCACGCGTGTTTTTTCGCGCGACAGAAACTAATGATAAAAGAAAGCCCTTAATTTCAGCAAGTCTAAGGAATGCTTAATATTTTACGCCTAGATCGTATCCTAGCTCATCAAAAATATTCCTTTAACAAAATACAAACTGAAACTCATCAAACGGCTCGTGAACATCTTAAAGGGCCAACAACATACTCCATCTCGTCGTAAAAAGCCGTGACCTGCCCTGGACAAAGCGCGCAGATAAGGGCAAGTATCAGGGAAGGACAAGCGATGATAAAATATCATCGAGACGTCCAAACAGGCGAACTAACACTCGTAAACTTGCTCTACATGGAATGTGGCTGTGCAGCGCAGACGAGCGACTTGGGCATCTGAAATTCTAAATAGTCTAGAAACTCCGACGTCTTGCTCCGTTTAATTCCAAATTAACGTCTAACTCTCAATCATTCATGATAGCGAATATGTCATCTGTTTGCTTAGTTTAGAATAAGTAACAAAGATCAAAAGGAGACTAAATAATTTCAAGCGTGGCAGAAGAACGAAAGAAGGATAGCCGACGTTATACTAAATAACATTAACAGTATTAACACATATATGATCTCCCTAACAAGATTAGCAAAATAATTATCGCCAGAAATACTAAAGCGCATCAGATTAACGTAATGTGGATTAGCTAAGAGCTTAAGGAAGAAAATCTCTATTTAAGATTAACGATAAAGACTGGGATGGTTAAAATGCCTACAAAATTAAACATATTGGAATTCTCGACTTGCGGTCAAGTTTTTTATTGAAAAAGTAAAAAAATAAGATATCTTATTTAAAAAAATATATAATTTAGCGATTTCCACATGCCACTAACATCGTATAAGAAGATGAAAGCTTGCAGCTGTAGTGAGGTATGATCCTAATTCCCTTTTGCACACTGCTATTATTAGATATAGTCGTTGAGCTTTAAATTTAGGTGTATGAAATGTATAGAATTTTGTGGTAAACAAGAATAAGGTAATGGAACCAATGTTGGACACTTTTAGCTGACAGGCCCCAATGATGGACACTTAGTTCTTATTTCAAAAATCATAAAGTTATAAATTGAATATGTCCCAACACTTAATTCCTTTGAAATAAGCACTAATATACCTGATTGGTTCCTTGTCCATTACTGGTGCCGTCACCTTAATGGAGTTATAATACTTATAATTTAAATGTGTATTATTTCAAACAAATAGTTGTTAAATTCATGACAGAAACAATAAAAGTTGTCAAATTATTGATACCTGAAAATCTTCAGTGTCTAAATCGTCGTACAGAAACCATCAGATGTATAGGAGCTGTGGAGGTGGTCACAAATATCTGAACAATGCATCTATTTTCAAGGCGATAAAGTGTATGTTCAGATATTTATGACCACCAACACAACTCTTGTATATCTGATGGCGACTGTGTTTGTGATTGAGGACCCTCAAGCTGGACCTTCTGTATAATATTGTGACGTTATTTCCGAGCAACCAATATTTTGAATTGGAACATTTTAGGGGTCTTTTAACACTAACACCCCATCTGAATAGCTGATGCCCTGGATTTTTTTTCTCTAGCTGAACGAAATGATGAGATAATTATATTCACAATTTATTTCTCAGATGTTCTGTAGAAATAGACTCTAACTGCAAACAAGCAACGGCGAGAGTTTGAAAAGTGCAGACCTTTCAGTCTCAAGCCTGTCAAGACCATCGGATTCAGTCGCGAGTCTACACCGCTTTTTTACAGCCTTTATCATTACGCATTCTGACTCCCGCCCATCAGGGCCCGGACCCCTATAAATAAGCTACAGGGCCTCCAGATTGCCGGGTTATAAATGAAAGGGTGCAGGAAATTAAGGTTTTTTACAGCGTTGCCGAAGGCGTGTCGCCGTCACCGTAAACAATTTTTAATACCGTGAAAACGGCCGTATTGAGTGTTCGTGAGATGATGGAACGGTTTACCTGGGTTTACCGGCGAGTATCCGGCGGGAAGATTCGTGTCGCTGCTGGTAGATGTGCCGTTTTCGGGCTCGTTTAGTTTCAAATTATTCCATTTTACTTGACTGACTTAGGGGGGTTGTTTTTTTATGGCCCTATGTCTTGCTTCGTATTACATGTGACTTGTCACTAAATTTGTCTTGGCTGTAAGTTACAAAAGACATAAAAGAAATAACAAAAAATAAATCCTTAGCCAAATTTTACCTAAGATACCTCTCTAATCTTTTTAGTTTGCCTGTTCTGCATCTACTTAAGTTTATTACTAAATTAATCATTGCTCCTCGTAAAGCACGCAACGTCACCACGCTAAACAAGTTGTTATTTATAAGTAGAAGTAGGCCATGCAATACCGTTAATACTTTTAAATGGACAATCGGGAATTCTGGTATTTCTCATACAACAAATACCGGTATTGCATGCCCTATTTAAAAGCATCATGCATAATAACTAATAAGGATAATTAAGTATATGTGATCTTGTTTATTTTTAAACAGTTTTAGGCACCGTTTTACCAGCTCTAAGGTGAAACACTACGTGTTTGCATCTCCTATGTGAATACCTTTCGGGATTCTGATATAGCTAGAGAGGTGGTGCTGCCATCTATGAAACTAAGAACAAATCAAATTATTTTTTATGAAATATTTTTCGAACACCGGAGGTCCTCGTCGTTTTTTTCTTAAGTATAAGGATAATTAACCCAAGAGGGCATTGAAAATGCTGAAAACAGCTTAATCATTACAAATGATAATATGAGTGACATATGTCATAGTCATAGCCTACTAAGATCTTAAACGACGGAAGCGAATTCCAGTCCTTAGCAGTCCGCATTAGGAAGGTAGAAGCGCATCACTTAGTGCGAATTAATGGAATATTCACAACGTAAGGATGAAACCGCTCTCCTCGCCTGGACGTTAGGTGGTGGAACGGAGATGCGGAATTAAATCGTGCAATTCCTGTGCATACTTACTCTCCAAAACGTAAAACACAGACAAACTAGCAACCCTGCAACTACAGCAAATAATGGGATACGGTATGCGACCAAGTAAAACCTTTAAAATTTTGCCTGAAACGGTAGGTCCATTTAACAAATTCAAGCTGCCACCTCCGGCTTTACAAACGTACCTAACTACCATTTTATAGACAGGGTTGACACCTGCACTTTTTGTCCTCACCTGTAACTGGGGTCCGAGTGATTAAACTCCCCCAATTATGAAGTCTCGTCACAACCCTAACACGAGTTTAAATTGCACGCCGGATGGATGCGTCGCCGAATGGTCTTCATAAACTCTGTTCCATCATATGTAGACATCTATGTCCTGCAATAATGTACCGTAGTACTATGCATATTATGATGACATTTCTATAACTGCAAGATAGTTGTTTAGTGACACGTCCATATTCGGTACCTAGGCTTTTTGATTAGGGGCACGTGGGTTTTATGTACTGGCCGTCGTAAAGTTCCGATTGGACATTTGCATGAGGTAAAGTAGTGCGTGGTTATGTGACATAGAATAATATATTAACTAAATCTAGTCCCTATATCGTCGTAAAATCTGTATATCCTGAGAAGGTCGCAAATTGATAGCATAAAGTTTGTTAGCTCATGTCAACATAAATTGAACAAACAGTCTTAAAATACGTAGTAATAATACAGCAGTTGAAGTAAAACAATCAAACCATATTTTTCCTCACGTTGTCCCGGCATTGTGAGACGGCTCACGGGAGCCTGTGGTCCGCTTGCCAACTAATGCCAGGATTTGGCGCAGGCATTAATTTTACGAAAGAGACTGCTACCTGACCTTCCTACCCAGAGGATAATTCCTTACTGGGATTAGTCCGGTTTACTCATGATGTTTTCCTTCACCGAAAAACGAGTGGTAACTATCGAATGACATTTCGTACATAAGTTATGAAAAACTGATTGGTATAAGGCGGAGTCCGCACCTGCGACCTCCGGCTGCAAGTCGCATGGTCTTACCGCTAGGCCACTACAGCTTCTCCGCTAGACCACCAACGCTTCTCTAGGCCACCGGCGCTTCTAAAAAAACCAAACCAAGGTTTAATAAACTTCTGTTACTCAATCCGTCGTCACACGAATTGTTTACTCTAATGAAAGTATTTCCAGTTACTTTCCCAGAAGCCTAATATGTCTCTACGTAAAATATTTAAACAGATTGTTAATTCAGTCATGAAAACCTAATAAACAGACATACAGACAGACAATGATGTTCATATGAACGCTTGATGAATGTTCCCAAGACGTCAGCAAGCCACTTTGACAAGTATTTACTGGTTCGGCACGCTTCGCCTTTGCAAGTAATAATAAATTACTCAGCGGTGCATCGAGTCGAGATGCATCTCTGTAACTTGTACTAAACTTGTACAAGTAGTTAGAGATGTGCGAACTTTACTAAGTAATCTAATATAACAAAGCCTTTGTCAGAAACAGTAACAACATCATCATCATCATCATCATGTCAGCCGAAAGACGTCCACTGCTGGACATAGGCCTCCCCCAGAACGACCCAAGAAGACCAATCCTGCGCCTTCCACATCCAGCGGTCGTCGGTCCACCTTGTGGGAGGCCTACCTACGCTGCGTCTTCCAGTTCGTGGTCGCCACTCCAGAACCTTTCCGCCCCAACGACCATCGGTTCCGCGTACAATGTGCCCCGCCCACTGTCACTTAAGTTTGGCGATCCGGAGGGCTAACTACATCACGGATATATAAATATGAATAAGATGGAAATTTTCCTCTCAAAATGTAACCATTAAATATATAATGTATCATAAATAATAATAATAAATATTTCGGGACAATCTTACACAAGTCGACCTCAGTAAGCTCAGTAAGGCTTGTGTTGTAGGTACTAGACGACGATATATATGAAAAATAGATGACTGAGGAACAAATATCTTTGCTCATTGCACAAATAAATACCCTGACTAGGATTTGAACCCAGGACCATCGGCTTCATAGGCAGACCGTCAAAAATGTATCACGTAAAATATACAAAACATTTCCAAGCCCTGAATCCGTACTTGGAAAAGGTTATCCGAGAAAAACTAGAGACATTTATAAAGAACACCTACAACACTTCAATTGAGGTTATCAAATAAGGAATCCCCAATCATACAACGGATATCTCGCACTTTATGTATCTAAACGAGCCACAATCAATAACATCCAATCACATTCGATCCCATATTGCTATAACCGTCAAAACACGAGCACAAAGCAAATTTAATAAGAGAGCGAATGCACCAAGCTGTCCCGCAACCGTGCTACTAGTGCTGTGAGTTGTGATGCCATCATAAAGTTTCTACAAATGAAGATATCTCTGTTAACTTGTATATAGGGTGCAATTTTTTACGTGATACAAAATATGTTTTTCTGACTATATAAACAACAAGCAATTTAATGCCCCAACTTTTACTAAAATAGACATTTTTTTTTGTTTTTTATAAATTTTCTGTCGTTTACTGGGCATGTTGATGTGCAAATATTTGATAGCTGATATTTGACGACAGGTTTGGCCTAGTGGTTACTAGTTAGTGACCCTGCCTATGAAGAACATAGTCCTGGGTTCAAATCCCAGTAAGGGCATTAATTTGTGTGATGAGCAAGGATAATTGTTCCTGAGTCATGGATGTTTTATATACCTATGTATTTTATTTGTATATTCTATTATATCGTTGTCTGAGTACCCACAAAACAAGCCTTTTTTGAACTTACCGTGAAGCTCAATCAATTTCTGTAAGCATGTCCCATAATATTTAATATTTATATTTGTCTGGGAAATTTTGCCATCCGTAAAATGTATAGGCTATCCCATTATATACATAACATATTTACATCAACACAAAATATACAACTTTGGGAACAAATCCCAGAGGCACATCACTAGCTGCAACGCTTGCAACACGTTGCAACATGTCTATAACATCAGGTGCAAAGGTTCCTTGAAAGCGAAGCTGTCGCGCTAAACACGCCAAGTAAGCCCGCGGGCTAAGTGAAAACCCGAGATTGGATGAGGTTTAATAATATTCACGCAGGAACTTCATGGGAGGCGGGTGAGAAACGTGTTGCCAATTGAAAACTAGATGCAACTCCTGGGAGGAGTGAGGTAGGTGGTTTGTTAGACATGACGTGATGCATTTGAAAAAGCTATGAATATGTAGATTATGAGGAACATGGTTGCAAATGTTCCAATAAAAATTGTGAAGGAAGGTACCTACTTAGTAAAACTTGTAATTGTTTGACTTCATTCTTTTACAGTATAAAATCAAATATCGGAAACTCTAAAATATATATGGTAACTATCCCGTTTTTAGTAATAGTTGTAATCAAATGGTGAATTTAAAAATAATAATATGTATAAAATAAAAAATACGACTGCCAGAACAAAAGGTTGACGTGACATTGCACGTGAGAACCAGTCCACGTTAGAACCCTGGTACAGTCAAAGTTATGTACACAACCAAACTGCCAAAATATGTATACATCCACCTTATTGTCTTAGCTTTAAGGTGCAAGTATACATATTTTGGCTTTTTGGTCACATGGATATCTTTGACCTTGAATGTACAAATTATTTATAAACATCTTCTTTAACTTTTATATGTAATATAATATTAAACTTACACATTTCTTACACAAACATTTGGTCAAACTATTGGTGAATTGGTGAAGCATACAAATCTGTTGCATATTTTCAGACTCCAAATGAACGTTGAAAGACAAAAACGGAGCATCAATATTCCTCCATTTCCACATCAGGACATCTGAGAGACGGCTGGTACGAGTATTTCTATTTATCATTCGCGGGGCCGCGGGACCATCCATTACATCTTGCACTCGAGAGCCAATCGGAAATTCAATTTCCGATATGATACGATTCACTAAGAGATTGCTAAAACAGGAGCCGCTCAAAGATGCCGGCGGTGTGCTGTTTCATACGATTTATTAGAGCGCGTTGAAGGAAAGCTTCATTTGTAATCTGTTCATATGATAAGTACAGGCTACAGTCGCGTGCGTTAATTTGTAACCCATTTCGCAAATAAATCCTTTTGAACTTCAATACAATTTGACAGGAATGAAATACAATTTGGAAGGGATGTCAACCTTTAAGTGTTTCAACAAGTAAATGCACGCGACCGTACATACAAATGTTTCATATAATAAACCTAGCTTTTAATATTGACTATTTATTAGAATTAAAACTTATATATATAAACGGATTTAATCTATGTATATAAACGTGAATGTCCTGACTGACTGATCAACGCACAGGCCAAACCACTTAAAGTAAATGGCTGATTTTTTCTCAAAAGGTAGTTTATAGGTATATACCTACCGTAAGCACCCACTAAGAAGGGATTTTTGGAAATTCTATCATTAAGGGGGTAAAAAAGGGGTTGAAAGTGTGTATGGGGATTGTGCAAAATTTAAGGCTAGAAACTTGAAATTTTGTTATTCATCCCCGAAGAGGTCAAAAAGAGGGTTCTACTGCGCGTGCGAAGCCGGGGGCAAAAGCTAGTGTCTATATAATAATTATAAAAAAAAATCTTGCGGTCCCGAAGACCCAACTTAAAATATAAGTATATGTAAACGGTGTATTACTTATATAACAAAAGTCTTGAAAGAATGTTGTAAAAAACAACTATTCACCTGTTGTTGGTTTCATCCAAAAATCGAGGTGTCGTCAAATTGCCTTTAATCAAGACAATTTTCTTGTATTATGAGGTGACTCTTGTATCATAGGAAGGTAACGTAATACTTGTACAGGCCTGTAGTAACTTTCTGCTACATTGTATGTACTTACTAAATATAGGTACTATTAATCATTTAGAAAAAGATTTTATTTTGTCTGCCTTTTAAATAAACCACTGAAATAACCTCAATATTCTCAAAAAGTGACATTGAGTTTAGATGTCATATTGTCAGGTTTCATAGTTTTATAAAAAGTTTTAATATTATTCTTCTAAATAACCTATACCTTTTTCCTACACCATACACAACAAAAAGTCTCGTTGTTATAAAATCATCATCATCTTCCTAACGTTGCCCTGACTTTTTGCCACGATTTATGGGATTCTGCGATCCGCTTATCAACTAATCCCAGCAATTGGCGTAGGCACTAGTTTTACGAAAGCGACAGCCATCGGACCTTCCAACTCAGAGGGTAAAACTGCTTAAACCTTATTGGGATTAGTCCGCTTTCAAAAGCACATAAACGCGCTGGTAAATGTCAAATGATATTTCGGACATTCCGTAAAACTGATTGGTATGATCCGGGGCTTTGAACCTGCGACCACCGGATTGCAAGCCGCACGCTCTTACCGCTAGGCTACCAGCGCTTTACAAAATATAAAAGAAAACTGCCAGACATCGTGTCTATACAAACACGCTAAGTATAACAAGTTAATAATTCAGACACGACGCAAACTTGGCTACCGAGCTTCAGAGGAACATTTCATTTTGTCAGGTACGACACACAAGGGAACAATGTTTAATAATTAGCTTTATAATTTAGCAAATTCTTGCACCGACAGGCGGACTTACGGCTAAGCCAGCACCAGCTAAATTAGGAAGGTTTATGGCCAGCCTGTTGAGTTATTACTTGGAATGAGGGACCGTCTAATTTGGTAAATGAGCAAGTCTTGTTCGCGGCGAAGGTGGGTTCAGTCGGTTAGGAACCCAATTGTGTACGCGGATTAGTGGATTATATTTTCCTGAGGCTACTGTATCCGACAGTGCTAGCATATTCCGAGGCGAGTAACTTCTACATCAAAGCGCAACAAATATAATAATATTAATATTACATTCGAGTTCAACTCAAGAATATTCAGCCCTTAACATGAATGTTGCGTTTATAGAAACTATAAGTAAATAATCTTGTAAAAAACAGGACAATACGAATAAGTTATATTTTTGACTAAAATTGGGTCTGAAAGTTGTGTGTTTAATCTCAGTACAACTGAGTTTGCAAAATCTTTGACAAATAGTTTTCAACTAAAGTTAAAATAAAAAACGAAGAAATAATGTATCCTCTATACATTTTGTACACAGGCGACAAGTCCGAGGTGGTAAGGCTGTGTCCACAACAGCCCCATCTGTGTTGCCGTTCTCATAATGGAATTGGCTGTTTATTCGGCAGCGTGCTGCTCGCACGGTCGAAGGGTTAGAAAAATTGGAAGGGTTAAAATAATCGTTTATGATAGTAATAGTACGCTTTTTTTACATATGTAGCGCTAAACCAATATATACTAGGTATATTGATTTTATTTGATACTTAAGACAAATACGATAGGATTCCAGGACCAAGTATTAAACAGTTAAATGCGAGTCGCTTTTGATTAAAATCCCTAAATACTCTAAATTACGGTGGACACGTAGTTAGTACGTTATAATTGTGATGAATACATATAAAACAAATTACGAATATTTTGTCAAAGAAATAACTATTTCTTAGAAAATGCCTTAAACCTCATGTCCTCATATCTTAGCAATAGAAACCAAACAGTCGTTGTAAATAACACCCAGTCTAGAGGAGCTTTAGTAAAATTAGGAGTACCACAGGGTTCTATATTAGGCCCGTTCCTGTTTTTGGTTTATATAAATGATTTACCTTGTATAGTAGAAAACCGTTGTGATATAGTTTTATTTGCCGATGATACATCATTAATTTTCAAGGTTGACCGGCAATCTACAGATTTTAATGTAATTAATAACACACTAGCTGATGTTCTCAACTGGTTTACTACTAACAATCTGGTGCTTAGTGCTAAGAAAACAAAATGTGTTAGATTTGCTTTGCCGAATGTTACACCGGTGGATACTAGAATACTTTTAAATAATGAATGCTTAGAGATAGTAGATAAAACATTGTTCCTTGGTTTAACATTGGACAAAAGTCTACAGTGGAGTCCTCATATAACAAAACTCGCACATAGATTAAGTTCGGCCGCTCTCGCCGTTAGGAGAATTAGGCAACTGTCGAATATTGAGACAGCTCGATTAGTTTATCATAGTTATTTCCATAGTGTAATGTCATATGGTATTCTGGTTTGGGGCAAAGCAGCTGACATACAGACTATATTTGTATTACAAAAAAGAGCCATTCGTTTTATGTATAACTTAAAAGCAGGTGCATCTGTTAGAAAACTTTTTAAAGAAATTAATATATTAACTGTAGCTTGTCAATATATATATGAAAACATTATGTACGTTATTAAAAACCTTCAGTTGTTTACCAAAAATTGTGACATCCATACCTATAACACTAGAAATAAGAATAAGCTTGCTATTAGAAAGTGTCGTGTGCGTAAAGTGTATAAATCATTTTATGGGCAATGTATTCATTTATATAACAAGTTACCTGATGATGCCTTAAAATTACCCTTCCCAGTACTTAAGAATTACTTAAAAAAGTCTTTGATGTCTAAGGGCTATTACAGAGTAGAGGATTATTTGACAGACAAACATGCATGGCCCAAACCAGAAACTACCAAAACCACCTAGCAATGAATTCAACAATTGTATGTACTGCCAGCTCATGTAAATGACACAGTTCAGATAAGAAAGCATATTAAAGTATGTCTATTTTGTGAAGTCGAATTTGTTTATACATTATTATTTTTACTTTTATATTTTGTATTTTCATATCTTGTAATAAACTGTTTGATATGTTTTCTTATCGGACTACGCATAATTATGTAAGTACTTTAAGATTTGATGTATCACTGTATTGAAAAAATAAGTCCCGCCGTCGTTTCTTGCCGGTATCTTCACGGGTCAGAGGTGTAGGGTTTGAACCGGTGTAGATTTTTTTTTTTTTTTGACGTTCATAAGTGCATGTAATGTGCCTAAATTGAAAAATAAAGATCTTTTATCTTTTATCTTTTTTATCTTTTAGGTGTACTGAAAAAGCGTAAATTAGGTACCTAAACTGGGATGCCGCTGGGGGTGCAAGGCACAGGACCGGTCTAAGACCGGTCCTGCGCCTTCGATCAAACGGCATTTTGGGTCGTTTTGAGGGAGGCCTATGTCCAGCAGTGGACGTCTTTCGGCTGACATGATGATGATGATGATGATGATACAAATACTCATAATAAAGCACGATATTTTTTCTTTAAACTTAGCCAGACACACGTCTATGAGTGCTATACGATTGCAAGGATTTTTTTTAAACAAGACTGACCAGCGTTTGACCTCAATCGCACCTGATGGTAAGTGTCGACGACGTCGAGGGTGTAGCACGCTGGTTCAGTAACAGCCTATTCACTCTTGCCTTGAAGAGACCTAAATTATATGTTTCCAGGAATACAAACGAATATAGTCTTCAGTCAAGTATTTTTTTTATGACAAAAGGTGGCAAACGAGCAGACGGATTGTCTGATGGAAAACAATTACCGTCGCCTAT
Organism: Grapholita molesta; assembly: GCA_022674325.2. NCBI lineage: Eukaryota > Metazoa > Arthropoda > Insecta > Lepidoptera > Tortricidae > Grapholita > Grapholita molesta. Next base: position 8,118,925 of record CP053135.2, on the reverse strand, counting down.
GAGCACCCGCAAGACCACGGGAGTCACAAGCGCGTTGCCGACCTTTAAGGGGGTTGGAGCTCTGGGAACCTTACTCACCATCAGGAACACAACATTACATACCTGAAAGGTAGCAGTGCTATTATGGCTGTGGTCTTCTGTAAGGAGGAGGTACTTCCCCAATTGGGCTTCTCCGGACTCAAGCGTGATGGTATTTCGCTGTGCCCTACCTCTCATTGTTGGGCGTAGTTTAAGGACATACCCGGGTCCAAAAACTAAAAGCTGTCTTGGTTGGTCTGTATTAGGCTGATCCAGCAACCATAGAGCACCCTCTCCACCGCCCTCCAATACGTCACTTCGATTTATGTGTCGCCTTGCTTCCATCGATAGCTCTTTCTTCGATAATTTACGGGTCTCACTAAAGCGAACGAGTACTTATTGCACTTAACTTTAACTTACTTCCTTTTATCCTGTGTCGTAACAAATATGCCGCGTCACTATTTGTTCTATTTAGCAACTTGGAATATTTTATAAAGTAACATGTAATGGGTCATACAGAGTTATAGATCCACGAACTTTTCAGGATTTATTATAAATAAACTTATATATTATAAATTAACTTTATAAAGACTTTCGTTTGAGTCTTTATTCGAGACCACGATGATAATATCGTTCTCGAAACGTCGCAGGTAATTTTTAAAATTAATATACGCGGTTACGTCCCGTTTATTTATAATCAGTGCTCGGACAAGTCATCGCAGAAACAGATATCGACATGGAACAAGATTCTATAGAGTCGAGACTTAAGATTATTATTATCTGAAACGGATATTATCGTAATTTAACATTTAACCTTTATATTCATATGGAATTGTCAAAGTGGCAAGGTGACAATTTATATTAATACAATTATTTGCTTAATAATTATGGTTATTTCTAAATATTTTAAATATTGTGTAAATAAATACAATGCAACTATCAGCATAACAATTTTTTTTAATGGAAATAACTTCACACACGTAAGGTGAATTTGGGGTTACAATATTAAATGTCATTGAAATATATTATTAAATAATACTGTACATATTGCGATTCTATTAATACTGATCTATTGCCGTGTTGCGATTGTTTTGCGATGACTTGTCCGAGCATTATTTATAAATTATAATATTGTGTAAAAACAGTGGTTAAATATTTGTTTGGATCTATTGAATACTAGAATAATTATTCCATTCTCTATTTTATATAGGTAACAGTATGCAATAAAAAAAATCGCATAAGCTATTATATAGTCCACCGAGAAGACGATTTGTTTAATAAGTCCGTGCAAGCCAAGATATAAGTATGCTATAAGTTAACACAAAATTACGTCTTAACAAATATACAAGTAGTATAAAAATGTTTTGGATATAAACTTTTCATTCATTTACAAAACCATTGAACGCCCTTTTAATATTTCATCGAATCATTTTGATATCATAGGAACAGTAATTCAGTAGCTCTAGCTGTTACTCTTCATATTTTACAATTGGAGGTACTAACAATTCTAGTCACACTTCGAACCTAATAAAGACACATAACGGAGAACATATTCGACTGTTTCATTTTCACAGGAGGCGAACAAAGAACCTTCTTATACCCGCAATCTAGATCTCTTAGTGAAATATTATCAAAACGGAGTGCACAACCCTAATGCGCACAATAAATAGCCAATGACAATATAGTATACCGAACCATAAACAGAATGTAGGGAATGTTTTAGATGCATTCGCTACCCTGTATTGTGAAATCCTCACTACCCTTACATATAATATATCATCATCATTTTAGCCGTAAGACGAGACGTCCACTGCTGGATATAGGCCTCCCTCAAATACGACTTGTATCATCTTGTATGGGTGTTATAATTATAAAAAACGTGATACAAGATTATCAAACCGGCATCTGTTCGTGATTTTGAATCTTTTACTATGGGGTCAAGTTAGTAAAATTAAATAAAAATTAAGCTGTTCCATAGAAAAGGTCAACTAATGTATGACGAAAATGTATGAGAGTTGTTTTATTTTTTACAATTTACAAAGTTGACCCCATAGTAAAAATTGTTCCAAATCATGACTAGATGCCGACTTGATAATCTTGTATCACGTTTTTTATAACATGCATGGTATGTAAAGATAAATATATACATCTTTACATACCATTGGGAATTTTTAATTCTCTATTTAGTTTGGAATAGCAAATATTATTTTCTTTTCCAGTCTGATTGCAGTTACTTACGTTTAGTTTTACTTACGTCGCTACGCACTTTTACTTGTAATATCCAAAAAATATTCGTTTCATGTGATATGAATACTTATCATTACCGGGTAGTTAGATGATCATAGAAATTATGATAAATCACGCACCAGTGTAATCACATTCCGAAAACGATATGAACTCGAAAGTCAACCGCTGGACTCCACTAATAGACTCAATAGATCTCCAGTAAAGACAGTCTTGGGACACGGGCAAATTGCCTCTCTTGATCATTTCATGGACCAAAAGGCTGTATACCATCGCAGGGGAAAACGATATAAGCATGGATACACTAAATTCGACAAAGAAGATGCAATTATGCACCTTAAGACATTGAAATAAAAGACAAAGTCTATATAATTTATGTCCTTGTTGAGTGTAGTTGCTACTTTGTTCTACTGAATGGTAAAACAAAAGTTGGTGTTAAAGTTTTTGGAAGCGTCACCTTATTGGATCGTGTTTACTTTGTTTGTTCTTTATATTGGAAAACTATTTTCGTGGTTTAAACGGTTTTTTGATAAAGTTTATGTAAGTTAAGTAAGTTACGGAAAGGTACATTATATTATAGCGGAAGGAAACCTAATGGGAAATGTTGTAGAATTACGTAAACAAATGATATTTGTACACAATAGTTGAGAATAATTGAGATACACACACAAAAATTGAGAGCAATTGTATCATTCTATAAACGTGAAAAAATCCTAGGTTTTTTGGGTTTGCCTCTGGTTCGTATACGGAATAAAAAACTTAAGACTTAAAAAAAATAACCCTTGTAGCATATAGCACAACTTTTCCATTTGCAAAATGCGCCCATAACGATCATTTGGGCCCCAAAACATTCATTACGCGAGTAGGAATGGCGGCGTCATATTTATACACTTTGGTTGCAGAACCACCCTTAGGACAGTATTCTAATTGGTTGCGCAAAGAAGCATTGCACTCAAAGGAAACAGACCAGAGTAACATGACCTCGCGACCCGTAACAACTACGCACCGGAGAACCAAATTCTACTAACTGCACCAAAGGCTTGAACTCCCACATCCGCCAAGCGATTTAAATGACAGCCCTGGTCATTAAAGATCTCTAAGGGGTCCTAAATATTCCTTATTCTATCCTTCACTCTAACCGAGGAAAAATGTTTCTTTTCATTATCTGAAATATCCCGAGATTAGAGCGGTCATTTTGCATCTGAGATTTTTCAGAACGGTTCGGATATTGCTATAATAGCCTCCGCTTAAGCGATCTTCAAGGGCAGCCATTTATTTTCTGAAAATATTTCACAAATGCATTTGGTATTTTCTGTTCTATTATTGCTAAACTTAAAAGTACGTCAGGCAGTTAGAGTTCTTTCAGACCAATACACAACACAAGTTAAAGCTATTTGTAAAACAGATTTGGGCGTGTTTTAGTTACCTATAGTTAATCCTTTTTGGTGTCATGGCTAATATGACCCCAGCAGTCGACATTTCTGCTAACAACGAAGCTGTCACTCGTAATATTGAACACATTATAAACCCCCTATTATTATTATTCTGCATAATACTTACAAAATTATTCATCGTCTGTACTCGCCTGGTACCGCTCTCCTAATCTAATGCTAATACATTCGCAGTCGACTTCCACAAAGGTTATCAAAGACTCGCATCTCCATACGAGTCAGTCTAGGCCTCACCTGCTCCTCCATATTCATGGAGACGTGAAAACGCACGCACGTTTAGACAATGACGATTAAAGTGGTGCGCTTACGCAGATACTAACGATCAATTATTACCTGCATACTTTTAGTTATTATAATTTTTTATTTTATATTACTCTTATACTATGATCAATACTTCAAGCACTTCGTCGTCATAACCGTAATTTCAAGTAGTTTTTGAGTTTAAGTCACTCGGTAAGCGCCATGGAAATCACCGTCATTTGCCAAAAAAAAAATGAGGCGTGAGACACATAGTTATTTAAACGAATGAAACCGCGTTGTTTAACAAACTTCATATTTTTAGAAACATGAGGCACTGACCTCTGTACATATTCAATTTCCTATACCTAACCTGGTTAAGTGGCTCATAAATCAATGACATTCATTAACGGAACCTTGGTGGAGTGAGTTATGGTCATCGACCCATTACTACACTATTAGATACGTAATGAAACCAATATACTGCCCAAATGCCCGGTAACGTAATCTCTTGCAGAAAGTTTGCTCAACAACCACCAATATTAGTGACCATAAGCCAATTGTATCTGGCATTTCATCCCATAAAAATAGAGCCGTTAAAAAGAGTAATTTAAACTGGTCTAAAACATATAAAAGTTCCGTAAAATGAACGTAAAATTTTTCGCCAATACGAAGTTCTATGACAACAGAATCGCTCTAATCAATAGCATCGATAAAAAACAGAACTCTAAGGACAATCGGACAATTTCTACCGATATTTTTGTAAAAGGAGCGCCAAGTTCGATGCAATGTAAAAGCATTAGCCAGCGAGGAATCTGGGAAAATCTCGGCGCTGCATCTTTGATATTTACTTTGTAGACGAAGATAAAAAGCGTCCATTCGAAGGATTTATAAAATGGATGTTTAAACCCTTGAGGACAATGCTTTGAGATGGGGGTGGTCGGGTCTTCTACCAACAGTCTTAGGTGCCCGAGTATGAAACGTATTTATATTCTGTTATCAACATATACCTCTATAGGCACTTCTCCAGGAAACAGTAACGGCTTGTAAATGTAACATACATCACGATTACATGCTTACCTCAATAATAGGGCTGACAGCCTGAGTAGCCTGACACAAAGCATTTAGTCGTTTTAAGCAAAGATTATTCTATCGGTTACATAAGCGTTATCGGCATACAGACGCAATTAAAAATGGCGTTTATTGATATCTCACTCCCGGACCGACTGAAAGCAAATACGCCGAAATGGCACTTCACTTAACATCATCCCACTCGACTGCGCCAATACACGGGACATATTCAAACACGTCCGTATCCCCACTTGCAAGCCGTTTAAATTATCCTGCACAATAGCGCTCGGTGAAAGCTAGATGCCAGAATTCAGGATAAATCGCCCATATATCCATATCTTCACATTTTGTAAATGCCTTTCAGGGGCGTAGGAATATCGGGATAGAATATGTTCCATTTGTGTAGATCGAGGTACTTAAAATGAAATCGAGGATCTATTAAGTACGTCGTTAATATACTTTGAACAGATGATATATGTCAATCGCAGCATAACCAAATCTCTAAATTTTAGTAGCAGTGGGGGCACATTGCATGCAGAACCGATAGCCGTTGGGGCTTAAAGGTTCTCGAGTGATAACCATGTACCGGAAGATGCGTGTGAGCTGACCTACCACAATGTGGACGGACGACCTGGAAAAGTTCACAGGAGTCTACTGGATGCGGGTGGCGCAAAACCGTTCATTGTAGGTCGCTTTGGGGAAGGCCCATGTCCAGCAGTGGATGTCCATCGGCTGGTATGATGAGGCGTAAAGAATTGGACACATGTTTTTGTCACACTAAATGTATCTGTTTTTTAAGACATGACCGTACCAAACACAATCAATAACTTAGTGACAGTCAAAGAGTCAATGGATGAAAATGTTCCAATAGCATCAAAGAGAAGTGCTTTCACGATGATAAAAGCAAATGCATTATTTAGGCGAGTGTTCCCAAACGTTTTTCACAATTACACAGCGGCACGGAAACACGGCGACGTGTTGTTTCAATTTCACGCTCAAATAATACGAGAGGCAAGCTTGTTAAGGGCTGTTTAGTTCAAGGACCCAACTAAATGGTGTTCGGCCGAAACAATCCGGGGGACACCTGGGGCCAACGGCGGCGAACTGAAAAGAATTTACTCGTTTGGTCAAGTGTACTGAAAATAGGATTTGGTTATTTTAAAACTTAATGCAAGAGAATAAAAGTTGCTGAAATAAGGTAAAATATGCAAATATGTAATGTTACTGCTACGTTTTGACTCTGACTTTGTTATGCTATTCAACATGAAATAACATAAACAAAACGAATAAATATAAATGAATATAGAAGTTGTATTAGGGTAATATCGTAATTGTAAAAGTGGCGGATATACCGAAAGTGGACTATTATTATAATGGAATACCGGTGATTGACTAATTTCCGGAATTATCCGCGTCTAAACATTCGGTGTCACGAATACACCTTTTTTTTCTAGCGAGACTATGTTTTTCAGAATCATCCGCCATTGTAATCTACCAAATTTCAAGAATTTTAATGTGAACAATATGAACTTGATAACTAGGTAAATTTTTAGTACTTAACTTTTTGCCATGTGCGTTCGTTAGACTTAATGCCAGCTAAGACCGTTTAAGTTGTTACCAGACGGTATTATCGACTATGTGTAAGGCAATTTCACAAGAAACTTGAGTAAAACTATAACTCCACAGCATATTTAGTATTGTGTCTGTTCGCAAACCATCCAGTCATCAAATCCATATCGGACGCAATACTCAAATAATTCATACCTAATCACAATTAGGGTTGTCATCGAGTCCCTAGAGATAGGAGGATAGAACAAGTGATTAATAAAATAAATAACATATATAAATAGATACGCATAGTAAGAATTTATTCTTAACTTAAAATGGAGATGACCATTTTATTACGATATATTGTAACGTGCGTTCGTTCCTTCTATAGTGTTAACATATTTTTTTTATGACAAAGGTGGCAAACGAGTAGACGGATTGCCTGATGGTAAGCGATTACAGTCGCCCTTGGGCACCCGCAACACCAGGGGAGTCACAAGCGCGTTGACTACCTTTGAGGGGAGTTGGAGCTTTGGGAACCTTACTCACCATTAGAAACACAACAGTAGGTACATACCAGAAAGGCAGCAGTGCTATTGTCTTCTGTAAGAAGCTGACTGTGGTCTTCTGTAAGGAAGAGGTAAATACCTCCTCCTTACACTTCCTTAGCAGTCCAACGGGAGACTTCTCCCGTGCTCCAGATTCAAGCGTGATGGTACTTCGCTGTGGTCTACCTCTCATTGTTGGACGTATTTTAAGGACGTCCCAGATCCAAATACATAATCCACAGTCGTCATTTTTTTCGTTATTATATACTAAGTTTTATGGAGGTATATGGTACATGTGAACGTTTATTACGTTAATACATATATCATTGGTTGGTCTGCCATAATCTCCACGCTTGGCAGGCGGGTAGGCAATCTCAATATGTTCCACCGCTTTGAAAACACGCTGCCGCCCGTCCTCCGCTGCTGCTCGTTCAAGGACCTACCCACGTTCAGGGTGGCGTACAATGGGAGAGGCCGACATTCAGCAGTGGAAACATATAGGCTAAAGATGATGATATATAAATCTCATCATAATATGCGAGTATGTAATTATAAATTCTAATATAAGCGACACCATTCACACAAAGCTTGACCGACAAAAAACTAAAGAACATAATTGACAATTCTAAATACGAGTAGTTAAAACCTAAATAAGGTTGATAAACAAATACTTACAATCAACTCTTAAAATACTTTTTGTATTTACATTGTCATTTTACTGTAACAATTGGCAACCCTAACTGTAACTACAGTTGAAAGAATTAATCTCGAGAAATCCCGGAAGAACGGATTCAATTTGAATCGAGAAAAATCAAGTGCAACAGTATAATAGCGGGCAATTTAGTCGAGACCGCGTGGAAAATTAAAACAAGCCAGATTTACTTTTAATGTTTCATGCTAGTTGGGTCGAGCATTTCATGGAGGCAATTACGTTGTATGGGTATAAGTGTAACTATGGCTTTATTGCGGGAGGTGGTAAGATATTGTTTTTCTTGCAAAAGGTAGGTACGTCTAACAAACATGGACATTTTAAGAATTTTAATGACATATCATTGAATGCTAGAGAAAGTCATTTTTAGTACTTCCTGGTTTATATTCTTTAATTGTTGTAATATTATGCACAAAACTCTAAACTTATAGAAAAACGTATTTACACAACACTTATTTTTTCAAGTCAGAGAATCAGAAATAAATTTACGAAGAGTTATAAAAACTAAGTAATAAAAAATAAGAAACGCCCAAGTAAATATTCTCTAATAGGTACCAAAATAGACTAAGCAAGTAGACCGCTAGCTTAGCCGAGCTAAGAGCGTGGTTCATAAACAAGCCTCAATGGCTTCCGACATTCATGAAGGTCATAATTATAATTTACGACAGCAATTGCCGTATATTAAGTGGATATTGCACAATGACCGTGCGCCAAAATGCAGCCAACTATAAGATATGAACTTCGCCGTAGTTCGTATACCGGGACTTTAGAATACAGATAATTGTTAACTACGAAGTTGCACCACAATTTATCTTTAACTGGCATTAAAAACACATACGTTTATTGAAATACTGTTTACAAAAACCACTTGGACTATTTCAATATAATATACAAATATAGGTACGGTGACATTTTTGAAACCAGGTTTGCGTTCAGGTGACAGCAATCGAAATGCCAAACAATGGAACTGAATGGTAATCTACGGGCTAAGCACTTTGGTATTGAAATAGTTAAAACTGCTTTTAAAATTGGCATAAGCGTTTTTTTTTTTTGTAACAATAGAATGGTAATCATGATGTTCACTTTAACAGACAGACATTTCCGGCTTGGTCTGTCCACAATCCACTGAAACAAGAAGAACGATGAAACATTAGATGGACGGCAGGTTTCAATCGTGCCTTATTTAATTAAGCGGTGCCCCGCGGGGCCGTCTAGCTGCAGCGGAAATTTATTTCTAAGCGCTTTTTTGCTGTACGAGTATTTTATTGTGTTTATGAGACTTGTATAAGTGAATTTCATTAGTCTCAATGATAGCTTTCTCCAAGCAACACTGTATGATGTATAAGTTTACCTACAGCCATAGATATACACTTCTGAACATAGGCCTCCCCCATAGACCGCCACAACAATCTCTGAACATGGGTTCAATGACATAATCGCCAATCTTGTCCCACCACTTTAGAAGGATGCTGATGCCCGTCTCCCGGTGGTTTAGGTCGGAGTATATGTATGAGTTTACCACCCAAATATTAATGCATACGTACACGTGGCGCAATACCGGTCATTGTGGGTCGCTTTGGGGGAGGTTTATGTCCAGCAGTGGACGCCCTTCAGCTGATATGATGACGATAGTAATAAAAACATACTAAAAATCATATATGTTCCTTATCTAAGTACGAACAGTTTAGTTCTCAAAGCATCGTCTCACCGTGCAACCCAACTCACATGCGGTGCAAAATATGATATTGCATCCGCTCCATGTTTTGAAAACAGTTTTAGAATGCGCTTTACATTATTTAACGTTAGTTTCCTAACCTCGTTTGGGGCGGGTAATGGGCTCCGGGCGTGCAGCGTTGCACCTCGGGAATCCGGGGCTCCCGGGGCAAATCCCTTGGAATCCATATTCGGTAATGAAGGTTGAAGAGATTTTGATTCTGAGATTATCTTTAGGGGTGTTCCGCCCTATACAATCACCGGTTCAAACAATGCACGAATGATCTTTCAACCGTTATGAAGACCTCGTAGTCTAATAGGTCTACTGTTTTAGGATTTTTACATTTAATGGCGAATAATCTGTTTCAAAATATCCTTTACGTAAATCGTGAATACTCGTATAACTTCTAGCATTAAGAATAGATGGAAAAGGATTTACTTAAGTGGCATATTAAACAAGTATGTGCCATAAAAAATATCGATCGTTTTCGTATTACTTAAGTATCAAATAAATAAACCGTCCTATGCCGGCGACACAACAGTTGTGTCAAATTCCTATATCACCGGCATAGGAGTAAAAACTTGACTTAAATAACAGCGGCATAGGAATAAAAAAATCGTAAAATGCCAGTAACATGCTCTGAGGGACCAAGACTCTAGACTCTCTAGAGGCAAATTGTTGACAGAAATACTTAGATTAAGTCATCAATTTAAAACAGGAGTGTTACACCAGTAAAAATATCCCGAGATTGCCTACAGTTCAACATGAATTTATCGTTTGCCTAATTAGCCATTAGGAAGTCCCTTTTTCCTGAGATCGCAATTAATTTACAATTATGTACGAGGGGATGTACAAAGTCTTATTAAATAAAATGTTTCAAAGACGGTTCTTTTGTAAATTAGGGCAAATTATTTTAGCAATCTTTCATTATGTTTTTTCATGCTACAAATTCCGTAATTACAATTTGTTTTAATGACAACATCAAAGGCCACTTTAAATGGGCAAAAGGCGAAACATAATTATGTAAATCAATTTCACCGGCAACGACACACCTTAAAGTCTTCGATAGGGCCATCGAACTCGGAAGAGCTTTACATAATTTAGGCACCACACCGTATCGATGGCGACGAAGTGAATATAAAATGTTCAATCATAATCTCTGAGATCTCTTCACCCCTCGAAGCCTACTTCATCCCTAGTATTTGAATTTTTAATAAAGACTTATGTGCGCGCTTCCGCCGAAATATCCGTCAAATGTACACTTAACAGGCATCTTCAGCGGGAAACATCGCAGTATGCAAATGAAAGATAGATTGTCTTTTCCGCGTCAAGACAAGCCCAGTTTTTACTTTAAATTTCGCGTTTTTAGGTTTACTGTAATTAAATGACTAAGGTGTTGGATTATGTGAAATGTTAAGGTGTTCCAAACCTATATTTTTGGTTTTATAGAATATCAATATAAACGGGGAGCCATTTATGTTGATATTCTACAAATGAAACACAACTTGCACTCACTTTAACTGCAGTCGTTAACTCTTAACCACAGGAAAGACGGTTTTTGTTAAAATCAATCTGTATGAGTCCCAAACGCTTTAGATAACTAACACTAGTTGTTTGTTAATTTCGTTTTAGACTACAAGCCTCAAGGTAACTTCTCTATACCCTTTGCTGCGTAGAGATATCTGAAATTAAATATCATTTAAATAATTTTATATAGGCAGACACGTATATTTCTGGCAGGCTGTAATCGTCGCAGTATTTTTGTAACGGGGTAAGTAAGTACGAGTACTCGTTTGTGTCATAGAATACCTACTCTTTCCCATGGATAGCGTATCGGTGTTATCAACATAACTGTTTTCTTCTGTTACGATATATAATATATATTTAAAAACCCCTTCGAATTTTACCCGAGCCCTATTTTTTGACAAACGAGGCGCATGATCGAGCCCGGTGTCCAAAACCCGGCTCCGATTATATCTCGTCACACGACAAATTTGTGACGCCGGCTCAACCCAAGATAAACCCTCTCCGCGCGGCCGTATGCTGTCCAAATATAAAAGTACCTTATTGCCGAAAAGGGTTACAAATTTGTCTTGGTTTTAGCTTCACATTTCCCCTCCACACTCCACACCCTTTAAGCAAAATTTCACCAAAAAAATATTTCCTTTATTCATGACTATTAAACTAGTTACCCATTCTCTCACCGTTCGACAATGTTTGCCGCATACATGTATACGATACGAAGTTTAAATATGAAAGGAGACAAGAAAATCGCGGTGCTTTTTCAGGGCAGCCATAAATATTGTTAGATAAATATGTATCATTGGCCGCTGTCGCGGGCCCGTATAAAGAGACGTCGAATGCGGGGGTGCAAATTCGAATAGTTTCCAACTCGAAATAAAGGGTGTCAACTCCTCTCTTATTCCTAAAAATATTCCACAATATCCTCGACTTTCATGTTACATGTTGAGTCGTAGTCATAACCCCGTTCATGCATGGGGTTCAAACATTATGATATTGCATAGAAAATTATTTGTATCGCTAGTTTTAGAACACCGCAACTTATTTACATAACCTTTTGTTTCACTGTAATCTGTCTGGAAATTGCTTTTTCTGATCGTTTCCCATTACGAGCGAGTAGGTGTTTAATTTTGACCGATATTATACGCGAGTGTACGTTCGTTTAATTTGAGTCCATATTGTGTGGAGTCACGTTTTTAATTAAACCTACATATTAAAGCAGGCAATGTGCGATATTTTATGCAAGTCACAGTTCCGCATGTGAGCGTGGAACGTTACATTTATTTAACGGCCAGTCGAAATGGCGCCTGCTCCGCTTAAAAATATTTTAAAGTTAAGCTTATTGAGCTTCTCGTAAACTGAGCTTATTCACTTTGACTACTCTACTTTACGAGCCCAGTTAAAATGTAACACGATAGCATGCCGTATAGAATTAGATTCACACGTAAGTCATTGAAAATAAATAAAAACGAAAAAAACGTGAAAAAAATTATAAATAAGGTCCGGCGTGCGTGGGTAAAATTTATGGGCGGAAAATAAATCTGTAAGCGGATACAAGTTTATCCATCCTTTCAAAATAAGGGAAGAGGTCCGTCGCGGGCGGAGGTTGGATGACGAATGCCCTCAGCCCCTTGCGGGGACGGGGTATATAAAGCGGAAAATTATTGTAGTCTTCAACTATCTTCGCATGTTTCACATGTTTTTGTAAAAAAACGGTGTCCTTAAAGTGCATATTTTCATTGGAAATGTTCAATAGATATTCCGTAGAGTATATTTTCTAAGAAAGGTGGTAATGAAGCATGGCTGAACTAGCTTCATCAAGTGTAGTAATTTCCGCGATAGTATCTCGGCGGGCGGTCACGTACGGTCTCCAGTTTAATTAGGCCCCGATTAAACTTCTAGCGGACTGGCGAATCCATTTTCTCGCGAGTTCTTCGCCGACCCGAGTTATTAATTGTTTACACGGTACAATACATTCATTGCGCTCTCTTGCCTATTTTCCTGCTCTTTTTGTAAAATAATTCTGACCGACTTGCCTGTAATCGTGTAATGACATACAGTGTGGAAAAAATCGATGAGCCCTGGAAAGGACCTATTTTAAACCTTTTTGAAAGGAATTTTACTACTAAAAAAAATAATCACATTAAAATAAAGAAAAAACAAAAACCAAATAAATTATGTTGTTATAATCCATTTTTGAGCTGATAGTACAATGCCGAAAATTGTTTTTAAAGGCAATCTATAATAGAATAGAATAGAAATTATTTATTCGTAAACACATAACTACTATTTACACAAAACATGATTTATTTAATCTATTTCAGAATGTTACCTCAGGGCTCAATACACCATAATTGGGATATTGCATAATCAAATCCCCCACATTTTTTTATTACATATAATTTACATAATGAAGTTATTTGAATAAGCGCTTCGTGTTCAATTCCCTGAATACTACTTCAATTACTTTTAAATTACTCACTTTTTTCAGGACATAAATGTTCAAATAAGGTGGGGTAAGTTTTTTCATTACCGTTAACTCGCTCGACATAGCCTAACGTTGCCGAGGATTTGTCGCAAAAATGTCCTCAGCCTCTTTCTGAAAATATACGTGTAGTTGAAGCCATTAAAATGATATTCACATTGTTGTAAGCCATTCCATTACATTGCAAAGACTGTTAAACCGAATTATAAACATTCTAATCAAACCAAGCTAAGAAGATTTACATTGTACAAAATGGTCCTAGAGTAGCCACTACACTAGAAATTAAATCAAATGATACACTCGCTTCCCTTTATTTATGAAAATGCAGTAGTATATCAGCACGGTTGTTAGAGATGACAGCCGAATCACCTCTTGGTTATTATTGCCGGTCCTAAATCTAAAGATAACACCGACTTGGGAGGGCCATCCTCCCGTCCTATGTTTAAAATAAAAATTTAAAACCCAAAATTTTCCTTTTATGATTATTTTTATGTTCTGAGGCACCATCAATGCATATATATTTTTTTGAATGTTTTAGTATATTCTAGATTTCGTACCTCGGCGTTTATAGCAAAGTTTGGAAGTTTTATTAAAAGTTTTCAGTTTATCTTTAATATTGTAATAGCTCTCACATTTTCCAGCTCGCTTCTAGAATTGGTTATTCGTTATTCTCTTCAAGGTTTTATTATTTATTGCAATATTTTAAAACGTATTATTCCTTTGATTTAGTTTTTGTTTAACATAGCGCTTAAGCGAATCTAAAAATGAAAACTATGAATTGCTAATGTAGAAAGCTAATACTAAATAAATGAAAAAGATCAGTCATTCATCACTACAAATTAACTTTATTATGACTGTAATAATTATTGTAAATGAATAATGATTACTTGTCGAGACAATATTATTCAGATTCTTCAATGCATGAACTCTCTAAACTTGCAAGATTTGGTACCCTTTTAAATACTAGCGCAGCCAACATTCCTGTCCCAGCATAAAATATCACTATGGGGACGGACCGGACAGTTTACCGGGAAAAATTGCTGAAATTTCCCTACGAAGAATGTCCGAGTACAATCCCAGATGTAAATTAAATCTGGCCCGTGGTCAGAATCCGGCGCCAGCAGTGCGGGGAATTCGTGTTAGCGGACTTTTTACCGAATTTATTTTTAAGCCTGAAATATTTCAGGGCTTCTGCGAGTACTACCTCTTTACCTACCTACAAGTAAGTTTAAGTTCAAATACTGCCAATAACAATATGAACCATATGCAGTCATCTACTCAGTAAGAGATGTTTCTAGTCGTCTGAGATTAACGGCCGTGGGAAGCGCTTGTGTAGTGTGTATATAGTTCAAAATAAAATATTTTTTGATTTGTTTTCATACATTCAAAATATACTATAGAGCTTTCAATTCAAGGTTCGATTCTCCACACTTTACTGAACTATTTTTTTTCGGACTTTAAAAAATACTGAATATTTAGACAACTTAATAGACATTTAAAGTTACGTGAGACATATTTAATAATTAACGATTAATACGGTACTACTCACGCGACGGTATGTGCGCGACGGGCCGGTGACGCGAGCGGCGAACCAAACGGACACTCAGCACTTGAAAATGGAGGCCTATGTTCTCCGAAACATGTCGCGCGAGTGACTGAATAAACGTGAGTACCGTATTAATATACGGTATACGATAATAATAAAATGATGAATATGCAAACAAAATATGCTCAGTTTGGAGAATAAAATCAAACCTTCCCTTTAATGCTCCATAGTAAAAGACACCCTTTATAGTAGATGCTAATATCAATGCTCAATATTGGGTAAATAAGTACCTAATTTAAGAAATAATGCCAGTCACAAAACTATCATGAATTCATGAAACTCAACCGTTTCAATAGTATAGAAATGTTTTGTATTCGAATATTACTTGCGATAGTCGCGTCTCATGATTATGCTCCTCGTTACGAAGCGAAAACATGTCGAGCAATATTTAAACTAATAAATCGTGAGTTACCCGTTTCTATACAATTCACTTGAGAAATAACACAAAGATGACACTTGAAAATGATCAGTGTTCTTAGAAAATGCAGCCGCCATTTCTCACAGCAAAATAAAACTTACAGCTGGAGGCAGCTTGAGCGGTACAAGGCACAAAGGTGGCGACACCGTGGTCTTGGACGGATCGCTCCCAGGGGCTCGCTGCAGCTTTTGAAAACAGGACATTTTCTGTTGGAAGTATCGTCTCTGCTGAGTGCGCGGCACTAACTTCATACTAGCCTAACGTTCGGGTCTTTGTCACCATACACGTACCTGTCATATTCTAACGAGTTTGTAAGTGCGAAAGTGATGCTGCATGTTTTGGATTCTACACCCCTTGACATTCTATCCGTTGTGGGCAGGTTTTCTGGGCTCCACGAGAGTTAATTTTCACTGAATTTTAAGATATAAAATAATAAAATTGTACTAACCCAAACTTAAACTATAAAAGTTTGAATAAGATTAATCTGATGTTTGCCTTTTTAAAACCGCTATTTATATAACAAGAACGTAGATTCCGTAATAGAGAGGCTTAATATTCCGTACACACAAATTCTCAGAACCAATAAATCACATATTACGCCAATTACGTAACGGTCAGCATTCCCTTAATCCGAACGGTGGGTCCCAAGTTAGAAAAAGGGCTCAGAGCCCGACTTACGCGGCCTCTGCCAAGGTTCAATTGATTTATGCCTACCGATAAGCATCGGAAAGTTTCTCAAACACCGCAGCATCCGACGAAAAACTATAGTTTCTGTTTGCGGGGGCGGAGTGCCATTGTAATAAGTTCTGGAGGAAGGATTTGTGGCTGTAAGTTAGCGCACGGCTGCCCTGATTCCCAAGATATCGATCCCGGCCGCTCGCTGGAGATGAAAAACCGCCCGCTACGCCTGGCCCACTTCGTCTAAAACTACCAATGACACAAGTGGTTTTTCTACACATTTTATTAAAACACGTGTATCGTTACATCGGAGCGCTCGTTAGCCGGACTGTTCGCGGCTATGCGAGCGCGCCGTCACAGGTAATCGGAAGCGATCATCGCAAAAATGAGTATAATTTAGTGCGCTTCGCGTTCCAATCGCACCAAATTGATACCATTACGCAATGGCACACCGCAGTGCACCGTAACTACTGGCCATTTCATTTCGTATTGTCTACTGGGGTTGTGAGAATACATACCTGGAGCAGTATAGGGTAAACACAGCGTCTCAAAAATCAAAACATTTTTGTTAATTATGACCTTTTTTGAGTTGTATGACTTGTATGTTACTGTCCTGTACAGTTGTATCTGGTATCTTGCCATTAAGGTTTGCGAAGGTTTTTTGAGTTTTAGCTAGGCCAGGATACGTCTCCGTGCCCGTTTATTTTTTTTTATAGGTGGTTTGCTTTGGGCACTGTCGTCACGTAGATTAGCAGGAAGCACACTCTTCATCGAAGCGCCAATCACAATGCGCTCCGCAACGCGGTACTGTTTTCCAGAAAACGGTCTCAATAGAGCATACTGGATTCCCATGGATTTGCCTTTAAGCATGTCGTCTTTCAGGAAGATGTTATCGTACAATTTATTTTTCACGTATTCCAAAATTTTCTGGATTTCAGAGTTGTTTAGTTTAAATATTGCAGCTATTGCAATTTTGTCCAAATCTTCGGAGTCCTTAAATTCTATTTGGATTTTGATGTTTTTTTCCACGGATGGGTAAATGATATCTTTGATTTGAAAGCGATTAGGGCCAGCGCCAAGCATGAACGCGCATCTGAAAGAAGACTGTTTGGCCAGGATGCAATTAAGCCAAGTGGAGTTTCTTTCTAATGCGTGAAGAAGGAAGTCTATAAAATCACTGATTTCTTTTTGCCGCCTTGAAGGTACTATGGCAGCAAGGGCGATCTCAGACAAGTTTTCATCCAAGGAAACGCTAGGTTCCCTAGAACGCTTGATAGGAGTTTTTGATTTTAAATGTTTTAATGAATTCATGATATTTGATACGTGTTTAGTATTAGTGCAGATTATATGCTTTTAGATTTTATTTATTTTTAAATTTCAAGATTAATTACTAAATGACAGATGTCTATAGACAATGTATTTTTTTTTCTATTAAGCGTTTGAGCCACGAATAGAGGATTTTTATACCTACCTACTAAATATGATCAATTAAATAATAATTCTGAGCTAAATTTGCACCGACTTGGCATTCCCTGGTAGTGATACTGTGTGGCCGAGCCATACCTAGGTACTTGACATTAGAACTTAGTGGATAAAATAGGGTCTTAAACATCATTCGAATCGTACACGTATCTTGCTTTAGCCACCGATATGACAGATACAATTTACAAGTCAAACGTTAGTATCTCTTATCAGTCTGTGGTCAAACAGGATATTTTATTTCTTTAACGTTGTTTATTGTGTAATATATCTATATTACACTATGTAACATATCTATTGTATAATCTATTAAGAATACGATCTACCCAGAAAGTGTCAAAAAGAGAATATGCCTAATATAGAATGCGACTTTTTCAGAAACTGACGTACTCCGAATTCAATCAAATGAGAACACGATCTACTCAGAAACTGACTAAATAAGAATCTGGAACAGTCAGAATTAAACCTACTCCGAATCTGGTAACCTCCGCCCAAACAGTTTTGGCAAGTGTTTCTAATTGTTACACCATATTGAAAGCAAATCACATATAGGTAGGTCTGTGCACAGGTTCGTCAAAATGGGTTCCTACGTCTGAAAAAATCCTTCCACTTACATCTAAGTTCATATATTGTGACCTGTGACCTGACTATTTACATCTTTAGGTAACTTAACTATTCCTACATTCCAACCAGGTACCAACCTACCTAAGTACAAAAGCCTAGAAACTACCACGTACCTCCTTTCAAGTAGGTAAGTAAAACTTTAATTGTAACAATTATAAGTTGAAAAAAATTAAGCTATAATATATTGCTTCAAATAGGTATGAACGCTATGCACTGGGAAGAATGTAGGTACCTACCTTTGTTAAAATTTTCAACGTTAATATTAGTACTTAATAAGTAATACCTAACTAATAGCACCTACTCAATTATTGTGTTATAGGTACGTACCTACTTACTTACATAAATACATGTTTGTTACGAAAAAGTTTAACTGTGCAATCTACCTAAACGTTGCACCTAAGTTTTGGACCTGTGTACCTACTACTTTACATGAATGCCGCATACACTAATTTTAACATTGCGACAGCCTTACCGGTATAGGAAAGTAACTACTTACAAGTTAACAATATTCGTAAAAGAGAAATGGAATAAATCCGCCATATCAAAACGAACGGTACTCATTATACATACGTTACCTATTATACACAATATCTAAGTTACAAGTAGGTACAACAATCACGAAATGTACTCAAAAAATAATCGGGAACACAAACTAAGAGAAATTTTGCCTTTCATAAGAAAAATAGCGAATGGCACGCCGCGTATCGAGGTCAAACAACGCTACACGGACCCTCTATAATACATATAACTTAAACAGGCGTGATTCAGTTAGGTTAGGTTCAATTTGGATAAAACAAATCATTTAACTTACGCTCACCGCTCGCATACTTATCCCGTTAAGATTCGCTCAACGGCAATGCTGTCACGACCTGTCGAATTCACTCACACATACACACTCCGCTACGTAGTAAACGTCATAACCTACGTTTACACTGCTAATTACACCATTTAACAACGTTTTTCGAGTTTAAGAACAGTACATCACACGCGGAACAACTATATCTTTAACACATCTCGAGCACAAGTTCCTACAAGCTCTAGAACTATATAAAAAACCTTATTTCTAGGCAAACACAGCCTAATCACCACTCCTTTTCTCTCACGAATTTCTATGATAGCGCACACCGAACAGCTGCCGTGCGTGGTCGACCAAAACAAAGACTGGTAGTGACATCTGTGTTGGAATCCTGGTGGACAATACCGTACCAGGAAATATGGAGCTCTAACGAGCCAACGGGGTAACGCGGTCAGTAAGTATATCACAGATGGCGCTGTTACCAATTCTGCGTCTTACTCCTCTTTTTGTTTTTCTCTGTTTGCTTTATGTATGTAATTTATTGTGTGCTCTTTTATTTAATTTAGTTCAATAGGTATAGTTTATTTTTTTATAAATATACGCTCAAATACATTTTTACGAAAATAAAGTGAAAATTTTTCACGAATTTCAAATATATTTAGGTTTTTTTTTCCAAAAGTAAGTTAAGTCATGTACAAATAGTTTCGTAAAATAATAAAAACAAAAAAGCTCCGCCATGACAGTGTACTACACTGCCGTGACCAGGATTCGAACCTGGGTTACTACGGCCACAACGTAGGGTCCTAACCACTAGACGATCACGGCTATCGGAGCAAGTGAACGCCGGGACGAAATTACCTATTGGTTACGGGTACCATGCCGTCAATACAAAATATGTGACATTATCTATGAAAAGGAACCTTATGGTCGACGGCGCTTACGTCGAACCGCGTTAAAATTGTATCCCACCACCTTGAAAACGGCATAAGCGCCATCGACAATAAGGTCCCTTTTCATAGATAATGTCACGTATGATTGTACAAAATATTAATCCACAAAAATGATCATTTATCTAATAGACATGGAAAATGTCACGAAAATGTCTAAATGAGGCACTGAAGCGCCATCTATCGCGCTTAACCGCAGTGGGTTAACATTTTATCAAGGACTCGTTTATTTAGGTCTATATTTCACCAGGATACCATCGCGGCGCAACCAGTCGCCAGCTACCAACAAATTGTACGCAGCTATATGAAGAGTATTTCAACTTGTGTCCACTTGGTTGCGCAAAGCTGCATACAATTTGCGACTGGTTGCGCCCCCATGGTGTCCCGGTGAAATATAGGCTTTAGTCACTCGTGCAATATGTCGAACCATCGAAACATCCGAAGAGAGCATAGGTTTTAGGCCCTAGCGTAGCCGTTGCAAGAGGTCCCGTTTTCGAATCCTGACCAGGGCATTTATTTGTTTGTATCACTAATATTTTTTCCTAACTAGTGCGTGAAAGTGCACTTTGCGCACGCTACGCGTGCGTAATTTTAACTTTTTAAGGCACTTGTTATGAAAAATTGTGTTCGATACACGTTTAAAAACTTCTTTAGGACTCGGGTGATTGTCACCCTCGTTTCACTCGGGCTCCAACTTTCACCCTCGTCGAAAAAAAATTTTTTTCACTTTTATCGAAATGTACTATTTTCTGGGTTGTTATGGACGTCATTCATGTACTGTTTAAGTACCTATTTAATATTTATATACACGTTGTAGTTTATTACATGATAGAAAATATGTTTTTCTAACTCCATAATCAACTACAGCAAGTGAAAGCTGTAACATAACACAATTTTTGGCGTCTCTCGGCTATGCCACATTGAGATAAAGTACTCCTTGAATTTTGTAGATGGATAATATTGCTGAAAGGTTTTTTTATTTATTTAAATTGCATTCATATATTTTTACATGATGACATGGTTGAACCGGGATTCGATCCCGCTACACGAGAAAAAAAATACCCTGAAGGTTTATCATATATCAAATCGAAGGGGCTCCATCTCATAAGGATTACTTTTGCCTTAGGAAAAGGTAAGGTAGAAGCGAATCGCTTCGTGAAAATGAATGATAATGAAAAGGATCCCTCCGTGCGTGAGTCCGACTGGCACTTTGCCGGTTTTTATATATATATATAGATATTAATCATATCATATTACGATCACGTCGAAGAATGTAAGGTACAGGACTACCGGTTGTCCTGATTAAAGACAATGTTTTTTGTTTATGAAAGAAGTTATCTCTTGATAAGCTAATCCCATTTATTTGATATTTGTATACACGAGTTCTATACTTACCTATACGTACCTACTTAGTTACTTACACACCAGTAGTACCCAACGCAGTGGCTAAATTTTTTGCATTACATTCGATTGTCGAGTTCAGGCGATAGACAAAATATCATAATTAACTTAAATTCTATAACAAATTATTTAATTATCATTATATTTTTATAACATAGGAGCCAAACGAGCCGACGTATGCCCTGATGGTAAGCAATAGTCACCGCCCATGGACACCTGAAACATCACAGCTGACAGGGATCACAGGTGCATCGGGCTGGCTCAATCAACTATTTTTTATCAGTTATCATTCGTTTCCATGGTTACGATCCCCTGGGCCACTGTTAAACCACCGCATGAATCCATTTAACAACTAAACGTACGTTTTTTGTGGTAAATGGTGGTTCATTCAATAATGGGTCTACCAAACGTGTTCATAGAACGTAGACAACAACAGCCTCTGCCAGATCACCTTGGTAAAAAAACGCCATGTAAGTTTATGAGGGGTAGGGCACAGCGATGACCATCACGCTTGAATCTGGGGCAGCCCAACTGGGGAAACACCTCCTCCTTACAGAAGACCACAGCCATAATAGCACTGCTACCTTTCAGGTATGCAGTTGTGTTCCTGATGGTGAGTAAGGTTCTCAGAGCTCCAACCTTAAAGGCCGGCAACGCGCTTGTGACTCCTCTGGTGTTACGGGTGCCCATGGGCGACGGTAATTGCTTACCACCAGGCAATCCGTCTCCTCGTTTGCCGCCTATGTCATAAAAAAAAAAAAGTAGTTGCAACCAAATTCTGCATGAACTTTAAACGCCCTTAGTAGACAAGCGTGCTCTGCCAACCAATGGCAGACGCTGTGGTTTTAAAATCGTCTAGCCCCTTGTTGTAAACCACTCGATGGTCAGTCTGTACAGTCGCACGCTCCAAATGCAAGACAGCAATTGAGGTGACACTATCGAACTGTACCTATCTCAAATGCCTGTGCTGTGGTCTCTTCCAGTTCCTATACATAATCCTTTTCTCAGCGGAGACACCTGGTCTCATGTTTGTATCATTTTTTAGTTAATATTGGTCTATCCATATCCAATAATTCATAAATATATTATTTATTCATTCTTAGGAAATCATGAAAGTCATCAGAAAACTTGGGGTGTTAACCACCAAGACCCCAAGTTTTCTGATGATATAGGGTGATCAGGTATTTCACGCCGGAACAGATTCTTATACTTTACCAAGCGTACATGTAGCATGGAGTACTGTTGCCACCTTTGGGACGGGTCTGCCAAGTATCAACAGCCTTTGGATTCAATAATGCACCGAGCTCGCAGCCGCAGATCGCTGATGCTGACACTCAGTGATTTTTCGATTAAATAACCGGCCATGTGTATGTCGGACGCACATGTTGATATTTATAGTGAATTTATTTATTTATACACGTCACATGTTTGGGGTGCTCTGTTCTAAAAAATAGTTATCCGACTATTTCCTTACGCAACTAAGTAGCGGCACTCACAAACACCTGCTATATTTTCAGCAATATTCGCCTTAAATTTTACGAGTTAAACGCTTGTGCCATACGGGTAGAAGGACTCGACGAAACTCTGATTATGTTTCGGTTAAGCCAATTTGGCTAAAAAAACTCTAAAGAGGTTTTCCTTAGGTTCTACAGTATGAGGTTCTTCAAACAAGGAGTGTATAGGTTGTTAAAGAGTAAGCAATGCCCATGTGAATTCTCTCGTGTTGCAGGCTTCCATAGGCTACGGTAACTGCTTTCCATCAGGCGGGCCGTATGCTTGTTTGCCACCGTCGGTCGTTGTATAAAAAAGAAAGAATAAGAAAAGTAAAACAATTGTACATAGAAAACCGTTAGTTATTTTGAATTTAGGTATATACATATAAATAATACAACACAATTACATCTAAAAAATATGTGTCTTTTCCATGAAATGATGTTTGATAAGAATATAGCAGCGTACTAAGGGGATACTAAAAATGAAACATAAAGAATCGTTCTATCGTTTATTGATTTAAAATACAAAACTTAGTGACATAAAGCTCTAAATCCTTTTATTGTTACAGTGCCTGCGAACTGACAATCCGATAGGAAATAAACATTAGCTTCTCGCTCGCACTCAACATACGCCTTCTCTTTCCATACTGTCACAGTACAAATAAATAGTATAGGTAGTATATTACATACTCAAGCAAACATCTAGGGCCATCTCGAGTAAATGAATAAGTTAGAGCTATTCAAGTGTTGCTGTTTCCCAGTACCATACACATGTGACGGCAGATTCCCACTTTCCGAGGTAGAAATAAATATAAAATTATTACAAGGAACAAAATTATCTTATGAACATAAATAGTACTTACACTAAACAGACAAGATTTGCTATAATGTCAAATAGACGAACACATCATTCAAGAAAATTATAAAATAGTTACTTCATGATTGGAAACCTGCCTTAGAACTTGTTGCATATTCTTCTATTATCGAAATTAACATACTGTCATACCTATTCCACATACTCATTTCTATCGACCTTATATGTCATGAAGCAGAAAAGTATTACGGTACATACAACACTATCAGTTTGTTTACATAACAGTAAGATAAGAAATATATTCCAAACTACAATGTAGATAATAGAAAACGAATTACAAAATAGTCAGAGCGTCGATAATTATTCATTAGTAAAAAAATGTCAGAATATTTATTTGTTTTACAAGGGAGCAAAGTTAGCGTTTACCTTCTCGTGCTAATATTGAGACCCGAGCTAGTGAAAAATTACTTACTTTAAATAAATTAACCACGAGAATAGCGAGTGGGTCAAAATGTGGAATCTTGAGCGTTGGGAGAGTTTCTAGGCACGAGACAGAACAAACTTTGCAGCCCAATAAAACACAATTGTTTTCACCTCATTATCGCGAAGAAAATACTAACTCTAAACATTACAAATTGGCATCAACCATTTGTCATCGAAAATCATCATTTAAAAGCCGGCTAAATACAATAAAACACTCAAATGCAGTTTTGCTATCTGTTTTAAAAGAATATAAAAGGATGTTCCGAGTTAGCGAGGTGAAAAATACTTTAATGCTTCATGCCTGTGAACCAAACTGCACCATACAAACGTTCAAGTTAACTAAGTCTTTCGAGAGGGAGTTATATAAAAAATTCACAGCAACGCACGCAGTAAGAATTACCTGCATTCGGTTGCATGTCTCGTTTTAGCGGCTTTATTTCAAATGTTCAGTCAATGATTTCAATTATTCAACTAAATAAAATTGAACTTATATTTTCCTAAATCACGTTATATTTCATAATAAAGTCGCTAAAGTGTCGGCCCACGGCAGCGCGCCTTCGCCCTTGGACTGCTCCGAGGGAGCGGAACTTGACTGAGTATCACTTATGTACAAATTATGTCGAATATGCGATTACGGATTCATCAAAAATAAACCTTGTGTTACATATGAATACGGCGCGAAGTCGACGCGGCCGCGGGCCTTGTTTCGTAAAAAGTTCCGGCACAATAAGGCAGTGATTCAGTGTACGCTATACAAAATATCTCCGTTACAAAGTTTCAACCAGTCTGTTGCAATGAGGTTAGTCTATTGTAGATTCAAATCCAAAAAGGTTGAACAAGTCATAATTCAATTTATTAACTCCTATCTGAAATACCAAAATTTTTTATATATGATTCAACATTCTTCGTAACCTACAAGTACATTTTGTGTTTTATAGAATTACCTATCGCTACTCCTGTTTACACGTCGTTTGAATATTCCAATGGTTCAAAAATAAATCGGCTTCGACACATAGGTCTGCGCGTGTTACATCGTCGATACTTCAAGCACAATTTTAGATAGGAAAAGACATTTATACAATAACTCTGAAATGCGAGGGCATCGGTTACATTCACCGTCCGCGATCGTCGGGGACCGTACGGGATCGAACGTCCCAAACCGTTCCGGCGGTTCGATCGGTGCGTACGTACAAATCAATCGATACATTTCAGATTATCTATTTCAGCGTCGCTTACAAAAAAAGTCTTGGCCCTTTATTATTTCAGTCATCAGTTGCCGACACTTTTAAAATACAAAGCTTGCGATAATTAAAATCGAATGAAAGCCTAACTAGCATAGATCGTAACTAAACTATAGATTAACCAGTTTAAGTCGCAGTCTGTAATCCATTAGTCGGTTTCCTAAATTTTATATACAATATTTATTTTCTACCATATTGCGTCCTTGATATGCATCGCGTAACAATAAAAAAACCTAGCTTTCGTGCCGTCGACGCATCACGACCGGGCGCGGGGGCCCCACCCCCCGGACGTTCTCTAAGTACTGTCGAGAGAAGCGGGAACGAGGAATACACGTCACAGGGTGACAAGTCACAATTATATTTCTTTACAGTCAGACTTATCGCATTAAATAAAAATATAGAGTTATAAATATGAATTCAGTCCGTCGGCGTCGTTCGCCTCTCGCACTGCGGTCACTTCACCTCACTCGCGGCGCTAGTGGCGCTAGTGGCGCCAGTGGCGCTGGTGGCGCTGGTGGCGCTAATGGCGCTGGTGGCGCTAGTGGCGCTAGTGGATGGCCACGGGGCTGCGCGCGCGCAGCTCGTCGGCCGCGCGCTCCACGTCCATGCGCTCGCCCGCGCCGCCCCACAGCACGGCGCCGCCCACTGCGATCACAACATTCACGTTATGCCTAGTGGACAGTTACACGCGGCGTTAGTATGCTTCTGCGGTGAGACGATTAATGGGGATCTAAAGTAGGTAGTGTGGGATCCCCGTTAGATCCAAAATCTCCAGGGGCCGCAGCCGAGATGACAATTTTGTAGAAAACGCAATGGAAACGGAAATAAATGTACTGAAATGGCGAATGACAGATCGATAGAAAAGTTACTTTAGCGTTTCAAAATTTGCGTGTTCTGAAAATTATTATCATATTGGTTCCGGCCCCAGTGACACATGCGAAAATAAAATTGTAAATTTTAATATCAAAAAATACCATATTAAGTATATGTACTTTACGTAGGTAGGACACGTATTTTTCTACGCTTCCGATGCGATTTATTCACTGCTTCCAGATACAGGTTTAAATAAATACAATATTAAATCATAAACCTGATATAAAAAAAGATTACATATAACAAAATAAATTACTATCGGGGTATAACTAAACACTAGTACAAAGAGTTCTACAGTTCTAAATTCATGGTAGCAGTGTGTATTTATTAATAGGGGTAAATTGGGACTCTTCGTAAGGGGCATTAATGCTATGGCAATATTTGGATAAAAATAACTAAACTTTTTCACTGTGTTGAATTTGTTCTGATTTCACTAATTGTTTAAAAAACTAGTGAGGTTACAAAATAATGTTCACAATCCATTAAATATTTGCTCCTATTTATTTGTTTAGCGACTTATCATTATCAAATCAATACGTGTGCAGAACACAATGGAAAAATGAGACAGCATTGTGAAGTCGACTATGACAAAAAAAAGCTAAACGGTTTTCAAAGTACAAGTTGCAATGTACACATTGTTGAGAGACTAAACTTAGCTCTCACAACGGCGAATAACATAACCACTTGTAATTCAACATGCAACATAAAACTTCGTTAATAAGAATCAAATCTGCAAAGCAAAGTTAAAGCTAAATTGATTCTTAAGTTGCGGTTACAGAGCCACCAGACGCGGAGACAGAGAAACAAGCTTAGTCGGCGACTTGCGGTTCTGAATATGTAAGAAAATAATAAAAAACAATTGCAGGAGAACCGAGTTTACTACCGAAAGAGTATTCGGTGGGACAAGGGACAGCGCTAGTTTAAAGCCATGCAGACGGACATGCGGCGGAGGGGTGGTGGTATTTGGTGGTGGGTGGTGGTGGGTGGTGGTCAGACCTGGGCCGGGGCCGGCGGGCGGCTAGCGCGGCGCGGGCGCGCTCCGCTCTAGTCATCGCGGGTCCGGGCCATCTGCCGCCGCACACGGAACATTCATGTTATTCAACTGCTTTTCCACCGGCGGCCGACGCTTCACTAGAAACTTCATACGATCGGAGGTAACACGAAAATTGGACGCCGATCGCATGAAATCTCTCGCGCCAGTTCGCCGGTAAAAAACCATGCAATATTATTATGACAGTAACAGGGACAGGCCTCCAAAAAAGGGGGACGATGCGACACGCGAAAACGTATGGTTAATCGCGACAAGGGAACGAATTCAGGTGTTTTATCTAACGAGAGCGGCTTCGATAGCGTCCGAGTGACCTCAGTAAAGGGGCAGGGGTCACCCCGACAAATGATAGCGTTTTCGTAAGATAAATTGAGTTACTGTACAACTGTATTCAGATTTTAGAAGGAAACAAATAACGAAGCCAACACCTGGGGTTCTCAAACGTCAAAATAGAGAGATCATGTTCCATTTGCTGTTTGTCTGATTAATTTGCTTCTGTGACTGCATCATACCAGATGGAACATTTCAGTTAGTTATGAAATGATAAAAGCATTTGATGTGTTAGCGGAACTCGACACAAGCGTAAGATGATTAATGTTAGGCAGAAAATGTACCTACTTATAAACACAGTATGGGTAGCGCTTACACTCCACCATAAGATAAACACACTGGTCTGGGACATACGATACTATTTGCCAATATTTTGGTAAATTTGTTATTACATTAATGGTCTTACGAAAACATCTAGGACAACCCAGCACATTTGTTAAATCCAGTATTTTTTGTCACCCTCAGTACCCTTACCATGAGTTGTGACATTGCCGTTTTCGATAACGAGTATCGAGTTTACTATCTGTGCATCTCGTTCGCACTAAAACAGTACAAGCGAGATGCACAGATAGTAAACTCGATACTCGTTATCGAAAACGGCAATGTCACAACTCATGGTAAGGGTACATTACCCATAATTACGGTGTGAACAAGAGACGTTTGTGTCGTTTTACGTAGCAAATAGTATCGTCCAGTAGGCCCGTCCCTCACAAAGCGCCGGCGTGCCGGCGGGACTGACCGTGCTGGTGGTGCTGCGCCTGCTGCGTGTTGGTGGACTCGTCGGCGGTGCGCTTGAAGAAGTTGTGTTGCAGCGCGTAGTACGGCGTCACGCGCTGCTTGGGGTCGTACTCTAGCATACGAAGAATTAGGTCCTGGAAATGTTTAAACAGTTATTTTAGTAGGTGTGGATATTTACCTAAGTATTATTTGTGTGCAACATTTTTTTTACATCAGACTTCTATTAGGCGAGATAGATGTTACATATAATGTAGATTTCTCTCAAAGTAGACCATCAAGCTAGTAAAGTGTCTGTCAATATTTTGGGCCGCTCTTGAAAGACCTCCGTCTTGCACTGTCATGTCAGGTCAGTAGCACATTGCACGCTCATGTTTTATACAGAATTTCAATCGTGATAACACTTGTAAAACCCACGTTTTTCCGTCACTCGGGCGTATATAAACGTGACGTTCCGTTGACGGCCGAAAGACGGGCTTGTCGGTACTCGTACGTACAAATGAACAAAATGTACATGAGCGTCAATTATGCGGTTGCAATCCTTTAAGCACTTATTACGACTACTATCACACTAAAACTAATAGTCCAACAGAAAAATAGGCTATGTTTGATGAAGATATGTTTATGCTTAATGTACACACTTCGCCTGCGAAATGAGGATGCTACGACAAGGATCACCACCGCCAGTACGGCAGGCACCAATGTGCGACTAGCGTAAGATTGCGTTCAGTGTATGGCCTGATTGAACGCTCGAGCCACCGGCGTCGCGGCGCCGCATTCCTTGGTAGGTCGCCGCAACGCTGCACGGCCGCCACTGAGGCCGTACACTAAGAGTTAAGAGGTGGTTAAGAGTGTGTCGTCGGTTACCTTAAACTTAAGATAGTCGGAGACGGAGTGGCCGGGCTCGCCGCGCCGCCGCGCCGCGGGCCCGCCGCCCTCCACGCCCAGCACGTCGTGCAGCCGCCGCGTGCCCGCCGCGCGGTACTTCCTGTAACCACTGCGGACCTCACACCGGGCTCCAAGGGGCTCCTCGTCCTAGGCGAGCGACTCTTTCAGCCTTAATTAGGTATGCGAGGCGTTTAAAAAAAATCGCCGTGGGGACTTAAGTTTTTTTCACTTCTCATGCCCTAAAAGTGTGCCATATTATGCTTGCCAAGGCGGACTAAAGTAATACATTTAGCCTCTTGGGAAAATATGTATACGTATTTATGATATACAAAACGTTTTAAATTGACCAACCAGAACACTTCATCGTATTAAATCCACCAATCACGACAGATATCGAAGTTAATCGCAACTCTAGATTCTTTTTTGGTGCGAATACTGTTTAAAAATGTGAAATCATTAAAAAAACTTTGTATAAAGTATCAACCAATCAGACAATACCACAATATTAAAATCGACCAATGAGGAAACGCAATGAAATTGTCAAAGCATTAGGTGCTTTTTAGTTCCTACTTCACAAGCATTAAAAAAAGTTTAAATCGTTGACAAACTCTTTGAAGCCCCAATTATACGTTGTCTATGGCATTTATTCACGGCGTATATATCCTATCTGTATCAAAGCTGTGAAAAAAATACAAAGACTGCCAAATTAAACATTTTTGACTCAGAATTCATTGCGGGTGAATAAAATTGTATTTGTTAATTGTTGAAATGTTATTTTATCTTATTTTCTCGCAATCGAAGTGAAAACTAGTATGCATAACTCGGGTCTAAACGCCATATTACCCCTCGAAAAATTTTCCCGAACGAACGTGGTACTATGGCCTACTTTAGCCCCTTGTCAAACAATCTACTATTGTCTACTTATACATGCCCGGCTGAAAGTGTCGCTCGCTTAAGCTAGTAGTTTAAGTAAACTATTAACTATAGTCAGGGAAGCGAAGGAGCACATTGATAGCAGAATTATGTTTAAATGGCCTTGTCCGTTTAACTCAATACCAAAAGTTAGCGATTGTTTTGCACGGCGAGGCAAAGCACATTATATTGCTTTTCTAAAAAATGGTATATAAAATAATTGATACATAAAAATAGACAGTAAAAAAATTAATACTTTTATTTATTTTTAGATGTTGATTTCGTGGACTAGTATTTTGCTCAACTGGCATATAGAGAAACGGACAAATAATACAACCTTTATATTATTGTTACGAAATCGAGACTGCGTTTTCTGCAACTTTAACTTTACTTGGACAAAACCAGGGAGGATTCAATCTCCAATCGACGTTGCGTCCCGTGAACGTTCTATATAATACGATGATAAACAGAGTGTAAAGTCTAGTACGCTCAACTGTCAATATTATCTATAATTCTTAAAACAATACTTGAAATATCAATAGAAAATTAAAATTACCATTAGATTTATCAAAATAGTCGGGATTAACACTTACCTCCCATCTTTCCCATTGACTTTCTTCAAAACATATCCACCGCCTTCTGACGCTGGTAGTTTGTCGAAGAATTTTCTAGTTTTGTGAGCCTGGAAAACAAAAATTAAAATTAATTACATCATTTGCATAAATCTGAGCAGTTTACCTTTGGGTCATAAAGAAACTTATTTATCATTTTACTAGCTTACAGCCAATCAATCAAATAACTTTCTACGGTGAAACTAGTACCTATTTAAAACTATACAGTGTTCCTCCGAATGTTTTCCGCTTTGGACAATTTCATGGCGCTTACTATGTCCAGATCAACATTAATTCCCCCTATAGATGCAAAATCACCCTTCCCAATAACCAAGACAAGTAGGTACAGATTACTGAAGAGGGTCTTTCAATAATGGGCTGGATTTGTCGGTAACTTACCTGATCTAATAAGTGATCCGGTGGCATGCCCAGCACTTCAACGATCTTGTTCATTTGGTCAATCTCGTTGGCTCCGCTGAATAGAGGCTCGCCCGTATGCATTTCCACTAGAATGCAACCTAGCGACCACATGTCTATCGCCAGGTCGTAAGGTATGCCCAGTAGGACCTCCGGTGATCGGTAGAACCTTGACTGGATGTATTGGTATATCTGAAATGTAATGGATTATATTTTAATAGACAGAAAGATACGTGTGCAGTTCTAAATGTTTTCTCCAGGTGATTTTATACTATAAAGAAAAGTAGAAAAAGTCGATGGTACAAGAGTTTTCGGAACGGCGGTCTGATCGCTCTGACCAACTAGCTCAGTTGTATTATAAAATCACAATTTCGCTGGTATACTTCTGTGCATAGTATTAAGTGCTCCTAATTAACCCCTTTATTCATAAACTTATATGAAACACATTAGTTAATTTATGTTTTATCCTTATCCGTAATTTTGACAATTTTTTTGTATGACAAAGACAGAACTTTTGATATACGTGTATGAATAAGGGTGTAAGAGTTTAATCAGTTTTCAGTGTAGTTTATATATAATTATGTCGCACCGCAGAAATCATCCATTAGGCTTTTGCCGACCAGCACAATGTTGATGGTGTCTGCAGATAACTGCATGATAATAACAACCTAATCTTCTACAATCTGTTTCATTAAAAGTTTCAATTGTGTCTCATTGTAATTTTCGACTTGTGGTAAATTATGGCTGTGTATGAATTAATTTAATTTTTTGTTGTTGTTTGGGCGAGTTGCAAAAATAGTAAGTAGTTAAGGTAACGGACTGCAATTAGACTTAAGATACTGTTTTCATTTGTGTTACGATAAATGTGTGAATTAAAGTGTTTTGATATATGTTTTAAAAATATATAAGTAAGATAAGTAAATTTAACTTAAGACTAAGGTTACAATATTTATGCCATACACTGAATTTACAAGTCGTACGTTAAGTTAAAACAAAAGAACCTACATATCAAATGCATAAATATGTTGCATCACTAAATCACTATAGTGAATAAAGTCTTTCGCAGTGCAAGAAGCATCAACGTAGTAAGACGCAGTTCGCGATAACCTCTGAGTACCGAATCACACGGCCTGTGTGTGATTTATCTTTGCAATTAGAATTTACTAGGAAATATAAATCGGGACCAGTTATTAGAGATGCGATCGACGAGCGGTATTGCATATTGGACTGTATTCTAAGGGTATGAGACTTAGAAGCCAACAATATATGCGAGTGTGAATAGAGGTTGGAAGTCGATTTTGGATATTGAAGGTTTAATTTTCCGGAGCTAAGACCGATTGCATTTGAGGAGTCAAAAGCTTCAGGGCGGAATGTTACTCTTTCTTATTTATTATAATAAAGTTATCAAAAATCTGTTAATGTACTTACCCTTTGGCCTAGTTGACACGAACTTCCGAAGTCTACTATCTTAATGGCTGACCTTTTAGGGTTGCATAATAGTATATTTTCGGGCTTAAGATCACAGTGAATTATATTTAGCTCTGAAAAAGAAAAAGAGGTACACTAATTAAAATTTATTATGAAATAATACAATCTTGAGGAGTAATGATATCGGTGGGCAGCGAGTTTATCAATTTTAATTGTTGTTGCTGAGTTGAAGTGTATAATTGGACAAGTGTCAAAAATTAACAGCCATATCATGGTTATGTCAATAAATAAATATTTGTTTCAATGATGACCGGTCTGGCCTAGTGGGTAGTGACCCTGCCTATGAAGCTGACTGTCCTGGATTCAAATCCCAGTCAGGGCATTTATTTATGTGATGAGCACTGATATTTGTTCCTGAGTCATGGGTGTTTTTTATGTAGTTGAGTATGTAAATGTATCTATCTCTTATATAATATATCGTGGTCTATTACTTTCAACACAAGCGTTTTTGAGCTTACCGTACGACTAGGTCGATTTGTGTAAGATTGTCCCGAAATACTTATTTATTATTTACTAAATAAAAAGTTATGTGATGACATAATTACATTAATTCATTAGCGGATGGCAGCATGCAGTATTATATTATAAATTAAACATTAACACGGTTCTACTCACGTTTATTAAGCGACACGATCGGCGAAGTGAACGGACCCTCGGCACTCTTAGTGCTTAAAAATGGAGGCCTATGTTCTCCGAAACATGTCGCGCGAGTGACTTAATAAACGTGAGTAGAACAATGTTAATGTTTAATTTATATAATATGTCTCACGAAAGTGTAAATTCAGTACTTATATTATCTATGTTGAAGTACTTAAGGTGCGTTGGAAGAAATACTTTCCAAGTCGCTATGAAAAGAGTTGCGAGCCAACCAATAAAGTGCTTCTTATCAAGTATAATTGTCATTACGAGCCTATACTGCCCCACTGCTGTGTAAAGGCCTCGAGTATAAATCTTTTATTTTCCACTAATGGCACTTGTAGGTTTACCGACACGTACAGATCTTTTACAAGAAGAATTGTTGAGTTGACTCACCAGGTTGACTAAGGAAGAGTAGCGCTGTGCACAGCTGTTGCGCGAATTTCCGCGTAAGGTTGAGCGAGACGCCGCGAAAGTTGGTGTTCCGCAGCAGGTCGTAGAGGTTGTACGAGAGTAGCTCGAATACTAGGCACAGGTGGTTCCGCCACATAAAGTGACGTTTCAGTTTTACTGGAAAATATAACAACATATGTATTAGTTAACCTGTATTATCCACCTTATAACCAGCGTCCCACTAATCCAGCCTCATTTAATTGATGTGTCAATTGAATCTCTATGTCAATCTGACAGAGTTGAAATTGCGCTGGCAAACTTTGTAACCCAGTCAGCAGAAGGTTATTTAATTGCTGTCTGTAGCTGGCATGTTTTGTGGTTGCTACCAAATCATATGTTTTAAGACTACCGACGAATCTAATTATTTGGCAGTACTGTTCACGGAACAAAGCGATTTTAACTGCAGGAAGCCGAATCTCTTAAGCCATAGTGTATCTAACCCTTGTATTTTATAACTCCAGTGAAAGACAAGTTGAACTGGAACTGACTCATAGGTGCAATTCTACATTAGAGCCACAGAATTGATGGTCTGTTACAATGCACCAACATAAATCAGCTATTTAATCACTGTGCAGGGCGGTGGTTTATTGCCTAATCCTCTTACATGTGTGAATGCACCTCTGAAGAGCAAGAACTATTTACAATCAGCTTACAATAAACGTCTGCAGCGAGTAGCGCAGCTAAGCTTTTATGTTATTAACCGAAACGTTGAGAACATAGAAGAAGGTACTTCTAATACTTTTATATTAGCCTGCACGAACAAGAGACTTTATTATTTGTACTAAATTGCGTTTGAGTATGCCCAATAATACTAGAACATTTTTTGACAATTGACGTGTGGGTGTCTTCGCGTCCTTCCGAAATTTTCTCAATATGAGCCCTTTTCATGATTCGTGAGATTATGTGTTAAAAAAAAGTGTTACAATTTTAAAAACTTACCTATATAATACTTATTTTCAGCATCAGCTCTGTTCATCATTTCTAGTAACTTGACTTCTATTTGTGCCTGGTTTAGGAAGGGTTTCTTATTCTTAATTATTTTAATCGCTACTTGACACTGCTCCTCATGATCATATGCTTTCACAACCTGGAAAAGAAAGATAGGTTCTTATTAACTTCTCGTAACGTGTGGAAATGATAGAGTTTAACATTGAAGTAAAACCAAAAGAGACGTTAACTTCTAGGTTGTACAAAAACTGATTAGGAACGAGCCGACAAAACATCCAGATCATCCACACCGAATCGGCCTAGAACGTAAGTTGAAACCTTACAATTTAACCGTGAATACTTTAGCCGTGTGGTGCCGGCTGATTAGAATACCATCTCCTCAGGTGCGTAAGAAGCGACAAAGGGTAACACCGAGGCACGGGCAATTAGGCAGCAGCGTCCGTCGAGACCCAACCTACAGACTGACTGGTCCAGGAGGCATATGCTGTCACTCCTCGCACCTCCTGGAGCCGTTGCTGGAGTGCAACTTCAGTGAGATTAGCAACCAATGGCTGTTAATATTTTCTACTAATCTCATGATTTGAGCAATGTCAAATTCTCTTCAAGCATTTATCATATGGGGATACGATAAGATGTTTACCGGTAACGGTCAGCTTCTGATAAGTAAGCGAGTTTTACACTTACGGGAGCGCAGTAACGGAATCAATTAACGTACAAAATTCATAGCTATTAAACACTAAGCAGAATTTCAGACCTCATTCGTTTTAAAACTATATGGAGAAAAAGTATTCATAAAAAAATCTTTATAACGTAAAAAAATGTGAAGTGATTCCGTTTCATCGCCTGCGACTGTAATATCTAATATATAGGACGACTTACCTGTCCAAAAGATCCCTTCCCTATGGGTGAGGAGATCTCATACCGGTCGAGAAACTTCTCGCCTTGTTTGATGATGTAGTCGTGGTTGTCGTCGTCGTACCCGTCGTTGTACAACTTCCGCTCCTTTTTGTGCGAGCCATCCTCGCCCAGGTACTGTTGCGCTCTCCGCTTCTTTTTCGCGTAGTATACCTGTTGAAAACGAGAATTTGTATGAATGTCATATACAAAACACGCAATGATGCACTTATCCAGCTGACGCTGCCTGATAATGTGATTGTAAACTAGGAGTACGGTGACGGCTCGTCAGCCTTACTTCATTCAGATCCAGAGGTGATCTATATATTTTCAATTATATGAATATGCTACATCGAATGTGTCAGTTGTTAACCCTTATTTTTACACGCATTGCTAGGCAAAGTCATAAAACCAACGAGAACTGTATAATCAGTAGGGCTAATTAAGAAACAGCCCAGAGTAACCTGTAGATAGCATCTAGAGAATCATTTCAAAACCTTTGTGCTAAGCAGTTTTGGAATTATCCGAGCTTTTAAGAAAAAGGAGTGATAAAAGGAAAACGTTGGAATAGGCCCCGTGTCGGTAACCTTTGTAAAGAGGGTTTTAAATGAACAATGACTGATAAGTAATTAGGAATCACCTGAATTCCAGAAATGTATTATTGTTTCATATTGGGAATGTGATTGTCAGGGGTTACGTATTGATTATGCTCGATGAATTCTAAGCATTATTATTGGCCCATTATTAGTTTGTATCGATATTTGTTTGTTATGGTCCTGTTTGTGACTCAATATTTACTTGGTTTTTCATACAAATATTTATCAAGGAAGTGTACCGTATATCAAATAGAACAGTAGTAGCTATATGAATATGCATTATCGGTATTAACTTGTGTGCTATTGCTATAGCGCTACAGTGTATGCCATTACAATAAAAAGTCGTCATATGTGTTATAGGAAATGACGGAGTAGCCGAGAGCGGGAATTCGGCTGACGGACGTTGACCCAAATACGCGTTTGACATTGATCGACGACGCGTTGCGATATGCTTATATAATGATCCTACGCTCGTACCAAACACATGAATTTAGGTCTACGAAGTTCATTGCTATAGTTTGTTTAAAATATAAACAGTTTTAAATACGAGCGTCATAGTTTTTCATTTTCCATACCTACGTTTAATATTATTAATGATAATAATGATTTTGATCATCAAAATATATATCATAAGACATATATAAGATATTTATCATAAAAATATATGTTAGTTCTTATTTTCATTATGTATAGGTAACTACTATAATAACGCGAAGAATGTGGTAAAAAACATAGCATCTTAAAAGAATGCGTGTAGGAGCTTTAAAGCCCTTAACCATGGACAAGCATTTGTTACATCACATGAAGATTTGACGTTTCGTCGCGTCATATGACCTGTAGGTAATATCTGGCATTCGCAATCGCTCATTACGTAATATGGCAATAAATTATTGGCAATTGCATACCATTCACAGCATGGCGCCTACGGAAGTGTCGCATATCGACGCGGCCAAACGATAACCCAAATTTCTGACTGCGACCTACATATACAATGAATTTTACAGACGGGCGAGCGGCCGGCAACAGCGAGGCTTTGTTACATAGCTGCACACCTCGCCGCTCCGGCTGGCGCGTCTGTTTGTTTGCCGGTGTTGGGCCACTTGTGCGAACAGGCCACGCGACAGATACACATTCAGGTAACGCTATCCGGTATAATTACTATGAGAACTTCGGTGGCTTCTTTAACATTCGTTCGCGGCGTCTAAAGTTTCAACAGAAACAAGTTCGGTAAGAGATACAATTTCGACGTTGGCCAAGTGGGGTGGCATATTTAGCTTGGTGAAAGCTGGGTGCGGAGGGATCATCTATCATATTTGCGAATGGTTAATTGGCCTGCATCGGAGACAAATTATCGCGGTCGCCAGTGGTGAGTGGTGAGTCAGGCCAGTGACCGCGGCACGTGGCCGCGAGATGAGCGCGTCGGGCCGGGGAGAGACGGCGCGCGGCGGCTGTCATTGATTTTCCCCGTTTTCCCCCTACCCCGAGCCTTTTCCCCTCCCCTTCGCGTCTCACCCACTTCCAGCGCCCGATAACGAGGTTAACGGGCGACGTGAGCGTCTCCTAAACTTTAATTATACCCGTACACCCGTCGTGCATGTTTAACCCGGCCTCTATTCAACGTTTTGTTTGCTGCACACCTGATAGCGGGACGTGATCCACTGTTTCGGTACAGTTAACTATCTAATGAACGAAGCCGGAGATGGGAACTCGGAGAACAACTCGCGGAGCCAACTTGTGTTGCGATCACTCCGGTAGAGCTGAAATCGAATGCACTAACGACGTCTCATCACAACACAGAAGTGTAAAACTCCCGGTGATTTACATGTGCATTGTGCTTGTAATGCTCATGCGGTTTTTATGTCGCCAGCTTCACTAAAGATACTGATTGCTTAAAGTCACGTTAACTCATGTTTATATAAATCAAGCGATATGTGTGCAAGAATATGTTGAGAATTATCTGTTTTCATTTTGCAGATTAAAGTTTATAAATACTTTATATATAATAGTTTATATATACTTAAATCGTATTTGACAAACGACCTATGTCGCTATGAGTTATTCTTTGTAAACAAATAGACGGAGACTGAAATAAAACATATGAACGGCACTCTGAACTAGTTTCTGACAGAAACGCGTAGGCGGTGGGGCCTGTTCCCAGATAATTGCAAATCGCCTCTTATACAAGACGGAACCAACAAATAGAGAAACGTCCCACGCTTTATCCACTGCCTACACATAACTTTATTACGAACACTGTTGGCTTTAACAAGTTTATGATGGCATATTAAGGGCATCTTTAAAAAGATTTAAAGCTTCGTCGGATAAATCTGATTGGACCTTATATATACCTTATTGGATACGATCGATATTTATGATGTTTACCAGGAAGGGAAAATAAAAAGAAACGCTAAACAAATAAAGCTTAAATCCTGACAACATTCACTGATTAAGGGTTGTGGTGATCCAATCGCTACAAGGGAATGTTTTTGATATCCTGCGGTCAAGCGTGTAGCCTAAATACATTTATTGTTTATTTTGTTTAAGTATAACAACATTTCACCGAATTACGTGCAAAATGTTAGCAGTAATGCTAGCTTCTTTCAACTGGTACCAATAATATTTAAATCTTTATTGAGGCACTAATACTTGTCTTGAAAAAACTTGATACCACGCGGGAGGCTTAGCATGGATGAGTATGTACTACCAGTGCGTCATCGCTGATGAGTCCTCCGCGTGGATGGAATAGTTTCCGCCCCAGATCTAGAGCGTTGGAAGCGACAAGCTCGTTATTTAAGTCATTTCATTGAAAAGGTTTAGGATTAAATTGATTTCTTATGATGTTACAGACAATTACAAAAAATATATCCCTATCAATGGCGGTTCTAGTAAAACTGAAATAAATATATTTCAATGAAAAGTGTGATTTTCAATAATACGGAGGGCCAGCAGCGTCCGTCGAAACCCAATCTACAGCTACTGCGATCCCCAACCCGCCTGCCAAGCGTGCCGACTATGGCGACTACCCCCAAGATGATACAAGTCATAGCTGTCAATTTCTTATACAAATAAACTAATGGGATTTTGACCTCTTAAGGAACCTGTTGAGGTTGGTGATTCGATTGGCTCTTGACGGAATTATATACCGAAATGACTATGGAACAGAATAAGCAACTTGTTGTTTGATAGTTAAATTAAGACGAGAGGTGTCACCCAGAATACACCCTGGTACCTGTGACACAGCAAATTGATATCTCAATCACGGCTAATGCACGGCAGACAACAATATTAGCAAGGCACGCGATCGGTTCAATGACCTTTAGACGGCTATTTATATTCTGTATACGTCAGATAGGATGTTGTTTGTATTGGTTTTTTAACCTCTTAGATCCACTGATTTTGGATTGGAAAAGAATTTCAAATATTCATGAGAATATTGCGCACTCGAGTCTGTCTTATGTGGTAAGTTTATTTAGATTGGGTTTGTCTAGACGAAGCCAGTCTTAAACGAGGTTGCTTAGACGTAACTCCAATCTCTCTAGCACATCTAACAGTCTGTCTCATTACCTCCTGCGATTGGCAGATGGCATTTATTTTATGTCGCGCATTTTTCATGCAAAGGTCAAAAATAATTATGGGCGGAACTGGATTTATTTTTGAACCTCGATGCAACAATCGTATTCATGACATAACTGAAACAGGCCTGCTGGTTTTGCTTTTTAAACAAAGAATGACTTAAAAACAGAAAAGTTCAATGAGTGGACTTATTAAGGAACTGTACAAAAAACTGTGGTTTTGGGTAGTATTATATTTTACACTAAATATAATAATTAACAATTAACACGGTTCTACTCACGTTCATTTAGTCACTCGCGCGACATGTTTCGGAGAACATAGGCCTCCATTTTCAAGCACTAAGAGTGCTGAGTGTCCGAAACATGTCGCGCGAGTGACTAAATAAAAGTGAGTAAAACCGTATTCATTGTTAATTATTACACTATTTCTCACGAAAGTTAAAATACAAAGTGAATGTAACATATAGTCATTCATTTCGTGAAATTCCTATTCTTTCATAAAATGCCTGGTGTCTCATGATAGTCTGTGGCGAGGCGTGACGGTCGATATTTAATAACAATCCTGAACCAAGTAGAAAAAAAAATAGCTTATAATTTGGTCACCCTACTCAATGTGTCTTGTCGCATCCCATACTACGTATGTCAAAAGGCACAGGGTGACTATGATTTGGTTAGTTTAAGATTATTTGAATTAACGTTGTTTTGATCAAATATTAACATAACATTATATGGACCAGTTACTGAGTTAGAACAATCCAGCCTGTATATACCAAGTGTAAGACAACATACACCTTCAGTAGCGAATATTTATAACTCCATTTAAGTACAACGAACTTAATTTGCCACAACTTTGTCCAGAACAACGCATTTACTATCCACAATATAATGCAAGGAACACTAGCGCGTTTTTATAAGATTCTTTAAAATAACGAATAGTAAAAAAATGTTGATACACATCTTATGATTGCTCGCTGCGTCCCAAAAAACCTTTGATATAATTAAAATATGTATTTAAAAGTAGTATTTATGTCATTATCATTAATACATTCAAGCAAACAAAAACTTGGTTCATTAAAATCCAAACCCAACAAACCGAATTTCAATTACTATCAGCCACAATTTTTTGCCCTTAAATAGATTAATGTTGATTTTTAAAGTCGTATATATCTTTAATTATTATGTCAGACTATTTATTATTATTTTTTTGTCAAGAGCACATACAAGAAAACGCAACCCTTGGACTTGCAGAAGCTGTTTAGAAAGCAGATGAACATGAAATAGCAAATAAGACAAACAAACAGTTGCAGTCAAAACAAAAGGACGAGAGAACGCAGAGGTTCAAGTTTAAAAAAGTAGTTGAAGTAATTAGCATTATGTTTCCTGTGAGTGCAAGTTACGTCAATGACATCCAATAAAGGTTTTTGCTCTATGGAGGGAATCTCGTGCAGCCTCTGTAAATCCGTGTTTACAAGCTTACGTCACAGTGTCATTGTCTGATAGCGATCGACATTACGCAGAGTCGTATGATTTGATGAATAAAAGGGATGTATAATGTTATTATGGTATGTTTACTTGGAGTATACTTCCTTTATTTATACGTAATAAAGGAGTTGGTACTTGACCTAAACACGTATGCAGCGATGGCAAATACTCGGAATGCCGCTATTGTCATTAATTATCCACGGTCTAGCCGA
Source organism: Grapholita molesta (assembly GCA_022674325.2). Classification (NCBI taxonomy): domain Eukaryota; kingdom Metazoa; phylum Arthropoda; class Insecta; order Lepidoptera; family Tortricidae; genus Grapholita; species Grapholita molesta. The sequence continues at coordinate 8,077,304 of CP053135.2, read as the reverse complement.
CGACATCGCGGTAAGGAGGCGGAGCGATGACGCGTTATCGCCGCCGCTGCACCGCGACCCATCGCGATATCAATTAAACCTCTCGTAACTGCACAAGTTTACATCATTAAAGCCCGTTTCACATCAAGCGCGGGCGCGTGTCAACGCGGGCCCGCGGCGGACCCGCGTTGACACGCGCCCGCGCTTGATGTGAAACGGGCTTAAAGGCGTAAAAAGACATTTATTGCGAGAAAATTTGTGCAATCAATTAGGAGTTTTAACGGGCGGCAGGGGTAGTGTGATGGTGTGAGAGACATGGGGGTGCGTGCGATGCAGCGGAGTGGTGTCGGGGGGTGGCAGCGCGCGCATCTGTGTGCATTCGGCATATTTACCCCGATAGTGGGCGGGCGGGTTCACTGACCCGACCCAATGCAAGGCTCGTACGTAGGCCGACGCACACGCCGACGCGTTTCATTACTGCCACCGCACCGCACAACGATGCAAAAAGCTAACACTGCGTCAAGTGGGCACGCACGGGTTTTTAATCATCTGACGGATTCCGCATGCACTCTTATCTATATTACATTACCCCATCGTTTAATAATCCTGTAGGCTTATCCATTAACCTACGTGATATCGCACATATGTTTCCTAGTAAAATTGCAGTGTGACTCATTTGCTTTTTCCAAGAGAATTATAATATTAATAAGCTTCGTTGTATTTTCTTTTTATCGAAAAACATGATCGATTTCCTAATTCAAAACTGGCGCCATAATATTGCCTTTACTAATGTCATTAGGTGAAAACTGCATTTGTGCCTTTGTAGGTATTTATATTAAAGGTTGCATATAGGAAGACAGGTAATAATTTGATATGGTAAACCCTCATGAAACGGCAAGTGTTCAGTGTATTGATTTAGAGGTCTTAGTTAAAAAGAGCATAGCAGGGCAATAGTTACGGCAGGTCAAAGCAAGGCGCCGGTCCATACAGCCTGACGAGCCATATCGATCTCGTGTTTATTTCCAGCGCGCTAGATATCTCATTGAACATTTATAAACACACTAAAATTACCGTACGCAAGCAACATAAGTAAAGCGTAACACAGCGATTGATGATATAAACACGATGCCGTATCAAACGTCATAATTACAGGATAGCATTCATAAAGCCCGCGGTAAACGTAGACAAACACACACGCCTCTGCCATAAAGCAGGGTATGTATACTTATGCAAAACCACCCTTGCAGCAAATCGTCGGATGCAATGCAATGCCATAACCTACCGCACGTTCCCCACGCCGGGGCAGGTTCGGGCAGACGCATCTGACGGCTATTTCCATAATAACTAAGGTACCTACTCTTGTTATTATTCATTAACAGTGCGCTGATGCATCAAGCTTACCAATGTTTATTTTGTTTTTACATTCATATATATAAACCCATCAAACAGAAGGGACAAAACAAGTCCTTATTATAAACCGAGTAATGAATAAGTCAATTAATTAGTTACTAAGCCTAACTGAGTGACATAGGCTGAATAAAACAATAATCATTACTGTAGATAAAGATAACGGCTTGCGTGACTCCCTGTAAAGTGTTATATAAGGGAGTTTTCCGAAAAACTGCTCCAATTAACGTGAGTTATAGAAAAGTTAAATTATGACAGTTTTGTGACGATAATTAAGCATAAAATCTGTATAGAACATATTATATCTTCACAAAACGGACATAATTTACCTTGTCTACATGTTAATAATTGGGTACATTTTTCCTGAAAACTCCCATAAATAGAACTTATTGTCTACAGGAAAGACGCAATCTTAAATGTCTGTATGACTCAATTACAATTTAAACAATGTTGTCTTCTATACTGCATTTCCGAGCAGAGCAGAACGAAGTCAATGAAGTTTTGAACATCAGCAGTAGGTATCTGGATTTCATAGTTAATGACCTAATAGTTACCTACGTAGGTAACTAGGTATTATGTTAAAAATTACAATTACACTACATAAACCTATTCCTTCCCATGTTTTGATTAAAAAAAATTAAAACCAAAAAGAACTTATCCCCAATTTCCCACCATCTATGGAGCTATTATATTTATTACTGACAACTGTACGTTAGTAGACTGATAGAGAATGATAGAGAAATACACTATGACATTAAATCTGCCATTTGGTATTGTGTATTAAATATTAAATAAATAAATAAATAAACTGTCAGTACATCTTGTTAGTATACTTTTGCCCACAAGTCCCACAACCAAAACCATCAAATTTGGGGCAGCGCCAAAAAAACTTGGCGTTTGTAGTGCTGTTACTATATCAATTAAGACACTTAGAAACGTCGATTAAATTAATAAAATGTTATAATTAAAAGTTTCACTATTATTTCCTAGTTATTAAATTATTATGGTTTTATAATCATTCTTCAAATTGTTATCATGTATACAAAATATAAAATAGTTGGTATCGTGTTCTGATTAGGAAAATACGAAAGGAAAATTTTATTGACGCTTTTTTTATGGAGGCAGGCATCGAATACGCCCTTAATTGGATTCCCACTATTTTTGTTACATCCTGTAAGTGAAGTACCTAGTTGTAAAAGATCAAAGAAGTGCAAGAGCTATATGGTTCTAGAAGTATGCTATTTTTTACCAACAAAATACCAGTGACATTTAAAAAAAAAAAAAAAAAAAGATCTTTATTTTTCAATTTTGGCACATTACATGCACTTATGAACGTCAAAAAAAAAATCTACACCGGTTCAAACCCTACACCTCTGACCCGTGAAGATACCGGCAAGAAACTACGGCGGGACTTATTTTTTCAAAACAGTACATCAAATCTTAAAGTAGGTACTTACATAATTATGCGTAGTCCGATAAGAAAACATATCAAACAGTTTATTACAAGATAAGAAAATATTAAAATATAAAAGTAAAAATAATAATGTATAAACAAATTCGACTTCACAAAATAGACATACTTTAATATGCTTTCTTATCTGAACTGTGTCATTTACATAATCTGGCAGTGCATACAATTGTTGAATTAATTGCTAGGCGGTTTTGTTAGTTTCTGGTTTGGGCCATGCATGTTTGTCTGTCAAATAATCCTCTACTCTGTAATAGCCCTTAGACATCAAAGACTTTTTAAGTAATTCTTAAGTACTGGGAAGGGTAATTTTAAGGCATCATCAGGTAACTTGTTATATAAATGAATACATTGCCCATAAAATGATTTATACACTTTACGCACACGACACTTTCTAATAGCAAGCTTATTCTTATTTCTAGTGTTATAGGTATGGATGTCATAATTTTGGTAAACAACTGAAGGTTTTTAATAACGTACATAATATTTTCATATATATATTGACAAGCTACAGTTAATATATTAATTTCTTTAAAAACTTTTCTAACAGATGCACCTGCTCTTAAGTTATACATAAAACGAATGGCTCTTTTTTGTAATACAAATATAGTCTGTATGTCAGCTGCTTTGCCCCAAACCCGAATACCATATGACATTACACTATGGAAATAACTATGATAAACTAATCGAGCTGTCTCAATATTCGACAGTTGCCTAATTCTCCTAACGGCGAAAGCGGCCGAACTTAATCTATGTGCGAGTTTTGTTATATGAGGACTCCACTGTAGACTTTTGTCCAATGTTAAACCAAGGAACAATGTTTTATCTACTATCTCTAAGCATTCATTATTTAAAAGTATTCTAGTATCCACTGGTGTAACATTCGGCAAAGCAAATCTAACACATTTTGTTTTCTTAGGATTAAGCAACAGATTGTTAGTAGTAAACCAGTTGAGAACATCAGCTAGTGTGTTATTAATTACATTAAAATCTGTAGATTGCCGGTCAACCTTGAAAATTAATGATGTATCATCGGCAAATAAAACTATATCACAACGGTTTTCTACTATACAAGGTAAATCATTTATATAAACCAAAAACAGGAACGGGCCTAATATAGAACCCTGTGGTACTCCTAATTTTACTAAGGCTCCTCTAGACTGGGTGTTATTTACAACGACTGTTTGGTTTCTATTGCTAAGATATGAGGACATGAGGTTTAAGGCATTTTCTGATAGGCCATAATGTTCTAGTTTCAGAATGAGAGTTCCATGATCTACACAATCAAAAGCTTTAGAAAGATCACAAAATATTCCAATGGCATCACAAGAATTTTCCCAAATACTGTAAATGTGTTGAATAAGCACCGACGATTTACTTAGTCTTGAAATGATACGTTGATTATTGTATACTCTGTATTGCAAAGAAACGTTTTCATGAATTCTAATTAAATTCAGGCATGGTGCCACTAATTAATCACGTCAATTAACCAGCTTAAGACAATTGCGGGATCTCTTGGCACTAATCGCTTATATGCCCTAAACATACCACTGAAGCACAGTTATCTGACTGATTACCTTTTAGTATGGCGCCGCCCCTGTCATAGAAAACTGTGAAACTTGTAAAACAAAACAAAAAACAATTATTACCAAGATTTTAACAGATGATTGCCGTGTGATGCCGGCTGACTAGCATAGCACCACCCCATCTCCTCCCGCGGGTGTCGTAAGAGGCGACAAAGGGGAAAATCCTACGGACGGGCAGTAGCGTCCGTCGAAACTCAATCTACAGCTACTGCAGTTGCCAACCCGCCTACCAAGCGTGGCGACTATGGCAACAACCCCTAAGATGATACAAGTCATGTCCAGCAGTGGACTGCATACGGCTGAAATGTAACAGATGATTTCGTGCAGCCGACCCTGTGAAAGGCATGACTACACATATTGTTACTTATCAAATCATTAGAAAAAGTTAGATGTGAGACGAGTTTCCGTATAAAAGTATAAGGTACTATTGTTTACTATTATCAAAGCATTAGCGGACAAGGCAAGAGTAGGGGTCGAGTCGAAGGCGTCGTAAAAAGACATAATTATTGACCTGATATTAATCCTGACCTGTCTCAATAAGTGCTGTTATCAGAAGGGTCAGCGTACACTTGCTAGGTGTGTAGTTGGTGTTCAATGGATTGTTTTTATTTTATCGCGTTTCTAACGGTTTGTTTGAAAGCGTGGGCGGTGAGAGGATTACGATGAGAGAACATTAGACACTTTTAAGTGAACCACTTTGTACAGGTGTTAAAGGTTGGTGTCGAACTTAGTTTGAATTGTTAGGAAACTTATATAAACAAATTTTCAGTTGTTTTCTCCTTTAGTTTAAGAAAATTATCTTATAAGCTAATGTACCATATGTATTTCAGGTATGAAGCTCGTGAATTAGAATAACTTGGAAGAAAATATTCTCCACCATCATTAATTGCCTTATCGCTTACACCGCTTTCGATTATAACTACCTATTTGAACTTTACTTTCAAATACTATTATGTTACATACCTGTAGTAACCAAAACTTAACGCAAATACCCCTGGTTTGTTTTAAGGTGAACTGATTTTTATTGTTCCTTGAACATATTTTACAACAATTATATGGGACTTCATTTTTGATAGAAACAATAAACTTCAATTTCATTAATAAATCCAGATTCCTATATTAATTATGTTATTCTTATTAGTTTCAGAAGTTTAAATTAAGAAGTTCTATTTTCAGTGCAAATACACAGACAAGTCATAATTCATTCACGGGTGGTGTTTATTATTACCTACGTCATATTTTCTTGAGGAAACGGTTACAGTCATAGGTTAATGATTGCAGCGCGCAACGCTCGTCACATCAGCGCACTCCTCAGCCAGAAGCCTCCGTCGCGATCCCCGGTACGTTATTAGGAGAGCCCCATTAAAAATCATACGCGTTTAAAAAGCCCGCCTTCGGCGCGCGCCGCCACTTCAAAGTTTGACCTCGCAATTACTAAAATTGGTTTGATTTACCATTTTAATTGTAACAAAAAGCTTATTTTTTCAGCAGCGTGGACTGTCGCCTCGACATTGCAATCTCGACCGAGTGACTTTCGACCAGAAGGTATATTAAGGATCGGTGGCGTCGCGATCGGCGTCGATCGGGGATAGGGATTTTGAGCTGTGGCGTCATGTCGTTAAGGCGTAGTTTCTATCGGAGGTGTTTGGTAGGCGCGAGAGGAGAGCACTCGAGGTCGGATGCTGAGAGCGGGGTGGTGGTGGCGGTGCGGGAGGAGGGTGGGACAAAATCGATATCGTCGGGCGGCGCGCGACGTCTTGCGTCCCTTCTCCCCACCCCTCTAATGAATGAGAGCGAACATAGTCATCTCTGCGGACGGTGGCTTCGGCGATACGGCACGCCGCCGCCGACGTCGCCCAGACTGTGCTAGGCTGGCGATGCCGGTCCGATTTACCGCACACCACGATAACGGACCGATCGCTCAGCACAGTATACAATAAACCAACAGGATTGCGGATACATTATTTTTAATAATGTATATTTTTGCCATACAACTGAGTGGGAAGCTTATGATATCTGTACTCGCACATCTGTGTGACTTATACTTAAGAAATAGATGCCATTATTAAACAAGGAATAGGGAGTAGAAGTTAGTTGGGCCAAGCAGTAAAACATTGTTGACCCACCGTGAATTCCGCGACGGAATAATTAAAATCAGAGCATCGGCCAAAATAGCTAAGGAGAAGGAATATTTTTATTTCCACATTTTACTTTCTTACGATATGAGAAAACGCTCTTCAATAAGGATTTCCAGTAGTTACTTTAAAATGATAAAGCGACAGATCAATTTTATGAAATTAAAAATTTTGCACATTTATCGGCAAAAAAAAAAATCATTTTAATATAAAGCGATGGTTGCGTGGTCAAACCCGATAAATCGATATAATATGTCATTGAATTAACAATCTTATGTAATTCACATAACCCGATAAGTCGAGTAAATGGGATTTTGAATTTACAACTATCTAAATTCAAAATCCCATTTACTCAACTTATCGGGTTTGACTACGCAACCCTCGAAAGATACTAAAGATATTTTGTTTTGCTTGTTTACTATATTCTGAACAGATCAACGTATAAATAACTTAAAACTGGTGCAACGCCTCATAGGCCTTTTTTAAATTTAATTTAGTAAATAGTTAAGTACCCGTAATATAATTATTCTAAATAAGAAAACTGAAGGTATGGTAATGTATAGGTAAATACATACTTTTGGAAACGTAATGCTGAGGAAGGAAACTAAACACAGACAGAATACCACGTGGGCGGAAGTAAAGGGCACGGTCACCTATTAATCATACAAGGGAAACAAATACTCGTAACTGCTAATTATAAGTTTCTCTGGTGTTCAGTTTTAAATAACTAAGGGTACTTCGACCTTGGAGTAAGGAAACAAACTTGTTTAGGTATTGCAACTTGAATCTCAATATATACAACAGTAATCTCGATCGCAAATAGAAAATGAATTCCTAGGAATAGAAAACGTAGGCGGTTTTGTTTCTACCTGAACACGTGCCGCTGGGAAACTAGCCTTAACCTTGTGCTGATGCACACAATGACACGTCTTTGGTTAATTGTGTGTGAGAAATCTAAAGGACTACTACCGAACCATAATTAGCTTGGCATGATATTTTGCCTGAATACATATTTAAGTGCTGGTGGTACAGCTGTAAGAGTGTATGACATGCAATCCGGAGGTCGATGGTTCAAACTCCGGCTTGTTGACAGCAACACTCTTAACTGTACTTCGGTGGACCTTATGCCTTATATAATAAGGTCCATGAATGTACAGCTAACCAATCGCTTTTCGGTGAAGGAAAACATCGCGAGGAAACCGGGCTAATGCCAATAGTTTAGCCTCTGGGTTTGAAGGTCAGATGACAGGCACCTAAAACATGTGCGGCATTAGTTGCCAAGCGCCTAGGCTTCCATTAGCCGTGGCAAAATGCCGGGACAACGCGAAGAAGAAGAAGATACCTATATGGATGAAATAATGGCCTGACACTTGTAGTTTTTCCTGATTCATATCAAATCATATAACAAAGTTCCTTCACTTGTTTCCAGACCAAAATGTATCTCTGGATGTTTATTAAAACAATAACACAGTATTTTAAAATACTGTTGCTAAAATTTGCCAATAGTATTAAAAAGTATAACAACCCCTAAAGGAGGGCGTAGTTGGCAGTTCGGGGCATTACTGTTGGTGCAATTTTTACGCGCTATCGGCTCTGGATCTGAAATCGCCGCTAGGAAGTGCGCGACAGCCTACGATGGCACGATACCGCCGAGCGAGGAAGAAATTGAATACGAGCTCCATTATGGACTCATTTCTGCGCAGTCTGCAACACAGATGTTACCTCTTTTGATAACAGAAAGTGGAGTGTTTCTGTATTTCAGTGCATGTGATTATTTTAGTCGAATAATGTAGTAATCATATTCCTTATCTCATTTTTTCTCATGTTTTTAGGTTTAACATAATATAGGTACCCTAATAAAAAGTTAAAAAGTAAATATTTTGTCGCTACAGGTATTATTGAATTTTACAAAGCTTTATTATACCTACATCTTCTCTAACCACTTTGCGTGTTACCCCCGGAACGCTATTGTTCAAGGAAAATCTGTTGATGGCTCGCGTGAATCGCTCAATTGTATTATTGTTTCGGTATAATATTTAAAGTATTAGGTATTTCAATGAGAGATAAGTGCCTACCCGTTCGTAGCAACTCGCAGAATTACATAATACATGGGTGGCAACTGTGACACTGATATTAATTATGCTCGAACTTATGGCTTGTTTTTGATGTATTACATTAAGAATGATATGCTTTCGTATTTCGTATACATATTAATTAAAATAGACGGGAGCAAACTAAACTCCAACTTACGTAAATAACCCTTACACCATAAAGTTAAATAGCTGATTCGTATCGAACCATTTGACATAAAAACCAGAAGGATAGTCATATCAATGTATGTAAATCTGAACAACTGCACCGAGAACTATGTAAAAGTATCCAGTATAGTGAAGTGTATCCAATGATAGTGTAAGTGGGTCAACGCTGGCTGGCCCAAATGTCTACTGGCGTCCCTCGTACACCTCAGGCAGACGGACGTAGGTAAACAGGCAGCGACAATTCGTGCGCATTTCTAGGTTACATATTATGCAGCGGATGCCACGTATGTTTCACCCAATTCGACTTATCAGCTATATAATTTCCCAAGATAATATGAAAACTCGGAGCATTGACTGATAATGCTCCGAATTTTCATTTTATCTTGTGAAAATTTCTTAAATTTGAAATTTATCACAACACTGTGAGAGCATGCATATCCGTGTCTTTTAATCGAATTCAGAAAGAGCGATATAGTTGAACAAACAAATATTCGATGTTCATTTAACAAGCGTGAAACGTGACATTGTTCTATATTTGAAAACTTATTTATGCCTATTATGCATGTTAATATATAGATGTCTAAAATTAAGAATGGGTCATAAAAATAAACATATAATAATAGTCACAACCGACTGAGAACGATTCATTTGTCTCTATTTGTCGAGAAAGAGACTAAAGAAAAAAATCTCCAATCGGCATCTTATGCTAAATATCCAATGTCTGTAAACAGACCACGGAATATGTGTAGCAAATATACCAATCTGGAATTTTTATACTGCCTCAGTTGCGACCGAGAATCTGGGTATGTTTTGACCAAAGAGCCCCGAGACTGAGATCTCTGTCAAACAAAAAAAAATCGTAACTAACAGTCATACAATATTGATGTATTGCCAAAATCCAGTCCGGTTCATAACAGACACGATGCAATGATACCTTAGACGTATTCCAATTATTCTCTACTTTATTTCAAGACGCATCAATGGCAGCCATAAAAGTAATCCGGACGGTTTATCGAACATTACGAACATTATGGGCAGAAGCAACGTGACCTTCGGCCTTGCCTCGGAACTGATAGCTTATTCATTACCCCTCCACAGAAACGTGATTACAGCAAAATATTATAACATCGTTCTTCTATATATGTTTATATATATAGTAGATATTTTTTACTTGTATATTCTCTTGTCTTTATTCATTTTACATCTGTATAATTGTATATTATTATTGTATTTAGTCTAAATTTAAATCTAAATTGTCTAATAACCACGGCACGCATGTTTTTCACAGTGACTTTAATATAGTATGGCTATTAAATAAAATAAAAAGAAAACCAAGATGTAGCATGATGATTATACATATATGTATTTAACTTCACATAGTGATAAAGACATATAATACTTGCAAAACGGTGTCGTTAATAACAATACGAATTTTGTAACAAAAGATGTGAGTTATTACAATACCTGACGTCAATGCAGTTAAGCGACTCAGACAATATCAATATTTCACGCGTAAGACTCGTTACAAACACCTAATAAAATAATCGACGTAACGTGTGCTTTTACTGTTACATATCATGTAAATAAGATTATATATTCATTAAAGTCAGATTTTTTGAAAGTGTATCAATTGTATTGAATGCTACAGTTGGCGTAACAACCGGTGGCACAAATATAATCAAATGTCAACCGTAACATCCAAATAAGCTCCAAGCAATGAATTGAATGTAAACACGGTATTGCTGAGCACAATTGCTACTAACTAGACGTACCAGTGCGAGCGCTCGGCACCGGAGCGTGGCGGCCAGAGTCCTCAGGAGGGCGCGAGTGGACCTCTCCCCTTCGCGCACCATCGTCCCGACTTCACGCACGGCTGGTGGGTCAGTGCACTAATGTTTTACGAGCTTAACAGATTAGACATGCCACACAGTCACCTTGACAGTTTTAAATGCAAGGCTAGATATCCGTCACAGAATTCAGAGGCCACCGAGCGTTTTCCGGTAAACACATGAGATCCGGTAAGGCCACGCGAGTGAATTCAACACAGGTGTCCGCAAGGATAGGAAGCGGGTAAGTAACTATGAAAATTTGACTCACTTAACACGCGAGATGCACTAAGGTCACCGTGCGAAGTTGAAAGCGCGCAGAATTTAGACAACTACCGGGTGCAGTAGCACTGTTTGGCGTTAAACCCACTCACGCGTTGCACTAAGATTAAACCGAATATGATTTAGTACAGATGTAGCAACCGCAATAATCGGCCGCGAGGACGCGACTGGCTGGCGCGTTATCGCAACAACACCTATTCTCCAGTTAAAGTAGATTCCACATATGCCAAGTGTATCAGTTCGGTGTTTTGGTCAATTGACGCGCGTTCCAAATCCGCGCGCAAAATCCGGTCACGGAGAGAGTTTATACACGCAACTAGGAATAAGAGACGTAATTCTGTATATAGTTGTCTCATCTGAAGTACGAATTCCTCCTAAAATAAATATAACAAAACAGATAAATTTAAAAATACTTCTACAAATGCGTCACCATTTCGTATTCAGCGGCTTCGAACTGTGAACGAGCATTAATTGCAAGTGCGTTTTATTTTAGTTTAAGCGTATGCAATTTAATTCCTTAACATTATTAGCACGGAATTGTATATACTGTGAGCGAATTTATAATTAGCTCGGGCTTCGTGGCAGGAGTCCAGGTCGATCACTCGGGTACCGGGGCCCGCACTATATCGGGTGAACGGTCGTTGACAGGGACATTTTACCGGAATTGCAACCGAGCCGCATTCTCGAGCCAGTGTCGCTCGATCAGGCGTAAAAATAGAGATCGTACAGGATAAAGTGGCTAAACTTTATCTACCTAAAAGGCCGTGAGACTGAATTTATTCTCACGAAATAACTGAAATTTGTCGTAATAACTAAACTTATACGAAACACGATAACGTCGTAGCTCCTGGATGTTTTCGCTGCTTATTTTATATGCACACTCTGGGATAATACTAAGAAGGTTATTTTAGCTGTGTGCAACAAATTCACTGTCGTATATTTCCAATGAACATAATAAATTTGCTGAAATAGGTAGTTTATATGTCCCAAATGTAAAGCAAACTGACAAAATGTCGCACGAACTATCAAAGCTTTCACAGTGTGAGACACAGAACTTGGGGATTTCAGTTTCAGTAATGACTAGCAGTAACATATCCTTAGTAAAGGGTTAAAAAGAAAGAGGCATTGATAAGTGAATGTTCTGGACCGTCTAGTATTAAGCTAGCAGTCTTATTACTAAGTTCTTCCGAATACATTACATTATATCTAAACAGTAATATTATAGTTAAAAAAAAAACACCAAATAGACAGAACAAACATAAAAACAAATATAAACAGTCAGCAGCACCTCGAACAACGAGCAAAATTCTGGTAACAAGACTACGACAACTTTTTTATATTTAGCACTTGGCCTTGTCATTCAGATTTTTATCGATTATATAAAAGGTATCCCTTTTTGAGAAAAGTATTCGTGATGTATCTCATGAATCAAGTTTCCATTCCTATGCCTCAAATGATCGTTTTTTTAATTGTAGAAGTTTCAGCAAACGATTTTTCTGCAGATGAAAATGTTTGTGAAGATAGTATACCTATATATCCTTGATTTATTTTATATACACTGTGTAACATGAGGAAACCGATTTTTTTTAACAGCGTATTCCTGATGCCAAAAGAAGTAAAAAATATCATGTAACTTTTGGTCACCTCCGGCAAAAAAAAAACTTTATTCCGTTTTTTCATGTTTTTTGACATAAAAAATAAATTTTATTGAGAAAACTATGCCTGAAAACAAACATTGAGTTCAATAGTGGTAAAGTCGCCCTTAAGAAAGCGAACGGTGCTGAGTTATATATATTTTTTTGTAATGGGTCTCTAAAAATGATCAGAATAACTCTGGCAAAATTATTTTCAAAACGATTTCCTCATGTTACGCGGTGTATATCTACATTACACAATTCTTTCAAGTGTTGCTGAGAGTTTAGTTTCTTTCTAGACATCCATACTGTTCCTAATAATATTAAAGTGAATCTACTCGTATGGATCCTTGCATGGTTTTCGTTCAAAACTTAAGACCCGTAACTTTGATGGATAAATTAGTGAACTCGCTCCTTGTTGCGAACATTTAATTCAATAGGGCACGAGCTCCTTTGACTGGAATAATAAATCAATTGAGGTTTTGACAAATTGAAAATGTTTGTTGTGATAGACAGATAAATTATAAACTTTGTCTTCTACAGCTGAACTATCATTCATCAACCTTCTGTTGAGTGTGTAATTGTTAAAAAAAAATTAAGATCAATGTTATATAACGCTATATATTTTAACAACATTGTTGTGCCTACCCCAGTCCCAGTCTCTGTCGGAAACTCGATACTCGAAGATGTTGACTCGTATAATTAACCTAGGACACGTAATCCAACTTCGAGAAAAAGGTCCACCGCCGAATCCAACTCGGTTGGATAGCGTTCGGGATAATCGAGTCGTAATAATCTTTACCTCCGACATTCCTTAGTGCCTTAAGACGAAAGTCTTCAATCAATGTGTGTTACCAGCAATGATGACTTACAGCTCCGAAACGGGGTCTTTCACTATAGGCCCCATCTTAAAGCACAAAGTCGCTCAACGATATGGAGAGGGCTACGCCCGAGTTTCTCTAGGAGATCGAATCAGGAATAGGAAATCCGTAAACGAACTGAGGTCACCAACATAGCCTATCGGATTAGCAAGCTGAAGTGGTAATGGGCATTGGGCAGGCCACATTGCAAGCAAAGCAGATCGCCGATGGGGTCGAAAAGTGCTCCAGATGACACCACGGACTACCAAGCACAGCGTAGGACGTCCACCCACAAGATGGACAGACGACCTTATAGAGGTCGCCGGAAGACGCTGGATGTAGGTCACTTTCGACCGATGCCTATGGCAGGGGGAGGCCTATGTTCAGCAGTACAAGTAGTATGGTTGAGATGATAATGATGATGAATACAGTTAACACGAGTTTAATAGACGCTATTATTATAAATCGTTCTATTAATACAATCTGACGAAAACATGCGCATTAAAATACCACTATCAAAATATTAAATCATTTAGGATAATGTTTATTCGATTAAAAAGTCATTTGGATATTATAGAGGCAGCATATATACAAACAAGAAAATTGTTTACCTAATAAATAATAAGCATTCCTGTCTCAGCGGTAAAAAATGTAAGCAAAAATTTAGCAGTTAAGATTCAGTGTGATAATTATTATACCACCTCGTACAATAATCACGTACGTCTAACGTTCGTACGTTAGACGTCTCTATACATCTTAAATAAATCTATACTCGTGTATAGATTTAAAAAAGGTTTCGTACTAGGAACTCTGAGTAAAAGTAAATGGGATGGTAGGGAACCCTCCGTGTGCGAGTTCACCTAGCGAGAGGGCCGTTTTTTACTAGGGATTAATGTGGTTGGGTGACATCGCGTGAAGCACTGCCGTGTAAAGAAACGCACCAGACGGTGTTCGGGTCGAGGCGCGTAATTAACGTCGAAACATTTCGTGGGGTCGAGATATTCCGCCAAGTCCACGTGGCCGATGGTCACACCGATTACCGACGAATGCCCGTTATACTGACATAAGTAGAAAGATGTGACATGCACGTTTCTGCCAGGAGTCAGAGTAAAAGGAACGCTCTCTGCGGCTCATAAGATAATGAAAGCACATTAGGCTGTAATGTGTTGTACAGTCCAGAAAGCTGGAAATTTCTAAAATCAACGCGCCTCAGTAATATACTTTTCACCTCACTAGCTCGGAAAGAACTGTTTTTTTTTTTTTTTAAACAGAATTGAGACAGCTAAGTTGCTTTTTATTTACAAGACTGCAAAGTGATTGCATATAAATTGTTTATTACTAATCGAGTGTTTTTCGATCTTAGCTGGTTGGATGTTCTTTTATTTATTTAATGTTTGGAATGTTAAATGATGGATGCTAATAATTTTGAATATATTTTTGAAGTATTAGAGTATTTTTTTCCTCGCGGTAGTGAGATTAATAATTGTGGTCTCAATATTAGCACGATAAGGTCTAACTTTGCTCCCTAGTATTAGAACAAATAACTATTAAACGGTAGCTACGATCGATATTTGAAGGTCCAAGTGGCCCCGAACAATAATAAATAAATAGTATATGCAAGGAAACATCACTAGCGTCAAGACACATGGATCCAAGAGCGTCTCTTGAGTAGTTGCCATCATTCTATTGATTGTATCCAAAGTATTATTTATTGTCTGTTAGTTATTATCTGACACAATACTAAAATTTTCCTCTATTATGGCAAAAAATCAGTTACTATCTGGTGTACAAATACAAAGGCGTCAAAATTGAAATGTAATAGACCTGTGTTACAATCACAAACTGCCAAGAAAACAAGATGTAATAGTCTGATAGAAGCAGGAACAATGCAATTTATTTAATTTTTATTAAAAAACAAAAACATAAGAAAGTTTTTGTTTATTGTCGGTGTGAAGTAGGGCGCGCTCGTGTGCGGGCAACATACCGACTGTCAACATACCTGTAATCAATTCTAAGGTCAACGGTGAATCAATATTTGTTTACCCCTAATAATTACTTTTTTAATAGCTCAGCCCCTTGATGAACTCGTTTTTTGGCCTCATTTAACCGTACGCTTTTCTATACAATACGGTGTATTTTTGTAGTAGATTTTTAGATATTTAGCGATCCTTATATGTTATTAATAAGCGTACGAAAAAAACCTTACCTACGAAATTAATTTATATGATTTCATTTTCATTCAATAGTCTAGAAAATTAGAATAAAGTTAAACTTGTATTAAATTGGTTTCAGTTATTTCTTTTTTGGTAGTAGGCGGAAGGCGGGCGGGTCGCCCGCCAGCGATCGTCACGTGACAACGCCAACCGTCGTGTTTAATGGAGTTCTCCGTTGCACCCACTCGGTGATTGCGTTGTTTGTCTCAAGGGAGGAACATTCGATTCGAACATTAAAGGTCAAAAAATCTTTTACAATTCTAAGGCTTACGCGCCATATTGTTTGGGAGTTCAAGCGTTCTGTTCAATCAATGCTGACGCAACTTATTCGACTCAAAACCCCAAATTTTGCAAAGTAACAGCACCGAAAAGAAAAATAAAGGCAGGTCAGCGACCCTGAAGGGGCCCATCTATCGGCGGTCTGATTTGGACGGTATCAGTAAATAAATCAATTGCTTGCAAACTGGGTTCACTATGCGAGTAATTCCTATTATCCGACGAATTGGCTTTAGACAAGGCGGTGGCGAATGCCTAGGCGACGGATGTCGGCATGCAGCCTCAGTACATTCAGATAAATGGAAATGCAATACAAATAGACTGTCATGTCAGAAACCAAATAGTTAGGGAGTCACTTGCGTTCATTCCACCCTTAAGATAATGAGTACTTCTTCATTGGTCATGGTAAATTAGATTTGGTTTCATGTCATGTCACGAAACAATTAGATAGTGACAGCAACAACTCGACTTTGATGGAAGAGACAGAACTAACGCGCGGTCTAATCCTAGACGAAATCTGCGTCGGTTTTTTCCAGTCTGCTGTCACATTTGTTGGATATTAGTATGGGTTTATGAGTGATGTTAACTTAGTACGCGCATCGTGACGCGCCCGGCAACCGCATACAAATAGACGTTTAGACTTGGGCGTGCCGCGAACCTACCACATGCTCTGATAAAGGCGTCTGAATGTCGACGGCCCGACCGCCCGGTCACCTTGAGCCGCCGGGGACCGAGCGAAATTTGGCTAAAGCGAAACGATCTTATCTCGCGGGGTTAACAGACGGCAATAGGGGTCACGCAGGTAACCGATTAGGTGCAATGGATGCCAATGGAGGTCTAGTGGCTGCCGAGCCCGTCACGTCGAGAGCGTTGCGTGAAACCAATTGGCGTTAGTTAGCGATGCGGAAATCTAAGGGCGATGAGTGTAATAACGTCATGCTTTAATTAAGTTTTAGGGAGTTGCGTGTCATAATTAACATTAATACATTCGTTTACTAGTATTGGATGTTACTTGAACAAATTTCTAATATTCCGAAAATATGACGCTAGGCTGTTGCTATGACGACACAAACGCCACGAGAGCTAAATATGCAATGAAACACGTGTATACATACACTTTGCACACGTCACATGCGAGGCCGTCAGAGCCTTGAGCTTTGACGTAGCTGTTACTAGGTGACTATCGGTCGGGTATAGTCCACGACAGAGTTATATTTACTTTATGCAACCTATTGTCAACGCTGACACAAATTCAAAATTGCAAGGACACATTATGAATGAAATCATTCATAATTTCATATTTCACATGGATTCATTCGTAATTTGTCCATGAAATTTTGAATCTTACTGTACATAAAATGTATAATGAGTTAATGACTTTCAATCCAACGTGAGACTAGCAGTATAGACTATTTCTGAGACGGATCTTTACATCGACGCTTCGAAAAGTCCTGTGTGAATTGACTAAGTTTTTGTAAATTTGCTGTGTAGTAACGATTTGAGAGGATATATTTTTGGGACAACACAATCTATGAACACTTGAACAGTCCCGATGAATACAATGAGAGATTTTGATTCAACCAGAAAACACTGTGCTGTTCGTTACAATTCCGAGGCATTTAATGAATGACCTTCAGCGCTGAGTGTTCGTCTTGCCACGTCACCCGTCAGATCCCATTCGCGAATGGTTACGAGATCGATCTTGCAATCATTGGCCGTTGGTCGGTGCAAGGCAGGTGCCAATGAGGCTGCTCCAGTTTCGCAGTTGGATCGATGTCGCCGAGCCGAAATAGAACTAGCAACCGCTCAGAATACGCCCGCAAGGTCGAATGCCCGACCTGTGCCCCCTTTATGACCCGCCACAATTTCGTTTATACAGTCTTGTCTTCGACGGATGGAAACGCGTAGTACCCACCTAATGCGCTTTAGCAAAATTAGGATTGAAATCATCCAGGGACTTAAAATTATCCCATGTAAGATTTTAACACTGCAAACATTAACAAGTTCAAAGTGAATATTTCTTCTTTTACGGAATATTTCTCGAGCTAGACAACATGAATGGTGCATAATTATATTACATAAAAGATTAGAGCGTCATCAACATACATAACTTCGGGTTGTTTAAACCCTTTGCAACGTATTATAACTGTAAACGTGTGTATTCAGGGAATGATATTCCTGTTTGGGTAAAAGTCTTACGAATACCATCACTACAGATAAGCTCGTTATAATGTCAAATATTACTTTCGTTAATTACGAATTTTCATCGTAATATATCTTGCACCAATCAGATGCAGTTGTTGGCAGTTAGAACTTAGAACGGTTATCAGACCGGTAGGAAGAATAATATTAGGCGAAGTACATTCCGCCTAACATATAACAATTGTATATCCGAAATTGGAAGTGTTAATGATTGGTTTTATGCGTTTGTCTTAAATATATATTTATAGCTTTAAATAATGAATAGACATTTATTCCTAACTATTTGATTAATATTAAATAAAAGGATAGGTACTAATATAAAGTTTATTTTTCGTTAGGAATATTAGAGCGGGCGGACTGTGTGGAAGGAAGGTAACTTGGGGAAAATCCAGGATCCTTCCGCACCAGACTTGACTCGTACTACTGAAATACCCCTACTGAGTTTACGCTTCCAGCGAAATTGGTTAACAGCAGTAATGTCTCTTCAATGAAATTCTAGCTGCGAGTTGTACTCCTCATGGAAAAAACGAACCATACAAGCAACAAATATGCGAACATAATTGCAGCTAAAGTGATTTTGTAATATTGGCAGCATACAAAATTATTTTTATTCCAATTTTGTTATGGCCATTTGAGAATCGACCCTTCGAAAAATTCAGTTACATTTGCATTGAGAAGTGATATTTCCCCTTTAAAGACTTGGGCACATAGGCGCGTTTTGTGAGCGTGACAGGAGCGCAGCGTGACACCGCTGGTGTGACTAATGTAACGAAATAAGGCACACATTTGGACGGAAGCGTCGCGCCTCGCTGCGCCACGCTCACAAACGCGCCTATGTGCCCAAGCCCTAATACCGAAACTCGGCCGCGTCGAAGGCATGTACTTAGTTTGGAAACTTAACTAACGAGCGAATAATTCGAGGACAGCCATACGATTGTTAAAGTTTGCATTTATCGCTCATTTAATTGAGAGGACTCATCAAGACGCCCAACTTTATTTCAAGTGATAAACTAGTCCGGAAAACATTAATCACGGAAACGTTTCTGAAACTCGCTCCACTTACAGATGTTATGCACGCGTCTATGGCTAATATTTATTTTAAAGAGGTTTTGTGGGAAAAACAAATCTTAATTAAGAAGGACATTGTAAGAAATAAAAAAATTCTCATGAATAAAATTACTGGAATTATATAAACACTAACTTTTCATTCATAAAACTGTACAAACATCTGATAAATTTTGTCCCTTTCTAAACAACAAAAAATTCAAAGATACGGAAAGTATCGTTATTAATGGTGGGTTCGATTTGACAATCGTTTATGAGAAAACAATTGACTTCGTAATAAACAAACCAGTTCAATATACGTACAAATGATTGTCATATATTGGCCAGGGAAAGCAGTGAAACTCGAAAATATTTAAATATAAAAACAGTATCTAGCACACGCGACGCGAATATAAACTGAGTCTGCTAGAAAACCGACAGTAGGTACTTCCTGCGATCTAGATAAACAAAAAGCTGGCGACAAAGCAACGTGTTCGGGTATTTGGCAAAAGAGATTATAATTTGACGTCATTAAGTGGAAATAAAAGAATGGCTTACATTTTTGAGATACATCAGCATGACGATGATGAGTCACAGAGTATATCTGTGAAGCTGTGCTGGGCAACGGTAAGTGTAAACAGTCCTATCGCCGAGCACGCCGGCTCGGAGTCGCCGGACAAACTGATAATCTTTAATTAGATCCCCCTAGACACGCAGATGAATTCTGTGTTTCAAGGTAACTCACGTCCTCTATAACTTGACTGCATTACCATTACAATGGGAAAGCTTTAGATCCATAATAATATTCATATACCTAATATTTGGTATACTAACGGAACTGAGGTTATTTTCGTAAGATGACTGGATAAATATATACGTCTATCATATTGTTAGTTACTTATTCGGAAAAAGATGTGTTTTCTGATACGCGTGATATACATAAAGAGGTCGTAAATAATCAGAAACAGAATGTTAGTTATGCGACACGAGCAGAATTGGCAAGTCGAATGATTTGCAAAGTTTCATAATGGTTTGATTGGGTCGTTTCAGAGTCGGTGTCTAGGTGCGCAGACGGCGGCAATTGGAGCGGTCAGGCGCCGGCGCGAGCGCCTGCGCGGTGCCCATGAATTACATGTTCTATTTATTTTAAGTCTATTTAACAATTATTCGTACAAACACGATACACACATTTCTGTAAATAGTTTTATTCAGGCAGCGTGAAATTCATCATTTAACAAAAAAACTGGTTTCAATCGATTCTGTGTTCAACATGAACAAAGTTTCTTACATATACCAACCCAATTTTGTCCACTATAATGTCCACCAAACGAAAAATACGTTTTCCGCACATTTACATACAGTTGGCAACACTAAGCTAGTTTATATTATTGTGACCTGTACTTGCTGTATGCAGCAAAAATTATCAATGGTCTACATGCAACATGAACTAATCAGCCACAACATGTCAATTTAGGTTTTTCCCATTAACTTAAAACACTGGGTTCACATCACATGATTAGCCGGTGCAGTGGGGTTACTCTATAGCAGCGAGTCCATCAAATAGATCGGGCTGCGATACCGTCTCAAATAGGCGTACTGCCGCGCCCGTGTTTCGCTTTACCATATTGGACTTCCCATTAATGTTGTATAAATAAAAATATGCAGTCTTTACAAGAAAGGCTAAATGGAAGTAGATTTATTTTTAGTTACTCAGTTGTGGTAAATAAGTATTAATTGTTCATAATATAAGTCTATATTACCTGCCTCTCAGCCATGACCGCCTAGATGTAACATGATAAAAATACCTAAAGGTATATAAGAAAATTTTAAAGCCAATATTTACAGACCACAAATGTAATTCTTTGATTGAATTAAGTAGACCACTTTATTACCAGCTATAAAATGATCTGAAACGATGAGTAAGATAGCGCGGGGAAGACAATGCCGAAGCGGCTTTTATTTGTATAGATTTTGTGATATATTGTAGCGAAGTCCATCGCAATATTGGGCCATCAATCTCTGGCGGAAGATAATGGTGGCGCGGTGGCGATGCGATGTAATAGTTGCCTGACCGGCGATTGAAATATCCCGCCAGCCGGGCCGCCGCCAGCCCAACCCGCCCCATAAACCTTGTTGCGAGCCTAATCCAGTGACATGACATAAGCAATGCGTGTTTTCCGTACATGAGTACAATACTCACTGCTTGTTTCGTGAAGCGTGCGTTAGCAAGAAGAATCAACGATGTCTTACCTAGAACAAATAAAATATTTATTAGTGCACTGTAATTTTTATAGCAAAACGTAAAACCGAGTATGGTTTGGTAGCATCGAGTGAGATCGATACGAGATTGGTATCAAACATCGCAAGTCATTGAGGTCGTTAACACTGAAGTGTTTTGACGCACAACTTTATTACATGACTAATGATGACGTCAAAAAAGATTTCGTTACACTAGCAAAGCCTTGAGAAGAAAGATCACGTCAGGAGCACGTCATATTAGCAGCTGCCCACTGGGTAAGCCCTAGACATTTTTATTATTATTATTATACTAAAATAATAATGAACTTCTACACGTATCAGCCTTTATGTATTATTATGTTTATACTAAAATAAGAATGAAAATACTTCTACACGTATCACTAAAATCTCGAGCCGCCATTGCGTAGCTGAAAAAATGTATTAGCAACAAGCGCAGTTGTTGACCTACGCCGTATAATATCGAAAAGTTAAATTGCATACTGTAAGTTTACATTACAATTGCGTCACACACAGCTGCTTGTGCCAGATTGACCGACGACACTAGATACGAACTTTCGGAACCAATAACGTCCTTCAAACCGGCTGTGACGAGAAGTTTCCTTCAGAGATTTGTGTCTGTATAAGTTAGAAACAATAACACATTTTTCGGGCACAATAAGGCAATAAGTCCATGACGTCCAATAACGGCGCGATAAACAGTATGCCAAATTGCATGAGCCCCGTCGATTATCCCGAAGACCCTTCTCTGCATGTGGCTTCAAGGGCCGTGCGCGCACCCTATCTTGAATTGCCTAATTTATCACGAGAGATTTATACATGATATGCGGGGCGTCGGCGGCATCCAATGTTTACACGGGTTATATTAGAAGTGTAAGCATAGGAGTGCACTTCGCCCGTGGTCAGCGGGGACAATGAGAAAGTTATCGGTACTAGCGGAGTTGTCGGGTGGACACGCTTTGTTGTCGTCGCGTCTGCGCCGAGAATTAATTACGCTAATGCAATGAATACTATATACTTAATGCGGAACAACACCTATATAATATACGTAACACACGGATAGATACTGTGTTATGTTACGTTTATTATACACAGCTGTAAGCTAAAGTAAATATTAACTGTTATATTGACGACAGGTCTCTGCCTATAAAGCCGCCGGTCCTATATGTATTTAAATATTTGTATATTAATATATAATATAAAGTTAGTTTCAGTACCCATAGCCTTCTTGAGCTTACCGTGGGGCTCATGCATTTTGTCAGACTGTTCTGTAATATTATATATTATTTTATTACATGTACAGTAGTTAAATACTCATGCGTCATTTGAGATGGGAATAATAAAGATAATCCAGGAGAGCCTATTGATCTATGAAGAAGTTTGATGTTGTTTTAAAGTGCCTAAATTCATTATATAATATTATGCACATAATTCGTAGTGCTATTAAATTGTCTTACAATATGATAGGGCATTAAACAGCATGTACACCTGCTATTTTAATTTGTTTATTATATAAAGATATCAATAGCATGCTTAACCGATAAAACTGTTTGATGACGGCCATTATGAAATGGTCGCGGTCTCGAAAGTGCGGGCTAACGTTCGCTCGGCACGCGCCCGGCGATCCGTCGCGCGCTCGTGCGATCGCACCGTTGCCAACAACGATTAATTAGTAGAACACTATAAATAACGTGTCAATAACGCCCTTACATAGCCGAGTAGGCTTAATAGCGTAGCTTCGGTACGTTTGAGTAAGCGGCAGATGCTTGCTTGCGTGAGTAGCGTAGCCATGCCAACAGCTGGCATGTATATTTGTCTTGAGAATTACGCTACACCCGTAAGAAACGCAAGAAGTAAATTTACAGACCGTAATAAGGATAACACCGCGTTCCCACTCCGAAACACCATCACGAACTTTATTTACTTGGTGAAATTAATATTATTTATTCAGAAGCATTAAGAAGCTACCCCCGGCCTAAGGCCAGCGCGGCTTCCTCAGTTTCCGCCCGGCGTCAGTTTGTAAGCAAACACGTTTTAAATTATCGTCCGTAGCAAAGATTGTGGGAGCAAAAAACATTATCACGCCGATGTGATATTGATACCATCTGAACCTCGTATCTCGGAGAATTGTAAAGCTACAAAAGCAACCCTCATAGGCGCGAAATAAAATTCAAATTTGTAAATATATCGAAAGGGGGGACGTGTAGTCGGGAGAGTAAGTATCCGATAGGTGCCGCGGGCAAAGCGGGGGCGCACTTCGCACGGATACAATATGATCACTAAGTGGAGAAACTTGGGCGATTCAACTACTGGAACCGCATTATAAGTTGTTTCATTCATTGTAATTGGAGGAGGAAGCCTGCTACATAAACTGGTGGAAATAATGTTTCTATTTAGTTGGGGACGCTTTTTCCTATTAGTTAAGAAGTTTGTTTTCTAACTTTTTAAAACATCCTTAAATATCGATAGTTGTGTCTGGCCTTAAATAATTATCAGGCATGTTACCAGTTATTTGGTACAGAAATGAGTTTCTTAATATTTAACAAAGCCCTTCTAAATTATAGGCCCACTGTGTAATACAGGCTATTTATCAATAAGTTTATTACATGTCACGGCTAAAAGAGCAGTCATGATCTACGACATATTGGCCCCGCTGCCCTGTAATCATCGTGCAAGGTAAACTCCATAGGCTTTTACCCCTTTTCAATACAAGAATATTTAACTTATTTTGTAGCTAGTTAGCAATTAATTTTATGTCTTCGATTTTATACTTTAACAGCAGAGATAATAGTACTTATTTTTAGATAAAACACTGCGGTGTAAACTGACAATTGGTCTAGCGATGCAGTTACTTCCATAAATAAACTGACCGGCGTCTGTATGAAAATAGCGAGTTCAGTAACTTTGCGTGAAACACATGAGCCGTAACGTAACTTTGAAAAAATATTATGCTTGTCTAATATCAGAAGAAAAGCGTGTGTTATGTATGTTTACATTTAAATAAGTGCTGTTCAAGCTAAACTAATTAATCGACGATGCTCAAGTGTGAATTCAATATACGGTATAGCAATCTAGCAATAAATTGCTAAATAACAATGACTGTCATATTATGACATTTGCTTATCGCGAATTTTGATTAACGAGCTCTTGGATTGTGGCCATGTATTATTAAACAAATGTTTATTGTCATATTATATGCCAAGAATATATTGCATTATATGCGGGGATGGTAGAATAAGCTAGTGTTGGTAGGCAGATAGATGTGTGTAAACAGATCACGTGAATACTTGTAGTTGATACTAGGACGTAGATTTAACAGTTTTTTTTATTATTACTTGGAACAATGAGAAAATGGTGCCTGCTCTTTGCATCCTAAGTCAAACGATGTAGCTCTGTTGCAGGTAAATGCAAGGCATTGCGCTATTATTGGCAGCCGCCCACGGGGTTAGACGACATCGCTGCGATTCTGGGCCGGTTGGGCAACAAACAGCTGATGAAACGCTTGGAACATCCAGCAATCGGCACGAAATCATATACTTCGTATTCCAACTTGGTCATAACCGCTTCTTTTTCTGATGCACCAATATTTTTTACGCTTATCGAAATTTAGTAAATTCTCGGGGCATTCCCGAATTACAATAAATGTGAATAAGTTAGGTTTAGTTATTGTTCGAATCGTTAAATATGAACGTGCTTGAGGCGAGATGCGTCTGGCCTCATATTGAATGCAAGCGAGAATTTCAGTATAAAAGTATACTTGTCTTGCATCTTGACGGCGCTCAAACCGAAGCCAGGAACATACAATTAGCACTAGTTGTAAATGTCACGCCACCGCTATCGTCCGGGCATCCGTTCCAACGTTGGCGTTGTGTTCCTTGAGGCACGATCTCCTTAACGTCTCTTTAAAGACATTCCTTGAGAATCCTTTTAATTTTTTACGGCGCCAGGGAAATGGGTCACGTAAATAGCGTATTAGAGATGGTACTCGAATGGAAAGCTTTAATAAAACTTCTAAGATTTTTCTTTACAAGTATTTTTGAGTCGATCACTCATATATAAACAAACAACATAAAGGCTGTAGAAGAGTGTCTATACAAAATTTGCCTTTCCATCAAATGTTCTAGTTATTTTATTCTTAGATACTTCTTGTAGGCAAAGCTCTGTTTCCAAAAGAAGAACCGTGTATGTACACTTGCCAGTTTTCGTAATATCGCCGCCGGTTTTTTTATTTACACTTTTCAATTATTTTCTTGAATTGGTCTTTAGGAAACTATAATTTGTACATTTTTTTTTTTTTGGTGTTCTGGTATAGCAGCACCTACGGTTTTTATTTTATGAATTACCCATCTATATACCCAATATATATATTAAATTCAAAATGAATAATGAGTGATGAAATTAATATGTTTTTTAGCTATTTAGGGATATTTAATTTTGTTTAGAAGTATAAATATAGTAAAAATGTTAAAAATATAAAGTTTTAGCGACTTAAGCTTCATTTTGTAAAGAATTAAACCTTAATTAGATTTAAGATACCTACAAAATATAATTGAACTCCCCATCGGCACACAAACCTATTTAAGGTTTTGCCTACGATGACTCTTGTAATATAAAAAAAAATTACAGAAGTGTTCTTATTCAATAAATAAAAAAAAATAAAACAATCCTGTAAAAACATTAAAACAAGAAAGAACTATTTTTATTTGTTGTAAATAACCCGTAGGTATATATATCGGTTTAAAAAATAAGCAGTAAGATTTTGTAAAATTAAGACTTGCAGACCATCTTTCCTGTGATATTTAAAAACGAAAATAGCAATCGAAATTATGTCAAGCGTCAAATCAAAATCAAAGGACGGAAAGAACGCGAAAATACCGACGAGATATTTCACACATTTACGGGACTACAAAAGAATTTTATGTGTATAGAGCGTCAGATATATTGGTCGTTCCTTATTTATGGTGATTTCATACATAAACGAGACACCTGTGGGATAATTTACGTTGAGACCCGCATCGCTTACTTACCGTAAGCGTCAGCTGAAAAATAGGACTGTTCTAGAACTGGTCTGAGGTTAACAACACGTATGTCTATTGTAAAATTATCCCTATTGGTAAATTATTTCAAGACGATTAAAAATAAAGTAGTTTTAACTTTTTCGCCTCACTGTACAGCACGTATGTATTAGTACAAGAATCCGGCGACTGATTTTCATTGAGATTGTCTGTCACGCTCCTGTGATGCGTAGGTAATCCGTGGCAAAGCGTAACTCCTAACATTTGCACATCGTTGTTTAGGATCGATAATACGTAGTT
Organism: Grapholita molesta; assembly: GCA_022674325.2. Lineage (NCBI taxonomy): Eukaryota > Metazoa > Arthropoda > Insecta > Lepidoptera > Tortricidae > Grapholita > Grapholita molesta. Next base: position 8,050,563 of record CP053135.2, on the reverse strand, counting down.
ATTATACAAGGGACCAAAATAGTGTACATCTCGGGTTCACATATAGACCTGATGAAGTGAAAAATACGCAATCGTACGTTGCAGCCGTCTGTAGTACAACCTCTTCGCTTCACTTTTCGCTTTCTTAATGTAAATAAACTTGACAATGCTTTCCTCATAAGTAGATTTAAAAATAATGTCTTCCAATTCATGAAGTGTTCAATTAATGTAATCGAACAACAGCTAAACCATGATCAATGGATCACCAATACCACCGACCTAAGATCAAAAATTACACAAATCCAGCAAGCCTAACACGGTATACATCTGTACGGATATTCCGATTTAAGTATTATGATGAGATGATTATAGGTGAAAAACTTAACTAAAACTGTAGTAGTGACGTGTATGTACACGCATATCGGCGTTGTGTATTTATATTTTGAAAGTTTCATATTAATTATCCCCAGAACTTGGCTTTTCAGTTAAGTTTCTCACCTTGTATACCTAGGAGCCAACACAAGCCTAGCTGCGGACATTGTACCCGCGCGACAGCCAACAGCCCTGTTATTGCTTATTTTTATATATAAGATAACAACATAACTTCTGACACACGTTTGGACAACGCCGCTTTGATACGTTATTTTTTTTATTTACTAAAAGGTAAGCATTTGACCACAATCACACCTGATGATACGAGTAATATGCCCACAAATTGTATATTAAGTACATTTTATTTTTGTAGTCTTTTAGTGATTGGATGGATATAAAGCCGTGGAATTCACAAATAATCTTCAATCAAGATTTGCTCTAGCATAAATACACCTAAGATATAACATTGCATATTTGCATACAACATTGCGGGTTCTTAGCGAGGCTGCTTTATTACCCAAATGATCTACTGTAAATATATATTTATCTAAATAAATCAATGACTAATGTTGGTCAACCCGTACCTACGCTACTTTATTAATATATTCATTAATGTAAAATGTAAGCAAGGATTACGAAAAATCCGAAGACAATGACCGCGAGACGATACAAGCGTATCGTCTTTGAGTCTTTGAGGGGCTCACTCCTTTTGCGAAGTAATTTCATAAACTGCGAACAATGTCGGCCTGGGGCCGCGCGGGTCACTCGGGGACTTTATTGACGACATGTTTACGGTCGTCCTCATCTACCCCGGCTATTTTTGTTATGAAAAACAAATAGTTCGCAAGGTGGTTTGTTTGCGGGCCCGTGGTTTGTTGTAATAAGTTCTAATGTCGAAGGGTCATTGGGGGGAATTGAATAATGAAAAATATGATTTAACGTTAATATAACAACAGAGAAGAGCAATTAATGACAGGACTAAAACTAACTAGACCAAGACGTTAACTAACATAATGTACGAACATAATGTTACATTAATATAAATTATTTTTGGAGTCGATCGTTCTTTCTTTCAATGTTGTGGTGGCAAAGAAACATTCTACAGATCTCGTAATCTGGTTGACTGGGCCCCACTGGGCTCTACCTTTAGGTAGATCACAATCTATCAAGCCTCAAAGTTTGTTAAGTAGGATAATTGTTAGCCTAACAAACATACATGGATATAGTTGTTTCTTCTAAATATCAATCAAATATGTTTCTACAAAAACTTTATCTATATAAGTACCCGAAAATACTTATGGCAAAGTTGCATAACACCAAAGTTAAATAATAATTGAAGTGGAATAATCAAATGGTAAAGAAAAACAAGAAGGTCGTTGGTCGTTCTCAATAAGCACGCGGAATGCACGCCGCGACCAACGGCTGGGCTGGCGTCGGCGAGCGCATGCGTTTATTGCTCGCTTTATATTGGAAAACGCATTTCCACGTTCCTTGACGCACAAAACACCTTACAACCCATAATAAATGCTAGCCTAATCTAGACGTTCAAATTGCATATCAGGTCAACATTTAGAAGATTTTGAATCAGGAATGTATATAGTTTTTGGAAGGAAGAAAATAGTTGGTTACACTTAACCAATGCAAATACCAAAGAATAGATAGTTAATACTTTCATAGTATAAATTGTATAGTTTCTAAAATAGATTGAAAATCAGTGTTAGATGCTGCGAATACCGCGCTACGAATTGGCGTAGCACTCGTGGCGTAGCTACCTAAATTATTTCGGTTTCTGTTCTTTTCTTCTCTTCTCGCCTTACCTATTTGCTAGAATCGGGTTTCCTGCTCTCTTTGATGATCCTAGAGGTATTGACATGCACTAACCGAATAAATGCTATCGGTACAATACTAATACATAGATGTTCATTCACCGATTTTTTTTTATGAATTAGGTTGATTCAGGTTTGTGTAAGATGGTCCTTTGGTTTTTTCTTCCGATATATTTAGCCGGTGTAGCATGAAGCGAACCGTGTTCCATCTAGGTGGCAGGTATTAAAAAAATGAACAGTTAAGATTGGCGAGTGTGATAGTCCGGGTGCACTGCGCGAGCCCCCGGTCCGTATGAGTAATGGCGGTCGAACGCTGAGAAAGCCCGCGGCATACCAATTTGTCCCCGGGACGCTAATAATGCGACTCTCGCATTTTTCACCCGCCCATCTAGCGACAGATCCTTCTTCATCGTCACCCGTTAACGTTGATTCGTAACTAAGTTAAGAAATGCCTTTCGCATACCCAAATAGAACGATTGGAGAGTAGGTATTTTTTTTTGCGATAGTGAGTAAATCGGATAGCAACACATGAAAAGAGCTCTTTATAATTCAATAAGCGGGGCTGAGACGACGGCCGGAACGCGGCCCCTTAGATTCCTATTCCATTAGGTGTCGCCGAGGAGCGCAATTTGCAAATGACTGCCAATACAAACTTATTGAAATTCTTTCGCGGGTCGCGACCGAGCGCACTCACACCGCTTCGGGAAGCTTCTACGATATTATATAGAGAGAACCACTCGTGAATCTAATATTAATCGAACTGCGTAAATTACGGTTTTATCGTTTAAAAAATATATTAAAACAGCTTACGCGCATTGCAGTAAAATAAAAGTTCGGAACTTTCAAAAAACCCAAAGGCAAAACAGTGGGTATGTATGTAGACCTCGAATCAGTTAAGGATGAAAAATCATCGATAATAATATAGGCGGCCCGAATAAGTGCCGGGCGGTATGTTATAGAGAATTACATAGTTTGTAAATTTTGCTGAATATTCGTCAAGTCAAGACATGGCGGAACTATAAAGTTGGAGAATAAAAAAGGGGCAGTCCAATCGTGCGGAGTATTTTGCATAAATTACGGTGAGCTGCAGCAAACGGGTTGGATTTCTGAAAAATAAACGGGCGTAAAATAAGCAGCCGTGGCTGAATGCAAATAACACCATTATATGGTAATGTGATGTGCGTAATCCAACGGGCGGGCGCGGGCACCGCCGCGGGCTGACCGAATATGTATTACGATTGCTGCAGTGCAGTTGATTGATTTAGAAATCGATTATCAAATATTAAATAATAATGAATTTACATGTTCAAGCCCTTTGATAAGAAGCCTCAAAACCTATTCCTCGCTTGCACCCTACCTTTTGTGCTAAGCATTCTTTAGGGGTTAGAATTTGGATATTCAAAATAGAGTAATCACGAGGTCTTTAATAGATTTCCATTTGAAGCTTTGGTCTAGCCCAACCAAGTCTGCAGTCGTCTAGACGAAGGTGACCTCAAGTTGACCAGCCCGGTTTTGTTTCGGCGGCCTCTTTGAAACAGTGCTCGACGGTTAAACGGGTTTACTCCGCAACAGCCCTGCGAAAGCTAATTCAGACCGATTTATTTGGGAATGTTACACCCGGGGGCCGTGAAAGGGTTGCATTAGGCGTTCAAAATAAACTACTGCGCTACGTGCTTAGAAATGTAACATTTTAATAACTAGCCGTTATAACCCCGTCATATAAACCTGAATGATATGAGTAACGGCCTATTTCACCGTAAGGCCGCTTTGCTAAGTATTTTTCGGTGACGAAAGAATGTATCACGAACATGTTGGGGTGGTGGTATAACCATTTCTTAGGTATGGCGGCGCGGCGGGGAGCAATTACCCCGAATATAACCCTCATAAAACGAGCGATTATACCGTTATACGTTTAACATGTCTCGAACATTGGAAATACTCGAAAACCGTCCCTGGAAAATAACGTGCACTCGCCGAGGATGCCGAGTCGTAAAACTGGTATAATAGGCGCAGTGCGGAAACATAGCTTTATGGGGTCCCTGAAACACGTAACATGCGCGTTCAATCGATTATCGTATGGTTATTCTGGTACCTACTTGAGAATGGTTACGGAGCAAAAATGTATCGATAAACCATAAAATGTGGAATGCGCGCATTGATCAAATGCGGCGTAGAAACGGTAAAGCGCCGTCATGTACCGGTACCAGCAGTGTTTAACATTTGTTTACACTTTACGTTCCAAAATTCCACCGTGACTTGTATTGATATGTGTAGATACTATAGTTTTACTATGATCATTCAGTTTGGCACTATCTTGATGTCAAAAAGCATCTTCAACAACGGTCGATTTAATCTCGCCTACTTACATTTTGTATAAATGACTTAACTTTTATGGCCTCTAAGACCCTCGACGGCGATTACGGACCGACGCGAAAAAGTTACGCCCGCCGTTGTCGATTCTCTGAACTTTTGTTCAGCTTCGGCATTAGCACAAGATCAACAGCTTTGATAGCGCCCATCAAAGGAAATTCCTGTTTGCAAAACTCTCAAATGAGCTCGCAAATGATACAGGTCGCAAGCGAACACGTGGGATGGATAAGGCGCAGTTTTGTATAGCTGTTTAAAGGTCTGAAAATTTGCATTGAACGAGAAATAGACACCTTGCTGGTGGCTGGTAAATAAAAATATTCTGTTATATATAAACCAGGCAAGTTGGGTCCCAGGATGCGTGGATTTGTTTAAATGTTCGGAAATTGCATCGGGCAATCGGCGCGCGTCGAAAAAAATATCAATTTGCTTTGAGAAGATTCAATTGTCTGGCGAAGGGAGACGCGTGAAACATAAGAAGCTAATTTCCTCCGGGACGGGAGCTGGCCGGGAAAGGCCCTCCTGGGAGCACACACATTAGCGCTCTGTTTTTATTTGCGTGCCTAATGGAACTGGCCGATGGTAATCAACCCGTTCTAAGATATCATAAGTGTAGATACTATGTAAAACGTACAGAATACATAATCGAAAAGTTTTGTGTTTCAATAACACATAGTTTCAACAAACTCAGCTGACACGGCGAAAGTTCTAGTCGAAACTTCTACTTTTCTTATTAAATTTCTAGATTTTTGGTAAACCTTCAAGCAAAAGTGCATTGCACGCGGAATTTCATAACTCTTTTCCCATACTTCTCTGCGATGTTAAACGCATCCTTGACGTAAAGGGTAAGTTTTATTAGATATAGGAAGATACACTTGCATTTCCAATTTAACTGTGGCGGGATGTTCAGTGGTTCGAAGACAGGTAAGGATCGAGACGTGGATCGCTAGAGGTCACAATCACTGCCTCTGATCCTAAATGAGTGGAAGTGAAAAACGGCTCAGACTAAGAAGGGAAGCAGTCGCGTGTGCATAATGTAGGGCCGAGAGCCGGCGGCCTCCCCCACGGCGCCGGCGTCAATGACCGCGAGTCAAGGACGCGCGATAGCTTAGGGCCTGCCCACACGACGCCATCACGCGAATGTGTTGCTTTAGTTTCGCGACACGTGAAACGAACTATCTCTAACTTATTGTCACATTTATACTGCCTGTGTAGTCAAATTTAATGCATATTAGTGTGGCGTTGTTAACAAATGAAATTGTAATAAATCAACGTAGTTATGGCTTAAAGTTAGTGGCTACAATTTAGCACTAATAATCAACAAGTGCTTCTGTTTCAGAATACTGTTAGTTGACTTTAAACTGCACAATCTCGGTAAAAGTAACTCACACGTATGCCATTTGGCATTTATTTATTTCAAAATCAAAACCCTGGAATTACCAAACAGATACCTTACCCATGTAGGTACGTGAGGCTAACAATAGTTACTTGACACACTTGAGTCAAGGGGCTCGTTCAATTAAAGGGGGATGGTTTCCAGGTTTCGACTGCAAGAGAACAACAGATTAGGACGAGTGTGTGTACTCTGAATGACTTATTGACTCTGTGACACCATTCTATTCTACTTTAATGACTTGCAGAGTCGATTATGGGCGCCTACCTACGAGTTATACAAAATCAAAATGAAATATTAATAATATTATAAAACATTAATAGACAAATTGACTGAGCCCCACGGTAAGCTCAAGAAGGCTCGTGTTGTAGGTACCAACCATATATATAATATACAAGTACTTAAATACATATAAAAACAACCATTAGGAACAAATGTCTATGCTCATCACACAAATAAATGCACTGGGATTTGAACCCAGTATTCAATATTTTCTGAAATTGTAACAAAAACATCGATTGCGTCGGCCATAATTCTCAACTACTCGTAACATCATTTAAATAAAATCAATAAGCAACTACAATGCTAATAAATGCGCGGAATTATTACCATACCGCATATAAATTGGGTAAACTGGATAGACGAAACGATAGACAGAGAACCAACACCCGGGCAGTGTCAATGACTGGCTATCCTGTTTGTCTATTTATATACCGATGAGAGCACGGCGTTAACATTTTCATACTTGTCATAGTTCCAATAAATATTTCATTCAACTTTTAATTCATTACTTTTGTGATTTTATAGTATTATATTTTGGTAAGTGTGCTTTTCTTCATTTGGTATAGCAATTGTTTATGGATAACTAAAACTGTATCAATTTGAAGAGCACGAATTGTATTTCGGATTTTTATCATTTTGTCCTGACTTATATAAATAATAAATAAATAAAATCATTCAGTTGACCAACAAGGATCATTGTGTTAATAGAACACATATTACCTGTTGATAGTCTTAAGTAAGACATATAGAAAATATAGAAAAGGCAAATACAAAACAGTAAACTATCGCACCGCGCATGAAGCTGACAACAGTGGTTGATGTAATGAGCAATCCAATCTAGTTTGAGGCTCTAGTGTAAGTTTCTTTTGACGTAAAAAAAAACGTCTCGAACGCGTAAGTCATAATGTTATTTATATGGGTAACTCTTAAGCCCGTTTCACATCAAGCGCGGGCGCGTGGCTTTAACGCGATCGTGACGTTTTGTTATGTTTATGTTAAAAAGTTACTCTCAGGGCTCTGTCCGCTATCATGCCCAGGGCGCAGTTGACGCTAGCACGAACTCTGTTCACCAGGGATGCGCATCGCAAAGACAATCTACTCGCGACTGCGCGGACATCCCTGAAGCGCTGCAAAATCGCTTACCTACTTGACTGATTTTGGTTGCTTAGCAATTTTTATAAATGCAGATCAAAACTTTCTGCACATTAAAAAAAAAACTTGAGTAACTTGAAAATTAATGCTTGACACATTGACATTAGAATATTAATACTTGGAAGGGGTACCTAAGTGTATAAAATAAATAAGGAAGCCTCTATGTTACGCAGATTTCGCGTTTGGGTAATTAAATTGTAATCAACCTGTTCTTAGCTGTCATCTACGAGTTTAAACGACTGATACTACCACAAATTCTTACTACAAGTACAAAGTAGACAGGTTCACCGCATTAGTATAAAAATAACTATTTATACAATACACAGAAAACCTTACAACTTAAGTCGCGTGTAACTTCAAACAAACACAACACAAGGTACACATTTTTTATGATAACTGGAATTATTATATAATCAAAAACTGGATTGAAGCCGCTCCTAGTATACATTCCAGTCATATTTTTTTTAATATTTGCTATGTTAATAAAGGACAACGTCATTATAATAGTTTGTCGACCCGTGGTTTTGTCAATTTCGTATATATACATTTGTCGGGTATAATGTTTCCAGTGCTATTTCGTTAGCGTTTATAGACTAGCTCTTCAACACATTTTTATTATTTCGTTTCTTACCGTACCAGAATACAAGTTCGATATATAACTTTCGAGAAGCGCGCGTTGAATAAATATTGAACTGTTATCGCAAGTGTTACCACTGCTTTAGAGGAAGTACTAATTACGGCATCAACTAAAAGTAATAAGGTTTTTTATAAGTCACGCGCGCTCACACTCCATGTGACAAGTGAAGGCAATTTGGGTCGGAGGAGAGTGATTGTCCAGGGAGAGAACTGGGGTTCTGAGGACCCGAGCGCACTTAGCCTTTTGTTGAAATGAATCATAGTACAATTGGATTTTAGTGGTCTTCGTTATTAGAGGGTAGGTTAGGTAGCAAATAAGTCTAGAATAATGCCATTAATTCATGTTACAATAAAATCTTAATTTAATAATGTTTACTATTTCATACTTTGTGTCAAGGTTTACCTAAGACGAGCAATCCTAGCTTCGTCATCTTCCCCGCGTTGTCCCTGCATATTTCCACGGTTCATGGGAACCTGAGGTACGCTTGGCAACTAATGCAATCCTAGTTTCGTGTTTAACTAATATAATAATACAATAAGTACACAAAATGTGCTCAATTGCTCATATACATAGACTTTGTTTACCATCCTTGTATGCCCTTAAAAGATATCAACAACTCTGCTTATTGTGTTTATGATGCGACACGGTCACTTTGCAGCCTTACAAAAGCAATGATCACTGTGGTTACAAAATAATTGCAACAAAAATTATTATAATACGAGCTTTGAGATGACCGCGTACGAACAACTACGGTACATAACACACCATAACAACGCACGGCCCGCGCCACAGTGCCGGCGCCTGCTGGCTTCATAAACATATAAACACGGCCCAGTACCAATATATATAATATGCACTTTAATGCTAACACAATAAGTCATAGGTATACAGGGTGATTCTGGATTCGTGGAGCTAGAAAGCATGACATAGAAATCATAGCGGAAGCTAATTATGTTAAACATTATCCATGTGTCCATTATTTCTATGATCCTTGATATGTATGGGTACACGAGGTTTCAAGTATATACTTTGTTTTGAAAGTTTGCAAATTTTTGAGATCAAAATATAAATACTGAATTAATCCGTGTTAAAAGACGTGACTAACGCAAGGACACCTATTATATACATATTTTTTTTTAATTTATGCTCCAATACCAAATATGCCTATATAATATGTCAGGTCTCTGGTTATGATTTTCTTTATTACTGTTGATTTGTTTGGTAAGCGTTTGTAAATTGGAATGCAAGACTCGACCTGGGGCGACGGGGACGTAAACAACGAGACACATTGCACATACAAGCCATAAACCCAGTAAGAGAAGTCGATGCACCTGGCGCCATCATAAATAATTAAGATGTAGGCACCATAAAAGTGGGCCTATATTTCAAGTAGGTAGGTTAGATCTAGCGTTAACAGATAGATAGGATTAGTATACATAGAATAAGTCCCCAATGCTCTGTTTCTCATACTATATATTACGAGTATTTCATATTATTGCAGTAGATTCAAGTAAAATAATTATTAAAAAATATTTTTCTTCTTATTTAGATACCGTATTTTATTCAGTTGGGAACTCAGCTAATTGAATGATGTTAATTAAAGAGTCACGCAGAGCCCTATTGGCGCCGAAAATTAAGTTTATAATCACCATATATATATATTATATATTCAGCATATGGCATAGGTCGCGACCTTAGTAAGCACGACGTATCGATTGATGATCCTCATTGTCAAACTTTGCTAAATTACGGCAATTAAAACCAGTTACCATTGATACATTAGTGATAACGTATGCGGAGTGAAATTTGGACAAAGTTTGAATAAATAAAATATAAAAAACAAAAATCTAAAAAAAATATGTGTGTATGTCAATATCAAGTCTATATATCTGTCAATCAGTCTGGTAAGTTTCATAAGGATTGGATGTTTGATTTTGTAATTATGGTAAATAACCAAGAACGCCGTCGTAAAACTGTATGTAATTTCTACAGTATACATCCCCTATGGCCGAAATCGAAGGTGGTGGAATATTTTGTTCAAATGGGTGAGAGTCGAAGCACCATTTATAATATTTTAGCGTCTTTTACCTTAAAAACAACCACTGCTAGAAGGCCTGGTTCTGGAAATTATCCCAGCTTGAGCAAGTTTTCTGAGAGAGCTCGACTAAAGAAAATTACCGCCAGTCGTGTTGCTAAATCTTACAGAGAGTTTGGAAGAAAATTTTAATGTGACGGAAAAACTGTCAAAAAATATCTTGAAGACATAGGCATCGATAAGCGGTGTAGAAAATTTAAATCCACCGTCTCCGAAAATCAAAAATCCACTCAGAAAATACGGCTGCGTAAATTGGTCAAAGAAATATTTTACGCCAAAAACAATGTGACTTGCGTCATGGATGACGAGTTATATTTCACGTTAGATGGAAACGAGTGGCAAGGCAATTACTATTTTGAGAACACCAATGGTCCAACTGATGAGAACGTGAAATATGTTGAGCATACCAAGTTTCCTAAAAAAGTTTTGCTATGGCTTGCCATCAGTCGACGCGGAATGTCCAAGCCGGTGTTCTTTGAATCAGGTTTAGCTGTGAACGCCGATCGCTACATAGAGCGTTGTTTGCCATTAGTGCGAGATTTAATAAATACGAGTCACAGAGGAGAAAATGTTGTGTTTTGGCCAGACTTAGCCTCAAGCCATTATTCCAAAAAAACACTTAGCAAAATGGCGGAGCTAAACATCCCATACGTACCGAAGACATCAAATCCACCTAATGTTCCGCAACTTCGCCCTATTGAAGATTTTTGGGCAAATCTAAAGGGGCGAGTATATTGCAATAATTTTCGGTCCATTAATGTGCAAAGCTTGATTCGTAAAATAAAATTGGAGTTGAATAAAATGCCCACATCTATGTTTTCGACAGCGATGGACAAAGTTCCTCAGAACTGCCGTAAAGCATCTCGTATGGGAGTAAACTTAATTTTACATTAATCATTATTAGGTACTTTATTATAAAAACATAACTATTAAAAAAAATAATGGTGTTTTTTTTATTTAAAACAACATTGCACTTTGTCCAAATTTCACTCCGCATACGTTACATCACATCTTTGATAATGATAATTGATAACAGATGCATCAAAATGACATAGATACCCATATTTTCTTCAAAACACTTCCTTACCCACCGTAGCAATGCTTAATTGTGTGAATTGCTCTTGCCATATAGTTAATCTGCATAAAGTTAGAGGACACGATTTACAAAGGCAACGCTATCAGATTACTCCTAGGCAGTAATCGAGGAGCGATAGTGCAATTCCTTGTTACTTTTAAGAGGTAAGGAGGCAAAGGTCCAATAAATATTAGTCTAGTTTCAGTTAAACAAACTTCTTGAACCTAAACATTTCGTTACGGGAAAAGGTATACATCCTCCTATAACATTTGTTCATCTTACACCCATTGCGTGCACTGTTGATTAAATTATTAGGCCTGACCTGACGAAGGCCTGCGACATAAATAAAACATAAACGGTATTGTGCCGCTAGGGCAATTGCAAACGATTTGTGTATTTAGATACGGCATGTGCACTAGACTGATTGTTCAATTCGATTCTTGGGCGCCTAACAATAATGCTTGCATGTCCAATATAGCATTGACATTATGTATACGTATATTTTCTATTTAAAAAATGTAAATGCACGCGACATACCATTTGTCTTTGTGTTCCAGATAGCCTGTTCAAATTCAAAGCAGTAGATACATTTTTCATAGAAACAGATCAACGTTTATCAATTTGAAAAACAACATTTTAATGGGCTGTTAGTTGAATCAAGTCCGAGGTAGATATGGATCAAAATTACAAAGCATGTTATTGTAGATGGGCGACGATAGTACTGTTTTGTTTGAAACACGTGAGTAATTCCGCGTTATTGAGGTTAAACGTGTTGACGCGCGAGGGCTGCAATACTTTAAAGCCCGTTTCACATCAAGCGCGGGCGCGTGTCAACGCGGGCCCGCGGCGGACCCGCGGCGGGCCCGCGGCGGGCCTGCCGCGATTGTTCAGCTAGTTTTAAATGAACGCCTTCACACAGCGGCGGGCGCGGGCGTGCGCGGGTCCGCGCCACACGCACCCGCCCGCGCCCGCCGCTGTGTGAAGGCGTTCATTTAAAACTAGCTGAACAATCGCGGCGCGGGCCCGCCGCGGGCCCGCCGCGGGTCCGCCGCGGGCCCGCGTTGACACGCGCCCGCGCTTGATGTGAAACGGGCTTAAAATAACTGCACTGCACAAACTCAAACGCATAGGTGCTAAATCAATATGCCTCCAATATGAATCGTATCTCCAGTGAACTGTGTATACAAAGTTAGGACTTTCTTTGGAGTTATGTTAATGATGACAATATAATATGAACAACAGGTAAACTTGTTGACTCTTTTAAAGGCACGTTTGGAAATTACGAACTAAATTAGACTAAACAACAAGTGAGAATTACAAAGAAACTAAGTGCACAATATCAATGGAAGGTGTCTAATATCATACATTTATGTTTATTTGTTATGTTTATATAGATAATAAAAGTTTATTAATTATGATTTAAGAAAAGGGCCAGTACTTTATTCTTCAATTTGGCAGTGTACAGCCAGCTGTACACATTATTCGACCCTCTTTCTGTATTTTTTTTATGATTAGAATTTTTAGGACTATTCAGATCTGCCAGCCGAGAATGGAACTTTTTTTGACAAATTAAGGGTTAAGTAATTTTTTTAAGGTGTTACATATTTTAAACTTACACACAATATAAGTAGTTTTTTTAAAGTTAGAAGTAAGTTTCAACTTTCTACTAGGATTTAATTACCCGCGTTTCGGCGTTGTTTAATTTTCCCATAGAACATTTCGACTTTCGTGTACAGCACGGTCACGCCATACCGCGGCGCCGGCTACGGGAATTCCCAGTATCCGCCGTCATAAATATAATACCTAGACACGTGCAATTCAGTAGAGTTTATTTATGACTACCCTCGCCGACGAAGCCTATATTTACTCTTATCAACGGACCGTTTATATATTATATTTCTAAAAAGGGAGATTTTTTTTATTTTGGGACAGGAAAACATTTCGCCAGTAATGTTTTCAAATTTACATTAAGACGTAAATAAGGGAGTTTTCAGAAAAAATGTACTCAATTAGTGTAGAAAAGTTAAATTATGTCAGTTTTGTGACGATAATTAAGCATGAAATTTCTACACAAGACTGACCTAATTTAACTTTTCTACATGTCACTCTAATTGAGTGCACTTTTTCTAAAAACTCCCATAAATAAAATAACATTATGAATTTACAAGTTGTAGTACTCATTTCATAGACCGGACCACCTGTCAATAGAATAAATTAACTTAATAGAATTAAGAAATGGCGACACTACTCGTATCGTAAAAATATTATTAGCATAATACTTAATACTCATACAAAATTAGCTGACTCTTGTACCTTTTGGATGCAGATAGTACATGTATTTTTTTTTTTTTTTTTATGACATAGGCGGCAAACGAGCAGACGGATTGCCTGGTGGTAAGCAATCACCGTCGCCCATGGGCACCCGCAACACCAGATGAGTCACAAGCGCGTTGCCGGCCTTTAAGGGGGGTTGGAGCTCTGGGAACCTTACTCACCATCAGGAACACAGCACTACATACCTGAAAGGTAGCAGTGCTATTATAGCTGTGGTCTTCTGTAAGGAGGAGGTACTTCCCCAGTTGGGCTGCCCCAGATTCAAGCGTGATGGTCATCGCTGTGCCCTACCTCTCATTGTTGGACGTAGTTTAAGGACATACCCGGGTCCAAATAGGAACAATCTAAGAATTAAAAAAATGTAAAGCAGTTATTTGTATTTATTCGTCGGTCATGTTTAAACTGCAAGGTTTTATTCGATTCAGTTAAGATTCTTGTCCGTAAATGTCTCATTTTAGGAGCCTAGCTTTGTTTGGCTCAATAAGGCGAATCAACAAACGGCTAACAAGAGTAAATAAGGCTCGGGTGAGTCGGCGAATGTGGGTAATTCGTCAGATCGGAGCGCGCGTCTAACGATTGATAATGATCGAGCGCGGGGACAAGATCCCGGCTAGCCGCACCCGGCCCTTTGCTAATTAACTGGCGACCGATAAGATTTCGTGGTGAGACGCGGTGCGAGTTACGAACGACTTGAGCGTTATCACACAAATTCTATACACAATTGACACGCAGTGAACTCACGGCGTATTCGCCTCCTTATTCTTAGCGGCCCAGCTGTTGCATGCTATGGAGAACTGAGGCTCTAGTGTAAGTTTCTTTTTTGTAAGAGAACGTTTACGAACGCGTAAGTGATACTGGGAAACGCAAACGCGTTCGTAACGTAGTTATGTGAAAAACTTACACTCAGGGCTCTGTATATCTTTTAAAACTAGAAGGTTTTAACTAGGACGTTAACAGATGATTTGGTGCAATCGGCTTTTACACTTGATGGGGCAAGTCTTTACAGGAGCCGCTGATTTTTGCGAGCCGTGAACTGGAATTCAAAATCTTTCGGAACCTTTTGGTTCAGGAAGTTTTATATAAAGTACTATACCGTATATACATAACCTACAAGGTCGGTAGACAGGAATAACAGATCTGCTCGGATTCTGAAGTTCTCATACAGTCAGAAATAACACCAATAAAACACAATAAATCACAAATGTACTAAGCTGTCTGCTCAGCTGGCTTAATGGTGACTATGGTCAATGGTACAGAAAGGGTCTACATGTCCTTAAGACAGTTATGACATATTGTTTTTGACAAAAATGTAGATATGTACCTTAATGTATTCATGTTACACTATAAGGTGCTAACAAATTAGTCGCGGATTACAGCTCTTGTACTCTTCTCGGAGTACATTGAATCATCATTACTGGTTATGTTATGTTTTATTTTGGCGAAAACTAGGAAACAAATTTGCTACGTTAAAACACCTCAAGAACCTCTAAACTATCATTCAACTGACCACTTGAAGTTGATAAATCAAATAAATAATGGCATTTAAGAAAAACAACTTTTGAAGTGACATGTCAGACAGTCTAAAACATCTTGACAGGTACTTAAGTATATGATCATTCTAAAATTTTTTTTTTTGTTCACAGAATTTTAAAACAATGTAACTAACTATTAATGTAATATAAAATGGTTTTAACTTCCTTTGGCTTTTGAAATCCAAGTTAAAATCAATTGCGTTCCATTTTTAAGATTTTGTATGCAATTTAAGTTTGCTATGGATTTTATGTGTAACATTTCAAGCTGTATTTTTCTTACAGATACTCCGCTTCAGCTTATGAAATTAAGCCATGTCAAAGATTTTCGGCGAAGGAAAGGATTGTATTGTGGCAAGAAAATCTACTTTGTGTCAGACATTTGTTCCGCCTACACAATGTTATTAGACCTCGTTATGGCAAGAAATCAATCAGTTACTATTGATTCGTAAACCACTATTAAACATTTATTTGTTATGACCTTTAAACATCAATTTGGGAAGAGGGTATTTTCAAATTTAGATGTGAGAATATTTTTATCTTGGTTTAGGTATCATGCAAACACTGCTAACACTTTGTTCGGATTGAACTTGTATAATTGACGAAATATTACTATAATTATATACCTTGAGAAATATTCCTTTTTGGATATAAAACACGTTGAACAAAATCAACGTATCAAAAAAGTGGCATTTCGCAACAAATTCCTAGCATTCTAATTGCAGTTGAAAAACGTGATGGTCTTTGATAAAATAAAGAGCTTAATTTAGGTTTGCCTGTGACGTCACGTGGCATGCATCCTAAAGTCCTAATGTATTATTATTTTTCAGAGTCCTTTATTGTAACGGTAGCCTACCGGTATTATTTCGGTTTCTATAAGTCGGTACGGCGACAGCGAGGAAGCGGTGTCTGCCGGAAACCAGAGTTGGCCATGAGGCTGAAGGAAGTCAAGGGATACCTTTATGATAATGGTTAGAACTTAGAATATCTAAAAAAAGAGCGGTACCGTAATATTTCGCTACAAAAAAAATCGGTCAAACGTCTGTCAAAACCCAACGTAAACCAACGTTATACCGGTATAGTAGCGTTATCACCCATTGTACAGGTCGTCTCATGGCTATGTCACATGTAGGGAAAGTACCTTGAATATTGTAGATGGAACATCATTTTACTGATAAGACATTATTTTTATTTACAAAACATGATGATGTAAGTTTACATTCACAGATTTTTAAATAATTACATAGTAGAACCCGCTACACGAGAAAAAAAAACATGTAGCTTTATCATACCTATCGTAAGGCTTCATCATAAGGACTATTTTATGCTAAGTATTAGATATACTGGGTGTCCTTATGTTATCGACAAAGCCGAAGTGTACATATGCGTTAGGATATTTAAGCCCAATATACGCGGTATCGTAGCAATTGAGGTAGCAGTTACCAAGAAATTAACAAATTTCGATTTTCTACTTTGGAACAACCTGTATGTGTCAGTAGCTCCTTGAACTCTCCTCCTCCCTCATAGAACAGTATCAAACCATAATTCAACCTTCTTGATTAACTTTTTTATTTATGACACTAATAAGATTCTGACTCGTGACAAACATTGACAAATGTCATCATTGCCAAACAATTATTCGAAATAAATAAATTACTTCTTTATTATTTGTTAAAAATGGCACGCCGTTATACTGCTGAAGACTATTTAAATATGATAATAATTTGCGGTGAGTGTCACCAAAATGCTAACCTCGCGTTACGAACTTACAGAGAAAGGTACGGAGCAAATAGACCATGCCCCGTTAACTCTCGTGTTATTACAAACGCCATGGATAGGATTAGAAACAATCGGCGAGTGGACCCAAGATTTGACCATGAGGGCATAATTGCTCGCCAATTACGGGTTAGACAAGAAGATCAAATCCTGGACCATTTTCGACGTGTTCCAACATCGAGCGTACGGCGAGCAGAGCGTCTGTATAACGTTCACCGAAATGCGGTACATTCGGTGTTGAAACGGGAAAAATGGCACCCTTTTAAGCTGTGTAAGGTACAAGCACTCCTACCCCGCGATAAACCGGTACGGTTTGCGTATTGTCGGTGGCTTCAGGACAACATCCGAGAAACTCCTGGATTTCTTAATGATGTATTTTGGACGGACGAAAGCACATTTACACGAAATGGTATGTGGAACCGTCACAATTATCACTACTGGAGTTTACAAAACCCACACGTGTGCCGTGAATCTGCTTTCCAGTGCCGGTTTTCATTAAATGTTTGGGCCGGTATACACGGTGACATCATTATCGGCCCAATATTTATTGATGGAACGCTGAATCGTGGTCGGTTTATGGAATTGTTAAATGGGCCTGTCTCTGAATACTTAGACGGCATCTGTCTAGAGAGGCTTCGCCGTGTGTGGTTTCAGCTAGATGGAGCACCGGCACATTCGGTGGTAGAGGCAAGACAGCGTCTCAACCAGATGTTTGGAAACCAATGGATTGGGCGATTTGGACCTCAAAGATGGCCACCGAGATCTCCAGATCTGACTCCCCTTGATTTTTTCTTGTGGGGTTCGATAAAGGAAGAGGTGTATGCAACCGAAGTTACCACCATCGAAGACTTGCAAAACCGAGTAGTGGTAGCATTCGATAGATTAAAAGAAACTGCCTTACGAGATGGATTATTACGCAGAGTACGCCGCAACATTGAGCGCCGATTAAATCTTTGTGTTCAACGCGACGGCGGGCATTTTGAAAATTTGAAAATTTAAACTAATAAACCTTTTGTTTCGTTATTAAAATGTTTATTATTACTTGTTTTTACTACTGTAGTTTTGCTCTTCAAAATGTAGGCAGTTAGGTGCATACTCGTAAATGGTTAGGTTGATTGTACAATAAGGTCATTTGGTAAATGATGACATCATAATCCCCGGAGATATTAGACACCGATGACTTTGATGTCACCCAAGTGAGATTAAAAAATACCCCCTGGTCTGCATTGTCACGCATTTTTTTTATTTGACGTGTCACAAACTGATTCATCGCATGTCGCTCAAGATCAAGGCATGTTTGGTCTCAAGTGTGGACGCACCTCTATGTTAAATCACGTGGTGTCAACATTGTCAACACAGACAGACACATACAGACTTGGCTTTGTGAACAATGACACATCACGTCAGGATGTGACGCGAATATGTCACACTAACATGTTTTGTTTATAACAGTGTCAATGGTTAAATACAGTATGTTTCTTTTTGTTGTCGATTATTAAAAATAAGTTTTATTTGAAACTTTTATTTTTTTGTCTTTTGTTTTAATTAAGAAATATTAATGTTAGATCATTACTGGGTAGTAAACCTACATGGGGCTTCAGGCTTTGTTCAATAGCTGAGGACACCCTGTATATATTTTTTTAATCTTTGAATGCAGTTTAAATTATAATAATGTCCTCTTTCTGTAAAATATTCCATCTACAATATTCAAGGTAGTACGTTTCCTCAATGTAGCGTAGCCGTGGGACGGCCTGTATATAGGCTATGCAGTCCCTACTATCAAGCTAGGCTTTTAAATCAGATTGTTAAAAATCTTATATAGTTATATCCAAACCCCATGAGAATGGTAACATTTTGAATTATATTTTGATTAGACACGTTCAAACGAAATTTTTGCGTTTTTCTCACAGGAAATATGAGTGGAATCAATAAGACTACTGTCTAAATTGCAAAGTTAATTAATCCATAACGAAACTGGCCTTGGTCGGCGGCGTGGGCCCGGTGGACGATTCACACGATCGCACGAACGAACGGGAGAACCTGTTTCACAGCAGACAGGTGTCCCTCGCCTATGGGAGGTCTTTTGTTTTTTGTTTATCCAATTGCCACCAATACTCCGATGAAGGGGGATTTCTTTTTTGACCAATTTTTCGAGAGCACTATATAATTTAATCAGTTTTGCGCAAACACTTTTGGCTATTTTGATATTTTTGATAATATTTACAGAATTAAGTTCAACAACTTACATTTCTATTTTAACCTTTTTCCAACCGCTGTTCATGTCACTTAGTGAGGTGTGTAATAAAATCAGAACTTTTCATTTTGATATTAGCTTCATACAATCTTAGTATAATATATAATAAATTACAATACTGTCCTCAGTAGGTACCTACGGTTAACAGCTCTGTCCACCGGGCTACAAGATATTTCATCTCGCGAGCATTCGAAGCAGCGACGGCAAGCTAATTATGGTGTATTGACATTTCAACGGTGCCTGTTCAGCTCGCGTTTGCATGATTTTTCCGTATGTCGTTGTTAATGAGCATTAAGACCTTTAGGGACGGTTTTTTACTTGGCTCCCTTTTTATGGAGTCGTGTTAAAAAGGCGACCATTGGGATGTAAATTTATTAATAGCTATAAACTAGGCTGCATGTGCGCGCTGTTATGGTAAAATATTAGGCAGCTTTAGCCCGACAACATTCGAACGGTGTTCATTATTGTACAGATATGAAATTAATTACATTTACTAGCGGCCCTAAGCGTAGGAATTGCTAGGTGGCACGTAATTTCCCCGGGGCGTCTCCATGGATCGCGATTCGGCCCCTCAAGTAATGAGCAAAGAGCGAAATCAATAGGCTGTATCAGAATTCAATGATATGGCATATTCATTTAACAATATTTGAGCAAAAGACCAGAAAGGAGTGTGGATCATTCATTATTGAAAGCATTGCAAGCAAAGATTGTCAATCAAAAATTTAAACGACCAAAAAGTATCACTTCATTCAATGTGTTACGCAACATCGGTACTGATTGAACAAAAAGCTCAAAGTGAAGAAATGTTTACAGAAATAAATATAGCCTGTAGGCCCTATGGCCTTTGCTATTGTACACATATGTGTGTGTACAATCATAACTGATTCGGTTATATGAGAACAACAAGCCACCAGCAACTTTCTAGTTACTTTAAGAATATTTACTAGTAATCATTCTTAAAGTAACTAGGTATAGTAATATAATTATTATATATTAAAAACATCTGTGTAGAACGAAGATATCTGATTTCTTCAGAGATCACTTATAAGAATATAAGAGTAAGAACCTTAAAATTAGAGAATCATGTCCCTTTAAGTAATAAATGTGATTTTGTTACTATGCGGTACTTTACACCTGTACCGTATAAAGAACGACCTGGGTCAACTTCAGCCAGCCTTTACTCGTAACCAATTAACTATTGAGAGAATACCGCGCAAGTTTGTAACTTAAACGGCACCATCAGCGACGTGGGAAATTTAGCTTTTGATGTTGGCACATATGAATAAGTGTTTATGATGAATAACGTAGTTACGACGACATATAGAGGCCCCGGGAACATTTTCTGAGAAAATTATCACATTATCTCGCGTTTACGGGTGAGTGCATGGTAATGACGTAAAAACGCTAAGAAAGCTAGTTAATAGTTAAGTTACTTCCCATCCCTACTTATCTCCAGTTAAGTTTATATTCGTTTCTTTACTTACTAGTATCTACAGGGTTGGGCAGATTAAGTGTCCTAGCCTTATATCGTATATTTTTTCTTAAGTAATCCTACTTTTTTTACCGTATATATATGTTTTTAAAAAGGCAATATATTCGGCTTTATGATCGCTAGACTTCAACTGGACTTTTTTTTATTTTCTATTGTTTTCAACAATGGACGCGAAACGTGAGCTCGTTGTCGATTTGTTCGTGAAACATTTTCGCCCTTGCGAGATATTAAGAAAGCTGAAACATTTAAATTTCAGTGCAAGGTTCATATCGCGCACCATCAAGCGATTCAGGAAAACAGGGTCTTCCCGAATCAGGCCCTAACCTGGACGCAAACCATCTGTCCGTATCAAAAAAGTGGTCAAAAATGTTCGTGAGCGTATTAGGCGAAATCCGGCTCAGAGTGCAGGTAAACTCGCGAAAGATATGTAAATATCCCGACGATCCATGAGTCGTATATTGCGACATGATCTTAGATTATAAGCCTACAAAAAACAAAAAAATACGGATTAACGGACACCCAGAAAAAGCTAGAGTCACAAAATGCAAGGAGCTACTAGCATGGCACGAGGGTGATGACATTATTTTTCGGATGAAAAAACGTTTCTATTGCAAGATAGCCACAATCAACAAAGTGATCGTGTGTATGGCGTATCATTGAGGGACATACCAGTGGACAAATTAGCTGTGCAGCGATTTCAAAGTGCGTCGGCTGTCATGGTTTGGGGTGCAATATCACCTGGAGGCAAATTACCACTGCTGTTCATCGATCGAGGAGTCAAAATCAACCAAGATTACTATATTCAGAACGTATTGCAGGGTCATTTATTAGAAAATGCCCGAAAGTTATATGGGAGTGATTACTTTTGTTTTCAGCAAGACAGTGCCCCATCTCACAAAGCCAAACGCACTCAAGACTGGTGTCGAATGAATTTGACGAACTTTATACCTTGGCAAGAATGGCCTTCTTCGTCACCAGACTTGAATCCGTTGGATTTTTCAATATGGGGATTTATGCTAAGTAATATAGGGAGAACACACGACATGAATTTAAATTCATTCAAGCATCGGTTAGTGAAGATATGGAACGATATTCCAGATGAGGTAGTGCGTGCCGCGTGTAACTCCTTCTATGGGAGAATGCGAAAAGTAATTAAAGCCAATGGAGAGAAATTTGAACTAATGAATTATTTTAGTAATTTACAGTTACTGTTTTATATATTTACTAAAAAATATTTGAAATCTATGGAGTTGTTGTCATTTTATGAAAATTTTAAAGTAGGACACTTAATCTGCCCAACCCTGTACATCCTGTATGTTATCGGCGAGTAAAGGGCAAGCATTTCGCATTTTAATTAGCACAATTAAATATTCTAGACATCTACATAAAAAGTCTCACACAAAATGTCAGTAAAACGCTCTTATATGTATATATTACATTACTCACTACAGCAAAGTGCTATTTGCTTAAGCTCTAAATAGAAGCTAGTTTTAAGCCTTGAATATCTAAATTATTAGGTAAAAGTCATTATTTTTGCGGAGATGACTGTACATAATTACGAAAAAAAGTCTAGCAAAGATAAACTAATCATGATCGATATAGTATCGATGCAAGTCGGTAACGGACGGTCGGCCCTGCGTATAGTAAAGACTAGATTCAACCAACGCCATGGCCGACATGAAACGTCGATAAAACGCAACATTCCGTGCAACTGACAGTTCAATTTTGAATTTGAAAAGTTAATTAAGAACGGTCATCCGTTGCTATGATATTTATTTTAAATAAGTAACAATGGCAGGATTAATGCCTGTAACAATTCTAGCAATTATCTGTTAACTAACAATTAAGTCTGAATAACTTCGTTTATAAAAAATCGCGACTACAAAAGGAAATATTTTTGTTACGAAACAAGTAGTTAACGATTTCTGTTTCCGATTTGTTATAGTTTGGAATACTTATTGTCATTACGTGTAGGTACTGCGACCTTAACAACAGTTATTTTTTCATTAAAGGTTATAATTATAAGTAGCGTCAAACAAAAAAGATTAAATAAACATGCATCAGACTTGTTAAATACATTTCATTCACGTTTATAAAACGTGAAGCATGTTCAGAGGTCAACGAACGTGCAATTCCGATATCGTTTTTGGCGCGTGATAACAGAATATAAATTGAAATAGGTCGTAAGTGTCGTATGTTTGCTACAGAAAAGCGACCTTTAAGATAAACATGGCGTAGTGTACGCCGTACACCTACGAAATGGCGGGAAATATTACGCACTGCCATTGGCCGCTGTAATCAGTAAATACGCTACGATATCACCCCAATGCTGCGATTTCTATTGCTTATCGAGTATTTGCCGTAGATGGAGCCAGTATAATTAATATCCGTAACAAATAACAACATTGCGTATTCAGGGATCATATTTACACTGTTTCTTTCAAGACGAGTGCGTGAACGCGTTGGTATGAGACCCTCGGTTCAGGAGTACTGAAACCCAAACATGACGCCGTGTTGTCGCGGTAATTAAAATATGTCAATGACTATGAAATTGTATACCAATCTGTCGATACGTGAGTTATCAAGGTTGTAGATAAATTTAGTTTACATTGTTGCTGCCTAGTCGCTCGTCTTGGATTGAAGCATGATAAACAATTATGAGTAGGTACAATCGGCGGTGGAAATTGGTCGAAAGGAATACCTTATTAAAACACGTTTACTTTTGTAAAGTTTAAACAACTTAGTAAATAAGTAAAAAATTAGACTAGTTATTTAATTAAAATCTGTGATTCTTGTTAAAGTGATACTACATCTTACACTGAGCCCACAATGGTGAACTGTAAGCAATAAATTGCTGCCAAATTGATTGCAAGAATATTCATTCTTCACATTCTCACAGCGAGATCTATGTAAGATAATATTGCAGTATCATTGGATAACGAAGTATCACCGACAAGCCATGATTTGGATCTATAACGGCTGTAACCATGTAATAGGCTTCTAAGTAAGTTTATGCTAAGTGACTTTCACTTAGCATAAACTTACTTTTAGAAGCGGTTGCTAAATTACCTCTTTAGATCGAGCGCTTTATTTAGTCTAAACCTAACCTCTACAAAAGGGTGTCTGAACGCTAACTCAATTACCGCATTGCCAAACATTCAAAATAAAATAAAAGTTGCTGGGTGTGTTATGGAGTTTATAGGAAATCTATTCGCTATGCAGAAATGGCGATCAAAAGCTTGTAAAGTATTAAGCCTCGGTCAAATCAAAGAGCGTGGCTCGGCGCGACGTCCGCGTCGCGTGATGCCGACGTGATGACTGTCAAACAGGGCGCGCGCGGACCGCGCCGGCCTCGCGCTTTCAACACGCCCTCATCACGCGCGCGAACGCGGCGTGGACGCGGCGCGATGCGGGCGTCACTCTCGCACTACGCACCGCGCGCCACTTAACGTCCGACTGAGGAGACCCAGCGCGGCGCAGCGTGCCGCCGCGTCCGCGTCGCGTCCGCGCCGCGCAGCGCTGCGCCCGCGCCGTCTGGACGAAAGGGGCCGCGCGGCGCGGGGCGCGACAGAAGCGGGGCGCGATGGCAGCGGGACGCAGTCTGTTTGACGTCGCTAACCTGTTAGCATGTGTTTAAGGCCGCCGCGGTCGCGCGCGCGACCGCGGCGTGGCGTCACGCCCTCTGATTTGACCGAGGCTTTATATTAAACATGCCACATCACGAATACTTCTCTTAGAAATATCTATGAATCATACAAACAAGCCTAAACAACAATCAAGAGATAAAGGGGGGGTATGATATAAAACTAGATAAATAATTTTGACATTCACTATTTAACCTTTTGACCCTGAAAAACTACAAATGACGGAATACAGGCGTTACGTTTGCCGTTTTACAGTGCACTGCAGTATTTTACTGCTGGGCCACGTCAAGACTAGTATTCCCTCAACGAGCAAGGCGAGTTAGTGTAAATCCAAATTCTAGAAAAGCGAAACTAGACATTATAAATACAATTCCTCTCACGTCTACGTCAAATGAAACAATTAAAGAAAGAAAAGGAAAAATATAACAATATCCAGTGTTCCCGAGTGTGTTTGGAGCATGCAGGTGCCAGCGTAACGATCGAGACAGGGAGCGGCCGCCGATAAAGCAATGACTCATGAACTATGATTACGGTTAGATTGCACTTTACGTCACGTAAGTTGGCTAAATATTTGATTTTGTGTCTCGTGTTTGAAACACGGTTGAAACATTTTTGTATCTAGGTTAGTAATTAGATTTATGATAAAAAAAGCAATCAGTCTACTTGTCATTCGATTTATCAGGAATAGTGAAAAACAAATAATTGCCTGCGTTACTTAATTGTCATATCATGCGCTAGTAGTTACTGAAATCATCAAATCACACTCATTTATGCAAAGAGTCCCCTATACCAATAAATCTGATAACAGTCCGCAAACTTAAATATACCTACAATTTGCATAGAGCTCATCTGATACTTGCGACATTTGGTCTAACACCACAATATAGAACATCGTAGATTCGCAACTTCTTAATGCCGAAATCTATAAATTTTAAAACAACATCATGTTTTTTTTTATCGTACTTACAAAAATAACGTCACCGTTTTTCGCAAGCGTAAGTACATGGACGTTATCAGTTATCGGCCGATATGGCACGATAGTGTTTTCGCAGAAATACCCTTATAGGAATGTCGCTATCGACGACCGCGCGGTGATAAAGTGCGCCACGGCAACAGGTCGGCGCCAATTGTTTGTTGCACTTCATAGATTACACACACACTAGAGGAGGTGTTAAGGTTAATTAATGCTAACTACATGATGACGAACTTTTTACAGGCCTGCCGTAGGAGCTCCGCGTTTGCGAATTCTGTCAGTCTTTGAATTGATATTAACAGGATTAAAAAACATAGTTTAACTGCGTGGTACACCTCAAGTGTCACGTATTGCGTCGTCTCTCAAGTGTAACGTGTTATGTCACGTACTAAAAACGCCAATGTGTAGTGACCACGGGGCTTGGTCGGCACAACAAAAAATATTCGTAGGCGATCTGTATCTAATTTGGCTTTTCGTTTATAATCTGAAGAATAATTTAATTTACATTACAGAGACAAATGGCAAAGTTTGCGCCTTAAATCATTCTCCACCTTGTTTAGCCTTAATTTTATAAAATGTTTACACACAGGCCGGTGGATAATAAATCGTGTGAACGCCAAAGCTTTGTCACTGACTCGCTGTTAATAAATATGCTTTATTACGGAGTCTATGTTACAGTAGTCTATGTTGCAGTTACACCGAGTGGATTATTGACCCCAACGGAAAGGGGCCATAGACTGAATGGTTTGCTTTGGCGTGAAACAGATTTAATGCTTGTAAGTATTGCGGCGACATAACATTCCCCCTGTAACTTTGTCGTCAACATTATAGAAAGATTTAATAATATAAGTTCTTTTTATAGGTAACTTCTAGCGAACCGACCAATCACACCACATGAAATTCATTAATCTTCCTTTCCTACCACCAAGGTACCACTTTTTGGTACAGGAAAGACAAATAAAGCCTAAATATGTATATTTTACCTTTTCGGCAACAGCAAAGTCGAAGGTAATTGAGACTTACCTGTAAATAAACAAACAACAATTAGTTCACACCTAAAATATCGGATGCAAGTGAAATAAAAGCAAGCGGAAATTGCACTTTCAGTCTTATCGAAGATTTTTCCTGTTTCGCTGCGAAGTAGCTAATAAAAGGTGAATAAAATATTAACACGCATTTCCCGGTAGTTGAGGTTCATTTTAAATTTCCGCCCCGGATTAACGGTAGGTTTACTTGCAATATGTATTAGAGCAACGGCATTGCAATGAAAACGTCGGCGGGGTGCGATGATAAATAAGGGTCACATTCAACGCCTTTATTAACGGCAAAGATGGTGGTTAGAATACACAACACACATACTGAATTGTTGAACTAAAAAGTAAATCCCCTTGTGAGAACTTACATAATTTCCGATAATGCAATGTTAGAATGAGAGCATAAAATACTGATTTAAACTTTTACGGTTAAGTCCCGTTTACTTGTAATATTGAGAGCAAGTTTGGATATCGCTTTGGACACTTGAAACGCTCGGAATAAATAACATGGTAACTAAATATATACTGCTATTATCGGGTAATATGCCGTTAATATAAGCAGTTGTAATGTCAGTAATTATATTAGCTTAAAATCTTATATAACATACTAAGTTCTGTCTCGGTACCTATTTGGTATAAATGAAAGACTGTCATAGATTTTAATTTTCAATCAATTTTCGGAAACGAATCAAATAATGGTACCAACACTTATTTACTTATTTTAAAAGTATGTAATGCATTTTTCTAACATCTTGTCATTTGGGAGTTTTCAGAAATGCCCAAAATCATGAAATCTGTATGGAAACCATGATTTTAACTTTTTTTGCATTGTTGCTTATAGTTTATGATACGAACACCAAATCGAAGTATTTCTAGAAATGTAGGTAATGCTTTATTGTCGTCACAAAACTAACATAATTTAACTTTTCTACAATTCACGTTTAATAGGGCCATTGTTTCTAATAACGCCCATAAATGTATATTTTACTGCAAAATGATTAATGAAATAATGAAACATGTCAGTAGCTGGTAATGGACGAATTGTCTGTGAAATAGGCCATAGGATAAAAATTTGGAAATCAATAATCATACAAAACACAAAAACTAGTAATTGTTTTTTAAATATTATTGAACAATTTAAGCAGGCAGATTTTGAAGTCCGAGTAAAAGGGATTAATAATACATCAGTAGAGGTCAGCTCAAAGGTCGTGTTTGGGCCAGACGCACTTTTGCGACCCGTGAAAGGTTATGCTTTCGGCTCTTTTAACACTTCACGTAATTAAATAAAAACGCCCGAGGTGTAAGTTTTCTATTTGTTTCACATTAAAGGTATAAGTAAAAGCAGAATGAGAAAGAAACAACATCTGTTAGTGACATTTAAATTGTATTAAGTTAATTTTTACATTATCTAAGCTCACAAACAAATGGCAGGAACCGCTAACAAAACGTATACAAGAATAGCTAAACCGTTGGCGAACTCCGAGCGCGAATTTGCATATCTTTGCTATTGACCAGTCTAGACTTTGTAACTGGTGTCCGAACTGAGACAAGACCTACACCGTTACATTGTTGTTGCGAGTTGGTGATACGAATATTTACACTTCAATGGTTACAAATGACGTGCATGGATTAGTACGGGAATCCCTTGGTGTAACTAGCACTCATAGGGTTTATTATCCTTTATGAATAGAAGAGGTTTTCTATTGCCTACTAATCTCAGTCGGTTAAAGGACACATTTATAACATGAAACACTAGAATAATTAAAAACAAAATGAAATAAGCAACTTTGTACCAGCCACGGTACAAATTGTGATAATAACAAGGTTCATCCATAGGTACTATAATTAATCTGATAACCGTTATTATAGAGGATGGCCCATTTGGGTCGGTCAGTATGGGAACGTCTGAAATTATAAGACATACGAAGAACTGTTCATAGGAAATAGGAACCATGACATCGATTTTAATTACAATAAAATCCTTCATTCATAAATTAAATAAAAACCTGCTTGCTTGCTCCTTGCTACTAGCTGACTAGTAAATCGAACCCGGAAGTTTTGAAAAATAAAATTACATTATTTCTACGTAGATATCAATTATGTACCTATGTCTTAAGCAGGAAATTTTTCTATGAAATATGAATTGATGTCTAAAATGAATAATTTTAATTTCTTCTAGTAAGTGAAATCCACCACCAACGCCTTTTTAAATACAATATTCGACACATTTAGGTAACGATCTTACTATTGCATTTTGTATTTTCGTGTGGTAAATTGGCGTTGAAATAATGTCATGATTCCTAAGAGCAGATCTTCGTAGGTATGTCTTATGATTTCAGACTTTGCCATACTGACTGATCTAAATGGGTGTCCAGCCTGTGTATAATAATTAATAAAGGAGACACGTAATGCGCCGTAACGCCCATGTCTCATTATTCTTTAACCTATAGTATTCCATTGGTAAAAGGAATTACTCGTAGAAACTGTATCTATAGTAAAATGTGTTCATTTGTCGACAAAAACTTATGAACATTGCCATACCCAAACCAGTGACTGGTTGAACAAATAAAGGGGGATACTACCGTTCGTTTTAACGCAATACTGCGGTAAACAAATTCAGGGTTCTGATAATTCCACGTTATAGGTACTCGTTAACACTTGTAAATAACAAGTCTGTTCCGGGAAACCAAATTGCCTACAATATTAGTGTTATAGAAATTCCCAAGAATGATAGTGGCATTTATTTTCCGCTTAATGTTAATAATTTATTATCAGGATGCGGTAAAATTGAAACCGCGGAAGAATTATTTTACCATTCGAATTAGGCAAGGTGTGCCTATTGGTAATAAATAATTGAAGCTTGTTTTTTGATTTTACACATTTTTACATAACATGATCGTCAAATAAAAAAAAAAGATGTTTGTGGTTGGATGAAAATATCAACTAAGAAATCCGTAGACGAACTTTAACTGTAGAAACAATTATTGATTTCTTTAAATAATAAGGTTACCTACATATTTCACTTTACCATCAGGATATACAAAAAAGGTACAACTACAGACCATAGTTAATTTACATTTAAAATTTTCCTATTGTAATTTCTCAGTGCGTATAATTTTTAAACCAACTCTGCACATGATGTTGATGATGCAATAGCATCTATCGCATAACTTAGTTGCGGGCACAGTTTAAAAGTGAACTCAAACGATTCTAGGGTGCATCGGAAAATAACAATAAGTTTTATTAAGACGTACAAATTACTAGCCACATCAAAGCGTAAAGTAGAAGTGCGTGACGAGTTTATCGGAATAAGTTCTATAAGCCAACATGAAAGCACGTGGCAAGCCACCACGTGTTTAGGGAGAATGTATTTGGTTGGCCAATATTAAAACTGGGTCTTAATGTTTCTTTGGAACTTCCATGTTTAGCAAACATAAAAACCTACTTTATCAGTCTAAGTGGCGCTCCTAACGGCTTGACAAAATTTGAGTAAAGTTTGAATATTGAAGTAGGTAACATTGCTTATTGTTGTGAATACTTGCAAAAGTGTCTCAATGCTACCAAATTGCCATAATCAAGTCTACTAACAAGCAAAGTAACGCTTAACAAAGTCTGGTGTGTTGTTTTCAAAAGGATACAATCCCTCGCATCGGTAGCCAATGACAACACCCACGCATCCCAGGCGCTTGAGGCGTCTGATCTATTTTTATAACTCCTCCAACGACTTGTATTATCGGCGGTACGAGTATTCCTTTAGACATGAACGACAACTGTAAACACAAGTTAAGGACCTTGAAGCTTGGGATAAATTAAATCTTGAAAAGATTGTTTAACAATAGAAAGTTAGAATTGAAAGACAATGCTGTATTCAAGCAAAGCGGAACAAAAGTAAAAGGAAGTCGTAAATATGTATCACAGGCGTTTAAACTATTGACAATAGATTGTGTTTGAGAAATTAAATAATCTAAATGTCAATGGTGTTTTATTCCTGCGCTTCTCACGAACAATAGGGGTTTCTTGTTCTGGGACATTTCATCTTCAATTAGTTGTGAAATGGGTTATCTGCGCAGGTGTTACCTAAAGCTAAATAATAGTTATCAATCAAGTATTGTACATAATGTAATGTTTTCAAGGAATAATATTCGCAATAGTATCGTTAGAGCTACAAGCGTCTAATAAACTGCATCAGCCTTTAACGGCATTTCTTCCTACGGATGGTACGGAAGATTTATATATCAATATATTACCTGGTATTAGGTAGGTATTATAAAACTGCACACCTACAGCTACACCTACTATGCAAGAATCTGATGAAGAGAGACGACGAAATAACTAACCTCTAATTTACTAAGCTCCCAACGACCAGACTGGGCAATCTAGGTCAGCCTCGCAGCGCAGACGGTAGCGAGTATTTTGCTTACATATTAACTATAACTCTATGTAGTAACATAGGTACATAGATATGCATTTATGTCCGTAGTTAAAGTGGAAACACTAGAAACAAGGAATTCATGGATTGATTGTTCTATTTTCATTTCCGATAGTCAGTCGTTACAAGTAAGAAGTTAAAAATAAACTATTTCAAGTTTAAAATCAATCTCGACTGAATACACGGGCATTTTCATCGTTGCACGCGAAGTTGAACAGGTAAAAAATCGCGAATCGGCAACAATCGTTAGTCTTATAAGCGAATCCCTCGGGACTGACGAAATAGCATAGATGGACAGTGCAACCATACACTTGATATACCCACAAGGCGACTATCTTGCAGTTTACGGCAAGTCTGGTGCAAACGTATTCAGAATATTTTAGCACCTTTGAAATACACAGCTTTGTGTTGCACCAACAAAATAACATCAGCAATAATTGATATTTATGTCAAGCGGAAGCTACTGCATAAAATCTTATAAGAGAAACTGTATCATTTAACATTCTTGCTTTTTGGTCAGGTAGGTAACTGTCTCGCCGTGCACTGATTAAGTCTCATAATGAACTTCGCTTGCGATGCCGTTTTAATTGCTTCGAGCGAGCGCTAAGAGCAGCAATAGCTTATAAGTTTCAAAGGGGGCAAGGAATGCACTGCTTCTGTTAAATAAAGGTTCGAATTTTCGTAGAATAAAGGAACCCGCGCTTATCAAAACATTAGGAAAATACGTAGTAAATATAAACTGGATAACAGATCATTATTGACCACTTAGGTCAGCGGCAAACATTCTCAACAGGCCAACGCCCCAACGAGCGACCTCGTAATCGCGAGCGAATATCGCCTTCAAATAAAGGATAGTAAGTCTTAAAATCGCGTGGCTATAGTTGAGATAGTTGGAGCGAGCATCCTATACGGTCCACGTCAATGCATTTCCCGGAATGCACCGGTCTCCTTTTGCAATATTTTTATTGTTATTGTGAGCCAATTTGGTGTAGATTTTTCCTCGTAGCCCCGTATAAATCAAACACTTAGAGTGGGTGCCGTACGAAGCGGGGCCTGCTACACAATGGGACGGAGTCTTAAATAGTGATAGTGTTCTTTGTATTGAGCTCGGATTTTGGCGGCTAACCCTCACATTGTTTGCTACAGGAGACGCTGGTGATTTGTCGCTGGTTCGGATGACGGGTATTGTCTGCTAGCTGCTACCTGGCCCTGATCACCGTGAGGTTACACTGTGTTGTGCTCGAAACGACCAACTTAACTTAATACTTATGCGTTGTTATGACCGTTTCATTTGCGCTTATTGTAATTCAATGCCAAGATTTATGTTCGCTGCACAGTGTACCACATGGCGCCAAGTCGCGTATGAAGCTGTTAGTTTATGTACCTTTAGAAGCTTAACTCTTTAACATCCAAAAGTCACTGTGGTCGTCGTCGTGCGTTCAAGCTTCCTCGCGGCTCGATTGTCCTAATAATTCTTGTTAAGAAAAAAACACAAAAAGACGATGTTGCTGGGTGGTCATTTTTACATTGCAATTTTGAACTTGCCCTATAAAGGGTTAAATCGTGAGGCAGGAATATGAGTTTGCCAAAGTAGTAATTTCCTACTACCTCTACTAGGTACACAAATTCACTTTATTTTTTAGGAACTTGTCCAGAGCGTTCTTGTCCAGCTAATTAAACGACGTAGGAAAGTTACCTATAAATAACTTATTAAGAACTTTAACGAAATAAAAGAATTCTATATTCTTATATTATCTATACTTTATTACACAGTAAAAGTATACTAACGCGAACTTAATACCAAAATACATTCTCTACCAGTTAACCGCCGGGACAAACAGAGACTTTTAAAAGAATGGGAAATTATTGGGTTATATAGTTAGAACTACATAAGTTACATAACCTTGTTTTATTAGGAAATTCGGATAATTTGATTCAGAGCTTCCGTCCCAGACTATTCCTTGTTTTATAAAATCCAAATACATGATGTCGTTAATATTAACGTAGACGGTTAACTGGCCGTAAAGCAATTTACTAACAACAAACAACAATAATAAATAGTATAGTAGAGACAGAGTCAATCGACACCACAATTGGACACGGGCGGCTGAGCATTGTAGCGATGGGTACTGTCATCATATCATAAGCCGAAAGTCAAATTTACACAAGTCAAAATCAAAACCGTTCTTGGCGTGCAGGGCTGTCAACAGCCTGTTTCCACGCAAGTAAAGTAACATGAATATTTTTTGATACATGATACATTTGCTCTTTGCTAACTAAGCAACGCCTAAAGTTCTAAATAAACCACACTAATATTAGATTATATTTGCAATCTTGTATGTTTTAATTTTCCCAAAGTTTATTTTGGTTGGAATGTGGGTGGAAGTGACCCATATATTGTCAGTCTCATTATACAGACAGTTTGTTAAAAAAAAAAATCTGATTGTTAGAGTATATTGAAATATTTAATTAAAATAAATACGCTGACGGTGGCAACCCTAGTCACGGATGACGACATCGCACTCGTCATAAAAGCATAGCTGCTAATGAGCAAAGTTTCTGGGGCTCGCTCGTGCAGCGATACACTAGGGTTGTCACAAACAGAAACGTTATAAACAATATGTGAAGTTTAAATCCCAAATATCATGAAATATTGTATTTCTTACGTGATAAATAATAAATAATGAAATAGGACATTCTTGCAAAAATAGACTGAGCCCCACGATAAGTTCAAGAAAGCTTGTGGTGTAGGTATTCAGCCAATGATTATACAAATACTTAAATACTTAAAAAACACCCATGATACAGGAACCAATATCTGTGCTCATCAAGTCATCACGCAAATAATAAATGCCCTTACTGGAATTTGAACCTAGCGCCATCGATCGGCTACATACGCAGGGTCACTAGCCACTAGGCGAGACCTATAAATATATGTTGACATTTTAAATCACTTTACATAACTTTACTAGAAAGTAGAGATAAAAAATAATGACATTAGTCATATTGTGCAAATGTTTTTAATGTTCTCTGAAATAAATCACAATCAATAACAACCTACAACCATTTTAACATGGTCATGGTATATAATATAATATCCCATGTATCCAACTAACTGTAGTTATAAATGCAATGCAGTTGTGTAAAATGAAATATGTATGGTTTTATACCCTTAGTGGTTGTATTGTAATTATAGGATTACAACCCTAAAGTTTAGTGCGTGCGCTTTTCGTGTTGTGCAACTTGCCACTCGTACGGTACGTCGACCGGAAATGTTGCCAACAATGCCTCCGAGAGGTGCCTTGCAGTAGTAGCCTACCCCCCATCCGATTTAAAATGATCGGTTTTTTTTTTCGGTAGATGTGTTTGTGTGATATAATATCTTACGTAGGTACTCGTCTATCCTGTCGGGCTACAATTTTGATAATATTGTGACGTGTATGGGTACTTATGTACCCCAATTACGGACGAACACATCAATTCACAGTATAAACATGATAACTAATACAAGATAATTACTTAACTAATGTTATTTGAAAAACAAAGGAGAATACTGTTAAAAAGTTTAAGTTCAAAATAACTAATCTATATAAATATAACTGAACAATTAATACGTTGTATAATTTTAATTGAGGTAGCATTGCGATACAAGAGGAAATGCCGCCAGCGTCCTTGGTACAATGCCTCAAGTAAACTTCCGACTTTAATGATTTGTAGTCATTTTTTTTTCGCAAAATTATTGCGCATGAGCGCGGACGGGTTAACCGTTCAACTACTGTATGACGGATACGATTCGGTCACGTTTAACTGGAGAACACAGGAATTGCACTCGCCAGTCTAGGAGAATGGCAAGCCGAACGGTAAGGTACGGCGGTGACACGGATCCGGCGCGTATTTTGCATGCTAACAAGCAACGGTTTCGTCCGCGCCGGCGCGTCACCTCGTTGCGTAACCGGCGGCGCGCGCGCATTCATCCGGCCGCGGCGCCTGGCAACACTACTCTTCAGAGTATTGCAATTGAACTATTGAGGCGTGCCAGTATAAATAAATACTGTCTTTGATTTTAACTATGGGTAAGTATCTCGAGGATATGTTGAAATGGTGTGACTACAAGTGCATAGATTCGCACCTACATTTCCGTGTAATTCTCGCGTTGTTTGTTTTTTTTTCCTTTTAGGGACCAAGACACAATAGATGAATTGTTATAGAATAAGCGAGACAATTTTGGGAAGGAGAGTAGTAATATAATGAACATTCACAGAAATAAATTACTGAACACAAAAGCGGTAGAATTAAGAAATATACGGGCAAAATAAGTTCGGAGAAATCAAATTTCGAAGAATTGTATTATTATCATTTGTTTAGTTTTAAAGTAAGATACTGAGTGTGCGCCATACTAAATATTACCTAACGAACAGCATAATTAAAAATAATTAGACCGAAATTTGAACCGATGACTAATGTTTGACAAATCCGTTAAAAGCAAAACATGTGTAAAAATAAGCTCTGGTAGACAAAAATACATCCGCCACCCAATTAGTGATAAGGATTCTACGAAACTTCTGTAAGTGATAACGACCGGATGTTTTGCGGCGTGGCAATGGCATTGTTCGATCTGACCGGGCGCTCACAAGTCGCACACATGCTGATTAACTTTTACCTTATTTTTCTGTGTCCATTCATGAATTCCGACGTAAAAAAAGGCGGTTTATTTTTCCAAACATGTCGACAATGTAATTTGAGATGTAACTAATATTTCGGAGACTAATGACCTAGTTTCCTTATTCGATTGACAGGTTAGGTTTTACGAGTACTATCACAAAAACTAATGCGGGCTGGAGTCTTGAAATATGATATTCAAGCAGACGTTGAGTGAAATAGAAGCGCTATTAGCAAGTCGAGAAATTACTTGGATCACATTTACTATTTTCCATACCTCTCCTATTTACATAGGCAAAAAGTTATAATGAAAAAGTTAAGGAAAACTCGCATTCATTTTACTTATCTCTATGCTGAACGGATCGGGCGTTAAACAATACAACATTTAGGTACAAATGTCAAACGTTAATTGGGTTGAGCAAGTACCTGTACCCTTACCATGAGTCGTGACATTGAGGTTTTCGATAACGTGTATCGAGTTTACTATCTGTGCATCTCGCTTGTACTATTTTAGTGCGAACGAGATGCACAGCTAGTAAACTCGATACTCGTTATCGAAAACGTCAAAGTCACAACTCATGGTAAGGGTACTGTCCATAATGGCGTTAATGATATCGGATATCTGTCTAGTACCTAAAGTACCTTTTTGATTGTTCATCCAGCGGTAGTGACTGAAATATTCAATGAAAAGTAATTAAAGCAAACGTATTTTACAAAATACAAAACATAGTTTACACGTATAATATAACACAAAGTTTTCGATATCAATACATATATGTACCAACTTCATCAGAGTAATACATACGGCAGAAATAGCGGTCCAAGGAATATAATTGGTAAGGTGATATGATAAGTTCATTCAAACATGGCGCTTTTTATTTCTTTTTAAATGTTTTTTCGTCTTTCCGTAGTTATTTAATTCAATATTATTTTGGTATTTTGCTCATAACCTCTATTTATTTATTCATTAAATTGCATTATATTATAGAAACCAGAAATTGCCAATATATAGGCGCATTGACATTACAATACACTTTTGCGCTAGCTACCCCTATAAGTTTCTTTTATTTTATGTTTTATTTAGGTTTGCAAGGTTTTTAACATTATTGAATTAGATAAGCAAGAACGATGTCTACCAGACATCGATTCAATGCACATCGTATCGCGATAGAAAATACATGCATGCACCTACCTATTTAGGGCAAGGCGACTGTATCAACAATATAGTTCGTGGATTTATTGTATCAAACCGGTATTTGATGTTATTCCGTGGCATGTTCCATATAAACAATTTACTTTACGACATATTGGGTAAACCATAGATTAAAAAGTATTATTCCATTAATGAATTCTTAGAAGCAATTAGCTAATAGAATTATATTTGAGTTACCTAATTTTGAATTGTATTTACTTTACATTCATATCGTAAATAATAACTGTAAATCGATCTAAATACCTCAACTTATAACAATATATAATCAATACGAAAACTAATAATTTGAATATAAAGCACTAAGCAAGTCAATTCTTTGCAAACTTCAAACCCAACTAAACTCTAGCAGATCCTGTGATATAGAAAATTCAATAATAAACCAGTACACAAGTTTCACTAAACCGGACCGATCTCACAATCATCATCATCATCATGTCAGCCGAAAGACGTCCACTGCTGGACATAGGCCTCCCCCAGAACCACCCAAGAAGACCGATCCTGCGCCTTCCACATCCAGCGGTATCCCGCGACTCTAACTAGGTCGTCGGTCCATCTTGTGGGAGGCCTACCTACGCTGCGTCTTCCAGTTCGTGGTCGCCACTCCAGAACCTTTCCGCCCCACCGGCCATCGGTTCTGCGTGCAATGTGCCCTGCCCACTGCCACTTAAGTTTGGCGATTCGGAGGGCTATATCGGTGACTTTGGTTCTACTGCGGATAAAATCATTCCTGATGCGATCACGCAGAGACACTCCCAACATAGCCCTCTCCATTGCTCTTTGGGTGACTTTGAGCCTTCTTATGAGGCCCATAGTAAGCGACCACGTTTCAGCATCACAATAGTCACAATAAATAATCTTAGTAAAGCCAGCGCGTGGTGAGCTGGGTGAGCACATGTGGATATAGAAGGAAAGTGATCTGTGGTGTAGGTACACAGACGATATCGAGCACTGCATTGACCGCTAATTGATGCGAAGGTGCTCTCCGGCTATCAGCGGATGTTGGTATATGTAATCGATAGGTTGTTGACCTGGCTTAAGTAACAGTGAGTGCTCTTGATTTTTTAAGATAATTTGCAATATATATCTCGAGAAGTAACCTTTTGTCCTTTTATTATAGTTACACTCACATTGTTAATCAAAAATAATGAAATTAGCTCCAGACAGATGTGGATTTGTACAGTGTCAAATTCGGTGACCTTTTCAATGCAAACGAAGGTTAATTTTAATCAATTGGTTAAAAAATAGGATGTAAACATAGCTCAATTCGCGTAGGTAGAAACTTGAACACATATGGCTTACAATAAATGTTGCTATCAAGTTATCAGTCGACGTAGGAACGAAAACGAGAGTGGGCGGTTATCGAAGGCGCGTGCGTCTCGCGTCACAACGGCTCCTCCATTGACGTCACAAAAGCCAATTATATAACTAGATCAGGGATTACTTTCTTCAAACAATTCAATTTATTGTGACCTCTATTCTTTAGTAAACACTAGGACACGCCGAGTTGTAAATAATTTAAGTACTTTCCGTTTTATATGCGCAACTGATTTAGCTAGCAGTGTAAATATCTAACAAACGAAATCCCCACTGGGGTTTAGGAGTGTGGAAGTGCAGGATTTGCATATTATAGAACTAGAAATACCAGTTTCGGATGCGGGCAAATGCGGAATTGTTGGCAGTTCGTCTCAAGTTAACAGGAATGCAAGCTCAGACGTGTAATTCAAACGCTTCTTAGCAGACAAGCGAGTTCGAATACAGTAAACCAGTGTAAAATACGCTCTCCGAATAAAAGAAAAAGGAAGTAAAAAAAACAATATTGTCATAATAGCAAGCAATATAATTTCGTATAGCTATTTCGTATTATACGATTATTATTATTTATCTCCAGTTCCAACAGCTAAATTATGATGTCGCTAGAAAACAACAAAAACTATCGGCATAACAATTAAAAAAATACTATTTTAAGATAACATACTCGTTCACATTACAACAATTACTTAAAACAATAAAAATATCGGAAACTCATTTAAATACATATCCCGTTTAAAGTAATAGTTGTAATAATTTACTACAATTTTTCAAACATTGTTCAACTATGAGATGTGTTCATGATCAGGAAACCTCGCACGAACATAGTATCAATAAACAACTACATATAATTACATTTTAGCTCGAAATACTTTTAAGTAGCGATAACTTTTCACACAAAGATTTGGGACTACCCTTTGATAATGGCAATCGAATATGCCAAAAATGCAGTACTAACTAGGGAGTAGATTTAAATTTTAAGTTAGTTACTTACATCGGATACGTTTATTATAAGATCAGTATTTAATTACTTATGTATTTTCGCTCTTAGTATGGGTTTTTTAAAATATGAATATAAGAGAAGAATAAAATACTAACAAATTGCCGGTGGGCAAAACAGGCAGTTCAAACGTCCAGCTATTATTATGTTAATTTTACTTTTGGAAACCAAGATCCAAAGTAATCAAGTGAGGAAATTTTTAACCTAAAAAACAAATTAAATAGAAAACCACAATTAGGCAGGTCAAAATAATTTTCCGCTAAACAGTTATTTACCAACAAGAACGTGAAAAAGCTGTGGTATGCTGGTATGGCAATCGCCTGTTGCGAATTATATGGCGAAATTATTGGCTCTCCGGATTGAAAAAAGTTGATTACGCATGTTTATTGTTCCGTAACAAATATAGAAAAAACTAAATAAGTTAGTACTTTTTGTTAGGTCCTAGAATACCTAAGAAAATAATAAATTTTAGCTGACTTTAAAAATAATATTGGCTACAACACAACAGTTAAACATGATAATATAAATTATTTATACTCAAATAAATTAAGGAAAACAACATCATGGTGTGACGTCAATTGATAAGTGCGGATTTCCCAATTTATGGATGGGAACCGGTGCAGTCGATGTACGAGTAGTGCGCCGAGTCCGTTCGCGGCTGCATGAGATCAGAGTGAGTCACCATTTGGCCGTTGCCACATCAGCTGACTCATACAACGGGCCCCGGCGATTGAGAACGAGAAATCTATTGTTTCTCAATTTGTCCTTAAATCACAGGTGCCGGTGCATCTAGCTACTGAGATAAAACACGTGAGAATCTACAGGCTAGCGGCACACAATAGTGGCGAAACGGAAAGTCGAGACATAAACAGCTGTTGCTCTTCAAGAAAACATGTTAGGCCTTATGTTTGGAAACGTCTTAACTTTCTTCAAACTTTAACGTATGCGGAGTGAAATTTGGACAAAGTTTGAATATATAAAATGTAAAAAACAAAAATCTAAATAAAATATGTGTGTATGTCAATATCAAGTCTATATATCTGTGAATCAATCTTCTAAGTTTCATAAGGATTGGATGTTTGATTTTGTAATTATGGTAAATAACCAAGAACGCCGTCGTAAAACTGTATGTAATTTCTACAGTATACATCCCCTATGGCCGAAATCGAAGGTGGTGGAACGTTTTGTACAAATGGGTGAGAGTCGAAGCACCATTTATAATATTTTAGCGTCTTTTACCTTAAGAACACCCACTGCTAGAAAGCTTGGTTCTGGAAATTATCCCAGCTTGAGCAAGTTTTCTGAGAGAGCTCGACTAAAGAAAAATACCGCCGGCCGTGTTGCTAAATCTTACAGAGAGCTCGGAAAAAAAAAATTATGTGACGGAAAAACCGTCAAAAAATATCTTGAAGACATGGGCATCGATAAACGGTGTAGAAAAGTTAAATCCACCGTCCCCGAAAATCAAAAATCCACTCAGAAAATACGGCTGCGTAAATTGGTCAAAGAAATATATTACGCCAAAAACAATGTGACTTGCGTCATGGATGACGAGTCATATTTCACGTTAGATGGAAACGAGTGGCAAGGCAATTACTATTTTGAGAACTCCAATGGTCCAACTGATGAGAACGTGAAATATGTTGAGCATACCAAGTTTCCTAAAAAAGTTTTGCTATGGTTTGCCATCAGTCGACGCGGAATGTCCAAGCCGGTGTTATTTGAATTAGGTTTAGCTGTGAACGCCGATCGCTACATAGAGCGTTGTTTGCCATTAGTGCGAGATTTCATAAATACGAGTCATAGAGGAGAAAATGTTGTGTTTTGGCCAGACTTAGCCTCAAGCCATTATTCCAAAAAAACACTTAGCAAAATGGCGGAGCTAAACACCCCATACGTACCGAAGACATCAAATCCACCTAATGTTCCGCAACTTCGCCCTATTGAAGATTTTTGGACAAATCTGAAGAGGCGAGGATATTGCAATAATTTTCGGTCCAAAAATGTGCAAAGCTTGATTCCAAAAAAAAAAATTGGAGTTGAATAAAATGCCCACATCTATGTTTTCGACAGCGATGGACAAAGTTCCTCAGAACTG
The DNA here is from genome assembly GCA_022674325.2 of Grapholita molesta. Lineage (NCBI taxonomy): Eukaryota > Metazoa > Arthropoda > Insecta > Lepidoptera > Tortricidae > Grapholita > Grapholita molesta. The sequence goes on along the minus strand of CP053135.2, from coordinate 8,009,642 downwards.
CCGTAAAGCATCTCGCATGGGAGTAAACTTTTTTTTACATTAATCATTATTAGGTACTTTATTATAAAAACATAACTATTCAAAAAAAACATGGTGTTTTTTTTATTTAAAACAACATTGCATTTTGTCCAAATTTCACTCCGCATACGTTATTAACGAAAACAGAAGTTCGAGAGCAGCCTATTTTTTTAACCTTTTAATCGATTTCTTTTTAGTGTTGCTACAAAAATGAAATCAGCGCACGAGCTCCGGTTAATTCTCACACACCAATATTTGAAAATGGCACATTAATCTTTAAAATTTACTATTTACCTTTCTTCTCTACCCATTTTTTTATCCAGTAATGTAGTTCGCTACTTATCTGGGAACTATTTTCAATATTTTACTAAAGGCAAGTATCGCAGAATTATTTTGTTATTGAAACTGATTGATTTTATCGCATTAGGTAGTACGAGGATAATAATATTAATAATTGACATTGAACTGTTTCGCTTACATCTGGGTAAAACCACAATGATGAACACAATTTTCTATAAGCATACTTTAACCGATGTTCGGACAATCTATTTTGGTTTAACACAAAGAGATATACTATACATATACAGAGTGTAACTAATTTGCGTGTAATGTTCACGGTGGAAATTGTTTTCGTTATTTAACTGCGCACCCATTATTAGTGTTGGTGGTAGTTTTAGTATTGTTGGTAGTGGTTTGTTATATTTTGCAGAAAATTTATCATATTAATAAAATACGCACTAAACGAAGTAATTTAATATCGGAATATCAAAGCGGACTACCGCAGTAACGTCTGGTTCAATATATTCAAAAATATTATACTCGTATCTACTTATGTTTTGGCTACTCGTGATGAATCTCGGACATAATTAGAATTGTGAACATTAGATTGAACTTAACCAGGCTAACCACATTTAGCCAAGTTAGTTTAGAAGAGCCAAAAATTTCGGTTTAAAAAGTAACAGTAACCCCAGCGAGCATCAGCTGTTTGGACAAATACCAAGGTGCGGTCGAGTGTGCAGTGAGTCAGCAGACAGCCATCAGCTGATTCATTCGGCGGCCTTGCATGCACCGCCTGCGATTGAATAACCATCGTCCTTAGCCGTAATTGCGAATGCCTAGGAAGGATTACTTTCGTAGAAAAACTAAGAGGCAGTCATTTGTGAAGCAATTACACGCGTATTTGACGTGACGACTTTAATTGATTTCCGTAAACTGTCTTGATATTTTCTTTGTTTCAAGTCCCATTACCTACATTACATTTTACTAACGTAAAACTACAAATAAGGCACCATGATGTAAGTTTTCTTATGATAGTTTTCTTAATATACACTAAGACTGTTACGTGTTCTACATTCATGTATGTATACCCCCTTAAACGGATCACCAGGATTTTTGAAACACCCTGTATTAAATTATTTGAAATGTGAAGATAATATATCCGTTATCTGATTCTGTTGTACCTATTTGATCATTCATTTAGTATGAAATATATTATGTAGAACGAATATATGTATAATTAAAGGTCAGGCTAATTATACAATCATATGTGTTCAGTTTTCTACTTCGTTGCTGCGATAACTGTCGCCGATCAGGTTTTGGAAACAACGTAACACAGGTGACCTAAAGGTGACCCCGGCTCAAACACCTACGCGGTTCGACGAACTCGACTATATATTTTCGTTAATATTTCTACTTGTTTCTCACACTCGACAATGCACGGCGAATAAAAGTTTACATACGCAATTGTGCAAACAAGCCGTCTCGATATATTATCCGTTTACCACCGACGCCAACCTTGGAAACGATGAGACGATGAAATTATTATTATAAAAGCTGTCTAGACAATACGTAGCACCTGGTACGGAATCAGTTTGACACAGCCTATTTGCGCGCTCGTCAAACAAAATGTTCAAAAACATCAATGATGTGGTGGACAAGGAAAAAGGTTTGGGTTAAAGAGAAACATAGAATAAAAGTAAAAGGATAAAGCGTATTTACCCCCACCGCGGCGGGCAATAGAGGCGCCCGCCAACTAATTGCGAAAAACGAGATTAACGCTCACTGTAGAGGCACTAAACGAGGATGGCTCTGTTTACCACCCCAGTTTCATTCCTTTTACAACGCCACTAATAGACTTATTTTATTACAGTGAAACGGCGAGATATTAGCAACTAAGTAATCTTCATAAAATTACACTATTAGGACGGTCTACTGTGGTCTGTCTAGTCGCAGATAGTCTTATTTGCTTAATGGATTAATAACAGTTTAGATACCCTAAGACGCTTTACTAGCTCCTTAAGAGTCGAAGTCGGATCGGCGAAATGCTCGGTTTGTTCCGGACGTTATCAATTTTTTTGGCAGAAATATGCGACCGTTGATCAGTTCACGGTCATCAAGGCAAAAAATATACACTGCATTCTCACGAGAGCTATCTGTAGCCAGAAATATTACAGCTAAAATGTATACAATTTAAATTTTCTTATAAAATTTAAGGACTTATAAGACGATAACATGAAAAATAATCCTATTAAATTGAGTTGTAGAAAAGTATAAGAAAATTTACGAATGTGCACAGGTTTTGTAGGACGAAAAGCGAAGCGTCAACAATAGTATAAACGTAGCGAGGGCTCGACGGGACGGGCTCGGGCTGGTGGTTAATTGCCGGTAACCATACAAACGAGATTACCACCCGCGCGGCCGCTGGTCAGCTCTGTCCAGCCCAATCGCATCTGTCGCAATCCAATTACTAAGCCATTGTTGTTTTATAAAAACTACAATTTTACCCTCTCGACTTGGATTGTGACTTTGCGTTAACTTGAGTAGGTAGTTGTATTTTAAATCTCTTATTACCACATTTCTATGAAACTGTAGTTTTTAAATCAATATGACGTTTAAAGCGTATCTTGCTGACAACGCGAACGGTCTAGAAAATTACCGGTCAATATCAATAAGGTGGCATTATTTTTTCCTATAAACAACGGTTAAGAAAATTACCCCTCATATAACGCGTGACAATAATATTAATATCCAACAGACTTGGAAATTAATTTAGGCCACGACAAATTATTTCTTCCCAAATTCCATGAAGACATTGTTTAAGGGGAGAAACGAAAGCAGTCGGGTCATTTTGAAATGTATTTTACATACAAGCCAGCGTTTGACCTCAATCACCCCTGATGGTAAGTGTCGACGAGCTCGAGGGCGTAGCACGCTGGCTCAGTATTCACTCTTGCCTTGTTAATTATATATTTCCGGGAATACAGAAGAAGGGAGCGAATTCCATTCCTTAGAAGTCCGCATTTGGAAGGTAGAAGCAAATGAATGGAATATTCACAACGTAAGGATGAAACGGCTCCCGTCGCCTGGCCGTCCGTGGTGGTAGAAAGGAGATGTCGGAATTAAATCGTACAATTCCTGTTCACATTCCAAAATGTATCTAGCAACCCTGCGACGGTACCTCTGCGACCTCAGTGCTCTATTGAATCCAAAGCGGCCAGCTGATACTTGACTAACCCGTCCCAAAGGTGGCAACACTACTCCATACTATACACGATCGAACCTGAGGTTGACAAAGTGTTAGAAGCTTCCAGCGTGAAGCACCGCTTCTCCCTATATAGTGGCACCGAAGTTCAGATTTCTGGTTAACCTTAACCCAAGTAGCTCAAGGGGATCCGTAATTGCTAAGGTTATGGAAAGCAAGAGCCAAGTTAAAAATACTTCCAAAGGTTAATTTCTGGAAGTGGGACATTATAAGTATTTCTTTAATCGTAATTTCGTAGTTTGATTAGAGAGCATACGATTTATTGGTCTCGAGTGTAAATTAGCCGCGAAAAATGCTGCTATTGTAAAAATAAAATATAACCTTGTTTACGCATAATTTGTGTTGTATTGCTGCATAAAAAGGATTATTGTGTTTTAATAGCTTTTGGAATTCCTTAAATAAATAAATAAATAATTTTAAATCGCATAACCAGTGTTGGCATAATTGTATAGAAGCAGAAAAATGATGGGAAGAGGTCTGATGGGATGCCTTTGGTTCCTTGGAGCTTGGAACGGATGCTTGTGTGGGATGCAACCTGCGTAGACATACTAGCGCTGTCCCATCTCCAACGAATTAATGTAAAACCGGGGGCAGGGAAAGCGCCGAAATTTTAATCGTTCAGTCTTCTACAAACAAACACAAACTGGGTATTCATATTGTATGACAAAATATTTAGGTCGGGTGCACTGAGTAAAACACATGAAGAATCGAACGTTATCAATTATGTATCCGCCTCGCCTAGTAACAGGTGTTTACACGGCTCATAATAATAAATTGTTTCATTGGGCTGCACCAACACTAATAACCGTTTTATTAAGTACCTATCGATAATCCCATTTTAACAATAGGGTATGCAACTGTCGTTACTGATAAAACGAAGTTTTAATATCAACTCATTAATGGTCGAGTCTACAAAGCTAATCAAAAATCATCAATAGCTCACGACTACGAATTTCAACAGCGTCATTATAGCTTGTAGTTGCAAGTAACATTAAAAATAAAGGCAACATGACATGTAAACAAAGACGGCGTCAAATCAGTTACTTAATTATCGCCTTGAAACATATACCCAGATACGAGACGGGTTTTATAGGCATGACACACTTTAAAAACACCATTAACTGATAGCTCAGCTTGATATCTGTTGCAGCAGATTATAACTCTATACAATTTTAAATAAACAATACCGAAATAAACCGCTTATTTCAGGTTAACAGTAAAAGTTTCAATACCACATTCATTATGGTTAACTTTAAGTATGACAAGGTTACAGCAGAAGACCACCTGAGTAACAACGTAATCGAAAACGTGAATGTTTCCGAGTAAATCCCCCTTTAGGACCAGCGGTTGCAGATCCACGGTGGTTCGCGGCGGTTCGTGTTTGGGGAAGATTAACAGAGGTTCAGATAGTTTGGTCGAGCACGAAGGCCGCGTGATGCCAAGTAAATTTTAACACGCAATTAGTAAAGCGGCGGACACCTTGGCACCGATAGCCTGCCTCGTGCAGGGACGGCCTCTGGTTTCCGCTAGGTTTCAATGTTCAGCCCCATAGCGACGGGCGGTTAAATTCGATAACGGCATTCGAGTGAGGCCGCGAATAGTTTTATTGTTGGGTGCTTAACTCGCTTTTTCGGTATTAGGGGCTTTGGCAACAAATGTCGATCATTGTTTTTGTGCACGCAATCTGTCGGTTACGAACCGTATAACAATATAATGAAACCTTTTCGTAGTTGTTCTAATTCTTTTCAATCAAAAAATTGTTTTAACCGCCATAACAATTTATATTCGGTGTTCACAATTTAAATATGTGCCGATTGCGTGACGTGGGGACTGTAAAGTACCAATTAAACTTTGTAAGCTGGAAATATCCTACATGCTTTAAACAGGACTTCATTACCCGTACAAAATATTACAATAGACATTCCTTCCATGAAACTTCTGTAAAATGCTTGACGACATTATTCTATAACATTACAAACACGAAGAACGTGAATATTAATTGAGGTCTAAGAAGACTAAAAGTTTTTTTAAATCTCGAATGGTTCTGAACTTTATATCTAAGTTTCCAAAGAAAGTTTTCGTATAAAATTTGTGTAACTCTCGGATGAGGGCGCCTGTGCTTGGGCAAATTTTCCTCATTGCGAATGTACAAACGCAATACTAGTACGCACACGGCGCTCGTAAAAGGATTCGCTACGCTAGCGAAGTCTCGCATAATATACGTAATGTAACTGTTTTGTAGCACGATAGTTTTGTTGTACTTATACTATACAATGTTAAGTGCAATGGTGTATAGTTACAAAATTATCTTAATTCATTTGAATGGTTCTAGCATGAAAGGCAATTATCTAACACTAAGTATATATAAAATGTATCAGAAAGAGGACCCTGGGAATCAGTTGTGTATGCTAAATATTACTAACTCGCTGGACAACTAATATGAGCAGTAGTATGGTAGTTTTCTTTAACGTTCTAATCTTTTCTTCGCCATTCAAAAGCGTGCCATGAGGGCCATGACTCATTTACGGTTCACAACTAGATTGAGGGGAAAAGTTTGAATGCTCATCTGTTTAAACTCTACTTATTGTCACATTTTAACATGGCAATGTTAAATGCCTATATGAATCTAGAACACGGAGACTCAAGAGCAGAAAGCCGGTCAGCCGACGCCGCTGAACGATTTAATCCGGGTGGCAACAGCCATATGACGTCGCTGTCTCACCTTGACTCAGTTTAGTTGGCTCGCTTGCATTACAGTACTACTCGTGATTAGACTACTTGTTGTACTTACATGTGACTATAGGCGTCCAGTATTAAAATCATTAGTTGCAGCTTGTTATGTGATGTTTGTTAAAAAAAAACACCTTTGTTCACCTAGTGCACATCTGTTTAAACAAATTTGTCTCGTAGTCTAGCCTAACAGTCTGATACCCTCTCTGAGACTATTCTTTGAAAGCTTTACTACACAACCTGTAAACAAATTGTTTTAAAACTTTTAAAGGCAATTAGTTAACATGTAATAATGTAGTATCGACGAAGACTACAATATACATGTGATCCACATTATGTGCTTTGAAACAAAATCCTGTCAGATATTTTACGCCGTTTTGTCGTGTACTACTACAACTGCTATTGACTCCATGTTTTCTTAAAAGAGATCACTAAAAGGTCTTGCGGAGGAAATAGGCTCAAAACACTATAAAAATAACACGCGCCTTGATCAGCAGCTAACAAAGGAGTTAGCTATATATATAGCAGTATGGCTGTGAACAGTGAACCCTATTATCGTGTCTGTACATATACTACACAACACAACACGGTCTAGTTTTTCCAACAGTCATCACAACAGTTGAGAATTCCAGATGCATGTCATGAATCAATCTCGAGCAGCGTGTTGTCGGTTTTCACATGAAATGAAGCGTTGCCATGAATGGGCGATATCGTTAATTGGCGGATAACTCAAACAGCTGGTGCTCCGCCAGACGTGTCGTATACACACGATCAAATTCAACCGGACAAGAATGCGAGATTTTTCTTGTGCAAAAATGGAATGTTGTGAATAAATAATAATTATTATACATTACTTTATTTGCAAATAAATATACAACAATTACAATATGATAATAACTACTTACTACATTCAATCTAAAAAAAGGCCCTTGAGGCATTGTACCAAGGATGTTGGCGGCATTTCCTCGTATCACAATGCTGATACGTTAGCGAGGTAGCCGTAAACGTACCAGTCTAACTATACCTAATGGATAACTGACACCCTTCTGCCACCTCTATCGATGACAATGACTTAACATTGAAAGTGGGATCCGTTGGGACGCTGTCGGGCACCCAGACGTTTACCTTACTCATTCCAAACATTGAAAGTAAAGTTGAAGTAATTCTATATTAAAAAAAAAAACCTGAAAACGTTAGGCGAAATATTTGTAAAGTATAAAACCTAACCAAACTAGATTCCATTTAGACGTAATTTTTTGCTAAAATTTATTACCGTAAAAAGACTTAATTCTACGAATGCTCTTGGTTTTTATACTATATATCCTGTTCTAAAGCCTGTTTTATAACCTGGTTTCATAGATCGTTGAAGGCCTGCCCGCCAGTTAAACTTATGTTACATTTTGTTACAAAGTTAGAGTAGAATGTAGATTGACAACATGCAGTTCCGTCAGTATACCCGAGTATACTCACATGAAATGCATATTACGATATGCGTTTATAAGTAGACAGATTCTGATATCCTTGGCCCGTAGCAGCATCGGGCTCTTGCGAAATTCGCCCACAAGCTGTACTCAATAGTCATTGTCCCTTGCATTTAATGCAGTTACAGACGTTGCTTCATGTCTTATTTGAATGCACGAGCGAAGTATATTATGATAGCATACAAACAATATTATACAAAAATATATGAATAGTTCATGTGAACTAAATCAACTTTGAAGTGTTTGTCAATCATTTATTATATTACGTTTGATTTGTTACCCACCTACCTACCTACTTACTTATAGGTAGGTACTTATATTTGTAGCTGTCGTACCTATAGGTCGGTAGGTAGGTGGGTAGTTTTATTTTCCACACACTTTTTATATAGTATAAATCGTATATAGCGGTAGTTCTAAGATAGCCGGTAACTATCTTATTTATTGCTTTAGCAGTCTCTTTTAAATGCTCGAAAGAGTTTTGTTAAAAGCAACATTATGCTAAGTTGAGTTTTGAAACAAATCATTATTAATAGTAATTAGTCCATACATCTGATTCCTGTTTCATGTGTTAATTGATACTAGTAGAGTTAGGAATTTATAAAAAGTAATTTGATGGTTATTTATAATGACGACTTCAACTAATTATTATTTACTAGATAAATTTTGTCACACTTTGTCAAATCAGGTATGAAAAACACTTAAGACAATTTTTAATGACTTGCAAATTTCTTACGATACACAAGCGTAATCTGTATAGTATAACACAAAAAGTTATCCATTTCAATTGGTTTATCGAGAAGCATTGCTATATACTGACATTAAGAACGTATTGTTTAAAAACTAGCCACGGAGTAGAACGGATTAGGGCTCCATTCAAACAATTTTAATTTTAATGAACCGCCCCCTTAATAAATTTGAACTGAAAGCATAAGCTCAAATCATTACAAGTGCCTAAAGCCATTGATTTCGCAAATAGAGAGTTATTATGTGACGAACGTCGACAGATTTGCGGTGCGCTCCAGCAAATCAATTGTCAGTCAGCGGAATGTCAAAATGACGCAATTGGGTCATTTGAAACCAGAACTTGGCCGTAGAAACCGCAGTATGGTGTTGGGAAACAGCTACCTAGGTAATACTGACACTTGGACAGTGTAACATTATTAATGTGTATTGATTACTCGTCTTCAGAAACGATTATTTGTTCTAATTATATACCTAATGTGAAAGTTTATTTCTGTTAGGTAATTAATTAATTATTGTATTTTGTCACCCAAAGACGGTCACGATTTTGTCTATAAAAATTCTGCTTGTCTTAAATAAGTTACACGTAGTTGTATTATTCCTTGGATAGTTCCTTGTCCTCCTATAGACACTGTACAAGAAAACTGCCAGACAAATTCTTTTTTTATATAATTTAGAACTTATTTTAAATGATCGAAATCGAAAGAAGTGCAATTTTGTCCCTGCTGAAAAAGTTTCAAATGCCTACCATCGACGTAATTGGTTATATAGGTATATCCCGTGGGTTTTGGAGGGCTAAAATATAATAATGTCTGTAAGTCCATTATTTATATTAAAAGTTTCAGAAACAAAGAAAAAGTGAAATGATGATGGTGTTTATTATTCACGTCAGTATTCCCAAACGACGCAAAACATAATGAATAATGCACGTTATCAATTGTTGTTGTGTGCAAAAATAGCACGAAGCGAAGTGCAATCAAGATAACATTTCGGTATATCAAAGAGGTAAAGTTCATAAAACGTAAAAAAAATAATCGTTTTAAAAAATCTAGGTTAGGATTAGGCTATTATGACAACGATCTAATAAATAATCAAAAAAGTTTTAGTAGGTATAATAATTTAATAATAACGTGCTCGGGCACGAAAGTTTACGTACCATTTTTTTTTTTTCTGTTTGTATAGATTACTATACAAACAACCAAAAAAAATGTTGTATGGGAGTGACTATAATTGTATAAATAGAGCTGCAGCTGAAATACGTAATGAGAAAATTTCAACTGTGTAAATATCATGGCTCAAGTGTATCTCTGGTGGCAGACGACAGACAGTGGAGTCTTAGTAATAGGGTCCCGTTTTTACCCTTTGGGTACGGTACCCTAAAAAGTACAAATAAATCAATTAATAAAGGTCGTAAGTAAATTTAGCAGTGTAATGTATACAGGTCATTATACGTTATTAGGGCAGTTGGTGTTTCAACTGTTTTCCCGCGAAGCGCCGCCCACGGCGCCGCGTCATCGCCACGGCACAGGTCTACTGGCGCTATGCCATGTAAACACACGACCAAATAGGGCAACGACCACATCGCAACTCAAATAGACATCTATTAATACTAGTTTAAAAATAAAGTGAAAGCGGGGAACACGTGTGAGGATCCTGAGATTAATTGCCGATGAGTTCGGGAATGAGCGGGATATTCTTTTAAAGTGTGGATCTTTAACATTGATTTATCTTATGTTGACGAAACAGTTGAGTCTTTTTCGAGAAACGGAATGTCCTAGAGTTGTAACTAGGGTGAGATAATTAATTAACAATCGAATATAACATAAATAACATCAATAGTAAAATTTCAATTTACTCGACAGATTGAATATTTCATTTTTCGGAACTGCATGTACGTCCATTCCATTTGCCCATGGGCGACGGTAATTGCTTACCATCAGAAAATCCGTCTACTCGTTTGCCACCTTTGTCATAAAAAAGACATCTTTATTTTTAAAGCCATTCGGATAATTAGAAACGTGTCCAAACGTACGAAAAATCGAACTAATAACCAACAATTTAACATGTGCAAAAATTAACAAGTTAAAGCATATATACTTTAAAGTTTAATCCATTAAAACAAACAAAAATAAAAAATGGTTGCTATACAATTAGTTAATTGAGCATGTGTTTTACGCTTATATTTAGATACAGTTAGTTAACAAGACTACTGGCTACAATGAAGTAAAATTGCAACCTTTATGTCCATATATTTTTACGCAATTTCCATCGCGTCAGAAGAAAGAAAATTGCATAGGAATTCACTAAATATCGTATCTTGAAAGTAGGGCGATAACCCATTATATCTTGACCACGAGATCCATATCAACTCTATAGACGTATACTGGTTCATGGTTAGAGAAATGTTTATAGAGTTGCGACTAATAGCCCTGTGACGCAGTTCGCGACGCAGTACAACGCACCGTGAAGTGAAAACCTACCGCCCACGTGACTGTAAAGGTCACAGCATAGACGCAGTAAGCAATACGTTGTGAAAGACGGTCAAATGCGTAGTTGCAACGTTCTGTAGCTATTTTGTTTAGCTACACTGAGATTCTTAGATGCAAATCGTCAATATTTTTGCCTTGTTTATGTTGGTACGTGAATACAATCGATAAGCAGCCTTGAAGCTTCTATAAATATCAAGTTTTAAATAAGTTAAGCTTTAAAAGCGAATGGGTAACTGTATAAAAATAAAATATGTATCTATAATACAGAAATCAACCGATCTGATGTCTGTTTATGTGTGCGCCAGACGATTTCTGCATAACAATGAAAATAAGACAAAACATTTAGCAAATTTTCTAGGCTTATAATAAAATAAAATACTGACATGACTGAAACTCATTGACCTTTGATATTTGAAGTGCATCAAATACTTAGCGAATTTCATAGCTAGTAAGTCACTGTTTTCATTGAGGAGTTTTTTTACGAGTCAATAAATTTCCTCCCACGGGCAACTCCGCCTCCTAGCAACGCGCCCACCGCGGCCGGCCGTCCAAAAAAGGTCGCGAGTGTGTGGAGGCGAATTAGATGTTTGCTTAACAAAATCGGGACGTGTAACATAGTTTATTGCCTATCTTGTCCGTGTTTCGGGAAATGATAACAAAACAAAATATAAAAAAAACCTTTTTTGTTTAATAATTACTAAGTCTCCTGTCTAAAAATACGCTTTTTTAAGAGATCATTTAGAATGAATCGTCCAAGTTTATTTAATAACAAAATGAGTAAAAACGTGCTTATCTGCTTTATTATAAACTCCATTGATTGGTATCATTATTTTACATGCAGGTACTCTTTCGTAATTCGCATGGTCAACACAAAAAATGCATAAGTTCAATTATCGCTAACACGCAGAAAACTAAAGTTAAGTCTATAATTTGATTAACAATTATAATTTTATAGTTAGTAACAACAACAACGTGGCGTAAAAAAGCTATGAAAGTAATTTCCGTTTACACGTAAAGTATAATCAAAAGAGGCGGCGCCGGTAAAGCAACCAGCATCAGAGCTATGAAAATAATCATTATAACTATGACCTCCTATGGCACTTAGTCGATACGAAAATAACGGTCAAGTTACAACAAGGATGACATTTCAAACGTCCATAATACGGGTTAATATGGGCGTGAGCTGCAGAATTCTGACACCCCTTAAGGTGCCCATGTTTGCAATGCGAAAAGGAGTTCTATATATTATTTCCTTTGGATTCGCCTCAGTCGGTCATAGTGAACTAGCGATATTTAAACGGGACGGTCGCAAACCCAGAGCGACAGAAATGGCGGTTTTACTTTCGCCCTTTGGCGTATATGTCAGCCTGTAGTGTATTTTACAGGGTCCGGTTGAGCCGCACTTGATTCGGAACTCGAGGCCATATTTCACTCGCGTAACCATTCACAGACAGTTTTGAATAAAGGTAGCAAAGACGGCGGAAACACGTAAATTACTAAACGAAAGTGACACTGGTTGATTCCGGATTAATTGGACAATCGGAAATTGTTCAATGCTATGATAATTTTTTTTTACAAGACTGGCCAGCGGTTGACCTCAGTCGCACCTTTATTCATAATTGGACGTAGTTAAAGGAAAAGGATCCAATCCACAAAAATACCAAAACATGAGTTAAGTATACCAGGCAGGCCTTTAATGTGTATATTTTCATTCAGCAAAAAAGCACTGAGCTCACACAGCGTTTTCATATTTTAATCGACATCGGATACCATCCCACATGTATGAAAGATTTAAAATGATATTCACCAATAAGTATTCAATACTCTTGGTACCTTGTTGTAAAATTAGGTTAGTGACAGGACTGGTTTATATAAATTTCAACAAGAAAAATCCAAACTGCTTGGAATCTTTTTGAGAAAATGCAATGAATACTTTTCGTCCTAAATATATAATCAACCAAACTGATCCAACCCATTTGGATCGTTTTTGAGAAACTAATTTGACGATATGTATAAATACTTTTGCTAAACAGCAAAAACGATTCAGCAAACTTGGATCACATTTGTGGAATTTTTTTTATTCCACCATTGGTGTGTCAGTAAATAACAAAAACGATTCATATTAAGGATATTAACTTTGGGCGGTGTTTTAGGTATAGTTCATAGTGGCAAATTAAACAACCGAAAAGATCCAGTTTACGTGAATAAGTTATAGGGATTTTATTTTATTTAAATTGCAACATAATGCTAAATTTTAATAACGATCTTTGTTAATTACATTATTCATACAAAAATTGTTCATACGTTGACAGGATTAGTGATCATAAGATTTATAAGAAGCTTTTTATTATTGTTAAACATAAGTGATCTCAATTTTGTTAAATACTCAATATACTCGTAGTGAAGTGGTACGAAAATTTGTAGGCGAAGGTCAAAATAATTCCCACAGTAGCTGAGTTACGTTTTTTTAGTTCTTTGTATATATCTATTTGATATACTAAAAATATAGAAAATGTGATTTGCAGCAATGTGATTCGCGGCAAAAATTTGAAAAACCCATTATTTAATAAAATTTATTAAAAATCGTGTGTGGCATCGAATTACAGAAAGTCCAACGGTAAAAAAGGTTATGACGTTAATTTGTATAATTAAATAACCAGATGGTAGAAGAAAAAAAAAATGCTTCTGGAGTGTTCAAAATGTTATATCATCATTAATATTTAAGAATGTTGCTAGAGTCTACTTTTCCCTCTGCCAGGCTTATAAAATAACGATAGCCTTCTTCTTTACGTGTCTGGAATATGTATAGTTTGGCCTTCCTATCTGTATCTGGTCTGTCATTCTCTCGATCTTGCTCTTCAAAATGTTAAAATAAAATACCTCATCAGATGCCCTATATATGTTTCAACTTTTATTTGTAATAAACATCTTTTTTCTCCAACTATTCCCAAGACCTCTCCATTAGTCATTATTGTAATAAGAAAATTAATTGTATTACTGTTAATTTTAAGGCAGAATCTATCAAAGTTTTCATCATTTTTAAACTGTCTGATGTAACTTGTTACTATTCTATGGAAATGCCGCAATATCGTCTGCTAATCTTGTCAATTAAATGTTATATTACAATTATTTATTTTGGTCTTCCTAAATCTGAGGGTTGTGGTTTTCAGCGATTGATTTTAGTCAGTTTTAGATACTAACTTTACTCTTTAGCTTGTAGCGCAGGGCTCAATTGGCATATTGAGTAGTTGTTTTTCCCCCCTTCAAACGCTTTCTCATAGTCCACAAACGCCAAGCACAGTGGCTGATTACATCATGTTTCAGTCGAGACATTGGCTATACTTCTATAACTTCAGCGATCACGCATATCGATACATCAAGTGTCTGTTACATAAACACCACAATGTCAGTCCTATTCAGGATCAGACCTCTGAGCCAATCAAGTCGCACCGAGGTGTAAGACAGGGATATGTCATTCTCCGAACCTGTTTGCTGCACTGGAAGATGCCTTTAAGGTACTGGATCAATGTCAACAGCAAACAGCTCACTCGCCTACGGTTCCTAGACTATGTCATTCTCATGTCTGACCAACTGAGCACTTGCGGACCTTAGCAGAGTTTCACAACAGTTAGGCCTGACAGTTAACATGAATAAAAGATTATGACATTTATGACGAATCTCCTTGTCGCTATTTATCCGATTTTGGTTGGAAACTTTGCTGTCGAAGTTGTTGACGAATATTTGTATCTGGGACATGTAGTCCAGTTAGGCAAATTAAACTTCGAAAAGGCAAAATCAAACTCGACTGTGTATCATTAAGGAAGACTGACCGTGAAGTGCGTGGATTGGAAAAACCTATCGCTCGGACTATCGCCACGGTTCAATGATGTACCGTAAAAAAAAAACCAGAAAAACCGCCATAGTTCCTAGTATTGCACTGAAGTGGCAGTGGTGGTCGATGGCCGTTAAAACAGAAAATTCCTAGTATCGAGTACGTCTAGGACAGCGCAATATCGGACATTCACAAACGCTAGTATGTCAAAAAGATACACACAAAGAACTAAAAACACCAAACTCCGATTCTGTGGCAATTATTTTTACTCCAAATGCTATATCTCCTCTACTAACACTTTGATAAGCTTTAACATTGTTTTTTTATTAAAGTTTTTTGTCTTTTCTTGGTGATATTCTCGTTTTATTTTCAATTTTGAGAGATGAATCGTTATTGCTTATTTAAAATGAAAAAGCTTACATGGAAAAAGTATTTTCTCAAAATGGAGCCAACCCCATATTTAGTTAAATATCTCAAGAAATACGACATTAAACTAAATCGTTTATGAACAGAATCTTAATACACGTCAAAACTCATGTTTCATCCAAATAAGTAGTATGGGAAAAGTGGATCAGTAATGAGGAATACCATTTCTAACTTTAAACCTCCATAACTTTTGGTCATTTCGCTGTGGATTGAATCCTTTTCCTTTAACTACGTCCAATTGGAAGTTCGAGCAATATTAAAAATATTATTGAAGTGCTCTCTCATTGGAAAATACTATATGCATGCTTGTATTTAAACTTTCGTGAGACATATCTGTTAAATTAAACATTAACACGGCTCTACTCACGTTTATTTAGTCACTCGCGCGACATGTTTCGGAGAACATAGGCCTCCATTATCAAGCACTAAGAGTGCTGAGTGTCCGTTCGATTCGGCGATCGCGTCGCCGGCCCGTCGCGCACTCATACTCTACTATATGCATGACTAAATTTTCGCTTATTCTCTAACTGAAGAGAAGCGCGACGTTTAGGTGGTAAGGGTTGTAGTATTTAAATTTCTGTGGAACGGTACCTAATATAGACAGATATTGATGTGTGTAATCGTGCTCGCCGTACCCCGGGGTACAGGCAATTACCCCCTTTATACCATTTATTTATTCTTAACGCTATCGTTCCGACGATAGAGCTGGTTACTATTTTTTAAGATGTCTGAATATTACGTGTATGCGTTAAAGAGCTATTGCTAACATTAAGTTATTGTTGATGGATGATATTAACAAAAAAATATTACTAAGGTTTTTCGCCAGCAGTAAATGCAAAAACTGATGCCACTTCACTTTATTGCACATGCGAGAAACGCCAGTATGTCAAGGTTTGTAGAATCTTACTTTATTCATCGAAAAATTATATTATAAAGATATTACTAACCTCGTTTATGTGTTTATATGTTTTGATGAGATCCACACTAAGCTTCCGTAACGGTGCTGTTGAAGGATCCCGAAAGTGGTGTGGTATTCGGGCTTGCATAGCCTGTACAATAAACAGAATAATTAGTTGTATTAAAAAGCAGTTTATATAAAAACAAAGTGTAAATAACCTATAAGCAAAACATTGGGATGGAGGCAACTTGCTCAAGCAACATAAGAACTATGCTAAGGTGCATAAAAGATCATGCCATTAAAAAAAATACAATAACAAGCTACAAAAAATGCTGAAATAATAGGCATAATGTCTTTCTGTAGCTTGTAACGTAAAATGTTGTCTTTTTAAGTAAGTAGTCTCTCAAACCGAAGTAAGAGAAAAATAAAACATTTTTGTTTGGGATTGCAGTGTAAGAAAAGGACAATAGGGATCTCTCTGTGCTAGATCTAAGTGAGTAACTGGCCAAATCATAACAGCGGCGCTACCGCGTAACACGAAATTCGTAAATTTCGGACGATTGTCTCTGTCACTCTTATGATGACTTAATTGGAGTAAAAGAGAAAGATGCTCGAAATATACGAACTTCGATGTTCGTGGTACCGGGCCAGTGTTTGGCAGTACCATGCTATTTAACTTAGTTTTAACACTTTCGCAACCAAGAACCCGAACCGAGATGCCGGCTAAGCCCGCCAGGTGGGCAGTAGGTAGCTATAACTCTACACGCCACGCCAAAGCCGGGGACACAGAAACGGCAAACAGAAACTTGTAAAAAATGTAATAAAAAGACTGATTATTCTATGTTATTTCGTGTGTGCAATATTAATTAATCTTGATGATTTAGCTTTGTTCAGTGGTAGCATTTTATTTATTCCCTATTTCCCCACTGGATGCTTTGTATTTAAACGGGGGGCACGCGGCGTGCGTCATTGCGTTGTACGTCGTTGCCCACCTAGCGAGTTCTCTCGGTTTCTGGGGTATTGTTTCAAATTATGCCCGGTTGCGAAAGTGTTAACGATTTAACAGGCATATGCAGCAGTAAAGTAAATCATATAAGTAGTTACAGCAATAGTGTATCGGGGAACGCAAGGATTCTAATATTCTAATTTATATGTATGTAAATAGAAATAAATGTCATATAAAGTGAGAGAAGATGGAATGTTTTTAAGATGGATAACATGAAAAGTCGGCTGTATTGTTTCGGTATACGAAAGACATTTCATCTTATATACACCTCATTCCAGCTTGCCCACTTGATTTTATACTAGCAAAAAAAGCATCCATGCAATATTACCGTAACTTGATCACGACTCTGATAGAAGGCTACTATGATACACTTTCAATAAGGGGAGATAATCTAACAGAGTTAGTATTGAAGGAAGTTAACTCGGACACAACAAGAAACCCAATCATTTCACGAAAGAATCATGAAACTCTAGTCGGGCTACATTTATTAATTAAGTGTAGCTATGGCCAAACAGACTACATATTCCCGTTGCTTAGTGAGGGCCGAAGAATCTACCGCGAAGAATAACAAATTTAGCCGTGGCCCACAACAAGTATGCCTGATCATTGCCCGCTTGTACTAGTTAATCCAAGTGCTGGACTTGCCCGGTATCGGCAAGTGCTTGAAACATCACCTCGGGGCCTCCGATCGATCGCTGTCACTATTCAATACTAAACAGTTTCAGTGAAAGCGAAGTTCTTCGTTAATTAGCGTGGTTACGGGGTAATTTATATAGTTGCGGTAATGCCTGGCGCGTTATTAATGTTCCTTTTAATAGGACAAAAGGACGCGCGTGGGTTACTGACGACGCGCTTCGTGTGAAAGATCAGTCTACGAGAGCTGATTTGGCAGGAACTGGAAAGTGTATTTAAAAGGACTACGTCAATTATGTCGAATAACTAAGAAATTTCAATATACATATTTGTTAATTTTAACATTTAACGGCTAAAACCAGACAGGTGCATCTTTAAATATAGACAGAATCAGCGCGTTTATACAAAAAAGATTAAGAAATCGAGCTTTCATCCTATAAAGAAGATATCTTTGCCTAAATCTAATGTTAGTTAAAACAGTCCACGCTTCTTTAGAGGACAGATATGTCTAAATGTGACTTTTGTTTTCGTCAATGTTGACAGTCGAAGTTTTTATTCATAAATTATTTGTATTGCCTATAGGTAACGTATGCGAGTTCAAAGACCATTGTTATACATATTAGTATTACAGTTTTATATTTCTTCTTCGTGACGTTACACAATTTTAAAAAAACGTGCCTCTTCCCGAAGCACCTGCTCTCATTGATCTGTTCTTATAGACGCAAAGCACGCATAGCGTTTTTTGCCTAGTGTGGTTTTCTTCATACATTAGAATAGTTAATATTGCCTGTACTTTAAATATATCTTGCGATATCTAAGGTCAGAAGTTGTGTTTTAACGAAAATATCATCTCCTTATTAAAATGACACTTTCCAGTAGCCAGCCTCACACGAAGATCCTATCCCAGCAAACTGCCTCGTGTATCATTTACCTGGACGGGAATACGGTAGCGGCAGAAAGCCCGGGGGCGCGCGGTGGCGCTCACCTGAATGTCCGAAGGCGCGCTCATGGAGGCGAGCTGCTCCTCTGCCACAAGCCGGCCGTATAGCGGGCCGTGCCGCCTCTCGCCCGCCTCCGGCATGCCGCCACCGACAACGCCTACTGCAACAACAACAGATGGTAACGTAAGTGTGGGTTTCATGGGTTACACCACATTTTTTGATGTGTTGAATTCACGATCTTAATTATCATATTGGTGAGTGGTGAAATACATTAATAAGTAACAATGGTAGATTACTTGTAAAATAAAATGAATGTTTAAGGTAAATTAAATGGTGTAAAAATATGTTTATGTTGAAATGTTGTCAATGGCAAGTATAACGATACTGCCGTTGACAATATCCACTGTTTCACAACAAAAGGTGGGTTAATATCGTTTCATCATCTTGAGCAATCTGCTATTAAGTTTACAGGGTACTACCGCGTTGCATACTCCATAAAGAGATCTTATTGAGGCTTCTGGTAACCAGAGGGCAGACCACTATTTCGTCCAGAGGATCAGCATTGCTCTCCATCGCGGAAATGCAGCCAGCCTTCTGGGCATCCGTCCAAAACGTAAGGTAGAATGTTTTATAACTTTTTTGTATACAAGTCAAAATAAATGAAAACCAACATGAGCCCGTAAAATGTGAGAATTTTTACATGTTTAATCATCGACAAAAGAGGATGTGATTATTAAAATAATTAATGTCGCTTTTAAATATGTAATACTGTTAATAGCCGGCCCCGGGCTTGTCGCTCAAGCCGTTATAATAAGACATAATAGTCCAAATTGTCATGTGAATGAGAACTCATTCACCCAATGTTATTTAAATCGATGGCAGTCAAACAAACTCGAACCGTTGGTGCTGGAGGTCATAGTTATACTGGTATCAAGTGTTAAGCTTGCGACGACTGCTTGCTAGCCTGTTCGCCCACCCGCCGTCGCGTCGCTTCCAAATTCGCTTCTCGTGTGAATCATCGACATCACCATGACTCGTTTCCCTACGTCATCGATACACGTGTATATTATGGTTATATCAGATCGATGACACAATTGTTTAACTATCAATTCTAACATATTCGACAAGGGCGATGATAGATAGATATATTAGATAGTACATACTTAAAGCGGTTACATAAATCAGAATGAAACAACGGTAACTAACTGGAAAAATGGGTTTAAGTAGCTATTATTAAGTCCGACACTTAAGAAAATGTAAATGTATTTTAGTTTTAAATGTCACTTTAATAGCCATACAATTTATGAAGGATGGTAGTCACACGACTGCTGTATTATTGTCTTGCCCAAGTGAAATACTTTATTCGTAAATACGTTAAACTTTCGTGACTCATTATCACAATTTCATCAATACATTATCGAGAATAACAAAACAATGTAGACTGAAGAATAATTATATACTTTAGACTAAAATTTATTTAATAATAAATTCATCAACCATTTCACTATATTAGTCCATCGACAGCTTCAATGAATTTAACTTTTAGTTAGTAATCCGAGGTGTGAAAGTGAACTCCCGCGTTAAACTCAGAGGTCGCAGACAAGTTAATTCAGACTTATTTATGTACCGTCTGGCCCGGGGTGACATTTCATAATAAAACACCTCCGTTTGGGGCTCGTTATTTCGCCGCGACTTCTGCTAAGCTCAAGTTTGTTCAACGTCTCGTAAGGTCGCATTACTTCACAACGTTTTATTTCATACTTACTTAATTTCGACCTAATTGTCTTACTTAAGGGACAAAAGTTCATATAAGTTTTTAGATTAGTTACGTAGCTTTTGCATAGTCGTTGGTGCTTGTACTTTCAAGTTGATATGCAATTGCCGGTGCGAACATTGGTTTGTGTACCGTACCGTCTGTACATTTTTTTGTTTTTCATAAATTGGTGTTGCATTTTATTCATTCAGTCTAATATATCATCATCATCATCATCATCATCTCAGCCATAAGACGTCCACTGCTGAACATAGGCCTCCCCCTTGGATCTCCACAAGTACCGGTTGGAAGCAACCTGCATCCAGCGTCTTCCGGCGACTTTAATGAGGTCGTCTGCCCATCTTGTGGGTGGACGTCCTACGCTGCGCTTGCTAGTAATATATATAACAAAATAATAATACACGTCACCCGTGCAGAATTATTTTGTTATATATATTCACCTACCCCTTATATCACTGTGTCTATTGCTGAAAACCTTAAAGTACCTAAGCGTAAGTATCACAGCGGGAAGAGATTTTATTTTGCTATGTATTGATTATGGCAAGCGAAAGTAACGCTACAAACGACGAAATGGATTATCGATTGACTTGCACCATTATTTACAAGTAGTGTAATACAGAAAACCATCGAAAGAAATAATAGAAAATTTGGTTTGAAGGGTGATATCCGACATTACGAATTTCCAGGCCAATTAATGGAAGGAGGTTGCTACAGATTGCAACCAGGCACCGTGGCCTTTATGCATTTTTAAACGTTAAATATTACACGTATAAGCAGATTTGAGGATTTTGAGTATCTTTTCAACACTTAATCACGTATTTGAGATATTCCTGAAATTGAACTAGCATTATTGTTTCCTCGTGGGATGCACAAATATCATACACACGTGTATGCATGTACTCTGAGGTGATATTGTGTTCCAAGTACCGAGTGACCGCATGAAACTCAACTGCGTAGGCAGTCGTATTGTTATGAAACACATCACCCTATAGTGAATCTATAGAGGTAAGCTATTACGATACCGAATGGTGTTGTTACATTAATTTGCTTACTTACCCATTAATTTTCTTTATCGTTATTTGCTAAATATGTCACTGGATTTGGCAACCATTTAATTACCTATCCGAAGTTTTTGTGAGACCTATAATGCTAAAAACTTTTGAAAATTACCTAAAGTTAAGTTTTTTAAGCATCCTAAAATGTTGAAGAAAGATGAAAATATAGAAATTGTACAATTATAATATACCCATATTTCAAGAAACAATAAATCGGGTCAAATAATTAGACATTTTTAGCACTCAGGAAGATCTTGCCAAAGAACTTCTTCAAAACATACACCGTTTTCCGCGCAAGACATACTTAAAACATGTTAAAATTATCAACATCCGCTTAGCTCGGCGCGCTCCGAGATGAATGTACAGCGCCGATTGAAAATCAGACCACATCCGCCTATTAGCATTAAAAACGATTTCTTACAATAGATAGACTAGTGCACTTCCGTTCCAGCGCTTCGAGTACAATTCACTGCGTGGAACATTTACCTACAGAACAGTTCAATGATTCATGCAAAGTAGGCGGACGAGGTGACCAAATTTAAGTGCAAATCAAAATTCAGTGTAGAAAGGTATCGCCAAGAGAAAGCTCGAAATACTTCAGTGAGTTATTTTATTAAGTAAATCTAGCATATACAAAGCGGGCAATAAGTAGGGCCCTGCGATAAGGCAAGATTCCCTTAGAGGTGTCAAGAGGAGGCGGGAGGCGAGGAAGGGCTGGTGGGTACCCGGGCCGACGAACGCAGAGACGTGTCGCTACGTCACCAGTGCGAAGCCGTTGAGAACCGGCCGCGGTGCGCGGTGCGGCCGACAACCTGTGGTAGCTATGCAAGGAATGCGAGTGCCTAGCCGCCGGTCGGTTGCCCGTGGGCGGTGCATGATCGCGTTCGCACAACACTAAAGCAATTTCGGTACGTTTTTGCAAAAGTTTGTTGATCGATTAACTTCTTATGTATCTGGTTAGTGGTTGCCAACTGTACCAATCTTGTTCTAAATGACATGTGATAACAAAGTCGTGAATCCGCACCGTCATCCCGCAGTACACATAGAAATGAGCCAAGTCTTATTATCAGTATGTAAATAACAGTATGATACAAAATCACGTTACTCACTTGGTAATCAGAGCGACTGTGAAATAGCAATAACCTAATAAAAAGACATTTTAAACGTAGAATCGGCATGTAAAGTTGATATAACTGTATAATGGCATTAACTGTACTGAAGGTTTACAACTCGTTTTCACAATTCAATCGATTATTCGAGGGTCTGTAGTTGAACTTTAAGTCAGTAGCATTAAGCACAAGGTCGTATTGGAGCCGTGACATGAAGTTGAAACGTAAGTACTAAAAGATATATACCGAGTAGTCGCTCGTTCGGAGTAACTGCGCAATTCTGTGACCGAGACTTCGAAGAATCCATTAAGACGATCTCCTTGAAGTGAAGCAGCTACCAATGAGACTGAAACTCTATTCTACAGTTTTTTTTAATCCATGCCCAATTTATAAACCTAATCATTATTTTGAGAAACAGTCATATAGACAATATTCCTGCGTACTTTGTATTGTTAATCTGTCACGTGAATCATTTAATAACTTAAGTATTTAGTAGTAAAATTCACTTACTTTGGCAAATTTCACCTCCAAGTTTAACAGACATCACTTAACAAATATACGAATTGTCGACATGTAATAGGTTTCTCACACACAACACAACACATATGATTGATTTATCACTACACATAACACTGACCGATTATAAAATAAACTGAGACCACACACGTGTAATGTTTGATCAAAACAAAAGCGCATCGTTCAACAAGACTCGATTACATTTTCGTAGTTTAGGTGCGAGTGTCGCGATGGTTTCTAAACGGTGCATCGGCATCGGCGTCCTTGCGCGTTCGTCGCTTGTTTTTGTTGCACAACAATGTTTATACACGTGGAGCTCGATGCGCACTAAAGCCGCGTTGATAAGGACGCTGTGCCGGCGCGCGGCGCGACCAGCCCACTACTAACGCGCGAACCCACCGATGGCTAGTAATAACCGAGCGGAAGGCCACGTGATTCAGATGACAAACACATCACTAAACTCTGGACTGACCGTTCGCGCCGGTGATTTTATCCGCGATACGTAGTACGACGGCCACGGATCTCTTCACTATCACTGGTTCATACATTTGTCGTTTTATTAATGCAGTAATACGTTAAACTTATCTTTTAAATGCATCTGTAGGTAAATTTATGAATGAGATCGTTTGTTTTGAGACAGACACATTCTATCATAATCGAAAACCAAAATCATAGTAAATATTAGTAAGACCAGTAATTATTTATATGTTATTTTATTGTGTTTTATTTGTATGGATTATTTTGATTTATTTATAATTTTTGATTTGTGTGTTATATTGACTGTAATTGTACTTTTTATTGGCACATTGTGCATTTTTAGTATTTATTGATTTTTGACATTGAATTGAACTGAATCATACCTACATGCTGTAAAGCACTCAAATCAGTCAGTATAATATGTATGCTTAAATTATATCGGTTGTCTATGTATTGAACGTCATATACTTTTACCGGCGCTCATAATAAAAATTCTATGACGTGTTTTCGAGAAAACTGTGGGGCTAGCACTTCGAGCAGTCATATGCATAAAACTACACGAATTCCTTTTTTCCCCGACTGCTGCCAGCCACGCAATTTCTCCGATTGTATGCAAATCCTCGATGCAAACAAAGAATGAAAAAGCACCGACGCAGACGTTCCATTCCACCTGTCCCAGTGTGCACTCCAGTTCCGACTGAGCTCGGGACGAACTAGAGCCGAACCGTAAACAATCCCACCAGGATGTTAGTCCTGAATAGATCTCATCTCTTTACATATTCGACCGCCAGTCTTGTCGACTTGCACGCTTTTATTAGGTGTCTTTAATGTGGGAATAATTCAGTGAGTTTTCTATTAAGCACTTAGGCAGGAGAATAATGTATCCACTACATTTTAGTAGTAGGGGCAGTTTGACGGACATAAACAATCGAGGAAGTCATAGTGCCCTATTAGCTGCGTCTTTGCCCGAAGGCTAGGAAATAAATGTGTCGCATATATCGGAATTTAGAACAGAACTGATGTGCCTACCTATGATGCGGATTGCAATTGCATAATATAATGAAGCGCCACCAGTAGCTTATGGTTAGCTTATATATTATCGAGTAATTATAAACTTACGATCATACTACTACGTGATTTCGTAGGAAAACATCTTGGCTGGCAGGACTAACTAGCATTTTGTGAGAAAAAAAAACAGACGTCTCGAGTCTTTAATCGTTCAAATAAGATAATAAATTTTAACACCATTACCAAATAAACTATTTTTTTTTTACTATAAGTGTTTTGTACCTCTTCAAACTTCTAACTTTGTTCTCAATTATGCATAAACGGATTATATCGCGTAGGAAAGCTGAATTTAAGTTACGTCTTTTAACTACGTATTTTATTGCACGATTAATTATTATTAAATCTAAGTAAGTACATTGATATAGGTTGATATAGGTAGTACAAATAATTATTTTTTATTATATTACTCTTAGTGTTTAGATTAATAATTCTATGTTTTTTAAAATATTTATATTAAATTACAGTGAGAGTGACATAGGAAATAAAATTCACCGCATTGCAATATGCAAAATCGTTCGCCTTAGTATAAATTGTAAAATCGCATCATATGTCTACATAAAGTCAATTAGCTGGTTTATTATGGCGACGAGTTCTAAGGCCATATAATTGACATCAAAATTATATAAAGTGCGCTTGCAAAGATAGCAAGACGGTAAATTGACGTTTAACGAATAGCGATGTAAGAAGAATAAAGTAGGGTGGCCGCTTGTGAAACAGCCCGATAATTACACGCTAAGGGAGTAATTAGTCAAGACGGGGTAATAAATTAAAAATAACATAGGATTTATTTGGAGATTTTATCATAGTAATAACTAATTAATACCCATTAGTCTAGTGGCGTTTCAGTTACATACTTTTTACTGTTATAATTTTTGTACCCTACAATTAATAGTGACGGTGATAGCTACTCATTTAGCTAACAACAGTAATTTAAACTAATCAAAACATTTTGATCCGGAATGTTTACAATTTTTAGCCACTGCGGACGTATAAAATGCAAAGGTAATATGCTGTTTAATAAATAATTCTTATCAAGAATGTCCAAATAATTAATTATATCTACATTACCTACCTCCCTTGGCTTTTAGTAAAATACATTAATAAGGGAAAAACATCAATTAAATAAGGATATCCTTCCAGCACGAACATTATGTTCACTAACATCAAAGTATTAATAATTCAAAGTATTTCATCAGAATTCAAGTTAATCTAAGAAAAAGGTCTGCTCAAACAAACTCCCAAATACAACACGCCAGTGAATTGGAAACTCACACTAAAAGGGGGTCAAATCAAAATAACCTTTGTTTTGTATCGAAAAGGCCAAAAATAAGTCAATTCCACTAAGGTGAATCTATGACAAATAAAAAAAACTTTTATAGCATCGCTAATATTATTAGTATCGTAAAAAAAACATTAATCAATTACGGCAAATGAACGAGACAACTGCCAAATTTAGTTGAGGTGAGATAGCTTAGTAAAAACATTTAAACTTGTAATATTTATTTGGTGAGTAGACAAGTTCATACACCTCTGTAGCCCCAAGGTCGCGGTAACGTATAAATAGCAGTTACACAAAGGTTTTATCAGAATTAACAAATATTGGACTTCAAGTTAATAAAAACACCCGATTTAAATAATCGTACTAGGATAAAGACTCAAGACACTGAATCGAGACTTAAAGGGCTTATAAAAGGCCTAAGTAACATTATTGAATGCCAGACGAAATTAGATCTTATGTTAATAATTAAAAGACGTTCGTAAAATTTGGGCGTATAAGCGTAGAAGGCTTTTAGAGTCGGATCGGTATCAGGTCGGTTTGAGGCCCGCGAGGCCGCTTTGCAGGCCGTAGGTTTAACGGCCTGTCTGGCCGTTCACCCGAGGCCCCACGGGGGCGCGCTGGCCGAATTGTGCGCGAAAACGCCGCGCCCGCGCCGCTACGAACTAGCGCCATTCATTGTTGGCCGCGCAAAACAAAACAAATGGTTCACCCGATGCGCTCATGTGCAGTGATGTTATGTGTGATCTAATCGGTTATCACTGAATCAGTGATTGACGTTTTACTAATTTAACAGAGAAAGTGTACATGCGCGTATTACTCGTATTGGCAGCATAAAACCCGATATTAACAAGTATTAATAGCATAGCTCACAACAGTTTTAATTATACTCAAGTAACATTTTAAAATACAAAGGTATTTATAATAATTATTTATAATAATTAATAAATTGTATTGGTTTTTTTTTCATACTTGTATCAATTAGATACATTGAGCGCTGACAGACGGACAAAGTTCCAGAAAATCGAGGTTCATTAATATGAGTGCTTGGGAAGGCAAACATTAGGGTACAAGAACCCTAAAAAATTTAACATGTGAGATTTTATTCAGAACACGTATTATCACTTTCTATATCCATAGCAAAGTCGTAGTCAATGTTATCATCATGTGATACCGTGGAATACTAGCATATTACAACGAAGTTCTAGCGTTGGTTCGGTGGAAAAAGTGACTTGACAATGGATATTGGATACTATCTACGTTCGAGCGAAAACAGAAAACAGATCGTGTTAGATTGATGTCGCAAAACCCTGCAACGAGAAGAGTCAGTCACAGATTTACTGAATAACAAAAGCGTTTTTAAGTTGGAAATTCTTAGGTATTCTGGATCTTCTTTACAGCCCTGCGGCGCTATCGCCAAAAACGATATCCGTAAATTTCGGGCATCTTTCTCTTTTACCCCAATTAAGACGTGATGAGTGACAGAGACAATCATCTGAAATTAACGCATATCGGTTTTGGCGGTAGCGCCTCTAAGTAGCTACCTAGACTTCGTAGTGAACATCCAGGAACTGAAGAGGCGTCTGAGCACTACAAATCAGTGACAACGCAAAAATTTTAGAGCGGATTAAATATTTTCATAACCGGTTCTGACGAATCATTCGATCATCGATTTTAAGCAATACATAGCTAATAAATTAATTTTTAAATCTACGATTATTCCAGTCAACAAAAAGGCAACACCTTCATACCATAGACACGAAAGGACTAGAAACATGTGTTAAACACAATCTTTTACATTACATCACCTTTGTGTAAAAAGATACCTAAGAATAAGAATTTATTAAAAACGAAGCTTTTTGACTTGGCTCATCGTGGAGTGAATGCGTCGTCACAAACTCAAGGCTCAAAGACAAGAAAATTTTACTTGCGACACAAAGAGTAAAATTTTCTACAAACCCCCAGATTTCCTTACGCATTCTTGACAAACGATAAACATTCCCGGCGTCAGCTACGTCAGCGTAGCTGTTATGCAGCTTTCCATACATACAAAGAGAGCATGTGACTGCGCAGGCGGCGGCCGTTGTGCCGAGATGCGCAAAAACTGCGCGGTCAACGACGCGGGGGCCCATCGGGGATAAATTAACACGAAGCCTTCGCAAATCCTGACCGAATAAAACTATTTAACTATAAGTCGTCTTGCAGCCGCAGTTGGGTTTTCCCTAATACATTAGCAACGAGTTGTGGAAAGATATAGGTACGTTATTTTGTCAAGTTTTTGACAAAATAACCTACTATTAGTCACTGTAAAGTATGTCATCGTCATCACATGATTTGAATTGCATAACTTGGTAAAAATATTGTTGCTATCTTTGCTAAAAACTTGCGAACAAGTTACCTGTTACCTATCCTGTATTTTTTTATGTTTTCCTGAAAAAGAGGTTATGAAGATAGATAGATGTAACCTATCCCGTACAAATAAATATAATGTGTAAACGGAAGAAAAACTTTTAGTAAATCTAAATGTTTTTTTGTTAGGTAATATGTCTTTTCATACTTCTAAATTATCCGTTAAAGATAATTATAGGAAGTATTAAATATAGTGGTGTATACTAATGATTAATTACCATATCTTTCATCTTTATCATTTTTATTTTGTCGAAGAAGCCATCGTGATAATGATGCGCAAAAAAGAAAACGAAATTTAGCTCCTAAGGTCATTGTACACAAGAATAAGAGTAAGTCAAGCTCCGTACATACTACGTACAGCTATGACGTTTACCGTTACTATTGGTACTTTCCAGTCATTCAATTATTAAAATGTAACAGTAATGTTGGACTCGCAAAAACCTTGACGGGGTCGACGGTCGCCGGCACGAGGGCACGTTAGGGAAAACTCGTCACACCTTCAAAACGATGCTTCACGTTAGGTCTAATACCCAAGTGTAGGCAAAAGTTATTGCCATATCACAAAATATCTTAAGACAACACAGCATAGACCTGACTTAAATGAAGGGTTAAAATATTTGAATCTACGTTAAACGACGTTTAAACCTGTATGTACGATGACAATCGTCTAAAATTTCACCAACATGCGAAACATAAAATCGGCTTCGTGTTGGACAAAACAAAAACGTAGTCTAGGTGACAAAGCATGCGTATAATATGTAAGCAAAAACAAAGTAATCCAATTAAAATGCAAATAGTTGTCGCCGCGCATTGGATTCGTGACCGATGTTAAGGCAAGTCCAGACTGATGCTATTCTATAAACTTTCAAATTCCGAATTTCATTAGGACTTAATCTAAAAATTATTAAACATCTCTGAAATAACATTATCTCATCCATATTTGATGTCCTTTTCTACATTGCCACATTTTGTGTCCGACTTGTAGATAGACTAACTCAAAAAATCTGGTTCTCAGGGTGATCAGTCATCACGAAGCTACATCTGATTCATAATGTACAGGGATAAAACCGTATGGAAATTAATGAAATTGTCATATGTACGACCGTTATAACCAATACCTAATACATAATTATTGAATTCGAGTAAACAATGTATGAAATTCGGAAATCGTGGAGATTTTATTATTTCATTTGGCTCCAAACATTTTACTTATAAATTAAATTATATCTGGCATAAGAACGTTATTCAAAGGAGTCTCGTTCGCGCGAATTTCGAGACTCCAAATGTAAGACAAATTATATTGTGAAATATAAACCCAGGTTTCACTTATATGAGTATTATTTTATCAAATTGACTTTATTCAATTGGAGCTTAATCAAAACAGAGACTACAGAAATTTCTAGAAGTTACTACACTGAAGCCTAGGAAGTATGTGGAGAAATCGTCACAACGTTCAGGGCCTATACATCCTCGGCACAAGAAGATCGCATGAGTCCTTTCCGCCAGTAAATAATGGGCCGTTATGCATTTCAGTTCAGTATTTGCATCGAGACTCGAGCCCACTCACCGTCCACGTGGTCGAATCATTGTTTAAAGTTTCACTAGAATAAAATTAATGCATCGCCTTATTGAAAGTCTATTGTTGGGAAATGATGCATTTCATTTATATGGGCGTAAACGTCCTTCATGACACAGTACCTGGTTGTACTCAGCAACAACTTGATGTCGAATAGGACAGAACAGCCAGACAAGCAAAACAAGTTTTCTCAATATCACCTTACTTTTTTGTTTAACACAATCGCTGGCAACTACGAGTAAGTACGTAGGTACCTACCTATCATTTGTGTATGCTATGGACATAACGGTTACTTGACGAACAGTGTAAAAAAGTACTACAGAAGACTATTTGTAAATTAGACAAGACCAACTTCTCAGATTTAAGTTAAAATTTAAATAATACACACATTTGTAGATGAGTACTACGTAGTACGTTGGCAAATATATTATTTTATTACAAGTAGTAAAGGAACCACATTCGAAGGCTTCTAAACCCCTAAAGTACACAAACATCATTCTTTTTTATTTTAAAGAACTTGGTGTTGATATGCGTGTAAGATATTGGTCAATGCCCGAAATCAATATACAGAAGCGCCCTGGGGTATTCATGTAAAACGCTACTCCGTAAATACTAAAATAATTGATTTAGACAAAATAAGGTTCCCCAAACACCTGGCATTGTAATTACATTCTCAGTAGAATTAAGTAAGCCACAGCTTAGATACTTAGTTGAAATACGCGGAAAGCCACCAAGTTTCTAATTATTCTCGGCAATTTTAATAGCCCCGAAAATTTTGGTCGTAGGTACGATTAATCGCTGTTCCGCATTCCAATGTGAAACTCATTCACCAGTCGCTGTGACGTTTCTGGTGTCTAGCTAGACCCGCCGTCGGAGAAAGGTGACCATTCACCGCGCGGTCCAGACACGCGGTACCGTTAACGATAACATCGGCGAGCCCGCACATACGTTTCAGTTACGTTATTTTTAAGATGCCAGTGAAATGAAGTACAAATCGCGCATAACCAGACATGGAATCCGTGAGCTGTCAATTATCAGTGTTATATTTGAAAGTTGGAATCGAGGTCTCTCACAGATCACAAATCATTTTGGACGTGGTTTAGAGTATCGCTTTAGTTTCTTTGTTTTTTTTTTGTGGTTTAATTAGCGCTGCGATTTAGCTCACATATTACCGGCCTACTTATAAATTAATAAAAAGCGGATATTTTATAGCGGGATTATAGAAAATATTAGTAGTACTTTCCAAAGATCAGGTTATCTAAACATAGACTCTGCAGTGTTAGGCTTTAGTAAAGCCGCTTTACAGACAGCGCACCGTGAGGTCAGCATCCGCGTAGCAACAGCTTTCAGAGAGAGAATGAAAGTTGATCGCGGGCAAAAATGCGAGGCGGCCGCCATGCCGACCGTTCCGGCCAGAAAACCCGCCAAATATTTGGCACTCCCGACCCCAAGCATCGTCATACAAATTTCATTGCCTCTTTAGATCCGCAGTTTTTTTTTTTTTCATAAATAGGGAGGCGGTACATTTTAACGCTTCCCGGCTTGCGTAATAATTCTGTCCCTAGTAAAATTCTTTCCTTCCGCTAATTTATTCAAGTAAATTTTGTTTCCTCAACCATTCTACGGAATTAGCATGTTTTATTTCGCATTCATGAATTTAAAAGAGGTTGTTAGCAATATTGTCAGAGATCTGTTATCCTTATCCTTGTAAGTCAGAAAGATTTCACATTTTGAACCACAGCTCCCCGCAGGGAAATCCCTGATTATTTGCTCAGAATAACCGCATCCAAGGAGTAATCGTATTGTTTATTTTATTATTGTTTCACTTATAAGCACAGAACGTATCTAATCATATACTGAAGTACTAAGTAAACCAGAGATTACTCAATGACCAACGTCATCTATTCACAGTTCATAGCCATAACAGCTCACCTCCGCTAAATACCTACTTAGCTAATTGCGTGAAGGTAAATATAAACCGAGACTGGCCCGCATTTCCCAGAAACTGGGTTTTAAGAGCACAATCTTTTGTGTTTATTTAGATCCGGCAAATGCAACGATTTCTAAGTGGAGTGCCAAAAGCGTGGGAGTCGCGCGACGTCGAGCTCGGTTACACCCGTAGAAAATTATAAAAGAAAAAACGGAGAACCCCTAGCTTATTTCAGTTGACTGTAACAATGCAAACTTAATTCATTTGCTATGATGTCGGATTTTCATGACGCAAATAAATAATTAACAACTAGAAAATTCATGTAATCACAAAAAAAAAATAAGTGGAATGCCTTAAAATTGTTATTACCCTAAAATACATTTACTTTACATGTATTGATCTTGCCCCTCTCAACCCGTATTATAAAATTTTGATTGAAATGAAGTGATTTGACCAATCAGTAAGTTGCATTGTCAATTGATTACATCTAAGCTGTCGTAGAGAGACATAAAAGTCGTGTTATTGAATAAAGTATGGAACACTTACTACTACGAGGGCTACACAGGGAATTAGGTTAAAGGTAGGGGTCGACGACGCTCGCGTTAAACAATTTTTGGGGTCGGGTCGGGACTATATGGACCGATCATAATTCGCCCCAAAATAAACCTCAAATTATGTCATAAAGCAAGGTTTACGGCTAGAAGCAGTACTGTTATGCTGCATGTTCAGCAATTTCAATATTAACATTGTAATTCTGTTTCTTATTTCAACGGCTAAAAATAAAAATAA
Source organism: Grapholita molesta (assembly GCA_022674325.2). Lineage (NCBI taxonomy): Eukaryota > Metazoa > Arthropoda > Insecta > Lepidoptera > Tortricidae > Grapholita > Grapholita molesta. The sequence goes on along the minus strand of CP053135.2, from coordinate 7,976,927 downwards.
TAAAATTCAGTTTCGTGTAGGTTACCTGTAGTCCCCGGTGTGAATGAGTAAATAATAAAATTTAAAATTTAATCAATGACCATATTTATTTTAAACAATTACAACCTAATAGACATAACTCACAAGTGTCAAAACGTATGAACAAAAATGTGTATAACTTAATTTTCACACAATCAAACATGGATATGGCTGCAACTATTTTCGAACTCGTTTCGCGTCGTTAGCACAACCTTCCTTACTTGTTACTATAATCAGTAAGTAAGTTTATCAAGCGTATTAAAGGCTCGTCCCGTCTAAACAATGACAGAAACAGGTCAAAGGGATGTAGGCGTTACATGACAGGGGTGTGCATTGAACACGCTTACAACGTATAGGTAGAATGCATGTGTCTGTTCGAGGTGGTAGAACGGAAAATCGTATTATGCTCAATGAATCAAGGGGTAAATATAACTCGGGGTGAGTTGTCCTCTGATTGCTGCTAAGGGGCTGTAATGTGAGGTGAGGATGTGTATTAAAACTTATAGACTAGGTTTCGGGGGCTAAATTCTGTCAGTAGAAGTACTTCCTTTTGATCCATCAACTTTTTATTATGAGACTAGCTGTGGCCCGCGATGTTACCCGCGGTTTATTAGGGAAAAAACGTAGCCTGTTAATCCAGGGTGTCAGCTAACTCCATACCAAATCTTATTAAAATCGCTCCAGCCGTGTAGATGTGAAGAGGTAACAAACACACACTCACAAACTTTCGCCTTTATAATATTACTGTGGATTTCAGTGTAAACTTAACATCAATAAGAAGCAAACATATATTTTTTTTATTACAAACATTACAAAATTTCGTATAACATCACACTTTGTCATCATTTTTACAAAGTAGTGACGCTACGAGCCCCACTCCCGAACTTTGACACTTTATTTTTGCCATTTATGTATGTTTATGATTGAAGAAAAAAAAAGTAACCAATCTAACAAACCAATTTTCTTGATCCTGATAATCAAACTGACAGGCTGCATAGATTTTTTTTTATTTAGTCACCAGTCATCATGTATTTCGGATTTTTCTAATCAACATTAAATTATTAAACATGAACGGGACTTAACCGCGTATATTAACTTTAAAATTTACCTCTCTTAATCCGAGACCACGAGGACAACGTCGTCTTCGAAACGTCGGAGGTAAATTTTAAAGTTAATATACGCGGTTAAGTCCCGTTCATGTTTAATAATGTGTACAAACCGTGAAAGTTTAAAACATTAAATTAATAATCTTACAAAGAAAGACCACTGGTATATTATGTTTGTTATACTAAAGATTATAAGACGAAAGTTGCCTAAAGCTACATAACTTTAAAAACTACACAATTTTTTAAATATTACAGATATTATTTTATAAATTGTCTGAGCCATAGGGTAACCTCATTAAGACTTGTGTTGTGGGTGGTCAGCGAGCAATATATTATAATATACAAATACTAAATGCAAAGAAAAAAACTCCCTCCTCTCCAACTCCTGTGGTAAGTATGGACTTAAGGCTCGGGCAGATAGGCGCGTTTTGAGAGCGTGGCGCAGCGGGGCGTGACAGCGTTGTGGCTAATGTAACGAAATAAGGCACACATTCGGACGGCAGCGTCGCGCCCCGCTGCGCCACGCCTTAAAACGCGCCCTATGTGACCAAGCCTTTAAACATGTTCACATGTTATCATATACTAAAAAAGTTGTTTGCAAACTCAATTAAAAATTATACAATTAAAAGAATTAACACTACATAAGATTTCTCTATGTAATTTTAATTATAATTTACACATAGTAAAGAAAAAATAAAAATATAATTTACTTACACCAAAATGATTGCCACTCAGCATAGTCTTGGGGCAGTAAGAATACTGATTTTCGGAAGAGCCAGAACCTAAAATTACACTATTAACTATAAGTAGCAATGTTGTACCTAGATGACATTTTAGGTGGCTAGTTTCTAACATGTCAAATTAACACTAAATCAGTATGCAACGTGCATGTGAATCCTCTAGGGTTGCAGACATCCATAGGCTACAGTAACTCAACTAAATACAGCTTATTTATTGGCTACCTTCTTAAACAATTCAATACATAAATAACTAAAATCATTTCTATGAGTGTAATTTGTGTTAAAGCCATAACAATTTTGACTGTTACCATATTAGAATTTGTATCAGCGTATTTGAATATTTGAAATGTATGTCTATCATCTCATTACAGGCACTCAGGTAGGCATTATTGTTAAAGTACCCAATTAGCCAGTGTTCAGTGTTGGTTCTGATTTTTGCAAATTTTGGCAATCTTCTAAAGTTCTTCAAAATAAGGGTGTATTAAACAAAAATATTCTTCTATCATTTCCATTAACAACCTGCCCAGCTAGCAACATGATTATCTACTAAATCTACTTATTATAGATAAATTAAAAATTCGCACCTATAGATAAAATACATAATAAACATGCAATATAATTATATGGCTGAAACATTTTGCTACAGTCTCAACATGAAAATCACATGTTACCAAAATCTCATTTTTCCTTTACTGTGAAATAGAAATTTAAATAAATATATAAAATAATGTAGTAGTAAAATGAGAGTACTGATGACAAATATTGCATTAATGGCATTTTTTTTTACCATAGTGATATTTGGAGAAATTATGTATTAATTACCATCTAGAACAACAAAAAGTTGATATTAATATTTTTTATGTAGACGCTAAGTGTTTTTGTATAATCATTTGAATGAAATAACTAAGAGACATGACCAAAAAAGACACAAATATGTAAATTTTAGTCCGCAAAACATATTATTTAAAGTTATTGTGTATCCGAAATATTAAAAATATGTTGAGCTTACTTTATTGTAATTTCTTTGAATACATTTTGGCTGTACACAGATACCCAGATAACCTATTTTTCTGTACTTGCTATAACAACTATGATGTACTAATGTTAAGCACCTTACAGTCTCTAGCACGGCAAAAGCCAAATTATTACCTAATTCAAAGTAAATAATATTAAATTGAAAAATGTCTCGAGACTTAATTTAGATCAACTTAAAGCAGCATTCGGAAAAAACAAATTGAATACTCATGACTCATGGACCATGTTTTTTAATACTATTCAGCATTTGCATCATGTTTTGCAACAAGTGACATAAATAACTCTCACTTAATATTTATACCTATTAACAGGTGAGCTAAAACCTCAATAATACCAAGTAATATTTGTTTATGTTGATGAAACACATCTAACTGTTGTTCATTTATGTTCTTGTTAGCAAATCTTAAATACATTTATTAAATAAACTTACTAATTTGCAACAAATGATTAATTGATATTTAGCTCAAATATACAGACATGAACAAGAATTTTTCGAGTAATAGATCAATGAAGGAGGATATAGAATATCATTTTAAAAATTATATAATAAATATTTGCTGGGTAAAGGAACGAAAATGCGTCTGTGTCAGGTGTATCTCATGTAATGTCCAAGTGCAGTGATACTTACGTTTCTTGGCGTTCTCGTCCATCAGCATGTTGAAATGGTGGTGGCGGTTCCACGCAGCCATTTTGCCTTCGTGCGGAGCCCCGAGAAGCACTAGGGCCGCCCCGGCGGGCCCAACTCCGGCTAGGGGCTCCAGTGTCCTTACACTAAAACTTTGTCACACACTCATAACCCGAACGACATAACTATCACAGCTCACAGCTTAAAGCACCGCGGTCGTCATCGGCGACGTCGCACGCCGCACATGCCTCACTTCCGCACTAGATGCACTCGCGTAAACAGATCCACAAGACAACTACAGCGGTGATTCACCTCCGGCGCTGCGCGGCCACTGCGGCCGCCCGCGCTCCGTCCCGACTATCACCCAAACACGCGTCACGTGGGCTCGCCCGCTGTCGCTGCACCGACCACGACACAATCCTCGTGCTGCACCAATAATGCACAGCGAGAAATCACCGTCTAATAATCCGATACCACAATGAATGAATGCTAGCACGCGACGCGAGTGAGCAAGACGGACTACGCGATTTCCCTTCAACGGTCTGATCCTTCGTCTGCAACCGTGACGGGCTCGAGCTGACAAACAAAATAATAACAAATGTGCATGAGATACTCGCTGTATTATGTGCACGTGGGTTGCATCACAGACTCGACTGAATTCATCATTAAACTATTAGTTTTCATTAATTTTTTCAATAATCGTACCGATATCTCGCTTTAAAGAAATCGCTGCGAGCTTGCAAACGATTCTAAATTTCGGTGAAACACAAATTACACCCTTGCACCCACAAGCGTCAGAAATTACTAATCAAGTAACAATTTCACTAATATAATCAAAGCACTATCTTCTGAATAATAAGTATACAAAACACAGGCCGTAATACATTCAGAAAATAACAGTTTGAAACAATAAACGCGTTGATGAAGCGCGACAAATAGGACAAAACATGGCAGACTCGACCGAAAAGCACACGAACTTTGTCTGTGGTCGATATGTTTTTAAATGCTGGAGCTCCGCTACGCATTTCATTTTACGTTTACACATCTTCAGACACGAAGCCATTTAAAATATTTAGTTTTTTTTTACAAGCAGAACTAAAAATCGACAAAGTAATTCCTCGCATTTTCTAATTTATTTTGCACCAAGAAATAGAAGAAAACTTAGTAAAGTACTGCAATAATATTTAGAAGACGGAAAAATATTTGCGTGCAACGCGTTGTGCACGGCGTGACCATAGACAAATAAACGAAGAAAAAAACTTGACTAAAATGTGGCCAGCGTATATTTTTTCTACTTTAGTAGTAGTTTATACCAGCAGAAATCAGGTATTTGAAATTCTAGGAGGAATAATGACTGGAGAACGCATCAACGGGCGCCAGTGAAGGACAATGATATTTTGGCTTTTGGAGCTCAAAATGTAACAAATCACTATAGTTTTGCTTTACAGGTCACTCTTTATAGGTAAATTATTAGCTTATTCTGTATTAAATTAATTATCGCAACTTCGGTTGAAAACAGAAGAAAACTCCAATTGTATTTGTTTGTATCCCTCCAACATTGACAGTTTTGGAGGGTGAAATTTAAAGAGCATCAAAAATATGTGAGACTTTAACAAGGACGGACGAAAATAACGCCGTCTCTACAAAAAGTTACATATGATCTTAATGTAATGAAAGAGATGATAATCTCTTTCGATCATGGACTTATTATTAGCACGCTACGTCTAAGTAAATGGTATGTCTGTGTTGAAATTAGATTTGTCACGTAACACGCTGGTTCAGTAACGGCCTATGTAAATATTTATAATTTCCTCGAAACGACCCAAGTAATACCTTTACAGACGATGGGAGCGAATTACATTCCTTAGCAGTCCGGAGGTAGAAGCGAATCCCTTCGTGCGAATGAATGGAATATTCACAACACGTATCGCGTAGCGCAAATCAAAACTTCGTATCATGATATAATATCAGAATACGTCCATACATACTAATCTTGATACGCGTATTATATCATGAGCAGGGTTCGGACAAGTCATCGCAGAAACTGATATGGACATGGGACAAGACTATTATAGAGTCGCGACTTAAGATTGAAATTTTTATGACATAAGGTGTCAAACGAGCAGACGGATTGCCTGATGGTAAGCAATTACCTTCGCCTATGGGCACCCGCAACACTAGGGGAGTCACAAGCGCGTTGCCGACCTTTAAGGGGGGTTGGAGCTCTGGGAACCTCACTCACCATCAGGAACACAACACTACATACCTGAAAGGTAGCAGTGCTATTATGGCTGTGGTCTTCTGTAAGGAGGAGGTACTTCCCCAGTTGGGCTTCTCCAGACTCGAGCGTGATGGTACTTCGCTGTGCCCCACCTCTCATAAAATCTAAAGCTGATATATTATTATCGTAATTTATAATTTAACATTTGACCTTTTTAGTCGCATGTCCGTCATGGATTTGTCAAAGTGGCATGCTTGAAACAGTTTTGTGGTGACAATTTAAACTAATACAATTATTTGTTTTTTTTATGGTTATTTCTAAATCTTTTAAATATGGTGCAAATAAATACAATTAACAAATGGATTAAGGACTACCCCGAGCTCTGTTATCAAGAAAATGTCAAGGAAATATTGTGTACAGCATGTGACATTCGTATTAAACAGTTAAAGAAAGATAATATTGATAAACATATTAGGTCAAAAAAATTACAAGTTGAAGACAGCTCCACAAGAAATTTCTTATGAACTTTTTGCATCGATTTGTTGATGTTCCTAATTTCTCCTAATATTCCATGGCATCAACTCAAAAATTCACGCTTCATGGTGAATTCTGGGTTGCAGTAATAAATGTCATTGAAAAATATAATTAAATAATATTGTACATAATGCGATTCTATTGATCTTGTTCTATAGCCGTCTTGCGATTGTTTTGCGATGACTTGTCCGAACCCTGATCATGAGCGTGCGGGCTATTTATAAAACGTGTATCAACATCGATCCCGAGTGATCAGATACCGCGTGCCACATGATCGCGCTGTTTTTGCGTCCATATCGATCTTGGTGAGGCAACACGATGGAGATACGATATGACAAAATTAAACAAACGTGGACCCAGCTTTACACTCACCAACTCAGCGGCGCTACTGCGAAAAACGATATTCGTCAATTTCGGACGATTATCTCTCTCACTGTCATGGCGCCTTAATAGGAGTAAAAGAGAAAGATGCTCGAAATATACGAACTTCTACATTGGCGGTACCGGGCCAGGATGACCAATGAGTCTTCGAGGTCGGTGCTCTATTGAATCCAAAGCGGCCAGTTGATACTTGGCAGTCCCGTCCCAAATGTGGCAACAGTACATACACGATTTAACCTGAGCTTGGTAGAGTAGCTGTTCCGGCGTGAAGTACCGCTTCACCCTACATAAAATCCCAAATTATCTAGCAGCGGATTCCGCTTCGGCCTCAATAGTGGCACCAAAGTTCAGATTTGTGGTTAATTTTAACCCAAGTGGCTGGAGGTGGTCCGTAATTGCTAAGGATATGTATCCTTAGCAATTAGGCCCCTTTTGGCGGTATATAAACACGCTCGTGTTTTAGAGGTGTTTAACCTAACCAATTCGGCTTCACTCCACTCGACAACGGCATTCAAGGTCAGGTTTGTTCGCTCAATTAAAGCTTCTATAAAGGACTCGATTTCTCCACTGGTAGTTTGGCTTCAGAAATATATCTCTCAGTCACTGTGCTGTTATCTGCATACCCAAAGATACCGGGCAAATCGTTTATATTAAAGAGGGTGGCAGAAAGAACCGAGCCTTGAGGCACACCGGTATTAAGCAGCCTTTTACTACGACCCTAATAGATCACTGCCTTAGTAAATCAGAAATCCAAGAGCACAAGCCAGCGGAGATTCCGTACGCAGAGAGGTTGCCGAGGGTTGAGAGGTGAGACACAGCGAGAGCCTCGCCACGTTTCTCAATGGCCTCGTTCCAAATGTGGGTATTGTACACTAGTAGGTCCCCAGCACACCGATTTTGGCGAAAGCCTTCTATCTATCGCTGAGGAGATCGTTAGGTTCAAGAAGTTTCCATAATCCATAATCTTCCATAATTTTGCAGAGTACACGACTGGCTGCACGTTAGCAAGGTTCCAGTGTGTCAAAATAGGAGACAAATCAGGGGCACAAATTTTTAGAACAGCTGCTGGAACATCTTCGGGAACATTACCCTTATTTATATTCAGATAGCGTAGTGTCTTTGGTGAATATTCTGGCATTGATACTTCGCAGCAGGAAAAAAAGGGAGGCACGGCACTACCAACGTCTAAATGTTTCCTCAAAAAGAGAGGTAAACAAGTTCGTCTTCTCTTCCACAGTGTGGGCCAGTGAACCGTCCCGTTTCAGCAATGGCGGTAGTGATAGCCGAAAGAAATTCAACTCAACCGATTTCGCGAATGAGCGCTTTGCTCCTAGATGGGTATGCAGCAAGTTTGGCCCCGACACGACGGATCTACTACTATTGAAACAAGTTGATTGCCAAGAATAGGATGCAAAAAATGCCGCATCTTATAAAAATTATCCTAGACTTTTCCATACTAAATGTAAGAGGATGGGAAGAGTAGAAGATTTTAAACGATTATGTCTGTCACGCTTGCTAGCGAGGTGCCCAAAAACAATGCAATTAGGATAACTGCAGATTTTACCAAACAAACTGCAGTTTTGGTTTTTATACAGGAGAAAAACCTAACCTGTTTCAGTTTTAGTACAAAACCTTAACCATGTTTGGGACGCTGAATATTAAGGGTACTGATATAACAGCAACGCCAGGAAATGGTGTTAGAGTTATTTAGTTCTATTAGTAAGCATCTAGCTTTGTCTAACAGGGATCTGTTCTTCCTCTCACTAATCTTCCACTTCTTCTGTGTCTACACCGCACAAGAAAATGGGATTATTGAGAGGAAAAAGAATTTGACAGAAAACTATATATTACTATATATACTATGTAGCTTGAGGTAATCGTCAAATTCCTTGTTACGATATTCGGTGCCGTTGTCAGTTTGCAGGTGTTTTATCTTTTTGTTGTGAAACGTCTCAACTTCATTTTTGTATTCTTTAAATTTATTGAATACCTCACTTTTCTTTTTAATGAAATATACTTGACAATATCGAGAGAAATCGTCTATGAATGTGACGTAATATCTTGATCCTGCTAGTGTCTCACACTCGAAAGGTCCACAAACGTCGCTATGGATTAATTCCCGCTTATCCGTTGTGTAGAGATCATCATGTCTAGTGAATCCTGTCTTGACAGCTTGCCTTTGATGCAGGTTTCACATGCTTCCAAATTTTCGTTAGTGAAGTTCAGTCCGTACATAAGGTTATCAGTAGCCATCTTTTTCAGATCCCTCTCATTTATGTGGCCAAGTTTACGGTGCCACTCCATAATGTCACAACTGCCTTTCTGTGTGTAGTTTGCTGTTTCATTCTTATCTAATTCGAGGTAGTACAATCCTTCTCTTCTTTGAGCTGTCAGTATCACTTCGCCACTTTGTGATATAATGCTGGCTTTATGTTTTTCGAAAACTACTTTGTTTCCTCTTTCTGTTATTGATTTCTGACTTTCAGGTCCTCAGGATTGGGCAATGTGTCTCTGGACTCAATGGCAATTCGGAATTTTTCGAATGTCGGTGGTTGGCTGTACAGCAGCGTTATGCTCAGCAGCTCTGATGGTATTACTATACTCATATCGGCAAGCTTATCTACTACATCCATGAAATTATTTTACTGGTCACGAATATCTTCATCGGCAGTCATTCGTTTTAAGACTAACTGCTTTAGCAAGGTTACTTTCCTTGCAGGATTGGTATTTTGGTAAATAGCTTTTAATTTGTCCCATACAGCTTTAGATGACGTGCAGATATTTATTTGTTTTAGTTCGGAAGGTGACAGCAAAAGTAAAATTTCAGCCCTTGCCTTTAAATCTTCCTTGACGAAAGCAGATTTTTCCGCCGCATCCGCAGTTGGTGACAATGTTTTTCCGCCACTCACAATATCCCAATAATATTTTTTTATTAGGACGGCTTGCGCTTGTATGCACCATGTGTCATAATTTGAGTTGGTCAACGGTTCTATATTTTTATAACTCGTCGATGCCATTTTCCTAACCACACTCTGCTACCATTTGTTAGAGTTATTTACGTGGAAAGACATATTTAGCGAACAGAAAAACTTTATTATATTTATTCAGTATACAATCAGAATTGTATTGACAAACGTATTATTTTTACCTATTGACATATTTAATTGAGAACCATCGACGGTGCTGTGGCCAGCACTCACAAATGGCAGATATTATTTTAGTACAGTAGTAGTTTTTTTAATTTGTGTGAGTCGTGCTCGTGTCTTATCTGTCTACTGTCTTGTCTTGGCAATCTTGGCATATGTTGTGTGCTACAAAAGTGGCGTGTTAATTTCAGTCTTATTGCATATTTGGATCGTGTTTTGTATCACATAATTTTATACTGAAACGCCTTAACTATACTTCAGGATATATATATTCAAGTGAAGATTTAGTAATTTATTTAAAAAGTTTAAAATGCCTAAGCGTGGTGGAGGAAAACCAAGAAATTGGAGGAATGATGGTGACCATTTTGGTATGGTTTTCCCTGTATTTTTTATGGTTATATAAAGTTGTTAATGTATTATAACAAGACTAGTGAAAGTAAAATATAAGTTTTCTTCTAATACATATGCTGTATTAAAATATTTTTTCTCAGAACATGATGATCGGACACATCACAGTAATCACACGCGCCGCGTCAGCTTCAAGGCAGGCACGTCGAAAGGAAAAGGAAAATTCCGAGGATTTAGTGATCCCAAATTGTTGCTTGATGACGATATTGATATGGGCGCCAACTCTGGCGGGCCCGGTCACATGAACAACCGCAAAGGCGCGTTTAGAGGCCGTGGTGGCCGCTTGACGCCTACACCCCGCCGCCCAGGAGGCCCGCGAAGATTCATACCAGGACCACTTCCATGGTACCAAATCGTCATCCCATATGGAGGCAAGCATCCAAAAGAGGTTGTCTTAAAAGCATTGCTCGGATTCATATCACCAGAAGTGTTTATACCCCATTATTACAAGATCAATGGTAATGCTGCAGTGTTTTATGTTGATGACGTGAAAGTAGCCGAGAAACTGTTTCATGCAGATAGGAAGATTGTGATGTCTGATGGCTTTAAGTTGGTTGTCATGGTCCGGAACAATGCCCCGAATGTGCAGATTGATGCAGAGATGAAGGAAAAGATGAAGCTTGTTATGGCAAAGAGATATAATGCTGCTACTAAAGCATTAGACTTAACCAAGTTCCATGCAGACCCAGGTAATTATAAAAATAGGTTTAATCTCTAGCCACCCGGAGACCTATACAAAGGTCTCCCATTGAATTTTAATTATGACAAACCAAAAATCATATTTGTTGTTGTTATGTAAATATGAACAATTTTTTTTTTGGACCCGGGTATGTCCTTAAACTACGTCCAACAATGAGAGGTAGGGCACAGCGAAGTACCATCATGCTTGAATCTAGAGCAGCCCAACTGGGGAAGTACCTCCTCCTTACAGAAGACTGCAGCCATAATAGCACTGCTACCTTTCAGGTATGTAGTGTTGTGTTCCTGATGGTGAATAAGGTTCCCAGAGCTCCAACACACTTATAGGTCGGCAACGCGCTTGCGACTCCCTTGGTGTTGCGAGTGCCCATGGGCGACGGTAATTGCTTACCATCAGGCAATCTGTCTGCTCGTTTGCCACCTTTGTCATAAAAAAAAAAAAAAACTCGGACATTTGAGAGAAACATTATCCTCATGGTCTTGTATAAAGACTGGCTAAAGACGACATCTACATCTTAGCTAAGCAAGTTTTTACACAACCTTTGGTATTTGACGACTGAATTTAGTAATGGCTTCCATCATTGTCCCTATTGAAATACACAATGATTTTTGATTTCAATGGCTTCACTAACTTTTCTACTATAAAACGATGATCCTTAGAAAGGATTTGTTCTTGAGTCTATTACATGCTCTGCAACAGCAGACTTGTTCACCTGTTTGTGTAATGTGTTAAAACCATGAAAGTTTAAATCAGTAACTTTATTTGATTTAAGTCTAGACTGTAAATTATAGTAACCTCAAAGATATGGCGCAAATCAGGCCATAAACAGTAGTTTCTTTCAGGTTGGTAACATGTTAAGAAACATCAATGTAGGTAACTAGGTATTGTCATATTGTTTTGAAAAAAAAAAACTAATAGGTATAATTTTTAATTTGCCTATAAACCTATACACCTAAAAATACTTAAAATATTTTTTTTATATTATGAAAATGTAATAATTTAAGAATGGTTTATAGTCTTTTAATATTTTTTTTAATTAAAATAATAATTTTAATTAAATTGTTATTTAGGTATTTCATAAATAATTAGCTAAATACATAGTTAGTGAATTAGTAGAAAATGAGAATGTATTAAATAATTATAGTAAGTATTATATTTAGTACAGTCTTACAGATACATATCAGAGTTATGAAGGTGGTCATAAATATTAGAACAATGTCTGTAGTGTTCAGGCAATAAAGTAGGTTTCAGATTCTTTCTTCTCTGTTCCTTCTTGCCTCACCATTCTTGTATGGTGAACTAATTAATTCTTAAAACATATTTTTACAGACCTAACAGACATATTTTGCGCACTGTTTCGTCCACAAATAATGCTGGCTGCCATAGACATTATGGCTGAGAACATTCCGGACCTAGAAGCTCTGAACCTTAATGACAACAAGATGCATGGCATAGAACACATGAAAATTCTAGCAAGTAAATTGAAGAGTCTTAAAATTTTGTATTTGGGAGACAACAAGGTATGTACTCACATTTTCAAAAATATAATTTATTTTTATGGTTGTCATTAGTTGCCAAATTAAAGGTATGATGAAAGTATTATGCAAGCATACCACATGGCTAAATATTGAATTAATCTAGACTTCCTTATCAGGTCGTCGGTCCGCCTTGTATGGAGTCTGCCCACAGAACATGGTCGCCACTCGAGAACCTTTAAGGGCTTTACGCCCCAAAGGCCATCAGTTCTGCATGCAATGTGCCCCACCCACTGCCACTTTAGTTTAACGATCCGGAGGGCTATATCTTTTTACACTTCACTACATACAGTCCTATTTGCTAACAAACTCATTAAAAGCATTCCATTGTTTTAGATACCTTACATTGGCTCACTGGAATGTCTGAAGTCACTGCCACTTGTGGAGCTGTACCTCAAAGGAAACCCGCTGGTCACCAGGTGTAGTGACCATGACGTCTATATCAGGTAACATTTATCCAATCACATTGTGGACTTCGAAGAAGCTTGGATGCATGGTAATATGCATTTAGTGATGGCTGCAGCCAGAGCTATAAAACAATGAGAGTTGGCCTGCGCCTAGCCATGGGACATAAATAAGGTGACTGAGAGACATATGATTGCATGTAGCTTGCAGGAAATTTTTGCTGGTACATGGTAGTGGGAGAAGCCCATGCTACTGAATCGGGCGTCATTTGGACCTTTTAGATTTGGTTGGCTTTATGAAAAGAATAAAAAAAGAATAATTTTAAGGAAATTACCTAAGGTTGCCCTTTCCAGTGGAACAAGAAATGTTTGGAGATAAAAAAAATAAGGATAATTAAACGGATATACTAAAGCGAGTCGCAGTTTAGATGACTCAAGCATGACTGGTTCACATCCTTATTATGGTAGCTTGAAATCTGAATGATTTTGGATATTAATAATTTGTCTGCTTATATTGTTTCTGACGTAAATGAATTTTTTGATGGGGTATTTCTGGTTCACAAAAATACACTTCATATTCTTGTCCCTCATCTTTCCTATAAAAATATTATAAAATAATAATAGCTATGGTTTTTGGATTCCTCAGAATGTCTTTTTGTTTATTTTCTGCAAAATAATCGCAACAGAGCAACATGTATTTTTTTGCAACTTTGTAATGGTTGGTACCATTACAAACTGCTTCTCTTACTTTGGTTAGGGGCCGCTCGACCGCGGCCTAGACACTTTCTCTCGGACCCCGATGATGCAATCACAGCGATCCTCGCAAGGTATGCCGCTCTGCGTGTGCCGTCCCCCGCGGATAACGCATACACTTCGGCGTTCCCGGCGGCGGGGCCAACTCGCGACAACACCGACACATTCAGTCCCTTATCAACTATATAGTCACTCCGACAACGGTCGGGGAAAGCTGAGTTTCTTGCTGAAGTCATCTCAACGGAAAAAAACCCTTACGTTTCATTCAAACCGTCAGATTTTCTGATTGCAATTTTTTTAGCTAGCTAATTAATCTTAATCTGCGGCTCTCTTTAGTATGTCTGATTATACATTATTAGACCTGTGGCAGCATTTAAACGAAAAGGTAGAGGATGAAGTATCTTTGCTTGTGTACATCTGCCAAACTGGAGTTAATTCCAAAAGAGGCAGACTTACAAGCTGGTTCATTTCTGTTTTGAGAGTTTGTGTTTAATTGGAAATTTGGTTACAGGGATCTGCTAGGCTGCATTGTTTGTTATATGCATTTAAAATGTATGCCTTATATTTAATTTGACTATAATTAAAATTATGTCCACAACACAAAACCATCTAGTCTAATCTTGTTAACAATTATACATATTATCTGATAAATTATGAAAAGCCAGAATAATAAGTTCTACTTATGACATGCAAGTATCGTACACATGTCGTTTTTTTAATGAAATGGTTGGAAATAATCTTGATTAAAGTCCATCCAAGAGTCTAAGTTCAGAATCTGCCTGCTTGTTATTTATATGGATAGTGTAGCTCTATATTAGTTAGAACGCAAAAAATACTGTTATTTAAAAAAAAGATAAATTTTCATTTTTAAGCTCATCGAAATATACGAATATTGCATGAAATCAGTTTACAGGTTGTGGATCGGAATGATAGTCATATTAAATGTTGAAATAAAATAGATTATATATATAAAAAATTGAAACAATTCTAGGTTTAAGTCTAAAATCATTTTGTTATGCATCAACTTGGTAATTTATGTATTATTAGTATCACACAAATAAGTAATAAACAGTGAGTGATTTTAGACCGACCTTACAAAATATACATTGTTTTATATAACTTCTTACATGATATCCTACACACTGGCATTATACAAACTTTCTATAATTAAAATATTGTTGTAATTTTGTATATTGTCAGAAACTATGTATTATGGTTATATTTCAAATAATCTAACAACAAAGAATCATTTGTTTTGGTGACGCATTTCTATTCAGACATGTGCCATTAAATCGTTCTATGTCTGCACAAGGCTTAAGCACTGGTATAAGAAACTTGTAACTTTTATGATACAGTGGCCTGGTGCAGCCCTCAAGATTAAAAAAGTAAAAGTAATTTAATTGTGAAACGGTCTGTTGTTAACACTTTGGCGGACAGTACGCCTATAGGCGTCGCGTATGTTTTTGTTTCCTATTGTCTATGACAGATGACGTCATTTACTGTCCATCAACGTGTTAAGTTAGCGTAGTCGACATTTATTGTTCTAACTTAACATTTCAGTCAACGCCTGTGCGTCCGATTTCGCAATTAAGTTGCTTGTCGCCATATTCTGATTATTCTTGACATTATTCCTAACTTTCCTGTAACAGAGCCCTTGGAAAAGTACTCAATGATTCACCTAAGCTGCATGAAGAATATAATTGAAAAGAAAATACATTCAAAGATTTTTCTTGTTCTATTTTCACCAGCTTTCGTGACTTATTGATGTGTCATTCATGCAAAAAATGTTACTAACGTGTGAATAAGAGTTTCAGAGTTTTCATTGACATGTGAGTTGCCATCTTATTTGTCTCCAGCACTGTGCGGAAGAAGTTCCCCAAGCTCGTCAGATTGGTAAGTAATTGTGACTAACCCTTTATCTTAGTATCTAGACATTCTAGACCATATTTTTTTTATATACTTACTCTTTTGTCAGGACGTATGTCGCCTGTTCGCAGGATGCAGTAATTCAGCCCAGTTCTGTGTTGGAGCTGCACATTCGTTCCGATACTATTCTCGACAAATCTCCATGATGCCCGCACAATGGAAGGCCATCTTTGAGCTTAACATTTCTTAGTTCACTTTCTATTAAATACATGATACAGCCTTGCCGCGTTCATAATGAACTGTTTTGGTTTCTTCCTTATCAGAATGTGGACAATAAGCATTTCTAGTTTTAGTCTTGTGATAATCTTTACTTACTTTATTCTGGAGCTTCGTCTTTTTTGGTATTAATCTGGGTCGTGACACCAAGCACAATTTGGTTACGGCAGTAGTCCCTGAATTGATAACAGCCTGTTTATCCATAAGAGTAAATATCATTGATGAGAATATACGTATTTGTTCAACCGGCTTTAAATAAGGAAAAGTATTCGAAAAGCAAATTCAATGTGTTAACGGACTGAATAAGGAAAAACGGCCAAAATACCAGTTAGGTGCATGGGATTGCATAACAATTTGCAACTCAATATATCGAAATGGCGGATATATTTTACTTTAGGGATTGCAACGCGTCATCTGCAATCATGTTATGCAATGTTGATCAGATCTGGTGAAATTACTGATATAATAATATCTGACAATGTGCTTACTTAAACGTTACGTGTATTTTGCACTCGCTAGATCTGAACTCTCCTTATGTCAGTGAAAGCAAATGAAAAATCATTAACAAACCGATAAGCTACGCGATTGAGGATCAATCTGAGGGCAAAGGGTTCTTAACCGCTTACCCTTTTATAATTGCGTATTCACCATATTTGAACTTGCGTCATGTTAGTGAAAACTTTGCGATCAAATGGAATATGACTAACATAACTCCAAACGGCAGGATGGCGTGGACCTTCCTCCAGTGATCGGCTTCGATGTCAACGAAGACTCCGCGTTACCACCAAGAAAACAGTCCTTCCTCGTGGACGAAGCTGGCAAGGACCTCGTCCGAGATTTCCTCACGCAGTACTTCGCCATATACGACTCTGAATCCAGACAGCCGCTGCTGGATGCGTATCACGAGCATGCACACTTGTCAATGGCGGCGAACTATTTGAGCTATGATGGGAGGAGTAATTCTGCGGGCACCAAGTTAGTATTTTTTTTATATTATAGTTTGGTTCAAAGAGAGCTTTTAAACTTGTCAGTTCAACGTCGCCTAGACGTATATAAGACTATTTACGTTTACAGATTTTACGCTCTTCTACATATACAGATTAAAAGGATAACAGAATAAAAGTAAGGAATATATATACGTAATATGCTGTGTTAGTATGTTACGTTCTGTCAGTAATTTTTCAGATAATCATTGTTAAATAACTATATTTTTTTTGTAGGTTTAGGGAAATTACAACTATGACTTGAGGACTTGCAAACTCGCCATAGCATAGTAGTCTTACCCAATACGTTTGTAGGTACAGTCAGCGTCATATCGATACAGATCTTTATTTATGTATTACATGGCAGTAAGAATTTGTACGATATGTTTGGCCATACTGACTGTAAAACTATTGTAATAAAAACTTTTTGTTTCAGACTCAACAGCTACATATCTAACAGCCGCAATATAATCCGTATACAAGACCGCGACTCGCGCCGGCGCTACCTGCGCACGGGCAAGTTGCAAGTTGTTTCGTTCCTCTCGGATCTGCCAAAGACCACGCATGACTTGCTGGGCTTCGCAGTCGACTTGCCTGTCTTCACTGTAAGTTATTTTATTACTACGAGGGTACTAACACACTCGTGGCAATATTAATGAACACGCAGCAACCCTCTTAGATGTACATTAGTGGACCTTATTATATAAGGATAAGGTCCACCGATGCACAGCTAAGTTGCTGTGTGTACATTTATATTGCCACGAGTCAAAATATGTTCATAAGGTTAAATGTGTAACTTTAACTGCCTGTAAGCAGTTGTCACTACACTATCACTGCCTAAAACTAAAACGGGTCACTAGTTACAACGTTAGTAAAACAATTTACGCGTTGATAAAACGAGTCATATTTTAAAACAACATACATTCTTTCTCCTATACAGAATGACTTTGAATGGGGCTCTCATCTCATTCGAGAGCAATTAATTATCATCATCGTCATCTTCGAATCAGCCCAAGGACGTCCACTGCTGGACGTTAGCCTCCCCCAAAAGCGACTCAAAAGGACCCATTTTGCGCCACTAGATGCGCCAATGGATTCTCGCGATCAACCAGGCTACCAGGAGGTTTACCAGGTCACCCGAAGGCCAATGGAGAAGTTGTGCTGGGAGTGCCTCTGCGTATCGCTTTAGAAGTGATGTCATTCGCAGCAGAACCAATGTACCGATATAGCCCTCCGGATCGCTAAACTTAAGTGGCCGTTTGGGCATACAGAGAGGCGACTCGAGTGGCGACCGCGAAGGAACCCACCCCCCCAGAAGGAGGATATACGAATTATATATAGTATACGAGTAATACTATCTAAATTATTATTAATTTATATATTTCCACGAAGCTGGTTCTAACCACCGCTCAATTTTATTTCCAGCCAACAATGATCGTTCTAGTAATGAACGGCGTATTCAAGGAGACCAACATCGCTGGAACACCTACCCGCTCCTTTCACCGCACCTTCGTCATCGTGCCCAACACCAACGGAGGGTTCTGCGTCATGAACGACATGCTGTTCATCACCAACACCACCAAAGAACAGGTTGGATACATTTATTAAGTGTACATGTAGACTAGTGTAGTAGGTAACCGCAATCGCTCCTGCCACGGCACCTTCGTCATCGTGCCCAACACCAACGGATGGTTCTGCGTCATGAACGACATGCTGTTCATCACCAACACCACCAAAGAACAGGTTGGATACATTTATTAAGTGTACATGTAGACTAGTGTAGTAGGTAACCGCAATCGCTCCTGCCACGGCACCTTCGTCATCGTGCCCAACACCAACGGAGGGTTCTGCGTCATGAACGACATGCTGTTCATCACCAACACCACCAAAGAACAGGTTGGATACATTTATTAAGTGTACATGTAGACTAGTGTAGTAGGTAACCGCAATCGCTCCTGCCACGGCACCTTCGTCATCGTGCCCAACACCAACGGAGGGTTCTGCGTCATGAACGACATGCTGTTCATCACCAACACCACCAAAGAACAGGTTGGATACATTTATTAAGTGTACATGTAGACTAGTGTAGTAGGTAACCGCAATCGCTCCTGCCACGGCACCTTCGTCATCGTGCCCAACACCAACGGATGGTTCTGCGTCATGAACGACATGCAGTCTATAACCAACACACCAAGAGTAGGTTAGATACGTTCATTAGGTGTATAAATAGGCTAGTGTAGAAAGCAGCTCCAGCGACCGCCATTTCTTCATCTTGCACTAAAATTTAAATCTAATGAATTATACTCATTAGTGTAAATACTATATTAGTCCAAAATTAAGGGCGGGTCGCACTACACAGATTCAACCAACTGTTTATGTTTAAATATGGCGGCAGAGCTGTCATCACATAGATAACTGTCAAACTATTCGTACAAGAAGAATTCAACTGGCGCGGTACCGCGAACACCGAAGTTCGTATATTTCGAGCATCTTTCTTTTTTACTCTAATGAAGGCGCCATGAGAGTGACAGAGGCAACCGTCCAAATATCGTTATTCGCGGTAGCGCCTCTGGTACGCTTCGCTGACGTTAACTGATAATTTGGTTATAGTTAAAATAGCAAGAGTTTAAATTGAAATGAACATATGAAAATAACAGATGTGTCCATTATTTTAGATTTGCTATATTTAATTCGATGATTTGGTTGACAAGAAACTCGCTTCACTACTATGAAAAAATCTCGTATCTCGCACTGCTACGTCTTTACTCTGTATGCATCCCATATATAATTACGACCTTTTTCTTTTGATTGACAGAACAAGATACAAATATAAGAAGAAGAGTTTTTTTTCAATGAAGTGGTGACTTACTGTTGTTTTCCGAACTTGCAGGAAGATCAGGCTTTCTCATCCGGCGCGCCGATAACGCCGGCAGCGGCGCCGGCGCCGGTTGCGCCCGCCGCCGCGGCGCAAGACGACCGCGGCGCGCTGCTCAACATGCTGAGCCAGCAGACCGGCATGAACCAGCACTGGACCATGAAGTAAGACAGCCCGGTCTGCGGCCAATTATATACATCATCACCGCTTTAGCCGGAACTTAATACCACGCTTACGCTCTTTCATTCATTTTGACGACCGGTCTGGCCTAGTGGGTAGTGACCCTGCCTATGAAGCCGAAGGTTCTGAGTTCAAATCAAAGTCAGGGTATTTATTTATGTGATGAGCTTAGATATTTGTTGTTGGGTGTCTTCTATGTATTTAAGTATTTATATGTATCTATCTATTATATATATGTGGTCGTCTAGTACCTGCAACACAAGCCTCACTGAGCTTACCGTAGGACCAGGTTGATTTGTGTAAGATTGTCCCGAAATATTTATTTATTTATTTATTCAATGATAGCGTTAAACGCGTGTTCCTAACAGTGCAGTGGAGACAAACAGTGCAGTATCCATTTGCAGTGGACATTTTTCGGCTGAAATGAGATGAGATGATATTTGTTTAGTTTTTGACCTGGGTGCGTGTCGGTTCGAATAATTTTCAGTGTCATAATTCATCATGAGCCATAAATTCATCATTTGGCATAATCTACAGTATGATACTGTTTAATACTTCATGATAGGTTTGTTTTATAATAACCTGAGGTTCTAGTGTAAGTTTCTTTTGAGGTAAAAAACGTCTCGAACGCGTAAGTGATCATGTTAAGCCTCGGTCAAATCAAAGAGCGTGGCTCGGCGCGACGTCCGCGTCGCGTGATGACTGTCAAACAGGGCGTGCGCGGACCGCGCCGGCCTCGCGCTTTCAACACGCCCTCATCACGCGCGCGAACGCGGCGTGGACGCGGCGCGATGCGGGCGTGACTCGCACTACGCACCGCGCGCCACTTAACGTCCGACTGAGGAGATCCAGCGCGGCGCAGCGTGCCGCCGCGTCCGCGCCGCGCAGCGCTGCGCCCGCGCCGTCTGGACGAAAGGGGCCGCGCGGCGTGGGGCGCGACAGAAGCGGGGCGCGATGGCAGCGGGACGCAGTCTGTTTGACGTCGCTATCCTGTTAGCATGTGTTTAAGGCCGCCGCGGTCGCGCGCGCGACCGCGGCGTGGCGTCACGCCCTCTGGTTTGACCGACGCTTTAATGGGTAACACTAACGCGATGGTAAAGTAATATTACTTTAAAACCTTACACTCAGGGCTCTGAAAAGAGATATGTTCAAAAAAAGCATTATGAGAAATGATGAGTGTACGACAATCAACAATTATGCGACTCGATAATGGAGTATATGGACCCTTTAAACCTAGGTTGTGTTGGAGCTTATGAATAAATATTCTAAAATGTACTCGGATATTTTTGCTCACGTGAATGTTGTTTTCAGCTGTTTACAAGAAACCGGTTGGGACTACCAACGGGCTTTGCTTATCTTCAACCAGCTACACTCTGAGGGCAAAATACCGCCCGAAGCGTTCGTCAAGTAAAACTTCGGATCAATCAAGCTTGCGGCTGTGCCCAATGTACATATTAATTAAGGAGATTGATATTTTTGTTAGGCAAATTTAGATGATTGTTAATCAATGTTGCTGCGACACTAGATGTTATAAATGTTATATAACGTTGTTGAACACTAACAGTTCATAACATTTAATTCTAATTTGTTATGTGATATAAACGCTTTAACACTGGTGAGACTATATAACATGTTGTGTACCGTCTGTACAGTATTGCAATTTGTTGTATAACATTAAAAAATATATAACGTTACATAACATGTTATAGCTTTTGTTTACAATTTGTAATATGTTGTAAGCAAATGTTTATAACATTGTATAACATTAATATCAGATAGTGTGGGAGCACCACGACAAGATATCAAATTTAAGTGTTACTATGACAATTTATGTTTTAATTTAAAGGCGATAGCCAAGATGCCCATCGATTATAGAAACGAAATCCAAACGAAAAAAATGTATTAGAATGACATATCGAACGACAAGTCACGTGATCTTTCTCATTCAATATTTTTCCTTTCGCTTTCATTATACAATCGATTAGTATCTTCGCTACATTCATTGGCCCTGAAGGGATAATATAACCTAACTGAAATCAATTATTTGCTGGTTAACCCTTTACCTACGGGATCTATTATTTATCATTGAAAATGTCATCCTGTAACATCTACGCAGAGTAGAGATTTGACTCTGATAGGTGGCAACTCCGGTTGACACCCTTAGGCAAAGGGTTAAAAGTCATTGTCTGTGTTCAATAAGCCTGATCTGCTAAAAAGTTGTGATAGAAGTTGACTTTATAGAAAACCGACAATGTACTACTCTTTCCTGTGACCGCTACGTGTAATTAGTTTGTTTTAATCTAGAATGGGGGTCTCTAAACTAAGGGCCGCTGTCTGTGATGTTTCGATGTCTTACAGGCAGGCCGAAAAAAATAATAAAAAATAAAAACTGTAAGAAAAGCATGTTGTCCTAGAGTTTAGATACCCTTGTTCTAGAACATTCTAAGAGCATACAGCTGTACAAGTCATTTTAGTGGAATTTCAATGATAAAATTGCCGATAGGTTTATTTGATCACTGTGGCATTTCATTTGGATCTATTAAATATTTCTTTGACTTAAATGCAACCTTATTTGCATAATTAAACTGAAATGAAATGCCATGCTTTGATTGACGGAAGTTAACGTTTAGTTTTTACGCTACTTAAAATACCAATGTTAAGATTCATCTTATTAGTTCTATGGATCACGAATATGATATAGAAATTGTGTTTTTGCAGTTCCGTAAGACTAATTAGAAGTTTCTGATTATAAAAGATGACCAAAATTATGACAACTTTTGTCGCGATTTCACATAAACTGTGAATTTTATGTGAGACGCGACAATTGTACAAAAAAAAAGAGAAACGGTCCATTGCACACTGACTAATGAGACTTACGTCTTACAATGCATTCAGTTATTTTATTGTTTTGATGCTTGTTTTGTCAATTGTATAACAAGTAATTCGTACATCGTTGTATGAAACAATAAGTTTTTGATTTGTCTTATGGTTTAAGGTATATTAATAGCTACAATATGTTTATGCTACATTAAGACTGATTGTGTAGATCATTGTATTCTAAGAAGCAATCTTGGTAACATAAAAAATAGTAGTCTTAAATGTTTGTTAAATTAGGTTTTTTGTTATTTTAGGTAGCTAATAAACTTTTTAAGCCTTATTAATTAAAGTTACCGTGATTTAGGACACTATTAAAATAGTTTGTTCGAATATTAAATTTAAAAATTTAGTTTTTGCCTATTCTAGACTTTACTTATACTTATTTTGTGTCTACAATACGATAAGAATTGATAATCAAACTGCCAAACATTTTGGAATAAAACTTGTCATTCCATAGTTTACACTGTGTGCCCAATGGAAATTGTGATAGCAAACAATAGTTATAGCTAACAGTGGCCGATTCAACTAACCCAGATAAAACATTTAATTTAGGGCCTTATAAGCAATATAGGTATTTCTTATTGTATAACTTGTCCTAAGAATGCAGTTCGTATAATAATCACCTATTTTATGGAGCTTGTATGAAGCAGAACAGAATTTAATTTAATGTTTAGTTATTTAGTTCATTTTCGTAAATGACATAAAAAAAATAAATAAATAGGGTATATTTTGGGATTTGAGAAGCTACAGGCGTGAATTTTGGCGCGTGTCTGGCAGATGTTTGGTGTCCAGCAATACTTGGTCGATGGAACCCCGGATCAGGGGTCCGTACAGGGTTGGAGACCCTGCCCATGCTAAAGCGACGGAACCCCTTCATGTGGGCTAGTCGCTCGTCCAATGCTTGGGATTATCACCATGAATTTCAATTGACACCATATTTATTTTGCTGCATATTAAAGACACTTGCTGTTTCTATGAAATTTCTTAGTCTATGGTTCCTTTGGCTGCGGGAAAGAGAGGAGTTTCATAAGTAACCAGGAGACTTAATGATTTTTTTTAGATTAGCATTCGCCTATTCTGCTGTAGCTTCCCGGGCGGGGATTAGGAGAGTTGTGTTGAGTTTTATCTTAATTTTGTATATAACAATGAAAGATTAAATTTAATTTATAAGCATTTCATCTTTTTATACTGGAAACCTGTGTTTATACCAACCCTCTTTTCCATACACGGAACAATGATGTTTCGGACATTTGGGAGGCGTACGCGGAGCCGGATCGAGCCAACGCGCAGAGGCCCTTTGGACAATTTAATGAAATGTAAGGGTCTAAACCCTCTTATTATTAAATAGGTAAGTGTAAGTAAATATACTCTATTGCACAACAAAGAAAAACAAATACAAAAATAAGTTTGCCATGTAAATAAATGTAGCAACCGCAACGGGTGGTCTTATCGGTTCTTAAAACATCGTAAACTTCAAATATTTTTGTTCCTTTCTAACAGGTTGTTGTGTCAGGCTGTTAGGTTTCACATAAACTATGAATAACGATATAAATCTTTAAACATTACATGTAGACTATTCTAAATCATTAGTAAGTTAAAGTAGGTTACTTATTTCAAAGTTGTGGTCCTATATGAAGAGAATTCAGTACTACTAGCAACATACACTTTTATCATGATAAGAGGATGTCATATAAGGACGAGTGACGCTCTCAGTCTTGGAATATCTGTTTCAATTTATTTGCTACACATTTAGCTACCTTTGCTTAAAATAATCAAGACCTTAAGTAAAGGCTTTAGATTCCACATTGCTTTAAACAATGCCGAGATATGAGGTTGACAGTCGACCTAGAAACTGCGACTTTAACGAGATTTAGTGGTGTTTACTGAAGTGCTGTTATCAGCATGGTAAACATTTCAGCCGTGACAGATCACAAACATACCTAAGTTTAATTAGAACCTTGATACCTACATCTACATTACATATATTATAATGCCCCTGTGGCTGCTCGGTGACACGAGCGATGTATTCAAAATTATCTGAACTATGCTACGAGACGCCCTCGGTGTAAACATATGAGATGACATTTAGCTCGCCCGCTCCATTCTTATTATGCCTGTATACCTGACCGTGTTTATACCTAATGGACACTTACAATAGTTATTTGTTATGCAAGGCTGCAAAGTGGTTATTTGGCGTTAGTATTGAAATTGAAAGCAGAGCAAGCGAAGGAAGCTATGGTTCAAAGATAGATTCCTGAGCGTAGCGAGGCTTTCAAAACACGAGACGCCAAATAATTTTGCAGCCATGCGGAACACACGTCTTTTCACCTCACTACAGCGAGGAAAATTCGAGCGGGAAGAAAAACAATAAAAGAAACATATCGCGCGATTTTTCAGGGAAATCATATCGGCATCGCTGCTAGACCCCACACATTTTTATAGTTCAAACATTGAGTTCAAAGAGCTTAGCACAGGACAAATCCGACAAATTTGCGATTACGTGAATTGTGATAACTTAAAACTTTTTAAATTTTTCTTGTTTTTCGGTTGCGTTCAGATATTATAATATTAAGTACATGTCAATTTCTTTATCAAATAAACAATTACACTCAGGGCTCTGAAAAGAGATATGTTCAAAAAAAGCATTATGAGAAATGATGAGTGTACGACAATCAACAATTATGCGACTCGATAATGGAGTATATGGACCCTTTAAACCTAGGTTGTGTTGGAGCTTATGAATAAATATTCTAAAATGTACTCGGATATTTTTGCTCACGTGAATGTTGTTTTCAGCTGTTTACAAGAAACCGGTTGGGACTACCAACGGGCTTTGCTTATCTTCAACCAGCTACACTCTGAGGGCAAAATACCGCCCGAAGCGTTCGTCAAGTAAAACTTCGGATCAATCAAGCTTGCGGCTGTGCCCAATGTACATATTAATTAAGGAGATTGATATTTTTGTTAGGCAAATTTAGATGATTGTTAATCAATGTTGCTGCGACACTAGCTGTTATAAATGTTATATAACGTTGTTGAACACTAACAGTTCATAACATTTAATTCTAATTTGTTATGTGATATAAACGCTTTAACACTGGTGAGACTATATAACATGTTGTGTACCGTCTGTACAGTATTGCAATTTGTTGTATAACATTAAAAAATATATAACGTTACATAACATGTTATAGCTTTTGTTTACAATTTGTAATATGTTGTAAGCAAATGTTTATAACATTGTATAACATTAATATCAGATAGTGTGGGAGCACCACGACAAGATATCAAATTTAAGTGTTACTATGACAATTTATGTTTTAATTTAAAGGCGATAGCCAAGATGCCCATCGATTATAGAAACGAAATCCAAACGAAAAAAATGTATTAGAATGACATATCGAACGACAAGTCACGTGATCTTTCTCATTCAATATTTTTCCTTTCGCTTTCATTATACAATCGATTAGTATCTTCGCTACATTCATTGGCCCTGAAGGGATAATATAACCTAACTGAAATCAATTATTTGCTGGTTAACCCTTTACCTACGGGATCTATTATTTATCATTGAAAATGTCATCCTGTAACATCTACGCAGAGTAGAGATTTGACTCTGATAGGTGGCAACTCCGGTTGACACCCTTAGGCAAAGGGTTAAAAGTCATTGTCTGTGTTCAATAAGCCTGATCTGCTAAAAAGTTGTGATAGAAGTTGACTTTATAGAAAACCGACAATGTACTACTCTTTCCTGTGACCGCTACGTGTAATTAGTTTGTTTTAATCTAGAATGGGGGTCTCTAAACTAAGGGCCGCTGTCTGTGATGTTTCGATGTCTTACAGGCAGGCCGAAAAAAATAATAAAAAATAAAAACTGTAAGAAAAGCATGTTGTCCTAGAGTTTAGATACCCTTGTTCTAGAACATTCTAAGAGCATACAGCTGTACAAGTCATTTTAGTGGAATTTCAATGATAAAATTGCCGATAGGTTTATTTGATCACTGTGGCATTTCATTTGGATCTATTAAATATTTCTTTGACTTAAATGCAACCTTATTTGCATAATTAAACTGAAATGAAATGCCATGCTTTGATTGACGGAAGTTAACGTTTAGTTTTTACGCTACTTAAAATACCAATGTTAAGATTCATCTTATTAGTTCTATGGATCACGAATATGATATAGAAATTGTGTTTTTGCAGTTCCGTAAGACTAATTAGAAGTTTCTGATTATAAAAGATGACCAAAATTATGACAACTTTTGTCGCGATTTCACATAAACTGTGAATTTTATGTGAGACGCGACAATTGTACAAAAAAAAAGAGAAACGGTCCATTGCACACTGACTAATGAGACTTACGTCTTACAATGCATTCAGTTATTTTATTGTTTTGATGCTTGTTTTGTCAATTGTATAACAAGTAATTCGTACATCGTTGTATGAAACAATAAGTTTTTGATTTGTCTTATGGTTTAAGGTATATTAATAGCTACAATATGTTTATGCTACATTAAGACTGATTGTGTAGATCATTGTATTCTAAGAAGCAATCTTGGTAACATAAAAAATAGTAGTCTTAAATGTTTGTTAAATTGGGTTTTGTTAATTTAGGACACTATTAAAATAGTTTGTTCGAATATTAAATTTAAAAATTTAGTTTTTGCCTATTCTAGACTTTACTTATACTTATTTTGTGTCTACAATACGATAAGAATTGATAATCAAACTGCCAAACATTTTGGAATAAAACTTGTCATTCCATAGTTTACACTGTGTGCCCAATGGAAATTGTGATAGCAAACAATAGTTATAGCTAACAGTGGCCGATTCAACTAACCCAGATAAAACATTTAATTTAGGGCCTTATAAGCAATATAGGTATTTCTTATTGTATAACTTGTCCTAAGAATGCAGTTCGTATAATAATCACCTATTTTATGGAGCTTGTATGAAGCAGAACAGAATTTAATTTAATGTTTAGTTATTTAGTTCATTTTCGTAAATGACATAAAAAAAATAAATAAATAGGGTATATTTTGGGATTTGAGAAGCTACAGGCGTGAATTTTGGCGCGTGTCTGGCAGATGTTTGGTGTCCAGCAATACTTGGTCGATGGAACCCCGGATCAGGGGTCCGTACAGGGTTGGAGACCCTGCCCATGCTAAAGCGACGGAACCCCTTCATGTGGGCTAGTCGCTCGTCCAATGCTTGGGATTATCACCATGAATTTCAATTGACACCATATTTATTTTGCTGCATATTAAAGACACTTGCTGTTTCTATGAAATTTCTTAGTCTATGGTTCCTTTGGCTGCGGGAAAGAGAGGAGTTTCATAAGTAACCAGGAGACTTAATGATTTTTTTTAGATTAGCATTCGCCTATTCTGCTGTAGCTTCCCGGGCGGGGATTAGGAGAGTTGTGTTGAGTTTTATCTTAATTTTGTATATAACAATGAAAGATTAAATTTAATTTATAAGCATTTCATCTTTTTTTATACTGGAAACCTGTGTTTATACCAACCCTCTTTTCCATACACGGAACAATGATGTTTCGGACATTTGGGAGGCGTACGCGGAGCCGGATCGAGCCAACGCGCAGAGGCCCTTTGGACAATTTAATGAAATGTAAGGGTCTAAACCCTCTTATTATTAAATAGGTAAGTGTAAGTAAATATACTCTATTGCACAACAAAGAAAAACAAATACAAAAATAAGTTTGCCATGTAAATAAATGTAGCAACCGCAACGGGTGGTCTTATCGGTTCTTAAAACATCGTAAACTTCAAATATTTTTGTTCCTTTCTAACAGGTTGTTGTGTCAGGCTGTTAGGTTTCACATAAACTATGAATAACGATATAAATCTTTAAACATTACATGTAGACTATTCTAAATCATTAGTAAGTTAAAGTAGGTTACTTATTTCAAAGTTGTGGTCCTATATGAAGAGAATTCAGTACTACTAGCAACATACACTTTTATCATGATAAGAGGATGTCATATAAGGACGAGTGACGCTCTCAGTCTTGGAATATCTGTTTCAATTTATTTGCTACACATTTAGCTACCTTTGCTTAAAATAATCAAGACCTTAAGTAAAGGCTTTAGATTCCACATTGCTTTAAACAATGCCGAGATCTGAGGTTGACAGTCGACCTAGAAACTGCGACTTTAACGAGATTTAGTGGTGTTTACTGAAGTGCTGTTATCAGCATGGTAAACATTTCAGCCGTGACAGATCACAAACATACCTAAGTTTAATTAGAACCTTGATACCTACATCTACATTACATATATTATAATGCCCCGGTGGCTGCTCGGTGACACGAGCGATGTATTCAAAATTATCTGAACTATGCTACGAGACGCCCTCGGTGTAAACATATGAGATGACATTTAGCTCGCCCGCTCCATTCTTATTATGCCTGTATACCTGACCGTGTTTATACCTAATGGACACTTACAATAGTTATTTGTTATGCAAGGCTGCAAAGTGGTTATTTGGCGTTAGTGTTGAAATTGAAAGCAGAGCAAGCGAAGGAAGCTATGGTTCAAAGATAGATTCCTGAGCGTAGCGAGGCTTTCAAGACACGAGACGCCAAATAATTTTGCAGCCATGCGGAACACACGTCTTTTCACCTCAGTACAGCGAGGAAAATTCGAGCGGGAAGAAAAACAATAAAAGAAACATATCGCGCGATTTTTCAGGGAAATCATATCGGCATCGCTGCTAGAACCCACACATTTTTATAGTTCAAACATTGAGTTCAAAGAGCTTAGCACAGGACAAATCCGACAAATTTGCGATTACGTGAATTGTGATAACTTAAAACTTTTTAAATTTTTCTTGTTTTTCGGTTGCGTTCAGATATTATAATATTGAGTACATGTCAATTTCTTTATCAAATAAACAATATAATTGTGTTTTATTTAATGGATTAATTAGCCAAAATATGTAAATTACATAAATACTATAACAGAAATACTATTAGAATTTACAATAAAAACAATTTGACATAAAACATTAGTAGAGTTTGGCCAGTGAAAAAAATTTGTTTACTCACTTAAAGCATAGACGATTGAATCATACCGTCCCTTTCTTTCGCTTGCACTACGACCCCAAAAAAAGGGATGAGTATAGTTTATTTTTTCAACTTTAAGAGTAACAATCGAGTAATAATTGGTTAGCCAGACTCTATTTATAATAAAACCTATTTGACATAAAATAAAGTGTAAATAAAAATAAAGAAGTTAAAAATCTGTAATCAAATCAGGTTTCTGATTGGTTATTATCTATGGTTAATATGAACTCAGGCTCGGTACCACGAACATCGAAGTTCGTATATTGCGAGCATCTTTCTCTTTTACTCCGATGAGAGTGACAGAGACAATAGTCCGAAATTTACGAATATCGTTTTTCGCGGTAGCGGCGTCAGTCACGCGTTGAAGGAGTTTTATATTTAAAAAAAAGTTATTTGCACCACAGAGAATTACAACAATCGGCTTCGAAATTCGAATGACTTTTCCACGCTAGCGGATAAAATAAGCTTTTCCACGCAGATTTCGCGCTATAAACTAAGGTTTTCCGAGCGAGTGAGGTGAAAATAACAATTGTTATACAAGGGTGCAAAATTGTATTTTAACTGCGAGTGTGGGATTGAAACTCGAGCAAGCGAATGGATTCTATAGTTTAACCACGAGCAAAGCGAGTGGTTTTAAAATAGAATCCTGAGCGTAGCGAGTGTTTCAATACACGAGAATTAAATTACAATTGCACCCGTGTGTAACACAAAACTTTTCCCCTCACTACAGCGAGGAAAGTGAAACATGCAAAAAAATGTTTTGAAATCGCATTGACTTTTTCTTTGCGTTTAGATACATTAAACATTTTTACAAAAGGTGCCTTTAGCTTGGTTAGCTTGTGGTGGCCAGTACGATTTTCGAATGTTCTACTTCGATTTTCAACTCGGTGCGTTAGCGAGGCTCGCCCGCGCCCGCCGCCGCCGCGGGGGCAAGTACTTCGCGAATTTAGACTTTAAAACCATAGCAATAAGAGCTATGAGAAGTCAACTTACTTTAATCACTAGTGGATAAAATGCTTTTTTACCCTCTCGTATTAAAGGATAAACAAGCGCTTTACGAGCTAGTGAGGGGAAAAAATATGTTCTTTGCATTTCAATGGGAAAGGGCTAGTTAACATAACAATATCACAGTCAGCTCATTTTTAACACCGACCGCTTAGCAACTTTTGCTGCAGACTGTACGATGCCGAAGCGACCTGAACAAACATTTCCGAAATATTTTTTCTTTTGAGAACTTATTTGCTTCATTATCAATCAGTGCAATCACCCACGACAATCAGAGTTTGAGGAAAATAGTCTGAGGAAATCTTCCGCGCGTATGATTTTAATTTGTTGACCGAAGATAACGGTTCGTAATGTAAGTGGTGACATCGTAAAACTCGTTTACGTGTGTGGAAAATTTCAATTATAAGGTACCTACATTCATACTTATTTATTACTGTTGTCAAAAGATGTACTATATACTTTCTGCTGTTTAACAAGTATGAATAGATTTACCAGATAATCCCGAATTTTCATTGGTCTTGTAGCTTTTTCTTGTTGGCAACCTCGCTAGAAATTTAGATTCTTGAAACCAATGTTTGGCCAATCATGAAAATTTGCAAATAGTACGACAGTTCCCTATACAGGGCGTTCCAAACTTATGGGACATGGAGGGGAAGTACCTTAAATATCTTAGATAGTGTATTTTGCTGAAAGAAGATTTTATGTTATTTTTAAAAGTTAGTAATTCTGCATTCATAGAATTTCTAAAAATTACTTACTTCGTCTGGGAATAGAACCGACCTAAATGCCAAAAAAAAACATCCTACTTTTATGATGCCAATCGAAAGAATAGCTAAAAAATAATAACTCTGCTTAAGTAAAATTGTATTTTAAAATATTGGCGATTTGCGTAAGACAAGAGGGATCACATTTTAAGCATTTAATTAATTAATTTACTAAAAAATACCCACTTAATTGACTATGGCAGTTTTATCAATGTTTCTAATTTGACTAAAATGATTATTTTACGTTGTTCCTTTCTTGTCGTGTCATTAATTATAATAGTTCGCTGCCATATACAAAAGTTTTTATCTACGTACATGTCATAAGTGCTCTAAAATGCGTCCAGAAACCGTAGGCAATGCCCAGCATTACCAACCATCAGAAAGATTTCAGTAGATAATGTTAACATTACCTACTGAAATCAGTACCTAGGTTATGAATTTAAATTTGGAACAGCTGTCAAATTCAAGTGAGGTGCCTAATCTAGTATCTATAGATATTAAAACAGCCATTGATACGAAACGCCAATTCGTTATGTTTTTTTAATATAAATCGAACGACATTTGAACTCGAGTGACAATAGAATAGGGAGTTCATTCGCTTGTCTATGGTTTAAAAAAAATTGACTGAGATACGAAATACACAACGCCGCCGTTCCAAGCTGTCATTTGTTTTGTTCTTTGACTTTTTAATGTTTACAAGTAACCCTAGTAATAAGTAATTTCCCTACGGTTTCTGAACCCATCTTATAGTACATTGTGCAACGAGGATGGTAAGTAAGGTATAGTAAACGCGAGTCTATTAGAAGCCCGACGACGAAGTCGGAGGGCTTTTAATGACTCAAGTTTGGTATACACTTACCACCCGTGATACATACAATGTTTTTCATCACATTTGCGAGGATATAAAATAAATTCGTTGGTAAAATATTAGTTACTTATGTAGGCTTAAAATCAAAATACACTTTGAAAACTATAATCAGACCGCATCCACTATAAAAGATTGTCAACAATGTCAACTTTTTTCAATGTCTTCCACAGATAATGTTAACAACTGCGTTTTGTTTTCGAAGTTGACAGATCATCCTGCCAAATAGTATCAGTTATCAAAATCAAATAGAAAACAATTATTTTTAATAAATACTAAACATTAAATTGCAGTAAAATTTTATATAAAGATATGTTTTTTTTATTAAATACATATTTTTTACATATTAAAAGTTGGTCGTAGCAAACTTTTGATGATATGAAATACACCTTGGCTGTTTGGAAACATCCTCAGTCCAAGTGAAGTATAGGTTCTGTATATTTTTAAAACTAAACTTAACAGCCCGTGTGAGCTAAATCGACTATAACTGTTCTGTAATCTCGCAAGTAATAACGCCATTGACGAGCAAGTGTGATGAAAAAACACTTAATGATATGTGTGTAGATAAAGTAGTGTATGTAACTATACATAATTAGGCATTACAACAAGAGTGTGGGTTTATGAAACGAGCCGAAGGCGAGAGAGAATGCCCTTCATTATGCACAGATACATAAACTACTATTAAAAATGGAAGACGCAACGAAAAATCGTAAGTTAGCCTGAGATAGTCGGGCTTTATATGTCACTATAGCCGAAACATTCTAACAAGTACCTAGTATGTAAGTGCGAAAGTGACGTATAATTCGATAGACTCATCCTAACAGTTCTGAACCAGACAATCTCTTTAAAGTTTTGAAAATGAGATGAATACCTAAGCAATCAGTTTCACGGGCGTTAATTTCTTGGCGTTCACGGAATGTGGTGAAACAATGAAGTTGCACGTCGAGATTAGTTATACTTGTTAATCTGTTCCAAGATATATTATCGCACTAAGCAATAAACTATTTAATGTGTACGAACGTTGCAATACCAATTATTATATGCTGCGATGCTATCTTGCTGTGCATGTTGCCTGTTGCCTACATGACTTTCACAATGTGGAATTTTATTTCCACTTCAAATAATAAAGTTACTTATTTTGCTTAGTGAGTCGTGTGTGTGCTATGCAGATAATCTTTACAAAGAATTCTGACTTAATTCCAAGCCAATCCGCGTTATTTGTTTGCGCAGTTTAACGGTTATATCTTTGATCGCCGAGCACGTCGGATCCAAGGAGCTGTATTCCATGTAAGCTATGTCATGGGCTGGTTCATAACTAGTCATAAGTAAGTATTACTAGTTATTTAGATACTCTAAAGATACGATACACAGCTTTCCGTCGATGGGTGTCCCGTCTTTTTAAATCAAAAGTTTAGAGCGCGTCTGCTATGGCGAGCGCTACTAAAGACGTAAATTAGTTTAAAGACGATTGCCCACCAGGTAGTACCTACCAACCATTAGCGAAATATATCTTACCACATCCTTACCTACTGCTATGCAAATAAGGAACTTTCTCGGTATATTTGTCTAATGCTTACGTTTCTACTGCCTGTGAAAATCTTCTGGCCTTTTTATTGTTTATAATATATCGTTAAATCGACACTATTACTCATAAATAAATCATGCGATAGATCAATAAGTACTACGTAATATCAAAATGTCGACCAAGGTTTGAATATCCATCATCGAGCCCTTTACCTTCAATGTGCCAAAGCTAAAGGGCACCTAATGGTTTCTAAATCAATTTAATCTCACCCGACTGTTCGCTGCCATACTTCCTGAGCTCCATTTAACTTGCCTTTATGTAGTTTAGTCATTTGATATTTAATCTTGTGGTTATAGATATAAAGTACAACTTTCAGTGTACGTGTTTGGCAGAATCTTAAATTAGCATTTAACTGTGTCAGGGCCGGAAGTATTAGCGTAAACTTCTTAATTACTATTATTAGTAAAAATAGAACACACTTCACTGCAATAAAGTAGGGATCGTTACCGGTATTACGAAAAAAGAAAAAAAATTGCCGTTATTTTGTATGTTTACCTTGATTTTCTGGTGAAGAGAGTACATTTATTTCTTTAAACTTTATTGAAACCAAAACTTAAATTACAAAAGACGGACTTAAGTCCGTACGAATAGGCATTCTCTGCCAGGCAACCTTAAACATTAAAAACATTATCTGATTAGCTAAATAAAATGGAAAAATCTACCGGTTAATTTGTATGAAAATATTATCGGTAATCGACCCTGCAGTGAAACCTGTGTTCACTTCAGGGTCGATTATCTATTAGGGGTGTATTTACTGTAGAATCTTCCATGCAAAGCGTCACGACATGACGTCTGGTGTATAGCTACTAACGAAGTGATTTTAACGGTTGACGTGATAATTAATCACTAAATAAAAATACTAAAAACGGATTATGTTTTTGGTATCATATCAGCCGAAGGACGTCCACTGCTGGATATGAGCCTCCCCCATAGCGATCCACAATGTGCCACCTGATGCTACTACTGCCCATCCCCCGGTGGTCCTGGCTTGGTAGTTAAGGACATTCCGGGTATGTTCTTAAACTAAAGGCCAAGACCACCGGTGGATGGATCAGGGTCCGGGTATCTCGTATCATCATCATCATCACATCAGCCGAAGGACCTTCACTGCTGAACATAAGACTTCCTCAAAGCGACCTTAAGTGTTAGGTTTTGCGCTACCCACATCCAGTGGATTCCCGCGATTTTTACCTTAGTCGGTCTACCTTATGGGGAGTCTGCCCTCGCTACACCTTCCGGTAGTCGTAGAAACTTTACGCTACAACGGCCATCGCTTCTACGTGCAAGCCCCACCCACTGCCACTTAAGTTTAGCGATCCGGAGGGCTATATCCGTTACTTTGGTTCTGCTGCGAATGACATCATTTTTGATGTGATCGTGCAGAGACACTCCCTTCATAGCCCTCACATTGCCTCATTGCCCTTTGAGTAACTTTGACCCTTCTTATGACGCTCATACTCGTAGTAAGCGACCACGTGTCAGTACCATAATGTCATCACTGGTAACATACACTAGTCAAAGGTTTTCATCTTGAGACACTGCGGAATATTGGAAGAAAAGATGTGTCGTAGCTACCGGAACGCTGCCCAGCCGAGTCGGATTGCCGATGACCTCTTCCTTGAAGTGGAACCTACCTTACTTGACAGCTACCAAGGTATACATAATCGTCTACAACTTAGAGTGTAAAGTCTCTGATTGCAATGGGAATTGGTACACCATGGACATTTGGCATAATTTTCGTCTTGTCCATTTGCATCATTAGACCAACTCGCTCAGAGGCGTTACTGAGATCATCGAGCATTATTCTCAAATCCTCTACGGTCACAGCCAAGTCTATAATATCGTCAGCAAACCGACCACCCACCTACATTACCCTCCATTAATGTTAATGCCTATCTTTCTACTACAGTCCAGTATTGAATATCCACAATGCAGCAGTGAACAGCTTAGGAGAAATGACATCTTGCCTGACGTCATCTCCCCGCTGCTGTATCTGGTTACTGAGCTTAATTTACAACCCGAAGAGTAATGTGTGTTTATCTTTGCAATTTTCGTGGTTACGGGTATGTAGACTTGATTTTTGTAACAATTAACTTTAACCTTTTATAACTAATAGCGTCGTCATAATTGCCATGCTTTGTTTAGCTATCAAAATTAAACATATGGACGTCAAATGTTGCATAATTTGCCGTTAACCCTGCTCCCATTATTTTAAAGACAATGGCTAATAATGCCAACGCTTATATTATGTGACACCAAATACAAATAAATTGGAGTTTTCCTTATAGCCATTACGGGAATCTTGAAATAGACGGCCCTGGCGGGAATCCCTGCGAGTTACGTGTAAATACAACAACCTACATAACACAGAGGAGGTGGAACTTCTCTTCATCAGCATGCTCTATTAACTTTTCCATTTACGCATCCTCCTAAATACTTAAATTCGCTGGTTTCGTAATTATGAGCCCTAGAGCAAAAAAAATCTAAAGTAATTTCAGTTCAACTAGTTCAACAGTCCCCGCTCCGTAGTCAGTACCTACTGATTCTGGTTACGAAGTACTGGTTTCGAATCCCGAAAAGACCATTTATTTATTTAAAATAATTAAAAAAAATGTGACAAACAATCGAGGCCGACGTAATTCTACAGTAAGCCCAAAAAACTAAAGGCTTCCAATTTTAAGGGTTGTAAATAGATGGACCCTTGCAAGTTTCTGATACTACACTGATATCGTCTTCCATCGTTTCTGATACTGTCCGTTACCACACTTAACGTTACCATATGATATCACACGAATAACGTAAATGGCTAATATTCTAAAAATATAAAATGTGCTAAACATACAATAATAAATAAGTATATCAAAGTCACTTAATATTATAAATACGAAAGTTGTACACCTCTAAACGAAACTGCTGAACCGATTCAAAGAATATTTAGCCCCAGGAAAAGATATATAATATATTTATTTCGTAAATCATCTTAATCTACGCACCCGAACTCGCGGGAAGGACTGATCAAATCAATCAATTATAAATTAACATACGAGTTTTAATTTGCTAGTATTCGGAATGGTTTAATCATGCCTCAGAGGTGAAAAACCTCGTAATGGTCACTGGGCATGAAAGACGGGCATAAAATTATACACTTTAATGACTAAATTGCGTAAAGCAATTTGAATTTACTTTACGCCCTTCATAGTCGAATACCTACATTTTTTTAATTTGTAAATATGTATGTAATAATAAAATTCTGAGTAGCAATTGTATAGGAAGTCAGAGGAAACAGAAGGGGAGGCACATGGGCAGGAACCCTATTCGACATGACATACACCTAGGCATATCACGATATATAAATACTCTTAAATGGTTTAAACAAACGTATTTGGAGAAGATCCAGTTCCTTCCTTTTCGAGGTTTTTAGTTTTCAGCGCGGCGCCTTCTCTTGTACAGTCGACGTCAAGGTATACTTTTTTGCACCTTATTACAAAGGTGAAAACTGTATACATATCTTTGACGTCGACTGTACTAAGTTTGGTTCTATTGCGCCAATTCGCAAAGCAAAATGAGTGTGCCGAAACGTGATTTTGTGTAGATAAGTAGATATTGTACCTAAATCAGGTTTTTTGGCGATCCATGATGTTTAGCCTATTTAATAAGCCCTACAAGTCTAAGTATGAATCCTCTCTTCCGGTGACAAAGAGCAAAAAACCCGTTGTCTCAGCAAGCTTGATTGATATTCATGTAATACGTTACTTATCCGCGTAAGCTATAATCCATTGCGTTTCTCTGATCATTTCATGTTGGCATTTTTCACGCGCGGCGATCAATGACCACGGCCTCTATTCTTCGACATATGATTCAATTTCTTCTCTATTTTAATCTTTAGTTCATCTCAGATTCTGAGCGTTCTAAGGCCTACTATATTTGTCGAACTTTTATTGTTATCGTGTCTAAGAGAAAACTGAAGTATTTGTAAATATCGGAGTATGATTAACCTTTTACGATCATTTATATTTCTCCACACACCATGTCAAACGACATACATTATATTGTAGCTATTATAGATTAAGGTTTACAAAACGTTCACAAAATATGTGATTATAATAACATTCTTGGCTCTTTTTGAGAACGTTCTCCCGGTTCTCCGTTTAATAGACGAATAAATTAAAGAAGTAACTGTACACACAGCAACACTCTTAGTTGGACATTGGTGGACCTTATTACATAAGACATAAGGTCCCCGGATGTACAGCTAAAAGTGTTGCTATGCGTACGACATAATGTGTTTTTATAAACATAGGTTCTTTAGCAGCATTGAATCTGTCAATGCGCCCTCCTCGCTTTACTTATAGCTGAGAATGCGTGCTCTTAAATTTTCTTTTGTATTTTTAATTTCATTTCGGCTTTAGCCTATTCAATATACTCTATGGTTTTAGCGACGCGAGAATAGAACCCCGCGTTGCGTGATTGTGTGCTCACAGCTACGACAAATTTTTAACTAAGTAAGTACTTACTACAGAGAAATTAAAGAAACTGCAGTCTTTCGTGTAGTGTTTTATCGGGGTTACGTTCTTAGATTTGCAGCTTAATATATCCGCGTTTTTGTATTGAAATTGTCAATACACGTGTTCTATGATTTTTTAGTATTCTTGACAGGTATGAAGATTGCGAAACAGTATATTGTTTGAATTATGAAATACATAACGAGCATGTATAATAATCCTTGTACCAATAAATGATTTTAAAAGCGTAGTAAATCTACACGCTTGTCTAACTGTAAGTTCGTATGTTTATGTTTACATTGAACTAGTAACATTCAAGTAAAGGTTTGCGTAGTGAGCGGTAAAGGCTTGTACACACAAACAGGTTGCTAATTAGGCACTTCTTGCTAAATGGTACCTTTTTGTCTATCTGATCCTGATCTAATTTATAATACTAATAAATATATAAATAATAAGTAAATATTTTTTGGGATAATCTTAAACAAATCGACCTAGCCCCACGGTAAGCTCTAGGCTTGTGTTGTAGGCACTAGACGACGATATATGTAATAAATAAATACATATAAATACTTAAATACATAGAAAACACCCATGAGGAACATAAATCTGTGCTCATCACACACATAAATGCCCCGACTGGGAATCGAACCCAGGTCCATCGGCTTCAGGGTCACTACCCACTAGGCCAGATCGGTCGTCAAGACTAGATATTAAACAACTTGTATTATATATACACCAAGCCGGGCCGTTGAAAGGACTGTTTATTTGAACCCATTTCAAACGGTTAAGCACAATACTTTTAACACTTTCACTAACAGCGAAACACAATAGCACTGTTATTGATGCGTCCGGTTCGTCTGCGTCTGGTCAGTCTTCTAAATACAGCAGATTTAATGAAAAAGAATATTTATTGTGGATCAAGTTTATAAAACATTACATCATTAATCTTTAAGAGGTGTCGTAAAGACCTATGTGCAACCGCAAGATAAGTCAGGAGTTTGTGATACTGATAATCGTAATTGACTAAATTCACAATAAAGAAAGATGGTATAACGAAAAAATATATATCAAACCAAAAATGTTGTTAAATCAATCCTTCTACATCACTGCAATATACTAGGTACCATCTAATTGCCATAAGTATTATTTCAATACCTAAGAACTAAAAAGGTTTCCGTAACAGTTTTCCAATTGTTTTCTATTCTTCAAGATCGTGTGTTTAGTGAAAGGATTGTTTGGCGTTTAAAAACCCACACCATTCTTCCTTTATCGGTGTTGTTGTTGAGATTTATTGTTCCAACAAAGACTTTCCGTCCAGTGTGCCCACGGCACTACCCTCTTACTGCACTATCTCGATTCACTTATCTGCGAATGTAGTCGCTCGACGCAACCCGCGGTAGTCGCTCGCCTCGGTCGGTAGTGAATGAAATTGCCCTTTGGATTGCTGCAGGTAAGACTGTGATGATTGTGATAACGGTTTTCGAATCGGTGTTTTATGTTTCCGCGCTCGTTTGTTTTTAACGGACTTTTTTGTTTGAGTCGCACGGTTCCGTTTGTTTTGGTTGCGATTTTCCGGTTTTATACGTTTGCCCGGTGGGTTTATTTGAGTGTTGTATATTTGTTCTAAAATTATATTAATTTATATTAAGAGCAATTATGATACAGGTACATTTTACAAGGTAACAGAACTATTCATACATAGCATATATTTTAGCGAAGGGGTACATTAGCAATTAGAATTAAGTACAAGAAACCTAAATATTATAATGATAAGTTCCAAATAGTTTTAATCATGAATCTACAAGTCAATTGCCCACTTATATACATTCGCATAACCTTAACGTTTACTATTTCTAATTTAACACTCCAAGAACAAATGTTGTAGGTACCCTGTATCATTTAAAAAAGTGTTGGATTGAAAAATGTTAACTTATTAATTGAAAACACTTAAAATTGGGTTGAAACTTAAAAATACGGGTTAGATACAATAAAAGTCCCAAATACACTGCGTAAATCCAAACTCAATGTCCTTACACTACCTTCTTCTATTTTGATGCAAATTGTCTTGACATCTGTATTAAACCATTTCCATCAGGAATGCATTTACAGTCGCATAAATAGATTCCTTGTAGAAACAGAGTATTGTTGCAGTTGTGACCTGCATTACAATTTGACATTTGCATGGAGGAAATGTTGTTTGCGCGAATACGATTCCACGATATGCAAAATACGACTTTATTTCCATTCCAACGTCAATGCTTGAACGTTACCGAGTCCCAGTATGTCACGTGTCAGTTTAAAAAAAACATCTGTCGTGAGACACAACTATATTAATTGTACAACAAAATCAGACTAAAAAGTAACCCTGTAAAAAGTTACGCGTGGTTCATACATAAAAAAAATATACTCGTCGAATTGCGAAACGGGTAATTCACGTTTAAGTCGAATATTTATCGCCACGTTTCGCCGCATAACGGGGAGCATAATGAATAAATGATTATTGATTGACTGTTACCAGATTCTATACAATTAATCATTTTTAATAATAATAAGATCATTTATTTCGACAAATAAGGATTATTGTATTAAGCGCAAACTTATGTAGTCACTTTGAATTTTTTTAAAGGCAAATGGGGTTACTATGTATAGAGTATTACAGAGTTTGCGTTTAAAATAAATAAATAAATGTTTTCAAGACAATCTTACACAAATTGACCCAGCCCTACGGTAAGCTCAGTAAGGTTTTTACTTAAATACATAGAAAACACCCATGACTCAGGAACAAATATCTTTGCTCATCACACAAATAGATGCCTGACTGGGATTTGAACCCAGTACTTATCGGCTTCATAGTCATGGTCACAACCCACTAGGCCAGACTGGTCGTGAAAATAGAAGTAGTAGTGTCTGAAATACGTGATTTGTAACTACAATATTTTTTGACGACCGGTGTTTTCTATGTATTTGAGTATTTATATGTATCTATTTATTATATATATCTTCGTCTAAGTACTTACCACACAAGCCTTACTGAGCTTACTTAGACTAGGTCGATTTGTGTAAGATTGTCCCGAAATATTTATTATTATTATTTATTTTTAAGACAAGTTCATAAAGACTAATGTATGTACTTTATAATTTAGCTGATTAGCTTTGCCTTTACCCGCAAAAAACTGGTTACTGCTTGCCTAAGAAAAAATCTACCCCGCCGCTACTGTACCCGTACTATGAGTTGTGACATTACGGTTTTCGATAACGAGTATCGAGTTTACTTTCGGTGCATCTCGTTCGCACTAAAATAGTACAAACGAGATGCACAGATAGTAAACTCGATACTCCTTATCGAAAACCGTAATGTCACAACTCATGGTACGGGTACTGGTAGGTACTGCAATTCAAAACATCGACGTCAATTATGAACGTCACTACACCGCCGGGAAACGTTAGCGAGACTACGTTCCCATAATAAGTCCATTGTTAAAAGAAATTCATAACAAAAACCTTGACCAAATGTAAAAATATACAATAGCTTGTTTTCGGTTTGGTTGGAAGTTTATTTTTGTTATTGCTACAGGACTAAAGACTAAACAAATTTTTAGTCTGTCAGGTGATCTGAAAATAAAGTAAAGCCCCATTTAGACCAGGCAAGAACTTGTATACGATTTTCATTACATTGCGGGCTATCGGCGTACGGCGAATTCGGTCGCTTTATATAACCCCGCAATGTAATGAAAATAGTATGCAAGTTCTTGCATGGTCTAAATGGGGCTTTAGGGTGATTATAATATTAAGATCATTTTCATTTATTGTAAATTTAAGCGTAGTGTCCTACTCGGCACGCCAATAATCGATCTATTTTACTTACTTAAAATTCACATGAAAGCACCAAAGACTTGCCCCCTTATTCTTTAACGTATACGTATTAAACCTAGTTCAGTTAATTTAAGTTTTGTCCTTATTTGTACATAAATGTTACCTACTATGAAATGAACTCATTTGCATTTTAGGACAAATTAAAATATTTATTTTTTACACACGCTATTATTAAACCATCCTTCCGGACATGAAGGTTGCAGTTTTATCGCCCATCACATCATACATCACTTTCGCACTAACACATTTGTTAGTATGTCATAGATGACAAAAACCCGACCATCTTAGACTAGCAGTACCCTCACCATGAGTTGTGACTTTGAAGTTTTCGATAACGAATATCGAGTTTACTATCTGTGCAACGTTCGCACTAAAATTGTACAAGTGAGATGCACAGATAGTAAACTCGATACCTACTTGTTATCGAAAACTTCAAAGTCACAATCACACAACTCATGGTAAGGGTACAGCCCTTACAAGCCTCGCGGGTTCATCGCCCGCGTTCCGCATCGCTGTGTAATTGCCGCCATCGCATTTTGCTTGAGATGACGTGCTAATTCAACTACTACTTGACTGAGAAACGGTTACTTTTACCTTTTAACAGTTACCCTTACCTCTTTATATATCGATTAGTGCAAGCTCGACGTTACGATTGACTGTTAATACTGAACAACGAATGATGGAAGTTTATGGAGATTTTACGAAGTGTTTTAATTATCCTCGAGTATGTTATGCTTATTACTATCTATTTGTTTAAGTATTTGGCTTGGCACCTAATAAGTAGATAAGTGTGTAAAGAAGCAAAATGGAAAACTGAAAACCAAATCTTGATTACTCCGTATTTAATTATTTACGACATTTTAAAAAGGCAACACCATAGTTTACAAATTAAATACTAACGTCAAATTAATATTAAAGTCATATTGTCACTTATTTATATGTCAGCTAAAACTAAAAAAAAACATAAGTATGTCAAATGCTACCCGTTTTTTACTTGAATCTGAAATACCATGTTGTGTAAATGTAAATCCAGTGTCGACACTGTTGCAGCTGGAAATTAATTCTGAATTTCGAGTGGAATTTTTTAAATTTGCGTCTACCAGGAATCATTGCGTACGCAACTGAAAATTAGATGGAAATTATTTGCATGAGTATACCGTGAAAGCGGAAAAACAAAATTCGGATTAGCATTTAGTGAAAAAAACTATAAGAATACAGTTGCGTAATACAAGTAGGTCAGTTACTAGTACCGCTACCACGAAAATAGTTGGCAAAAATGATTACCCGTAAGCGTCGGCTTAACGTAAGATAGTTATATAGGTGAAAAACTTAACTGAAGGACCATGTTTATGTAGCTTTGCATAGAATTAATATTAAACTTACGTCAAAATTTGAATACAGAACGCCGACATGAGAGTATACACACGTTATTACTATAGAGGGCAGGTGCTTTACCTAAGATATGGGGAAGTTGTATAAAGCCTAACAAATCGACTTAAAAAACGTGACGCATGTCAACTGTGGCAGGTCTTGGCAGGCTGGCGCTTTAGCTAAGTTTTTCACCTGTATATTTTTATTGAAATAATCTACATGCCGTTTTGTTTTATCACTTTACTTCATTATAATTGAAAACTTTTTTCTGAAAAAGGGGTCGTTTCTGCTTTGTTTGCCGTTTTAACACTTTATGTGGCAAATCGCAAGGCACCATGACGACTACTACATCGCCTTTTTGTATTTTTTCAAAATCCAGCATGACTAAGAGGTGGCCGGGAATCCTAAGAGGCTGGAGTGCTAAGGTTTAACCCTTTACCCATTGAGCCAACTGATACATTGTTTTTATCTGCGTTGTTATTAAGAATTACCGTCGTAATACTCGTAACACATAACGATAAGCATTTCTATACTCGCAAATCTCATAACTCTTTTCTTAAGTACTCGGCTTATTTACAGAAATTACAATCGTGT
This sequence comes from Grapholita molesta, assembly GCA_022674325.2. NCBI lineage: Eukaryota > Metazoa > Arthropoda > Insecta > Lepidoptera > Tortricidae > Grapholita > Grapholita molesta. Next base: position 7,932,622 of record CP053135.2, on the reverse strand, counting down.
TATGATAACTACAAGTACTTAAATAGTTACAGTATAAAATCTAAAAAAGGTCCTTGAGGCATTGTACCAAGGATGCAGGCGGCATTTCCTCGCTGTATCGCAATGCTGATACGTTGTGCGACGAAGCCGCCAGCTCCTATTAATTATCTATAATGTTGAATGAATAGTGGTATACATATAATATCCATCGTAATTCGAAGTACTTTATCTTTTATTTTCAAGTTGTTTTATGTGTAATACCTTAGTTTTCCAGAATTTACATACATTTTCGCTTTATCGTCCGTCAACCGCGCGCGTGCGTCACTCGCTATCAAAGTCAACATAATTAATTAATTCGTTGGTTTACACTGAATGTGATACAGGGTAAAATATGATGTAATAATCAGATAAAATATTAACACCGTTTTGGGCCAAACAGTGTTTTAAATACTAGTAAAACCATTATCGTTTTCCACAATAATTGGCATATTATTTGTTAAGTACTTAGTCTGGATAATAAATACGACAAATGCCTACCCAAGGTGCCCTAGTCAAATGCGTTTTACTTACCTTATAAGAAAGCAAGGAAAGGCAATCATCAGATTCGATTCCAAACCGATAATGAATTGACTGTTTAATTAAGTTAATAAGGGGAAGATAACCGGCACGTACGGAAGGCGGTCGGACCCGATTTGACTCGATTATTCTATCGTTCGCGTGTTTCGGCGCGGAAGCTATGGAGCCTTCCTTGTTGGAAACGATACAGTTTTTTATGGGTGCCACAAATTACTACCCACTAGCTGTTGATGAATTTGTTATTTGTCGATAGAACATAGTAATAGGCGTAGGCGGCCTAAAGTGTGTTTTGAAGTTTTCGAAACTGTTGTAAATGTATCATGTGTCTTTTACCAGCTTTGCGCCCTACAAAACTGGAGATCCCAGAATTCGATTCCACTGAAGATAGTATCTATTTAGCGTAGGACAAGCTGTGGTTTTGGGACTAGAGGGGTATGGTTATTTTTTTTTTGCGTAAAACAATCGCGTTTCCTAGTGAGCGGCAGACTACGCGTAGGTACTGCCATTGAAGGGAGAACCTCAGAAACTACTTGTAGAGTGTACCTAATTGTTACGTATTTACATGCTATTATTTCGTAAATATAAAAGATATCTATAAATATTTAAATAATATTGAAAAGCCGTTGTGAGTAGATTAGATCCCTCATACCTAATGAGTAAAAAATTATATCAATAACTTGTTTAAATAAACCTTGAAATATCCAACATATTAAGTTTAACGTTCTTTATTCTGAATTATTTAACGGCTAGATGTGTATGTATCGGCCATATTTTCTGATAAAACAACAGATCCTGCTAGTATTTGTCCAACATACAGTAATCCCAGTCCAGATCGAGAACTTGGAAGTCGTTACGTCCAATTGAGTGATCTCGGCAAGTGGACAATTGCGCAGGCGCGACACTATAATAGTGGTCGGTGACGCCAGTGATGTGGATGATGCGAGGAAATCTTAATTAATAACAGGCTGATGGAAGTAAATGGAAATCTGCAGTGAAGAGTTAAGGACGAACCTGTGGGTCACAAGTTTGGGTCTCTTTTTGAAATGATGTTACATTAAATGTCATCACAATGCTCCGGTAGATCAAAGAAATGGATTGTCAATACTGTTATTAGGTAGTCTTGTGTGAACGAGAAAATTGCACAAATATTTTCGGTTTCTAGTACCTTTTGCTACGTCCGTAGGCATAAATAACTTTTTCTTTTACTAAGTGCCCACTTAACGAATCTTGAGTGCCTACAATAAAACAATATAGTAAAAATGAAGCCCTCGACAGCTACACATTCCTTACAAAATATTTCGCAGAAGGAATATCATAATCAACATTGAATATACGTAGTTCCAGCTATTAGAGCGTTATTTTATTGTACGGCACCAAACTTGGACATCGTTCAGAGAAGTGCCAACATTTATTCCCAGGCATAAGTCACGTTTGTTCCTCTTCCTAGAAGAATATATTCTTCCGTGAGCAGTGTATAAATTACAGACTATATTTATATGACATATGTGTATTATGAATTTCACCACTGGTTTTCGGAATAAATAGAAAATGCGAAATATAAAATCACCGAAAACTTATTCTTTATTTTATGCACATTTCAATCTGCATCGCTGGTTAAGAACGAATTCTCAAATATGCGTACATAATCATAATTTTCCTAAAATTGTATATATATTATTTAATTATGTAAACATGTAGACTAGTATTTACTTAGGGTGCACGAATCATATTGTCCAAGTAAAATTGAACCCATGATTTTTACCCTCTATTATTCACTAATCATTTTTTGTAACGCTGGTGAAACACACAGGAGAATCATAATGTCAATGCTTTTGTTCAATACTAGAAGATCAATGAAAATAATTATTTTGTAACACTGTAGCGAATTATTAACGGTAAGTAATTAATGTTTAGCATTCTCTTAGTTCCCGTTAGGATCCGTAATCAAATGGCTACTGTTACTAATCGAGAAATTATTTTGGGATTCTCTTATCTTACAATTGACGGAGTTATAAATAAGACTCTTTTGCTATGTTTCTACAGTCTAGGTTATAAAAAAGTAGATCTAGCCCACCCATTCAAGCATGAAGAAGCGATATCTTTTCCTAACTAGAACGGACTGTCAAAGAAGTAGGTCGGCTAAAATTCGCGTCAGTCTTCAATCCCAATAAAATTAGGTCTATTGTCTAAGTAAAGTCGTACAAGTAAACATATAGTCAACCAATTTGATTTCTAGGCCACTTCGAACCTTGTCACAGTAATATATATAAGAAATATTTTGCGTCTTTGGCGCCAGGGTGTCTACACAAGTGGATTAAATAGTTATATATTTTTGCATTCTACTTTAGAGCGCCAAAATATATAACTTGGTCTTATGAACTGCAGTATGTACAAATAATACTGTATCTGATATTTTTGCGCCCTGTGTCCTACAAGGTAAAATTGCTAACGACTTTAAAACAATCGTATACATCCGTACCCAATACCAATATACCTTATGATTTGACCTTTGGAGAATACCTCAAAAAATGAGTTATTTGTATAGGTACCTAATTTGGATGTGCACATTTTAAACAAATAAAATAAAATATTATCCAGCGCTACAGGAAACATTTCCCGGATCTGATAAGTCCTATCAAAACTGCATGCGGATTAGCAATATTACTTATGTATAAGTAAATGTTGCAATTTGAAACGTGACTTCTGTTAATTTTTGCAATAATAACACCTTACGCAATAGATCATAAAAGGTGCGCAAATTTAGTTTTGCAACCAAAAATCTGCACTAAATCAGTACGTATACATAATATGCCTAATAGCAAGAATGATATAACATTTGGATTGGCAATGCCCATATCATTCCCGCCTTGCTGGCTAAGGTACTAGTGCCATCTAGTGTGCATAGAGTTTGTTCGCTGGTAAACGCCCGCAAAGTCACACGATTTTCGACAGATGGCGCTTTTTGCACTTTGAACCAAAAATATACGTTTAGGCAGCAGTTCGAAGGAACACGGTCTTGTATAGGCATTATTGAAAACGATTTTCAAATTGAAATTATGTTAATGATTGGAATCATGTTTAACTAACTGTAACTGTGTCGGACATATATTTAGCTGCACTACTTTGCATTTTATAGCTTATCGGTTGTGTCCTAGACTCTTACTATACAAACACTAACGCATATATACAATGAAGTAAGTTCACAACTGCCTATGCGCACACCGTATAGAGGTCAGTACACACTAGGCAAAAGCAAAAGGTATTAACTTTGAAAGACTTTCATAGTCGCATTACCTTACGTTGATCCTGCTTGTGCGCACCATAAAATTTTATGGCAGCAGGACACGCGGCAGGTGATGTCATAACTGTCATAAGCCATAAATATTTAGAGCGAGTTATTGAGATTGCATGACTGCGATGTGGTTTTGATTTTGGAAGCGAATGTAGCGCAATGTTAGTAACTAGGAAAGAATTCTCTTTAGTTGTATTTCCTAGTCGATAAAAATATAATAATAGGTGCTCCGGATCGCCAAACTTAAGTGGCAATGGGCGGGGCACATTGCGTGCAGAACCGATGGCTGATGAGGCGGAAAGGTTCGGGAGTGGCGACCACGAACTGGAAGACGCAGCGTAGGTAGGCCTCCCACAAGGTGGACCGACGGACCGGTATTTTTAGGCCGTTTTGGGGAGGCCTATGTCCAGAAGTGGACGTCTTTCGGCTGAGATGATGATGATGAATAGGTGTTCTCGAATCTACATACATACATACTATAAAGTAAAAGTCACGACAGACTGACTTAAATCAATGCCCAGCCAAAACGTTGTACATAAGGCGGTTTAAATAATGTACGAAACTACTGAAAATGGTTAAAAAAAACTCAACTCCAAAGGAAGCCTAATATATGTATATTGCGTAATTATTACTGAATAATGTTGTTAACAACACCTCATTTCATCTTATGGAGGTAGTATACACATTTTTATATTTAAAATTCAAAAACATTGATAGACACTAATTTAACCATGTAAAAATAATATTAAAATCTATGCATATGATTGTTTATTTCTTTGCCATGTAATACTAGGTGTATTAGGCGTGTAAGTAATATATGTAATCTCTCAGTTTTGGATGAGACGCAAGTTGTTTAAACTTGCTTTTCATGTACGTCTCCACTGATATTTGCTCACGAATATCGCATAAAATCCGCTGTGACGACAATTAAGAAACTTCTATTTACATTGTACCTACAGATAATCTAAACTATTCCTGCAATGCGTGGAGCATAAATCTCAATTATATCAGTGTCTCCAACGAGATAGGAGCCCTCACTTTCTCCGAACGATACCATCTTCCTATTGTGGTTTTTGTATGGGAAACTGGCCCGTTCGCGCTTCCGACCGCATTAGTAAAGGAAAAACAATGCATTAGTGCTGCAAGTGTTACGCAAAGAAAGTGCTTTGAAGATTAGTTTTAAAGGTGATGGATTTTATGTAAATACTCTCCTCTTGAGAGTTACACGGATTATAAAAAGTCTCATGGTTTTAGTACATAAACTATTATTTCATTTATTTCCTGATTTTTATACAGATTTCTTATTTTGAAGTATTCATAAATAAATAAATACATTTTTTTATTAATGAGTCATACCATAACCAAATTAAGCAATAGTACATTACATTAGAGGCCGGGAAAATGAGGATTTCCGGCCAAGTGGGTACAGGTATAGTCATACGAGGCCGGGAATCCGTTTTCACGACGAGGCTTAGGTTATAGTGCTTTTCTCGAACATCTATTATAAGGAATGTAAAGACAATATTTCACTGCATGTTTAAGAAAAGCCAAATATTTACACTCAATAGCGTATCCATAAATTAACTTTAAACGCCCTAAAACAGAAACAATGTTACTTACTGGATGTATTAGAATAAATCACATATAATGTTACAGAATGTTACTAATATCATAATGGACGAATGTTAGTTGCTCTTTCACAAAATATTGAGCAGATTTTAATGAAATTTTACAATAATATAGCTATAACATATAGGCTATAATTAATTAAATATTGTTTAAATTGGCCACATTGCAAATAGGCTACTCGAAGTAGTAATATTACGCAAACAAAGTAAGCGAACTGTTGTGACATTTTAACTATAATGTCTTCTTGGCTAATGAGTAAAAATATCTTTATTTCGTTCACGAGAACCATAAATGTGTTTGTAACATGTGGGCGTGGTTTAAACAAATCGATTACAGTCTTAAGTAATGTCAGTCTTTGTCGTACAGACTTATTTAAATCTTCAATGCACCCTAATGAAAAGAGTTCATTACATGGCTTTTGTTTTACAATGCTGACGATGATTTATTGGAATATGACAAGCAAGTTACGTCTGTAAAGTGAAATCTGTCATTTGTCATCAATTGAGTCATCATGTTGACAAATGAATCAAGTTGTGTCGCAGCAAAGCGTTTTTGTATTCATATTGTGATTTTATTTTGTCTTTTTATAGGGTTGCCAACTAAATAAAAATCATAAACTTTTAATTTTAAGTCAGGTATTCGAAATTGTAGCCAGATCAGATTGGGATCTACACTCACTACACATACGGTTTATACATAAGTACACGCGGCCTTTGACCTTTCCATCCCATCTCATCGGAGTAAATCCTAGAAGAGTTTGGGTTTGAATGGAACCAAGACCGCCAGCTTGAGGGCCTTAAACTAATACGAAACTTTTAGATCACTTAAAAGTATAAGCAAAAATATTAAAAGTATTATTACTACACCCATAATTTAGACTTTACCCGACCCGGGTATGTCCTTAAACTACGTCCAACAATGAGAGGTAGGGCACAGCGATGACCATCACGCTTGAATCTGGAGCAGCCCAACTGGGGAAGTACCTCCTCCTTTACAGAAGACCACAGCCATAATAGCATTGCTACCTTTCAGGTCTGTAGTGTTGTGTTCCTGATGGTGAGTAAGGTTCCCAGAGCTCCAACCCCCCTTAAAGGCCGGCAACGCGCTTGTGACTCCCCTGGTGTTGCGGGTGCCCATGGGCGACGGTAATTGCTTACCACCAGGCAATCCGCCTGCTCGTTTGCCGCCTATGTCATAAAAAAAATTTTAGACTTAGACCATTATTGTGCATATATTTCAGTCTTAACTTTCAGCCGCATATATTATTTCAATGAATGAGGTTGCACAATCTATGATACTGCAATGTTCCTATCGGCATTCGTCTTGGAACCAGTATAAGTCTGAACTTAATTTGTAAATACCATATATCATGAGAGAAGATAATTTTACTGGTTCATTTGCAAGTGCTCGTTAAGTAATGCTAATGAGGTCTGACGTCAATGGCATAGCTGCGATAAGGGACTTTCGTTGAATGGAATAGGTTGTACATATCTGAAATATTTAAACAATTTATGATGTAGGATTTGTTGACGGAAAAAACCTCCTTAATCCTAAAAAAACGGACTCTGGTTGAGGCACAGTCTAAGCTACAGCAGAACCTTGTATTAAAAGTGCAATTAGTTTTTTTTTCTTTAGCCTACAGTGTCCCACTGCTGGGCAAAGGCCTCTCCCGTAGACCCCCACAATTCTCGGTCTTTTGCTGTTTCCGGCCAAGTGCTGAGGAAAGCATCCAGATCGTTCTGCCATCTCTGTTTAAGCCTGCCCCGTCCGCGCCTCCCTTGTGGCATCCATTTGGTGGCTACGCATGCACACCTATCCAATTAGATTAGAGGTCTATAAATACTATGGACATTTGCCGCTTCATATTAATGCGTGTTGCGAACGCCACATTTTTTTATATAATTTTATTTCGTGCAGTTGCTAAACGCTCGGGCTCGGCTAGTATTCGGGGGATTCTTTTAAGCACCAATAGCAACGCACCACAAGCTCCAGCGCAGCCAATTAGAATTAAGTAGGGACATAAGTTTACCTTAAAATCAATTGTAAAAATGACTACTACATCTTGAGAATCCATACAGTCACCACCTTTCGCTGTTAACCGTTTTTGGCACTACTCTTGTTTACCAGTACCTGTGAGATAATTATACAACTACTATACGAAATCGAAGCATTTATTTTGAGTCGTCGAAATCCTGAGGTCGGCGGCTACAATGCGATATTTAAAAACATGATATAAAATGAAAGCAGAAAATGCAACGCAACTGATTCGTGCTTTAGCTTTCAGTTTTCATTACGAAGAATAAAGAAGAAAGTAACACTAGATTTTTCTCTCATTACAAACAGAAATGAAACATAATTTTAGGTATTTGAAAACATCCGAATGACAACTCCGGTATTAAGAAGTCTTGTAAAGATAGAAGGTTGGCTCGAGTCTATCTTTGCTCGTAGGTGCATCAACGATAGGTCCGACTAATAAAGTAACTATTAGACAAAGGCAATAATTTTGCCATACTCTTAATTTTATGGTTTTGAATACATCCTCTTATTCTACAATCCATAAAGCATCTCACGCGCCGATGCGAAGCAAACGTAACGATTACAGTTACCATAGACAAAGAGGAAATTGACCCGGTTTTCATACGGATTCATCACTTATTACCATCGCGTACAGAGTAACATGTTCTGGCTAGCATAAAAGCGTCCATTTACGCACATTTGACATCAAGTAACTTATGAATATCCGGAAATATTGAATGCGGCATTAACATTTTGTAAGTAACTACATTAGCTGTATATTATGTCACTTATTTGGATCACCTGTTCTATTAATTTTGTGCAAGTTTCATTAGTGAATGCTTGAATAAAGATAGCCAATCCACACTACATTCAAACTAGAGGAAACCGATACGATTAAATTTCAAAAATATGTATAAACACATGCACCTTATTGTGTCAATATTAAGGCACATGATCCTTAAACATTTTACTTTGACTGTACCACAACGTTCGTACGTTCGTCCATTTGCCACTCCGTTATGATCGAATATGAAAGAGAGAGAAGTAGAATGAGAATTTTCCAATATAGAAATTCGCGTTAGCGTTCCAAGGCCTGGTTACACTGGTTTTAGCGTGCAATGGTAACGCAGCCAGACCCCGTTACCTACGTGAGAACGTGATCTATGATTACTTTCTGTAATGACTGGGTAAGTAGGAGGATAGGGCAGCGGAGGCGTTTACCGTGTACTAGTTTTAGATTTCGCAGTGTATATACTACATCTAAATGTATGTAAGGTACGTATCAATTTAAATACGATATGTCAATTTGTACACATATAACCATAACCTCTACTATCAAAGGTCGCGACTTCGAACGTCTGCTAGCTCCAATGAGCTTGTCGAAACTTTTGTATGAAAGATGATTTGATAGTAGGCTCTTTTCGGTAAAAGAAAAACGGAAGGAAGGACCTAATCCCAAGTTTTCTTTCCGGAATTTAACGCTAAAATGGTAGTCGATTTTGTAAAATTTGCTTCTGTAAGATTAGGTGCGTTAGAATAAACCATTGAATAACCCTTGACACCCTGCAACTTTTAGGTAATTTTAAGTAAAATGATCTTTATTAAAGAAGTCAGGGTTATTTAAGGGTACAAACCACACGCAGACACATGGTTGGAAAGAAAAGGTGGGCCTATTGTCGATGCAGTTCACACGACCCACAACGTTCAATAGTCACAATCAACATTGATGAGTGTCCTGATGGGTCATGGACCTATACATATGTAATCCATCCACAGATAACACTAGAAGAACGAGAACTGGTGCATCGTGTTCTGTCTTCAAGAAATTCACAATTGTGAATTAGATCACTTATTGCACTTAACTTTTTAGTAATTGATTTATGGAACTTTCATCCAGGTAAAGATTAACTAATAAAAACTAATCCTTAACTTACTAACTTAATACTCATAATAATACCTGTCACACAGGTTGCATTTCTAACCTAACCTAACTAACTATCTCATAAGATTTATTTATTATTTTATTCATATATAGATACATTTCGTAATTTTATCTTTACATACGCTATGTCGACAGAGCCCTGCTACCGCGGGGCTCCTATTTCTGTGAAGTTTGGCCTTCGGCCGTTAAAAGATAACTAACGAACCTAACCTACTTATTATCTGAAATATGATATGACACTGCAATATGTATACATCAGGTAGATTATTTAAAATGGAATTATTGAATATATTTGTTAGATGAAAGGGCGATATATTTAATGTAATTTATATTATTTTTACTATATACTAATTGAAAATAGATATTTAGAGTGTTATATTCAACGTTCTTATACATTTCAAACGTTTGTAAATTGAAATTATACAAAAAATTCGTATACATTTCTATACGCACCCCATTTGTATTCCTTCATGTATTCTCTGGCCATATCATCATGGCCTAACGGTGATTGACCCAGTATTGCAGCATAATTGATCGTCCCTGCATCGCTTTGAGCGCTAATGACTCTAGCGAGCGAGCGAATAAGATCGGCTTCCTTTGCACAGTGTAATTAACTAATTAATGATGACCACATCTTCTATGCATTCTAGGTAATCATGGTTCTGATCTAAAAAGCATGTTGTGTTATAAAAAATGAATGTATGCTGTGCTTGGATAACTAATCGTCCGTTCGGACACCTTATGTTTATAACAAATTTAGATGTGTATAGTTAATGTTTTTGATGTTACGATTCATATCTTATCATTATCTAATTTAACAAACAAGCATGCTTAAAGTTTTTTCTGCTATGGAAAACAAATATGATAATATGCTTACTCGAAGTAAATCTAAGTATCAAGTAATTAAAAGTTAAAAGCAATGTAATGAATACATTTTCTTTCTCCTCCTTTTTAAATATACATTCATGATCATGAGAATGGTAGTTGCACTGTAATTTGCACCCGTTATCTCTCTCTGAGGTTTATGGTTAAGTTTTTTATTTGCCCTATTTCATATCAATATTATATTACTTGCTTGTTTCTAGACATTATCCGCTGGCAGAATTGGTCTAATGTCATCATTATTATTCCTTTATAAATTATATTTAAAAAATATTTTGCAATGCAAACCTTTCAATGCCTTTTTAATTACAATAGTGGTGTTGTAACCGGCGTTTTATTAAATTAGCTCCTTATCAGCCGATGTTGCGTATCAGGACGAGTGGAGCCGTAGTGTTTAATGAGCCAGATAAGAACAATGCCAACGTACGGAGGTTTTACTACCAATGTGTGCTAATGCTATTTATTGGCAAGCAAAATGCTACGGCGAGCCAGTATAAGTGGGCCTTTGTCAGCTCTGAGAGACCAAGTGACCAAAAATAATACTTATCAAGGTAATAGCACTATACTAAGTGACTCTGCACTGCACTATTTTAACAATTTATGTCCTTATATTATCTATTATCATAAATGTGCCTAAATAAATGCTCATCTTAAAATATGCCTTTCAATTTCATAAGGACTAAAATGCTTTTGTCTAGACAATTTCGCACTCACCTTCACAGATACTTGCCCAGCCATTTGAAATCATGAGCCACAGTTTGAACATTTTTTTAAATATCTAAAAATAAGCTTAGTTAGCTGAGCTATGTTAATGAACTTTTCAAATCATTCGCAGTTTTACTGATCTACTTTTCTGGCGTACAGCAGCTAGATGCCCAAATCGATAAATAACCATAATAAATCAAACTAACTAAAGGGTTTTCGTTTCTCACCTTTTTGTTTACATCAGATGTGGTCACTGCCAGCTCTCCGTCTATCGTAGAGCCGTCTCGTCCGATAGAGTATTAGACCAGTCATATGTAATAAAATTTGCTCCCGAAGCCTACAGTTCTTTCATAGCTGTTAACTTGGATATAGGTATTGAAAAATTGGTACTTGCCGTACTTTTTTTGATGTTCGATACAGTAAGTAGTTAGACGAAAATATATAATGTTTTGCAGTTATAGGCCAAGCCTGTTGATTCCGGTGACATATTTAAACTGGTCCGCCTAAAGTGATACGTTACGTTCAGTAACGATGGGAGCATACTCGAAGTTTCGCAACGCGAAAACGTGCCCGACATGACGAATCGCGGCGGTTTCGTAACTTATTTTGGATGAATTATGATCACTGGCCTAAATGACGTAGGGCGGGAGTTACAAGTTGTGGTTTTCCTTGGAACGTCAGTCTTACTCAAACTATGATGGCACGGTATATTTACATTGATATTTTTTATCTTTGCTGGAAAAGTGTAGTACTTGTTTATCATACTAATTTTCAATACGTACAAAGGATTCCAACTCCTGGTAAAAGTTTTTTCGATGCCTCTTCAATTAATTTTGTTTGTATTTAAAAGTTGTTTCGATCTTTTTATTTTTACCAGCGTAAGGGTTTTAGTGCTTTGTTCGACTAGCTATTAATTTTGTGTTCTTTATGTACCAAATATCTCCATAGACTAGTAAGTAGGTACTTAATATGGACTAACAAAATTAATTTCATAAAAAATACACGTTACAAGTAGCAAGTAGACCGTAACCGATATATATCAGTGGACAGGTACCAACGTTTTTTTAAGGCCTTCAAGAAGGCTACAGGATACATTAAAATTATTAAGTAACAATTTGTAACAAATATTAATTTGATGCCTTACTTTGATGCCTTTAGGATACTAATTAGCAGAGTATAAGTAATATAGAAATATTGTTGGTTATTTATTCTCTTTTTCATTTTGTAGGTTACGATTAGTAATATACATAGGAATGCACCAAAAAAGGAAGTGCCCATTCTTCCTACCTTCCTATTTGATTTATTTACAGAAATTACAATCGTATTATGATAACTACTACAAGTACTTAACTAGTTACAGTTTAAAATCTAAAAAAGGCCCTTGAGGCATTGTACAAAGCATTTTCTCGTTGTATCGCAATGCTGATACGTTGTGCGAGGAAGCCGCCACCTCTTCGGTCACTAGTTACATCAACCAGACGCTTCGCGATTTCCTATTTGATTATTTTTGATATATCATATATTGACACTGACAAAAGGAACAACCGTTTTACAATACAATAGTGTACATTCGCACTCATTAATAATAAAATTGCACCTTTATTTTCATATCCGAATGTAAGTATGTTTAGTGAAAAATTCGGTTTTGAACTTCGGTATTTAATATTTTTAAATATTTTTATTAGCCTGCCTGAGTTTTCAAGTACTACTGAGGAATCCAGCAGGTGTCATTATCGACACTGGGCAACGTGAATACATTATAACTCAACTCAAATCTACGAAAAATAATTACTTAATCACTGACTCAAGCTTATCCCGCAACTAAATCATAATAGCATTGTTTTAACTTTCCTCAATAACAGAGATTACGAGAGAAATGGCGTCAACACATCAGTTAGGAGTGCATTAGTCTGATTAGAAACCGTGACGGCGTGTGTTTTGACCGGAGATTGCTGTGTTACTTCTTCACTTGTTATGGAAATTTCTATTTCGTAGGAAAATATACATATGCTTACTTTCTTTCTCACTGCTTCATATTATTTATAAACATTAATCACTTATTCCTAAAAATTGCGAGGTGCACTTTCGCAAAAAGGCATTTGTGAATATAATTATGCCTTACATTTCAGCCGTATGCAGTCCACTGCTGGACATAGGCCTCCCACAAATATGACTTGTATCATCTTGGGGTAGTTGCCATAGTCGCCACGCTTGGCAGGCTGGTCGGCGACCGCAGTAGCTGTAGATTGGGTTTCGACGGACGCTGCTGCCCGTCCGTAAGATTATTTCCCTTTGTCACCTCTTACGGCACCCTAATTATGCCTTAATTAGAGTAAAAGAGAAATATGTCCAAAATTTTCGAACTTCGTTTTTAGCGGTAGGTCCTCAGAATTATGGTTGGCTAGGTCACTAGGCAAAGAGGCAGTTAAATTGATTTCATTAAAGTATTTTCAATATATTTACTTAAATCCTTTTAAGTGACATGTCATGGCTCACTGAAAGGTAAATTATTACGATAGTGATAAATGGGCGAATCCATTTACTGTTAAAGGCTATCGGAGCTATGACAATTCTCAAACTAAAGGACCCTGCAGCAAACATAGGAAAAAAGGTTAAAACTCACGAAATTTTAGTCTGATGTTAATTTGGCTCTCCTGAATATTTTTTTGTAGGGGCATAACTCTCTCGGAAGTATACTTTCATATATAAATAATTGTCTATACATATATACGCGACATGTTTTCTAATATTGTTATGTTATGACACGCACCAGTGAGCTACCGACGTTATTCAGTCAATTAACAGGTTGACGGACACTGCGTGACGTCGTATGTCATAGGCCAAAGGAAACAACGACTACACCACGCCTGTGGCCGTACTGACCTGAATGTGTTAAGGTGCAGCCACCAACTGTCAGTCTTGTAAGCTTCTTTAAGCCCATGTATTTCTAATTTTTCCTTCTGGTGAGACTATTGGATGAATTAGAAATATTAGAATAAGTTATCGATAAATTAGCGAGAGCATGCAATTACATCTGTAGTGGTATTGTGTGTTTATAGGCATTCTATATTTGAAATTTCCTTTTTCCCCTACAACCACTACAAATGCAATTCCACGCTCTCGCTAATTTATCTATACGAGTATGGTAGATTTGGTTCTTACATAAATAATGCATTGCCATTCCGAAATGTTATGTTACTTACAATATATGTATAAAAAAAGTATAGTACTTCACTATTTTTACAACAATATATAAATGATGTGTACACATATTATGTATATAATGTTGTAAGGTGCAACAATTAGTCAAAATGTCCCTTGTACAACGGTCCAGGCCTCATTAATAGCCAGCAGAGTGACGCGTATAACAACAAGAAAACATTGATATTTCCAAATATAAATCAATACCGATTTAAACTTTCACGGTTTGTACACATTATTAAACATGAACGGGACTTCACCGCGTCTATTAACTTTAAAATTTACCTCCGACGTTTCGAAGACGACGTTGTCCTCGTGGTCTCGGATTAAGACTAAGTCTTAATCCGAGTTTACTATCAGTGCATCTCGTTTGCGCTAAAATCAAGCGTACAAGCAAGATGCACAGATAGTAAACTCGATACTCATTATCGAAAACCTCAATGTCACAACTCATGGTAACAGACAGACCTTTTCGAGTGAGCAACGTCTATTGACGTCGTCTTATACTTCTTAACTACAACTTAATTTAGATTGCTTAACGGAAAGTCTTAAGTATAAAGTCATCATTTTTTTTGTTTCACAACAGGTCATGATGTTATAACATCAAAAAAATCTTAGCATACTGACTGTGTGTCATTGCCCCAAATTGTGTCTGTAAATTAACTCACAAATCTGAAATTCCGTCTAAGTATATAATGTTTAATGCAACTGCATTGTCCTTATTTTTAGGAGTGACCTTCAGATTATTCAAACTTTATTCCGGTACTTAAGTAATCCTGATTTAACATTCTAGAATCCTATAAAATGTACAAGTACGGATTTAGAATGTTTTTGCTTACACAATACTTGATGAATAACAATTGATACCGCGGTAAGTAGATACATACATTTCAGCCGTATGCAGTCCACTACTAGAAATAGACCTCCCACAAATATGAATGGTTGGCGACCGCAGGAGCTATAGACTAGGTTTCGACGGGCGCTGCTGCCTGTCCGTAGGACTTTTTCTTTGTCGCCTCTTACAACACCCGCGGGCGGAGATGGGGTGGTGCTAAAGTCAGCCGGCATCACACGACAAGTAGATATATGTACCTCATAAATACTCATAATACAAACCTCAGGCTTATGATCGTTTGTAAGCGCTTTAAGCGCAAAAGCTTCATGATACCTTCAACAAAAAATCTACATAGGGTTATGACACCAATTCTGAGTCATCAATGATGAACTTTAAGTTAATAAAATAAACATTATATTTTAACGTAATAATCAGAACATAGGGAACAATACTTAAGATTACAATCACAAAGGTCTGAGTTAATAATTCAACGTTTAATAAGATTATATATTGGTTGTTTATCATTAAATGTGCATTTAGTGCAACGCTAGAAATGGTGTAGTGCTTACTTTTAAAGGAGCCAAATGTCAACATTTCTGGGGTTGCCATCCTTGCGAAAAAACTTGCGCCTTTCAAATTCTTATTTTAGTACTAAAATATAAGTCACGTTCTGAAGTTAACACAAATATTTCTGATATATTTTACAATGAAACAGCTGAAGGCGCGAATTCCAATCCTGCCTCGGACACTGGTGGGCTTGGTCAGTTTTTCTTAAGTATATGTCATCTATTACAATTTATGATTGTATAATGGTGAAATACAATACAGATGGCGTTATTCTCTGAACACCGACTTTCCAACCGCGTGGCCTAAATCTACGCGCTGATAAGGACTGATAATGGTTACGTGTGGGGAACAGAAGGCTTGTTTGATTATGATAATTTATGACAACCTAATGTAAATAAATTTTCCAAACAAATACAAATATGTAAATTAATAATTCCTAATTATGGCTGTAAAATTACCAGACTTATTGTAGAAGCGCCAGCGCAGCATCTTGATAAGATTAAGAAAAAGTTCGTATATGGCGAAATTAATGTTGCAGATACCTTCACTCCAACACATGCTGGCACTTCTTGCAATTTTTTAACCAGGGAATTTTTGACTACTTTTTGTTTGTTTTCCAAAAGATAATATGCTCATGTAATTTCATATGAATAAGATAAAATATTACATCCTTGTACTATACCTTTTCCAAATGTTAGAGGAAGAGGTTACGTAAACGTTGAATGAAATATCAAGTATTTTATGTAAAAAAACACCATCTGTATTTTTTACCTTACAAAATAAAAAATTTTGTAACCCACTTATTTGATAAGAAATAAATAGATTATAGTTACTAAGTACTCCATTTGTACATTCCCCACCAAATTTTTAACTACTTTTTTAATCTTAAATGGTGTTTATTTTTTCAAAGATGCTAAGTACTTATACATAGGTATATTTATATTGTACATATAGACAATATACATCACCCGATACAAAAATACCTTTAGTAATGCAGTTTATATTTCTACTTTTTTCGTGTGATTGATGTATACCAAATTACAGATCTGTAGGACTAACATCAAACTACTCGAACTGTTAAATTGCCACACTCACTTAAATGTCACTAATTAACTACTTAAACATTTCGCGTTGGGCGTATTTTTACCCAATGTTTTGACAGGCTTATTTCACAATTCTAAACAAATAACTTACTTTCATTATCATCAGCAATTAAATTATTCAGTTTTGCCAAATTTTATTCTGGAAAATCGATATCATCGTACCAGTGAAAGAAAGGCTTATCTGAAATAGCGAAGTAAATTCCTTAATCGTTTATTTCCTAGGTCGACAGTAATTAATCTGTCGAAACTAAATCGAAGTCTAGATTATTGTCACGCAACGGTGAAAGTTCCGGATTTTAAGATTCTTACATAACTTTTTACGTATCTTAGCGACGTAAAGAGTTCAATATACAATTTTCTTTTTATTGTTTAGGATCTTTACAAACTTTGTTTCTTTGTTTATTGTAAACCAATAAAAATGCTACTACCTATGCTTATTCAATAAATAAAAAATGTTTCCTCCTAGAAAATCACCTAAATTGCAATTGCCGCAGAAAAAAAATCAGGCGTTTGGCAAGGCAAATCCTTGTTTTCTCGACTTTTTCATCATCATCATTAAAGTATTTTTATTCGATTGTACCTTTGCGCATACAATTGTTAGTAGGAAATAGTGAAATCCTGATGAAAGATAATTCCTGTAGATCACCATAAAAGAAAACCATTTAATCTAGTAAGTTTTAAATTACCACTTACACCGAAACTAGACCCAATTTGTTTCTAGGTACCTAAAATAATTCGTCAAAAAACCTTCAGCAGATAGTGTTATTTGTACTTGACCGATTTGTGGCGGAAGTACGACGTTATAAATAACAATGTCAGTAATCGAGCCCGTTTGTCCTGGAATTGTCTAAATTAAGCCGTTTTAGCCGAGAAGGGCACTCGCACTCGCGCGCAAGGCTGCCTATGACGTCAAGCGACGGTGTGTTCCTCTTGCGGCCCTATTCAAAATTATAGACTATTAAACGGACTTAATTGAAAAAAAAAACACTACTAAAAATTTACGTTAGTCCTTAGTCGCTTTGGAATAAGTGACACCTTGTGAAATTTCAAGAATTAATTTCAAGTGGTACAAGCGGTACTCGTATAGCACAATTGGTAGTGCACTCGGCTAGTGATCCAGTGGTTGTGGGTTCGAGTCACGCTGCGAGTCAATTTTTTCTATTTTTCTTTCGATTTAAATATCAATTAATTTCAATTCAATATCTGCGTAATTATTCTGTATCGCTTATTTAGTCCTTAGTCACAAATTCTGAAAAAGTGACAACATGTGAAATTTCAAGAATTAATTTCAATCAATATCTGCGTAATCATTTTGTATCGCTTATTTAGTTTTTTTATTTATGTGTCAAAGATTTTTATACTTTTTTAAAATTTTATTATTTGTAAAACATTATATCTGCGTAATCTATTTCTATCGCTTATTTAGTTTTTTTTTTGTATAATTATGTGTCAAAGATTTTTATAATTTTTATTTTATTTTATTATTTGTAAAACATAATCAAAACACTTGTACAGTTTTATTACTACTTATAACAATTAATATTTATTGCCATTAGACATACATATATGTATGTAGTAAAATGGTTTCTTTGTATATTTTTTAATCGCAACATAGTTTATAATTATTGCCAATTAATTATGTTATATGTTAATTAAGATTCCACTGTAGTATAATACCCTCAGTGATCACATCCTGACACAATTATTTCTCAGAAAAGTCATCAGTCACTCCTCACAGGCACAGCGGACTTCTTGCTTAAAAATATGAAACAAAACTCTATTTCACGAGACATAGGGTGTCAAAATGCACCAATAATTTACTACATTTTTATTCGGCATAGTTTATACATTTACTTATTAAGCAAATAGAAATATTTACTAAATAAATGGGAAGTTGATTAATTGTCAATTTAATTATGCAGCATTTAATTGAACAAAGGGTAAACACCAAATTCAATAGTAAACAACAATTATGACGACATGTGGCATTTAAACTCAAATTCATCTCCGTAATTATTTTATTAAGTAAATAAAGCTGTCTAATATTTTAATTTGTTTTACATTGGCTTAAATTACTGAGTACCTTCGCTACAAATGGGTTCAAATTCTTGAACGGCCAATTAAAATATTAAAATAAAAAATGACAAAAAATACCTTTTTTCAGTAAGTACCTCATGGACAGAAAAAAGTTATGACTCGTATTAACGGCCACTGTTATAGGTTAAGATGTTATTTAACAATAAGGATGCTAGTAGGTAATAATATTTTATATTTCTAACGATGTAATAAAGATGTTACATAGACATATATGCTAAAAAAACTAGTAAGGCGTGATTAGTAAGAATGTAAAGCACGTACACACGTGCATCTATTATGGGCTACGTGAGTGTCATGCGAATAATGCGCGGTTTAGCAGTGCTCAAACTTTTAGGCGGAAATTAATTGTTAATAAAAGATAGACAAGTCTTTGCCTACAAATCAGATACCTAATAAATTATAGCTAAATATAACTTTGCTTGCATAAAAGTAGTGAGTTTTTGTTGTGAGTTTTACTGCGTAATACGTTTGACTTTTTGCTCGCCCGACTATTTTATATACACCGTGTCTTTTTTGATTATTGCTAAATTCGACGCGCTTTTTATTAAATATAGTTTGCATACATAATAAATTAATTTTAGTGTGTGTACATTTTTATAATATTTGTTTATTGAAGTGACACGTTATGAGTATTAGACGAAATGAAAATGGAAGAACCTTTTAGGGTTATTCGTAAGTATAAAAGTGACTTATTCATAGAATATATCTAAAAATAGTAAGATATAAACTGGTTTTTAAGTTTAAAAGAAAACACATTGTATGTCACGTCTAACGAAAATCTTTTTGTAAGTCATTTCGGCACAGTGCCTACTGTCATATCTATCTAGCATTTATTTACAACTCCTCCGGCCTTTATTTTTTCTTTCTCCGGTTACTGTATCGAACAGGAAATGCCAACATTTATTACATACTTGCATGTTTGACGAAGTTAGAGAAATATTTGATAACTGCATATATTCCTACTAGTATCTAGAACAAACGGGGGTTTGTTTATTATCCTTAACCGTTATCGTTGCTGGCATTTTGTACATTGTTTTAGTTAAGTTACTAGATATGGGACAAATAATTTAATTTGATACTGATCACTACTGTAGTGATTCATGCGGATGACGTCAAACCACTCATAAGATGATATTTAAATAGTATTTTCACAAACAATTACAACTTATCATTTATTAACCTCCATAATTAAACGATATCGTCACTTGAAATAACCCAAGTACATAATGTATTTGACTGACATTGTCAAGACGAACAATAAATAATAACAAAAAAATTGTCTTCGTAGATTTTGTATAATACATCTAGTTGTATTATAATTAATCGTGCCTCAAGATACCATCAAGTTTCATGACATTTATTTTATTCACGAGATAATTCGAGATAAAATGTACTTTCTTACTTCATTCGATATTTCGCACGGAAGATTAAATACAAAGTGTCAAAGTAAGTTATTAATTAAACCTAACGTACGAAAAAAAAAACAAGTATATACGAGTATACTTGTTTTTTTAGTATATTTCAATTGAATATATATTATGTCATAATTAGGGTTCCGTACCTCAAAAGGAAAAAACGGAACCCTTATAGGATCACTTTGTTGTCCGTCTGTCCGTCCGTCCGTCTGTCAAGACCCTTTTTCTCAGGAACGCGTGGAGGTATGAAGCTGAAATTTATATCAATTACTCAGGTCTACTGTCCCTTGAAGCTGTGAAAAAATCAAACTTCTAAGCCAACGCAATCAAAAGATACAGCCGTTTATGCCGCAAATTTTCGACACTTGCAAGGGAATCAAAACCTACAGGGTGCTTCCCGTGAACTCAGAATCTTGAAATTTGGTACGAAGCAACGTCTTATAGCATAGATAAAGGAAAAATTACGAAAACCATAAATTTTTAGTTACATCACATAATATATATTTTTTTAATAATTTTAAACTTACTACCCATTTCCTCATAAACGCGTAGAGGTATTAAATTGAAATTCATACCAAATACTCAGGTCTATAATACCTTTAAGCTGTAGCAAAATCAAACTTCTATGTCAACGCAATTAAAAGAAACAGCAATTTAAGCTGCATATTTTGAAACTCGCAAGTACTCGCAAGGGAATCAAAACCTAAAGGGTACTTCCAGTCGACCTAGAATCTTGAAATTTGGCATGAAGCAACGTTTTATAGCACACATAAAGGAAAAATTCCGAAAACCTTAAATTTTTAGTTACATTACAAAATATATATTTTTTAATAAATATAAACTTTGTAAACCTTGCAGGTTTGTACGGAACCCTCGGTGCGCGAGTCCGACTCGCACTTGGCCGGTTTTTTTTGTCTTTTTTTTGTTAATATGGAACGTCTAACTGAATTATACCGTATTGAATTTACACAATGTATCGTAACTACACACTTTATTATATATGCGGATGACTCAGGTCAGACATTTTCAGCAGTGGGGGATAAAGCTGAAAATGATTATGATGAGCCCCTCTCAAATTCGTTAAACTGATTTGATTGGTTAGTCTGATACGCTACCAACTATTGCGATGTTGTATGTTGAGAACAAATTATAAAATGTTGAGAACCATCAAACAAATATTACGCTGTTAAAGGCTATTGCAGATCCGTGTTACAACTTATTTATTACTTTCGCACTAGCTACGCTCGATGAATTAATTACCATTTGAACATTAATCAAGTCTACATCATAGATGTAATGTATATTTTAAAAACATGTCCGTAAACGCAAAACTATTAAAACAATATTTCTATTATGTAAAACGCTTAAATGATTACTAAAGATAAGCAAGGGTGCTTATAATAATTGATACAAGTGAGTTAATTAATTCATTTTGTTTTTATTATGCAAAAACGTCTGCTAGCGAATATCTTCGATATTTAAATCGAAGGGAAGATAGAAAAAATTGACTGGCAGCGGGACTCGGACCCACAAACCAGCCCAGTGCACTACCAATTGTGCTATACGAGTACCGCTTAGACTTTTCAAATTGTTTTAAATATTTATCCCTTCAGGTCCAGTGGTTGTGGGTTCGAGACCCGCTGCGAGTCAATTTTTTCTATTTTTCTTTCGATTTAAATATCGAAAAATAATTAAGTCATTTTTTGAGATATATTAAACAACTGTCAGATTTTATAGAATTAAGTAATATATAGGGCTAACCTACTAGTAGCTACTCTTTTAATTTTCATCGGTCGGTTTTCATGTAAAAATACACCGTGTCATAATATGTACTCGTATTTGGCGCTACCGTGAAACAAGTTTCATAGATTTCGAACGATTGTCTCTGTCACTCCCATGACGGCTTATTTGGAGTAAAACAGAAAGTTGCTCGAATATTACGAACTTCGGTATTCGCGGTAAATTTAAACATTAACTATTTCCATACAGCACGTTTCAGGTATTTAGTGTACAGTCAATAACAGAAGAGCCTGAACGGCTGAAGGTTTCGCTCGACAATAAAGATGTTTCTAGTTAATTTTGAACAATCTATCTGTTCTGCAAATCCTGCTAACTGTATTTACTTTATTACCAGTAAACGTTTTAAACGGGAACCGCCACGCAAAAAACACAATTACGGCAGTATTAGTCTAGTTTAATGACGTATTTAATCCAAATAGCAGACGTAATTGTAACTCGTTTGGTAATTAACGTGGCTTCATACAATTATGGGATACAATAGCTATGAAAAGAATCAAAAGGTAACGGATACAGTAGCTTATTTCCCGGGGCAAATAATTACTTTAATGACAAGCTTTTATCGTTTGTGCTTTGCCAGTTTATTAGGCAAATATGTTTCGACTAAATGTCGTCCTTTGTCGTTAATTTGAATAGGACAGAGAGAAAAATATGATAGAATTTGGTTCGTTTTGCATTGACTTCTGAATATCCTATTATAAATAACCACATTGCAGTGGTCTTAGACTACCTATAATTTTCGAGTGTATACCATGTAAATATTATAGTGCTTATACGTATCCTTATGATACTCATAGTACAATAAATATGCCATAGAGATTGCCCATAAAATAAATACAAACCGAAAATAAATCATTATTTACGTAACTCGCAAAATATATGACTAGGCTTAACTTAACTGCCAAGGTGATCTGTACCATAAAGGCCACATTATTTTAACCGTCGGCTATCGCTCATCGTTAAGACTACGCCAAAAAGATTTGGTTATTTTCCGCAATTCTCATAGAAACACGTGTACTAAAAACCATTTTATAATTATCATGTTCTGCGAAATATGTATTAAAAGTTCCATGATACATTTTTTATTTAAAAACAACGAAATACCTAGAAAAAAAATATAATTAAAAATAACAATAAAATTGAACTCAAATTAACATAAATCTAAAAAACGCCCATGCGGCATGGTACCGGTACCAGTAAACGCTCTGACTCAGAGCAGAGCAAATTTTGCTGTGAGTCGTGAGACTGATACGCTGATCGAGGTAGTACCAGCTCTTTGGTCTCCTGTGGCCACAGTCTTCGGTCTCCCGGTCCTTAAGTCCTTCCATAAAGTTAGCTTAACTAGCGATTGATATATCTTCTTACTGTTTTTGGATATCAAGTTTATAGCATTTATGTTTGTTTCAGATTGCATGGCGATGTTAAGATCCCAGTAAATTTTGAAAACCAGTCACAGAAAAGGTAACCCAATCCACTAAGTCTCACTTGCTTCATCCAGGGTTAGCCAACTAACCCAGAGTGAAGAGTTAAATATATGGACTTAACGGGTTAACCCTGGGGTAGTCGACTAAGCCTGAGTGCTAAGCCCAACATTAGCTAACTAACCCAGAGTCGAGGCTTAAGTCAATTTATAGGTAGTATAATTAGGTTAGCTGGAAGAGATCCCTTAAAGGGATAAGTTCCCATTTGTACCTTTTTTATTTTTACAATTTCTGTACGTTCATCATTTTGTGCAATAAAGAATTATCTAAGTCCGCACAGCCAGTGCGAACGGTTCATGTTGAAGCTCCCCATGATAGAGCGAAACATTCGACAAGTATAAAGCCCCATTTAGACCATGACAGAACTTGTATACGATTTTAATTACATTGCGGGCTATCGGCGTACGGCGAATTCGGTCGCTTTATATAACTCCGCAATGTAATGAAAATCGTATACCTACAAGTTCTTGCATGGTCTAAAAGGGGCTTAATACAATTAAGTCCATACATTGTTAACAGCGCAAGTTTTTACTTTCTTTCACTTTAATCATGAAACATTGCTATTGTTAAAACAAATAGTCTAATCATTTTATTTTATAGTTTTAATGATTTTTATAAGGGTTTTATAGGTCGAATAAACTTTTATAATGATGTGTTTACTATGCACCAATAACTTAGTAATTAAAATTATAACAGCACTAACAATGATTTCAAATTATTAAGTAAATGTTGTTACAATACTTAATCACAAATATGCGTCGATAAAAGGTCTAATATAATTATGACAATAAATACAATTATGTTTATATTAGATATTGTTTTGTTTTGACGAGTAGACGACAATATGTATGATTAGTTGATTACATAGAAAAAATCCAAAACAAGGCATTTACATAGTGCTTAGTAAACATTACCTAGCTGCCGAACATAAAATATTTTTAGACCACCACTTGTGGTCGGCAGCAAACTAGGTGGAGACCTGTATTTGAGGAGGCAGCTGCAGATAGGTACAGTCAGCAGCAGAAGTGGCTAAGCGCTTGAGGTGTTCAAAATGAGGTCAACACATCTCTATTGTCAAGAGAATAGTAGGCGTGTAGGTCATTTTGAACACTTCAAACGTTTAGCCACTTTTGCTGCTGACTGTGCGATACATCTCGCATGCTCTTAATGGAGCAACTCTCCTTCAGCCAGAAACGATGAGAAAAGCATAATGTTGTATTGCAACAAAGGACGTTGAGGTCATCATGCGGCCTAATTAGGAAGAAGGTGCAGATACATACATAATACATCCATAACCCTGGAACAAAACTTCGTGACGAAAACACAAATAAATGCCTAGGATTCATACCTGGACTGCCTCTTTCGTAGGTGGCCGTTAAACCTAATCATTTAATCAAGTAACATACAATTAATTAATTAAAAGAAACAAGATGGTACATACTTTTAATCGAGAAACAGACTTCTCTTTTACAAGCCCAGAAAGCTGATGACCTAACTAAATAACACATCCATGGTTACTACTGCAACCATAATGTGTTTTTGTATAGTATATAATTTTATAGGGTTATAATATAATAATAAAAATTGTAATAAACATCGGTTTGGTGACGTAGGTGACCAAGGACGACTGACTGTTACCGCAGTTATGCAACCGTTAAGTTATACGATCCGGTGCATAGTTAGTATTTGAATGGTCGACGTCATGCAGGGTATCGTTGCAGGCGCGTTGCACTGCGCATATTTTTATGCATTGCACGTGAGTGAATTTAACTTTATATATTACTATGAGAACAAAGTTGGAACGTATATACAGCACTACCCTTAGGCTAAGAGTTTTAACCTAGCGTGTACAGGTGCAGATTATAATAGACATGGATGCTCTTTTTACAGTTAACTAATCTCTCATTGAATTTAATGTTAGTAATTTGACACATTCAAAGTAATATTAATACCTTATAACAAAAATAAAATATACTAAAGAAAAATAAAATAAAATAAAATAATTAATTACTGCTATAATAACTATAAAAAGAATACTCCATCCAGCAAGTCCCCCTGCGGCATGGACCTCATAACGCTGGCTGCGTTACCTCTCTGTACCGCTAGGGCGATACGCTGGGAGAGGTAAGAGCCAGCTTTTGGGTCCCCTGTCCCCTTACTAATTGTATATAATTTTTTATAATTCAAACCACTCTTTTTCAGTTGTAAAAATGCCGCGCCTAGAGCAGCACCCGCCGGAGGACTTCCGCCGCGTTTTACGGGAAAAAGCATTGAACCACAGCCTGTTCTACTTGAAGCTGGGTGCGGGCGTGCCGCCGCGGCGCGAGTCGCCGGCGCAGCGGCCCAGTGCCGCCTCGCGCGCGCCGCTGACCGCGCGTGTACCACGGCACGCGCAGCCTCGCGTCTCAGAACTGCTCCGGCGATTCGAACCCGCCCCGATGCAGTATCTCCGCCCGCCGCGAGCGCAATCCCCTCCTGAAGACATAACGAGTTCGGACGACGACGATAGAGCTGCGGTCCGGCGTAGGAGCCGCGATCTGAGCGACGACTCCGCGGTGGAGCTGGAGCCGCGGCCGCGGCGCCACTCGCACCCTCGCGACGTCACCCCTCCTCCAGAGACTATGTCCCCGCGGCGAGAGAGGACGCTGATCGAAGCTCATGTGGTGGAATTAGGAAGGAGGGGCAGCGAAGGGTGCGAGAGTAGGGGAAGATGCGTGAGGACTCCAAGCGTGGTCGTTAGCGACTACTCTGATGGTGTGGCTATCGGAGCGACTGAAGAAGAAGTGGACTGGCTGCGCGCACGGTCCCTGTCTGCCGATTCTGCCTGCTCTTCGTGCTCAACCCTGTCCAGTCGCGATGACGACGAATTCGAAGCGCCGACGTTGACCAAAAAGGTAAGTGGTCTTTTGCTCATTTTGTTTTTATTGGTATTCTTTTTGTTTTGAATGTACAACTTAATTGTGATTAATTGCTGTAAATAATGATAACTGCCCGATCATTTAGGAGTATTTATTTATTGTGACGAGTGCGTCGTCCTTGTAATTTTTAATGTTTTATTTATTTATGGTAATCGTTTATTTCTGAAAGAAGTGAAATGAATTTATTTGAATTTATTATCTTAAGTAAGTAAGTACGAAATATTGTTTGGCCAGTAACTCAGGAAGTAGGTAATTTACGCGGGAAATTTATTTAAATTTTGACATTTTGTCGAACCATCTAAATCAGGCTACAATAAAAGTTTAAGTCAATCCTGTTTTGACATTGAGGTCTACAAGGTTTTAAAAAAATATTTTTTTTGCATTTACATCGATAATGACCATTTGTTTACTTAAATGAATTGGAGTATTAACTAAGTCACTAACTATGCTATTTTAAGAATGACGATAAATATCTTTTAGTGTTTCCTGAATATTGTGATATTAGGAGTCCTCAACACAGTAGTCATACATATTCCTAATTTATTAACTTTGTTCGTATTAACATCATTATCTACGCTTGTCTTAGAAATGAAACACCGATAAATTAATGGAATTAGAAATGTTATTATTTCAATTGTTCCCAAAATACTGTATTATGGATAATTAATACAATTTATTAACTTGGGACAAGAACTGACATATTAAACATGCTATACAATACCATATCTAAAGTTTTTGATCATAGTTGATAGTGAATTATATCATTTTGTATCAAATGGCACGAATATGTAATATTTAGATAGATCAGTAAGTTTTGCAAATTATTAGACATATATGTTGTTTCCCCTAAATAAAAAAAGCGTTATTAAATTAGTAAACAAACTGCATAGCAAAAAAAAAATTGATCAGTTTGCATAGATAATAAATTTTATTATTTTATGACTCAACCGTTGAATACCTATTGCCATAAATCAACTTTGGTAGCATTTAAAATACTTAAGTCAAAATTTAAAAGCAAATACTGATATGCTCGATCTGGAGAAATATATTAGACATATTTAGGTATTTGTCTTGTTACCGACGAAAGGTATTTTCTTTGTAAAAATAACTTGAAAGTATTTTATAAAGGTGACCCGGGGTTAATGTAATCAGGGGAAAAACGTTAATAGTTAACAGTCGGCTGCCAACTCACGATGCAGTTCATTGCATATGACCGTCACCAAGGAAGTTTAGTTAATTTCCCTATTATACGTTTATTCAGTTTTCCTTTGATTATTTTTCTCGTTGTAAAAGCCCCCGGGTTGCGTAATGACCATCATATATAGTGTACCGTTAGTATATGTTATTAATGATTACTTTTCATACATATGATGAAAATTTATGTATAACATATCTATATGTTCAACTAATACTAAACATTTCATTTGAGTATACTTTTAGTCGTGTTTGTAATATCTTAAACCCTGCTTATAAATGTATAGGAGTAGGTATTAGAGCTCGATCATAATAAAATCAGTTGACTGCCTCAGTGACGTGAGTGACTGGTACACATAATATTACGCAATATTCATTAATAAATATTTATCAGAAATCTAGATTGGTAGAAGTTGTGTTTATAAGTTGCTAGTATATATGATGAGTACCTAGCCTTATTTTTCACAGAAGTAGTAAGGAGTAATTTAGGGGAGCCACACATAAATTAACGGGAACTGTGTAATATGCAAGTCCGGGTACTCGACATGTCAATATAAAATAATAATTGGAATCACTATTATGCTAATTTATGATGTGTTAAACTGTTTTATATGTTACGGGAGACGAGGTATTCTATTTAGTTACTTAAATGGAATTATTATTAAAATTGTGATCATATAAAAATCTCGAAAACATGGGAATTCGTTAGTCGATACGATCGTACCAGTAAATGTCAGGTGGTTTTGCTAGCAGTCCCAATGCGAAATGTTACATTTCAATACAAATGTCAATAGTGACTTAGAAATTAAACTTAATGTCCCAATAGATGTCAGCAGGTTTTAACAAATATATTAAAACCAAAGTTAAGTTATGTATTTTTAATTTGTGATTAGAAATATTAAAGTCACTAACATTTACTAT
The DNA here is from genome assembly GCA_022674325.2 of Grapholita molesta. NCBI lineage: Eukaryota > Metazoa > Arthropoda > Insecta > Lepidoptera > Tortricidae > Grapholita > Grapholita molesta. The sequence continues at coordinate 7,904,072 of CP053135.2, read as the reverse complement.
CGTTAAAATGATATTGTGGTTAATCTCATCTTATTAATCGCTATTTAAACTATGATGACGAGTACTAGTACTGCGTCGCGTACTAGTACTGCATCGCGTACTAGTACTGCGTCGAGTACTAGTACCGCGTCGAGTACTAGTACTACCACTTTAGTTAGAATCGAACCTTTTTGTTACATGCATACTAGCTACTTACAATCACGATGCCATTTCGTCAACTAATACATACGTACTTGAAATTACGTCGATAAACAAAATTGATCTAATCTGTGATAACCGTGCTATAATTTAACACAACTTTAGTTAAATATTATTCCAAAAAAAAGTTTCAATGAGCTCATCAAGTGTCCATATAAAAATATTAGTAATGACTCGCAGTAACTTTCACCCCTCCCGTAGCTTGTTTGATTTCAGAAAGGATTTATTTCTGAATGATCTCTTAATTTGCTTAAAAGCTTAAGACAATTTGAATAACAAAGAAAATGCACTGTCATGACGCTAATTTTCAAAAATAATCACATGGTAAAGTCCATATAATAACAATAACCATTTATTTTTAACTACATACATGTTTTATTTCATAACTTTCATCATTTCATACATTCAACGCAAAACCCATACTAATATTCTAAATGCGAAAGTTTGTCTGTTTGTTTTCCCGTTTTCGCGGCAAAACGGAGCGACGAATTGACGTGATTTTTTAAGTGGAGGTAGTTGAAGGGATGGAGAGTGACATAGGCTACTGTTTCCAGCGGGAAAACATCTCATTCCCACGGGAAGACTTAATATGTTACATTTTTCTCTAACCACGCTGGCGAAGCCGGGGGCATCATCTAGTATAAAATAAAGTGGCCTGCGTTATTCACAATAAATGCATAGATTTTTTATTAAGGCCAATTTGGTATACATTTTATTATTTATCATCAACTTATCTCCATGTCAGGAGACACAGGAAGCGTTGTGGAGTATTATTCCACTGATTATTAAATTATTTCATACTTATCATTTTACAGAATATGATTAAGCTTGTTTTTAGCAACAATTTATATTTTGTTACTAATTTAAGTTTTAGCTTTTTATTTAATTTTTGTAAAAAGTTTTGTTATTGGGTAATATGTAAATATTGGTCAACCTACTTTAATCTTCTAAATAATCGCAATTATTGAATGTTACGATTAACTTTAAGTTTATTCAGTCAGCGTATGAAACAATACATCAAAAGTATCTGCCATCGCGAGTATTTTTTCTACTTAGCTACCAAAGTAACCGACAGCCATCCGGCAGGCATTACATATACAGTGTGTAACCCTTTGCAAGTACTATAAGGCAAAACTGTGTGTAGGTATACAAGTCATATTTGTGGGTGGCCTATGTCCAGCAGTGGACTGCATACGGCTGAAATGTATGTAATGATGTGTGTAGGTATTTTTGCCATTGACTGTAGCTTCGAATAAAATGTTTGAAATAAATCATACCTAGCTGTCACCACATTGAATCTGGCTATTATTTGTCTGTTGGTACGTACATAATTGTATGTGCCCGACGGATGCATGCTTCCGTCATCCACGTGCTATGTTATTGTTAACTGGTAACTGGAGTGAGACCGAGCACATTTAATGTGTCCATATTTTAAGTCGTACATGTGTACATTTAACACTTTGTCCATATCGATATATTCGACCATGAATGCAGTCCGCTTAGATTTGATCCTGACACGTTGTAGCTCAATTTTATATTTATAATATTTATATAGTCATTTATTTGCCTTTGTACTATATGTCACTGTCTGGTTGAGATGAAATTGGATATTCTTACGTAATTTATTAAAAAAACAAACACACAAAAAAAAACAATCTCAGCGTTTGAGCTCATTAGAAACGTCTCAATGGGAAATTGTTAATATTAGTAGGTGCGAATAAGTTAGGTACAGTCAAGATCAAAACTTATCAAGTATTAATTTCATATAAATCTCTACAAGTAATGTTGCAACTCATTTGAATAAACAATACCGATATTTATTAATATGGTGATTTTTAGGTATCTGTATTGAGTAATGAATAATGAAGTTTTCCGTTCAATTTATCAAGTGTCATTCTGTCATAACACTATTAATTACAAATTAAATCTTGAACGAGATGGCGTTGATAGTTAAATCTACCTATAGGTAGGTATACTAATGTATACTAACATATATTAGTTGAATTAAAAAATATAGTAAATCGTTTGAAGTTCTACTTAATTATTGTTTTTTGTTTTCTTTTTGCCAAATTATAAAAATAGATTCTAAAATTAACCAAGTAATCGATTTTATTTGACACAAATTACAAATTTTTAATTAATGTCTGTATTAAAGTCACTTAAAGGCTATTGGTAGGTATAATAATGTAATCAAAGTAAAAATAAAAAATATACATTTGCAGTTACCAGTCAAAACAGCTTTTTACGTCGTAGCAACTAATACGCTTCATTTTTTAAAACCGTAGGCTGTACAGATTAAACTGGTATTTTAATTTAATTATTTAGAAAAAAAATAATACAAACTAACCCTGGGGCACGGAGGCTCGCCGCCTGATCGGAGAGCTGGGTCGGAGGTTGCGGGAAAGAGGCGGAGACCCCAGATCTGGATCGTACTTGGTTCAACAGGTCTCCATCGCAGTGCAACGGGGAAATGCTGCAAGTGTCATGGGGACCTTTGAGCCAAGTACACTTCAGGGAGGGGTCAGATAAGTTTAGGAATAATTTAGTTTTTAACTATAGTTTTATTTTTAGATTTAATTAATTTGTTTAATTTTAGTAATATTATTTATCTTGTTATTTGCCTTTATAATTGTATTTAAAGAATAAAATATCTAATTAGTTGTTAAGTATGTGATAATGAAATTTGTATTATTGTTTTTTGTTATGTTATATTATGTATTATGGATTCGTTAATAAATTAGCGTTTATATCCATACAAACTACATTACAATATTAGTACGTATTTGACGACAGATTTGGTTTAGTGGGTCACTACCCATCACTGTCACTACACTGCCTATGAAGCCGATGGTCCTGGATTGAAATCCCAATGGACATGGACAGATACCTATATGTTCATGGTTATGGGTGTTATATATATATGTATTTAAGTATTTGTATATTATGTATTGTATACCATTGACTGACCCATAACACAAGCTTTCTTGAGCGTACCGTGGGCCTCAGTCAATTTGTGTCAGAATGTCCTGTAATGTTTATTTATTCATGTAGCACTGTCACTTTGCGAGTGTGATGTGCTAATATAATAAATTGATATAGCACCTTCATATTTTGAGTAATTATTGTTTTAACTATGTATATTTTAAGTCCTGAAAAGTAGATACTTAACTCAATCATGACATTGTAATAAGAGGGCGAATAGACTCTCAAATTAGTGTCTACCTCGTTATGTGTAGAATAACTGAATTTCCAAAAAAGAAATACTAATTTTAACGGATTATTTCCGTATATTAATTAGCCTAAAACTAGTGCCTTATGCATAGTAATACCATCACCAGCTTGTATATTATCGCAAGTACGACAATAGTATTATATTGTAATGTAAATTTGCTCATATCTGACACAATATGTGACACGGCGGAGCGGCCATCTCATGGACGCCATTGACGTCACACCACTCATTTCAATTTGGGGTCAACTGTGATCTCGGCTCAAATATTTGATGTTTCAAATTACTTTGCTGTTTGCATGTGGATTAGACTAGATGTAACATGACTGTAACAGTTGTATGTTCCGGGTAATAACGTGCCATTTTTTTTATATACATATATTTCTTGCAGCCGTGTTTTGGTTGCGTTTTTTTGCGTGTGACGTGATATAGCAGTCACCTCAAGAGACTAAGGCATGATTCACGGGTGAAATATTTAAGCAAAAAAGGTTTTTTTATTTCTAGTCGCTGAGTTCGTATTGAACGTAATCAAATATTTAAATGTCGACCTTATTGACCATTTCTCATTATGTGACTTAGATTGAGTGCACAATACATTTATTATTATTAAACCTGACCTATATATCAACCCTAGTACCTATTAGGCAGACCTAGTGGATTTTCGGAATGAGGTATTTTTTAGATTCTAAACAAGTAATATGTATTTTAGGCAACAAAACAAACACTTTAAATTAATCAAACCCGACCTTTCGATTAATGAGTTACCGACGTAACATTGTCTTCTTTCTCTCAACAGATTAAAGTATGTAAAGTTAAATCCAAATATTATTTAAAAAATCTATTAAAGTACGTTATAATGTAACCTGTTCGGTTGAAAAAAAAAACCGTTTGTCAAAGAATATTATAGAAATTGTTTTATGCAAATAGAATATGGTTGTTCTCATTGTTTCTAATTAATAGCAAAGCATTTTGAGAGCTAGCTATCTTTTTTGAGTTACGATACAGAAATTATTATTTCAAATGAATGAACAGATTCCTACATTACCCGGTATTATTGAAACCGAAGCAGACAGAAAAATATATAGAATCTTAAAAGTTTTGAAGTTCTAAAGTCAGGCAAAATACGTATCTTGACTACCGCAAGGTACAAAACTAGGTTAATAACTACATGTATAATGTTCATAATTATTTATTAAGCTATTCAAGCTGTTTACATAAACAGACAATTAAAATTTGCATTAAATAACTTCATCAGCCGCAGGTCGGAATAAAAGTTAACACAATGATCGCAAAAAAATGACGGCTTTTTTGCGATCATTGGCAAAAAATTGAAGGCTGTTAAAGTCTGAGATTTTTTATACATTATGAGTATATGAGAAATGGACTAACATCAGTAACTCTTTGCGGTCAGTATGGTAATATTTTTTCATAAAAAACTTGCCCAGGAGCAAAAAATATCGCGACTTATATCTTAACTTTTGAAGTTGTTAATTCCGTATAAAGTTATTGACTTATGTACGGTTAAGTCTAGTTTAAAGTGTTAAGAGTAAGCATATTAACTTTTATTTTATAATACGTATTTGTAATCAAATATTTTGTATGTATGTATAGATGTATCTTTGTTGCTCTTTCACGTAAAAACTACAGAACAGATTAAAAAGATTACTTATAATTAAACTTCACAAAAACATAGGTACCTATCATACATCAGAATAACATATAGGCTATAGTTAAACTTGCTACTCGAAGCTTGACGAGAATAAAACGAAATAGCAAAATCGAATTTAGACGACTTAATTTAAACCAGCGCCAAGTCAAACTACACACAATCATCCAGTTACTGCAAAAGGCATTGTCGTGAATAATTATCGTAAGGAAACAATGCTATGGTTCTCGTTTCTCGTAGTAAACTGATAGTTTTTTTACATCGCGGCCCGCCCACCATTGACGTCAATCGACCGGTCGTGTCTGCATGTGTGCGTGTGCCAGGGCCATCGCAGGGCTAAGGACTTGCATTCTAAGGTCTATACGTATACGTATTTAATACGCGTGTACTAATTATTTTGATTGGGTCTAAAGTAGGACAGTGATGATGGACAGTTAATAGAGATTGAGGAAATGGAGTTATATAAGAAACATCTTTTGTAATACAGTTTAATGGTGACTGCACACCGCTAAAATATTGGGTAATAAAACAAGTAATTACTAAATTGAAATTTTTAAATTTATTATTTCTTTATATATAAATATTTATTAAAAAAAGGATTCGCTTCTTGTTTCTTTACTGATACAAAGGTGCCCGTTCGATTAGTATTTTACCACGGATCATGGGAGCCTGGAATCTCAGGATTACGCGTAGACACTAGTTTTGCGAAAGCGACTGCATCTGACATCTGACCTTCCAACCCAGGGGGTAATACGCCTACGCCTTATTGAGATTAGTCCGGTTCCCTCGCGATGTTTTCCTTCACCGAAAAGCGACTGCTAAATATCAAACCATATTTTGTACATAAGTTCCGAACATCTTATTGGTTGGTTGCCGGGGTTGGAACCTGCGACCTCCGGATTGCTAATCGCACACTCTTACCGCTAGTGGCCAGCGCTATATTTATTTACCACATTTATATAACTATTCATATGGTAAAACATATTTTTTAAAGGTCACCAATGATTGACTTGTAGATAATGCCGTTAAGTCTGCTAATTGTACTTTTTTGTTTTAAATCCTGCAGTAAAGTTAAAATAAATAATAAATAGTTTATCCTTTCAGTGAAATATTACCAAATTTGAAACAAACAAAAGCGCATCAGTTATTTATCAGGAAAATCTCAACATGACTTAGTCACAATGGCTAATAAACAATAGATGAGCTAATTAGGTGAGGTAATAGTATTTTGCACAGACATCTATAGAAATTGTATCTACGTTCCGTCGTCTAATGATGCATGCGGCATTTAATCAACTTCTGTCACGCAAGACTATTTAATATAATGTTCGTATGAAAACTGACATCTTGTTATATATGACTTTCAACTAATGTTTTTTAGCTCAATAAATATTCATAAAATAAATATCTCGTTACAAATAAACGGAACTTACTGCGTATAGTACTTACTGTGCTTTAAAAATTAGATCCGATATTTCGAAAACGACATTTCCTCGTGGTCTTCGCATTAAGACTGCCTAAAGTCGATATTAACATTTTCAAGATGCGCGAGTTTTTCAAACTACCCGCACTTCGCTTTTGTTTGGAATAATGTATAAAAACCGTGAAAGTTTAAATCTGTTAATAAATATCTTATTCGAAAATCCGTCGGCCTAGAAATAGTATATAGATATTTTCATATAAATCTTATTTCTACTTCTATAACATACACACTAGCTGCATATTTGCACATCCCGATTTTTTCATATAAAATGTTGGTTTTACGGGGCCATAAGATTCGTCAGTATTTTTGCGCGGTAACAAGTGGCAACCCTACACTACCCGTATAAGTGTCAAATCGTTTAGTACGAAACACAAACGCGCTGTCGATGTCGGTTCCTACTTATTTAAAATTAGCGTGTGTGCGTTGCACGCTGTGCATGCGAGCGTTCAATGTGCGTCTCGGATCATTATTTTATGGCTACACCTAGGGTTATCTCTGCTTCCGGGACACATTATTAAAGTTGATCTTGTTAATATTTCTATACCTGCGATTTATTATTTTGATTGTGAATTATGAACATGAATCATAATATTACATTGAAAAGTTTGATATGATTTCGATTTTGACAACCCTGCCCATTGTGGTTTTGCACAAAACCATAGAACTTTGTCATTAGTGGAGTTGTTATGTAATCGGTTTTCAAACTTATGATACCTATAAACTTTTATTAAAATGTAAAGCGCGTCACATCTTTATCACATTTTGTCATTGACACCATATTAACCACTATAGTTGCTAGTTTTCTTTATACGTACCGCTTTGAGCTATAGATTTATATGGCCTCGATACATGACATCTACACTTCTACACTAATCTACACTAATATTATAAAGCCGAAACTTTGTGAGTGTGTATGTTTATTATTTCTTCACGTCTAAACGGCTGGAGCGATTTTAATAAAATTTGGTATGAAGTTAGCTGACACCCTGGATTAACACATAGGCTACTTTTTATTGCGAGAAAATAACCGCCTGTAACACCGCAGGGCACAGCTAGTAAATATATAATACTAGCTTTTCCTAGCGACTTCGTCGGCCAGCCATGCTCGTCTTTAAAGTATGGTTGCGGGATAAACATTGTCCTTCCTCGTAGCTCAAACTCTTGCCATACCAAAGTTCATTCCAATTGGTTCAGAGGTTTAAGCGTGGAGAGGTAACAGACAGAAAGAGTTACTTTCGCATTTATAACATAATATGGATACGAGTCTAGTTAGAAATGTGATTTAGGGTCATACACATATTATTAGTTTCTGGAAGTCAAAGACGTACTTTGAAAACCTTTGTAATTCATTTTGTTTTAATTACTGCGTTTAATTATAAACGCAGTAATTTGGATTTAATTAAAATTTTAGGCTTTAATATCATTTTAAATAGTAGTTTTAATGTATTAAACTTTAAAAGCAAGAAATATATTCTGGTGTAAGTATGACCCTTAACCTTGTCTAACTATACTCCTTTGCAGTAGCTCCTAGTTGCGACGCCCTCAGTTTGAACCGAAGACAAAGAAGAGGGAGGACTCCGTTTTTGTTTTCGGTTTAAAAAGGTCGCTCAGGACTCTAAAGTAGAACTTATTCCGTGACATTAAAGAGTAAAATTGATTGTTCCAGATAATTAACGCTGATTGAGGGCACGGTTGACTTCTGAGCGACCTTCGGACGACGTTGGGGAACTTCGCGGTCCAGGGGACTGACTCGACTTCTTGGCCAAGCTGTTCTGCTGAGGTTGGAAACTGCGGATCGTAAAAACCAAGCTTTGTGATTTCAAATGTCGCATTTCATCACAGTATGTAAGTGGGACAAATGACACAGGACAAAAACTATAGTTTCTTTGTCTGTAATTTTTTGTTTCTTTGTCCGTAATACCACACCTCGGCAGATCAATTTTCGGCAGCTATTAATAGTCAATTACTTTAAGCTTAATGTTAAGTTCATCTCATAGAATTATAATTATTAATACAATTTTATTTATGTATACATAATTGGCATATGGAATGGCGGGTCCCAAAATCCAAAATATACATGATTAAAATGTTATATAATATATATGTTAAATAACACTGGAATTCCAAAGTCAATTATCGTCATCTTTCTTGTTTATTTAACAGTCATCATATATTATTTACTATTTTTTAAGTTATATACTTTATACTAATACTAAGCTTGTTTAGAATTAGAAAAACATTGAGATTATTGACGGCTTATTTTTTATTTTTTTTAATGAACATTTTATTTAAATTTTTTGGCGTCTTTTTATATGCATTTTCAATTGTATATAATCTATCCTAGAAAAAGTATATATACTAAATTAACATTGCATGAATTCAGTATATGTTGAATTTTCCTAATAATTATGTCTATAATCAATTGAACCATAAATTTATTATCCTTGTTCATATTATGTAACGTGAAAACGTTAAGATTATTATGACTATGTTAAGTGTTTGATATTTACCAATGAAATTAATTATAATTTAGTTATTTATTTACCGTTAAAGTATTATTCTTTAGAGTAGTCCTTTACCTTTTTATGTAGATTTGAAGCGGTCTAACCCGACGAGAATACCAACATATCATTAAAAAAAACTTTTAATTTAAGATATTTTCTATTTATTTCATGACTCAGAATATAAATTTAGAAGCTTTAAATGCTCATTTCTCTACTATATCTAAAACCTATTGCTGAATTATATCTATCCTTCTTATTTTTCTTATATAAACAAGAGATGAAACTACTCGTAATTTATGAGCTTATGTATGCTAGTATTACGTATAATGAAGACCAAAAACGACTCTTGCCTTACTTAGTATTATTCAAAGTAGTGAAGAGAGCAAAGCTTCTCTTTACTTAAATTTAATTACGTTTAAAATATTTTGCTTGTCTACGAAGACACTAGTATTACAGTCAGCGTTATGTGGTTAATAGCAGTCCGTGGCCAGATATATCGTAACACATCCTTTCCCCTATATAAAAATCCCCTAATAAAAATTCCCCTATAAAAGCCTTACCGAAATTGGCTACTTTGGTTTCTACTAACTATTTGACGCTGTCAGTATAAGTAGTGGTCAATTGTCAATAAATAAGTCAATAAAAAGTAAGATGTAAGGATTTATACTTGTCCCAATTGACTTTTTTCATTACAGATGATGATTAAATTTGTGAATTTTCCGATTGGTTGTAGTTAATGAGCTTTATTATTATATAAATCTAGGACAATATTATATTTTTAAATATATCGTCAAAACTCGTTATCATAGCTATTTTGCGCCAGGATTTAAATCAATGTGATGGTGATGGCACATGTATAACGACTGCACCTATACTTATTCGTTCAGTATCATAGCTGTCAAAGTGGCCAAATATATTTATATCACATCTTTAATGCTATAAAAGGTTCTGACATTTTTGGAATAAGTTTTTATTGCCGACTGATTTTTTTGTGCAATAATTTAACCGAGAGTATTCTAACGAGTCTGAACACGACCGGTTCATCTTGTGTATTTTAAGAGTTGCTATTGCTACCTTCTCGCTCCAGCATCAGATCAGATCAGTCTTACCCTAATATTGGAGTGTCACTGAACTTGCATACGTGTGCTAAATTCATCTCAATCTGAGGAGCTACATATTGACATTGCAAGTAAAAAGCTTGTAATCAAATAACTATAACTACTGGGCTACTTTGGAGGCTACTATTTGACGCAGACTGTACTAGACATGTTATAACTCTTTACGTCATCACCGACAGACGCAATAATAAGTTTAATAATTAAAGTGTAATCCTGTACTCATAACTAAAATAACATTCCACTATCGGACAGTTATTAATTGATTTAGAATAGGTTTTAATTATATATTATTATATTTAATGAATGACGTCAATGGTAAGATAAGGTTAACGATACTTGGACCATTTTTTAATAATGAAAAATAAATTTTAATGACTGTTTATTATGTTTAATTGATTCCCATGTATAGTCACCGTTAGCGATTTTAATTAGTTCCGTGAAGAAATGTTTCTTTAGTGTATTGATATACGTTAAATACTTTTAGAACATAATTAAACTATGTGTATTACGAAGTTTCAAAAGGTTCTAAATAATTATTATGCGTAAAGGCGTCATGAGAGTGTCAGAGACAAACGTCGTATATTTACGAATATCGTTATTCGCGGCAGCGCGGCTGAGCTTTCTTTAATAATAATATAATAGGTCATCTTATGTAAGATATGTAATGTAAGATTGTGCTAAAATAGCTAGCTTAGTTTTAAAACTGTAATACTCGAATGATGCAAAAATAAAGTTGTAGGATTTATGAACGGAATAAATTATAATAGATACATATTTTTGCAATCAACTATATGCCTAGCAAAGATATTGTTTAATTCGTCTCCCAGTAATATTACTCAACTAAAGTAAATATGAGGGCACCTAAATGCCGACAAAGGTGTGTCGTCTTTTCATGCGGTTTCTAATGCGGATTAATTAACTGGATACTATAAAAAAAAAATGTCTATTGCTACAAGGACTGCTTTTTAGGTACTCGTAGTCAACTTATAGTTACGCCATGTCTGTCCCTGGACATGCTCAATAAAATAAAAAAGTTAGGTAGCTTTTGTTTGATTTGAAATAGAGAGGGTATTTTTTTTCAAACCTACTCGTAAAGTGTAAGGACTCCTCACACTTTAGGATTTATAAAAGGAAGGAAATGTGAATAATTCTTACAAATAAAGAAAAAAAAAAAAAAAAAAACTGCCCCGGACGTGACTCGGACTCGCGACTCGGATTTGGCAGGTTTTTTATATACCTACCAAGATTATTAAAAACTAAGTTGCTTATTAATATTATTCATAAACAAATATTTTTTTATAGTTAATAACATTACCATACTCTTTTTTAAACACAAAACTTACCTAAAATAAATCTGTATTTATTATTTTTGTAATAGAGAGCTACAGTTATTCCAGTTATTCCATTACGCCTGTAAAACTGTTACTGTCATGAGTTTATGCTCTTCGCGTTGCTATTGAGTTTTCATAGGCGTTTTATAGCAAGCATTGCTTGTTGATTTTAACATCTTTCAGCTTCCTGGTATAAAAATACATTTACTTAAAATGAACATCGAATTCATTTATTATCCTATTTATTATATGGCTTTGTAATAACTGGTATTACTATTTTTTCACGCTTTAATTAATATAAGATTAAACTACAATAAGAAGGTACAACATGAATATAGAATAGAAATACAAGTAATAATAAATATAAATAGGTTATATTATTTGTTTTCCCTCAGATTATTAAAGTCAGTCATAATATGTTGCAATCAATAATTCCATAAGCTTGCTCAAAAGAACTTTTTTCTTAAAACTAGTCTCGTCGCCATATTGGCTGCAAACCTTATACTGACGCCAATTTTTAATTCATAAAACAGCAATGAATGTTATCTTAAATCCACATCATTCATTTACACTTCGTTGCACTTATACTAGGATTTATTATAGTGCAGGATATCAAGTGTAAATAACTACCTGACAATTTCAAAATATTTTGAGGACCCCTTATAGCTTGATTTATTTGTAACTTGTTTGAAAAATTTTAATATATGGAAAAAGTTTCGGTTTAATAATATAATGCAGTTGGATTCCTGACGTAGGTTTGGTCGGAAATGCCGGAGATGAGGTGCAATAAGTTATGCAAAACATAAGTATCTACTAGAAACTGAAATTAGATTATGAAAATAGTACCTATGATACTTTAATATAAGCTGAACCAATCATTTACTGGCGACTATACTCTTAGGACTCTCATTAGATCGCCACAGCGTTCTCTATGTCACTGCAGCTCGCGACTCCCAGCGATCCGCACTAAGTCATCCGTCTATCTAGCTTGTGGACATCTGCGGCGCTACCGCGAAAAACGATATTCGTACGGATGATTGTCTCTGTCACTCTTTAGACGCCTTAATTGTAGTAAAGGAGGACTGACACTGCGCTTGCCTATCCGTGGCCGCAACTCTTAGATTTTCTGCCCCAACGTCCAACAACTCTTCGGGTTACGTGGCCAGCCCAGGCATACTTCAACTGTGGATTTTGCGATTGATGTCTTATACGATCTTTTTTGTCACGTTTTATTACGTATTTTTATACTTCAAGCATAGCTCCGATATTTAAATAAAAGAAAAATAGAAAATTTTGACTCGTAGCGAGACTCGAACCAATATCGAAGATATTCGCTAGCAGACGTTTCCGCATAGTAAAAAATAATCCAAGCAAAGCTCTTTCAATTCAATGTTGAGCGACTCTAAGCCGCCTAATTTGAACGCCCATTGTGAACGACCGTTTCAGATTCGTAAGATAACAATTTGTTTAATATTTGTCTCCTGGTCTAAAATATCAGTAGTGTAGCAAGTACCCTAGTGTTGGTCTGCGATGATTGATACGGAGAATGAGAAGCGTATCGATATGAAATAGTATCGAGCAAGATATATGAGGTGCCTACAGGTGATTTATTGATGTGCGCGTGCTCAACAAAAAAGTTATGTCGTTGTGGAGGACTGTTTAGGTTGCAAATGTGAATCCCTTTACACTTTATATAATTATTTATTATTAAATTTGAAAAAATAGGAGATCTAAAAAGTCATGCTTACTGAGAGGAGCTCTATAAACCCTGCGATGCTTTGTCATGTTCCTAGTTCATCGTACGGCCATCACTATTAAATCATTCATATCATTAAAATTAATACTATAACGCCAATATGTACTTAGATTTTTGTGCGTAGTGTCTAGGTATATTTATTTTATTGCAGTCGCTAAATTGCAATACATAGTCGTCGCGTTGAAAAATCGCAATACATCGTGAAACACTTTTTTATATTACGCAAAAATACTTACGTCACGTCAATATAAACAAAAAATATTTACTATTACGTAAGCAATCAATATCTTACTTGAAAAAAACAAACATTCCTGTGTTTTGAAAACAAGAACTGACAACAAACAATAATAACGTAGCTCGTAGGTAAGTGCAGTCACGTACATACATGGATTGTTGAGCCACTCACCAATGTTCGTAGTTTACTAAATAACCGATGTCTCTCGACGTTGCGTGTTGACTATACGTCTTTACCTCCACGACGATTTGGCAAAAACGTGTCTGCGTAAATTATTTGCGTCAAGAAATTCTGTTATCCTATGTCGACTTGATTATTTTTATTTTTATCGATAAAATTTCATAATTTGGTATTTGTGAGAGCAACGCATTTTCTTCGTAGATAATATTAAGTGTTTTACAAATATGGAGTCATTGACATTTGGGCATTGAACTCATAAAATATTAATGCATTTGCACTATAATTGTTTTATTAGTGTATAAGTAAATCACCAAAACCAGAACCGGTTCGTGTTAGATTGAACCGGTTTCGTAAGAGAATAGTGACTGATTGCGAATCTCCAAATAAATGAATATATATCATGTGTTTTTTTACCGATATAGTATAGGGAAGTAGCTCACCACTGTTTATTACTCTTTTTTATTTAATTGTAATTAGGTAGTTAAAGTTTTCTAAATAATTAGCTTATGTGTGGAAATAAGAAACGTTATTACATGACTAATAAATATATTTTAATATTAATAACAATAATAAATATTTTGAAACAACACTATATAAATCCGGCCATCAGTCTTACAGTAAGCTCAATGAGGCTCGTGACATACTGTTACTAGACGACGATATACATTATATACAGATACGTTATATGTAGATAAACTCCATAAGCCATTCGTGATAAACAAACAATTGTATGGCCATACCGTAATTCGAACCCTGGAATTGTTTATATGTAGGAAGAGTTACAACCAACTAGGCAAAGAGTTTTTGCATCATATTTTAGATCACATTAGCCTGCCATTTTTTGTTCATTATAAACAGTGACACTAAACCATACATTGTCAGTAAAGGAACGTAATCAATGTCACCTTAGTGGGGCCACTAGATACAAAAAATAATGTATGTATAATTCAATAAGACTCGGGTTGTATGACGAAAACTCCCACGTAATGTCAGCTTCCCATTAGATCAAATCTTTCACCAGCCTCGCCAATTAATCAGGATCATCGTTCCCATTGCATACAGGAATAACGCTTAAAAAACCAGTGTAAGCACAAATAGATGTTACAGAACATCTTTACACTAGTTGACTGATCTTCACGGCGCAAGAAGGCTTGTGTTGTGGATACTCAACCAACGATATATATAATACTTCATGATGCCCGCGGCTGCGCCCGCATGGTTAGAAGAAAATCTAAAATCTTTGGGAATGAGATATTTTCCTTCTAGAAAAAGTAGCCTATGTCTCTCTACATCCCTTTAATTATCTCCACTTCAAAAATCACGTCATTTCATCGCCTCGTTTTGCCATGAAAGACGGACACACTTTCGCATTTGTAATAATTAGTATGGATGCAAATACTTAAATAAATAGAACAAACCCATGACTCAGGAAAAAAGAACCCAGACCGTCGGTTTCATAGGCAGGTTCACTACCCACTGGCCCAGACCCGTCGTCTAAATATGTAAATAAACTGCTAATGTAGCACGGAGTGTTGTTTTAACCATTACAACTAGACCGCACAACGCAGTCAATCTAATGTTACAAGATCCAGAATAAAACGTCATCTCGAAGAAACAATTGTAATTAGTGTTAATTTATTGACACAAAAGTAATAGAATAAGCCAATTTATAGATAGAAAATGTATCTATTAATGTGTAAAAACCGTGAAAGTTTTATATCAGTATTAAGTGTATCCTACGAATTATTGGTGATAAAAAAAACTATTAACGCAGTTCTTACTAAGCGAGCTCTTTAGTAATAGTAATATAGGTAGTGACGTTAGTTAAATAAAAACTTCGTATTAATCGACGCCATATTTTTCGCGGTGACAGTAACAACGCGCGAACCTTTCGTAACACTTCCAAAAGGTCGCTTGGTCCTATAAATGTAATGGCTTATGTAATGTTTATGGGATCGACTATAGAACAGGTTAGGCGGGTGAGGTGTCGCTTTGCAAGGAAGCGATGAAAATTGTGAAAGGATTGCTAAGGCTCACTGATAGTTTTATCGATAGTGAGAAAGTTGTAATGCTGCGATTCGTGTCGACTAGATAGGCTCTGAAAGATAACCATCGAAATACATTTTCTATTACATGCTGATTGCGAATGTGTTGGTTTAAAAGTGATATGTTTAACAATTTATTAAAAACACGGCTTTACCCACGTTGATTTCGGGCGCGTGGAGCAAGAAAACAAAGCATGACATAGAATTCATAGGTGAAGCTTATGTTAGTTAGAACAAAAAAAAAATGCTTATAATTTGGTTACCCTAGTCAATGTGCCGTCTTGTCGCTCCCATACTGTGTATGTTAAAAAGTATAGAGTTGACCATAATTCGGTAGTTTCAGATAAAAATAAGAAAAGGCAGAAAAGATAATTAACGTTGTTTTCATCAAATACTTAAATAAGATAATTAGGAAGATAGAATAACTGTTTCTGGGTCAAGACCGAAAAAAATCAGGTTTATTTAATACAGGGTACATTAAATAAACCTGAATGAAACCGTATTATTAATATTTTAACCAGGTCCTTTACGCAGCTTTAATTTGAAATTCATAATTTTTTTTCCCATTCATACTTGAAAATATTGCCTATTTGTTACTGATATTACGCTTGAAAGCATCTTGCTTCTTCTTTAGTTATATTTGAGAAGTATTGACAAATGATTGCAATGTGGTATGATAAATCATACTACACTGCAAGCCAGTACCTACAGGGCCAGCGTCAAAATGGGGAGGAACTTTTATATTCCAAGGGTTTTGTTTTCGTCCATTTATTAAAAAAATTCGCGCCTTTGTATGCCGGAGATCCCTATCCTCGCAGACTCGACTGTAATGTTGCCTTTGGAATTATTTCCGAGTCTCTTGAATGTGACTATAGCTGTAACGGACAGATATGCGAACACAATGTCGCTAGTGAATGAGTTGGACAATAACATTGCTTGTTTATTTACTTGTTGGAAGAGTACGCGACGTACCTACGTATGATTTTTACGCTATTGTGAGGCTTAAAGGAAACAACAAAAGATTTTAAACAATCTTGGTGTGGTTTCTTTCAGAAGTTGATGATATATTCTGAATACTCTGATGCGCTATCGTGAGTTAGTATTTTGTGTCGTATTTATTTTATTCCCATGGCATATTTATTTACGTGTATCATCTTTGTTTGATTTTTCATCTCATGGAAATGGTAAGTATCTCTATGGTATTGGAAAATATATCTAAAGATAACATTTAGTATTGCAAACCTCGGATGTGTAATACTTAATAGTAGGTAGTAGGAGGCATTTCCTGTTTGGAGATTGGCCCGGTGAACTGCTTCTGTATTTGAACTGCTGAGTTTGTTGCTACCAGAGTTTAAAAAGAACTTGATGAAAGTAGCTACCCAATCAGGTATCGTCACTGGTGGAAACGTCTGGGATAATATCATCTTTGCAATTCTATAATCCCCACCCAGGGCTATACAGGTCTACAGGTCTTAGAGTCAAGAAATTTACATTGGTTTCTACATGTGAGATATTTACATTCCGCCCGTGTCAATGTATTCATAAAGATGTCCCCAAGTATTGCGCTCTAGTTTCGCGAACATATTGACGATTGACTCAAATTAGAAGATGCGAAGCAGATGTAGTAGTAAGGTCCTTTATGAATTTTAAACTGACATTGTGAACCTACAAAGATAAATAACAATAATTTTAACTGGGGATCCTTATCAAAAGAACAGATTTTATCGTGACACATGCGTCTTTTATATGTATTCTACTCCAATAATTTAAATTCAGCACGTGTAAAATATGAGCGTATTTTAACCTTCATAAATACCAGTAGTGGCGCGTCAATTTTTTTCTTAGGCAACACGGAGCCGATATGTCAGCGTTTTTCTCATGAGCCCAAGGAAAACCGTTGAACTGTAGTAAAGTTAGTCAAGCCGGCGGGAATCGGCTTATATAAACGCGCCGCCACTGATAAATACATACTTATATTACACTAGATTTTCCTCGCGACTTCGTCGGCCGGTCATGCCCGTCTTTAAAGTATGATTGCCGGATAAAAAATATCCTATGTTTTTTCTCTTAACTCAAACTCTCTCCATACAAAAAAATTCCCCATGTAGTTTCGCGGTTTAAGCGTGAAGAGGTAACAGACAGACAGACAGACAAGAGTTACATTCGCGTTTATAATATTAGTATGGATATTTATTTAATAGGCGTAATGGTATTAGCGATGAACGTATTATGTAGGTAGGTAACTAAGAGAACGCCTTCATATTTTACACTTGATTTTTTTTTTATACTAGACTGACCAGCGTTTGACCTCAGTCGCACCTGATGGTAAGTGTCGACGAGGTCGAAGGTGTAGCACGCTGGTTCAGTAACTGCCTATATATTCACTCTTGCCTTGAAGAGACCCAAATTATATCTTTCCGGGAATACGGACGAAGGGAGCGAATTCCATTCCTTAGCAGTTCGCATTAGGAAGGTAGAAGCGAATCGCTTCGTGCGAATGAATGGAATATTCACAACGTAACGATGAAATCGCTCCCTTCGCCTGGACGTCAGGTGATGAAACGGAGATGGCGGAATTAAATCGTGCAATTTCTGAGCACACTCTCAAAAGTGTATCCTATAAAACACAGACAAACTAGCAACCTTGCGACGGTGCTTAAGGCTCTGTAACCTAATTTTCACTTAACATTTTTTTTTATTTACACAAGCTTTTATTTAACTTGCAATGTATATATGTTTATCCAAGTCTTGCAACTCAATTTTGAAGCAGACATCTTTGACCGATTGTGTTGAAACTTAGCACACTTATGGAAGTTTGGTGACAATGCAATATTATGGTACCGCTGCTGGAGCCAGAAGGTAGCAAAAGCACAAGATAAACCCGTGGTGTTTAGGCTCGTTCGAATCCTTTCGATGAGAAGTACAGTCGCCAATCGCTTGTATCAAAAATTACATTATTGACAGAAACTTATTTATTACTGAAAAAAATTTAGATAAAAAAAAATCTGTTTCATAATAGAAAATATGGAAAATTAAAATGAAGTTGACAACATATTATTGAGTGTAAAAAAATCGAGAACAAATCTCAATAGGAAAGATCTTTCACATTAGGAATCATGCTTTCAATTTGAAGCGATATATACACCACACATATAACTTATCCTACCCTTCATTGCCGGTAATTTTACTACTTCACTTTCTTGTGATCATGTGCCCTTCTAAATAATTTCTTCTTCTCTAATAAATATTGCCCATACCTAAACAAAATGTTGAAGACACAGTAAAGTCACAATACAGACACTCCTAACATAACCAGTCTTCGGTACCTCCAGTCTTAAACTAAGCTATTGCTAACACTGATTCTACAAATCAAGTCTGGTAAGGAAGGGTTCTGGTTTCCGTAGGCTACCTCCTCCCTTATAGATCGCCGCTGTAACATTATAAACGGTTTATAGAGCCTACGTCAGTACAAAAAACATTAACTGGACTTAAAAAGATTGCGCTGATACATTATCAGTGTTAGCGGATGTGTAAGTTACCCATGCGGAAAATAAAAAATAAATCGAAATGTTCCATTCCTATACTCGTATAAGTCCTGAATAAATTAGTAAGAATTCAAAGTTAGGGGGGACCGGGAGTTTGACTTATACTTATATTCTTCTCAGAAGGAGTAGCTCCCAATTCCACCTCAATATCGAATCGGGACTTATCTCAAATCGTGAATTAATACCGGCGACTGGCCAAGTCACTTCACGTAACTTGTACTTAACCAGTAGTTGAGCGACTCTTGAGCTGTCTGCACGCACTCAAGCCCAGCAAAAAAAATAAAAAAAAACACTAGTGATGTGACTCCGATCGTTATGTTAAATCGTTTTAGTGACATAGTGATGTGAATGTTGCAGTGTTGTGAAAAACAGAAGAACGTAGGCGGTAATAAATTGTATTGTTGTGACAGCTTGATAAGCATTTTATCTTTTTTTAATTAATAAGTAAATAGGAACGTAAAAACTAAAGCAAATATATGTACAAAAAATATAAATAGGTTTTTTTAGAATGCCACCGTGTTTGGCGAATGATTTGCCTTGATGGAAGTTATCCGAGAAGCGATCTCTGTCTGTCCGTCACGCTAATTGCTCCTATATAAGCTTATCGATATTATAATTATCGAATCATAATCGGAACCCACGGGCTTTTGTCGCAAAGATAACAAAGCCAGAAATATTAATATTTTTTTTATCATCGACACACTTGATTAAATTATATTATTTAATATTTTCATAATGCGATTGGTACAAATATTTTAATAACTTATATAATAGGACAATTTCCGGAAAAGTAAAAAAAATGTGTATTT
This sequence comes from Grapholita molesta, assembly GCA_022674325.2. Classification (NCBI taxonomy): domain Eukaryota; kingdom Metazoa; phylum Arthropoda; class Insecta; order Lepidoptera; family Tortricidae; genus Grapholita; species Grapholita molesta. The sequence continues at coordinate 7,883,973 of CP053135.2, read as the reverse complement.
AAAATCGTAAAATTTTCAACAGACACTCAGTCGCAAATAAGAGTCGCTCAATTTCATTCTATAATATTTCTAAAAACTGAAGGCTTTATAAAAAGCATGCTGAATACTTAAAATACAGTAAGTCTATACATGAAAATGATACTTAAAATTCAGAAAGATATGTATGTATTGTAATTCATTTTTATAATTCATAAAGACAGACTGGTAAGAAGAATAATAGGATTTTTAAAAATTTACCCTATCTACTTGAAATCTATTGAGCAGCAATCTCAGTGGTGATACTCTGTTAAGATATAATTAAAAAACAAATGAATTAAATTATGCAGAGTTGTTTAGGTATATTTGAATATCAATGTATGTGGACTGGTGTTCGTTTTCCTTAAACACAATCCTTTATTCTTATAGCTATTAGCGACGTAGTACTCTTGACGTCACATAAACATACCATAAATTAGTTAATGTAAAGTTTGCATAAAAAATAGGGAACTCCATACCAGTCTGGGGACCACATGTTTTAATATTTACATCTCGCATCGCATCTCGACCATTTACGATCTATTGTAACTTTTTTAGTGCGGCCGTTAATTCTTAGAAATACGACTTAATTTTACAGAAAATATTAATAAGTGTTTTATAGCGAAAATCTATACTGCCATTCATTATACGTAATTCAAATTTTCAACATAAAACCGTGCTATATCTACATGATTATCATAACAAAAAGCATTAACATTTATACAGATTCATAGTCAGAGGGTTTGCAATAAATATTGCTCTATTATAACATTGGGTGGGACTATTTAGGTTCCTGAGGTTTCCACTGTTTACTAATACTATTACTACTATTAAGAAATATTAAAAAAAATACCAAAAAGTATGTATACGTACATACGTCGTAGTATACTTAGTATCTATGTGTATATTATTACATACACCTTCTAACGACTTTATTTTAACAACCGACAGAGGTTCAGAGACACCAATACAGACTTTATGTTGCATCCTTAAGTTTTGACGAGTTTTACGATTTAAATTTAAATAAAGGACTATAAAAGGTTGCATGTGATGTTAAAAAGGTCAAATATTACATTTTCAAAGAATCTTAAGGTAAGACGTACGTGTTAATTACATGATAATAAGAAAATCACATTGTTGTGAAACTTTGCATGAGCCTGTTAACTAAGACTTTGTCCTTTTTTAAATCATGAATAAATTGTTAAGAAGTCACGCGGATAAGCGAATATTATAACTATAAATAAATATTATAGGACTTCATTACGCAAATTGACTGAGCCCCACGGTAAGCTCAAGAAGGCTTGTGTTGTATTCAGCCAACGAATTATATAATATAAGAATATTTAAATACATAAAAAACACCAGGAACGTATGTACTTTATCAGTTCACATAAATAAATTCCCTCACAGGGATTTTAACCCAGAACCGTCGGACGCTAAGCGCTCTTAGTTCTTGAAAATGGAGCCCTATGTTCTCCTAAACATGTCGCTCAAGTGATTCAATAAATGTGATGATTATCATTTATCAAATATTAAAATGTCTCACGAAAGTTTAAATACAAACTGGACCGTCGGGTTTGTAAACAGGGTTATTGTACCCTGGGCCAAAAATATCGCAATAACTATGTACATAATGTAATAATAATGAAATATATAAAATACTACATTTATTTATTTATACGATTGGATTGTTCACATTACAATTATTATTTAAAACGGGATAGTTACCATGTATGTTTATTTATTTAGTTTGTAACATATTTTTTCCTTACGACTTTGTTATAAAATTTAACCATTTTGCTGCCACTTATAAAGCGAGTGCAAGCGCCCCCACGCCATGACTGTATTATATTATAGTAAGTCATGACTTTCGTAAACTCGAGTACTCATGTTTTCTATTTCAGATCATTTTTGTCTTCGACTTGCAAAATTTATAAATCCACTGTCTACCTATATATGCCTTAGAATACTCGAATGGCGTAAAAAACTAAATATTGAAGTAAATTTTAAATACTATTACAGTTAACTAGTGTTGTTCCCCCTCCCATAGATTAACTGCGACGCCTAATTATAATGATTTGCGCAGGAGTCAGTAATCGCACAATTCAAATTAATGGTGATGTTGGTATAGTTACAGCCTTCGGAACCTCAGCTTTCTTAAGGGTTACACAAACGGGCAGAGTGTATATTTGAAACATGTCTTTTTTTACGATTTTGGATTAATTTTGCTCATTATGTACTTTACACTATTTGGCGTACATGAAATGATATTAAATTTTTATGTGGAATATATATATATTAATGATTAGGCCAACGGACCAGGAAGTAACAGAAAAACTTGTTTTAGTGGTTATACTTAGTCTTTCCATCTCAATTGTTTGCACAAAACCATTAAGTAACATACTCTAATGACGACAAATCAAAGCTGTTTAAAACGTTAGAAGAAACTTATGTGCTAGTGTGGTAGCTCAGTTACATACATAGATAATAACTTAATAAGTATTTACAAAATAATTTCACACTTTTGATGTAAACGAAAGTTATATTTGCTGAACACAAATTATGTTAGTTTGATATTGAAGCGAAAGACAAAACGAATTTTAAAATACATAAGATAATAATAACTTTTAGAATGATCGAAATAAATTTATATCTACTTTATTCTATTCTATTTACAAGAACTGCTCGGGTTTAAAATACAATTTGGATTGATACAACTACCTTGAAGTTGAAATGTATTGTTCGAATTCATTTAGCTACGATCATTGCGCGTATTCCTGATTTTCAGTTATCATCATATATAACATTTATTTACAGAAATCACAATCGTATTATGATAACTACAAGTACTTAACTAGTTACAGTATAAAATCTAAAAAAGGCCCTTGTAACAAGGATGCTGGCGGCATTTCCTCGTTGATTATTTTATTTTGAAATATATTTACGAAACTCTGTTCACGCCAAGCGTCAGCGTATTCCAACCACTGTTTTAATGTACTTACGATATTAATTCATACTATTCCGAAATATATTTCTGTTTTTGCTGTCACGAACTTTTTATACCGACTTTTACTTACCTAAATAGGTACATACATTAATTAAATTCTAAGTGACATTATGGTTATCTAAACGTTATGTTTTCAACAACAGTAAATGTCGTATGAGTTATACCTTTAAAACCATGCGAAATGAAGATAAAAAAAATTGGCTACGAATTTACATTCGGCAACACAATTTTCGGTATTAATTTGATACTACTTATATTAGTATAATTTTCATAAGATATTATGCTAATTTATACCAGGAATCTAACCCGGAATACTACTATCAGTATCTCGTAAACCGGTAAACTATACCACTATTAAAATCATAACATAACAAAACAGTATGCTAATGATTTAACGGTCAATAATCGCACTTAGCGTTGTGATATAAATGTCTCTTAATATGCTAAAACATATTTGATTAACGTCTGCTAGATTTGAATTGTTTTTTTGCCATGGGCCAAAGTGCGTGATATTTTGAATTCAATTCGTAATAAGCAAAAAATATTACAATACTACGGTGTTGGTCCGGTATGTTAAGCGTGCGATTTGGCAGCAGGATACGAATATAATACGTTTAGTGTACGTCCGTCCGTTGGTATAACTAGGCGTCATCGGCAGTATGACAAGTTTCAGAGAAAACTATAGTACATTTCGATACTAGTGAAAAAATTTTTTTTCGACGAGGGTGAAAGTTGGAGCCCGAATGAAACGAGGGTGACAATCACCCGAGTCTTAAAGAAGTTTTTACACGAGTATCGAACCTAATTTTTCATATCAAGTGCCTTAAAAAGTGAAATTTACGCACGCGAAGCGTGCGAAAAGTGCACTTTTTACGCACTAGTTAGGAAAAACTATTTTCGTTGCATCTGTGATGAGCAGCCGATGTCTGGATTATTATATCGTTTTGGATTTTTATATTCATTACTTGGCGTTTTAGAATTGCATATTTTTTTTATAATATAAACTTTATTTTTTTAATTAATAATAGTTTAAGTTTTGCTTTAATTCTGACCTATTTGTTATTCTACGAGTATTTAGTTTCCCATACGTAGGACATTAAAAATATGTATACTAAAAATGCGAGTTGGAATTACTTACATACCTCATAATTCTTAAGTTGTTTTTATAAAATACCATGGATGTGACAGAACATTTATAACATTCTAGATGTTTATTTCATAATCACTGTAGTATTTACGCTTATTACGCCCTTTGCCGACGGCTTTATTTTTAATACTAATTAATTATACTGCTTCAATAATAGTTTACATGAATGTTCGACATTCAGTTTCGGTAAAATGAAAAGTACTTTAGTAATTTCTACCACATTAAGACCTAAATATACTTTTTTTAAATCTGTTTAAAAATAAAATATATTGTTTTAGTTAAGAGGAAGTTTAAAGAACTTGACATTAGTGTTTCAATTAAATATACGAATCACGTCGCGGAAGCCTTTGTTAACTTATTTTAATGGCGTCATTAAATTCTATTTAGGAAACTTTTTCAACAAAATTTGACTTATGCTTCATGATAATTTATAATAATTTAAACATTGCGTTTCAAAAATGCAATTTTGATTATATTAACATTTAGAAACATAATAAACACTTAAATTGGTCACTTTCAATATGACAATTTTTATTTTTTTGAACCACGATGGGTGAGCTTGTAGTTGCTACTCTTTGATAAGTGTATATAGGTATTTCTACTACTTAAGTGTTAGTGTCTAAAGCGCCTTAACGAGTACGTTAAATTTTAATGACGAATCTAAATGATGTCATAACAAGATTATCAATAAAGCTCTCAAGAAGAATACTTACTAGTAATTTTTTGCCGAGACGACCTTAAAATGTATTAAGCAATCACATTGTAGCCGAGATTAATATTAAAATTAATATAATCCATTTGCGGTTGTTATTATGGAAATTGATAAAAGCATAGCAGATAGATGGCAGGAGTTATCAAAGTACTCCTTACCTACCTAAATATTGTCGTTAAAATAAAAATCCATTATATTTTTAAACGGTATTTAGGTAAGGATAATACTTTATCTGATTAGCAAAATAAAATGCAAAAATATGCAATAACAACCGAGATACCGAAATGGAATACCGGTTAATTTGTTTGAAAATAATACCGGTATTCGGTCCCTGGTGTCAACATCAAATTGGTATTTATACATTTGACTACCTACGCCGAATAAGCTTCCCGATCAAACACGTAATGTAAATACTCGTAAGGTATGCACGGTAAAACATAAGAAGTCTTTTATTGAATGAAATATTAGCTCTTTTGTACAATGACCAGTCATTTTATACATAGTACACTAGCTGTGCCCCGAGGTGTTACCAGCGGTTTATTAGGGAAAAAACGTAGCCTATCTGTTAATCTAGGGTGTCATACCCTATACATAGGTGTGCTAACTTCATACCAAATTTTATTAAAATCGCTCCAGCCATTTAAACGTAGTAACAAACATATACACTCACAAACTTTCGCCTTATAGTATTAGTGTAGATGTAGATTATATTTCATAAATAGTGAGGTATGTACAGGTTATTTTAGTCAAATAAGTAATGATATATGATATAATGATATTATAACTCATAATTTAGACAAATATTTAAACAGTATTTCCGGACCGATATGACATCCAAACTTTCAAGAAAAGAGCATATCTTAAAGGCCGGCAACGTCCTTGTGACTCCTCTGGTGTTGCGAGTGTCCATGGGTGGCGGTAGTTGCTTACCATCAGGCAATCCGTCTGCTCGTTTGCCTCCTATAAAAAAAAATTGTGAATATTGAATAAAATCCACAACTTCCAAAAACAGGTACGAATGAAATGCTTGCTATAAACCAGCCTATTTTTGTAAAATGTTGGAATGTGTGAGTGAATAGCGGACATTCTGTCTAATCTAAGTTATCGATTAACATCTGGTCGATCTCATTATATCGAACAAGAGCGTTGTATTGAGAGGGCGTGCAATGCGTTTGTAGATTCATTGTTATCATTCCGCTTGTTTATGTAGTACAAGATCCGACCCATGTATGCTAAGAGTAGGAGCCTATAAATTTCTTATTTTACATCGAAAGCCTATCTTAACGCTATTATATAGGTTTATAAATTTAAAAATTTAAGTCGTTTAATTAATAAAATTAATAATAATATTTTTTTGAAAACAAAAACTTAGGGTTTATCTTTACACATCATAGGTACATTATACATATCCTTAATGTAAAATTTTATTAAATCAATCGTGAAAAAAATAAATTTATTTTATCTCTGATAAAATATTTTATATAGACCAGCCAAATAAATAAATTGAATTCGCAGTTCAGCTAAACAGTTATTTAAATTTTATAAATACAGCTCGTATTTTTTTTTTTACTTTTGTCTGCGTGTGAGTAAATCGTGGGATGTATGTAAGTGAGCTTGGGCGAAGTTTTTAGATTCTATGTTAAGAATTTAGAAGCGAAGGTTGAATTCTTGAACGAACTGTAGCGTATATTTATTAAATCTGAGTTGAAAATTACGCATATTATTAGTTCTCTCAGATATTGGTTCAACTTACCAGCAAATATGAAATGTAGGGCACGGCGAAGTACCATCACGCTTAAGTCTGGAGAAGTACAAATGGGGAAGTGCCTCCTCCTTATAGAAAACCATAGCCATTATAGCACTGCTACCTTTCAGGTATGTAGTATTGTGTTCTTGATGGTGAGTAAGGTTCCCAGGGCTCCAACCCCCCTTGAAGGCCGGCAACGCGCTTCTGACTCCCTTCGTGTTGCGGGTGCCCATAGGCGACGGTAATTGCTTACCATCAGGCAATCCATCTGCTCATTTGAAAATTCTGCCAACCTTTGTCATAAAAAAAAAACACATTGCTGGCTCCTAAACTATATTGAGCTATGGCGGCTGGATGCAGGGCGTGGAACGATGACAGCGCCGGTTACTCTCGGGTCTTTGTGCTCTTGTAGTTTGAGACAATTGAACACATATGGATTATACTTAGGGATTTACGTTCATTGTAAAGGAAACTTATTTTTTTAAATTCTATTTACTCCTTTACGTATTGTGTTCTTTTCAGTAGTTTTAGTAGTATTTTCAGTACTTTATTTACTCATGATCCTTAATCCTTAATACGGAGCGATAAAGTGCCGCAAAAGTTACTGGAGTGATTCTTTGTTTGCAAATGCCATGTTACAAGAAGTATAATGGAAAAAGTACGACTGGATCATACCAGTCCGATTACGTATCCAGAGACAGTGCGGCGCAAAAAGCGCTTGCGCAAAAAAAAATCTCAGACGATTAAATCACTGAACTTGAGTTCCCAAACAACAGTACACGCAATGCCCGCTGTAAGCTTGTATCGGGATCAGGGTTAGGTACGCATACTGCATGTGGTAATTCATATTCACAGATTAATGGCCCGGCTACAACAATGAGCGACTTGTGGCGCGGCAAGCGTTGTATCTGTTCGTTGCGCGGTGAAGACGCGCAATGCACTGCGGTTAGTTGGGATTACACGCAATGAACAGACAAAACGCTTGCCGCGCCGCAATTATAAGCTTTTTTTTTTCACAAGCGCGTTGCCGGCCTTTAAGGGGGGTTGGAGCTCTGGGAACCTTACTCACCATTAGGAACACAACACTACATACCTAATAGGTAGCAGTGCTATTATGGCTGTGGTCTTCTGTAAGGAGGAGGTACTTCCCCAGTTGGGCTGCCCCAGATTCAAGCGTGATGGTTATCGCTGTGCCCTACCTCTCATTGTTGGACGTAGTTTAAGGACATACTCAGGTCCAGGTCCAAGCTATTGTCTTGTGGCGGAATTCATGACCATTTTCAGCTTTTTCTCTCCCACTCATGAACATTTGCGTGTCTTCTCGTGTACGCAACTTGTTCCGGTCAAGAGCGAATCGCATCTCATTCATTAGTGACCTGTAAACCCGCGGATTCCCGATTGTTGTCTACCGAACTCTTCAACGTACGCCATCAGAATTAAAGGCATTAAAACTTCTTTATTTAATTAAGACCAATAAATAAATACGACCACCATGAAAGGCAGACCTTAATCGTAACTCATTAATCTATGATGCGTATGATGTTTATTATCATTTGTTTCTCCATTACGGCTACATTACGGGCCTTTACATACCGATCTTTTGGCGGCTTGCGTAGGGATATAGATCCAACACGTACAGGCCTTTGGAGAATTTTGCTGTGTATCGGTTCAGGCGATGGGGGCTATTAAAAATAAAATTAAAAGTATTCTGGGCTATGGTGCTGAAGTTAGACCGGGTTAAAAATGGAGGCTATTTCAAAGAGGTCCGGATACCTGCCATAACAATATTAAAATAATGTTTATATCTTTCCCGTACATGGAACAATGGTGTTCCGGACATTTGGGAGGCGTACGCGGAGCCGGATCGAGCCAACGCTTAGAGGCCCTTTCGACAATTTAATGAAATGTAAGGGGTACACTGTTTATTATTATTAGTCTTGCCTACCTTTTATGATTACTGTCAATAGAAAATATTTGTTTCATTGAGTAAAATTTAACAATATAGGTAAATCTACAAAATGAAATACCTATAATTAAAATCGAATAATTTGCCCTTAATAACGAACGATATCAGAAAAAGACCATTAAAATTTAAACTGTCAATCTTTACCCAGTTATTTTGTACACAAATTCATTATCTCAGAGATTGAGCAGAAAACATTTAAAAAGCCGCAATTGCTTTTTGTAACGGCCCCTTTACATTCCGAGTGTTCATTTGCCGGGATCATTTTAATTGGGTGTCTTTAATTTTGGTATTCGATTTTAAAACGCGTTTTTGGGCATTTAAACGGGCCAGAATTGGCCCTTAATGTCACTACAGCGTATTTGGGAATAAGTGAAAAGCTTGTAAGTAACTTTTCCATGTTGCGCTTATATATCGGAATCGTAACTGTATTTCAAAAATAATATCTGAACGGCAGTGTGTTAGTCAAGTTTGCAAAGCTAAATCCGATATATGTGTCGTGTGGCCAATATAATCGACTTCTTTTGAGATGGTTAAAATAATAGAATATCAAAAACTAAAAAAAAAACAATAGAATCTGCTTTCCAAAATATATATTATCTTCTTTTGATTCTCACACCCCCTGTGGTCTAGAAAGTGGTAATTGCATTTAAAATATGCACTAAGACAACAAATCATTCCAGTATTTTATTACAAAACTTTATAAAAAAAAATCACTGAATAAACTGTAGCAGGTGCAGCTGTAAGTTCTAATTTAAAATGCATAGGAAAAGGATAAAAAAAATATGTTGATGAGACTGCAATTTGAAAGATGTATGGACTCTAGATAAAAATGCAGACTTATCGTTTTACATTTTCGTTCAACCTCGTTTAGCAAGTCTATTTATTTTTTAAACTAAACAATTATTATATTTTGCTTCACACGATTAATGAATCCATAATATATGAATGCTCGATATTAACATAAATGATGTGAATAAACGCAAGTATACGCCTACTCCTTTGACCACAGCTGTTATCATCATACATGACGATCTTCAATTGCTTAAAATGATTTGTTATGTTATTTACTACTTAATAGTGCGAGTTGGCAAGTTTTATCCCACTAAATTATTAATGTTACAGGATTACCTTGAATAATTAGTATCGCCTCTTTTATCACCAATGATTGATTTATAACACTTAAAGTAGTGCTAAAAACTTTGTGTGAATCATCGAGGAAGTGTATTAATTATTGGCAAATGTGCGAATTCTCCATAACCAGTCTCAACATCTGGTGCCAACTGTCAGTTGAGCAACAAACGTAACCAGGACTGTTAAATAATAAAAACTATTATATTCTTCTCGTGCCTTGTCCTTCATTATTGCTTTTGATTATGTTAGAGCATAAAAAAGCTCATTAAGCGACTTTGACACTATTTTCAGTACACTGACCATGCAGCGATATGGAACATCCCAAACTCGGGTATTATCACTTAACTTGGACCAGATACCACCGAATAATGGGCAGTAGTATCTCTTAGAACGGTGGAACATACTGCGATAACACACGACATGCTAGAAAGCCTAGCGAGTATGGCATTGAGCCTTGTGGCTATTGCCATACTCGCTAGTCTATTGCAGAGGCCGATGTCCAACAGTGGACGTCCGTGACTGATAGAATAGGGATCTGAAACAAAGACATTGCCAGTCTTTAAAATTTTCTCGTCTCAACTCATAAAGGACGCCTTCCATTTTACTTAATCCTTACATATACCATCCCGCTTGTATAGACATTTGACGGCGTTACAAAGAGAGGTATGCGATGCAAATGTCGTCCTTTTCCAGCAATGTGAAGGCAGATCTTTGCTTTTATGCAAATCAAGGTAGATTGAGGCATTCGAATTGCAACGTAAGGGTCGATACACACGGTAAACAACACAACTGCTATGTGTATAGAAACTGTGCAGTTGCCGTGCAGTCGGTATGCAGTAGACGTGCATTCCGCCTGTATATGCGGCAATCCACTATCAAATGCATATCACTATAATAGGCCGAGTTAAAAACAAAATAAAATGTACTTAATACATTATTTCTTAGCCTCTTAACTCAATGTTGAAAAATAAGTAGTTTTACGTATAACAGAAGGTTACGATAAGGATAAGCAAATATACAGACATCCTTTTACCAAGCAATTCCGTTTCATTCCACTAAGAATTCCTTACATTTGTAATAGCAATTACCGGAGAGGAAAAAAATGAATCAACGAAGGTTTCTAACTAACCGACTTAATACTAAACGTCAGGCATTCCGCCTTTTAGTGGATTCCTTGATCTCCCATGGAGTTAGATGGTTTTATAAAGTCAATACGAGCAACTAAAAAGTAAAGTAACCCGTAATTAAGCTAAGATAAGCATCGATAAACGCTAAAGTAGATACAGAGATAAATTCTCCCGTATATATTAAGGTGTAAAGGTAAAATTGGCAATGGAACGCTGCGGTAATACGGTTGATTGCATTCCGTGTGCAGACGCCTTCGTATGATGTCGTTAATGTCACATACATTAACTGAGTTAGGAAGTCAATGCATATGTATGGATGAGAAATCAATTTTACGGCTGAAATTTAATCAGTCACTAGGTTCAAACTTTAAGCATATGTGCTTAGAAACGATTGAGTGTGATTGCTCCTACGTATGAACAATTTCAACTAGGGGATGTCTAAAGATGATCGGTCTAGCTTAGTGGGTAGTAATCTAGTGACCCTGTCTATGAAACCGATGGTCCTATGTTCAAATCCTAGTAAGGACATCTATTAGTGTGATGAGCACACATGACATTTGTTTGAGAGTCATAGGTCTTTCTATGTATTTAAGTATTTGTATATTATATATATCATTTGCTGAGTACAAGAAACATAAGCCTTTTTGAGCTTACCGTTGGGCGTTACCACCCGTTTGTGTTTCGATTTTTTTATATTGTCTGTGTATAAGTAGATTAAATTTTTGATAATATCTAATTAAATAAAGTGTTTTAATGCATTCCAAATAGTTTAAAGATGTCGTTAAAGAGGTCACGTGACCATAAACTGCGTATCTTAAAAAAAAAGCCAAATAATAACATGCTACTGATTTTAACTATATGTATCGTTTTTAATATTCTTAGGAAATATTGGTGTTTAAAAACTATGATAGATATTGGTTATACCAAAATTGCTGTACAAACCTACTTCATGGAACCGTGCCTTTTTATACGTAACTATAAAAATATTATTTATTGCACATGGCCTAACGCATAATGAAAACAAATAGCCCAATAAATGTGACCATATACTATTAAATTCTCCACTTAAATAAATCCAAATATTTCAGATAAAGCAATAATTAGTTGTCTAATATGGTAACAATAAAACGAAAAATTAGCCAAACATGTACACCGATAAATACCTCGGAAAAGGGACAAGACAAATTGTAAGAATTAATTGAGTTAAATGAATAGTAAGTGGTCAAAGGCGGGTCTAGCAGCCGATACGTTTATTAATTTACGCGTTCAGTTGAAGGCAAACTGTCTTGTAACCTAAAGAGTAATTTAAGTCCACGTTACGGCTAGGTACGAGATATTGGCGAGTAGGAAGACAAATGATGTCATTATCAATAAGCCGATATATAACTTACATTGTCGTACCTATTTTAAGTGTTCCTGTACTATTTGACTATGTATCTCTGACTAAATATTAATCTACTTATCTTAACATAGTAACTGAAATGGGACGAACACAAAAAGCATATGATAAACCCTTAATTAAGGTTCTATTTACTGCTTATGACCTTTAAAATTACATAATATTTAACTGCACTTTTTTCCAATCATGTCTTTTGATTTTGTGACCCGAACGTCTAATAAAAGCCGTCTTTCTCTTCCACTTCCTTAATTTAAGACAGGGACTGAATTACTTGTTTTGTGCAATAATTATGCGTTAAATTCGCCTTTTGTAAGGTAAACGTCCGGATGCTCGGTGTTATTTTCAAACATTAGCATTAAAGGTGAAAGCTGGGTATCCACTGTTGGGCATTAGTGTGAAGACCACTAGTACCTACTTTACGATACAATAATTTTTCTTTTGTGCAATGAAGATCAAATAAATAATAGTATTCTATAGCTGTACCTGACTAATAAAACATTGGCAAACTTTGTGAACTAGTGCGGCGCAGCGACCGCCATATTAAATCATAACCGCGAGCCTGTGCGCTTGCGATGATTATCTGCAGTATGAAGCCATAAATCCATACCGATAGTTATCTCTGTCAATCTTGAATTAAAACACACTATGAGAAATGAGGCTTAGATATTGATTATCTCATTTATTATATTTATCGATATTTGTTGCTAAAATGGATCGAACTACAGATTTATAAAAGTACCAACAAATTTATTGAAATATCATGTTAAATATATAAATAAACCAACTAATAACGGATTCAGTTGCGTACTTATACTAAATTTAAATTATATTACTATGTAGCAAACACTTTGCAGCGTTCGTGGAGCCGGGATGTAGGTAATTTAATTTCAGAAGTATACGCTTAAGTATACTTTGTTTCTAGTTTTTTTTTTATTCGATGAATAATTATCACAACAACCAAGTTGGTTTAGTCGGTATTATATAAATAACTAAAATAAAAATGGAGACCATTTTAAGATGTTTATTGAATTCAATTAGTTTTAGCCGTCATTTTCATCCATAAAAGTCCTGTAAGGTATATGTACATTATAACTATTATTTATAACACGAGACAACCGAAAAATCTGACTGGAAATTTTCTGGCGATTGGAAGTACTTCTGATAACGTCTTACTGATAATTTAAGTAAGGTAAAAAAATATATTTGCTCTGCGGTTAAAAAACTAACTACGCGCAAGTTATAAGTATATAAGAGATAGTTACAATACAGATACCTGTTCTGGTTTAACAGCTCTTCTTATCTGGGCGCATCTGATCTTTAACCACACGATCGTTCACGGCTCGTAAACGAGATGAGAATGCCACTGATAACGTCGTATCTGACGTTTTACACCACAGCTCCAGTTCAATTATTTGCTTGCTTTTTGTTTTTCTAAGTGAATGTAGAGAGTAATGTGAAGGTTGTGACCTTCACAGACTTCTTGATGATTAAGATTACAGGCTGGCCTAGTGTCAGTTCTTAATTTAAATTTTATTTCGAACATATAACCAGAGAGTTCTTAGAGGAGTCAGTGGGAGACAGTCAAAGCGAGTAGTCGATTTGTCATGTATTAAATAATCTAAATTAAAATTATATCATAACAATCATCTTTATTATAAGCTCTCCATCTAGGCGCGATCCCCCATAACATTTGGTGGAGGCGCCATTTGACACTCACTTTTGAATTATAAAAAAAACATAATAGGGCCAAGCTTGGAGAAGCGTATAATAGCTGTTACCTGAACTATACGTACTGAAACCTTATGAGGTACACAACATTACAGCCCAAAGAATCTGGAGCTTTCTGGGCTCAACGGGAATCAGTAATGAATTATAAAAAGGGCTGCCACAATAGAACTGGTCGATGCGGCCTAAATAATAGCCCAAAAACATAAATAATAATAATACCTGAACTATTAATTATTGACTAAATCAATAGGTAAGGTATTGTAGTGGAAATGCCTTGTAGAACAAAGTGGAGATCAGCAGGACATGTTGCAAGGATCCAAGATGGCCGTTGGAGTGAGGGTATCCTTCACTGGTGGCCACGCGAAGATAAACGCCCTAGAGGTCTTCTGCAATGCAAATGGTGTGACGAGCCGACGACATTTTAGAATTGCCGGCTCAATGTGAACTAGACTGGTCCCTGAGAGAGATCCATGGAGCTTGATGGAGGAGGCCTTCGCCCTACACTGGGAGACCAAATTAAATAAGCAATAAAGTAATAATTTGTAAAAATTAAATAAAATTTTAGATTACATGAAATCTGAATAAACTTACTCTATGGCGGGTGCTTATTTATTACCTATTATTAAGATAATCGTCCGGTGTTCGACACTGTCGCCGTATCTATATGAAGGTGTCCATTATTGGGTATTCGCATGTCAAGCACTAATACTGTTACTGGATCGCTATATACGTAATCATTTTGTCTGATTGTTATACCTACCTACAGTAGGTATAAAAATCCGACAAAATCTACTAACAATCCTTTTAACAAACAGTAAATGGTGTTAATATATATTCATTAATGTACCTGTCCATGTCAATATAAAATACTTTCGGGTGTTTTTAATGATGCAAATTTCTTTTTTACGTTTTTACGCAGTAAAAGTACACGAGAACTTACTTAACGGTAACAAAAACGCTTTAAAAGGCGCGAAACAAACTGATTGACTCTGAACTTGAATATGGAGGCGTTCGAGTGGGAGTATTTAATTTTAACAATTAAAATCGTATTGCATTAAACTATAAATGCGACTGATTAATGTAGTCGTTAAATTAACGATTGGATCTTAAGGTTTATTGATCTCGTTTTCAATTAAGTATCAAAATACTTAATAAGGCATTACTTAACAGTGCATTGTTTTATGACCAATTTTAAAAAGAGAGCTTATTAGCTACAGGGCTGGCCTATAGTGGGTAGCGACCCTGGCTATTAAGTTGACGATCCTGGTTTTAAATCCCAGTGATAGAATTTATATGTGCTGAGCACAAACATTTGTTTTTGAGTCACGTGTGTTTTCTACGGATTTTAGTATTTTTATATTACACATATCGTTGGCTGAGTACCCACAACACAAGCCTTATTTAGCTTACCGTGGAGCTCAATCAATTTGTGTAAGGATGTATAGGTATTTATATTTATTCATAACTTTTTATACACCCTTCGTCCTGGAGTTTGAAGTCAGAGCTATACAGTATCCTGGATATTTAGTTACTAACATGAAAGTTAAGGATACTCGTATTAATCTTTTCTATTTTGTAAAATCAAATTATAAGGTAAACGTACGAGAGCCCGACAGTGTCGTCCTTAAAGTCACAACGTGGTGTCATTTATTGGGCATAGGCGTGGCGAGTGGCGAGCACTAGTCATGTCAAACAAGAATAAGGTTCCCAAGAACTGTATTCTTACTTTTGCATAGATGTATCTGAAACGGTATATACCGTATCCGATTTTATATTTTCGCCAATCGCACAGCATTTTATCTTTCAAAATATGATGAATGCCAACCACATTCGATATTAATTGGCTTGCGTTTGTGGCCCAAATACTCGACGCCAGCAGCGCCCCGAGTATCACCTGTTCATTATGGAAATATTTTCATCAATATTCGGACACTGCCTTTGTCGTGACAAATGTGACAGTACTTACAACAATATTAAATTGGGTATTTAATCGTGTAGTGATAGATTATCTTAGTCTAATTAACTTTACTTTTGTATCCGTATAGATTGTGGATTCTAATGCATCGACATTGTTATTAATATTTCGGAGTAACTAGAAAAATAATTTAACTATTATATATATTTGCGAGTAATGTTTATAAATAGATATATTAATTTATGTAGCATCTTAATCTTTAGGCACTAATTTATGTCCAAATAACAACATAGCCCAATATAATCCCTTTATAAGAAAAACATAATAAAAACTGTTGAAAACCGAATTGTCCGAGTAAAAAAAAAATATTGTATCCATACTAATAAAAATGTGTCTGTTTGTTTGTCCGTCTTTAAAAACAAAACGGAGTGACGACTTGACGTGATTTTTTAAGTGGAAGTAGTTGAAGGGATGGAGAGTGACATAGAGACTACTTTTTCCAGCGGGAAAACATCTCATTCCCATGGGAAGACTCAATATGTTACATTTTCCTCCAACCATGCGGGCAAAGCAGCGGGCAACATCTTGTATTTTATATATGTTACAAATAAAACCTTATAAATATGCAAAAAATACTGACATAACTCACTAAGTAGCCTTTACTTAATAAAGACTTAAATCACTGGATTACTCTGTTGAAATATATTTCTACTAAGAAATTGACTTCAAAACGGTTTTGCAAATATTCCTTACTGACGACCAATAAAGAGTCGCCTTAGGGTTAAACACATAAAGAACATGTCGTATTATTGTCGTAATCCAGTTGTAAATGCGCCTTAAATGTCAATATCGTTGTTTAACTTTACGATTGAATTGAACTTTAGCCACTTTAAGGTTTCTTGCACAACTGAATTAAACGCTTTATGATATAATTACTGTCATATAAAAATGTTTTTATGGGTTTTTAAACTGACTGAAGTAGGTCGGAAATGTGTTATTGATATTTTAATCGTAAAAAATTAATAATTTAAGTCACAATGAGTATGTGAATATTTAAAGGGTAATGGTACGGTCGGCAGTAGAAGTTGTTAAGCTGGTCAGAGGTTCACAATGATCGTAACACGCTTTTGTTTATCTTAATAATAAAGACGTATGAATCTCATTTTGAATGCCTCCGCCGCTTAGCTACTTCTGCTGCTAACTGTGCATACCTAACTAAAAACTGACCGACCAAAGACCGGAGCCGACCAGGGCTCTAGTGTAAGTTTCTATTGACGTGAAAAAACGTTTACGAACGCGTAAGTGATAACGTTATGTATATGGG
This sequence comes from Grapholita molesta, assembly GCA_022674325.2. Lineage (NCBI taxonomy): Eukaryota > Metazoa > Arthropoda > Insecta > Lepidoptera > Tortricidae > Grapholita > Grapholita molesta. The sequence goes on along the minus strand of CP053135.2, from coordinate 7,866,755 downwards.
AAACGCAAACGCGTTCGTGACGTAAAGTTACGTTAAAAACTTACACTCAGGGCTCAGAGCCCTGTCTGTCTGGCCTAGTGGGTGGTGGTGGTCCTGTGTCTGACCCCAGCCAGACCATTTATTTGTGTCACCGCATTTATTACTTCATGAGTCATGCGTGTACCCACAGCACAAGCGTTCTTGAGCTTATCGTGGGGTTCGGTCAATTTGTGTAAGGATGTCCTCTAATATTTATTTATTAACATAGATCAAACTGCTCAACAAGGGAGCGATCTTGTTCTGTCACTTGTCAATGGGAAGAATGCGAAGAAGCGAAGTTGTAACTCGACTTTAAGGATATACTTATACTTCAGTAGACTTAACGTGAGTAGGTGTACACTCGTATTATAAAACGCACATAACAATTATTTTTTATTATGCAGAAACGTCTGCTAGCGAATATCTTCGATATTTAAATCGAAAGAAAAATAATAAATTAAGCACATAACAATATTTTTAATTGCCAAATCCGTGGGCAGATTGCTTTTAATCTACTTACCTGTAGTTTTTGTACATTAGAAAATTACTTTTAAGACGTCGCACTTAATGAATTAAACATTTTTTACATTATCAACTTTATTATTTATCAGCTAAAATATAAACTTTAGTAATCTATTGCGGAATGCTAGGCTGGGAAAGTTATGCCAGATTCAAATCAATAATTGAAGCAAGAGCAAGTCTATAATCCGCTAGCCTTTTTTGTTTGGCTATTTAGCAAATTAATTACTTGACAAAAAATACTACTGAATATTAATTTACTAAAATTAACAGTTATTAAGTAGTCATGGTGCAACTTTTGTCACATATCAGTCCACATCATCTTAATTCAACATCAAATTACTTAATTAATGCCATTTAATAAATATGTAACAATCATAGAAATAAAACTAATCTTAAATAACTTATAAATAATATACCTATACAAAATAAAACTTAGGTACACATTTTTTTTAACCTTTTTCATCTCCACAAAATATACCTCATTAATCAATTCATTAATTAAGAAATCAGCGAATAATCACATAAAGAAGTTGTTACAGTAAATAATATAAGAACCCTATAGAAACTTCGCTTTTGTCGGCACCTTTACTTAATTAATTTGCACGCATCCCTTTCGGAGCGAGCCGAAACAAAATGTCTTTTTTAATTTATGTCCTTCTGCATTAGGTGTATTTCAATTTAGCCCTTAAACCGTACTCCTTAGGATCTATTCAGGCAAATTAAGGTTTGGTATTTCAGGACCTTGTGAAAGTAAGGAATACTTTAGAAACCGGCCGCAAAACTTTAAGCAATACGTTAATGTAAAATTTCTTTTTGGTTCTTTGAGGAAATTCCGATTAAAAAGTACTTCGATGGCACATACCAATTGTAGAGGTAGATATTTTTTGTATATTAGTAAATATAACAATGACAGTGCATATATCTTATTATTATAAAAGTCAGATATTTTTCACACATAGGTATAAGGTATCTGTACACCATAAACAAAATTACAATTATAATGATTAGTTAAAGACTTTTTTACATATTTATTTAATTTATATATTTTGTTTATATTACCATTTTATTTAATATGGATTCACTTTTATTCAGTCTATTAGCGAATGTTATAGTAAGGTTCGAGAGGATTCTTCTTAAAAAACCTCTATGAATACTTACTGTCTTGTACTGTCTAAGGTCTATTAGTGTAGCATTCAATTACCGTTAATCTATAATATGTAAAAGAAATAAATCAACAGAAACAGATTATTTGAGTTCATTACAGAAATAAGGAAAATACTCTATACTTCATACGATTTTCAAAACTGACGGGGCCTTACTACGAAGTCCCGTTTATTTTGTAATTGGTATTCAGATCGATGATTCGGTAGCTTGTAATTGGTATTCCGATCTCGTAATCTGCAGAAAAAGCTCGCCAAAGAAATGGTAATTCGTTGAAAGCCTGTCCATCGCTCAGGGCCGCCGGCAATAACTTCCGGAGGTTTATGCATTCCATGCGACATAAATCTTGTGTCTTGTAACAAAACGAATCGTTTTGTATCAGATTTTGTGGATTTAAAATCATAATTATTGACGTCGCTTAATCGCTTAATTACCCTGTCTATATTAGTCTAACATATATTTATTTATATAATTAAAATCGTTCATTTTTTATTTTTTATTATGCAGAAACGTCTGCTAGCGAATATCTTCGATATTGAAATCGAAAGAAAAATAGAAAAAATTGACTCGGAGCGGGAAAATCGTTTATTTCAGGCTGGACATGGCACATAAAATTGTTAGTTTACATATAATTTAAACTTAAATATACTAGTATATTTTTACATATACCTATTGTTTTACTTTGGTGTAATTATAAAACAGCGATTATATAGATATTGGTATTGCATTATTGATATTGCAAGTTTGCAGTTATTAATTTATATTAAACATAGATGGAAAAAGAATGTCGATTATCTGTTGTAAAAGAAAATAAACGATAAATAAAATAATTGTTTTTAATGAGAATATCTGCAATTTCACGCAACGAATTATACTAAATATGCGTTTTTGTTCTTGAACAAGTAAAAATATAAGTGTGTTTTCCTAATCGCCCAGTACTCGAAAATAGTATTACTTAATTCAGCAACCGAGTTGGTTACACATATTTCCTAGAATAGTAATTTATGTATCTGTGCATAATGAAGGGCATTACAACAAGAGTGTGGGTTTTCATAATAACATCACACGATTGTTGTAATGCCTAATTATGTATAGTTACATACACTACTTTATCTACACACATATCATTAAGTGTTTTAAGATGGGTTCAGAAACCGTAGGGAAATGACTTATTACTAGGGTTACTTGTAAACATTAAAAAGTCAGCGAACAAAACAAATGACAGCTTGGAACGGCGGCGTTGCGTATTTCGTATCTCAGTCAATTTTTTTTTAAAACCATAGTCAAGCGAATGAACTCCCTATTCTACTGTCACTCGAGTTCAAATGTCATTCGATTTATATTAAAAAAACATAACGAATTGGCGTTTCGTATCAATGGCTGTTTTAATATCTATAGATACTAAATTAGACACCCCACTTGAATTTGACAGCTGTTCCAAATTTAAATTCATAACCTACTAAATCTTTCTGATGGTTGGTAATGCTGGTCATTGCCTACGGTTTCTGGACGCATTATTATTAGAGCACTTATGACATTTACGTAGATAAAAAGAATTACAAAATGGTACGGTCAGGAACTTTAATTGTTGAGCCATTTAGGGTTCACTTTACATTGGGAATTTCATAGAGTAAGTATTAAACAAAAGAAAATAGCTTGAACCGTAAGTGGCTCAACAATTAACGTCGGTGAATGTACTATAGCTATGCTACTATAGGTAGCCACCAGCGGCCGCGCTTTTTTATAAGCCGAATCTCACCGGCTTAAATTACCCAGCCCATAGCCACAGCCACAGCCATAATCTCCGCTCCGTCTGGCTTGAAAATTAGAAAAAAAATTGCTGGTAGGTAGGCACTTGTGACCTTCTCTTGCCTATATACAATATGTTCTCAGTAAATCATGAATCTTACCCATCAATTATCAAGTTAAACGGTAACTACCGTTTTATAATTTGTTTAACGTTCATTACCGTAATTGCGGGATCACGTTAACTATGTTTCAAAACCATAGCGAACATACATTCCGAATTGTTATTTATTTAAATTAATCGTTTTATAAGTGATTCCTACTATTAGGCGTTATTTAAAATCTATTGGTCTCGTGATTTATTTGTTTAAGTAATATACCGGTTAACTACTAACTGGATACTATTATATTAAATATGTTTATCTATGTAAAATCATTATGCATACAAGTAGCGCCTATGTTATCAGTATTTCTGAGATATGAATAATTTAACATATCTATTGGTTTGTTTTTATTTAATTTGATCATCGTTATCACTTATAAATGGATATTTTTTTTTTACAATTTATCTTTTATTCCGTTAACTCTTAGGGCTTTTAAATAATTGAAACAGGATACAAACAAAAAAAAAAAAACAATTGGGGAGCAATTACAAGAATAAGTTTTTTTATTTCATCCGTTTAAGCACAAATCATGCATTTTTCAACATTATTAATTGAGCAATTTAAAATGTTACGTGTCCAATCCATCTCGAGGTATCAGCAATCAGTATAATTTGCGACCGGATACAGTATAGGTTGCGATTATTTTCTAGATATCATAAATTAATTTCAAAATTAAGTGCGAGACTACGTGTGATTGGATTTTAATGGTTCCTTTAGCTTGTATACATAGCAGCTGCCGTATTTACACGGATAAACTGTTCATTAAGAAAATCTTGACAACAGTTTTTACTAAACCAAAGGTTTTTCTAACGATATCGCTTATTTCAAATCTAAAAATCAATAAGAAAATAAGAAAAATAAAAGTAGGAATATAAAAAACATCCCTTATTTTTAAATAAACAACTTTTATTTAAGATATATTTTGTACCCTTTCGAATAAAGAGCGCAGATTTTAAAGGTACACCTGCAAAAATACGGTCACAAATACCTAACCACAATTCTCTAAAATGATTCTATTTGGCTATACATATATTCTCAAATTATTTATTAGGCTGTATATTCTCATTTGCTATTATTAGCAAGATCTATTTCCCACGCATAACTCTGTAAACTAGAGATACACCATAACCATAATTCTACCGGGACATGTGCCGATGCAACTGGCATGTACAACTGGTACAACCAGCGTTGCACCGCTGTCATTAAATCATACCGGTACATGTTTATAGCCCAAGCCCGTATAATGGGTCGGGGATAATTTAATATGTAACATTGCAATAATATTAGCTGGAAGGCTTAAGGAGTGTGTTAACTACTCTTAACTCAAGTAAAAGCCTCTTTGGACCGGTGCTTAGCCGGTCACTTCTCTTCTTGGTAGGATAATTTAAAATTTGTTGTTTCGAGTAGTTATACGTATATTTAGGAACGACATCCACTTTTTATTTTTGCAGGAAGAATATCTACCTAAATCAGGCAAAACGCTTAAAGCACAGTCTTCAAAAATTTAATTTTTATGCATACAAGTTTGTTTAATTGTTTTCCTTGTTTCAATAATATGTAATGTTATGGCGTTAAAATAAATGTGTTTTTTTTCTTTCTTTCTTTTCTTCTTAATAGACTTCCGATGAATATTTTAAAATTGCTACATTGGATTTAAAGAGCAATAAACCGTCTTTGGTATTGACCGCAAAGCATATTGAAAACATCAATAGTAATCAATAAGTTAACGGGCATTGTATTAATTACAAAAGGATTCTTTTCGTGTTCTACATGACACAGGTGACCAGGTTTTCTTACAAGATAATGCTTTTGATATTCACTTTTTTATCTTTTACATTCGCTAGATGCTCTGAACATATCACGATGATATATTTACAGAAAGTGGAATGAGTGGAAAAGCTGAGATTTAGTTGACACAAAACTAGGAGTCATTGGTAGGTACTAATAGTACTGGAAGTTCTTCACACTACCGGAAAGCAGAATGTAAATCTTAAGACTTTTTTGTATGTGTGCATTTTAATTAGTAGTAGTCGTTAAGCATTTGGTCATGTATCTGGCTGACTAGGCTGCTTACACTGGCAAGTAATGATTCAGAAGAATTCTCTAACCGTGCTGCTAAATGGCATGTAAAAGCCACGACAGTAACTCGCATACGAGTACATCATGAGTATACGTTTTGATTATCTTCTTTTGTGTGCCTACGCACTTTATGTCGGTTACCAGTGTATTATAAAATTTACCTTTGTTTAGAATTTGAATGTATAACATAAATCGGACATAGGAGCTTGTAATTATAGTACTAAGGCGTAGCCAAGGTCAGGAAAGTTGATCAGAAGCTAATGACTGATTATGTTGAACTTATTATCTGCAATCAAATTATTAGGCGTTAATGCGAACAAATTGATTACGTTGACATTCTACAGTTTTGGCAGGTACTTGCGTGCATAATGCTTTAAGTATTATAATTAAAACGATTGGTTTACACATTACACTTTCATATTTCGCGTATTCGATCGCGGATGATATGTCTTCTTATATTAATTAGATATATATTTGAAATTACTCTTAATATGAGATCCACTCGTTTAATTACAATTAATATCTTCTCATATTACTAGTATATAATAGTTTGTTATGTTGATTTCAACTACAATTCAGTTACAAACCACTACATTCATTGCTAACATACAATATATTATAACTAACAAAAAAATACACGGATATATTTCTACACTCCTGTATATAATATAATATTGTTTTAAAATATACCTTCGCTATAAGAACATTAGGTTGAAATTCAAGTCCAAATTCATTGCTAGGAAATGTACCTAATATGAATGGATGTTTTTTGTTAATCAAGTAATGAACAGATCAAACGTCTGCGATGGCCACCCGGAGAGATGTCTGTGCTTATAGAATTATTAGTAGTGACACCATACGCTGGTAAGTTGGTAGCCAATGGCGACGCGTAGCAATCAAACTTGCTTAATTTATTGGTACCGAGCTTTATTTGTATATCAGTAAGGAAGTGTTACGGCATATTTGGCTACTTTGATTGCTACTAACTATATAGCATCTTCCTTTTACAGTCAAAAGGAAGAACACTAAATAAGTACTAATAATAATAACGGTGCCTATGGTTTTTCATCAACTATTAATTACAATGAGAAACAAAGAATTTTATCATGTAGTTAAATCAGATACTTCATCAAAGTATGGCGATGATGCTTATTTACTTAATATTCTAGTAAAGTTCATTCGATAATTTAAACTATTACTTACATGTCTAATGTTAATTTTGCCAGGATCTTCATGTGTGGTCGGATTAAGAAATTTAGTATGTTTGGGAGCGCGCATGCGATACGTATAATCAGATTGGTTAGTTGGAATTGTCGTTTTCTTCTTTGAATTTAATTTTTATTGAGTGTATACTATGTGACTGGGTTTTTCAATCGGCAGTTTTTATGCAAACATTATTTTTATCTTGTATTTGTCTTCTTTGGTATAATAAAAAACCAAGGTAATTTACAATTAAGGCTATTATATCTGCAACGGTACAACAGTTGAAGTGTTATCTTATCTAAAATGTATGAAAAAATGCATGCAAATAACAGTTTTAACTATACAGCTTTCTTTGTTTTTAGTATTAAGTTTTTAAAAGTTATGAAACCTAATTTCCGCCCTCGAGTATATTTAAGCTTGTGCAGTAATTCATAAAAAAGTTACTTATAGTTATAAAAAAAATATTTGATTTATGTCTTAAAGCTTACTGGTTTCGATATGTACAATAATGAATTTATTTCTTAAAGCCTATCTTAGAGTAAAACACAGATTTAACACAGGACTGTCTATAATTCATCGGCTTTACGATTCGATCGCACGCAACGTTCGTATTCCTTTACTTTAATTTCAACCCTATATCCCTATCTTTAAGATGACATTTCGTATAGATTGACTGGGTCCACGTAATAAATTAAAGGGTAATAAAACATGCACTTTATATGCAGTACTTGATAGCTATTTAGCCTTTTGGCAGATGGTATTTTTAAACGCTGGTGTGGAATGCGAGGACTAATTGATTCAACGTCATGGTCACCCTATCCCAATGCTTATTTATTATGACTAGCTTACCTTCTTTTAATTATACAAGCTTTTATGTACTGCACTTTCGTAGATACGTTATTGACAAATTGCCTGTAGGTTTTAGACGAGACAGTCATCTCCCAGCCTTCTTGGCACAATGCCAACTGGCAGCAGTTTGGGAGATATTTTCAATTTGCAATTTTACTTTTTGTTTTCTTTGTTTTTCTTTATAATATTGTTCTAAGACTAGATTTTTTATAATCTTATATTATAATCTAATACTTTGCTGTCAAATTATGCTACACTATTCCGCGTCAGAATACCTAAGATCGTAATCAAATGAATTAAGTATATATTTAAAAATAAATCAACTATACACCTATAAAAACAGTCAAAAATTTAAACAAATAATAAAATTCAACTAAAACTAACATAAATCTGAAAAAGTCGATCTCTCGCACTGAGGGTTCTGTACGAAAACCCCTATGTAAAAAGACTAATGAAACAAACATTTTCTCTACCTATGATTACAACTCCGCCGTATGGACAGATAGACAGACAGACAGTGGAAGCTTGGTAGTATATAGTCCTGTTGGCACTCCTTGGGTACGGAACTCTAATAGAATAGAATAGCTACTGTTAAAAAATCTTTATCTCAAGCATTCTTCAACTTTATGGCAGTCACATAAGGGTTACAATTAATTAGGTATATGGTTTGTTTTGGCTTCGGTGTTGCAAGCTCATTATCAGTTGATGCTAAACGCTCCATTACTCGTGACAAATCGGTGGGTTTGATATACGACCGCTGCCCCGTATAAAGGCAGCTTATGTGGCTTGCGTAAGAAATTCTTGGTTTAGGTACAAACAAATTTGTATTCATATATTTATCCAGTGTTCATATAAAGTTCAACTTCTGTAAATTAAGTTTGTATTTTGCGCAATAAAGGTGTCTAAGGTGAGTACAGCTTTGGTGGCTATTGAGTATCAAAAAGTAGGTACCTAATATGTTAAAATGTATTGCGATTCTATAAAGCAATTTGTTACGAATAATATGATCTTTACCCTTACAATGAGTTGTAACTTTGAGGTTTTCAATAACGAGTATCGAGTTTACTATCTGTGCATTTCGTTCGCACTAAAATAGTAAAAGCGAGATGCACAGATAGTAAACTCGATACTCGTTATCGAAAACCTCGATGTCACAACTCATGGTAAGGGTACGAGTGTAAGTTTTTAACGTAACTTTACGTCACGAACGCGTTTGCGTTTCCCAAATAAATAACTTTATCACTTACGCGTTCGTAAACGTTTTTTTACGTCAAAAGAAACTTACACTAGAGCCTCAGGAGACACTTAACACAAAACGCAGACCAGTATAGGGGCGTTCTAAGAACCACCAGCTGGACTTATTTTCAGACAGTATTAAAGTTTTCTAATAGCTTTTGAATATATGATGACTTGGCTCCTGCATGTTAACAAGTTATTTGATACACATAGGGTGTGCTTCAAATACTGTAACCAATCAATATTAGATCTCGAAAATCAGCTGAATATTTACAGAAATCTCGAGAATATCAGTAATTGGGACTGCTTGTTAGAGTGAGACTGTTGACACCCCGGTAAACGTAGATGATAAAATTTAGACTAAACTGGAAGCCGTTTGTTAGTCAGTTTCAGCAGTAATTTTTTTAATAATGATTGAAATCTGTAATGTCAATGAAATCAAACAACAAATAACTATACAGTTTTTTTGCAGTTTTCTGCAGTGTGCTTCTAGAGCGAGCTACCATATGTAGGGGAGGCATATTTGGTTGCTATGGATGTCTGTGGCCGATTGATATATCATTTTTTTAAATCTCTATACATGTTTTACGACACGAATGTTTAGCTCACACTTAAAATAAATACGTACTTCATATAAAATAATAATTAAAAAGAAAATCACAGTAGAAAATGTGAAAATATTTTTTTATACGGCTAAAAAGATGTAACACAATCTACATTTTTGTATTCTTAATGAAGGACATAGTCATGCAATTAGGTATACACTCTTACAAATCCGGCTATTCAGCCTAGCACAGCGATATTAGACAATTCATTCAACGAGGAAACAAGCCAGTCGCGTGCGCAGGCACGGTGCTCGTAGATTATTATCGGATTATACAACGCTGTTACCAGTCTGGCGTTACAGGGATATAGTTGCATGAATGATATTGATAAAATACGCTAAAATTGTAATTAAGTTCTTCAAAAACAAATGGCTTTTTTTCTTAGGCTTTGTCAAAATAAGACATTGTTCTGGAAGCCGAAAATTTTTAGGGTACTATGTCGTATTTTACTAGTCTTAACGTGAACATTACATATTTAATATTATTTATCAAACGTAAACCTAAACATACATCTTTCCGAGTTTCGTTTGAAAAAAAACCGATTTTGATCGTCTTAAAAAAAATTAACGGAGACTTAAAATTTAATGGACTCCAAATTTCCGACATAAAATCTTGAAGTTTCTGTAAGCGGAGATTTCTATCGCATTTATAATTCAACCAACCAAAACGTGTAAAATTTTACACGTAAATGACATATTAAAAGTTTGCCAATCTTTTATTCTCACATTGATTTGACATTTAGATAAAACTTATAAAAGCATTATAGCCTTCATATTGTATTGTTATAATAGTTTTTGAAATTTTAACTTTATGCCAAGTATTTTAAAGTCTCTTTTGTTTTTTTGTTAATTGAACTATAGCTTATTCCGAGGAATGTTTATGGTTGTCAAGTCGTCACTTCTAGTAACCATTTAATGTTCAAGGCAGTGACGTAGTAGATGTCTGAGGCTACATTTTCGTACGTGGATAGCATAACTAATGATCAGTATTGGTGCTGAGCCAGATGTAAACAAACAAACATACAAGGAAATAAATACTTGATATGGACGGGTTTGCGGGTTTGGTTTGACACACAAGTGGATCATTAATCTTTTAGAAGTACGGAGATAACTGCGCTCTATTTCAAACCAGCGCTTTTATATCTAGAAATATTTTTGCTAACAAATGTCTATATTACTAACGTGGGTTTATCGAATTATTGGCTTTTGGCAAATACCGTTTTCACATAAAGTATCAATATCACATACAGACTACAGAATGATTCAGTGAAAGTATGGTAAATTACATTCCGTAATGTCTGAAATTATACTACCACCACTTAAATAAATGTTCAAACGTCATAAAATGTTCCAGAATCTTTATCATAATTGTACGACTACCGCAAAGATTGGAATAAAAACGCCATAATACGGCGTGCCCAGTAATTTCAGCAAAATATTACCGTACATACTAAAGTTAATCGGTCGGTAATTTACATCTTACGGGCTCTTAATAAAATTGCAAATGGCTGACGTAGAAGGAGATCTTATTATGGAGTGTCAAAATGGAAGTTGGTTAATATTAAGACATGCATTTATGTACACGTATGTAAAGTGGCCGAAATATGAAACAAATAATAAGAAGTTAGGTACGAGGCGACTTGAAAGTCATTTCACATTTTTATCAGAATTATTATTTAAATTAATAGGTGATTAGGTATTAAGAAAAATAATGAATTTATGATTTAATATGGAACAATGTTATAAAATGTTATAAAGGCCAGAGCGGTTGCTGAAGATAGGCAGGAGTAGCGCGAGCTTCGGAAGGCCCTTTGCACCTCTGGGGTGCCATAGGACAACAACAACAATGTCATAAAATGCTTATCAAGTAAAACATATGAAAATACATATTGATGTTTATACTTCACAGAAAATAATATAATTACTGTATATAAACACTGAAACTTCAGTGTCGTGATCCAATGTAAATTAAAAACGAGGAACCGCTGATGCGTGTCAAAGCAGTGTTGTTTGGATTGGACTTAACAGAATAGAACATTAGGAACTGAATACTTATTGTCAAAGAGCCATCAATGCGTGCGTCAAAGATGACATCGTCTCACTGCCGGAGCGCTACGCCGCCGCTCTCCCGCGCTTCCTCGTCGGACCTCGTCGCGCCTGAACTCACGCGCCGCGCTATGTCACCGGACTTGTCTTTAGATCTGCGCCGCCCGCTGTCACCTGACGTACTCGACCGCTACCGTCCTTTATCACCTGACGTTTTGAGATATAGATCGCAGAGTCCTGACTTCGCGCGCCGTTCGCGCTCTCCCGGCAGGCCTAGAAGCCTCATGGAATCTCTGCTGGTAGCTAAAATGGAAGCATTGAGCACCGGGAAACTAGTGAGAACGGATTCTATGGACAGCTGCAGCAGTTTCGGTTCTATGTCGTCGTTACCGAGTGACGTGTGTCGCTGTGATGACTGCCTGCTCGGAATTGTGGATTTCTACATGCCGAACCCTGCTGATGCCAACAAGGCGTTGAAACGGGTACGTATTACTTTTATTTTTATTTTTGTACCGTGAATGTAAAACTGGAAAGTGATTGATGTGAAGAATAATTAAGTTCAACGTGATTTATCTTGTTGAAGCTCTTGTGATATTGGTTCCTGATTAGGTACTTTTAAAAATATTTTTTCACTAATTCACTACCAACCTACTACGACTACCTATACTACGATATTCGATGATTATGATATGACAAACTCCATAGTTATATGTATTAAATGTCAGTACCTACTTATATTTGCATTGCAACATTCTATTCTTAGTTTCACTAGCGTTTCTGTCCTACGTTTTCTCCGCGATCCCGTAAAAAATGCACACTGCGGAAACGCCGCGCGTTCTTGCGGCGCTTTGCCTACTATGGAATCGCAAGGAAAACGTCGAGCGGCCGCCGCTAGTGTGTCTGGGCCCTTATATTACAAAAACGCTCTAAAGTTTTATGATGATTACCAATACTACCATAGTACCTAGTATCCTGTAACGTACCGTACCGTAGTATCTACTCAGATGGACACTTTTTTTTACATATAGCAGTTGCAATCACGAATAATTAATCTGACAATGTTTCAGAAGAATCACAAATCATTTAAAATTGTACTGGTTATATCGCGAGCTGACATTTAAAGCCGTCGAATTTTGCTCCTACCGAATGTTTGTCTGCCTACAAGCCTGTTTATCTCATTATACGCTACCAAGTAGCATTAACTAAAGCACTCGGGTTTCTTCGCCTATCGATCGAAGCCGAGGTGACAATGGATCGATAACATCTGTCAATATTTATAATGGATGATCCGATCGGGTTGAACTAGAACACGTTTCGATTAATAGTGAGAATATTTGTTAAACTAATAAATATCATGACAGCACTAAAATATAAAATATTCCATGTAATAGCAATTGTCGCTTACTCGAATTTTGTAATTTATTGCTTAATTATAAAAAAAGTCATGCGGCATTGTTTTGTTTTTGTTTTAAAAACAGTTTTAATAACAGGGTTTTATCGCAAGAAAACCATAATGAGAGAAAGAGTGATAAATAAACTGCGTATAAAACGATTTTCTTTTGCAATTTCCTATCATACCACCGCTGGCGCCATCTGTACGAATTCTTGTTAAACAAGTAACCGCGCAATGCGCGCATACAGATCTTGAACGCAACGCTCTAACTATAACCAGTGTGTTCTGACTCGTGGCGATAGATGGCGTGAATCACAAGTTACTGCAATTTAACATTATTTTTTTATAAGGCGTTTAATGTTATGTGAAATGTGTAAGTAGTATTAAATTATTAGAAAAATGCGATACAGAAAAGAATACAAACACAACTATGCGAATTAAATTAGATAGATAGATGTTTCATTCGAACATATATTTTATGCTAAACGTAACATCTTAATTTAATTCACGAAAATTTAATGAAGTAAATAATTATACGGTGAGATTCAAAATTGCATGGAGAAAATATGAACGAATTCTTTCATAATATGCCCATACAATTTTGAATATGGATAAATGCGAAAGTTCCTTGGCTATGCCAAGAGAGTTAAGGCTAAGAATATTTTACGCGTAATGTTGTTGTAAATTGTGGATCCTACAATTATTACAAAAAGTAAAGCTCTCGGTAGTCTTAATGTTTCAACAGCATGAAAACATTGTGTTTCTTTATTACACTATGCATTTTCGTAAAACGAATAAGAGTATTTTATCTGAAGTTGATGTCTAATTTATAAGGCCTATAACAGCGAAGAATATGTCCGCAAATCTGATCTTCGCATCAGTCTGACTGATATTGTTTGTTCTGTGGATACATATTGTATACCCAGTTACAAAACCAGGAACTAGTCCAGTGCCCTTACCATGAGTTGTGACATTGAAGTTTTCGTTCTCGTTCTCGATAACGAGTATCGAGTTTACTATCTGTTCATCTCGCTTGTACTATTTTAGTGCGAACGAGATGCACAGATTGTAAACTCGATACTCGTTATCGAAAAACTCAAAGTTACAACGGATCCTAGGCGTGCGCCAACGTAAACGTCATAGAATAAAGCTAAATCAACGGATTAAGAGATGGAACGGATCACATACTCCCGCGACCGTGTGCTAAACAAAACATAAGTACAGTCGCCATCACATATATCGGAGCGGCCAAGGTGGCCACAAATATCTGAACATAGGGTTGTCTTTTAGTATTCTTAGAGGGATTAGGCGGAAACATATTCAAGCTGTATACATACATATATGTATACATATTTTCAGTACCTATTCTGCAATGCCGACGAGACAGATAGCTACCTACATTCTTTCAATAATAATAAATATAGACATTCACTATTAATCAATTCGCACAGCTATGACTAAAATGCTTAATTACTTTATCGACACCATTAATAAAATTGAAATTGTGATGAAAATTATAACGAGTGAGAGAATTAATAGTATAAAAACGTCCTAGTTTTGTTGTTTACCTCAAAACGGTATGTAAAAAGGGTTGTAAGATGACAAATTATTAACTTTCTGTTAAATTTCAGCGCCGTTTGAATTTATTCGCGAGTTATACGACTATGAGAGAAGCTCTTCGTTGAGGCAATTAGTTAACATCGCAATTAACCATACTAATACGGGGTCGAATAAACCCCCTGCCGCAGTGAACGTATTAACTACATTTCTAATATGTATGGACATATTGTGTTCCTAATTATATTCGTGTACAGATCCATGTCACGATACAATTAATTCCCGTAAATGCATTCCGAGCACGAACCTCCGTCCGGCAGCACTGCGTCAAACACCATATCTGGCTTTCAGACGTCATTACGTTACTGACATAACCACATGTATGTACAAACTATTACGGACTATGTTGTATCTAATTAGAGAGGTACACTGTCAACACACCTTTAAAAAATATAACAAGATATAAATAGAAAAAAGCTATGCTCTGAGTATCTCTATACATGATAGAATCATTAACCAATCTATACAGCCCGCTGGTTGTACAGTCGAAGTGATAATGGGCAGCCCCACTTAACTCAGAGAATGGATGGCTTTTGGGGCAGAAAGTCGTAGAGTGTGGATCGGACAGAGCCATGTCGGACATCTACAGACTAGATAAACGGATTACCTCATGTGATGGTCTATGAGGTAGAGGTCTATTTCCTGCAGTAGACGTCCAAGGACCGTAGCCTACCACCACATACCACCTACCGAGGTGGGTGCGAATGTCACAGAAACACACACACATATTTTAAAGGACTATTGACGATAAAATATGAAAGAATTTAAAATTCACGTTCTAATATAAGATTTTAAGCTAACATGGTCGTTCACATTACAAATATTACGTAAAACGGTACAGTTACCATTACCATGCATGTTCATTTTAATGAGTAGGTATCCGATATTTCGACACTGTTCCAAGCGCCATTCTCACGGAATATCGGAAACGCATTCAAACTCATTAGCTAATGTTCTCATTTTTGTTAAACCGCACTCGCAGTTGGCTAAGATACAGGCTGAGCTTAGTTTGGTCACTGACGGATAGTCTAAATTTTATAAGTAAACTGAGGCGCCACCGCGAAAGATGATTTTCTCTGTCACTCTCGATCTCGTGACGCCTTAATTGGAGTAAAAGACAACGATGCTCGAAATTGCTGATACGAACTTCGATGTTCGCGGTACCAGGTCTGTTTTTTTTTTAATAAACGATTTTGCTTTATTTTTTTTATTTGGTTTTTGAAATGAACCTACATGGTAACCATTCCCGTTTTAAATCATAGTTTTAATGTTCTACAACTAAATTAAGGAATAACGAAAATGCGTGCAAAATGGCTATGGAAAATAGTGAAAAGGTAGCCAATTCCAAACGAGTGGTAGGTAATGTGAAACATAACTGAGAAGGTCTGAGATTCGACATAATTTACAATTCCTTACATATGCAAAGTTGCCAGCAACAATAGGTAGGTATATGGCTATGGTTGTGGGTGATATTTCCTATATCGTTATTATTGGCCCGCAAACTATTCCTTCTTCATGACAAGCATAACTAAGTTACAAGTGACTAAGCCGTCTTGAATTAACAAAAAAAGATTATTCACATAACAAGTGTTTTTGTTGAAGTTCATCGACCGTGGCAAATTGAAATGTGCTCTCTACATGGTAAGGTACAAGAATACCAAACTCGATACCTGTTTAGTGCCTATAAATGGCTACCCATAAACATTGTTTATCTCTTTTTACATTTATATCGCACTTGGATTCAATCTCAAAGTACTTTTGGAATGACTATGAACCATTTACGCCAACGTGGTCTTGCTTAAAATCTATCTTATCTGCAAACTTAGTTGTGCGTTTTCAAGACTTGCTATTTCTAAAGCCATAAAGCTTACATTATGGTGATGAAGGTGTATGTGGAAGATGGAGATTGCGTCTCTAATGACGTCACCGGACGCGTCTCGAATGTCAAGTTGCTCCCGTGCGTCATCAATACGTCATTCCTTTCCAAAAGACTTTCACGCGCCATTTTTGGGATGGTCGGTTTCGTATTTTGTCGGTTTCGAAATAACTTCATGTTTCGGACCAATTAGATTTTTTAACTTTCTCATAGTACCTAAATTAGAATTTCGAGTAATGGAGAATTGTACTTGAACTTAAAATATACTGTAAATTAATTAATTCAGATTGTGTGGCCAATAAACATATTAAGTACCTAATACAATTCAAATGTATATATTTATTCCTGACGTACACTTAATATAAAAAAAAACAACATATTGAACGCAGCGACTAAAGATACATAAGACTTCGTTTCCCGTACAAAATGACCCCAATATTCTACTGACAGTTATTCCTCGGCTTTAGATATTATCGAATACGCAAATTCTCGCAAAGTACCCGGACCCGGGTATGTCTTTAAACTACGTCCGACAATGAGAGGTAGGGCACAGCGAAGTACCATCACGCTCGAGTCTGGAGAAGCCCAACTGGGGAAGTACCTCCTCCTTACAGAAGACCACAGCCATAATAGCACTGCTACCTTTCAGGTATGTAGTGTTGTGTTCCTGATGGTGAGTAAGGTTCCCAGAGCTCCAACCCCCCTTAAAGGTCGGCAACGCGCTTGTGACTCCCCTGGTGTTGCGGGTGCCCATGGGCGACGGTAATTGCTTACCATCAGGCAATCCGTCTGCTCGTTTGCCACCTTATGTCATTAAAAAAAAAAAGTATTTAAAAAAAGTTGAAATCGCTAGTAAAACGTTCAGTAGCCGCCGCCAGTGGGCACACGCCCTGAATAAAATAACGTTATCCTTTTTTATAAGGGTACAAACTGTTTCGGAATATTAATCACAATTAAAATCGCAATTTATCAGCAATCCCATCATATTATTACTTTAATGACTGCAAAATTACTTGTCATTATTGAAAATGGTCCGAAATCTCGTAAGAAACCAATTTAAATTATGACAAAAATGATGAAGGTTACTTTCGATAATGACTGGAATCCGTGCTCATCATTATCAAAAAAGCGAAAATATGCCAATAAAATTACACTTGGCAAGGAAAGCCGATGTCATACATTAAATCTCAAAACGAGTTACTTGTATTGAATAGAGCTCCCGTTGCTGTGTTTCGGTTTGATCCAATTTTGAAGCGCAATGGACTTTTAGTTTTTACGAAATGCCCATTAAGAAAGAGTCAAAGTTCAGTTCGTTTCTGAGGGTGCATCCGTGGCTATAATATCCGTAGTCGTTCATCAGAAAAATAAAATCAGAATACATATTATATGTATATCATAATAGTTAGGCGTAAGAATGCATAGTCCATTGAGAAGGAGTCTGATAACAATAGTTTAAATGTAACAAATATAAACTAATACATATACTCGTTATCGTAAACTCGATACTCGTTATCGTAAACCGCAAAGTCACAACTCATGGTGAGGGTACGGAAGGCGCAGTGTGGGCAGACCCCACACAATCTGGACCGAGTAAAATTCACAGGAACCCACAGGATGCGGTGACGCATACCGGTCACTGTAGGTCGCTTTGGGGGAGGCCTATGTCCAGCAGTGGACGTCCTTCGGCTGAATTTGTGAGAAAATATTTCAGATATAATCCATGATGTTCTATGATGGCTTAAGTTGTTTAATGTATAATATGTAGAGCCGTAAAGGAGTAATATTACGCGTTTATCCTTATTCTTAAAAATCTATATCTAGGTAACAACATCCTGTATTCCTCTTGTAATATTTGTTCTTTGAATAGTAATAAAGGATATAAAATCAGCAGATCATTTAATGACGTAGATAATGATGACTACATGATAGCACTAATGAGGATATGGTTTTCGTAAGTATGAATAATTAGCGTCCGATATGATAATATGGTTAGTAATGAAACGCATTCATTTTTTTATCATAGTCTAAGGCCTCTTGTATAGATCCGGTGTTTTCACCGGACAATTATCCGTTTTACGGAACGATGTCTTGTTAGGTGTAGCTGTCAATAGGCACATATAACGCTGGGCGTAGTCGCGTAAAACAGAAAATTGTCGTGTACAAGCGGCCTAAGTATATGAGATTGTTAACGTATGTTAACGTTTGAGATTAATTTAATTTAGCTTTTCAATATTTAATTTTCCTCGATATTTTTACTTACTCACCTGAAATATTTTAAGTAAGTAATTAGTTTTAAGATTTTAAGAAAACTCTAAGTCTCGTTAGCCAAATAGTTCGGTACACAACATATATTCTATGGTGTATCAAAATTTAGATGCTACCAACTATATGACGCTTACTCTACCTACATACTGGTATTTATATTTGAATGTAGGTAAGTTTTTTGCAACGTTACATTGTTAAGACCTGCTTTTATATCGTCCGTGTTCAAGCGAAAATAAATAGTATGAATCTTTTGAATTAAAAAATGAACCCTAATATAAAAAAAAAGTTGTAAAACCTAGAGGTCCCTCGTTCAATTGCGTCACAGCACTTAGTTAGAGCGTTGCCGCTAAACGATCTAAGTGTGATTTTTACAACAAACTACATAATTTTCATATGTTTTGTACCATCGTCTGTATGTGCGTAGTCCGAGGCCAACTTAACACAACAGTGTTTACAGTGAAAAAATACAACTTGTGAAAATATAACAATACTTATAATAAACGTTTATCTAAACAATACTTCGCCGGACCTATGTTTTTAATGTCAATGTGACCGATGTCTACGATCCGTTCGTCTTCAAAATAGCGGGAATTCGAATTAATAACACACATTCATTCGTAGTTTATGTTATTCATCTAAATAACTATTGCATCTTTTGCCTTAATATAGCAAACGAGAGTTTTACAAATATACGTCAAAGAAATGATTATAAAAGGTTAAAAAAAAAATGTTATGTATTAAACCTCGAATGGACTTCTCCTATTGTAAAATTATTTGCCGTGATATAATTATAAATTGAATGAAAAGGATTCTTTAGCTCATTCAAGAATAGACTCATTCAGTTGACGTAGGCAACAGTGGTTTGCCTGTGGTCAGACAGCGATTTTTCATCACAAAAGTCCTATTGCATCACAATGGATGATAGTTGGTCTATTTCTGGTTCATATTTCCAAGACTACATTGAAGAGGTAGGAAATTACGCGCGGGTTTTTTTAATAAAATTTACTGACAAGTAATAACCACGTTCAAAGTTCAATGGCTTCACTTTGAGTGAGTTGATTATTATATTGACCTTAATACTTTCTAATACATTTAAAAATCTTAAGTGCCTAATTTAAGTCGCCAAAATTTGCGTATTTATGTCAATTTACCCAAATGACGTTTAATCGAAAAATCTTTATGAGTATATTTCGTTCTTATACGATAGTTTGAGAGTCATGGACTTTAATAGGCGATACTTATGAAGTATTGCCCCATCGCTAATAGGCATAAGTGAATTGATATATCAGTTTGAATTTGTAACGTATTCCGTGAGAATACAATGTAGAATTGTTTTAGTTTTACTGTGGCTGTTATTTACTATCAATTTTCTTAGTCTTGATAGATAAATATATGGATGAAGATCGGATAGTCGGTGATTTAGGAGGTTCTTTGTCTGCCGTGTATCAAATAATTACAAAATGACTAGAGAATCTGTATAAGTGTCGGTTATGAGACTTATAATTGCTTAAATACTGTTGAAGACCTTAATGGGAAGTGTGTTCAGCTATCTTGCAACTCTCAATGAATTGTGGAGGGAAATTTGAACAATTCAAGGAAACTAAATTAAACGAGGGGATTCACTTTTTTTTAAAGAGCAATGTTAATGATAAAAAAAAAAAACAATCAGTTATTTGGCTCGAGGTATTTATTCTAAATTGATTTATTTTCGGGGAACTACCGGAAAACTATTAAAAGGTACTTCCCTAGGCAGATTGCAGGAAAATCAATACCTTATTAAATGTGGAGAGACCTTATTAAATGTGTTGTATAATAACATTCACAGCCATGTGGTGTTAGATGATAGTTCCAAACTAAGATCGAACCACCACGTCTCATTGTAAAAAAATGAAGCATGTTTTTGGAATAATCATATTCGTATTAGCAATATTGTCATATAATCCGATTAAATTATATATTAAAGAGTAAAGGGAAATAAAAAAGAAATATCCAATAAGCGCAACATTGTGAGAAGGTATGTGTTTTTTAAGTACCTACATAGTTGTATAGATATTTGATCAGTAAATTAGCATGCCAGTTGATGCAGCTGTACCGTATTTATTAATTGTTGTAGTATTTCTTTGTCGCATATTGTACGCTTGGTATACTGCATTATGTTTACATTGTCAACTATGTCGTCTGCAGACATTGTTTATTTTGCGATAAAATTGTCAGTCAAACAATTGCCACTGACATATTTATTGTAAACACTGGCTTCCTTTGTCATAATATGTGTACAAAACAATAAATACACTTTGCGAAATTTGTGGTTGGAAAAGTGATAACTTACGACAAAAGAGCGTTGTGAAATAACGGAAAAATATAAAAAATCACTGCTTCAGCGTTTAAACTTGTGATTTCAAGACATTTTTTTTTATTTATGTCAAATTAGTTTTCGGCGGCGATTTCATACGTGTAGAGATCTAAAACTTACTTAAGTTTGTGTTGTTCAAAGAATCGGCAGCTTCGTCGCTCAGCGTATAAGCCTTCGTCGTCCAAACAGTGTCTTCGGTGTACCATGCCACAGGGGCCATTTTAAGATTTATGTTAGTTTAAATTTATCGTTAAACTATTTATCTATTTGTAGGTAGTTCTTCTTAAGGACGATTTTTTCAAAAGTCATTAATACATACATGATTATACCTATATTATGGGGCGTAGCCTGTAATTTCTAGACCATAAACATAGCAACATTTGTTCTATGACTTGAAAAAGATTTTCGAAGCAAGTAATGTATTGTGAAAACTATGAAGTTTTTAGGCTGACAGGAATTATCAACTAGACTATTAGATGCTGTTCATTGAAAATATTATTTAGTTTGTTAGAAAAACTCCCAAGTAATATTTTACCAAAATTTAAAAAATTGTAGAACAAATGTTGCTACGTAGGTGGTGAAGAAGCGATCCCTAAAGTTATTGCTCCTTTACAGGCCACAGCCGGTATGATCGATCATCCAAATTTCTAGCTTCTAACTTATAGGTAATAGGTTTATAATAAGCACTAGTCCCTTAAAAAAATATATCCTTTTATCTCATAGTTAATATTACTTACTTCAAACATTAAGCTTGTAACTTTAATTGTTCATTGTCGAGTCAATCAGTATCGCAATTGTTTATTTATAAAGGAGAGAACAATGTGTTTCTGTAACAAACTAGCATTGTATTTTTATGTTTGGAAGCTATAATGTTATATTACATTTGAATAAAAATAAACATAATTTCTAAGGCACGTGGGATGAAAGCATGTGATTCATATAGGGAATTCATAAAATTATGGTTAACGAACCCGTAAAACTGCAGCGGTGGTGAGTAACTCTAACAAAGGCCAATAAAACACAGTACCCGTACCATGAGTTGTGACATTAGAGTTTTCGATAACGAGTATCGAGTTTACCAACTGTGCATCTTGCTTGTACTATTTTAGTGCTCGATACTCGTTATCGAAAAGCGTAATGTTACAACTCATGGTACGGGTACTGATGGTTAAAAAACGGTTAGGCGTGGATGTTCTTGCTGTCCGAGTTCGTTGTTGAAGTGATTGGAAAAAATGTTAACTGTGTGTTACTTATTTGATTTTATGTTTCTTATTTTCGAGTTTTGATTTCAGATAGTTACTTTTGTTTTATAAATATCTTACGTCAAACCGCGTTGCGTTCGCCCTAAGGCCTTAATGTCTTTAAAAACAGAACAGAAATAATATAATGTTTATGTTTATACTCAGTCATTCAAGCTATCTTAATGTATTAAGATAGTTCCTCTGGAAGTTTCACCTTCAAGTACTTTGTGAGAGTAACTATGTAACTAGCCAATAATATGCTGCCTTTGCCCTATTTATTACCTCTTAAATCTTTGGATAAGTTAAATAACTTTACCTTATTAAATAAGAGAAGAGACCTTATTAAATAATGGGATTCCCGATAGATAAGTTTCACGCACAAAACACGACATATGCTTAAGTTTAAGAAAATACTAAATTCTATGCGGTTTTGCGTTATTAGATGATACTCATATTAGATGAACATTTGTGACCTTATAACAGTCATAACAAACTTAGGGGGCTATAAATTATATGAGAACCCTAATACGTACAAGTATATTTTTAACCTGGAAAGTTAACACATAGGGCAAATCGTCAGCATATCGCCAGTAACTGCCCAATTTTCTATGACCCTAATGTTGACCTAATGCTGAAAATGAATTCTGTTCACCTATAAATAGAACATATTTACTAATGGGGTTTCAATTACTGGCTACCCTTTGATAACTGGTTACCTAACATTAAAATTAATTCTATTTAGTATAATGTAGCCAGTTGCGAATTACCCTATGTCAGTTAAATAGGCTGGGAACAATCTAGTTTAACGCGGCTATGATGCGAGTCGGTTAATAGCACAATATCTTGTGTTTTGTTCTACTTAAAGTGTACATTACAATCGTAAATGTAAATGTTAGTAGATCGTTCTGTTTATACAGGTTAATAAAAAAACTAGAATACTATGTGTGTCTTTCATAACGACATTGGTTTTAAGTAACGATAGTTTAAAGTACTTTTAACAGTTTTATCAAAATAATATAATATATTACCTTTTATAATTAAGAGTAATTAATTAAAAAAAACCTCGAGCACGATGTAATGCAAACATTTGAAATCGCATGTCAATTGTTAAGTTTATCTTATTAAATTATTATTGATAAATTGCGTGCCCAATTAATTTGTACGATTTTTTTTATTTTTTAACTAAATATGCTAATTTCAGTTCATTAGGACTTATACTTTCAGCCCTTAAAATTAGTGTCGTTATGAAAGACACACAGAGTATATCAAGTTTCAAACTCTAAAATACACCAAGATTAAGACGTTAACAAATTAAGATAGAGAATTGTTGTAGGAATAGATTTGAAAAGATGTTTATTCACGCGATTTAGTTCAATATGCGTCAAACGAATCTTTATCACGATAACATTATTTAGGCTAATTAGGGGTAGGTACAGAAGTACAGAGTCTCTAAATGACAACACTTTCATCATCACCACTTGGATGGTTGGCAGTCCTCAACTGTGCGCTTTTCTAGAAACTTCTTGTCTCGCACAGCAAAACTTTGGAATAAATTGTCGTTTGCAGTATTTCCGATATGACATCCAAACCTTCAAGAAAAGAGCGTATCTGAGATCTTAAAGGTCGGCAACGTACTTGTCACCCCTCTGGTGTTGCGAGTGTCCATGGGCGGCAGTAGTTTTGCTTACCATCAGGCAATCCGTCTCTCCGTCTGCTCGTTTGCTTCCTATATCATAAAAAAAAACAGAGCTGGAAGGTTCAGCTATTTAGAGGACAAATTCGCAGACTGAAGGTGGTCTAATATGTTAATTAGTTAAAGAAGAAAATTATCGATTGTGTTACTGAATTGACATCATTTTTAGCGCGCGATTTCATGTGTATCAAAATTTGTAAACAATAATTTCTGGGATAAAAGCCCTGATACATAGGAAAAAACTAAAAAACTCAAGCCATCTCCATATAAAATTTCATAATAATCAGTTAGAAGCGTGAAAAGGAGTCTAGATGTTTAAATAAACTAATTAAATTAAAACAGAATAATGAACTTCGTGAGTCAATCTGTAGTGGCCCACCCACAAATCTAGTTTTAAAGTCACAAAAGTGGAGGACAAATTATTTTGACGCAAAAAAAAAAAAAAAATCGGCAGGTCGTCCAACTCGGCCAACCCTCCATACAAAATTCAAAAAATTTTCGAGTCAAAATTTTTTCCTTCCAATTTTTCGCAATCAACACGATACTGAATATGCCCTTAAACGGATCACCAGTATTTTTGTAACACTCTGTATACCTAGTATTTATTTTAAGTAGGTAATTCATTGCTTTCATAGGTTCAGCTATGAACCCTGCAACAGCACTATAATTTATAAATCCTCCCACCTAAACAGACTATATAATATAAGGTAGGCAACGCGCATGTGAATCCTCTGGAGTTGCAGGCGTCCATACTACGGTAACTGCTTACCATCAGGCGAGCCATATGGTTGTTTGCCACCGCTGTTGTATATTTAAAAAAAGTAAACCTGTGCTGTATTAATTAATTTTCTTCCATTCTACAAAGTCTAAGTAATGAACGTTGATGTGTTTTTCTAATTAGCATAAGTAATTATTATTAAACACTAACAAGATGTCAAACAGAAGTTACAAGTTGTTAGCAGCATTTTGTTCTGGATCTTCTGTCTTTATAAATATCCTTTGTTTAATATTTCAAGTACTTATTTACCTCTATACTTAGAGTTGTTGCGAAATGTTAGCTTCGTGTTAAGTTTATTGCTCTTAGGATGTGATTCTAGAAGGTCAGTTAATCATCATCATAATGTCAGCCGAAATACGTCTACTTACTGCTTTACATATTCCTCCCCTATTGGACGTTACAATGGCCGGTCCTGCGCTATTCGCATCCAGTGCACTCCGGTACTTTCACCATGTCATCATTCCACCTTGTAGAGGGCCTAACAGCACTTCGCCTATATGGTCGCCATTCAAGATCCTTACCACCCCAACGGCCGTGGGTTCGTGCAATGTGCCCTGCCCTGTCACTAAAGTTTAGCGATTCGAAGATCTATGTCGGTCTGTACCCTTACCATGAGTTGTGACTTTGAGCTTTTCGATAACGGGTATCGAGTTTATACCTACTATTTTAGTGCGAATGAGGTAAGGGTACTTAGTGGTAAGAGGCGCTGTGGTGAAGTATATCAGAAGCTGTATTCCGTAGTCGTTGTTCATAAATATAATCAGAATACATATTATATGTATATCATAATATTTAGGCATAAGAATGCAAAGTCAATTAAGAAGGAGTCTGATATCAATAGTTTAAGGGCCGATTTTTTAATTGTCAGATGAGCACATATCTGACAGATACCCATAGAGTTATTCGCCGAATAAGGCTTATCTGACAATTGAAAAATCAGCTCTAAATGTAACAAACATAAACTAATACAAATACACTTTTGTTTGTTACGGTATTATGACATTATGTTTGACATTTTGAAATCAATATCAAAATTGCTAAGGGCGAAATAAAGAGTTTATTACAGTTTAGTGCTATTATTTAATAAGTAAATAAAATAAATAAATAAATATTTTGGGGACAATCTTACACAAATCGACCTTGTCCTACGGTAAGCTCAGTAAGGCTTGTGTTGTGTTGTAGGTACTAGACGAAGAAATACATAATAGATAGATACAATATGAATACTTAAATACATAGAAAATACCCATGTCTCAGAAACAAATATAGTGCTCATCACACAAATATAGTGCCCATCACACAAATAGATTGCTTACTGGGATTCGAACCCAGGACCATCGGCTTCATAGGCAGCTGGCAGGGTCACCCACTAGGCCAGACCGGTCGGTGCTATTGACGTTACTCTAACACCATCCTTAATCTATCTAGGTATTGAAATAAATTACTAAGTATTTAACCCTCCTCATATAAGGAGCTCTAAAGCAGTCCACTAACCATTAGTGGACCTTGTCATATACGAACTGGAAAAATACTTTGTTTACTGTCTCATTTCCCATATATTACCTAAATACTTAATTAACCAGAGAACTGACCCGGACAAGTTAAAGGAAAACTAGGTCTCATTATCACAACTTCTGCTACTGACGTAAACAACGTCTGTCATCACAACTGGCACAGAAATACTGGTTAAAATTTTATTTGTTATTGCAATAAGTATTCTTAGTTAGTTAATTGCGATTCTGATTACCTTTGGCCGCTTGTCTTTTGAACTATACAAATATCAGCGTGAGTCTTTAAAGCCAAAGTTGAAGTAAGCATTCTCGGTTTCTCGCGCAGTCTCTACTCCGCGCTCGTCGCCGCCGCCCGCGCCGCTCGCCGTCCTTCCACTCGCAAAAACAGTGACGATTCAGTGTTTAAAATGCCGTGCCGTATTCTGAAATCAGTGAAGTGCTAACATAATGCCAGAGTGTACGGAACAGTTTACATTCACCATACCCATAATTCGGTACACCATGGATGAGCAGGAGACTAGCGAGGAGCGGCAGCCGGTGTCGAAGAAGATGTCACTGCTCACACCAGTTAAAATTGAGACGCCTGACAATGGAAGAAGGTCTTCGGAGCCGACGAGGTACTACATACCACCTCAGTGTAATAACAGGCTATCACCACGCAGTGCCAGAAAGCGTGATGCGAGACGGAACTCTAAAACTGACGTAAACGATGAATGCCCTAAAGACTCCTTTGGGCTAAAGCCGTGTAACTGCGAAGAGTGTCGTGCTTCCAGCCCCCTGCCCCCAGGATATGGTCCGGAGACGCTGTCTCCCGGCTACGACCAGATGAAGCGGTCTCTCCTGGAGGTGCCCTGGTCCGAAGACTACGCCGAAGCCTCCAGTGATGATCTCAGTTCCGAATGGGATTCTGATGTGCCCGAACCGCCGCCGCCACAGAAGGTAAATGCGATAATAATTCACTACTGTTCGATTCCATTTACTATAGGTATTTTTAATCCATAGAAGTTTAATTAAGTTGTGTGACAAGTATTCAATATATCGAAAACCTGCAGATGTTGTGCGTCATGCAAAATAATGGATAATTAACGTCAGCTATTGAAATGCTAATTTCAGCTGCGTAACAGAATACAAAATGTCCATACATGCCGAAAGTAACACTAAATAAATACGTCACCAGAAATGTACCTATTTAATTTAGAATAAAAATAAAATGTTTATGACACGTGTCTTGTAGTATATTTTTTCATTTCATTCGCTCGTTTTTAAAGTAACAGTTTACTTTTGTCTAAGATTTTTCAGTTACAACTATTGCATAATTATACTTGAGATATTGGGACGGGTTCTGCTGGGTAGAAATTGCTGCCTAAAAAGCTGGAGAGGCTAGTTCAAATCCTGGTCAATATTTCATAATTTGATAAATAGAAATCTGCGTTGTTAGGAAGACTTTCATTTTATATGTAATAGATTCAAGGTGAAAGTAAAAACAGTGACAAAATGAAGGTCATACAAGAAACGATCTTCAAAATTTCGCCAAACAGATTCACTCTCTGTCCGCGCTTGAATTGATATACGATGACGATTTAAAACGAGTTATGAAATTGAATCTGATTGTATCAAAACCTCCTACAATTGGTTAATATAGTTGACCTATCTACTGTACTGTAACCACTTGAACCAACTTATGGGATCCAAACTTAGTTAGATATTAATATCATTTCAAAGAGAGTCTGATTAAGTAAAGAACACATACTCCTCTAAGCTATGCTCAGATGTAGGGAAGCAGTCGCCAGGAATGGATGGAGACAAATCATTGTATTCCAAATGCAAGCCATCCAATGAGAGAACTAGAGAGAGAGAGAGAGAGAGAGAGCGAAAGAGTGAAAGAAAGAGAGAGAGTTCATTTGAAAAGGAACTTAAAAACAACAATACTACTTTTGATCCAAATAAAGATAAAATCGAGATAAATAAAAAAAAGTCAGAAGCAGTACATATAAACGTCTAGCGGAGTGTTGAAACAACATCCGACGTTTATGAGTTGGTTTGATTAACTATAAACTAGGTCCGAGATATGGTTTACAACTCAATCGGTTTACGAGTTGTGACAGACGGTCAGACAACCCGTTGGATTTAGATAAGGGTTTTTATAGGATTATGGACGGTGCCCCAAATTTGGATCGTACCTATTAAGTTAATTTAAGCTACAGGAATTTAAAGCTCAGGTTTTTATCAACTCGGATTTTGAAATAATTGGGACATTTTATGAAAATGTTTGTTTTGGAGATAAAATATTACGCGAGTAGCTTACAATTTTCATTAGAGCTTAATGAATATTGTCTTTAATTTCTTAAATTTAAGATATTGAAGACAATTTATATACTGCGTATCACTTTTTTACTTATATAAATCTAAGTGATACTACACGATGTATTAAAAGTAATTGCTCTAATTGTAACATATATTTTGTATCTTAATATGAATACAAGGTTCTTGAAATTAGCATTAAAGTATTGTTTAATTTAATTGAAATGTTATTAAAAGTTCTTATCAGGCTCAAGGTTTGTTTGCATGAATGCGGTTAGTTAAAATTCCGATTGATTCTAACAGTTGAGCAATCCAACCCTGAGTTTCGAGGTAAAACCGTATCGATTTGCATTGTCAGTTTAGATTCACATCGTGAATTATTCTCGCTTAGCCTTAAAACAAAACAATATTTACGTAATAAAATGTTTAGTCCAAAGTAGAATGTTAAAGGTGTAAAAACCAATAGATAATCGCGTTATGGGTTTGAAAGCTTTATATGGTGCTTAGAAGACGTGATAAGTTCTGGAGTGACTGAATAACTTTTGACAACTAGTAAAAACGCATGGAGCCGAACAACGTCATCGTCATTAATACATGGCTTCAATGGTCGCCATATAGGTAGCCAAACATGGCGACTGTGGCAACTCAAGATCTTTACTAGTCATAATTGGGGTAAGCCTATGTCCAGCAGTGGACGCCTTACGGTTAAAATGATGGTGAATGAAGAGAAGAAAGATAGAAGTCTAAGGCTCTGGAATAACCTCCATATTCATATCAATTCAAAGGTCTACAAGAAAAGGGGCTTTACTTGGTTTCTTACATAAAACCAAAACGAATCGACTCTTCTTTGCTACCGCATAAGATGCGATACCCTTTAGACACATAAGAAAACATCGCAAAATTCGATTTAACTTTGTGATACAAAAACAAGTTTGTTTCTTTAATATATTCAATGTTTATTTTTGACTTTGAGTATCAAAACAGCATTAATAACGCGACAGTAAAAACAGAATCAAAAGAAAACAAAACGACTTAGACAAAAAAGGTGGAATCGTACCTGCCGTAAATTAATTTCACATTATGATATGTGGCATAATGATATGTAAATGCGGTTGATATGATCAGTATGATATCCACAGAGCAGTAATATCATAAGTTGTAGCGAAGTCGTTATCCTTGAGTGTTCTGACGTTGGATAGTCAGTAGCAAATCAGTATCATCATAATTAGATGAATTATGACACTACGAGTAGATACGTTACGGTTACGTGGTGATGCAGCAATGGCGCATTTTTAGAACTTGTTACCAACAGGTTTGCTTAATTGTCATTGATCACTTTTCTTATATCTTGTCGGGAAGAAAAATTAATCGGTTTTCGTATAATTGTTAACGAAACTTAATCATTTTGGGGAACAATTTTTCCACATTCATATATTATGCGTTAACAAAACGTGCTTGATGCACTTCCCTATTAGAAGTTTTACAGAAATGTTATCTGTAAATCATAGTGTACCTCTTACATTTCCTTAAATTGGCAAAAGGGCCTCTGCGCGTTGGCTCGAGCCGGCTCGGCATACGCCTCCCAATGTCCGGCACACCATTGTTCCGTATTTAGGAATAAATAAATAAATAAATATTATAGGACATGCTTACACAAATTGACTGAGCCCCACGGTAAGCTCAAGAAGGGTTGTGGGCACTCAGCAAACGATATATATAATATACAAATACTTAAATACATATACAAAACACCCATGACTCAGGAACAAATATCTGTACTCATCATACAAATAAATGCCTTTACTGGTATTTGAAACCAGGACCATCGGATTCATAGGCAGGGTCACTGGCACTGCCCACTGGGCCAAAGTTCTCGTCAGGAAATACATATAAAAAATAATCTGCAATGTAATACTAGATGTTTTGTGTATTTATTTATTTAAACTTTATTGCACCTACCATCTCTACAGTTCAATCTTATGGGAAACACAAATTTTTGATGCAAACTCCATTGATCATTCATATTTTGATTACTATCTGTAACACGAGGTGGTTTACCTTGCAGCGGTGCTCTTTATAACTGTTTGATTGATGGATTATTAAAATGTGATTCAGTATCTATTACTACTTCTTAATTCATTCGGAGTGTCACGAACGACCAGAAAGAATACGATAACGTACTGTGTTATGTCCCTTTTTCGCATATTTTAAAGGTAAGTATGTTAATCGCGTAAATTATCCTAAATGTGTAGTGAACTTTGGAATGTTGCTGTTGTTATTTTGATTGACGTTCCCTTACACGAAAGTTAAGTAAAAAAGGTTTTACTTTATTAGTTAAAAGTAAACAACTGAATTAATATTAGGAATACAATTCAGTTGTTGTATTAAAATTACTATTTTACGCCATATTATTATAGAATAATATGGCGTAAAATAGTAATTTTAATAGTTGCATTTTCATATTGTAAATCAATGACTCTACAAAAAAGTCTATTAGTGATTTTTAGTATACAGTTTCTCTTTCTAAACAAGTTATTAAGACAAATAATGGTCACCCTTCCGCAGGCTCGGGAGCTTCGTGTGAGAACGCGGGTACAGTCGCCATCAGATATTTCGGAGCTGTGGAGCTAGTCATAAATATCAGAACATGCACTTTACCGCCTTGACAATAGAGGCGTTGCTCCGATATTTGTGACCACCTCCACAGCTCCGATATCTGATGGCGACTGTACGGTATATTGGTACGTTTATTAATTTAGGTCCTCTAGTATTACTATTGTTGTTTTATTATTCGCGTCAATAAGGTTAATAGAATATTTCTATAACACTCGTGTCTAAACTTAGTTTCTTCTTCGGCACTAATAATATAATCCTACGCATTGTCAATGGGCATGTTTACTGACGTCATTCATTTGTTTAAATTAATGAGTTCATCTACTAGTTGCTAGGAAAGGTCATTCGACCAGTTTTAACTAGGCGGTGTTTATGTTTAGTTGCCACTCATACTATCGAAATAGTTAATTGTATAAGTATACAGCCACTGTGTGTAAGCAACCGTATTGTTTACCTAAATAGCTCAGCAGGAGGTAGCTAATACTTTTGCAACTATACGTATAAATCAGGGTAGTGGGTGTTATTAGTTATTACGAGTTTCTTACTAACAAAAGTGCCTATCTTTAAAAAGGGTTTAGACAATGCCCTGTGTAAACAGTAAATTAGAGCGAGCAAGAAAAAGAGTTTTGAAATTTAAACTCTTATGGGAGTGAAAAGGCGGTTGCAAGTTTTTGATGATCGACGATGCGCGATGTCACGGGAGGAGACTAGTTGTTATCTGTATTCAAATATTTATGTGTCATGTAAGTAGGATTAACGTCAATCGAATGCCTATTTGCTTAAAATGGCCAGACAGACCAGCAACGACGTTACGACTCACTAACATTACACCCACGCCCGCACAAAAAAAACTTGTTAATATGGATACTCTAATATGCCTGATATCTTTGCTGTAACATCTCGACGGACAATAAAACCGAGGTGAAAAAACGAAAAAAATTAAGTGACAAGACACGGTTTTCAGACAGATATACAACATATTGTTGAAAACCTCCGGTTGGTGTATACATAAAAAAAAAAGAAATCTGCTTATATACATTTAAGTTTACAGTTTTTAGTAATAAAAATGTTTTACAGTTGCAGTTTAGACCTGGATACCAATTAAACTATTACGATTAAATGAAGCAAGTTCACCACATTTATAAACGTCATTAGTATTTCCACTTTCCCGAACACGGAACAATGGTGTTCCGGACATTTGAGAGTCGTATGCGGACCCAGATCAAGACAACGCGCTTACGCCTTTTTGGCAATTTAATGATTCTTAAGGGGTATATTAACTGGATGTTGCCCCTATCCGTGTGATGGGACGGACAGGAGACGGCACCCGCGATGCTGTAAGAACTATCGAGTTTTAATGAAATCTAAAATATCCTAGGCTATTTAGTGGAAAGGATGGACTAGCTACTAGCTTTCTGCTTTATTATTAGTATTTTCGTTATTATACACCCAAATTGAGCTGGTTTCACAAAGTTATTTAAGAAAGATGTCCTTCGAGAACTTGAACAAGCAAAAAGTACTTGATTTTCCCATTTACTAGTAATATAAATTATAAAATTACTATTAACACGATACAGTTTCATTGAATCGCTTTTTGCGAGTTTCGTTCCGGCCCTTTATCGATATATCGATAACTTGATCGATAATCGCTTTCACTACGACGGGTGTCAGTTGGGAGTAAGGACGGTTATACACTCGTTGCTTTAATGATGCGAAGTATCATGTTTAAGGAGGTCGCCTAAGTTGTCTATACGATCGCTGAAAATCTTTACCAGTAAAATGAGATTAAAAAGATGTAACCCTCCTTTTTGGGATTATAGTCATAGTCCTACTGTTTAAAAATATCCATGTTTTTTTCTGTTTTTGTTCTTATTTAAAAACAACCTGGCCCAACCAAAACAAGAATTTGTATTCAAATGTTTAATACGTTATAATATATTCTAACTAATAGTGCTAACTATCTGTGTACTGTAATTAACCCACTCGTATATTATGTAATTCCAATATTATAAATAAAACGTTTGTTTTAACGTCATTCTTATCAATATATATTTATAATTCCGTCAATAAAGTTGTCTCAATAGTAGCCATTTTTGCCAAATCGCCTGTAGTAGCTTAAGTTGCGCACACGCATAAAGAACACCGTTACTGGGTCGCGCCTGTTGTCCCAATAACCTCTATTTGCTTTCACGCACTCACGCATTGTGCCATTGTGCTGCACCGTCTTTAAATAGAAATAAAAAACGCGGAGAGTCATCCATTAATTTTAGATTAAGTATAGTATTTAATAATAAAAGTAAACTAGTTACACTTCTTACAGTATTTTACTTTAAGTAAAATATAAAAATAGACCTAAAACATATCAAAACAATCAGAACATTATAAAAATTTTACCAAGGGAGACAGAGACTTTACAGAAGAACCTCTGGACTATGGTCACCCTGTCCAGGTTTACAGCTCTGAATTTGATAACCACAATCGCGAAGAGAGGCTCTCAAAATGTTGGTCGAGACTCTTCGCTATGAGACCGTACCTGGAAACAAATTTCGGTACAATGATCGCCGAATCAACTTCCCACATGCTGGTTACGTAAGCCAAGTCTAGAGGTAGGTACTTGTTGGAGTTGTTAAAGGATAGTAAACTAAAAGTCGGTTGTACAAAACCATCTAACACCAATGTTCGTCTGGATTCAAAGATCCCGTAAAGGAAAAAGAATCAAATAATCTGAACATTCATAGAATTTGAAGAGGTGGCAGTTTTGGAACTTTACTTGGGCTCTATGACCATTTGCGGCACATTAGAGCGATCGGACTGTATGGGGTGGAAGGTAGCCTGGGAAAAATCCAGGACCCTACCGCACCACACTTGATTTATACTACTGGAATACTCCTATTGAGTTTACGCTTCCAGCGAGATTGGTTGAGCCGGTCTCAACCGAATCTGAGTGGCGTGGAATTGGTATCGACTAATGGGAGTTTTGTCGCTAACCCTATGAGGTTAAATAGCTGTGTAATGTTTACTTTATGAGCAGCCTATAGATAGATATAGTTGTCTGATCAATTACATTGATCAATCCATCAATAGCAGTTTGTGCAACCGACCGCAAGTATAAATAAACGACTACTTAATTGCTCACTAAGATATGGTGTTTCTAAGTATTATTGATTTAAATGTACAGATCACCTCAATATGTTTACCTAATATCACCTAAATATATGTTAACTGGTGACCTCTATCCACACAGGTCTTGTACTAATTTAGTATAGAAGCGCGATTGCTTGTTTCAGTTGCGTCTAAGCTTTATGGTACATTATTAACTTTATATAGATTTGAACCTTAACTATTATAGTATTCAGTGGCTACTTAGTTTTCGTACGCTTATTTGTTAATAGTATTTTAATAGGTCACTTATGACGTCTTACTAATGATCGAAACAGTTAGTCAAATTAAAGGCAGGCAGTTAATTAGAAACGTTTCTGGAAATGGTGACAGTGAAGCAGTAATTTAGATTCGTCCTACTGTAATGACAAAAATAAATTAATTGGATAGGAATGTATTAAAAATATTTTACATTCAAAAGAACGACCAGGATCGTGGAAAGTAGAGAAAGGAAAGTAGGAAAGCGGATCCTGGTAATCGTCATCTTTATTTTGTTCATTATGATTAGATGAATAGATTTTTCGATAGCCGCTTCGTGCTTTAAATATCTGTACATTGCTTAATATAAATTGGTCTCGATTTTATCATAGTATACATCTCGCGCGCACCATAAAGTAAATCAAGTTAAGATTTCAACGTTGAATGATGTTTCCGCCGTGAGAGATTAAAAATGGTTGACTTATAGAGAAAGCAATGAGGTATAAAACCTCCTTTAGGTTTTTGATATACTACAATTTGTAAAAAATAAGATAAAAAAATTACCTTGACAAAAAATCTTTACATATATTATAATTTTAATTGAGAAGCTCATTTGACAGGCAATTGTTATTTTGTTATGGTAGCATAGTGTAAGTAGGCGTAACGTATAACCGTAAGAACATAATTAGCATCTTTGTGGTTGGTTGACAGTCGTTCTTAAACAATTATTTTAGTTAATATACATTCGTATGAGTCGATGTTTTAAACACAATTAACCATCTAAATCGTTAGATGTCATTTTCTACAGAAAAAAGGAATAAACACGCCTTTCTACATGATTGACGTATGTATGTATATTTATTTTAAGTATTGTTTGTCTACAAATGTATGTTTTACAACTTATATCTCTATTGTCTTTATGTATTTTGGCACGCCCCGCAGTCCTAACGTTATGGGGGATTTTGTGAGGTCGTCTTACTTACATATTAGACTTCTGAGTGTGGATTATATTGAAATGTATAGGTATATAGGTACCTATATAATAATGTAACCGCCATTGATAACTCTGTCGTAAAAGACGAAGCAAAACGTGCTTTACCAAAGTCTAGAGCCAGTTAATGTTAATTGTATCGAGTAAAGTCGTTACATAATTATATAACGGCGTCTACAGAGGTCTTCGATAACGATAACGTAACCTATGTCTGGGCAGTATCCATTGACCGCTTAGACCCTGGAAAATATTCTAATCCGATGCGCATGCGTTGATGAGTCGAGATCTTCGCTTAACCATTGTAACATGACTTCATACATGTAACAACTATGCGTGATTACGCAGAGCACTTATGCTGGCAAGAATTAGCCCTCGACTTGCCAGTAGTCTGCTAACAATTGGAATGACACCAATGACCGCGTAAATCGAACTGTCTCACTGCCACCGAGTTCTAAGAGATAAACAACAAGACATTTATGGAACCTTGTCACAGTGTCGCCGATAGATATATATGAATACTGGAAATAAATTAACATCCTTTTTGATTAATTGCAATATCATATTAAAGCAATAATATTGTGTCAACATCAAATGTTACTCTTGACGTAAATAGACGAGGTCTTGATAAGTATGCGTACAACAGACGTTCTTATAAAATGTTTTGAATGTAATTGCTATGTATTATTTGATTACTTATAAGATAGGCCGGCTGGAACAGCTAGTTTCACGTCACGCAAAATAGGCGCTTGGCCGCTTAGTTGTGAAAACCTGCTCGAGCTATAATACAATAAATTACTTACAATCTTCTTATATCATCTACATGTTAAGGCATAAACGTTATATTTACATAATAAGAATAAAAATAGCATTAATAGCTCTGACAAGTTGACAGTGAAAAATTTAATTACTTCACATATAATTAGAAACCGCGACTTGCAAATATATCACCTCAACTTAATGGTAACGTGTTTAGTCCGATCAACGAGATCCATCTACGGTCTAAGTATAAAAGGTCGTAATAAGGTTCAGAGAAGGCAATTTCAAAGTATGGTTTTTGACGTACTTAGTTCAATATTTGTAGAGATTATCTTAAAAAAAATATATGCGCAATTAACCGATTACGTGGTGCTGAAAAAGAAGATTTTCCGGTTTAGTGCTACGATCATTTAATCTGACATAACAATTTCAAGAGCTCCCCAATATTTCTATTTCTTACATTATAAAACAGAAAAATGACAATATGAATGGTATGTCGTATTAAACTGACCAAGTTTCTCAATAACCCCATTTGCGTGTTTGCTTTATCTTGCAGTATTTCAGTAGACTACATAAGACTGCACGTACTCTAAAACTAGAACGGTTGAAAAAATCTCTAAAATACCTGCTTCAGAAATGAGCACCACTTAGTATTCAAAGACGCTACTTACTTTAGTTAAAGTAAACCACAATTCTCACAAACATCACGATCCACTCGTAAAAATTGCGGTAAATACGAGAACTGGATATTTTTTTACAACTAGAGCTATTAGTTTATTATAGTCCTGTTTGTATTGTATCAAGATAAATTACGAGGCGCGATAACATTACAATTATTGATATTTATATGAATTTAAAGTTATGTGTTAAATCAGTTTGACCCCATTATGCCTAGAACGACGTTATCGACCCTCTCTTCGACCTTAATATATATTACCTATAGTGGGATTGTAAGTGAATCTGTAACATTAAGAGAGCAAGGTCGAAAACGTCTCACTGCGCATATATATGGGTTATTTTTGTCAAATAAAACATAACCTATTTACTATATCCTACCTACTATTAAGTAGGCCGCGGTTTTCAGCGTATAGTCACTATCTTCACTTTTAGCTCAGGTCACCTCTGCAAGGTTCGTAAAGGAATTTTACCAGTGAGGATAAAAAAATATGGATCGGTGGAATTCGGACTCAGCGATTAACTATCTGAAGCTGATTGCGCTTGTAAAAAACAAGGCAGTTACAAATAATACGTGAGGTTTCGCACGCTAGTCAACTTGTCACATATATAAACCCACACACATGCTGCAAAAAAAGGATGTTGAGTTACATAACCTATTCAACCGGTTTTTAAATTGTTTATAATTGGAGCTATTGTGTGATATAATGTAGTATGAATACACAGTTTGCTCAGTTGAAACAACAATCATTAAACACATAGTTGCTTTATGCTTTTTGGTGTAACCACGGAAACAATCATATTGTTATTCTACAGTTAATAATTTACCTGCTGCACGCTGCGCTAACAATTATCGCTGAATGACTTTCATATTATTTATCTTAACTCAGTTGTAAAAAAACAGGCGCTTCTGCGCTATCAACATCATTATAATGACACCGTATGGTGTCCTATTAAGATTTCAATCAATTAAATCAAAATTCTATTAGACTATTGATACCTTCCATACCTAGATACCTCCCACAAGGTCGCAGGACTCTTCGGAAGGCAAACAGTTATGTAGTATGGCAGGGCCGATTATTTTGGCGATCCTTCCAGCAGATGGATGTTGGACGTCTTAGCCTGAAATGATGATGATGATTGAGACATATTCAGAATCTTAATTCCATTTTATAAAACTGTCACATAGTTTATGCTTAAAATACGAAATTAAATGGCCAATTTATATGCTTCACTTATAGTTGAATAAAACATCAATTACGTATTTTTGTCTTAACTACGAGTAGATCCGAGCTGCGATCACTGAAATATATTTAGCGATAGGAAACTTGATTGACATAATTAGCAGAAACATTAAATTGCGCCCAAATTCTATATTGACCTTGATATTGAGACAAATACGCGTATTCTTAGTTCAAATTATGGTGGATTGCCATTGAGTCAAATTGATTACACTAGACAAAAAATGCTCAAGGCGTTGTTTAAACGACCTAAGAATGGCTTAGTCAGTTATATTGCTGTTATTAAGTTGTGTTCGTCGGTAGGTATAATGAGTTAACAACCTATAACTTTGCAGTCATGTGAAAATATATCACACGTCAATCACACGTGCACACTAACCTGGGAGTACATAAACATAGGTAGGTACTGTAAAATCTTACAATAGTACATTTCGATACTAGTGAAATAAACATTTTTTTTCGACGAGGGTGAAAGTTGGAGCCCGAGTGAAAAGAGGGTGACAATCACCCGAGCCTTAAAGAAGTTTTTTCACGTGTATCGAACCCAATTTTTCATAACAAGTGCCTTAAAAAGTGAAATTTACGCACGTGAAGCGTGCGCAAAGTGCACTTTTTACGCACTAATTAGGAAAATAATATTATTTATAACTTGCACTAGATATGTCGTGACTGGTGATCACGTAGAGAAATTTTTGACGTGTTCATTTTCACTTCAACGTATTCAACTGGAATATTGTATTTATAGGGCTGAGTACATTATCTACAGGATATTTGGGTAAACGTATAATATTTACCAATAGGGCCCCTCCTAAGTCGAGCGCAGTAAATAATTTAAAAAAGATTTACTATCATTTCAACCTTACGACTGGTGGTACCTATTGTGTTTAAATGTTAAAGTTTTTAAAGTAGCCTCAAGTAGCCCCTGAATACGCACTTTTTAAGGCAAACTACTGTTACAACTTATATTGCCTAAAAATCTTCCAACGCAGTGTTTACGTCGAGAATTAGTACACTTCGTGTTAGTTAGTGCAGTTCTTTTCTTTAGTAGCGCAAACAAATTATTTAGCGTTTCATTCCTACCTTCAACACGTCTTGAATTATCAGGTAAAACAACATTAAACAATGGAGTCCTTGAATTATTGTATTTTGTATTATAAACTTTTATGTATTTCGCTTACAATTATATAAGATGCGGATAGCTGATATCACTTTATAGCCGTTCGTTTAGATAACTATCATATCCATACATATTTAGAATAATCTGAATTGTTATTTTTAAAACTTCGGAAGAAGAAAACCTTTATTTGTAAAAACAGCGATTAAACACACAATACTAAATAGTAAACCAGATATTTTTTAAGTAAAGTATCTAATATTCAAAAGTAAATGATAAATTGTTCTGTAGTTACGTACACGATTTTTTTACTGTTGACAAAGAACAAGTTTATTATTTATTATCTGCTGAAATAAGTACGTATTTTAATTAAATACATTATTATTGATTTTGATATCCTTTATCATGCACAATAAATAAGTATGACACTTTACAAAAGGAAAACTTAATTTTATGATGTCACAAAATCATGTCTTCCAATATTATGTATGGTTTATTATCTGCTCATATAGGTCCGTATTTTAATTAAATACATTATTTTTTATGGGTGTTCTCTATGTATATAAGTATTTTTATATAAAAAAAATAATTATGGCATATACTTCAGAAAACCAGCTTATTCGGGTGGTCCAATTGGTTAAGGCATCAGCCGCGATATCTGGAGATGCAGGTTCAAATTCAAAACCCATATCAGATGCCGAAAGTCCTCGTCAATTTTTTTTAAGTACATGTCATCTTTCAATTTTTAATTTATATAGTAGTGTTACTACTGTTATGTATTCGGTTTATTTCGTGAATTGATTTACATTACAAGAATTACAATATTATAATAACTTAACTAAAAGGACACTTAAAGCTATGAACATAAGAGCTATTAACCCAGATTAAATACCTAACCCATCACTACTTAAAAATCTGAATATTTAATAAAAAATAATTTGATTTGTTCTTAATTGTTTTTGTATAATATATATGTCGTTGGCTGAGTACCGACAACACAAGCCTTCTTGAGCTTACCGTGGGGCTCCGTCAATTTGTGTAATGATGTTCTGTATTATTTATTACTTACTATATGTGGTAGTCCACATGGAAAGGTACCTTGTGGCGCTTGGCGGTTATTTACGTTGCAGAGTGTCACATTGATATTGAAGCGTCAAGCGTAAACAATAGCGTAAGCGCCAAGCGCCATAAGGTACCTTTCCATGTGGACTACCACATATTATTTAAAGATTATTACTTATTAGTTATTTAACAACAGAGACCTTTTATGGCGGGTAAGATGGAATTTCCTCAGCATACAGAAGCATTCTAAGCGACTTTTAATCCTAACCCTCCTAAAAAAAATCTTATTCCTCTTTACCCTACATTTAATAATATATGTTAATATCGATACAGATTGTCTGATCCAATATCGCATCGTATTTATTTAACGACCTTTGCTATTTACGTCTATAGGAATCACACTTAAATAAGCTATTTTGAAGTAGCATAAAACCCACTTATCTACTCTTAATGTATGTAAATACAGCATCGTGCGTTATCTAAGTGAGATAATCCGGGGCTCAAACAAAGCCACGACCGTTCGCGTGTAGTCGGACTTTATAAACTGTTTATCTCTTATAATTGGCTGAATATATCGGTTTGATGACCTCGACGTTTGATTAGAAGGCACGTGTACTGTGTATTTAGACATCAATAGCAATTATTATAAATGCGAAAGTAACTATCTGTGACATTTTCGGGATAAAACCTCTGAACCAATTAGTACACAATTTGGTATAGAGAGTTTGTGCTCCGGAAAAGGACGAAGGAGGTGGAAATTTCTATGCGAATTAAATATTCTATGGACATAGGAACAAGATATGGAAATCATTAGTATTAGTACTTGTCTACTCTACCATGAATGGAAATACGAATAACCATATGAATATTGTGTGTAATACCAACCAAATCGTTGCTTGCTATTATTTTGTTAATATAACTGTATTCGTATTAATTAATTCTGTTTGCCATATTTCATTGCAAAATATAAATAGGTACGTATGTACTACATACTACTACTCTATTACATAATGTACTACTTTGATTAAGTATTTTATTTGCGTCATTGATCGGAAAATCAGTAATAACTTGAGAGGGAAATGTCATTCAAAGAGGAAAATTGCAATCTATGATCACCGAGACAAACAGCTTGTGTAATGATAATGTTGTATGACAACATTTCTTCTAGAAAATACTAAGAAATGTAAGTTATAATCTAGTTTGATTATTATTTTTAAAACCAGATATCTGCGGACTATAAGCTTAAAGTTCTATTAAACTAACCTAACCAAAAACAAAAATTATATGATGAATTGATGAAATGGATTTAATGCACAACCTACAAATAAGCAGCTTACAAAGTTAAACTTTTATAGGGAAGTTAATACGAATCGGTTAGTTTTGTATTGTGGCAACTCTACTTATGTATTATAATATGACTTCTTGACGATTTTTCGCCAGATTACGACCTATATTTAAAATAATAACCACTACGGTAGTGTATACTTAATATAGTTATACACATTTCGCTTGACTTTTCGTATGTGGTTCCTATAATATGTTTGTAGATAAAGAGATGTATGTCAAAATGTGTACATAATTAGCAGTCTTGTATGTAGCACTCACAAAAATCACCATCTTAAGTTGAGGCATAATGATACTGAATATACTACCTACTTTCTTACTTTAGCTTCTTTTTTGTAAGGATGTCCTGCAATATTCATTTATTTATTTTTTACCCTCTTGATCTTTAAGATCTATTAAATACATCAGACTTTTTAATTTGCTTAAACTCATAAAATGTAAACTGCGGATAAATTAATATTAATGAAGACGATTTGCAAATAAAACTATAAAACATCAAAACATCTTCCGCTACTCAGCAACCGCGGAGGTATGCGGGTGAAATCAATACTGACCTTGTAGACAGTCGGTTAATATGGCGCCAAATAAATGTCAATAATCGTAGGTGACATTAATGGTTGATTGAGTACACATTGTCAGCTCCGGAAGCAGAGAAAGCGCCAGTACTTGCATAGGACTGTGCCTGTACCACGAACCACGACTAACCACAGTTGATATACGTAACGTTTTTTTCGTCGATTTGTTATACTGTAACAAGTAATGCACGAGATAATAAGTAGGCTGTAATTTACACTAATATTATAAAGTCGAAAGTTTGTGAGCGTGTATGTTATTTCTTCACCTCTAAATGGCTGGAGCGATTTTAATAAAATTTGGTATAGACTTAGCTGAGTCCCTAAATTAACACCTGGGCTACGTTTTTTCCCTAAGAAACCGCGGGTAACGCCGAGGAGCATACCTATTAAGTAACAAGGGGAAAAAAGTAATTAACTTTAAAAAGGGCTGCCATTAGACCAGTTTAGTAGAAGTGGCACCTAAGAGACTGTGGCTAGGTATGTATATAATAATAACTTTAGAGGTCCGAACTAGCTTCAAACCCTGGCGAATGTCTGTGTTCTCAGTTACAAGTCACATTTAACCAATTCCCTTGAAATATTGTGAGCAGGTTCCATAATTATATGAAATTATTTTAGTGCTTGAGTATTTACACAAACCAAAATGGTGTAGTTGTTAAAAACGTAAAAATAAAACATACATTTTGTACTCGAGATACCTATAGCTATTTTTATACAGTGGTAATTCTGTCTGTAGGAATTATTTTTACAAAGTTGTCTAACTCACTGACTGTACACGAGGTCTCGTGACTATCTTAATTGTGATTAACAAACCATTCATTAGACACAAATAGAATACAACAGCACTTGTACACGATAATCATACTCGTAGTCTCGTGCCCACCAATGAGCAATACAATGCTTATGTTGTTTCTGTGGAACATTAGAAAATTAAGTATAATTTAGACAAAAAAGTACGTTAAGTATAAACAGTGAAATTGTCTTTAATGTTTTTCTTTTAGTGAACGCAAAAGGTGATGAAATAAAGGCAAAGGTAAAATAATAATTACTTAGTAATGGTTTAATTAAAACATTTCAGTACGTCACGTTTTGGAATAACAATATAGTCTATT
The DNA here is from genome assembly GCA_022674325.2 of Grapholita molesta. Classification (NCBI taxonomy): domain Eukaryota; kingdom Metazoa; phylum Arthropoda; class Insecta; order Lepidoptera; family Tortricidae; genus Grapholita; species Grapholita molesta. Next base: position 7,823,259 of record CP053135.2, on the reverse strand, counting down.
ATGGTAATAAATAATGCCACACTTAACTAGGTAAGGCATAACAACTACAGTACTACTGATTTAATATTACGTTATTGATAAATATTTCAACTCTATACATGTTTTTTGTTGGTAGTTTCTTTTTATATTTAACCATTACTGGTTAAAATTTTTGAACTTTAAAATTTGATATACGGATTGCAAAGATTTAGCAACTATGATTAACAGTTTATCCGGGTGTTGCATGCTGTATTCGGAATTATACGTAAGTTCGCAAATGCACAGGTACAGTCAGTGTACAGTTCAGTCAGTCAGTGCACAAGTGTTCAAAATAACCTATACGCACTCTCTTTGGAACACCTCAACCGCTTAGGCACTTCTGAATACATATTAACATTTAAAAAATACCGCCAATGTTTTCAGAATAACATATGGACTTATTTTCCCGGAGTAGGAGTCTACTCACAGTTATAAGTATTAGTTAATATCCTTTTTACCCGACATTTTAATAAAGTCAAGCAGGGCAAGATTATTACTCAATAAATAATCGCCAATTCTGCGGACCACTATAATATCCTCCAGGGCATGCTTACATGCATACAATCCGATAAAATAACAAGTTCAGCTTAAGTAAATAAGCGCCTTGGATGGATGACAGTTGTTGAAAAGGTTGCCATTAACAATTGGTTAAGGCAATTTGTATGAAGATCGATATTACCTGCGCCTGCGGTAGGATCCGAGTGCAAACTTAAGCGGCCAGCGTATGCAGATTATTTGTTATTTGTGTCACTACAAAAATAAAATAAATAAATAAATCTTTCTGGACAATCTTACACAAATCGACCTAGTCCTACGGTAAGTTCAGTAAGGCTTGTGCTGTAGGTACTAGACGACGATATATATAATAGATACAAATAAATACTTAAATACATAGAAAATACTCATGACTTGGGAACAAATATCTGTGCTCATCACACAAATAAATGCCCCGACTGGGAATCGAACCCAGGACCATCGGCTTCATAGGCAGGATCAATACCCTCTAGGCCAGACCGGTCGTCACGGCATAATATGGTGGTATAATATTGTATTGTAATGTTTAATTATGATTATGCAGCTCTTTTACTATTTTCGCCAATATACAAGAATATATATAGAAGAAGAAGCATATTGAAGAAGTGCTAACACTCTAGGAATAAGATCACCTATTGTCAGCTTCAATTTCTTTACTGCTCCTGTGCGTTATTATTTATTATTTTATTGAGGTGTGCAATAAATATTTTTAGTATCTACTCTGCAGAGTATCCTCTCAAACATAAAAGAAAAAAAAATTGAAAAACGCTTTACGCTTGTATCGAGTCCGATGAGCAAAACGGCTACCTACTAAGTATAATCACATAATTTTTACCTTAATTTCAGGTATTTTTGCTACAAGTATCGCTTTCAACTCCCGCGAAACAATTTGATCGTGTTTCTTACGGCCTGACATTTTAACCTTTCGTTTAATTGCAGCGATTTAAATAATGTCTCGTTTTTGTCTCTTATTCAGGATCGGGTCTGGAAAAAATAAAAGTTGTGATTTTTAATGCTCATTTAGGAATAATATGATTTAAAAATCATTATACGCGGGAATACTTTGACGACTGGTCTAACCTAGTGGGTAGTGAGTGTCTAGCCTGTGAGGTCTACCCTGCCTATGAAGCCGATGGTCTTGGGTTCGAATTCCAGTCCGGGCATTTATTTGTGTGATGAGCACAGATATTTGTTCCTGAGTCAAGGGTGTTTTCTATGTATTTATATGTATCTATCTATTATATATATCGCCGTCTAGTACCTACGACACAAGCTTTACTGAGCTTACCGTAGGACTAGGTCGATTTGTGTAAGATTGCCCCGAAATATTTATTTATTTTATACTACCCGATGACCACGACCGTTGCTAAAGGGTTCGAAACGTGGGGATAAGGTTTAAATTAATATACGCGATATAATCCGTTTCAGGTGTTTTATTTCATGAGTAATTATCGCGTTATTGAGTATATACTTGTGTTATTAAACAATAATTCTTAATTCACTTAAGCACAAGTCTCAATGGTTTTGAATTATTTGTACGAATTCTAATCAAATTTTCAACTGTTACTAACGGTGATTCATATGTATAATACTTCTATGTGTTTACCACCCACATACAAGCTTGGCCTATATGCTGATGATTAATATATCTTTGCTAAAGCACTCCATCATTACAGCTTTTCACAATACGACAAAACAGTTTGTATGACAAGTTTTGTTTCTGTCCAACATAATGAACGTCAAAATAAATTAATATACATGAATCGACATAGAAGAAGTTAAGCCCAGCGAAGTTAATTTTGTTGAGCGACAATACAAAACAATGATATAATATGCATGCAGGTGTGAGTACTTATATACATAACTATTAGTGATGAACGTCCACTGTCGGACATTAGGCCTCCTCTATAGAGCCACTTCATGACACTGCAGCCACCGACTGCCATGTCTGTAACAGTTAAACACAAGTAAATTTCTCATACAAGGATTCCTACTCGAGAACTCCAGTTTCGACAGCAGATCTACTACTATATTAGGCTATTATCTGAGGAGCCAAGGAGATACAAAACCGTAAAATTGAAAAGCATGAAATAGATTATCAATCTATGCGATAGCCTGTGCGTCGAACGACACGATAACTTTTATGATACCGAAAAGCGACAGGAGAATCAAAGGGTATTTATTATACGGGTATATGTAAACTATATTGACTTATTAGATGACCCGTTGAACTTCGTAACACCCGTAACTTCTCTTTTTATCTTATTATGTCTATGGTTATAAATTGGAATGTCAATGATTGACAGGTAGGAACAATTTGTATGGGAATAAAGAATCACTGTTTTCTAATTATCATCACAATATTTCCGTGTTTACACTGCCTAAACCTTTTGCGGTCCAATACAAACATTTCAATACAAAAATTATCTAAATTGGTTCAGCGATTGTCGACTTTATGTGTAACTAACAAACGCATTTCATTTATATATATATATAGATTTAAAGCTTATTTTCTACGTTAGTTTAGAGAAACCAAGTGATACGACCCGGCGTTACGAGTCACGAGTTGCACGACGCCAAGCACATCTTGGTTTCCAAATATTGACAATAAATTATCGCAACAAAAATATCGTAACTCATTTTAAAACTTGACACAGTATCGCGTGTCTTATTAATTATTTTGTACACGTGACATTTGCGAATGTAAACATAAAACAAATACATCGGTAACTGACACAGAATGATTGAAAAGACAGGTTGTAACCTTATTTACTTCTATGCGTGTAAAACAATTATAGCTTATTAATTGAATTTGTCTTTTTTACGTTTGCATTATCTTAAATATTTTGTTTAGAACGAACCTACATAATACCGACGCCAAATGAAAACTCGCTAATTAAATACTAATTAAATCAAACTTATAACTAAGTTGGTTATCAATTAATCTTTCTGATAAGCTAAGGCGTTTTGAACAACTTGTAACTTGTGATATTAGCGGTCTCCGTCTTCTGTTCTATAAAAAAAGACATATCTTTTAGTTTAAAAAATATAGTTGCTAATATTGTAGTCCCCTAGTTGAGAATTGAAATACGGCGTAATAGTAAAATATATAAGCCTTAAGCTTTCTAACTTGAACAAAGTGTTTTATCATTTCATTCGAAAATCCATAACAGACTAAAGAAGATCAATATTTTCTTTAATTAACAACGTTACTTAGTTATGTAACTAGAAAATACCAAATAGGTACCAAATTGTGATATGTTTTACTATCTAAGTACTTACTATTGGCAATCAGTCGTATATAAATTTGCAGTATAATTACGTGCTAAGTACTGGTGGACCACCGCAGCGCAAACCATATAGGCGGGCTACGTGCCCGCGCTACTACTTAGGTATAATAATGTCATGGACTACCTTAAGTAGACTTAGCATTATAAAGCATATAAGAAATATCAAGGTCATCGTCGCTTATTATTTGATCAATGTTCATTTATATCAAGGATCTCCAAAAGAACTAAAAATTCTTGTGAAACCGACATTTACTCCTCATTGTTATACCTAGTGGTGGTGGTTACCGCAAAAATTACAGAGTCCAGGCTAAGGTGGTACGGACATGTTACACGACGACCCGATGACCACGTGGTAAAGAAGTACTGTCTTTCCATGGCTATGGAGGAAAGGTAGGCCTCAGACTACATGGATGTCGAATGTCCGAAGGAATCAAGCCTATCTACTGCCGATGCCTACCAGCGGAGTAAATGGCGCTTAATGATTAGGAAAGAAGTAGATAGGCTTGAGAGCAGACCTTAATGGATTATAACTTCCTGTAATTGTGCGAAAAAGATACGTAAATATGTCGTCGCTTAAGTCATATACATACTCGGTCTAGTTGAAAATTTTGTACTTTTTTCTGTAGTTGTAATGCTAAATCGCCTTTGGATGAAGTCACTAAATAGCATCGTCAGGCCATATAAACGTATACATACATAGCAATCAATGAGGCCTGAGGTACCTAACATACAATACGAAGTACAATATTTACGACTATTGCTGTATAATCTGTATATCCTATAACACTGTACAGTCCACGTCGATAGTAAGTTACAACAACAACGCACCAAAAGTACAAGTACCTTTATGTATATTTTTTTTAACCTTTACAAAAAGTATCAAATATCTTTGCGTATTCGATAATTTAAATGCAACAAAAGTTTGTGCTAACTGTATTGTATGAATTAATGTTATTACTTACATATGTGAGGTTTGACCTCCATCTGTGTATGAAAGTATTAATAAAATTGTATCATATCATAACAAAAAAAAAATGGTTTATGTATTTGAATGACGGTGAATCAACTACTGTTGCTTTTACCCATAATTCAACTAATTGTCTACAACGCAAAGCCAACCTTTTTATCTTTCAGTGTAGATTTAAAGGATAATTGAAGAACTGACTGTCTGTCGTATATAAATCACAGAATGAGTATCAACCCATATCATAAAGGCGCCGTGAATGGCCCCTGACTCGTATCCTGATATTAAAACTTAGTAAGTAATTTTAAAACGAAATTTGTAATATTGAACTATAAACACATAAGGACAGCAGTGTCGCGACAAACATAATCAAGTCTATGAGCGATTCTTGGAAACACATACTTTATCCAATCTCATAAATTGTTAGAAATATAAATGATAATTCATAACTACTACTAAAATAAAATGTATAAAATAATGTACCATTAATGGCGCAGTCAAATTTATTTCTTAAGGACGACGCCGCGAGTATGGCGTTGCATTTTCTACGTGAGCCCCAGGAAAACTGTTGAACTGTGGAAAAGTTAGTAAAGCCGGCACCGCCGCTTATAGGAACTAATAATAAAGTCAACATCCATTGACATACTTCAAAAACCCTATCTCATGTTGTCGGGAATTCTATGGCGTCATAGACGATGGCAAAAATAATTATGGACTCATTATTGGTTATGAGCTGTGACGCTACCGTCTGCCGTTAATCTCAGAGAAAGTTAATTATCCCTGCACTTAAAAGATAATGCTAGGTTGGCACAATTCGTCTATGAATAGATTTGAACCGAAAATGAACTTGTGAGCACAGTTTTTCTAAACACGTGCACATGTTTGTAGTTATTTACAATATAGGCACAATGTGTCAGAAAGTGTCATTTGTGAAACAAAAAGAATTGAAGAGGTGACCTTTACAAACCTGTTAAATACTTTTTGCGTCAGAGCTGATAATTTCAAACAATTTTAAATAAAAAATATTTTTAAATGTCAGATCTTAAAATAGATTTCTTATCGGTAAAAAACAATAAGTATGAAATGTAAGAAATAAAAAAAAACATTTGAGAATAGTCATTTTGTAGTAAAATTAACAAAGTAGTATCTGATGTTATAAACATTAAACAAGGAATAAGTAAAATATTAAATAAGGTCATAAATACTTCAGTAAATATTGTAGTAAAACAATCAAGAATATTAAGAGCATTTCAGCAAACTTATCGGATATAGAATTAGAGAATCAAATTGGATTCAAATGTAATCCATAAATTTTGATGGCGATTACGGTTCTGCATGAGAAATATTTAAGATTGAAATAACCATATTTTATTTATTTTTAGGTATTACTTTATGAAGTTTCTCAATGAGTTAGACATTTAATGGTTTAATATTTTGGATAATGATTTTATTGGGTGGTTTGAAATATTTATCTGGCAGGAGTTAGCTATGTATTCTGTTAAAAGGTGTATATTACAATTAATACAGCTATTAGCTATCTTGCTCAACTGCAAGATTGTGTCGTAAACATTCGTTTAAGTATTACAAGTGATACTTGTAGTCCGGTTACAGAATATAATGTATAAATTTCCACAGTTTATGATATTGTAACAATAAGTTGTAATTTACGTATTGTTTTCTGTTACAGGTAAGGTGCTATATCATTATATCATCAGACTGTAAGTGTAATCATAATCTTGATTATTTAATGGTTACTTGATTTTTACAACTTTTGCTAGTATTAGAACGCTTATAAAGATATATTACGTAATGTTGTAGTCGTCCTGTATAATCCCTATAAACAAAGTCACAGACACGCGCGCACAAGACACAGATCACCGGTAACGTACGTCCAGTGTAAAGTTACTGTTTTCGAACAAATATTTAAGCCTACTCACTCCTGCCTTAATCTTAAGTTACTACAGTGGATTTGAGTACAACCTTCCATTTTTTATAACATAAAACATCCATACATGTATTAGGAGGCCTGTTCAGGTAATGTAATTTATTATTGGTTTGCTTATAATTTTATATTGCAGCATTCTCATCCTCAGCAGATCATTCTATTGTTATTAATAGACTTCATACAACATAGATACCTAACATATATTGCTTAAGTTCGTACGCTTTTAGCAATATTACATTTAAGAATGTTGTGATGTTTTTGATTTATTAAGAATTCAATAAACCCCAAAAAATACCAATGATTCTAAAATAAGATTTACTACGTTCGTTGTGTTAGTTGGAAATATGATCCTATGTGAATAAATGCTGTAGTAAATAGTGTAGTAGGTAACATACCAGTAGTTTCATGTTAACTGACGTCATTGCTGACCCAGTTTACTATTGTACCTCTAACATACAAGTAAATGACGCAAACATTAAGTACACAAAGTAAGGTGAAGTTATTATGTAACACGAGAATGTATCCTTCAAACCGTGTGAAATGCGATTGTGTAAGTTATCAAATAATGGTAAATAAATACAATTTTTCAGAGCCATAAATTGTTACAACTATTGATATCTATTCACCATGAACGTTCACTGTTAGACATACGCCTCAGGCCTCTCTCTATACTTCGCTATAGATATGGAGTATTTTTTTTATGACATAGGCGGCAAACGAGCAGACGGATTGCCTGGTGGTAAGCAATACCGTCGCCCATGGGCACCCGCAACACTATGGGAGTCACAAGCGCGTTGCCGGCCTTTTAGGGGGGTTGGAGTTCTGGGAACCTTCCTCACCATCAGGAACACAACACTACATACCTGAAAGGTAGCTGTGCTATTATGGCTGTGGTCTTCTGCAAGGAGGAGGTACTTCCCCAGTTGGGCTGCCCCAGATTCAAGCGTGATGGTTATCGCTGTGCCCTACCTCTCATTAATCTCTTCATTCAAGGAGCGGGATCCTTAAATTGCGTCCAGAAACCACCGAAACACGGCCATCAGCGTCCCTTAAGAACGATGGATGCACCGCCCCATGATTATAGTATTAAACCTCCATGCTCAGAAATGTATATTTGGCTGAGTAAAATAAGTTAATATCGCTAGTGATACAATTACAATTAAACGATTTTACGAGTACCAACGGCTAATTGTTTGTGGAAATAATAAGGTTAATTTTATGATCACTTGCGAATCATGCTGCACGTAAATATCTACCTGACATACTCTTAAAACATACTGAATATTTACTCCATGGATATTTATGTAAACCGTATAAAAGATAAATTACTGTGTGTATGGAAAACTACACAAACTTAACAATGAACATACCAACATTACCAAGTAAACGTACTTGGCAATATCGAGGGTAGACAGATTTAAAGATAATCGATGATACCATTTAATTTGTGAAGAATTATCTGATTGCGATCGATTTAAAAATGTCCATACGTTTGTGTCGGGCTTAACCTCAAACTGAAAGAGAAAGGCTGGTAATATATCATTTTTCTTTTCCGCAATGCATCATTAATTGATTTTATTAAATTTTAAATATGTCATTCATCGGAGCGATAAAGACAGTCCAGTGATTGATGGTTTAAATATTATGTACTTACTACTTTTTTTTTTAAAGTTAATATGCAGTTAAGTGTAATTGATATTCTGCATTTATGAATACGTTTCGTTTTTAAATATGATTCGAAACATCATTAGTGTCAACATCGACTATAATCAAAACGTTAGCGACTCAAAAACCTTAGCTAATTAAAATGGCAACAAACAAGTTTCACCCTTGTATCCTTAACAGAAAGTTCACCTTAATAGGCATGTCAACCTGTCACCTAATGTATAACATTAGCAGCGTTTAATGGTCAATAAAAACTAGTAGACCGTTGTCAGACTGCGGTTAGGACTAGGTTTGTACCACGATTGCTTAACGCGCTATCTATTCGGCGACACTAGTATGAGGGTGGTATTTTTTTTTAAATTCTTACGGTCTGCCTGATGGTTAGCACTTACCGCAGCCAATGGACGTATGCACTTGTGCTAGAGGACACGCGCGCTGCTTACCCTTGCAGAGCCTACTTTTTTGAAGAACCTCATATTGTATGTAGCATCTTAGAAAAAACCCGACAGGGAATTTTTTTTTTGTTTTATTTAGAAAAAAACAGTCATACATTGACATTATACAGACAATAAGGAACACATTTTAGACCTATAGTTTCCTAAGTTTTACATGGGATCGATACGTAGTTAATCCATATTTGCACTTTTCTTATAGTATAAGAAGCACAAAATTAGCAAAGCTGGTATCTATACACTAAACAAAAACTGCTATTAATTTATATATAGTCAGTAGAAACGAAAGCAGACACAAATTCTACATGAAGTTACGTGTACTCGTAATTTAACAATGAAAATATGAGTGTTACGTTTACAAAAAATCTTTGCTCAGTTCGCGGGTACGTCTAGTTTAAGATAATTTTTTTTCAGTCGAGTTAGCGACTGCGATTTGTTAGCAATTGGAATACAGAGTGGCGTCGACCATAGATGGGACATAAGTTCTTGCAAGATTTGTTGATACGACTGTCAAACATCTATTTATACCGAGTTTTCTTTTTGATGCGTGTTGATTTAATTTAGCTTTATAGATGTTCCCTCACATGCCTGTAGTAAGGTAATGGCACATGATACATGACAGGCACCAATGATGGACACTTGGTTCTTATTTCAAAAATCATAAAGTTATAAATTGAATATGTCCCAACAAATGCACAACACTTAACTCCTTTGAAATAAGCACTAATGTTCATGATTGGTTCCGTGTCCATTACTGTCACCTTACCTAATATGTAAAATCTTAGAATATTAATATGCAGGTCAAAAGGCCTAGAGCTAAAATTAAAAACACCTAAATCTGTAGTATTTTTTGCGAAGCAACCCCAGGCTCTGATGAGCCTCGGCAAAATGCCGACGCAACGCAAATATAATGGCATGTACTTACATATCCTCATATATATAAATATAGGGAGAAAACCCTAAATTGGTAATATCAATTATCTATTTTTAATTTCTATCATATCGATTATTCATGACACGGCGGTGACTTGACTCTATAGGTGACTGAACTTTTATGTATGTTATGAATATTTTGTTTTTTCCACAATATCTTACATAATACAACAAAATAAATAATTACATAGTTGACATTTACCAAAGTGTCAGTAATTTTAGACAATTTAAATATGTGCCCGCTATTAGCCACGAATGTCAATTATACTGGTGTTATAAAATGACAAAATTAACATAATTCTTTCCATATTGAGTAATTTTATACGAAAGGTTACCTACATGAAGTAGGTAGATCAAGTTATTAAAAACTTGATATAATAATAACGGCATTTTTACATGTTTTTAAGCATGTTAATTTACGTTACTGCCCCGGTACCGCGAAAATCGAAGTTCGTATAATTTGAGCATCTTTCTCTTTGACTCTAACCAAGGCATCATAAGGGTGACAGCGACAATCGTCCGAAATTATGAATATCGTGTTTCACGGTAGCGCCACTGGATCAGATGGCAAAGCTGTATCGCAATGATAAAAAATGTTTCAAATTGTCTCTATTATCGTAAAATGATGTACTTACCTAGTAAAACTATGTATGAAAATATGAAAGAAACAACCGGATTTCTGTTCATCCAGTACCAATCTACCTGCCTAGCCAGAGCTTGACATCGACCACCACACGATCTCCAATACACTGAAGTTACAGCGGCGCTACCGCGAAGAACGATATTCGTAAATTTCGGGCGATTGACTCTGTCACTCTCATGACGCCTTAATTGGAGTAAAAGAGAAAGATGCTCAAAATATACGAACTTCGGTGTTCGCGGTGTCAGGCCTGACTCCTAACAGCATGCGAGGTCATCTATTAATTTACTCTCGTTGAGAAAGTGCCCGTAATCCAATTTGAACGACTCAAATTAACCCTTTTTTTAATATCAAACAAAGTATTCATTTCAATTATTATTTTGTGTACATCTCATGCTGCGTAAATATAGGTATGTATCATGTGAATTAGTAATAAAAAAAATGTATTTAAACATGTGTTCAGATATGGACCAAATATTGATATTAATTTTGAGGACGTAAATTTTATTACCAAATAGTAATATTGGCTCACTAGTGGGTGTGTCCACTTAAATACAAGTACTGCGCAGTATTAGTATTTACTAGTATTATAGTTAGGTGCTTCCTGCTCGCAACGGTACGATGCGCACGAGTCACTCGCTACATTATCTTTTTTTTTACATCGATTTCCTTAGTCAATTGACGTCATAGAATCAATTTCAGTAGGCAATTGGAAATGTTGATAAACAAGGCGTGCACATAAAATAACCTTATTTAGTATAACTAAAAAGGGTCAAGATAAATAAGGATGGACAAATGTTAACATAAAAAAAACTTTGCGACTAATTTTTTCTCTGATGAATAGATCTCAATGTATTGACAATACTATTCTGCCATGAAATGCAGCCTATCTTAAGGTTAATAATGGACCTGTACCAGGTTACAGGGAGTAGCAGCGACTATACTCGTAACAATAACATTAATTACCATATACGTAAATGATCAAAAAGACACGCAAGAAGATCTTACTTAGTTATACGAATCATTCTAATATGGAGTTACCCTAGATACAAGCGAATTTAAATGTGTTCAAAAAACTTGACATAACCTCTTATGTGGCCAATGTAGGTAGGTAAGTATCGACTAGGTAAAATGTAGCATTACCATATTTACGACTAAACTTGTCTTGTCTTATTTGCCTAAATTTGTTTCATATTACGTAATTACATTTAAGCTGACAGACTAATTTAATTTAGGTAAGTAATAGCAGTGCTCAAACCACGTCGTGTTTTTATCAAATCTAATTTTATTAATCATAATAATTGATTACCAAATCTAGAAATGTTGTTAGAAACCATATTTCCTGTGTATTCCTGTATATGTATATTTGGTACTATAGGGGCTTATAGTTAGATATTTGAGTATACTAGGTATATCGAATGCGATACCCAACTAACGAAAAAAAAGGTAAACCCAATATTTCACCATCTACTTTTTCTTCCTATTGACATTAAAATTAAACTGAAAATGTTTTATTTTATATTGCCGTAATATCTGTATTAAAAATATAATACCGAAAAACCTCAGTTGCCCAATTAATTCAAATCATGTATGTACAAAGGTTTTACCGATTTCTAGTATTATGTACCATGTAATCTCACTTAGACTTCTCGCCATGGATACAAATGACAAATTAAATTGTATCCATTGCATGTGGGATGCCGAAAGTGTCCGATTTTGCCATGACATTTTTTATGACAATTGTCAATAAAAAATGTAGCGGTACGTTTTCTTTGCTCAGAGCCAGCATCAAGGAATTTAATATAGCTATTGAACTACATTTTAATTAAATACATCAGATTCTGAACTTTTTCATGAAGGTACTCTTGTCACTGTACAAATAAGTCCACTTAATCGACCACGGAAGGATTGTAGGCATCAATATTTGTTTATTATTTTATTGCAGCCACCAGTTAATGATGATCATGAATAATCAGACAAAATGGACAAGTCAATTAGGTTTTATTTATTATATACAAGCATTAAAAGGTATTTTTTTATCGACAAGGAATGCTGTCCGATTTTCTAGAGTTCCGTAGTCAGGAAGTAAATTTTGTAATTCCTTGGTTTTTTTGTTTAAGATAAAGCATAATATAATATGCTTGAATCACATGAAAATTAAACATATATAGATAATTAAAAATTAAACATGAAGGTCTCCTTATCTTTTTGGATGTACACCAGGTCTTCAAGCAATCGTTTTGTAAACTACTTAATAAAATGTAACTGATAAAATACATTATAAAAAAAAAATTGCTTATCTAGTCATTCAAGTGTCATATGGCGTCAGTTTTTTAAAGATATCTATTAAAAAACGGCAGGCGCAAGGTAAAAATAAGTTGAACGACAATTAAGCTTTAAATATCAATATATAATCTACTGTTTTATGTTTAATCCATAAATAATACGTGTAGAAAAATGCAAATAAAAATGATTTACATAAATATTTCAAGCTTAATTGTCGTCACTAAACTGACCACTGATTTAACTTTTATTTGACAATTAAGGTAATTGGGTGTCCCTGAAAGTGAAATTGACCAAGTACATAACATACATAAAATTTATTATTGTGCTATAGGAACCGTGCTAGTTAGAGAGTCAGCTTAGTTTATGATATTACCATTATGAGGTATTGCTTCCAATAGTGCACCTTACTGCTATATTACTGCCAAGAAGACAAATTAAGCATTTAATGCAAAATATGAGTATTCACGCTGCTTCAGTTTACTCATGTTCCCTCTACTTGTACGAGATAAAACAACTAAATCCAGACCCGTACTGGGTCTGGATTTAGTTGTTTTATCCATGACCATGATATCCATGATATCCATAATGATAACCATGATATCCATAACCTTACCATGAGCTATGACATTAAGGTTTTCGATAACGAGTACCGAGTTTACCATCTGTGCATCTCGCTTGTACTATTTTAGTGCGAACGAGATGCACAGATAGTAAACTCGATACTCTTTATCGAAAACCTCAAAGTCACAACTCATGGTAAAGGTACTGTCTTTTTGAAGTCCCAGTAAAGAAGAAACACTCAGCGCAATTACTAGACAATTAGGCTATTTCATTGTAAATGAATAAAATGTTGGTCATCGATAGCTAACACGACTGTAGCAGCTACGGAACCCTGTAAAGAGCATCGCCAGACATGATCTTAGCAGTTTTTCGCGATTACAAACTGGTAGCAATTTGTACCGCAGTTGGCTATCTTGATACTATCTCTATTAACAAAAATAGTTTGTCTGTGCGTCGCTAGTTCCTTAAAAGGAGCCGTCTTACACTAGATACGGTGGTATATTAATATTGATAAGTGTTAATGTACGATTTATTGGATGTATGCCTGCTATGGATAGGGGCCTAATGATTCTTCAGAGTGCATTAAAATGTATATGTCGTCACATAAATACGTCACATAAAATGCCACAACACACATGTGTTGGTTTCCCGGTAATAAAAAGACATTAAATCAATTACGTATTTATATACTCTTTACAACTTGTCATTTTACAATCAAAGTGTGAACAAAAAAAAATGGTTTTTAACTCAATGAGCAGTTTTTTTTGTGTAGTTGAGGTAGAATAATTTTGTAGATTACAACCGACTAAAATAACGGAGGTTAATACATCATTACAGATAAACGGGACTTAACCGCATATATTAACTTTAAAGATTACTTCCGACATCTCGCGAACGCCATTGTCCTCGTGGTGTCAGATGAAGACAGGCTACAGCGAACGTCAAAATTAGGTGTTTAAAAACTCAAACCAAACGTTTATTCAGCAAGTAGGCCACAAGCGCACTTTTGCACATCTATTTAGTATATAAAAAGTAAGAGAAAAATAAAAACTACACCGGTTCTAAACCCTCAGTGTAGGGGACACTTCTGACCTGACAAGAATTTTGAACTTTATGACCGGGAAGATTATGTGATGAAACTGATGAACTTGCACCTGTATTTTAAAGACAATTATTATGTACCAGTTGCGTAAACATAAAATAAGTAATGATATTTTAACAATAACGAATAATTATACTCATAGTAATATTTCAGTGTAATCGGTGTCATAAACGCTGACTAATGTATTTAGTAGTGTTTAGGGTCCATAGTACGGGAATGTTGACACGGGATGTGTCACTGCGTGGCTTCTATGGAAGTTTTATTCGCACAATGAATCGTCTCCCATTTACCTCAGTAATTGGTACTTAAATTCATTCATGAAATACGAAAACCGAATGTTATGCCAATCATTTATTACAGTCGCCATCAGATGTATCGGACCTGTGTTCATAAATATCTGAACATGCACTTTATCGCCTTGACAGTAGGGGTGTTGTTGAGATATTTGTGACCACTTCTACAGCTCCGATATATCTGATGGTGACTGGTGACTGTACTAACGACCTGCCCACGCAGTGTACAGTTTCAAATAATTTTTAAACGTTAAATTATCAAAATGTATTGTTATTAAACACATACCATAGGTAATAATTTTAAGGGGTGGTATATGTTTTTTTTTAATTTAAATATTGAGAATGTTATAAGTGCCAAAATGGAATCGTTTTATTTATCAACTTGTGACGTCACCAATTGCGTACTCGTATGTACACACACGCGGTTAAATCCCGGTTTAATTATAATTAAACTAAAATTACAAATTTTCCATCGGGGATACATTTTATCAGCCTTTAACGTATTTTTTGTTGCATTACATCAGTACAATATAACCTACCTATTTAAGTATCATTATATAAATCATTTTATAAATACAATAATTTTACTAAATCTATAATATTTTTGGAACCCCCTTCACCTATTTTCCCTTCTGTTGATGAAATGAATGAAATGAAATGAAATTAATTTATTCCAGGCATGACATGATGTCCATATGTTTGGCACAAAACATTAATTAAAAATAAAATTACAATAAAATTACAATAGAATAAAATTAAAAATTAACAATAAAAACTATTAATGTTAATTAATATTACTACTATTATCATTGCCAGAATATTTCCTCTATGGGTTCTTCCGCTAACTTGTTAATTTTAATTTAACAAAACCTGGCCCTAAACTGCAACCAGAGACCGCGGAAGGGTTAGTAGCGGTGTCTCTTACCTTAACATACTGCTATCGCTAACCCGCCTGCTAAGCGTAGATGTTATGGCATTCACCCTTCATGCTCAGAGATCGTCGTCGCTGGGTGAACTATTAAGGCTTGGGCAGATAGGCGCGTTTTGGGAGCGTGGCGCAGCGGGGCGGGACAGCGGTGTCGCTAATGTAACGAAATAAGGCACACATTCGGAAGGCAGCATCGCGCCCCGCTGCGCCACGCCACAAAACGCGCCCTAGAGCAGGCCGATGGGTAATAAAACTAAAACCGTTCAGAAATTAATTGCAAGTGCGGTTCCTGAATCCCTTACATAATTTTGTATAATGTCAAGCAAACTTGTTTAAATCTATGCACTTGACACGTTTTCCTGTCACGGGTGGTTTCGCAACGGTGACAGTGACCTTACCTTTACGAAATGTGTCAAGAGCGGCGTTCGCGCAGCGGTTTCGCTTCTGCGCACAACGACCGCAACCTCTAACCTAGGCTGGGGTTTACCATTGGCAAAAAAACAAAACTTTCCTTGTAAATTATAATATTATTTTAAACAAGTTTTCATTATGAATATAAATAGTCAGATTTTATTAGCTCTGCTTAAATATATGAAAGCATATGTTGATTTTATTATATACCTTTTGTTATTTTAATTGTGATAGTCTAATCGAAATTGTTGGAAAATTCGTAATTTCCGATATAATGATTATATATATTTTTTTTAATTTGCCGACTCCAAGTAAATGGGACAAGGGCAAGAATGAGTATATATATATTTTTTTTATTTATAATACCATTATTTTTAGTAGTCTTATTAAGGTAGATATATTCGTTTAACACAATATTCTGATTCTCGCAAAACTGTTTTTCAGTTATTTGATATTTTTTATACGCCATCATGTACAGTGCTGTAAGTCAATAAAGCACTTACCTACAAAGCACAAGGCCGTTTGCTCACTCCGATGCATTTATTGACCTTATATGGCTATAGAAAATAATTTTCTTCTCGCTAAGTTGTCATAATTGACGTAAACAGTTGACAGACAAACAAAAGAAATCGGAAGGTTGCGGGATGCGCGTGCGTCACTTGCGCTCTTGACACAGCAGTTGAAGCTTTGTAACAGTAATTTGCGTAATTTCACTATTTGATTGTAATTTTGAACCATGAAGTTATTTGTGGAACTCGTTAGCCCTGCTAACAGAATAGTTATAACTTGTTCCCACTAATACAGCGACAAATTATTAACGATATCGACAAGAACGGGTCTTTACAATCATTCGTTATTTTGATTTTATTTAATTTAACAATACGTAGATGAAAAGTTCTAATTTTATACATTACCATTAGCGACCAAATTTACCAAAGATTCCTAAATTTTTTAATTCTATTAGTATTGTACGGGTAAGAAATAATTATATAATATTTACAGTAAGAGGCACAGAAGTTGTGTGCTAGGTTATGTATAGAAAACACCATTAATTATCCGTGTTACTTTAAACATTTTGTGCTACTTTTATATTTATATTATGCATGGGTTGAAAAAATATGTCGTGTTGAGTAAATGCAAGGAGTAGCCGGTTTAATTGAATGTGATTTACCCACGAGTACAACATTAATTTGATTGCACATTATTACATACTCCTTAAAATTATCATAACCGTGATCGTAAAATGAGAGCATAATCGATTGAAATTACCCAAATGACGCATGACGATAAGTGATGAACTAGCACTTCAATGTATTTTGGTCGCATTTTACAATCACATATTGTAACGTTCCAAAATCTAAGCAAAATATTGTATTTAGCAATTGTGACAATCAAGCTCACTAAAACATGGATGTTTGTATATATAATGTAACAACATGCAAGTTCGGAAGGTCTCGTTTAGCTCAAAGACGCTAAATACGTCACTCGCGTACTTGACACGTTCTAGCTTGACCGACCTTCCGAAAATGCCCCGTCAAGCGCCTACTGCTTAGTATGATCTGAGTACCGAGAATTCCGAGTCTGTCGCTCTATCGACAATACGTTAATATTACAGGACAGGACATTCCCACACGAAGTAACTGAGACACATAGTAAGCTCAACACGCCTTGTGTTGGAAGTACTCAGTCCATGTTAATTGTAATATACATACTCGTATACTTAAATACATAGAAAACACCCATGACTCAGGAACTTTTTACAATATTTTTATAAAAGTAAAATATAAAAATACATCCAAAAAATATCAAAACAATAAACATATTATAAAAAATCTAACCTAGGGTGCCGCCGGCAACGGGATAGGGCCCAGGCTGCCGGTGGTTAGGGCTGTAGAGAGAGGAACCGCCGGACTATACGTGTCGTGTCCAGGATTACCGCCTTCTGAATCTGACCCTTGTTCCAACTACAACCACGTAGCGAGAGTTTCTCAAGATGTTGGTCGAGACTCTTCGCAATGAGACCGTAAGGCCTCCCCCAAATATGACTCGTAATAATGTTCTAAACATTATGAAATAATAGTATTTTGCGACACTTATACTTATTATGTGATCATTGCGTGTGATCCCAACTAACCGCAGTGCATTGCGCGTCTTGACCGCGCAACTAACAGATAAAACGCTTGCCGCGCCGCCGCCGCAAGTCGCGCATTGTCGTGGCCGGGCCGATATAGTTAATAAGGAGTCTTAATATTTGAGTGTCGAAGTTACAAAACGAAGAGTAGGCGGTAGAGTGATCCTAGGCATGCATTTTTTAATTCGGTGATGTAAAAACACACAATATTATTTATCAACAAAAAAAAAATAACCACAATAATTGTGTGGATTTATGTAATAATAAAAAGTATTCATTTTGCTGAATTATTGTCATAATTGGTAAATCCCCTCGGCCTTGCTATCATGCTAGTAGTACCTATGACCCAATTACTGTGTTTATTACTGAGTAATAGTATAATATGATTGTTAATCATTGAATATGTTATAAATGCACTGTCTGATAAAGTGGCCACACGTTA
Source organism: Grapholita molesta (assembly GCA_022674325.2). Lineage (NCBI taxonomy): Eukaryota > Metazoa > Arthropoda > Insecta > Lepidoptera > Tortricidae > Grapholita > Grapholita molesta. Next base: position 7,804,664 of record CP053135.2, on the reverse strand, counting down.
TCGGTCATTATACCTACACACAAATAAAATGCGATGAATCCAATTTTCGACACAAGTAGTCGCTATGTTCCCGCGGGTGTCGCAAGAGGATCCGTCAAAACGCAACCTACAGCTACTGCCGTCGCCAAATGTGGCGACTATGGCAACTACCCCTCATGATGATACAAGTCATACAAGTCAGCCGTGGGCGACTTACGGCTCTAATGATATGTTCATTTTCCACTGGATTTGTATTGTCTAGTTTGTCGCTTTTTGTGTTGCAGATGTGTCTGGAAATGGATAGGAATCACACATAATAGCTACTTTTGTAAATTCTCTACACTTAGTTGTATTTTTCTGCTTACCTTCATAATAAACTCCCATTCATTACTGATTTATCAAAACGGTAATTCCGGTTGTATTTCTACGCAGTGCGTAAAAAGTGTAGGTTTTAACGTGTCTACAAAAAATAACTAAAAGCGTTTAGGCATGTAAACACAGATTAATTTACGTCTGTTCTTTGATATCGCAGGTACTTCATCTTTACGAAATAATGGCCCTAATCATTCTTTGTTATCTTTTTGCTCACAGAAACATGAGGTAAACGAATTTCTTAATTATTCTACACTTATTTCTTTTGTGCATAAGTCACTCTAGTCATACAAGTATGTGATTTTAGATTTAAATGGGAATTATAAAAATCTTAAAAAGGTCAAATTGTTTTCGTTGTTAGCAATCACTGCATTCTAGATCAAAAACTAGTTAAGCCTGAATGTCTAGAACCGGTCGCTAGTGGCAGATATAATTAACTTTGACACGGATCAGTTTAGCTCTACCTGTACTTCCTTTCACACGGCAGCAACTTCAATATGTTGTTACAACTATATCTATGTATCTATCAACTATGGACGTCCATTTTGGACATAGAACTTCTATATGGAACGTTACAGGGCATTGGCATTCGAGTAGGCGATCGTAGTATGTGTCACCGGACGCTCTCTTCCGTTCTTTTTCTTCAGTTTAGGAACAAAACCCGGGTTTGTAAAATAAGGCAGTTTTAAAAACTAGGCGGACACTAAAAACTCAGAACTAAAATAGCCATGTAAAGCAAATATACTTGTTTAGAAACAAAATTTTAGAACTAATAAGTAACTTTTTTGAGTTTTGGCGTAACATTTACATTGAACATCTAGGAAACAACAAATCTTTAAATGCGGTATTTTTTTATAGCAACCTCAAAATGTTTGATTAGGACAGTTGTAGTATTTATGAAGAAAAAAACCTCGTAGCTGCTCTTAGCGAAGAGATATTCACATTTTTTCTAGAATCTCAATATGTACGGACGTCAAAGTTGTTTACACTGTTGCACCTTACTCTTATGTAATAAAGTGTAAAACTGTAAACATATTTTTGACATCGACTGCACCTACTCGCTTCTGTCCGTTACATACAAACAATAATTAAACTACCGACACAACAGCAATAGAAACCTGCACCACAGAAAACCATTAAAACTTATCTCGAACATCAAAGTGCTTGCGTCAAAGCAGTAAAAATCATCAAAGAATACTGCTTCACTGGCACCACGCATTCTACTGTTGCAGCCATTTAAAACTCATTCTCGTGCAATTAATTCCAAATTCAAACCTAATATACAATTACATACGGCTAGTGTGGGAGTTGTATGTTAGGGGTCCGGAGGAGACAAGAGCGGCGAGCCCCACATACCCCCCAATATGGCCTCCCCGCGGTCAGGGGAGACGATGCGTAAAGGCATTCCCCACTCCGACAACAAAAAAAAGGGGTCCCCAAATCAGTCGACGGGGATTTAAGCAGAATCCGCGTTGACAGATCTAGAAAGATCTTAAATGTCATCTTTGATTTCCCACTTATTCAATTATCGTCTCTCAAACTTATGTTTGTCCTTATTTGTCAATTTGACAATTGTTTTTGTATGAATAGGCGGTTTCGGACTTATGAATACAATACCTATATTATAATGTACCTATTATATTAGTTTGTCACTTAAGTCATAGTTAGGTAGTAAAGTCGTGTGGTATTTTTTTTATACTCGTAATGACTATAAACTCGTAATAAAATCATATCAATTGACGTCCGCTGTAACAGTCATCAACACGAGGATTTGCCATCATCGCTGACATCAAGATATTATAGAATTCCCGTGTATGGAATCAACAAACAGGAAATCCCTTGTTGAATGAAAATTGTTAGCATGTGTGATATGTCAGCCTTGTCAGTAGCCGTGAAAAATTTGTTTATATATTCCCCCTTATTATGTAAGATTATCAACACTATTACACTTACAATATGTTTCATTTTTAATTCCACATCTCTTTAAACATTAAGATACATATAAGTTGACAAGCGCACCCTACTATTTGAAAACTTGTGCATGATATTTTTTTGTATATGTCCTTCTTTTATCCGTTATCTGTATTTACACTATTACTATTCAGTATAGATACATTGCTAAAATTATGCTAAAATCACGTGAGATAACACGCAGCCATGAAACCAAATTTTGAAGCTGAATTTATCTAAACTAACTTGATTACATAAAAATTTGTTTGTACGTACTTACCTGCTTCGTCTTGTTTGAAAACAGGTGTATAATCGCGACGCACTGATAATTCCATTCGATTGGAATTAGATTTGGGTTGGATCAAGGGAAGCAGAATACGGGCCCGGGTAGTATGTTGTCAAGTTGAGTATTTGGCTTGCTAAACATAATCATGATCGGATCAAATCCGTTAGATGAATAATTTAGGTATATGATGAAATATGTGTACGAGTTTTTGTTTTTGTTTACACATTTATTAGAAAGTACATACATATGAATCTTTAAGTATAGTCTAAGGGGGACTAGAAATAATTAGTAAAACTTTTTTGATTAGCTGGTGATTATAAATGTATAAATATAAACATAATAATAAGTTGCTGCTTTCGTGTTTCTTAGCTTATCATTCGCAATCGGACAAATAAAATAATAAATGTATGATTTTTTAGGGATTCATGCATGTAGATCTAAAGTGATTATTATTCTGAGTGGAAATAATAAAAGAAATCTAAATGCAACAACGTAAATAGAAATTGCCTGCTAACGCATAATTTTGGTTATTGTTACCAAACGCATCACAAGATCCAAATCGCTGGGACAAAAGTGACGTTTTGAGAGAATCGCGCTAATATAATAATTCTATGAAATTTACTTTTTAATTCTGCTTTACAGTTCTATTTAAACCTATATGATATAGGTATGGATAAAACGTTTTCAGAATCGTGCGGGAGATAAACATCTTTAGCATCATTACGTAATTGTTCAGGAGCGCTCCGTTTCCCACAGACTTAATGGCTTTACATGCTGATAATGGATGTTATTATAGTCTTTGTTTTTATGCAACCCTGGTAGATAATTTTGTTTATATTTAGACTTTAATTACTGAGTATGGTAGATCTGATTTAACGAATACCTAAATGTTATTTTTAACGTAAAAAAAACTATTGAAAACGAATGTGAAAAATACACAGGGTTTTTTGTATGCGGTTGAGCTCTTCGGAATTCAATCATTCTCTTAAATGTATTTTTTCATAAGCTTAGGTTATATTTAGTTTATTTCTGACAAACATAAATTTATAAAATGTTGATAATTAATATTTAATCAACGTTTTTAAATAGTGCCACTAATCGTTCCATTATAGTTAAAAGAATAGCTATAAAAATAAAACTGCTCCTTCCTCTATTGTTACATCTTAAATAGCTATAAATACATAAGGTTCTATATATGATACTCCATAATAGATGGTGCTGACGAAATCACAGCTTGCCACTGTTAGATAGCGTAGCTTATGTATTATAAACTTTGTTTGTTTATCCATTTTTTCTTGACCCTCACTTAAGTTTCTTGGACTTTTGCCATTTGCAATATTATGTTTAGCGGAAGTATTACCCTTCACTTATCTAGTCATATAACGTCTATTTTTCTGACAAAGTATTTAAATAAACTATGACAATATATGAATAGATTGATTTTATGTTGGTAAGAATGCGACAGGTAAATACTTAGGTCTATGTTGTTGTTTTATGTAGTAATTAAACAATAAGTAAACTGCGCCTGTGATTGATATAATATGTTTACAAGTAACCACCAATACTTTCCCCTCACTCACTATCAAAAACCTTGGTATGTGCGAAAAAAAAATGTGACGATCTACATATCTTGAATCGCATGTCTATATATAGTCCGACGTGAGACAGGTAGGCAAAACGTGTTACGTATACGTTGGGTCATTGGCCTGCAAATGGGGTAGATATGACGTAAACACATGCACTTATAAATCTGCTGGTAATACATTTTTAAATGAGTTTCTCTACAAATTATTTGGGACATTATTGAAGCTAAAGCTATTTGAAAAGTATTTTCCTTTTGTAAATATTGCTGCTAGTAGTAGTGATTTATCTTGTTTAACAGAGGGATTTTAATGCCTTTTTGAACCTCGTTTATTTAATATTAGAAAAATAACGGTCGATTTTGCCTACGTTTCATGAATTATTTAAATAATCTCGTAAATAAGATTTAAGGGCCATTGTTAACGTTATGGTGAAGCACACAAGAGGACGGGCAAATATGACAGCCTTTAAATTGTTTTCCTAAAAATCGCATGATGAGAATCGCAAATTTTTTCTAATCCTAAAAAGCTGGCTATAAGTATAACTATAAATACCCTTCTTTTAAATGAATATACAGGTTAAGTGGCGAAAAGGGATAAAACAGAAGAATGGTCAGCAGCGGCCTTCGAAACCGTATCAACAGCTACTGTGCTGGTGACCAACCAGCTTGCCAAGCGAGACGACTATGGCAATACCCCCCAAAATTATTTTAGTCATAATTGATGAAGGCCTATGTCCAGCAATTGACATCTTGCGGCTGAAATAATGACACGGACAAGAGCAACATCCGCTTAGTGCACCCCTTATTCATTACATTAAATTGTCGAAAGGGCCTCTGCGCGTTGGCTCGATCCGGCTCCGCATTCGCCTCCTGAATGTCCTGAGCACCATTGTTCTATGTACGGGAACATACAAATAGTTAATAATAATACAAGTTTAAATGGTATCAGGGAAAGACGCTGTTATGCCGTAGATGCCATAGACTCCACGCGTGAAAGAAAGAGGAGCATTTTACGAAACAGTGGGAATATTACAGGGTAATAAATATTAATAAGGAAAAAGTTTGTACAATCGTCATGATGGTGTGTCAAATGACGCACATAAACAATCTAGTTCTGGAAACCTCTATAGTCAGCAATCAAATGTTAGAACGGGAACGGGGCGATAAACATGTCCTGGAAAAACATAATTATTAGTTTTTTACTGATGTCAACAAACAATTAACGTGGCGCATATTAAACGATGTAACATTCGATGTGGGAGCTAAATAAACATTTACCTCCCACATAACCTACCTATCGCTAAAAGGGATATTCACTACATTTCGCTACATTTGTACTATTAAACACTGTTATATACAAAATTAAGATAAAACTCAACACAACTCTCCTAATCCAGTTATTTTTTTCATAAAAATAGGGCTTCCGATACCGGTATTATTTGTAGGGTGAATACCGGAATTGCTCATAAAAATACCGTTATTAAATCTACTAAGATATATACGTGCCTTTATATACTTTGAATAAAGACATTGCGATATAGGCGACAGGTCTAACCCAGTGACCCTGCCTATGAAGCCGACAGTCCTGGGTTCAAATCTCAGTAAGGGCTATTTTTTTCTGTGATGAGATATTTGTTCACCAGTTCTGTTTATGTATGTATTTTGAGAGCGTGCGCAAGCTATTTTTATATTACACAATTATGCATAGGGCTCATGTTCCACCTGCGAAAACACGTCGTAATTCGGTTTAGTAAAGATAATACATCATTTGTTTGTCTGTGTGAAGTATATATGTATGTAAGACTAGACATAAATATTTAACAAAAAACATCGACTTAACTCGCAACGTGAAGAAATTATTACGCATAGCGACCTTCGAATCGATAACGTAATGTTATTTATTTATTAATTTATTGCTATTATATAAATGTTATTGAGAAAAATCACGTGTTACGTATTGAATATATTGTGAGAACATGCGACCTGCGATTAACAGGAGCTAAGCCGAAAACTGTCGAAAACATAGTGTTGGGCAAGATTTTATTGCGTCGACGTTAGGATTTTTTTTTATTTCAACGTTAACATGAACGCTCTATTTTTACTATATTTTACTACATGCTTAATAGCTAAGCTCTTGTAGAAATGTCCATCTGTATTTATCCTTCGCCTAATACTACTGATATATTTTTTTTTATTATGCAGAAACGTCTGCTAGCGAATATCTTCGAAATTTAAATCGAAAGAAAAATAGACAAATTTGACTCGAAGCGGGACTCTAACCCACAACCACTGGATCACTAGCCCAGTGCACTACCAATTGTGCTATCCGAGTACCACAGATATTAATAATATTTATAAAATGTCTAATTAATGATAAAGATAAATGATACATGACACCTCATGCAGGAAACTACCAAATGCCAAATGGCTTAGCAAATTTTCGCGTCATATAAAACCTAGTCACTGCAAAATTATGAAATGGTATCGTCATTTACTTAGAACATGGACCGCCCTCTAACCGGTATCGACCAATACGTTGACGTCCCGCCATTGACGTCACATGCGCCTGCGACCCGCCACTGACTCAGTTTGATGCTTTATATTACCAACACTATGGTTGCAGCATTCAGTTCGTGTTTACTTAGTGAGTGCTATACTCGCGTAACTTGTGCAAAATGTATGTCTCAGATATTTGTGTCAATATTGAGGATTTCATGGATGTTGTGTTCTGCGCTTATGTGCAGAGCCACAGTCCCAGTAAGGTTGGTGTTTGTTTTAAATCGCTTTTATTAATTTATTTTACATTCTTTTTATTATATATTTTATAAACATCATATAAAGTTAAATCAATGTAAGGCAAATGTAAGGTGTTTACTTTCTTAAAAATACATTATATGTTATACTATATAATTATGTGAAAGTACTAGTACAGTAGTAGTAGTAGTATATCTTCTCCTCATGGGAGCCAGTGCTCCGCTTGACAACTAACTCCAGAAACTGGCGTAGGCAAAATTAATACAAGTTTTTTTTTTAACTCTGTTTGCAGTTTTTCTTGTCCATAAAATTGACGACATGGTTCCTGAAAACAGATTTTTGTAGGTTTTTTAGTTTCAATTTTTTCCATTCTGATCGATCTAAATGAGACACCCTGTATACTAGTCAAAGAAAGTCTTTAATTTAATCAGATAATCTTATCTTACAAGGAATCATTTACACCTGGCTACGCACGCGACTTCGGCTGTGTTGAGGTCATTAATAACTTTTCTAGCGTTTGCAAAGCAAAAGTATTTCTGAGCTGTCTTTCAGATCAAAGAATATACTTATAGTTAATATAATTAGAAAACTTGTTTCTTTGACATCTAACACATGTAAAGGTTATACGTATATCCTTTAGATTTCTTGTAAGTACAAATATATGAGTTAGTCTCCTTTCCCGAATATGACTCCGATTTACGTAAAAAAAACCATTGAAATATATATTTCTACAACTGACCATCGTTCAGCATATAAAAAAATCTAATAAAATTCATAACATCATTCGAAAAATTTGTAATTGGGTAGTTATTTAAATTACAGTTATTAAGTTAGTACTCTTTTCATTCTCTAATTAACATAAAGTACGCAAGTGCCGGTCGTAATGACATAATTATTTAGACATTTTCCGCAATTAGTACCTTTACAGCGTAAATTATAATTGATTACCTATATACTCACATATTTATCCTAAATATGACCATACAGGAATTACCACATCTGTAGGTTCATGTAAACAACATTCTGTTGGAAAGTTACTGATTTTTGCCATGTAAATTAATATAAGTCAGGTAAATTGCACAATGAATTATATAACTCTCAAATCTATAAATTCCGTAAAGGGTGTAGCAGGATAAGCCTTCAAAAATTGCCCCCAAAGCTTTGAGTTCAAAACTACTACCAGTTGACGCCCCGTCAAATGAAAATAATCCACACCAATTTTTAACCCTCTACTGCCGCCTGGAACCCCGTGACATTCATTTAACCCTAAAAAGTTTTTATTTTTTTTCTCAAAAAGTATAAAACGGAAAATTATGAAATTTTTCATAAATGTTGATGTCATTTATTCAAACTATGAAAAAAAAAACTAACTCTCTACTTACTTATTTTCCTAGAAAAAAACCTAAATAAAAAAATTAAACACCCTGTATATCAGTTCAAGCTCGTCGTACTATCACCATTTTTGTACTAATTATTAACCAACTACCTATCTACATAATATATAAGTTTCATGTAAATAACAAAGGTGGAACAGTGTGAAAATATAAGTATTGTTCAGTACGTACCATGTATGTAACACGCTTACCAAACGTTGACGACACTAGTAAAGGATGATTTGCATATATTCTTCGGAGGTTCATATCAATTAAAACAATCAATATGCTACTTAGCGGAACTACAGAATCCGGACGGGTCAATTAACATAGAGTATTTAAAGGAAAATGAAATTCTAAGAATTCATATCAAATCGCGACATATACATAAAAACACTTATCATATTTTCATTCGTTACATTCCCAATCAAAACAATTACGCAAGCATCACCGACCATTACTGCACTTGCCCGAATGGAAACCGAACTGCAGGCTGCTGCTCACATATTGCTGCAGTGATTTACTATCTAACGAATGCTAGATATATATCTAGAATTATAAAGCCAGCAGAAATTCTCACAAATATATTTGATTGTTTTGTAGATAATCTGACTGTAATAAATGAAAACAGCGATGAAGACTAAATACAGGCTGTATTTTATGTTAGTAGTTAGCATCTTATAGTTAGTTTGTTGTCATGGAGTAACACTTATGTTACGTTACTAAAAATATATAAATAAAAATACTTGCACGAATAAGTATTACTGAGTTTCATTCATCCTCCTTTGCAAATTAAAAAAATCAATAACGAATGGCGTCCCGTTAGGCGGGCCGATATTTTTTTTTAAATATCGTCATCGTAAGTTAGGTAAGCGTGCCGTACCATGTAGGCATGAACAATACTTATATTTTCACACTGTTCCACCTTTGTTATTTACATGAAACTTATATATTATGTAGATAGGTAGTTGGTTAATAATTAGTACAAAAATGGTGATAGTACGACGAGCTTGAACTGATATACAGGATGTTTAATTTTTTTATTTAGGTTTTTTTCTAGGAAAATAAGTAAGTAGAGAGTTAGTTTTTTTTTTGATAGTTTGTATAGATGACATCAACATTTGTGAAAAATTTCATAATTTTCCGTTTTATACTTTTTGAGAAAAAAAATAAAAACTTTTTAGGGTTAAATGAATGTCACGGGGTTCCAGGCGGCAGTAGAGGGTTAAAAATTGGTGTGGATTATTTTCATTTGACGGGGCATCAACTGGTAGTAGTTTTGAACTCAAAGCTTTGGGGGCAATTTTTGAAGGCTTATCCTGCTACACCCTTTGGCATAATCCAAGGCCGGATTATGCCAAACGTTTAATTCGATTATACCAAATGAACTTTATAGTGTAATTGTATGTAAGTGGACCAATGTAACTAGTTTAAGTTCCGAAATAGTGCCATTGATTTACGATTCAGGGTAATGTGCGACCAAATAATGGACGACCCAATAAGTTATGTCCACTTTATGGACCAGGATTTATTGGACGTGCATTTTCAGCCTGTTCGTCACTGCTCTTAGTAGTACTAAGCTTTTGCCTACAGATTGATATGCGTTAGTTATTCTGTATGTTGAAGCCTGAGTTAGCGGAAGTTAGTTATCATTTTCTTTTCGATTTCTCGTGGAGGATACTCCACAAGCAATGTCATTAAATGTCACTTTACTCGTAGATCTACAGTTAAATTCAGTGGTAATAACTTTCCAACAACAACCACTAGGTAACTTAAACGATATAGTAAAAAAGTCAAACTACCATCTGGAGTACCAGCAAATGTTGAAGTACGTTCTGGATCAAGTCGTGAAGTTAATATTCGTTTGGCCACAGACGTGACGCGGGTAACATAAATAACTTAACTTTTTACGTACGTTTCTGCCTGAAACTTATCGCTTACGCTAAAGTCTATTCACCTTTATTGATATGCACTAACGTTTTTATAGTATTTGATAACCTTGGAGTTTTTCAGTCAGTTTTCTGGACGATTGTATGTCGTCATTTGTTATATGTAACGGCACGATGCCAGGGCCTATTTTTTGGACATGTCTTCGTTTGGGATAGTTATAAAGTTTAATCTTTCGTCTATATTTATCTTCTATTACTACTTAAATTTCGGAGCGCTACCACTTGTCGAACATTTATATAAATGGTCTATAATTTTTTACATTAAACAAAACTTATTAAAACATACTATCAAACTCAAATATTAAAGAGTTTACATACAAATTTAATACAACATACTACCAAATTACAAACAGAGGATTTAGTTACGCAATTATAATCTGCGGATTACTAAAAAATGTTAGGGTTCGAGTACAGAAAAGATTATTCATTAGAGTATTATTTTTAACTCGCAGCACAATCAATAAAGTTTTTTTCTCTTTCCAGCAATCAGAAAGATGGCGTAAACTCCGGAACATCGTGCAGTGGACGCCTTTCTTCCAAACTTATAAGAAGCAGCGTTACCCTTGGGTGCAGCTCGCTGGCCATCAGGGTAACTTTAAGGCCGGCCCTGACCAGGGCACCATATTGAAGAAGCTATGTCCACAAGAGGAAAGGTGTTTTAAGGTGAGACCTACGATAAATCAAAATATTTACTGTTTTCCATACTGCTGTCCAAGTAAATTTAAATACAATACACACTTTTTTTCTCGTATCGGGATCGAAAGAGCTCGTGATTCTAAGTAAATACACAAAAAAATCCAAATAAAGAAAGAGTCGAGTATCTATATATCAGTTCGTAATAGTAATGTTACGTTTTTAGATAATATGCCTAACATAGCATACATATAATTTGAGGCAAATTTGGTACGACGTTTATTATAATAAACTATGCTGATCATTGTCTTCCGGCTGATGTGATCGAATAACAACAAATAGTGGATTCACCGCTCTTAGATAATAGGTACATACCTGACCCGGTACCGCGTTTCTCTTTTAATCCAATTAAGGCATCATGAGAGTGACAGAGACAATCGTCTTAAATTTACGAATATTGTTTTTCGCGGTAGCGCCGCTGGTATACGAGTAGGTACTGGAGTCTCATAGTCACTACACTTGTAAAAAATCATAAGTGAGATATGAGGAAGTTTCGAAGATTTCTTGGTGAAACCAGATGACTAACGCATGGGATTTTTAATTACTGTTTAACTGATGCCAGTCTTTTGTTTCAAAAATGCCGTTTTTCCACATACAGCCATATGTGTTACAACTACTAGGAATTATGACGAATGACATTGAGTTGTTACTGTATTATTTTTCCGAATTTCTCTAGTCTTTGTGAGTCAGTGCAATATAATAGATTGGAGATCGTTAGTGTAGACCGTATTTTTCTGCTCGTAGATCGCCATTTAAGTGTTTAAGTAATTTACAGGCCGCATAAGTGGAATCGAATCCTTATTTAGACTTAAGTGATAATTGCCGCGTTTTTTATTATAATTATAATGGTTCTATCTGAATCTTTTTGTTAATTCTTTATGCGAATTATATTTCTTTGTTAAAGTTAAGTGTTGGCTTAGATCTAACTAGTGTTTTCTAAGAACTTAACAAAGCCCTATTGATATGTGTATATTTAATTAACTTTAGTAATTTATACGGAATATATTTAATTTATATATTTATTTTATTATATTCCATTATTTATTAAAAAAATACATTACGTTTTTCCCATGCACGGAACAATGGTGTTCCGGACATTTGAGGAGGTGTATTTACATTATTTTTAAAAGACTATTAGGATTCCGTAAAATACTGCTCACATTTGAAATTTGTCTGTACCTCAAATATTTTCATGATTGAACAGTATTTGTTTATATAAAAAAATAGAAAAGACTTCGTAAAAACCTTACATGCGCAATTATATCTACGCCATGGTTTTACCCATCTCCTTGGAATCGATATTATTGACGAAAGATGATTTGCATAGGACAAAAAAACAATAAGTGACAAACGTTTAGGTACTAAGGTAATAACAACTTCACATACTTCATACATTACATATTGTAAAACATATTCAAAAATGAATTTAAAATGTACCGTATGAGATATAGGTAGGTCCATAAAGATTTCCTTATTATATGAATTATTTATAGCGATAACAGAAAACAATATTAAATATTCGGAAGTCATGCCTTTTTTTGTACTAAAACGGTAAAAATGTAGGTTCAACCAATTCAAAAACCAATAAAAGCTAGTGTGGCTATTTTTGGGCACCTAATCCATTTGAAAACACCGAAAATAAAAACTGAATGGTTCTAAATCCGTGGGAATCAATTATGTTAAAATGGACTTTAGTTAAAACTGACCATTCCAGTTAGTCGATTGACGTCAGAAGTGATAAATTGTAAGGCATGCGTCATAGATTACTTTATTTTTAATTACCAAACTATTTCGATAAAAAAGCAGTTCAACGACTGATTGTATTTTTTGCTATTGTCAGATGTATGATATTTTTGGCTTAATGGTCGTAAATCTACTGTATTTTGTTTTCTATACTATTTAACTAACTGAAGGTAATTATTTTTTATTATGCAGAAACGTCTGCTAGCGAATATCTTCGATATTTAAATCGAAAAAAAAGTATGGAAAAATTTCTTGACTCGCGGCGGGACTCGAACCCACAACCACTGGATTACTAGCCCAGTGCACTACCAATGGTGCTACACGAGTACCGCTGAGACTTGTCCAATTTTTCTATCTATCCCTTGTAGTAACTCCAGGATACCTCGTAACTGAAGGTTCTATAGGTACTTACAAGATATAGGCGTTTAGTAATTTAGCTATTTCTTCTTTTCAGTTGCTGATGAAAGACATTCTGCGGCCGTTCGTTCCAGAGTACAAAGGCCAGGTCACCTGTGATGATGGAGAATGTATCCTTTTGAATTCATAATTTCTACGGTTTTTTAGATAATGGAAATTTTTGTAACGGCGGCGAGTGAAAACTTTTTTTAATTCAGAGACAAACTACAGTCAAGCCAAATTCTCAAATTGTTTATGTATAATAAGTAACCAATTGCTTTGTTTGTCAGATATTTACTTATACATAGGGAGATAATAATGACATTTAAATTTCGAACTTCTAGTCGAAGCAATTATAGCATATTCACAGATAAGAAATATATTGTAACAAAGTAGTATACGTATAGTGTATTATGTGGGTCGTTATTTTCAGTTTTGAACGCATCATAGTGGGGTTATGTTATGTGTGTAGATTTTTATAAATCAAATCTGTTTAGTCTACAATTTTTACAATATAGTAATGACCCGTTCTGTGTATGTATGATATATGAACTAACTATTCTTTGTTACCTAATTATGTTATCAATTTAAAAAGAGAAAAAAATACAAGTAAACAAAATATCCATAATGTTTCTTAACCAACAACTACCAGTATACCTCCAACTCCAAGACTTGCTGAGTAACTTCGACTCTCCTTGCGTCATGGACTGCAAGATTGGAGTCAGGACGTATCTAGAGGAGGAACTAGCCAAGGCTAAGGAGAAGACGAAGCTGAGAAAAGTAAGTAGCCTTTCTATTAAGTCAGGTAAAGGAGCAAGAGCAAACGGTTTCTAATCAAATTATTTATTTATTTCTGACATAATTAAGAATAAAATAATCAGACAATTATTAATAAACAAAACTAACAAAAAGTCCCCTGAGTCTGTTCCTGTAGGGTGCTCTTTGCTACATTCCCCATTATATTCTACATAAAATTTAGGTATAAAGATAGTAATAATTATCAATTTATTTCCGACTTCAAAAACAAAATAATCGTCCTGGGAATATGTTCTTAATTTTTTATTAGCTAAGTATCTGGTCGTGTATAGTAAACATAATATTTTGATATGTCATGATAATTAACAGATAAAATGATTTTCTGGGTCATTAACTTAAACTTGATGTACAGTAGGTAGATTTATTGTCAAATAATGCAATAAATATCTATGGATATCACAGGGTTACCAATGTCACGTTTGATAAAATCACGTGGACAGAAAAAACTTGTTTTTCATTCAACTTGATTGTCGACCATTTCTTTTTATTGACCTTACAACAAGACTAGATTAAGACTCTGGACGTCATTATTGATTGTTAATTCACATAAATAGAACTACTATCGCAAATGTTTATAAATAACAACTGCCATTAAAACCAAGAACGAGATACGTGAGGATAAAATGGTATAAACATCGTAAATTAACAACTATTCTTTTGCTTTATACATAGACTTTAAATGATTCAATCAATTCGTTGACGTAAAACATTAGAAACTCATCTCAATTAAGCAACCAATAATCTCTATTTTAAATCCGTGATTGCCTAAAATATTTCGTTATATTTCTGGTTTGTCATCAACACCAGTTTGATGTTCAATGTACAATTTAATTGCTTATTTAATCTTTAATATTTTCCTACCGTTTATCATACCATACATTTGACGACCGGTCTGACCCTGCCTGTGAAGCCGATGGTCCTGGGTTCGATTCCCAATCAGGGCATTTATTTGTGTGATGAGATATTTGGTCATGGGTGTTTTCTATGTATTTAAGTATTTATGTCTCTATTTATTATATATGTACCTACAACACAAGCCTTACTGAGCTTATCGTAGGAGTAGGTCGATTTGTGTAAAATTGTTCTTAAATGTTTATTTATATATTTATTATTTATTATCATACCCAAGTTGTCCAACCGATTAGTATATCGGCATTCTTATTAATCCTAACGTTATATTTTATTACAGGATATGTATGAGAAAATGATCCAAATAGATCCCAAAGCTCCTTCCGAAGAGGAGCATAGAAGTAAAGGAGTTACGAAACCCCGCTACATGATCTGGAGAGAAACCATCAGCTCCACTTCGACCCTCGGCTTCAGGATCGATGGCGTCAAGAAAGCTGACGGCACCAGCTCCAAAGACTTCAAAACCACGAAGTCCAGAGACCAGATCATGGAGGCGTTTAAGGAGTTTACGAGCAATTTTCCTAATGCCCCGGTAAGTTCTGTTATTTAATGATTAATGAGACTATCAACTTAAGGATTTAGAACGTAAAATATGAGTAAGATTTTAACTTTCGTTTTTATTTTCGACTCCTGGAGGTTATATTTCTTAGCTCCAAATATATGAATATGTATCCATATCAAGCACCCTATGAACTACTTACAATTCTGTGCAAAATGCTATTGATTATTAGAGTATAACTTGAAACAAGTCAACATAAACCTACCTTAAAATGTTTATTTTTATAATACTTAAAATAAATAAATGTTACAAGACATTCTTACACAAATTGGCTGAACCCCACGGTAAGCTGAAGATAGCTTGTTTTGTGGCTCAGCCAACGATATATATAATATACAAATACTTCAATATATAGAAAACAACTATGACTCAAGAACAAATACCTGTGCTCATCACACAAATAAATGCCCTTACTGGCATTTGAACCCAGGACCATCGATTTCATAGGCAGGGAAATTACCCACTAGGCCAAACCTGTCGACAAACGTAAGCGTTATGTCGTTTTTTTAATCAGGTAATTTGTGCAAGAAATCATTTCCTTGGATTTAGTAAATAAGCACATTCATCTAATTTAATTAATTCTAATCTCATATTGATTATTTTTCCAGGCCAGATATTTGGAGAGGTTAAAGAGCATCCGAGCCACCCTAATCGAGTCCCACTTCTTCAGGACACACGAGCTGATCGGCAGCTCCCTGCTGTTCGTTCACGATAAACGGCGATCATCCATCTGGATGATCGACTTCGCCAAAACTGTTCCAGTTCCCGACAACGTCAATATTGACCATAAATCCGCTTGGAAAGTCGGCAACCATGAAGATGGTTACCTTATCGGGATCGACAACCTCATATCAATATTTGAAAGTATGATAAACGAGAATGATATATCAATAACGGATCAAAGTATAGAAAAAACTGTGAGACAGGACAGCTTAGCAACTTGATGCTATTTGATTAAGTCTGTCTTTTAGATGTGACTTGTGCTGAAGCACATTTCTGCAGTTTAGCATCGCGAGTGAGATTCGCTTACCGAAGTTGTTTTACGTAAATTGTAATCAAAAGTGGACGTAACTGTTTGTAAATATTACTTAAGTATTATGACCCTTTCGGTATTGTTGCTAAGATGTTTCAAATACTCATGCTTAGTTTAGGGACCCGCAATTTATTTTTATTGTCAAAATTATTTTTAGTATGAACTGAATGTGGATTTATCATTATGTTGATGTATCAGGATTCACTTAATAGTTATTTATATTGTTATAAGTATCTACACTATATTAGTGTAATGACTAAATATATTTACGTTCTTAGGTAGACTTAAGGATAAGTAATCTGGACATACAAATTAAAACATTATCCCTTATCTCTTTGTTTGAATTTTGACTTTCTTGATAAATAATATGGGCACCACAATACAAGCCATAGTGTGTACGGTTAAGATCAACGATATCGATGCAACTATAGTGCCTAAATACGAGTATATATATGTTTCACCGTAAATATGAGACAATGAGGTAGATGTATACATATTTTGGCAGTTTGGTCGTGTATATATCTTTGACTGTACCTGCGCAGTGGACGGCGCGAGGCTTAGAACTGTTGGCTGGTAATAATTAACGGATTAGAAAATAAAATGGGGACTTAGTTATTTTTTTATTTTCTCCCTTATATGTAACAGATTTGCCAAAAATCTTGACTACCCAACCAAACTAACAAGAAAATTACTGTTGATAGGAGGTCGCGGATTCGGTCCCAGGTTTGTACACAGGGAAAATCGTGAAGGAACCGGACCTCATCCCAATAAATGAAAGATTTCGTATTCGTAACAAAAGTGTCTATAACAAATGTTGAATTGAATATGCCCATAATTAATCAAGCCTAGAAATGCCTGGGCAAATGCTAAACAGGTCAACATGGAATAATAGAAACTTATACGTTAATAATTATATGGCGGCAGCACTTTGAAGTCTTTAAAGTAAAGTAAACTACAAATAAGTTTACTTCCTTATTATAGATGTTTATTGTATTACTAGTTTTTAAATATTAATAATGGTATATAGAAGTATCCATGCTCACTTCCTCCTTTTTAGGGTTCCGTAGTCAACTAGGAACCCTTATAGTATCGCCATGTCTGTCAGTCCGTCCGTCCGTCCGTCCGCGGATAATCTCAGTGACCGTTAGCACTACAAAGCTGAAATTTGGTAGGAATATGTATATCAATCACGCCGACAAAGTGCAAAAATAAAAAGTGGAAAAAAATGTTTTCTTAGGGTACCCCCCTATACGTAAAGTGGGGAGTGATTTTTTTCTTCATTTTAATCGTAACGTATGATATATTGTTGGATAGGTATTTAAAAATGAATTGGGGTTTACTAACATCATTTTTTGATAATGTCAATATTTTCGGAAATAATCGCTCCAGAAGTAAAAAAAAGTGCGTCCCCCACCTCTAACTTTTGAACCACAAGTTTCAAAAATATGAAAAAAATCTCAAAAGTAGAACATTACATAAACTTTCTAGGAAAATTATTTTGAACTTGGTTCAATGGTTTTTGAAAAAATCTTTATATATAAAAATTAACCCCTATTTCTCTTGGTCACGCTATAACTTGCGAACGGCTTTACCGATTTGGCTAATTTTGGTCTTGAAATATTTGTAGTAGCTCAAGGAAGGTTTAAACGGTGAGAAAGTATGAAAAAAGATCGAATAATATACTAAAAAACGAAAATATTGTTCCCCCATACAAACTTATCAACGCGAAAAAACTGTAAGCGCCGCAGAATTTCATACATCTTACGCGTTTTTGGTAAAATGGTCTCTGCTTTCACTCGAGAAAGACGGAAGCGCCGCAGGATTGCATATATATTAGGTTTTTTTGCGAGCAAAATAGGTACTTTATATTATTCCAGCACTAAAGTCGTTAAGGCGATAGTTTCTTACAAATTGTTAATAAATTAGCACTTATTCCCTAAGATATGGCTGTCAAAATCTCTATTGAATGACAAGACACGCTTCCTCACTTCAGGCCCGGTACCGGGAAGATCGAAGTTCGTATATGTCGAGCATTTCTCTTTTACTCCAATTAAGGCGTTAAGAGTGACAGAGACTATCGTCCGAAATTTACGAATATCGTTGTTCGCAGTAGCGCCGCCGTTTTATGTATAATTTCGCGTTTAGTTTTAACCGTAAATAAGAATCTGCACTAATATTAATCGCCCAATGCGACCGCCCCCTCCGTTGTCTTACTACTTCAGATGGGTCCTGAGTGTGAGTGAAGTAGTGAGACAAATACGAACATTTCCAAGAAAATACGATAGGAAAGGATTATTCACTACATCTGAACCCGAGTGTATGTTTTTAACGTAACGAAACGTCACCATTAGCGTTAGTTACCCGTATTATATCAGTATCACTTACGCATTCGAGACATTTTTTACGTCAAAAGAAACTTACACTAGAGCTTCTGTACTTTAAGCTCGCGCGCAGATTCTTTCTGAATAATGGGGTCGGACCATACATTAGGTTGAAACTGACTGACTGACTTCAAATGACACTGGCTGGTTATCACTCCATGTTACAACCCCTTCTTACTACTCGTGGTGGGACTGAAATTGACAAAATTTTTTCGGATTTTCCATGTATAGTTGGGATCTATAACTCTTTCTTTAGTTGTCAGCGTCCTTTGTGGGCCCGTTTTTAGGGTTCTGTACTTAATATTAATATGTCAACAACAATGTATCAAACAGCCCATTTTTAACTCTTAAGTGGGAACACTTACTGTGACGGACGAAAAACTACGGAACCCTACACTGAGCGTGGCCCGACACGCTCTTGGCCGGTTTTTTAAGTTAAACCACAGATGCGTTCAAAGCATAAGACCTGCGAGGGCATGGAAAACTTGAGCGAGATCTAGTCTTTCTTACTTTGTATGAGGCGTTGACCTCCGACTGGCTTATTTAAGCCATCATCTACAATGTAGAATGTAAGGATGTAGAATGTAGATTCTACATTCTACATCCTTACATTCTACATCCTAGTAGGCCTACAAAATAGCTACAACTTAGTATGCAACAACCTGTCGCTATTACTTACTGTCACATATCTTTTCCAATACCCTTGGTTATATTTACTAAACGTAAATGGTCTGATGGTAGAATGAATGCAAAATCATACAAAAATTATAAAATTGGACGGCTTATATTTTATAAATTAGTGTCGTTTTACAAATAAATAATTTAAATTGTACTATAAAGGCACTTCCGTTACGTGTTGTCTTTATTATTATCTATCACAACGTCCGTAAGGCTACCGCGCCTAGAGTCTGCTTCTTCGATACTGGTACCACTCTCTTTACGAATACGAGAGAATAATCTAGGCACGGGTCCACTGGACCTCCCGGGGCCACCCGGGGCTGGAGAATACCTCCTTGCTTTAGGTTGGAGAGCCTCATCCATGCTCTCAGAGTAAGAAGGAGGGGGCTGTGAAAGCATTGTCATACGATTTTCTCTTGCTGTAACAGCAGTCTGAAGCTCTGCACCAGCTACAACCGTAGCTAAAGTAGGTGTAAACTGAGGAGCTGCTCCTCTACCGGATACTCGTCTTCTTCTGGGACCTGCTCCTTCTGATGATTCAGAGACTGGTTCTGGTCGGCGTGGCGGAAGATCCGGTATAGGTGGAAGAGTGAATTCTGGTCTTATTGAACCTCGCCGTCTAGTCGAAGCAGGCGGCGGACCACCTCCAGTTAATATGTCTAAAATACCCGTAGGCTCAACGCTATTAGTTGAATTGCCAGGACCGGGAGTCTCTAGCATTGCTAAAGCGCGTAGTAAGTCGGCTACGCTCGTTTGTTCTAATACTTCTACTTGTTCCGACTCAGGAAGACTAGATAAGTTAACATCAGGATCGAACATGCTGCCTCGGCCTCGCTTAGTTTTTTGTTTGTAGTTCTCTAATTCACTATCAAAATTATCATCTTCGTTATCTCCGGAGAAAAGGCTCGCACGCCCTTTCCCTGTTCGCCGTTGATACTCTTTAATACTGGCTTCTAAATCGCTAGTTGGTTCACTTGAAGTACTTGCTTTGTTTTTACCAAATGTAGGGAACAAGCTAAGTCGACCGCGACTTGTTTTCTTTTGATAATTTAACACTTCCTCTGAATCTTCCGGTATAACGTCTTCTTCATCATTCTTTTTTGATTTTCCAAAGGTTGGGAAAAGGCTCAAACGTCCCTTCTTTGTCCTGTTTTGATACTTTTGAACTTCATGTTCATCTATTGTATCATCATCATCGTCGTTATTTTTAGGTTCACTAAAATCAAATGTCGGGAAAATGCTACGCCTACCACGCTTAGTAGTTTCTTTGTACTTATTAGCCATATCTTCTTCGGGGTCACTGAAATCAAACGATGGAAATATACTGTGTCTACCCGATTTTGTTTTCTCTCTGTACGCCCTACCAGCATCTTCATCTGCATCTTCACTGAAATCAAATGTAGGAAATATGCTATGCCTCTTTTTCTGTTGATATTTCTTTATAGCAGCTTCATCCTCGTCGGTTTCTTCAGAAAAGTCAAAAGTAGGGAAAATACTGCGTCGGCCTTTTTTAGTTTTCTCTCTATAAGCTTGAGCTTGATCATCGTCTTCATTTAAATTAAACGAAGGGAAAATGCTTCCGCGTCTGGGCTTATTAGTAATATTCTCGGTAACTCCTTGAGCTATACTGACTCTACCTTTCATAGAGTTTTTAATGTAGTCAGCAGGATCATCAGTTGAACTTGATTTTCTGAATATTTTTGATAATATACTTTTTGGTTGCGATTCTTGGATAGGGTTAATTGTGATGGCCCCTTCAGGAAGTGAAAGCTTCCCTGTTCTGATATTAGCTTCTTTTCTAAATTTATCTGCTGTATCTCCGTTTGTCCAGGTTAATTCATGGTCCAAAGTTGGTACAGAATCTTTTTTGTAATTTGGGACAGCTACGCTGCAGGCTCTTGTTCGTTTCGGTGAATTCCTGATTATATCTTGACCTATACTGAATACTGGTGGTTTTTCACTTGCTAGAATTTCCTCATCGTTAAACATATGAACACCTCTTTCTTGCTCTTGTGGTTCAAAGCCACCCAAAACGTTAACAACTCTAGCTAATAATTCAGCGGGTTTGACAATAGCAGTTGCGCTGAATGTTTTATCTTTATCTATTCCTAGTAAATCGGTATCGGACTGAATTCGTAGTATATCTCTAGTCGATAGGTAAATATTTTCGGAGTTAGCCCTTTTCCTTTTTGTTATCGGGCCTCGTGGTTCCACATCGTAGGTTAGGTTAGGACAGCTAGCACTTCTAATTAGGCGAGGTGCTGTATCCACGTATACGGGCTGAAATAAATAAAAATAATTAAACATGACAAAATAAGTAAGCTGTTTGATAACTCGTACCCATAGAAATGTAACGTTCGTAAGGAAACGAATTCAATTATTTAGAAAGGCCCAATTAATGCTTTAATTTAGGTGTAAAAAATCTGCCACTGACCTTTTTATGAAAAAGTTTTTATAGTGCGTGTAGTAAAATGTAAACCAGTGATTATTCAATGAATAAGAAATGAACAAGTATTTGAGTTTTTGTACTTATATAAACTAACCTTCAATTTGATTAGGTTGGCTTCATTTATGATTTTTCTTATCACAGCCATATCTCTGGTAAAGCCTTGTAGGATCTTATTCTGTGTGGATTTGAATTGATTTGCAAATTTTTGCTCTAAACGATGGACAGATTCTGATCTCATGCCGCTGGTGATGAATCCCAGCAACATTACGATGTAGCCGAGGCCGAAAGTGATCCAGAATATTAAGAAAATTTGGTATGTGATAAAATAGCCGTTTGCGAAACCGTTGTTGACGGTGCCTGAAACAAAATAAATACAATATAAGTACAAAAAGGTAAAGATAAATAAATAAAAAATAAATGTTTTGGGACAATCTTACACAAATCGACCTAGTCCTACGGTAAGCTCAGTAAGGCTTGTGTGATGATATTATATATAATAGATAGATACGTATAATTACTTAAATACATAGATAACACCCATGACTCAGGAACAAATATCTGTGCTCATGCCACAAATAAATGCTCTAATTGGGATTCGAACCCAGGACCATCGGCTTCATAGGTAGGGTCCACTAGGTTGATTTGTGTAGGATTGTCCCGATTTATTTATTTATTCATGCTCTGAACAAAACTCGTCACAAATATATAAATGCTGTGATGAACTCCTACCAACAATTAAATAGTTACCTGCGACTAAATCACCAAATCCAATAGTAGTAAGAGTAACAAAGGCATAGTAGATAGACGCGACGTAATCCCAGCCCTCAAAGACCACGAAGATGCAGGCAGGTAGGAAAATGAAGAACAAGAAACCAGGCACCAGATAGAGGAAGATCTGTCCCAGCATGCCGAGGTTGTGAAAGATGTAGCCCAAGTTATTGGCTCGTTTCTCATTCCGCCTTTTGTATTTACGATATACTGAGATGAGCTGAAATAGTCAGAAAAAAATATGTTTAGAGACAAAGAGACTGGTAAAGCCTGTATAGGTAGGTTTTTGCTCGTGTGTTTTCAAAGGCGTTATACTTGTTCGGCTTAATTGCTACGCGAACTGACTTTTTAACTGGGTAGCTTTTTATATACGGAATAATATCGTTATTTCAGTTTCACTATTACTAAGGATACGGATAGGTACATCTTTATATTCATCATAGTATTACAAAACAATATTAATAAAAAAAGTTTCTACTTAATAATAATAATACCTACATAAGTACCTACGAATTACATATGTTGAATTTGTGTATTTCATTCTAACTATCTACTAGTAAAAATGTTGTTGTCCACGTGTTCCAAGATTTCAGATCAAAAACTTTATCAATACTTTAAAATAAATATAGTTTATAAGAAAACATGTGTACCTATATTGTATTTCTTAGAAATAAAGGAATAATTGAAAAATCAACTGCCCCTGGCAAGACCTGAACTCGTGACTTTGGTATGCCCATCGCTTTACCAACTGAGCTACAGAGGCTTGTCCAATGGCGGCAAATTTCTCCACTATATTAATTGTTATGATATCGTTAGCAGACGTTTCTGCTTGAAAAACAAAACTATATTGTATTTGTATAGAAATCTGAGTCAACCAATATGTGGAAGACGGACTTGTGACTTGTGAAGCTGGATAGTTATGACCAGTGATCGGCACTATGGGTGCAAAACTTTAACAAAACTCGTTAAGCGGACATAAAAGAGTGTATAGAGCCATAAAAACAATTATATTCTTAAATTCAAATATTGGCATGTCGAGATTCCGATACACAATTAAATTTGACATTAATTTGCCAAGGTTATTCGTATTTTTCATACTTCAGTTCAACAGTTCAACAAGTTTTGCACCGTCAGTGCCGACCACTGGTTATGACCCCATACGGGCCTGCGTCCGTGAAGGTGTTAATTTAACCACCAGATTTTTTTCTTAATAATAATAATTATTTATAAATTCAAGCATTTTATTGTCATTGGTAGGCAAAATGAATTAAAATAAAACCTCACCTGTAATCCGAAGTATTCGCCAAGGTTGGCGAGCAAGATACCGTTGATGGGGATACCGAACAGGCCGTAGAAGATCATGAGAATGCGGCCGAGATGAGTGGTCGGCGCCAAGTTTCCGTATCCTGGAATTATTTTATGTAAAGTTAAGCTATTGTGCATTTGAAGGTACGGTATGTATATGACATACATGATTTTTATTTGCTTTACAAATTGTATCAGTTCTCAATACATCCTACACTCAATTGTAGGATGTATTGAGAACTGATACAATATGATATGTCCACTTAACAAGTTTTGTTAAAGTTTTGCACACATAGTGCCGATCACTCATTACCTTGATTCCCAGGCAGGTAAGAAGATAGATTTCCGCAATATGATAACATGTTCTATAACTCCAGCCCAAGTATTCTGGATTGAACTAGGGCCATTACTAATAATATTAATAGACGTCTCTTTCTATTCCACGAAATAGTAAAGGGACTTCCAAGTTGTTATGCAAAAGGCGCCGTTAGACATAACAAATAGAGGAATCAGGATTATCTTACCAATAGTACTGACGACAGTGTAAGAGAAGAAAAACGAGTGATAGAAATCCCACTTGATAGGAGGTTCAGCATCTTCTGTAGTGTAGTTGAAGACACTCTTGCCGCAATAATCAGATAGCTTGCGGAGAATGACATCCTGCTTCTCTGGGTCGTTTGGAATGTAGTTTTCGTAGAGGAGATCTGAAAAATGATAAATTTTTTTTGAAGAATTGCTCTTAATCGTAAAGTCCCCGTTATTGTGTTGGAGTTTAAGCTAAATATTGAACGTTATATGTTTTCTGAAGAATGCAGTTTTCAGAATTGTAGAAACGAAACATAGAGGAAAATTTAACATAATATATTGAGTCTTCCCCTGGGAGATGTTTTCCCGCTGGAAAAAGTAGCCTATGTCACTCTCCATCCCATCAACTACCTCCACCTAAAATATCACGTCAATTCTCTCTCTTCGAATCCGCTCCGTTTTGCCGTGAAAGACAGACAAACAAACAGACACACTTTCGCATTTATGATATTAGTATGGATATAGATTATACTTTAGTAATCCCTAACGTTGGACAGATCCATTGTCATTTTATCAAATACGCCATGTATACGTATAGTAAAGATTCGTATAAACACGTAAGTTAGTTGTATACATCAAAGTTTATGTTTCTCTTTGAAAACCAATCGATGTCGTCACTATTTAACAATCAGGAAATGTTGCCCACTTTGTTCCAATTTGCATGCGCACATGTCAAGCTCATCAGACAAATTACTTCTCCACCTTTACTTACTGACCATTAAAACTAACTTCTTCTCGTTTAGTATATAGCATGCTAAAATAAAATAATTGCTGCAAATTCCATGCTTTCAATATCTTATTGGTTTGACCACAATACAGATAAGAAAAATGGACATCGCTGAAATGACGAGTCTCTAAAGCTTACTTCAAGGCTTTGTTTAACATTTGTAAGTCAAGACTTAAGAAGTTGCTATTAGGTACAACGCACGATTAATATAGCTTAATATAAGTAAGATTAAGGTACTAAGGTTGAAAATGAGTGCCTCATTTCGCCGATAAACGTAAAGTTTGGCGAACCTAATTTAAGTTGTATCATATTTGTTTTGGATAATAAATAAAAAATCATAAACAATTTAAATGTAGTCAGGTAATCTCTTAATTGTAAAAACGACGGATTATAGTGGAGTAGAGATTGAATAACTTTCGAAATTATCCCACAATTTTATTAAATCCGAATTATTCTACCCTTACCTTACTTTATCAATGTTCTCTAAATTGAATAAGTACTAATTCTTAGGTATTAATTATTGCAGAATTATATGTTACCAATACATGTTTGACGTTTAGGTAATTATACAACTATAACATACCTATAGCGCACTTAATGGTAGCTAATAAACGTACTGTTCAAGAAAATTAACAACTTTACAGTGTTGGTAAATAGGTTCTTGTGATCTATTCTAACGACTCTTTAACAAAAACCATTTAACAAGTGTTAAAAAAAAACAAATATAGGGCACTAGTAATTACTTCTCGCACTTCTTACAAATGTCAATTTTACGCGCGGTTCCACACAAATTAGTCGAATTCTTCGCGGAGAACTGAGTACAATCAATTCTTTGGCTGGTTTAATTCTAGTAAAAAACCTGGTAGCATCTCACTGTTTACAAGCAAAAAGAATGTTTTTTTTTTGTTACGACCTTGAAATGGAAAGCCAGCATTTAATGTGACTTAGAGGTTAGTTCAGTTATCAATATTCCAAAGAAGTAGTTAATCACTTATGACCATAAGCTAGAAATATGTAGGAAATCATAGGCTTATTCTCGTGGATCATGGGTAACTAGCGCGGGACCCTAGAATTGTCCCTTAGCTTCAACTAGGCACCACCGGAGGACGAGCAGCAGTGTCCCTTGAAACGGTCGCCAACCCGCCTGCCAAACATGGCGATTGTTATTGCCGGATTATCGTTAAATTTACGTAAGCGAAATTCACAGGCAAATAATAATTACGTTATGTTTATCTACCAGTAGTTCTCTCAAACAAATTAATTCTCAAAAAATTTATAGAATCAACGCTATCAACAGTGTTTTATCAATATCATGTATGAAGATATTGTAAAGGTAAGTCTATCGAGAATATGTTTACGAGACACACATCATTAAATAGCCAAAGGATTTTCCAGAATTATTGAATCAAATACCTTCAAAAGGTTATTTGCGGTCACGGAAGTAATTATTCAGATTTAATTCTATATCCCATTGATGCGTTTTATAGCGATTCGAAGGAGTGTCTTCATTGTCCCGTGATTACCATTACTTGAACATAAAAGCTATTTACGATATTGTGCTGATTCCATTGTGGTTTGGAGTAGCAGTCACTGTCAAGAGCAGCATCAAGGACTTTTGGCAAATATCAAGCATTTGATGAACCCGGGTATTGTCCTAGGTACTGAGACCAGAAACCACGGGAGTAAGAACTTCCCTTTCGAATAGCGGATCATAATGCAATCCTCAGCCTGTCTGCCAAGTGTGGCGATCGTGGTATTAAACTCCCATGCGATCACTACAAGTGACTGTCTATCAGGGGGACCTGTGTCTAGCAGTGGACCTTTGTGGCTTATACGTAGAGCACTCATTTCTATTAAAAAATATATAATTTAGATATATTGTATAAATCATAAAAGGATTAAAAGATAAAAACAAGACAATATTGACAATTACGAATTAAAGCTCCGAAGCTCCTAATAAAGACTATGCAGCTCGAGGTTTCGCGTTTGAATCTAAGCAATGATGTTTATTTGTGTGTAAATCATTCCTCGGGCTCTGGGCGTTACCTATGTACATGTATTTATACCCATATCGTTTTCTAGTACCCACCACACAAGCCCTATTGCGCTGATTGTACGACTAAGTCAGTGTATGTGAGGTGAGATTGTAGAAAATATTTAAAAGGTTATATACAAACTGATTGCATTACCAAAAAAAGAATTCATTTTTTTTTCTTTATCATGATTTCCTTGTACCTTTTTTCTTGTTCATCAATAATTTTTATCGTCTCTTGTCACATTCTTGCCTCTTTAACTTTAGTTGTTCTAATTAGGCAAATCGTGACATCGGAACAATTACTTGGTTTTCATGTTATCGCCCTATTTGCAGAAATTGTTATACCATGCTTGACGATTTCCTTAAACCATCTTGTCCATGTTCGTGACAAAAATACTAATAACAATCGTGTTTCGTTTTCATTTGTCATAACAAAGTGGGCTAACAGTATCGTTATTTTCTCGCATAGTCATTATTATTAATAACATACATGTATCTCTCAAATAAGTGTACCTAGACCCTATAAGTCAAAGCAAGAGTAGGCTGGCTGGCTTCAATTTATGTTATTAGTGAAGTAGGTCTAACAAAAAACACTTTCGAATAGTTTGATACAAATGTCATCAAACAAAGGGCCATTGCTAACTACTTTGCGCTTAACTACGTAACTTGTTAAGATGTGTGTTCAGAGTTGGTAGAGATTTTTGGTTTACAATCAGTTTTCTTATTTATTTTTATTTATCTACTAGGAACTGAGATCAGACTCCTTAATACTTGCTGGGACATATCAACGGGGCTAATTCTAAAAGCACGACGCGGCCTTAGTCGTATTTGCTTTGAGAATTGACGCTCCTGCGACAGTTTGTGCTTGTATTATCAATTAAATTCCCTTTGAACCGTTTCACGCATTAGTTGCTAAATATATTTATAGTGTTGGGTAAATCATTTATTTATAGAGTTGTCACACTTGTCACTAAGTAATCCTTAGAAATATAACCTGTCAAGTTTTGCACGGGAGCTCATTAGTTGGTTCCTGCATTTTATTCTATTTCTCAATAATTTGAAATTAAATTTTTGCAAATTTTTTGTTTTTACCGGTCGTCAACTTCAAAGAGGTATATCTAATTCGAATTCCGATCAGAGCCAAAGTTAGCCTAGGACGTTTGACTGTATTGGCCTCCATTTTCCTTATGTCTTCCTTAGGTGACAGCAGAATTTTAATGCATCTAGAAATTTCCGTATAAACATCGATTGCAGATCGGCATGCGAAAAAGTGACATCATCATCGGCCCTTATTAGTCGACTGATCGAAAAAAGTGCTCTTATTGTGCGCTATGCCTGGTAATTAACAGGTGACCCAGATATGTCTAATCTAGTTTTAAAGGTTTTTTCATGATCGGTCCTTTAATTAAGTTGGTCTCTCCTCATAAGCTGATGCTCCTTGTATTAAGTTGTTGATCAATATTTTTTAAATACGTGATGACTTTTTGATACTCAATTGACTACTTCGATACATTTTTTACAACGTGCGATTTGATGTTTAATTTTCGCACTTACGCCAACTAATCTTATCCAAACATTTCAAAGTATTTTTAATAGAATGCAAAGAGCTGTTCTATTGCTCTATTTCTATTACTCATAGATAACCTCTACATTGAAGAAAAACATTCGTTCTCGCAGCGATTTAAGGCCAAGTAATGGGCACAACAGTCTACGGTCAACTCCAAAGATATGTGTACACTTTTTCACCTTAATCTTTTGTAATAAGGTACAAAAGTGTATACATATCTTTGAATTCGACTGTACATAAACACATGTGTTCTAATTTGTTTTAAATCTTCTGGAGAGATAAATGACACGAGTTTCAGTTTGAGCAGCAGATAATTATACCTGTATTCCAAGTATTGAATGTTATATAACCTACATTATTTCTATATATATAAATAAGTCCCGCCGCTTGCCGGTCATAAAAGTCAAAATACTTTTCGGGTCAGAGGTGTAGGGTTAGAACCGGTGTAGTTTTTATTTTTTGTATATTCGACGTGTAAAAGTGCCCTTGTGGCGTACTTACTGGATAAACGTTTGAGTTTGAGTATGTATATTTCTCTGGCCGGAAAAAAAAAATCCTCGTCATTTTATGATTTTCATAAGTAGATTAATATTTTAATTTTCCTTGTTCCATTCTTACCTACTTGGACTGTGTAACAAAACTTGAACTCATTTGTAAGGTTTTTTACTGAGACGGAATATAATTTTAATATTATGTAAATGTTGCTGTTTTTTTATGTGTATCACGTACATTTAAGGCATTTTCCTTCGATAAAAAATCTGATCTTAAACCATGATATGGACATCGAGTAAAAAATATTCTTCATGACTTCTCTTAGACATCGTACCTAATTGCTTGGGACTTTTAAGTACTTATCGTAGTTCTGGAATCTACGCAGTCAATATATTATGATATAAAACATTTTATTACAAAGTCAATTAATATATTTCAAATACATATACATTTACAAATAAAAGTGTGTGAACAAAATAAACTAAAACAAATATTTCAAGTAAATATGTATATCAAAAACGTGTTCTTTGATATGGTTAAATCTAGAAGTTAAGGTTAACAAGATGGTAATTATAGGGTATTTCATTGTGTAGATTATGGAATTAATTAGTAGGCATGAAAGTCCATCAGCTACTACTTAATATAGAAAATTTAAAAGAAGCCTTGTAGGTAGTTCTTAATTTCATGACATGTAATTTAATTGTATTGAATTGAAAAATCTGTGAATGTATTTGGTTTTTAGGTTAGCCCATAATCTGTGTGTACATAGTCAGTTTAGTTTTATTTAATAAAATTAAAAGTACTCGACTAAGGCGGCTGTCAGATTGGTGCCGGATTCGGCGACGATAAAAAATACAGCGCTAGGAATACACAAAGCACCACCTCTTTCCGATGCCGTCGCCGCATCCACTACCACCTTATAAAGCGTGAGTTACCCGTTTCATGGTATGTATTTGAAACCATTGGGAAGTACCGGATGCTTGAAAAGTTAAGTATGTAATATGAATTATCCACACGTCTACATTACATCATTAAACCATTACTTCTGCTAAATTCAGTTGCTGTGTGTCATCTGCCATTAATCATAGTTGGGCAGTTCTCAGAGGTGGCGTTTTTACGTGTCCGAGGCTATATTTGCGTGAATTTTTGGCCCAATATTTTTGAAAAAATTCATACACATATTTCAGCGTCTGTTTTATCTCGACAATTAATAAAATATTCCATAACACCATATTCAATATTATAAAAAAAATTAAAAGTGCAGAAATTGACGTACAGTGGGCGTGTCCCGCACCCAAATTTGTTGAAACAAAAAATTATAATTCAATTTGGGGATGTTGTATTAACTTTTAATATTGGTTCACATATTCTTAATTAGTTTAGTTATACTATAATTTCATTGATCATAATATATGAATTACCCTTATTAAATAAAAACATATTTTCGCCATGTCCCGCACCAACGCTTGATTTCGCTGGAGTTTACAAAACTTGGCGGTATCGCACAAAGCAATATACCAGGAACTCAATGCCGCGTCCACAGGTAGCTTCAGTTGCACCGCGTTCACCGACGAGAGCGGATGTAGGCTCACAGTGTAATAGCAGAATTCGCAAAGGTATCTTCATCATTCGGTGGGTTTGGTTTCGTGTTTTCTTGAATTCGGTGAACAAAATTTTTCGTTCAGTGTTTGTGCTTTTCTTAGTGCAACAGTGCCTAAGTCATGCCAAGAAGTATGTGATTTGGTTACCAGTGAGTCTTTTCAATACAATGGTTACTTTTTGTGTAATTGTTCAATAACGATAAAATTTGAATTCAGTGGGTGTGATTTCCGTGGATTCGGTGGAGTTTTAGGCCACCGAAATCAAAAAAGGTGCCACCGTGATCAATCTTGACTATAAAAACAGGTTAATTGTTTGTTTTTAAATAATTTGTATGTAATAATTGTATTCAAAACAGTTGAATATGTTGTTAATGTTAACACCAACGTTGTTAGTATTCTCGTATATTTAATCACAACTTTAAAAAAATTTTGGTTATGCTATCTGCGGATATTTTTCCTATTTAATCAGTTATGATTACCGTTGACCTATATCTATCAAGTTCAGTGCCTTCTGATAAAGATTCTCCTTCGGCCTATAATAGACGCTTAAGGTAATCAAGAATCTTGGAGCCGACTCTCTATTCTTTCAAGTCTTTATAGTTCCGTCTAATGAAATTTTGGGTCCTAAATTACTGTTTAAATTATGAAGTTTAAAGTTCACACTAGCTAAAAGCATACTAGTTTAAAGACACATGATAATGAAACCCTCTTTCTTTTTAGTTAATCTTCAAAATACCTCGACAATCCCAGAAAAATTTGGCCATCAACTTTGCTCTGGTTCAAAATTATAAGCCCGGGTTTCATCTTCTTCAAAATTGATGTGCTGTGTTCACCACACCGCTATAAAAAGCTCCTCGATGCGTCGGTGTGCGCATTCTCGGCACCCATCTTGCATATAAAAGCTCCAGAAGGCTTGTGTTGCGGATGCGGGTGCTCGGCCAGCGATATATTAAGTACAAATAAGCTGTTTCTTTAAGTATAAAGATGTCATTGCGGCCTGGCATCCCTACTATATAAACGACTTCTAAACCCTACGCTTGCTGCTACACAGCTTCCGGAAATGGCAGCAAATGTAGGTCTCATACCTCCGATCCAGCCACATGAGGTTAAGAAAGCGCTGCAAAAATAGGCCCCGTAGGTATCCAAGTGGAAGCTTGGAAATGCCTGCAAGAAACTGGTGTGTTGCTACTTTCTTATCTCTTCAGTCAGGTGTTGCTCTCTTCCAAAATGCCAGAGGCATGGAGATTACGCACTATCGTTCCGATTTACAAGGGAAAGGGAAGCAAGTACGAGTGCAACAACTACCGAGGCATCAAGCTCTTAAGCCATACTATGAAGCTTTACGAAAGAGTAATCGACAACCGAATAAGGTCAGAGTGCTCACTATCTAGACATTATTATGGCTTCGTACCTGGTTTATCAACTACCGATCCTAATATGTTTGCTCTGTCCACAATTACAATCTTTGGGTATGCAGACGACAGCACGGTGACTGAGAGATATATTCCTGAGGCCCAAACTACTAGTGGAGAGACCGAATCCTTTAGGGAAGCTTTGGTTGAGCGAATGAACCTGACCTTGAAGGCCGTTGACGAGTGGGGCGAAGCCAACTTGGTCAGGTTTAATGCTTCCAAGACACAGGCGTGTTTATTCACAGCCAAAAGGAGCCCTTTTAACTTGGCTCCTGCTTTCCAGAATGTTTCTTTAGCAATTTCGGACCACCTCGAACTACTTGGGCTTAAATTAACTACTAAGCTGAATTTTGGTGCCACTATTGAGGCCAAAGCGAAATCCGCTGCTAAAAAACTTGGGGTCTTACACAGGGTGAAGCGGTATTTCACGCCGGAACAGCTTCTAACACTTTACCAAGCTCAGGTTCGATCGTGCATGGAGTACTGTTGCCATCTTTGGGACGGGTCTGCCAAGTATCAGCTGGCCGCTTTGGATTCAATAGAGCACCGTGCTCGCAGACTCATTG
Organism: Grapholita molesta; assembly: GCA_022674325.2. Classification (NCBI taxonomy): domain Eukaryota; kingdom Metazoa; phylum Arthropoda; class Insecta; order Lepidoptera; family Tortricidae; genus Grapholita; species Grapholita molesta. The sequence continues at coordinate 7,771,704 of CP053135.2, read as the reverse complement.
GCGATCCTGAATTACTGAGTGTAAGGTTACAAAGCCTTGAGCACCGTCGCAGGGTTGCTAGTTTGTCTGTGTTTTACAAGATACATTTTGGAGAGTGTGCACAGGAACTGCACGATTTAATTCCGTCATCTCTGTTCCTCCACCGGACGTCCAGACGAGGGGAGCGGTTTCATCCTTACGTTGTGAATATTCCATTCATTCGCACGAAGCGATTCGCTTCTACCTTCCTAATGCGGACTGCTAAGCAATGGAATTCGCTCCCTTCGTCTGTATTCCCGGTAAGATATAATTTGGGTCTTTTCAAGGCAAGAGTGAATAGGCTATTACTGAACCAGCGTGCTACACCCTCGACCTCGTCGTCACTTTCCATCAGGTGCGACTGAGGTCAAACGCTGGTAAGTCTTTTATAAAAAAAAAAAAAAATTGCCGAAGAATATCGCTCGAAGAATAAACCGCTGTTCGTTGCGTTCCTGGACATGGAAAAGGCATTTGACCGTGCTCCAAAGGATACTATTTGGTGGAGCCTTCGAAAGAAAAATGCCCCAGAGCAATATGTCAAGACCATTGCTGACATGTATAGGGATGCACGATCAGTGGTGCGGACATCGGTGGGTGAGACCAAAGCAATAGCGATCAAAGAAGGTGTTCATCAGGGCTCAGTACTGAGCCCCTTCCTGTTTTGCTTAGTTTTTGGACTCGCTTACTAAAGAAGCACAAGATTTGGCAAAGTGGACATTTATATACGCTGACGATGTAGCCATATGCACTGAAAGCCGTACTGAGCTGCAGAAAGCACTCGCTTCATGGATGCCCCAGTTGCAATCCGGGGGCCTGGTGTTGAGTGTTGCCAAAACACAATTCATGTCCCTGAACGAACCAGATCCACGTGACGACAGTCCGATACCCATCGATGGGCAATTAGTCCAAATACCTGGGTGGTATAATGCACATGTCCGGAGACATCGAATGCAATGCAACATTCATCACCGAAAAGCCGCTACATGGCAAAAATGGCGAGAAGTGACTGGTGTGACCTGCGACAAAAAAATGCCGGTCAAACTAAAGGGGCTGATCTATAAGACCATGATTAGACCAGTTTTAACCTATGGCAGCAAGACGTGGGCGGTGACGCCGAAGCACCTGCGTACCATCTAAGTTGCTGAAATGAAGATGCTGAGGTGGATGTGCGGCGTTACCAGGCTCGATAAAATCCGCAACGAGTACGTGCGAGGAAGCCTGGGCGTGACATCGCCGACAAAATGCAAGAGAGTTAGGCTGCGATTCTTCCTAATTGACTAGTTTGCTTGCTAAAATCAGCTCGTTGGGCTGAAAATATGAAACTAAGTATATACTTTATAGTTACTGAGTTTCCAATGCAAGATTTTTCTGAATTTAATAAGAAAACTTTATATGGACAAGTATTTTTTGACAAAAACTTAAAGACACACACCAATTTTGAACTTTTTCATGAATATTGATTTCGGTGGGTGGACTTGATTTCGGTGATTTAAAAAACTAAAATATCTTTAAAACCGTTAAGTCTACAAGGGGGCCTTTCCCGGCAATATTTTTTAAATTTAAGCCTGAATCTAGGATTTCATGTTTCACGTTAAAAAAGTAAAAAAAAAATTGTTCCACCGAAGTCACGCAAAACAGCTCGGCTCGGAGAATCGCCCAGTTACGTGCTCTGTATTCATCAACTGTTAACTTTGCCCAAGGGGGCAATATCCTTTCCAATATAAAAGGCTACCCTGTGATTTTTTTTATAAAATCCTTCATTCGTTGATATACACTGAAAGATAAGATTCAGTTACACACTCGTGTGTACAGACTACAGAATCTACAAAATCAATAGTAGTTTTACGCTTTCAACTATTTTAAATAAATACATACCGTAAAACGGGGTGGTAAAAGCGACAGTCAAACCTCGATAAAATGTTATTTTTACTTATGGTAAACTGAATTTTATGTCTAAATGAAAAAGGTACACTAGTATCGTATGAATTTTGTTGTTTTGTTTTAATTTTGTACAGTTCCATTTCCTAACTTTAGCGATAAATACAAAATTGTAAGATAACATTGTCACCCCCTAGTTGGTGAGATAGGATGAATTGGGTAAATTGTTGGATTATGTTCATTGCATTGCTTGATTTGTAATAGGTAAGAATATATTATTAAATTATCGGTAGTAGTATAAAAACCTAATCATGTCTGTAGTGCCTCCGCAATCCCAACTCACCCCATTTTACTTGTTAAATGTTTCGTATTGGGGTTCTGGGTTTTTAAACTAGCGTTATTTTCATAACGAGAATCCCTAAGTTTTTTATTTCTTACATAACAAAGCAAATGTTCATAGTTAACTATAATATTCATAAAAGCATAATTAGTGTCATTATAAGTAGATAACTATAAAATTGAAGAAATTTCCTCCTTTCATTACCACGTGACTACACTTTACTTTAGATAATTTACTTCTAAATTACAGTAATAAACTTAAGTTTCTTAACGAATTGACGTATGCTAATTCCTACATTATAACTTATGGAGCATCTTTAAGAGAATGTGATGCAATTTTCAGTAATAACTGTATATTTAAAATATAATTTATGTTTAAGGTAACAATTGAAACGTTGACAACATAAATGAGCGAGTTAGTCATATGTTTTTGCATTTAAAACGTACATTTTATGCATTTTTTCTTGCATTACTGTTCACAGTGTTTACTGTGAACAAAGTATGGCACAGAATTTAAAAATGTTAACATCGTTTTCTACCACAGGTAACGGTAAATATTTTAAAAATATTCATGAATTTTATATATAATTTGATACTCAATACAACATCTTGTCGCTTCCCTTCGCATGTCAAAAGTCATGGGCGGCCTTGATTTAGTGAATAAATATTATTTAACTTGAAAAAAGGTTCCAGAACATCATGTAAACTACATTTGACGATTTTCAATTATCTGCCATAAAAGGATCTGTATCGGAAACCCTAAAGTTTTTTTACCCATTTTTGCATTCCCTAATATTGCTTTTCATAATAATCATTTGTCCTAAAAGTCATATGTCCTGTTTTTGGATTCCGTAATATCATATGGCTGTTTTTTTTGCCCTAATATTTTTATTATATTTCCTAATATCAGTTGCTACATTGATTATTTATTCTAATGACATGTGACGTCATAGTAATTTGTCTTCATTATTGTTAATCCTAAAGCTCATAATTATGTTCTAAACAATTCTACCCTGACTTATTTTTCTAGAAGTGGTCCTTTTTACACGGATCGAGGTAAGGTTCTAATCTAACCCACTTTTCTGAGAATAGTTCGTCTTCGCGAGGGTCGCAGTTCTAACCTAACATAACCCACTTTGCTGGCAACAGTTCGTTATCGCGAAGGTAACAATTTTAATTACTAGGGTAAGACACCATTAGGTCAAAACATTTAGGACATGTGAGTTTAGGAAAAACGTTGTTAGAGATTGCTAGGAATATGCTAAGAACATTAGGAATATTAATGGTTATGGCAAAAATATTTCGGGTAAATGAGTATTAGGACAATCGTTACATTATGGATAATAACTTTTAGGACAAACATTGTTAGGGATTGCGAAAGACATACCCATACAATGGGTTTTAATAAAATGTTTCCAACAAAATAACGTGTGACTATTTTATTTAATGAGTCCTATGTAATAAATATATATACGCCACAGAAACTCCCAAAAATCTCATACTGGTACCATGTACAGGCGAAGCATCCATAGTACACTTATTTTTTTATTTTCCTTCATCGAAACAAAGTATTTACCTTACAACTTTTAAGATAAGTAGTAAGTATTTATTGTACATAACTTCGTTTATTCCTAAATTGTCCTTTGTTTAAAGTGCGAGCGAATGATTAATAATGACTGTAAAATATTTCTGTGACAGTAACAATCTGTAATTGAATACAATACTATATTTTCCCTATTTTTTTTAATTAACCTATATAAAATGAAACAATGTTGAGTCAAAGTAAAGTAAGCTCATCCTCTCTGTACCTCATCACCGTTCCGGTTCTATGGGCAGTTCCTTCAGAGTTAAAGCCATCCGCCTCTGGAATGCTCTTCCCCTCAGTATACGTCAAGCTCAAACTAAATTTACGTTCAAGCGCAAGCTGCGTAAGCATCTATTTGATAACTCTCGTGATTGACACTCTTCATGGTAAATTAGTAGCAGGTATATTTTTATATTTATATAGATATATGTATATATATATTAAGTTATTAATCTTTTATATTTATATATATTTATACTATTATTGTATCCATAATATTTTGTATTTATCCAAACGCTCTTTTATTTGGACATTTTGTTTCACGCACCAACTATAATTCTCTGTTTTGCCTTAAGGTTGACTGGTAGAGAATGCCTTACGGCATTAAGCCCGCCTTTTTGTACCGTGTATTTTATATACTGTGCATTAAAGTTTAAAAAAAAAAAAAAAAAAGTAAGTAATTAATTATTATTTCATTTTCCACAATAATGACTATATGTTTATTGTATTATTTGACCTATTTTACCAATTTTTAATCAGTTGTCACTTATTCATTACTAAGCCATACATGTAGCCATTCTTTAGAACAGTACCCCAGCATAGCATTAGTGCTTAATGGGTTAATTGTATTAAAATTCGAAATTGAGGCATTGCCTGAAGACCTAAACCTAAACTGCGTAAAGCAAATAGAGTCTAAAACATCGACCCGGGCATGGGAACAAAAATATGAATTAAACTTCCTTAGACCTGAAATTTCATCGCTGACTCCCGGGTAAACTTTTATTTTATGGTAAACTTTTAATGTTGACAACATTTTATGCTTATAGTTCATGGCATCATGACGAATATACTCATATAGGTAATTATTAATAAAAATGAAAAACAATAGAATGAAATAAATTTATTTAATTTGAAATTTACTGTCCGTAAAGTGACAGTAAATTTCAACATTCTATTATTCATATACAAAGCCCGGATGACGGGAGAAATTATGTGTTGACGTCTCAATAGTGCGAGGACACACATTTTATAAGTCGATAAAAAGCACGATGGACTGGTTAAAATATAAAATTAAGAAAATTAAAATGAGCTGTTTGTACTTTTTTAATATTTTATGTAGTTTGTTGTTTATAGCAAATATAAATGAAAAAGGTTTGTAAGTTATGAGAAAAGTATCTTTTTAGAATTGACAGTTTTATTTTATTATTACATTTATTACCGTGACCCGTAATATTGTCAATAATTACAGTACCTATGTAATTCGTTATCTGAAATAATATATAATAAGTTACTAGGTACCTGATGTAATACTTTGTATCAACCTGACATGTAAGATAATAAGTTTGATCAATCAATTTCCGATTCATAAATTGATTGTATGGATATCGATAGAATAGCCAATATTTAATCAAGCACTAGTGAAAAGTGCCCGACGATCGGAGCAAAAATTGCTCCCGTCGTCCGGGCTTTGGCATATGCCAATTTAGGTTATATAACCTATTAAAATCCACATCCCCTTAAAGTTTTGTACCTAGGCACTGAACACAGTGTATACTTTTGTCAATTTGTCAATGTAAGTTTATTTTTGACAGACTTTGTAAGAAGAGTATAAACTAAAGAATTTGAGAATAAGGCAATTGGAGGAGAAATCGGCAAACATACTAAAAAACATAGTTAAATAGATACAGTTAGACATAAGACCTGAAGTCTTAATGAAACATCTTTTATGTCTCAAATGGACTACGCAGAATAGTCAGTCAACATGGTAAGATTTATAGTTACTCGAAGTGTTTTTAAGAGATATTATATTAGGATATCTCTAGAACTGGCACTCGTGGCGATGAATTGAAGGGGCAATGTGTAGGCCGCATAATCTGGAGAGTCGATGACCGTTATGTCCCATTTAGACCATGCAAGACGATTTTCATTACATTGAGGGGTTATATAAAGCGACCGAATTCGCCGTACACCGATAGCCCGCAATGTAATTAAAATTGTATACAAGTTCTTGCCTGGTCTAAATGGGGCTTTAAGGCAGAAAAGTTCTAGAGTGGCGACCACGGACCACGCATTGTCGGGGTCGGGCGTCCACGGACTAGGTAGACAGAAGACGTTGTACGGGTCGCTGGCTACAGTGTGCCGGAGATCGCTCCCTGTTACACCCTCTGCAGTTTACATCCGTAGGTATAAATAATGTTGCTTATGCCAATAGTGAAATAATTATTATAATTATCCATCTACTCTGTTTTTAATTGAAGATTACCGTGTTGATAATAATAGCCTACAAATGTCGACACCGTAAGTGGTGATGAAAATCTTACTTAACTTTATAGCAGCGGCGGCGCATCCATACAGACCAATTCTCTGTCAGTTCACATTTAATAGTTTTCCTTAGGCTCATGAAAAAAATGGACTAGCCGCCACTGCTCTATACCGTCTACCAGATTAGCGTGTTGTTATTACTTTATATTTATTAGAAGGTACCTGCCTACATAAATTTGATTAGTAACGAGACTTGGTGTTACGTACGTCAAAAACCTTTGAATCATCACAGTATGTCGTCTCACTCACTCGATTAGCAAATGGCTGTTGCGAAACAAAGATCCCCGTATTGTCAATACATGGAACAATGATCAATTCAATAAGTAATTAACCGATCGTTTAGCGGTTGCACTGCGACAGTGTAGACTGATTTTGAAAGAAACCGATTTACTTTACTTCTAGTAGGTGTGTTTATAATTAAGTGTTGTCATCTTCATCTCCCTCTCGTTGTCCGGCATTTTGTTACGGCTCATGGGAGCCTGGGTTCCGCTTTGCAGACAGACCTTCCGACCCAGTGGGTAAACTAGGCCTTACTTTACTTGCATTACGGCCCGGCCACGACAATGCGCGACTTGCGGCGCGGCGTTTTATCTGTTGGTTGCGCCGTCGAGACGCGCAATGCACTGCGGTTAGTTGGGATCACACGCAATGAACAAATAAAACGCTTGCCGCGCCGCAATTCGCACAATGTCGTCCAGTAGTCCGGTTTTGACGATGTTTTCCTTCACCGAAAAGCGACTGATAAATATCAAATGATATTTCCTATATAAGTTCCGAAATACTCATTGGTACGAGCTGGGGTTTGAATATACGATCTCCGGATTGCAAGTCGCACGCTATTACCGCTAGGCCAGCAGCTCTCCCTTAATCAGCGAGCTTATAATTGAGTGTTGTATTTTATACATTGGGATATCTTAATATTAAAACTAATCAAAATAATTTTTGGCATACAAGTAATAATAGTAAGGATATAAACGTTATATGACTCAATAAGTTTTGTTTAGGTTTGCCTCTCTTCACGAATATACATAGAAGCCGTGACCGAGGGAAGATAGATATTAGCTATTTAAATAGTTCCCGTTCCGAGCGCCTTCTACAAGTAATAGACATACGATTTAACTAGACGGAGCGTGCTAATAATAATACCACGATCAAAAGGGATGGTCTTATATAACTTTCCATAGGTATGGCAGAGACGGAACTATTTTCGTCCGTCCTTGTCATAGTTTCACACATTTTTGTTTCCCTACAAACTGGACCCTTCAGAACTGTCAAAGTTGGAGGGGAACAACCAAATACAATTGGAGTTTTCTTGGGTTTTCAATCAAAGGTGCGGTAATTAATGTAGAACAAGCGAATATTTTTGTTATAGAGAATGTCCTGTAAAGCAAAACTATAGCGAATTGTTACATTTTGGGCTACAAAAGCCAGAATATCTTTGTCCCTTACTGGCGTACGCGGATGCGTTCTCCAGTCGTTATTCCTCCTAGCGGCCGTCAGAGGCGCTACCGCGAAAGAAGATATTCGTAAATTTCGGACGATTGTCTCTGTCACTCTCATAACGCCTTAATAGGAGTAAAAGAGAAATATGCTCGAAATATACGAACTTCGTTGTTCGCGGTACCGGGCCAGATTTTATAAAAATGGTTCATCTTCGTGAGCGCCATCTAGGTATGATTAACATTACTGGTAACTGTTTTACGAGTACATCTCTGATTTATTTATTGATAGATAAGCATGTAATTATTTTTTTAGTGACGTTTATATAGAGATATAAAATACAAGACTTGTTTATGATTGCCAGATATGGACTAAATGGGAATCCAATTATCGCCCTTTTTTAAACATACTTAGACCTCAATTAGACAATACAATATTTTGACGGGTGGTTATGACAATACCTCAACATTATTCCTAATAGATTGGTATTTGAAGTTCTGACTAAAATTGTACATAAAATAATTAGTTTTAATTTCGTAAGATAAATTCGGACATTTTGTATTTACATATGCGCTGATACTCAGTTGTAGTTACTATGTATTATATGTGGGTAGGTACTACGTTTCCTTACGCGTGTTAATGGCATACAGTATAATTTAGGCAAGTATATTATATGTTTGGGCCCTTATATGTTTGGTGCATTATATTACGAGTACGTATGATCACCGTGTTAAAACCAAATGATAATGATAAGCAACTCATTCATGTTTTATACGTAATAATATCACACGTGCGTTCATGTAGAAAACGTCCTTTAATGTTTTTTTTTTAAGATCAGTTATTCGTGAAATAAAACAACTAAAACGGATTCAATCGCGTATACTAATTTAAACTTCATCCCGACGTTTCGAACCCTTTAGCAGCGTCCACCCGATGACCACGAACGCTGCTAAAGGGTTCGAAACGTCGGGATGAAGTTTAAAAGTAAGTAATTATCGCGGCAACCGAAGACAATATTATCAGTTATTCGCTTTAGGAATCATTGCAACCATGCAATACAATATAGTAAAAATGACAGTGTTACTTTATGATTTAAATTCCCAAAATAAATGTATTATTCTGATATATGTTTGAAAATATTCCCTAATATATCCCGTGACTGCTACCAATTAGTTAAATGTATGTACCTACTTATAGGAAATAAGTGAATTATCTGTCTTGTTTACCTGTTTCAGCTAATTGTAGTGTTAAAAATAATAACAAGATGAGAACAGATGGAACGGCGCGGACAAAACACCAGTACATTTTTATTAACACTGAAATTATTGTTTGTTTACATGTCATTTATGATTTGGAAGTCTTATTCATACGTGAAATTGTTTGTTGACTGTTTTAGTTTCTGTTTAATCTGTACGTTCCACGAATATTGCCGTTAGCCTAATTTAAATAGTGGAGATTATGTTATATTTCCTTGTCTGAGCCGCTAATCAGGCAAATTGTAACACATTTTTAATGCGGATTCCTATGCTCTCTAGTTGTAATTGAATTGCCGAAATGTGTTATTAGTTGAGCTGATGTTATTGCATTCGGGATTGACAATCTGACAATCCATGATGATGCGAAGTAACACTCTTTGTCTGTCTGTTTGTCTGTATGTTACCTCTTCAGGCTGAAGCAATTGGGATGATATTTGGTATGGAGAGAGTTTGTGCTACGAGAAAGGACATAGGATATTTTTTACCCACAACCATACTTTAAAGACGGACATGGGTGGCCGACAAAGTGACGAGGAAAAGCTAGTATATCATAAAAAACTAATAAATGGAAATCATTACAAAAACGGCCTGGAACATTTGGGGTCAATGTCTACAGATTTTGTTTTTATATTATAATAACTGCGAAAAAATTACGTTTGTTACCTATGTTTTTTTTTCTGTGGTTATGATTTTATAATAAAAATCGAAATAATATGTGCAGCATATAAGTCCGTACCTTTATCTAAAGTAAATATAACAATGTCAATGTGATGCCAAAAAAAAAACCTTGCGTCTAAAGCGGTAAAATCCCCACTACTATACATTCTTAGTTGACAACTTTTCAACCCTTAACTGACCCTAAGACAAAGAATACAACACTGATAAAGTATATTCGTAAGACATACAAATACAGCAGTGAACCTAATCGCGTGCGCTGCATATGTACTCGGAACGCCTTCGCGCTGCTATTTCTAATACTCCAGTTAATTGTACTTTGAGTCAATTGATGGTTGCCAATTGCCGTGTTTTTTACCCGATCGTGGAAATAAATACACAATGGGTGACACGGACACACGCAGATTGGACGTGGGTAGTGAGTAACGCTTCAGGAAATGGGAAAAGTTGATGCACTTTTCAAGACTGAGATTAAGGATATATCTTTATGCTTAGGCGATCGTAATATATTTTCGATAGAAATAGAGATCGATAAATCGATAGAGATCGTAATAGGTTTCGTAATTAGGTGTAGGCTTTTTTGTAGAAAAGTTGATGGTAAAAGCATAAGGTTACAATCCACATATGTATTTCATATTTAATGCCTCGAGGGGCTTTTTTAAAGTTGGAGTAAATAGGTATTGTAAAGTTATTGTAATGAGGATTGCTCTCATTTTGAATGTGTATAACGTCTCCATTAAGGGGTTAGGAAATGATAGTAAGAGATATATAGATAGTATGTATTTAGTGTGAGACTGTGAGACGAACGTAAACCTTGGGTCGAGAATTACAACTCCCACTTGGACACTTTATGTAATTTTGCTTAATTTATTGTAGACAGTTGCAATGTTTTAACTATGTGATGAAATAACGAATGATGATTTTAACGAAGTAGCAGCAATTGTATTCATAAGTTAGTAAAAAATGTCATTTTCATAAATCTTTTTAGTGTTTGACATATTTTACTCATACTGAGACCACTATCGATGTAAATTATATAAAAGTGTCAGAATTCTCTTTGACAGTTTTGTAAAACTTTTTTTATACCTTTGTAACGACCGACAAAAAGCTGAATCAAAAGTATTGTACGGAAAACTACGAATAATTGATTTAACTATTGAAATCGATCGTAATACCTATATTGTTGTTGTAATTAGGGATAAGCCGAAATTTACAAATTACAATTTACTTTTTTCTGTAATATGCCATTGATGTTGCAAAATTAAGAAATCGATAACTACCGACATTCCATTGTTTTGGGATACTTACCGGAACTACTAATAACTCCTTCTAAAAACTTAACCCAAAGGTTTTGGATTATATTCGTAGTAGTTTAGTAATGTGGTAAATATAGTGTAAGCCTTTCTTTTTTTTATTAAGTTTTTAGATGCAGTATTATTAGGTAAGCTTGTTTGTACATAAGACAAGCAATCATCCTTAAATTTATTTACAAGGGTGAATTTATTGGGACCGATCTCTGTCTGGAAATGTTTGGCTGACATATCTTTTGTACTCTGAGGTTTAGTCTTAATTTTTAAATCGTATGGTTTTTTTAAGTATTTCTTTTTTGTTTATATTATTTCAATGATCATTTATTTATTTGCAAGAGCTTTCAATTTGAAGATAAATATTATAGTGTTTACTTAAGCATTACATATTATTTACCATGAGATTGTAAATTAGTAATTTAAAAACTAACGGCTTTAAATACATGAAATGCCTTTACAGGCTAACTCCTTTTAGAGCTAACTATTAACGAGATCGATAGGTAGGCATTTTATTGCGAAACGGAATTGCATCAGTGCAGAAGTGGACAGATATCATGAAGTGTTGCATTCAATCAGTTATCGCTGATTAACTACTGGTCACATGTTGTACATCAGGACTTGTTTACTTTCGAGAATTCATATGTTAACTAGCTTAGGTACACATTCTGAGGCTCTAGTGTAAGTTACTTTTGAGTAAAAACGCCTCGAACGCGTAAGTGATAATGTTATTTATATGGGTAACTCTAACGCGATGGTAAAGTAATATTACGTTAAAAACTTACACTCAAGGCTCTGATGATAGGAGAAAAAAAGCTCATTAGTTTTTAAAATATTGGCAATAACTGTATCTGTATTTGTAAGAAGTAAACTGTCTTAACTTTAATATACTCGTATGTTTACGTTAATTAAAATATTAAAAAGAGCCGCAATTAGGTGCGCAAAGCAACAGACCTGAGTTTATAAATAAAAAAATAACCGGCTAATGAAACAGAAATATGATAAAACATTATTACAGCAACAGCAAAATTAGGCAAGACTTTGTTTAGTCTTTTCAAGATGCTTCTTAGTGTGGAAAACCGTGTTCACCGGGAGCCATTTGTACAGATACAAACATTAACGCTAATTTTATTGTCTTTTGTCTAAAGTTGTTATTTTGCATCGTGCGTACTCAAGATGTTGCGTTAAGTACTTAGGTACTAATTTTCTAGTATCGATATGTAGAACCAACTAGTTTAAGGCCACCAAGCAAATATGAATACGTATCGATAGTTATCAGCCCCAACTACTTACTTTGAATTTCTAGTCTTTCCAGTTTGTCTTCTGCCCGCTGCTGTAGCTCCAAGGGACTTTCTATGTGATAGAATATGCTGGCACCGACTAAAAGGTACACAATATGCAGTGCCAGCATGCACGCGAGTTGCTTTGTGGACATCATCTTGATAATTTTTCTTCTTAACTTGTTTAATAAATAAAAGTACAATCACAACCAAATAAACTTAAATATAAATAATCACAGACAATCCATATAATCCATTGCTAAATGCAATTTTAATTAAATGATTCAAAAATATTTTTAGGCGTACTCGTTCGCACATTATAAAATCCTCGAGCACTTAAACACTGGCACACGAGTTCGTAATTTAAATTTCATTTTGAAAATGGAACAGTTTTCCGAACGGCCGTTTGATCCGAGCGTTACGAATGATCGAATGATTTTTCCCGACGCGTGCGCCCGCGACTCGGCACTTCCTTTTTTTATACCCGCTCTAGATGTTTGACAGACGACTCGCATTAGCTCGCCGTAAAGGATAATAAGTAAGGTTATTGCCTGCTATACTATATGTACCTCGATTGACGTGACGCAGTGATGATGCTAGTTGGGGGAAAGATTTTCGTTTACTGCCTGGATTATGAGGATTTGAAATTTGATAAAACAAATCTCAGAGTTACATCATATCGCTGATACTGAATTCTTTCACATCTTAGCCGGTAAAGCCTTTCATTGTCAATGATGTACAAATTGAGTCTGTTTCTCGTGTTATATTCAACGAATTATTAGTTTTCTAAAGGAACCAAAGAAAAAGACTAAAGAAACATATTATGTAAAGCAGACTAGTTAGACCGCACGAGCATGATAATTATTTAAAGACGGCTTAGCAAGCAAACATTGTTAACTTTTACAAATAACTATTTTATATATGTTATTCGTTCATTATAGACAGGTCATTAGTGGAAATTACACATAAAAAATAAGAAGTAGTATTCAACTCTACAAGTAGGTATTTGAAGGTCATGCTATTATGGCAACATTAAGAAGCACCATGCAAGGAGTCTTCTGTGAGAAATAACCGAAAATCCCAAATGATCCGCAGTAATAACCGATGGGTCAGACAAGCCCCCGCGGAAACTAAACTGGCAACTAGTAACGAATGATCTTCATAGTCATAAACTTTTATATGATGATGTTGGGCACGTAGTATCGCGTAAGCCCAGTGTGGGTAGGCCTCCCACAAGACGGAAATAGAAACAGTCCCTATAAAACTGTACAATGACACAAAATTCCTTAGGTACAGTCGCCACCAGATATATAGGAGCTGTGGAGGTGGTCACAAATATCGGAACATGCACTTTATCGCCTTGACAATAAAGGCGTTGTTCCGATATTTGTAACCACCTTCACAGCTCCGATATATCTGATGGCGACTGTACACATACACAATTTCCAGTCAGAATACAAAAATATATAAACTCTGACTATTTCATCAAGTACATGAGGGCTACTTAGTTTTCTAAATCTAAATATGTACCTCGGTATGTATGATATATTTATGATTTGGATAATCTGGATTGTACATTCCTGTACAAATAATTATGATGAATACAAGAAAACAATTCGATTTTATTATTTTTTCAATTTTTAGTGACACTTTCGAATACTCGATGTATAGTCCGATACACATCTTAAGCTAAAAGTTAATTCAGGGCAATCATTGGTGCTTGCACACAGTGTGTTGTAACAAAAAATATTTATATATTGTAGAGAAATGTCGATAATAATAATAATTTAATAAGAAGCGTCAAAATCAAAATACTGGTGATATCTTGAATACAAACATCATCTGGTAAAAGCTTTTAGAAGTCCGGAATCAAGAACAGTACTACAACTTACTGGTATTGTGTAAGTATGCCAGAAATAAAAAGGTAGTTTTCAATATATTTCGGGCATATCCCCTTTAAGTCGTGGTTTTCTGCAGTATTTACATGTATGAACTTCATTTTATTACAAATTGATTCTTGGCTAACATCAGCCAATGCATAATCTGAGCCTGCCTGATTGCTAAAGTAATACTTCACAGTAATCAGTTGTCTTACTGATACTTCTGAATACCTAACACCTGACTAGGCCTAGGTCAATTGTTTGATGATACACTTAACCCATTTTTTTATTTGCAATTATAAGTGGACACAAGGCGAATTGTAGCAATAAGGCACAAGGTGGTCACTTATCTTAGCCTATCAGTTTTGACAGTTATAATTGTCGACCGTTTGCAATTCTCTAGTTAGACTCTTTTTTTCACACCAACCTACCGCCCTATCAGCGACGGTCGTCCAGTGCTGGAAACCAAATGGAGGGTTGAATACCATAATCTCCACGCCAGGCAAGTTGGCAATCGCATTATCTGCCGAAAGGGCGGTGCTGCCCGCCCTCCGGTGGTTTCTGGTCCTTGTTTAAGGACAATACCTACTCGGTTCGGTTTCACATCAAATGCTACGCCAATTGTGGCGCTTCTAGCGCACGGTCTCGTAGCCTACTAAGTCTCGGGTTCGGATTCTAAGAACGCCATTTTATTTTTGATTGAAACGATTATTTGTTCCTCGGTTTCTCGGTTTAGTTACATGGTTCACCCGGGAATCGAACCCGCTATATATATATATATCATGTACATCGCCGTTTACTATCTACATACAGTCAGCAGCAGAAGTGGCTAAGCGGTTGAGGTGTTCAAAACGAAGTCAACACATCTCTATTGTCAAGAGAATAAGAGCGTGTGTAGGTCATTTTGAACACTTCACCCACTCAGCCACTTATGCTGCTGACTGTACAACACAAACTTTACTGAACTAACTACGGGAATGGATCAATTTGTAAAGGATTGCGCCAACATATGTATTCCTTCGTCAGTCTAGGTGACTCTTCTGTGTCTGTTAGTCAAGGGCTAAGGGCTTTAGCACTTAACAGGAAAAGTACGTCAATGCGTTCTCTGTGAGGAAGATGGGCGTAGTCACAGAATTACCTCCATTTTTAGTACACTGACTTTTGACGTCACAGTGACTCCGAATCGCAATGGTGTTAGGGGATTTCGAAGTCCTATAATGACGACATAGGGGCGTTTATTCTTTAAGTACACGTGCATGGAATATTATTACCGCATTACGCATGACTGTACTGTAGATACCCAAGTATCTAAAACCATTGAAATATATAGAAGCGGGGTGACTCACGTTTTATAAGTCGAATATTGCTCGACATGTTTCATGTTCACGTTGCAAAGTAGTTGGCTAACCGACGTAGACTAGTCGGAGACTGCATCGGATATTCAACTACTTATAATTACAAAACTATCTACTTATCGCATACCTCTCCATACTGCCATACTAATATAAATGCGAAAGTAAATCTGTCCGTCTATCTGTTACCTCTTCACGCTTAAAACGCTGAAACAATTGGGATGAAATTTGGTATGGAGAGAGTTTGAGATGCGAGAAAGGACATAGGATAACCGCAACCATACTTTAAATACGGGCATGGCTGGCCGACGAAGTCGTGAAGAAAAGCTAGCTCTTAATAAAATGATTCCATATTTCATTGACTGGAATGAACAACAAAACCTTTTATTTTCCGCTTCCGCACAGCTAAACGACACACAACGAGCTTGCGTTAAACAGTTGTCCCCACCTGGAACTTCGCAAGAATACATACTCATAATATACATATCATAGCAAAATAGTATATTATTACGTACCCAGGGCGGTAAAACAAAGAATGGCTCCGATCGCGGATATTTGTGGCCCGAACCGGAGGTGAGGGAGGGGTGAGGGAGGAAGCGATCTGAGGCCTTCTTTATTACCGCCCGTGGTGCGTACATAGTTTTACGTCTTTATTTGGGTGTAAAGTGAGATTTTCCGTCGCGCCCTAGGGCGGTAAATCTCTATTACCGCCCAGTGTGACGTAAAATATAATATTTAGTTACACATGTTTCCTTAAACAGTTACCAAAACTCAAGGACCCATATCATACAGGGTGTTTGATGACTTTTAGGGGCTTACTTACAGAGAGCTTTTGACCACCGATTACCTAAGAAGCTGGTTTTGGGTTTGTTTGCCGGTAATACTTGAGCTATACATGTTTTACTCTAGCAATAACATGCAACTTTTTAAAAGTTCTTGGGGTGGGAGAAACTACTACCTCCAACTATATCAGCCTAGGACGTCCACTGCCTTCTCCGATGTAATTCCATTTAATTTACTTTAATATTCTCCCTTATTCTTTGTCTAACTGAATGAAATAAATTTTAAGGAATTGTATTTTTTTTAATATTATAAACTATTTATACTTATTTTGTTGTAAACTTTGGCCGTATTAGAAAACGCTTCAAAATACTGCCATAATAGACGTAACGACAGTTAAGAATGTAAATAAACATACATAAAGGCATTATCTATGTAAACCAAAGTTAACTTCAGTAGATTGAAGTATACGTGACGCACGCCAGGCGAGCCTATCATAAATGATAGGGTTAGTATTATAAACAGGGTGATTATGGGGTCGTGGAGAAAGAGAACAAGGCATGCCTTGAATAGACACTGAGTTAATAGGTGAAGCTAGTTAAGAAAAGCGTTAATTATTTATCACCAAAAATCATAATCATCTTTCCGATGGTAAGTAGAAAAATAATTATTTGCTTACAATTCAGTCACCCTACACAATGTGTCTTGTCGCTTTCCATACTGCGTATGTCAATAAGCATAGGGTAACCATGATTTCGTTACTTTAAGATTATTTGAATTGAATAAATAAGAAAAGCTAATTAAAGTTGTTTTGATCAAATACTACCATAAGGTAATATTGACCAGTACCTAACTGATTTAGAAATACTGGTTCTGGATCACGACCGAGATCACTCTGCGATATTTTAATCGAAAGAAAATATAGAAAAATTTGACTCGCGCGAGTCAAATTTTTCTATTTTTCTTTCGATTTAAATATCGAAGATATTCGCTAGCAGACGTTTCTGCATAATAAAAAAATAATTCGAGATTACTCTGTATAGTAGTATGAAATTTACAGTAATTTTACTTATATTTCTGTAAATCTCGGAAATACATTAAGCAGTTTCAAGGACATCTGACACTACCTAAGTGTTAAATTCAGTTTTTGAGTCCCATTCAAATAATTACATCAATTTTGATTATTATCCGAGTTTTCTCTAAATGCGATGTTGATTCAACAACATTTCCTGAAAACGCCCATTTACTGCAAACCAGTCTATCCGTATACCAGTGAGTCGATTTGCCTCTTTATCGCTCATCTTATATGAGAGTGAAGAGAGATAAAGAAAAGACTGTCAATTTTGGAATTTCAGATGTGATATCAGATTAGGCTGAATCTAGTTATTAAATAGAGTCCCGATCTTGGTGGGAAATATCCCCTTATCTTTTGTTACCAAGACTGCATAATAATGGAAATACATATAAATGACTGTTCCACATTTATCAAAACAATATCTACCTACTGAAAAAAAAAGGTAATACGTCTTTCGGCGTCTTCAAAGGACTAATACCTAGATAAGGTAGTGCAGTTCAAAGTCAAGATAGGTAGGTAAGTCGCAGACAATGACCATCACTCGTCACAAATATTTGCTTGTCTCGTGTAATCCAGCCCTAATCCGTGGATCACTGTAATTCGAGCGAGCTCATCACACAGACGTCAGTTGGAGGTTATAGACGTATTAACCAAGAAAGAGTTTTATCCTAAGCAATTAAGGTTTACGAGCTAGTATGATATCGGCCTTAGGCTGCGGTTACACTTTCTTTTTAATTTATTGCATTTTTTTTTGATGAGCCATCTTTCAGTTTGTCGGTTTTAGTTGCGTTTCTGGCTATAGATAAATTATTCACTAGCGATAGTATTTAGGTTACGATTAGGTAAAACTGCGAAAAGTAACCACAGATAACGTGGGCGGAGTTCTTAAAAAAAAAAACTAAATGGCGCTTGCGATGATTTTCCTTTTTTATTTATATTTCATAGACTTTCGAGATACAGCGCTATTCTATATACAGGTACCTATGTGAATTTAAAATAATGCCCTATAGTTTAAAGTAACAAAAGCACAGAATAATGTTGGTATAACAATGCTTACAAACATTGAGTACCTATATTTAAACTTGAATTCAATACAGTAGAAGTATGGTGAAAACATAGTGACGCTTGGTAGTATTTTTTAAAGAACGGGCTTGTTTGTGTTAATTAATACAATTAAAATGAAAAAAAAAATGCGTTTCATGAACGAAAATTGTTCCCGTGATTCTTTAGAAAGCCTTTTACGTATTGTTAAAACCGTTATTGTTATCACTTTACTTAGTTGTGTGTAAATTATAATAGTACATTTCGATACTAGTGAAAAAAATTTTTTTTTCGACGAGGGTGAAAGTTGCAGCCCGAGTGAGACGAGGGTGACAATCACCCGAGTCTTAAAGAAGTTTTTACACGTGTAACGTACACAATTTTTCATAACAAGTGCCTCAAAAAGTGAAATTTACGCACGCGAAGCGTGCGCAAAGTGCACTTTTTACGCACTAGTAAGGAAAATAAAATTTTAATTAATGTACTTTTCATTATGCTCTGAGCCCGGATTTTCACGGCAAAATAAAACTGTCGCAATCTTATTAGTGTTAGAAACATTTTTTTCGATCAATATCTATAGTTGTGTAATAGAAGACAAAAAAGTTTCAATCATTTTCAAATAATATACGTGTTTTAAAATAGCTGTAGGTACAGTGAAGGTCAAAGATATCGATGCGACCGATACGTGCACTTTCTGAATCAGTAAGGTGGTATTTATACATATTTTGGCACACTGGTCGTGTACATGTCTTTGACCTTAAATGTACAATAGTCTACCTTTGTCTAAAAATGACCCTAGAGGTATTGTGCGAAGGATGCTGGCAGCATGTCCTCGTTGTATCACAATCCTGATACATAGTAACAAATTGTCTTATTTTCGTCAGTGAACATTTAGAGAAAACGTAAATTAGGGACGTCTGGATTTTGCACCTTAGCTTACGGTTATTCATTTTTTTTTTATATAAAACTAACCAGCGTTCGACGTCAGTCAAGCCAGTGTCGACGAGGTCCAGGGTGTGCACCCTGGTTCAGTAACAGCCTATTCACTCTTGCCTTGAAAAGACCCAAATTATATCAATCCGGGAATACAGTCGAATGCATCGAATTCCATTCCTTAGAAGTCCGCATTAGGAAGGTCTACTTTAATTGTCTGATGGATGTCACTTCCATTTAACCAAACTATAAGTTTGTGTGTATTAGATACTCGAGTACCGAGAGTTTTATGGTCTTTCGAAAGTCATAAAATTGGCCCTGGAACGTTTTGAAAATTGTTAGTAGAAGCCGTTTTCTAATGTGACTGTTTTTAATCTTTAGAATATAAATGTCTACCTTACTACATTTAAAATATTTCGGAAACGTACCGATACTTAATTGAGCATTTCTCAAAAAGTTTGTACATTTGGATCACGTCGTTGATTTTGATTAAAAGCGGTAGACTGATAGAGCAAATGATGCTTAGCAAGATCTGGACCCGGGTATGTCCTTAAACTACGTCCAACAATGAGAGGTAGGGCACAGCGAAGTACAATCACGCTTGAATCTAGAGCAGCCCAACTGGGGAAGTACCTCCTCCTTACAGAAGACCACAGCCATAATAGCACTGCTACCTTTCAGGTATGTAGTGTTGTGTTCCTGATGGTGAATAAGGTTCCCAGAGCTCCAACACACTTATAGGTCGGCAACGCGCTTGTGACTCCTTTGGTGTTGCGATTGCCCATGGGCGACGGTAATTGCTTACCATCAGGCAATCCGTCTGCTCGTTTGCCACCTTTGTCATTAAAAAAAAAAACATATTTCCCAAAATGCCCCATAAAGTTTGTACGGAACTTTTCTTTTTTGTTACCGAAAGTCTATTAATTTGGTGGAAGACACCAAATGTACAAACTTTTTGAGAATTGCTCAATTAGTGAACATATGCCTACAAGTATCAAAACCTTAAAAAACTGATCAAAGTGAAATACCGTGGTGCTGCTGTTATGGGGACCATCATGTCAACTTTTTATACTAGGTTGATTGACATTAAGAGTCGGCTTGATTTATACTAGTCCTAATGTTTTATTACTACTTTCTTTTCTAAGCTTATTTTTATAGGGCGTCACACTACAATTGCATTTACAATTTATGTAGGTATAGTTATTTATTGCGCTGTTTTCAATAAAGCTATAGTTTTAAAAAGTTCATAGTTATAAAATAAAAATTTGGTTTGGAAAGTTAGATTCAGCTAACTACCTACACACATATGTATATATGTATATGTGTATGCGTATATTTGTATGAATATGGAGTTTTTCTGACTCCAATCCAGTTTGCGCATTTTTTCCAGGAGATATCAAGTGTTTCATTTCTGCTTCTGGCCTTGTACTTGCATACGTTTTACTTCGCCGTATCAATAATATATAAATTCATTTTCGAAATTTCAATATTTGCGGTATCTATCTCATATATATATATATTATTTTGTACACATATATATAATCTTCATATATATTCTTCTTCTTCACTTGAAAATGGTATTATTCTGACTCAGACCAATCCAGTTTTTGCAATTTTTCTAGAAGATATCAAGTGTTTCATTTGTGCTTCTGGCCTGGTACTTGCATACGTTTTACTTCGCCGTTTTGCCTGTCTATCAATAAAATATGCGTGAGCTTATCGCTTCGAAAATGAGAAATCAGCCTCTCTAGAGGCTTCCCGATAGATACCGCAAATATTGAAATTTGGGTCCCAAAACAGGCGTCTAATCAGTATAACTAGATCGCATAATAATCGTCGTATAATAACGTTGCGTATGATCTATACAAAGGGGGGTTCCTTTGAATCATGGTCACAGTTTACCTTATATTTATTCGTCTATTCAGCTATTATAGGTACATTAGGCGGAAAGACGTACACAATGTAAAATGGTGTGTTTCAATTGCGTATTTTATTTCGTCTGACGAACGTTGTGGTTACGATTAATTGTTATATACGTCTAATGCGGCTTACACGTACCTTCAACTAGCAACTGATATAGCTTCTGTAAAAATATTGAGTTCTGGCCAATGAAAATTATCGTTTTTTCGAACTACAATGGACAATACGTCATTTTCATAGTTACGTAAGGAACCTATTAGCATATATCAGTTACTTAACAGGCCACTGTGATTAGCTTGTCAATTTTCACGTCTTTACAACTGCTAAACGGATTTAAATGCAGTTTTCAGTAATAAATACTACCTAATTAAGGAGTAGGGTTTATATGTATAATACGTACACAGTAAATAAAAGTCGTACGCTGACTACACCTTACTAGATAGAAGAATCCTACATCGTCTGTAATGAATAAAGGCAATAAGTATTTATTAATTTTTGTTTATATTTCAGCCGTATGCAGTCCACTGCTGGCCATAGATCTCCCACAAATATGACTTGTATCATCTTGGGGGTAGTTGCCATAGTCGCCACGCTTAGCAGGCGGGTTGGCGACCGCAGTAACTGTAGATTGGGTTTCGACAGACGTTGTTGCCCGTTCGTAGGATTTTTCCCTTTGCCGCCTCTTACGACATCCGCGGGAGGGTGGTGCTAATCTAGTCAGCCGGCATCACACGCCAATTTTTACCTGTATTTATCTGTGCGAAGCCGGGGAGCGACGATAGTATTTTATAAATTAACTATTCACCTTTGTATAGAAATACCTATAGCTTTTCTATAGTCTCAACAGACTTCCAGCCTTACATAGTACTCAAAGTCACTTGGCTTGATGCCTAATTTGAGTTAGAGCACGTTAGCGGGGCCTTGAAGAAAAAGCAAGCCTTATCTTCCATGACAGGCCACTGTACTAGTTATCATTTTGAACTCGCAAAACTATCATCTTATTACAATTTTATTGTGTCTGCTATCTGTCTCTTTATCAATGGAATAAGAAAAGTGCACGAGTTTCGATAAGCTCATTGAGTCAGTCAAGGTCAAAGATATAGATGCGGTAATAGTAGGTACATGTATACATATTTTACTTTACCTATGTCTATGTTTTTGACGTTGAATGTGCCCATATTGGCGTCCATGATGTTTTTATCAAATGATGGCCATAGATTTGCCGTATTCTATGCCGTGAGGCAGGCTGCGAATCTTCTCCCCCTGGTATCGGGTAATACGCGACAAGGGGAAAAACCGACGGATAGTCGGCCGTGTCCGAATCTAAAGGCATTTTGCCACCTGCCTGGGGTCCGCTTGGCACGTAAGGATTTGGCGTAGGCAATAGTTTTATGAAAGTGACTACCATCTGACCTTCCAATACAGAGGGTAAACTAGGCCTTATTGGGACTAGTCAGGTTTCCTCACGATGTTTTCCTTCACCAAAAAGCGACTGGTAAACATCGGATGATATTTCGTTCATAAGTCCAGAAAAACTCATTTGGTACAAGCCAGGGTTTGAACCTGCGACCTCTTTGACCTGCGTGTTCGAATCAAAACCAAATCAAATATCAGCTATTGCAGTGGCCAACCCGCCGGCGAAGCGTGGCGACTATAGCCTAAGATGATACCAGCCATAGTTAGGGAAGGCCCATATCCAGTAGTAGATTTTATTCCGAATAATCTTGTTTCAAGGATATTTTATGTTAGGTAGGTACTTATACGAGTGAAACGTCACAAATTAACAAACAATATAAGTCATAAAGTTGCAGTCATGAAACGTGTATGAAAACCGAAAATAATCTGTCTTTTTTGTTAGCTTTAAAGGTAAAATTAATACTTTTTTAATATCGTTGCACGAAGTAAAAAAGTTTTAACTATGTTGAGCTTCAGATTGCACGGTGTCAGCTACTTGGTAAGGGCCAATTTATGTTGGTTCTATCATGTGACGGTGTTCTAGATGTCGTGGGGTTTCAGTTAGCACTTTGGTGACGGTTAGTGACCAATTTTATTATATATTTTGTTAGACCGGGAGCATAGTTAAAGAATGTACTGATCATTTTGCAATCTCTGATGAAGGCACTTACATATTTTTTCTATATTTAGGTACCTTACAGCCCCCAAAATGTTGTAGTGTTGTACTTTATGTATTCCATAGCTATTAAAAAACATTATTTTACCATTTTGGCCTATTTATTTTGTGATTCATCGGACTAAGTAGGTACATGTTCAGTCGCCATCAGATATATCGGAGCTGTGGAGGTGGTCACAAATATCGAAACAACGCCTCTATTATCAAGGCGATAAAATGCTTGTTCAGATATTTGTGATCACCACGACAGCTCCGATATATCTGATGGCGACTGTTCAATAAAATTCCACGCACATCTTCTGTTTGTTCAAACTTAACATTTTGTTTTGGATCGAGTTCACGAGATCTCTAACGTAGGTAGCCTACGAAGCTGGAAGCCCCGAATTCGAATTCTGTGCGAGACAATCTATGTTTGTTTATCACGATTACTTATTCAGTCACCGGAAATAATATCTTATATCTGACAGCCACCTTTTATGGCCTTGACAAAAGGCACCATCAGATATTTTTGCGGTCTTTATATCGTAAGATATTATTGCCGGTGACTGTAGCCGGGTTATCTGGTCTTTAAGTACCTAATACCTGTGTACAAGCCTTATTAAACTTTTCGCAGGACCAGGTTCATTTACTTAAGATTGTCCGAAAAATATTAAAATATGTAGGTGGGAGTTTTCAAAATTTGGTACACCCAATTAGCGAAAGTTGTTTTATAAACTTCAATCGATATTACAACATAATTATAGGCAAAAAGTCTTTAGAAATATTTAATGCTTAATTGTCGTCACGAAACTGACAGTGATTTAACTTTTTTTATCAAGTTTCACTAATTGGGTACAATGTTTTTTGAAAACTCAGGTACAGTCACAGACTTTAATTGTTGAGCCACTTACGGTTCAAGCTATTTTCTTTTGTTTAATACTTACTATATGAAATGCCCAATGTAAAGTGTACCCTAAATGGCTGAACAATTTAAGTCCCTGACCGTACTACATACTATTATATTAGTGTGATAACTGTTAAGAATTGCTGCAATTATTATCCAACTACAACGAAGATTTAAGCCAAAGCTCCCGGGGTAGAGCAGTCACACATTCGTGTCGCTCCGAACCCTGGCCTGATCACGACTTTGCGACACATCGGAACATGTCAATTAATGAACACCGCCAAATGGTCCTGAGAAATCACGAAAGGATGGCGTGAACATGCTAACCTCGATGAGATTGGAGCGAAGATGCAATTTATGTTAATTAACGAATAAAAAATAATTTTATAAATATAGGTTAAATCTTTATTTTCTTTATTTATTTTCTTTCTTAAATTAGGTTTATTACATTTTTTTTATAAAAGTAGAATATAAAAACACATCCAAAACATATCGAAACAATAAACATATTGTAAAAAACCTAACCTAGGGTGCCGCCGACAACGGGGCAGTGCCCAGGCTGCCGGTGATTAGGGCTGCAGAGACTACCGACATACCAACATAGACCACGAATATCCCGAAAACATCATTAACATCAAATATAGGGGATTAGGTATGTTTAGGAGTTTTTTTTTTTCATTTGTTTGACTTTATTGTGACATATAATAACCAAGCAAAACACATAAAACCATATTTCGTATGACATTTTTTACAAAGTATAGTAAAGTAGGTACAGTTCCTATAAAATTAACTAACAGGTAACAGCAATCTCAATAAAACCCGTAGTAAGTCACTATATAGCGTGATTTTTATATCATCATCAAATAGTAGGTATGGGTTTTCATTAACATGACTAATATCAGACACGATTTTTTTAACAATGTTTTTGTCGTTGTACTTACCGTATTTAGGTCCTTTGGTAATATTATATTTTTATACCTACTAGTTGTACTAAATGTAGATAAAATGACAAAACAAACATACCTACCTACCATACGTAGGTACTGTGATACTGTGATATTGTAGCCGTGGTAGGTACCTATATTATTAATTATTATAGTTACGATTATTTTACTATACGATTTTTTTTATTTAAAAATATTGTTCCTACCTACTGGCCGTAATTTATGCTGGCATTTGTCAATAACACGTCGTATAACATCATATAAGCATAGTGTAGCTACCTAAACGGCAAAAAGTTTATTACGTGAATAAACAAATAAAAATATCCCTGTAACTTTTGAACCGTGGGACCCAATAGTACATTACAACAGAGGCTGGGAAGTAAAGGGTTGCTGGCTGAGTAATTGAGTACCTATATGTTGACGATTGTTAGGAGTCAAGCATCCCTTTTCACTCTGAGGTATGCATGGTGCTATTACCATAGTCACTTAAACATAATTTCAAGGAAATCAAAATAAAATTAAAAAAACAAAAGTAAACTTGCCAAATAAAATAAAAATTTACAAAAAATGATTATTGTTTTTAATAGGCGTAAAGGCAAAATGTCATCAAACCAACCAGCGCATATGTGACCAATTTTTTTTAATTAACTTTATGTGGAACGCCAATCAAAAAAGAGGAAAAACGAGGAAAGAAAACAGGACAGGAATGTTAATCGACCTCTCGTGACTCTCCTCTAGCCAAACTTGCAACGGCATACTTCACAACCTATTATATGGAACATAACGTCAACATTCCAGTGCATATTTGACAAAAATATTAATATATTATTTCTTCAAAATACTTCCAACATATTTTTTAAATAATGACGGGAAACCCGTTTTATTAAAGAACAACTACGGAACCCTTTATTTTGCGTGGTACGCACTTGGCGTGATGTAGTTTCACTTTCACTATTTAACCGAGGAAATAATAAATTAGTAATATTTTTTTTATATAATTTTAACTCAATCATGCTATTTAAGGTATTCAGTAACTAAACGCTTTTGACAACGTCATTTTTGTGACGTTTGTGACATTTTTTAATTGAGCTAATTGCGCTGTAGCAATTTAAGCAGCCAATTTCATTCATTGTATTTTCAGCCTTAACTTTATGTGGTAAGATTCTATTTATTCTGACATTTTGCTTAAAACTTATGAGGTATTAGGGAAATTGTCCGTGGTTCGAATTGTTGTACTGGGCGACTGTTCCCACGTCTTCAAGCATATATTTAATTTTATATCTTAAATTACTACATTTAGAATCTTTAATCTTCACCATGGATTACCAAAGTAGGCAGCTGGCTGAAGACTGTTTCTTACGGGAGCCCGTGGATGCTCGAATAAGGTAACCTCTATTTCATAATGTTTGTCCAACTGCCCATCCTGATCCACATTTAAGATGAAAACAATTTGCTGGCAATAAATAGAAACCTTTGTTGAATTTGATGCAAAATGACCACATAAACATCTTCCCTAGTTTACCAAGTTTTCTTTCATATATAATTTGTAACTATAAACAGAACTTAGTTAGCCTTGAATAGTGGTCACAAAAAATATATTTAAACAAGTAACTTAGTATATTTTTAAGTACTTACAAGTAATTACTACAGACTACTTAGAAAATACTACGTATCTGCCATCTTAGTTCCACAAACTAACTGTGATGGTGCTAGCTATTCCTGAAGAAAAATAAATAAGGATATTATTTCTGTTCTGTTATGTTTATTTTTGCCTTGTATCTATTGTTTTCTATCGTTTTAATCTTTTATTTTTTCCTTTTTGTTTTGTGTTTTTTTTTTTTTTTTATGACATAGGCGGCAAACGAGCAGACGGATTGCCTGGTGTTAAGCAATTACTGTCGCCCATGGACACTCGCAACACCAGGGGAGTCACAAGCGTGTTTTTTCGTGACATCACCAAATGGGCTTAATGGAAGATGACCGCTGACTTCTCAAGCCAGCATTACGCTGAGTTGTGTCCATTTTGTGATGTCTTACTTATATTCTGTTTGTTGTATGTGTACGTCATGAATGCCTTTTATCTTTTTTCTTTTTAATTGTACTTTTGTTACATTGTAGAAAAGTCAAAGAGGAACCAAAGGAAGATCCACACCCACATCTAAAAGTGTCTATGCAGACAGTGCGGCTAAACCCGGACTCACAAAAGTTGATACTGGATACTCTGAGGTATATACATGGGCCGGACTTTAAACTTGGAAGTGCTAGCCTTTATAAGGTGAGTAAGTTGTTTTGTTTATGTTGACAAGGTATTTGCAATTTGTAGTAGAAAAAATGTTGAACTAAAGAAGTTAGTTTCATTTCTGTTTTGTTTATAGTCAGTCAAGAGTAAAATAAAATAGATATGCTATTGATGTAAAAGTGCTCTTGAGGCCTACTTGCAGAATAAATGTTGATTTAGGTATTGAATAATAATTGCTTATACTAATAATCAGAGATAATCCTCATGCAGTGTGGTACCACACTGTGTGACATGTATGTATACATACATTTTATACTAAATCTTTGTGGTGACATTAATTCGGATCATTATGATAGAACTCAAGACAAAAAAGTTTCAAACCACTAATCCAGGGATTCCCAATCTTTTTCAACCTGCGGGGAAGTTACAAAATTAGTATTTTGTCACGGCGCCCTGGTCCTAGCTATTGCAAAAAGATATAGTAGATAGAAATAATTACCTACATTACCTACAATAATAGTAGTCAGGTTAGGTTAGTTTAGTTAGAGGGAGGTAGGAAAAAAATTAAACATGCACAACATGAATCTATCATCGTTGTACATAGATAATAATAGACCGACTCACGGCGCCCTTCGGAACTTTCCACGGCGCACCAGGGCGCCGCGGCGCACACTTTGGGAACTCCTGCACTAATCTATTGTATTGTAATTTTAAATAGAGTAATTTTTATTTATTTATTTATAGCCTAGGTACAGACAGTTATTAATTAAACTTATTATAATACATATATATTATTATAGATCTAGTGCTTAGATTGGAAACTAGTCTCTGCATCCTGTGGGCACATAGGCCTCAGGCATTTTCAAGAGCCTAAAGAGTAATATAGAGTTTTATATGATTTTAGGATAAAGGCACAAACCTCAGTAATAGGTACTGGATGGAGCGTGGCAACCTGGTTGTCCAGGGAGGGTGCGACTACTCACTCAACAATAAACCTGATATTGAGACTTCAGAGGCCCGGCTGAGAGCATTTGCCTTGGCAAAGTTAGAAAAGTATGTATTTTGTTCTTTTTGTAAAACGATATAGACATTTTACGACGACGAGGACCTCCAGTGTTCAAGACGGGACCCCGTCTCGAACACCGGAGGTTCTCGTCGTTTTTTCTTAAGTATATGTTATTTATTTCAACTTTTTTTTATAGTAGTATTACTACTTAAAAATCAAAGCAAATCAAAATATTTAATAAAAAATAATTTGATTTGTTCTTAGTTTAATATAGACATTACCGGTACATTGGCACAGCTATAGCGCTTCAATCTTTTAGCACTATCATTTAAGGATACATACTAATATTCACATAAAGTTAAAAATTTATGTGAATGTTTAAAATATCTAACATCCAACATAATTGTTTAAGATAATGAATTGGGTACTTGACCCATGTAGAATTTTATAACAAAACTTAGTTATATGTATAAAAAATCGGCCATTTGTCATAAAAATGTGGAAATTTCAAAGGGCCAATTTAACTATTCAAATCTATAGGACATTAATAAACTAAAAAGAATTCTATAATTTTTGGTTTTATTTGTTGATGCTTTTTAAGCAATATCAAACAACCCAATGATTTGGAGTGAAATGTCCACTGAAGGAATGGAAAACTCCACTAGCTCCAGTGAGACTCGAACTCAAAATTTGTTTTTGTTAAATAATTAATTATAAATACCTACTCATATCTTATTTGTGATTGTTTAGTAATATGGACCAATTTGTATTTCCAGATATCATTTTCACAAAGCGCATTGTGCAGAAGCATTAGAAACGTCAGCAGAAAGTGTGGAAAAGGCTCTAGAAACACTCTTCTACAAGTATTTCAAAGTAGACCGCCTAGAAAAGCCAGAAAATGTCCCAACTCCCGGAGAGCTACTTGAAATGAGAAATGACGAAAAATCTGTCTTAGAATCAATATACGAATCTAGCTTCAAACTCAAAGAAAACAATGTTTGGAATCTCAAATTAAATCTAGATTATTTAACAAAAATGTACGAAACCAAGGAAGTTGAAGCTCCGAAAACGAAAAAGAACATAAATTACACAAGTAATTTCAAAATCAAGAAGAAAGAAGTTTGCAAACTGTTCCTAAAAGGGCCTTGCCGATTCGGTGCTAAATGTAAGTTCTCTCACGAAGCTAATGTAGAACCAGTGAAAGAAGAAGCTGATAAAGTAGAAAGCTCCAAAATCAACTATGAATTAGAAGTCAGGTTTCCGGAAGACACAGTTTATCCTTACGAACCACCTTTACTTTTCTTTAAAACGGAGACGAAATCTATCGTCATACCTGATTTGACCTGCTTACGGATAACGGCCAGACTAATAGATGAAGCTAAAATACTAGCCCAAGATGGAATACCTAGTATATATTCGTTAGTAGAATTATTAAATAATGAAGAAGATATATTAAACTTTATACAATTTGATACTAGAACATTTCCAGAACCATCTGACGCTTTATTCCCTCAATTGATTGAAAATTCTGATGACAACAAGAAAAAACCATCTCACTATAAAAAAGGTGAAGGAAAAGATAAAAGGGCGAACATTGATTTTGAAGAGGTGCTAAAAGAGAACTCAGATATAGCAAAACGCTGGTTGGAGAAAAGAGATAACAATAGGTATAATAAAATGATGTCTGGCAGGAGAAAACTACCTGCGTGGCAGAAAAAAAATGAGATCTTGAATGCAATTAAAAAATCACAGGTGAATAATTTCTTTCAATATGCAAATGGTGAAATCATCTATAAAAACTCACTAAGAGCGAAACAAACATATTCAATTCGCATCGGCTTTTCCGAAGTCGTCCGAAGTTCGTTTCGCGCTTGCTGCGTTGACATACAGGGTTTTCACTATCGGCTTAAAATGAATCCGCGTCGACAGACGTAACCTAATATTGTGTTTTTGTGTCAGGCATTGGTTATATTGGGCCATCAAAAAAAAGGTACCTCTTTATGATATCTTTTTAAAATGAGTCTTTAAAAAAAATATTTTATTACAGGTAGTAGTAATAAGTGGTGAGACGGGCTGCGGCAAGAGCACTCAAGTTCCGCAATACATTTTGGATGATTGGTTAGACAACTTTAACAAAGGCGGTCGACAACATGTGGAGATCGTATGTACTCAGCCAAGGAGGATATCTGCCATTGGAGTGGCAGACCGGGTCGCGGAAGAAAGGGTTGAGAAGACTGGCCAAGTTGTAGGGTACCAGGTATGTCTATTTGAAAAGAATGGCTGTGGCCGTCATTGGAAAATCGTGCCACGGATTTCATATTTGGCAATGACATAGGGATAGGTCCCTGACAGGGGATTCCATAAAGTTCAAATTCGCTCAACAAAATGCTCAACGAATAAACTTATGACTTTAATAGATAACTACCTGTGCCCCGTGTTGTTACCCGTGGCTATTTTCCCGCAATAAAACGTAGCCTAAGTGTTAATCCAGGGTGTCAGCTAACTCCATAATAAATTTTATTCAAATCGCTTCAGCCGGTTAGACGTGAAGAAGTAACAAACATACACTCACAAACTTTCGCCTTTATAATATTAGTGTAGATTCTAAACGGAACTTATACTCGATAACGGGACTAAATCGCGTTAAAGGTATAATTAACTTGATTTTTGCCGACCATTGCCCTGCGATTTTTATAGTCGCGGCTGGACTGAGGGGCAACAACGTCTTATTGCTGCGCGAGTTTTCCACTCGGTCTTCATAAATAGCAACAAACAGCCATTCCATTCTAATGTTTATTCATCATGATCATCACATTTCAGTAAGACGCATATTGGAATTGGTAAACGAGTGTTTCAATATCAAATGTTTTCATTATTTACAGATACGCCTGGAAAGTAAAGTGTCTTCCAAAACACGGTTATCGTTCTGCACAACGGGTATATTGTTACGGCGACTCGAATACGACCCTCAGCTGAAATCCGTTACGCACATATTAGTTGACGAAGTGCACGAGAGATCCGAAGAGAGCGACTTCCTTTTGCTCATTTTGAGGGACCTTGTCAAAGTGAGGAAGGATCTGACGGTCATACTCATGAGCGCGACATTAAACGCCGAGCTGTTTTCGGATTACTTTGAAAAGGTTCCAGTGCTGGAAATACCAGGTACTTTTTATCAATTAAATTGTCTTTACAAAATATTTACTAATCAACTAGAAAGAAAAGAAATGACTATTATTGAATATTTTGATATGCGTTGGTTTTAAAGAGCTATATCTAGGCTTAGGACATTTCATAGCATACCGTGGTTCTAAAATCAATGGAGCCGCTATATGAGAAATTTTCGAAGTCAAAGTTAAAAAGTAGGCTGTTATGTTATGAAAGATTTAGGACTTTAGGAAGCATAGTAGCCGTGGTTCTAGACTCTATAATATATTTAGTTGTAAAATAATACATGTGACAAAATATATGTATTATACTAATTATATTAATTATACTATTCTCATCACTCCTATTTTGATGAGAAATGCTATTCATATGGTTCACAGTAAACATTTTTTTGCTGGCGTAAAATACACATAATCATCGCATAATCTTCGCATGTTCTTCATTATATTTTAGTTCCTTATAAGGTTATATCCAGTATTTAACGTCCGGAATTGTAATATCATTCATGTAATTCATGTTAAATAAAATCAAAAACCAATTTCATGAAGTCTAATACAAAGTGTCAACCAATTATGTCAATATCTTTTAATTTTAAATTGCGGATTAATTGGTACTACTCACTGAACACGGACATTAAAGAGGATGCATAACTAGATAATTAATATTGTAGCATGACATGTGACCAGTAATTGGTATAATTATATTTGTTTACGATAAAATATATTTACGTTCGATTAAAATGAACTCAGTGACGAAGTAATTGTATGTGTAAATCATTATATTTAATATGACACAATACTTATTCACTTTGACTTTGACTTCGAAAATATCTCATATGGCGGCTCCAAGGATTTTAGAACCACGGTATGCTAAGCCTAGCTCTGTCTAAATAAAAATTTGATATAGATGTCACACATCTACTTAAGAAAAAATCCAAGCACATTGGTCTTTGACTCGGGATTTGAACCGATGGTAGAAGTCGTCGTAAAAAAGTACATAGAAGTCATACAATCTCTGATTTGGGAGCCGTTGGCTGTAGCCTAGGGTCATACAGTATGAGCTTTCACGTGTTGACTTAAACTTGGTCACCTTTTCTTAACACTCGATTTCTCAAAAAAAACTCGTTTCATGTTCGGAAGATCTGAAGTCAATGTGGGTAAGACCGTCTATCTGGAAAGACCGTCTACCAACCAATTTCCTACATTATCTCATAGGTTTTTAGTGTCATATGACGGACTTCCCTTAAAAATGCCGCCGGTGCGGTCTTACCCACATTGACTTAGTCCTAAAAATTTAATCATAAAAGCAAATATAAAAAGGTCAAATAATGTGTACATCTGGCTGTATACTACCAAATTAAGGTTTAAATATAAGACGTTTTTTATACATTTTAAAGTAAAGTAAAGTAAAGTGTTATTTGTTATTGAAAAAATAAATCTAAAAACTGTGTAATTTAGTGCCATTTAGTGAATTTTCGTGTGTTATGAGACTCAGATAGTTAAGTTCAGCGCATTTCATCGCAATTATAATAATATAAAAATATTTGCCCTGCTAAAAACAATGATGTCAAGCGATGCCAAGAGTGATCGAGGCATGAGCGGCAGCGGGTACAGCTCACAGCCGGACTTGCATTCATTACGTGAAGATAACTTCGTGAATATGAGGAAAAGAAAACAACCTGAAACTGAGAGCATCGGTAAAGCAGACTTTGACTCATTTCGTAGTGAAATTATGTCTTACTTAAAAGAGGTTTCCTCGGCACAAAGAGCAGACACCTCTGAAATAAGACAAAGCTGCAGTGAAATTAAACAGGAAATCAAGACATTAAAGTTAGCAACAGAAGAATTAAGTGAAAAATATGGCAAAATTCACCAGGAAATGGCAGACCTCAAAAGCGAAAACGTGGAAATTCAGGAAAAATTACAAAATCTAGAAAAACAGGTTCATCAACTACAAACCTCAAGGCCAGAAACCATATCCGATGCTTTAACTACGCAGCCTCACGCCAATCCGCCCATCGCTTATCGTGAAGACATCATCGCAGAATCGTGCGACCGCTTCCAGCGGAGGCATAATATTATTGTGGCGGGTATTTGTGAAATAAATAACAAAGACAAAGCGGCCAGACAGAGCCATGATCTAGACACAACGATGAATGTGCTAAAAACTATTTATGTAGACTGCCCTGCTCCTACAAAAATGGCGAGGCTTGGCAAATACCACCCCGAAAAAAATCGTCTTATTAAACTTTCGTTCGAATCTGTGGAGACAGTCAGGTATTTACTAAAAAATAAGATGAAATATACAGGTAAATGTCGTTTTTATAGCGACCAAACAACAGCTCAAATGGCTTATCTAAAAAAAATTAGAGAAGAGCTAGATCTACGTAGTACAAACGGGGAACTCAACTTGACTATCAAGTATGAAAATGGCATCCCGAAGATCGTGACCTCAGAAAACAAACCAAAAAACTCCGAACTTTAAGAAACAATATGCAACAATGTGTTAGTGTCAATAAATATGTTTTATGTATGTATTATGATATTTGTGTCAGCGATTTGGTAAACTATTATTTATTTCGTTATTTTGTAACTCTGAAACGGGGCTATTCTCATTGCGTTAAAATAATATTATTGTTTACTTTTGTGTTAGATTGGCGTCATATTACTTGGCTAAGGAAATATATTATGTGCAGTAAATATATACAAACCAGTTTCTCTTATACTATACAATTCAAATATGGAAAAAAACCGTTACTGTCAATAGGTTTGCTAAATCCGGGGTCGCTCGGGACTCGGCATGACGAGTTCCTGGTGGCTATGGAACAACACACGGTTGATATAATGGCTATTAACGAGACGTGGCTCCGGGCGGGCGAGGAGGCGCGCGCGCCAGCGCCGCCCGGCTACCGGCTGCGGCATGTGCCGCGGCCGGCGGGCGAGCGCAGGCGCGGCGGCGGCGTCGGCTTCTACATCAGACGAGGTGTAAACGCGCGCCTTCTCGCGCACCCGGTGGCCGCGTCCATCGAACAAATGTGGCTAAGTCTTTTTATAAATGGGATTAAACTGGCTATCGGTACCGCATACAGGCCACCCTGGCAGAATCCAGATACTTTTATTAACGCTATGAGCGATTCTGTTTCTCATTTTTCGACGTTCGATCACATAATTCTTATGGGTGACTTCAATATAGACATGTCAAAAAAACTAGATTGTTCAAAAAAAGTTAATGATTTTTTATACTGTCATGATCTCACTCAGTATATAGACCAGGCTACTCATTTTACAGACCATAGCAAAACGATGATTGATTTAATCTGTTCGAGTATAAAAGTTACCAATTTATGTGTCGATTACATTCCTGAATTAAGTAGTCATGCCTTCATATCATGCAAAGTAAATATTAAGAAAAGTAAAGTTTCTTCAAAATGCATAATTTACCGCCCAGTTAAGGACATTAATATGGAAATTTTCAACAAAGACGTCGATCGAATAGAATGGGAAAATGTATTGGCAAAAGACGTTCATGACTCTGTGACTAATTTTAACGCATATCTACTCAACCTATTCGATCGGCATGCACCTGTGAAATTCACAATATTAAAAGAGCGTTCAGCGCCGTGGATAACTTATAATGTTAAGAAACTGATAGCCAAAAGAAATGAAGCTCACTCACGATACCGGCAAACAGGCTTCGATAGCCATAAGCTATACTATAATGAATTGAAGAAGGTAGTCATTCATGCCATATATAATGAAAAGTCAGCATATTTTAATAAGTATATTGTGTCCCGTTTACAAAATTCTCGCGCTCTTTGGAAGCATATAAAGCAAAATGTAGCCGATTTTAATAAAAAAGACTATGACTTGCCGCAACACTTATTGGACCCCATTGGCATAAATAATTTTTTTCTGGATGTGCCTGGCGAAATCACAACTAAAATATCTAATTTAACATATTATGAATTTAATAGGCACAGTGAAGCACAATTCAGACTCCAGCCGGTAACAGAGGCCATGGTTAGTAAGATAATAAGGTCTATTAAAACCCAGGCTCAAGGAAATGATGGCATATCCCTCGATATGTTACTTATGACCTTGCCACGCACATTATCCACTATCACTGCTATTATTAATCAGTCTATTGACATGGGCGTCTTCCCTGAACCCTGGAAAAGTGCTGTTATCAGACCAATTGCTAAAATAACATCACCCAAAACCTTCAAAGATTTACGGCCTATTAGTATCCTTCCGTTAATTTCAAAGGTACTAGAGAGAGTAGTTTGCATGCAACTGGTGCAGTACCTAGAATCTAACAATATCCTTCCGTTTAATCAGTCAGGCTTTCGGAAAAAACGAAGCACAGCAACCGCTCTCCTTGATGTTGTCGACGACATTCTCTCTGCACAGGATGAGGGGAAGGCCACGATACTTGCTTTATTAGATTTCTCACGTGCCTTTGACACAATCAATATTACTTTACTGCTCTCCAAATTAACATACTATGGGTTTGATCACAAGGCTGTAAATTGGTTTGCAACCTATCTTGGTGAGCGTACTCAGCAGGTCGAAGTACGAAACGCTGATGGTTTAACAGCTATCTCCGAAAGGTCATTGGTCACTAGAGGTGTCCCCCAGGGATCCATTTTGGGGCCCATACTATTCATACTATATAGCGCAGATATAATAAACAATATTAGCAATTGTAAATGCCACCTATATGCAGATGATTTGCAGCTATATATTTCATTTTTGCCTGCGGACACCAATCTAGCAGTCGCCAAGTTAAACCATGACCTTAACAAGATAGCACAGTGGTCTGAACAAAACAGTTTAGTGTTAAACCCGTTAAAATCCAAGTTTTTAGTTCTCGGCACAAATAAACAAATCAAAAATACAATTTGTCATAATCCACAAGTCCGTATCTTAAACGAAGACATAGTCCGTGTATCTGAAGCCAAAACCTGGGAGTGCTCATGGATGGCAGACTACGGTTCGAGAACCATGTCCTCGAAATAGCTCGTAACTGTTTTTACCGCCTTAAAGTTTTATACAGAATTCGGGATCATCTTAACGTCGATATGCGTATTAAACTATGCGAAACACTTATTCTATCAAAGCTCAACTATGCGGACACGGTTATTGGATCATGCCTATTACAACGTACAAAAATGCAGATTCAGAGACTTCAGAACGCCTGTGCTCGATTCTGTTTCCTATTCCTCGCAGAGCCCATGTTACACCTTTCATAAATAATAGCAAATTGCTTAAAATGGACGCCCGGAGAACACTACATCTAGCTTCCTTGCTGTTTGGAATCATACACAGTAAACAACCCCAGTATCTCTATAACAAACTCACCTTCTCCAGTAGGCACGTCAGACTGGCCCCCCGCCTCATCTGTCCGAGACACAGTTCGGCTAGCTTTCGCGGCAGCTTCCGGTACGCTGCCACGCGATGCTGGAATAATCTACCACCGCCAATAAAAAACGCTCGTTCACTGCACTCTTTTAAAATGAAATTGAAATTGCACCTATATCAGGAACAAACATCTCTTTGTGACTAGCCTAATGTGTCTAATGTGACTGTGTCCAATTTATTTCTGATCTCTTCCTTGCTTCACTGTTTGATACTTTATATGTTATCTTTATTATTCTGGTTGAATTATCGCTGGCATACGTATTGCACTATACACTTTGAATTTTTGTTTTATTACCTTATTTTCTCCTAGGTTAAGATTTATTTGTGTTAGGTTAAGCATGTGTGTGTAAATGGATCCACTGAAAATCAGCGTCGTCGGCGCCTTGTGCCACGGCACATGCTGAGTGGTCTCCTTTTTGGATTAACCAATTGTATTTAATGTTATACTAGTTTTAAGATACATCATGTATACTGTTGTTTTTTAAATCCAAATAAATTTTCATTCATTCATTCATTCATTCATTCATTTTTAAGTTCTTTTTTTATAGTTATTTTTTTAGATGTAATGATTGAGTAATTTATTCATTATGTTCCAGGTCGGACATTCCCCGTAGAGCAAATTTTCTTGGAAGAGATTATGGAGCTATCTAATTACGTTTTAGAAGAAAATGGACGTTACGGACGGAAGGTCAAAAAAGGTAACCGTTAGTTAAGTTATTAGTTTTTTTAGTTGACTAATGGCCGATTTTTCAATAGATAAGCACATAAGGCTTATCTGACGATTGAAAAATCGGCCCCAAGTTAATTATAAACCTTTGTGAAGACCGCTTAATTACAAAATGTTTGCAATCAAACTGATTGCAATTATAGGATGAGCTATGCCGGTGCTGAGATATCTTCTTCTGTTACTGAATGTTGCGACTAGTTACGGAGTTATTGTTACTGAGATCTTAAGTCACTTTTTTATTTTTATTTTATTTAACTAAACTACAAGAATTAGTAGGATATGTTTTGTATTCGGAAATAACATACGCACTGTTAGGTAAATTATAGTTAAAAAGTAAATCTTATTTTAAATGTGGGGATTATTTATCTTTACTTGTAGAGCAGACTGCTTGTGATTAAATGTCTAATGTTTGATATGGACTAAGTTTTATTTAGACTGCTAAACAGCCTTTTAATAGTACATGTAGTAATAGTCTATGAGACTTATATCGTTGTACATCCTAGGTGACAAAGACAAGAATATCGACCTCGAAACTGAATTAGAAGCGTGCGACGTGCGGGCTTCCACGGAGCCTCCGAAAACTTCCCTTCGAGACGAAAACCTTACTGTGGCTCAAGTTATTGCCCGGTACCCGAAGTGCAGCAAAACCACGTGCAAGAACATGTATCTGATGGACACTGAGAAAGTAAGTACTAGGAAACTGACCATTTTAACTCTAAACCATTGCTCATGATTGAAATTGTATTAAATAAATGCCAAAATATTAAATTACTTAAATTTTCTTTGCATAGGATAGTTTTTTTCAGGATATCATCAAAGTCAATGCTTACAACGTAAAATGAAACTTCGGGCATCCCAGTATGGTTCACTATTGTGTTATCACAATTAGTTGGTGAGGTGGAGTTAGGTTTCGTATAACCGAAATAGCCGTGTAGTTGAAAAAGTTATAATAAATTAGAAAATATATCAATCATTAAATCATAAGATGTATCAAAAATTACAATAAAATTAATAATCAAAAGAACAAACAAACATTACATACATTTTAGCCGTAATGCAGTCCACTGCTGAACACAAGCCGCCCACAAATATGACTTGTATTATCTTGGGGGTAGTTGCCATAGTCGCCACGCTTGGCAGGCGGGTTGGCGCCCGCAGTAGCTGTAGATTGGGTTTCGACGGACGGTGCTGCCCGTCTGTAGGGTTTTTTTCTTTGTCGCCTCTTACGACACCCGGAGGAGGAGATGGGGTATCAGATTCTAGTCAGCCGGCATAACACGGCAAAAGGCCATATTAAAATTCGATGCTATACTAGCCCTCAACCAAAGTGACGACCATGCCCATTAAACCCTTGAGCTCGCGTTATCAGTTATCCATTGTGTTGCTCGACCCGTGCTTTATGCTTTATGCTCGAGGTTTATGGCCCACGCCTGGACTTTTATGACCTCAGTCGTCTCTTCGTTTGAGGGCTACTGTAACAACAATTATCTATATGAAGTAATTACTAAAAATATTGATTTCTCTGTAGTATTTGAAAATGTTAAAGCGGTTTAAATATCTTCATCCAATTCTTACCTTGAACTCAACTACAGAAAATTAAGGAACTTCATCAATTGTCCACAGATAAACCTGGAGTTGGTGGAGCACACATTGAACTACATAGTCGACGGCAACCATAAGTGGCCGCGAGAGGGCGCCATCTTGATTTTCCTTCCCGGTATAGCAGAAATTATGAGCTTACACGATCAACTAGCTGAGAGTCATACATTTAGTCCCAAGTAAGTTTTTTCTTTATCTAATCTTCTATCTGTAACAAAGATAGAAGATTACATTCATGAAAGCTGTAAGTGAATATTGTATACTATCGTAAGTATTAATGCAATTTAGTTTTTAGTCGAGTGTCATGTTTAGGCCACAACCTACAAGGCTTACTGAATGGCCTAAATATGGTAAAATGATATAAAATATGTCACGATCGTATACAATACTTTTTCTTCCAATATACATATACAATGCTTCATGTAGTGGGTAAAATTTATTTTCAATTCACTAGTGTTTCACAAAGTCAGAAACTTCGTACAGATGCACTTGTTGATTGCATTGCAACTTTATAGACGAGTTGTTACCAGTCTAGTTAGTAGTTCAAAGATGGCTTCTGCTAAGAAAAAAAGTTATTGGTTTTAGCTCAACAATTTTTTACTATATTGGTAATTTTTGATTAGTCACTGAACGTGAAATGTAATATTTTCAGAACCGGTAAATATATACTAATACCGCTTCACTCTACGCTATCGAGTGAAGAACAATCGTTAGTATTCAGTAAGACTCGACAGGGAGTGAGAAAGATAGTGCTTTCCACAAACATTGCAGAAACTTCTGTCACCATTGACGACTGCGTGTTCGTCGTGGATTGCGGAAGGATGAAAGAGAAACGGTAAGTGCAGTAACCGGTAATAATTAGTTATACCGGTTAATTCAAATATTTTATAATAAACTAAAATAATTTTATTTACCAATGTAATAATTAACATAGCTCAATGCAATTTAATAGAATGTAGATACTTGTTACCATCAAACTATATTATATTTGACATTGGTAAGTTTCACGTTGAACTTGTTTTTATTTCATTTCATTATACTTAAGTATATATGACCAAGGTGGCCTCTAAAATGTTGTTACTTGTAAGTACAGTCAGCAGCAAAAGTAGCTAAGCGTTTGAAATGTTCAAAATGACCTACATGCGCTCTTATTCTCTTGACAATAGGGATGTGTTGACCTCAATTTGAACACCTCACACGCTTAGCTACTTCTGCTGCTGACTGTACAAGCGGAAGTGACTTTTTAGCACTCTTAGAAAGGGACTATCGCTACTATCGCTAACTTACAAGCTGTCTGTGAAATAAATCCCAATTGTTAAAGCTCT
Organism: Grapholita molesta; assembly: GCA_022674325.2. NCBI lineage: Eukaryota > Metazoa > Arthropoda > Insecta > Lepidoptera > Tortricidae > Grapholita > Grapholita molesta. The sequence continues at coordinate 7,730,968 of CP053135.2, read as the reverse complement.
GGCCTATGAAGCCCTCACACCCGAGCATTCTACATTCGTAATTTCTTTCCCAGATTCGACTCAAATCGCAACATGGAATCCCTTGAACTAGTGTGGGTGTCACGCGCAAACGCGAAGCAGCGGAAAGGCCGCGCGGGCCGCGTGATGCCCGGCGTGTGTGTGCACCTTTACACGTCCCACAGATACCAGTACCACTTGCTAGAGCAACCGGTACCCGAGATACACAGAGTGCCGTTGGAACAGCTGTTGTTGAAGATAAAGATACTGCCGCTGTTTCAGAATATGAGCGTGCATGAGGTTTTAGGTAGGTTTGAAGTTTATTGATGTTACTTTAGGGCTTTAGTTGAATTTGGTGTAGCAAATAAAGTCAAATTTGTTCCAAACCGAACAAAACAAAAGAAACGCAACTGTGTACAGTCGAGAAATATTAACGATGTATATACAAAGTTACGTTCAAAATTCAGATTATTCCGTCCTTTTTTTGTGTATAAGGGCCGGCGCACACTAGCGACAACCGTTCGACGCATTCCAGGTGATTTCACGCTAACCGTCACGCCGCGTTTACGCAGCGTGCTATTTTAACACCAAGAGAACTTGTGCCAGAAACGCTAGTGTGGTGTAGCGCTCTAAGTTGGTACAGTGCCATCTGTTTGCACCCTAAGGTTGAATTATTTTGACTGCGTGAAATCGCCAACAAAGTATCAGTATAGCAATGGTAGACACGATTGTGCATACAGGGAGAGATACGGGGTGCCAATATAAGCATGTTATTTAAAATAATGTATTGCTGCCGTCCCAATATATAGTCGATGTCGAAGATATGCATACACTTTCGCACCTATAGGCATTTGTCATAAGGTACAAATTATAAAAATCGTTGCCATCGACTGAAGCTGTAGGTACAGCCTTATGTATTATGTAGGTTATCCACACGAATAAATAACTTTACTCGTGTGGATAAATCCTTTTGACCGAATGACGTTATTTAAGATGTATAATATATTTCGTCTTCGGTAATCATTTAACTAAACTTATAATTTACAGGTAAAACGATCGAACCACCATTGAAATCGAGCATCGACAGCGCCCTCTGCCGGCTCCAAGACGTCGGTGCGTTAGACAAAGCCTACGGCTTGACGGCGCTCGGGGCGCATCTGGCCGCCCTGCCGGTGGACGTGAGGATAGGCAAGCTGATGTTGTTCGGCGCCATCTTCTGCTGCGTCGACTCCGCGCTCACCATGGCGGCTTGTCTCAGTCACAAGAGTCCTTTCGTGGCGCCGTTTGGCAAAAAGGTGCGTTTTAATAGTACATTTCGATACTAGTGAAAAAAAAATTTTTTTTCGACGAAGGTGAAAGTTGCAGCCCGAGTGAAACGAGGGTGACAATCACCCGAGTCTTAAAGAAGTTTTTACACGTATATCGAACCCAATTTTTCATAACAAGTGCCTTAAAAAGTAAAATTTACGCACGCGAAAATTGCGCCAAATGCACTTTTACGCACTAGTTAGGAAAAATACTTAAAGTACTCACTCCATTTACTTTATGATACTAGGCTTAGGATTTGTTCATACTCGCCGTAGTTCAAACAAAATATTTAACTTAATTTTTATAATAAGTCGAAATAAGTATATTGTTGATTGTTACTGGAATCTTATGTACATTCGGCATCAGATATATCGGAGCTCTGGAGGTGTTCAGAAATATCGGAAAAACACCGTTGTTCCGATATTTGTGACCACCTCGCCACAGCTTTGATATATCTGATGGTGACTGTACATGGGAAGCATTATTTATATACATAGTGCGCTTCTTGTTTGAAAGGTTATACATCGATAGCTTTAATAAAAAAAAATTGCACAAAATAAATTGATGTACGCTTTAAAGAGTATCGTGTTTAATAGTGGACCAGGTCGTAGTGCAGATACCTAATATGAAATGCATTTATAACTAAAACTGATAACTATGGAGTGAATTTTATAAAAAAAAATCGTTTTTTGTTAACAGGGTGAAGCAGATGCAAAGAGAAAAGAATTTGCGTGCTCAAACAGCGACCAATTGACGACTTTAAGAGCTTATAGGGTAAATACTACTTTGATTCTTACTTGTGACTATCTTTTGTGTGACCTTTTGTGAACATTCTCATTTATGACTTTCTCGGGAAAACGCTGCTAGTCCCCAAAGGGACTATGTACTGAAGATTAAGAAAAAAATTGAGCTATGTCGTTATTATGGTTATTTTTTTCAGAAATGGCAATTAGCGATGCAACGCAGCACACACGCCGCTCTAGTGTTCGCTAACGAACATTTTCTGTCGCACAAAACGTTGCTTATGTTGGGAGACATAAAGCATCAATTGCTTGGTTTACTGGCAGCTATAGGCTTCGTTCCAGACATGCCTGACTTGAGGAAAAAGATGAGGAAAGACTCGGTTGCTGCTCTTACTGGACAACAGGTAACTAATTAACATTAATTCTTACCTTGATAATCCTTTTTCATCTTACTACTTTCGTCTGCCATTATATAGTAAAAAAATTATAGCTATAAAAAAACAGGGTCTTTGAACTCTGAAATCTTAATTAAAGGGGTCTATGTCTTAAATATACTATTTACTAAAAACGATAAACCCGGCCGTTCTATAGTTTTTAGTAGTTAAACATGTATAAATTAGGTTTTTTTGTGGCTTTTCCTTTTAAATATCATGATAATATTATTTGTCTCATGATCTTAACAATTTTATAATATTTTTTTTTTTTTAATTTCTAGCTAAATTCGAACGGTGACAATGACAAGCTGCTGGCAGCCATTTTATGTGCAGCGTTGTATCCCAACGTGGTTAAGGTAATTTTATTTATATTAAAAAATAGTAGAGATGACTATCTGTGACATTATCTATAATAACTTGACAAGGGACCTTATTGTCGATGGCGCTTACGCCGTTGTTCAAGATGCCGCAATACAAACGCAACGCGGTTCGACGTAAGCGCCATCGACAATAAGGTCCCTTTTGCTACACTGTCTGTCACATGTCTCTGTTTTTATTCGTAGCCTTTGTCGCAATTCTAAGCCGTTTGCTTTTAATTGTCGACTTTCATCAGTTCCAATATTTTTTTAGCCGTCAAGAGAATATTGGATGTAATAAAAATATGGATGTATGATATCTCACATATCTATTAGAGATTGAGATTTGAACTTGTACTGAAAAGGAAATTAAATAAATCTTTTGTTTTTAGGTCCTAACCCCAGAAAAGTCATTCCACATGCAAGCGGGCGGTGCGATTCCTCGCCAGCCGAACGCCGACGAACTGAAATTCAAAACGAAAACCGATGGTTACGTCGCGCTTCACCCGTCCTCCATAAACTCGAACGTCGGCTATTTCAACAGCCCGTACCTAGTGTACCAGGAAAAGGTGAAAACGTCGCGAGTTTTCATCCGAGAGTGTTCCATGGTGCCACAACTGCCGCTTGTTCTGTTTTCCGGTGAGTGGATTTGGATTTTACTTATAGGGTTGTTAGCCTGAAGTTGGTTGTACGCCCCTGTGAGAGGATCGCCATAATTATCTTGCCACGGAATAATTAACGTTGAATCATGTTTTATAATACGTTTGATGTTTAATATAAAGAAGTATCATGCGATATATATTATTCTATATGTTAATAAAAAAAATAAAGTGTCAATATTTTGTCATGTCAATGTGTGTACCTTGATGTATAAATCAAAGTCGTCTGACTAATGACACTTACATCTTGCACAAAGACGACCATATATTTTTAAGTGATCTCTTCCAGTTAGCCTTTTAGTAATTGATTTGACATTATAAAAATGTATTAAACAACATAATATATAACAACCTCTTATTTTGTTTCTTTCAGGGTGCAATTTGTCAGTGGAACTACACAATGGCACATTTATTGTTTCTCTTGAAGACGGATGGATCATGTTCCAGGTTGAAAAACATGAGGTACTACCAACAAAATTAGTATAAAAACATATCTAACATTTTAACCGCCATGCATCAGTAAATAAACTAGTCAGTTTGTAATTCTAGCATAATTTACAAATTGTCATATATGTTAACACTTTTTAATAAATGTTATGTTTAATATCGATGACTGTGATAAAAAGTAACGAAAACAAGTTTATTGATTTGTTTGAAACCATTTTCGTTGCATCTTTCACGCTTCTTGGGTTGCCATTACACTGATGCCATCTAGTTGCAGTTTACGGCGTTTCGTGCGATGAACTGCCCGCCCTGTAATTGGTTTTAGTTGGAGCAAACACTAATAGATGGCGCTGTTATACAAAAACTTGTTTATATTATACCTAGGTATTTTTTTTTCTAATTTAATGAATTTACATTACAGGTGGCCGAAATGCTGAAAACGATAAGAGTAGAACTAATTAACTTACTTGAAGAGAAAATTAATGATCCGTGTTTGAATTTATTAAATTATGAAAAAGGAAACAAAATTATACAAACTATCGTCCAAGTTGTCTCCAAAGATTAATTCAAACACCGTTGCCATTGTTGTGGTCAACTCTGCGTATTTTTCGTATAATGGTCTTAAATATATTTATTTTTTGTCACTGTAGATACCTTATAGCTATATTTTATTCTGAATTGAGTTTAACTTGTAGAAATTATTAATGTAGTTTGGAGAGCATACTCTCTATGTGCTTAAAGTGTTCATATTGTTACCAATATTTATTTTGGAAGTTTATACTGTATACATAGTTATGGCTAATGTACTAAAATTGTATTTTGTCACACAGTACCCTGATCTTAATGGGTATAGATAAGTTTTAATATTAAATATTATTTTTGAACTACACGAATTTATTAATGGACTATGTAATATATATACATAAAATTGCATGAGTATTAGTTTCCAAATGTTAGGTCCGGTGAAATAAAATGAAATAAGTAGATTGACCTTTTAACGAGAAATAAATTATTGTTATACTTTTAACCTATATCTGCAAATCACAAGTGGTAAATAACAATAAATATAAAATACTTTAAACGTTTCCCTATGTTATAAAGGAGTTTTCAGAGAATAATGTACGCCATTAGCGAGAATCGTTATGAAAAGTAAAATCACTGTCAGTTTTGTGCCGACCAGTTAGGCATTAAATATCAATACAAACTTGGGTGTTCATTTCATAAACTATACGCGATATAGCACTGAGAAAATGGCTTTACGGTTGATTTCATTCTGCCGTGGCGGTGTAGCGCGTCTGGTATGTTTTGCCGCGAAGAGTTGATGAGTTACGCCATAATGCACAAAAGGCATTGGTAATTTTTCGGAATAGTGAGAGAATAGAAAACAGCATTTTAAAAGTGGTGAGGTTATTGCTTTACAGGCAGGATGTCGTCAATAGATTACTTACTTAGTGTAGTGTTAATTTATACTTAATTTAGTTTGTAATTCCTGGGTATTTAGGTACCCAGGTACGAAGTATTTTATTTATTTATTATCTAAAGGAGGATGGGCAGTTTTGTATGGACACTGGCCTAAAAACCAATAACGACAAGCCATATGTCATTTGAAAGGTTTTTTTATATTCTACAAATTTTTGTATGGCGGGAAATCTTAAATCGCTGTGTGAAAAAAGTTATGGCAAAATAAAAACATTCCATCAATAAGTATTTTTTTACTCTTATAGGGTTTTTGTTCTGTACAACGGTTTTTAAACGTGTTATCATATAAATAAACATGAGAAAACAACTACCTATATATCGATATACCATCCAATAATGACCACTATTTTTCAAGCAAAATGTTCATCAATTATGAGCTGTGTTAAGTGCCCAGCTGGAGGAATAAATAATTCGTGTCTTCCTGCACCAAGGTACCAAACTATAGATACTACATGTGCACAACTCCCAATAGTGCGACGCCCTGTCAAACAAGTGCAGCAATATTGTGCTATCTTCCGTATGCCAATGGCATTATTATTAATCAAAATATAACACAAATAAGACACAAAATCATCGACAGTAAGAAAACCTTCATAGTCTAAAGCGATATAGGAACTCGGCATCAAAAAAGTTACATAGTAACGTTTCTACTCATTAATCCATTTTTATGCAGCGATAACTTTTTTCACACAGAGATTTGGGATTACCTGCCATAGTAAAAGTTTTAGAACTTAGAATAAGCTATCCAGTGACATATGACTCGTCCTTATTGGTCATTAGGCCAATTTGCCCATCCTCCTTTCGTCAAAACTGACAACAATTTAACTTTTCTTGACCACTTTATATTATTTTCTGAAAATTCGACTCTGTAATCTTCTTAATAAAATGAATTACTAGAAATGTTTCGTAACATAAGTAGGCCAATTTTATATATTTTATGAAATAAACTATTTTGTTTATTTAATGCTTTTTTTTACACCCACAAGATGGATAGACGACCTCATTAAGGTCGCCGGAAGACGCAGGATGCAGGTCGCTTCCAACCGGTACACGTGGAGGTCCAAGGGGGAGGCCTATGTTCAGCAGTGGACGTCTTATGGCTGAGATGATGATGATGATGATGATTACTCCTAAAATATCCGATTGTCGCATTTTGTCCTAATTTTACCGAATAAGATGGATTAATCATATTTTAGATATACCTACTTATTAATTTAATTATACATTAATAATATTTGTGGCATCGGGCGCGGCGGGTGAGTGAGAACATGCTCATACATTTACGAACATTGAATTCAGTCGTCGTCAATCACATGCAGTCGCCATGGGTATGGTCAGGCACAAGTTAAGCCTAACAGTTATTAGCTAATAACCCTAAAAATACTAGCGTCCAAAAGCTAGAAAGATCGCACAATCTGTGTATATTCATCAGTCATGTATAAAAATAATGATATTTACATTTCAGTGGCCTCAAATTGCGAACAAATCGATACACACATAATATTTTAAAGCCTCCATTTTTTACCTGTACCCATGACAAACCAAACAAACCTGCTACAAATCAAAGCGAGGTGAGATTGTTCTGTGGCCGGTGAAATATCGCGCGCATACATCATACCCCGAACGGCCAAGGGACGGAGGTCCTAACGACTGTTAGGCTGTGGCTGGGCGTCTACTGAGCGTTTGTCATTTTAAAGGCACAAATGCTGTAAGCGTTTTTTTACATATGATTATTCTTTGCACGTAATTTGGCAGATACAAGTACTATGGTAAAGGGCATTACTTGTAGGTATAGTCTTCAGTATTCTATACTACTTATTCTAGTTAACATAGAGGGTGACCTAGACGAGACATCATTTGATCTCGTACTCCGACCCAGAATTAGATTCAAAAGGTGTAAATGACATAGCAACATATAAAATACTAAGTAAGTGCCACTAAGAAAAGTCGTATAGGAACACTCGTACACTTTCTTATGGCTCTATAAATAATATAAAGTTAGATATTTCTGCGTATTTTTCTTGCAAGATATTGTAGCAAGACTGGAGGACTACCCTTTTTGACCGTGTAAGTTTTCGCCGAAGTACATCAATAAATCGCTCCGCTTGTGTTGTCTCTGTGCGCTTCCCATGACACCGGCAAAGGCAACATCCGCTTAGTACCCCTTGTATATCATTAAATTTTCGAAAGGGCCTCTGCGCGTTGGCCCGATCCGGCTCCACAAACGCCTCCCACATGTCCGGAACACCATTGTTCCGTGTACGGGAGAGAAAAAAACGCTCCGCTTCACTCATATTTAGGTACCACAACTTACAGCCATATTTCACCCCGCGGTAAAAAAATTGGAAAAGGCTCCATTCGCGGGCGATTCCAATAGTGTGTACTAGCAACAGGAAAACATTGAACAGCGGTAGACCTTTTGTCCTTGTAATAAGGTTCATGAAAGGTAAGCAGACAGTGACTAAGGTATGTAGGTACACGCCGCAGTCGTAAAATGCACGCGGGACTGGACGTGATGACTTGTCCCGAGCAGTTTGGTCCCGAATTATTTGAAGGATTCCCGTATGATTTCAAATTTTACAAGATCCCCTCTTTGCCAGATGATGCTTCGCTATCAGATAGATAATTATCAATATTAGTGTCAGAAATGCTGTGAAATTACTGTTTTTGTTAATTAGAGTAATTATTTTTCTTATCCTTATACAAAAAATTACATATTTTTAGCACCACCGGTTACGGTAATAATCATCATCATTATTATATTAGCCGAAGGACGTCCCCTGCTGGACATAGGCGCTTCCCTTAAAGCGACCCACAGTGACTGTGTCTGCCACAGTGATTTACGCGATCTTTACCAGGTCGTCGGTCTTCCTTGTGGGGGATCTGATCCGGTACATGGTCGGCACTCGAGAACCTTAACGACCTAAAGGCCATTGGTTCTGCGAGCAATGTGCCAACTGCCACTTTAATTTAGCGATCTGGAGGCTTTAACTTTAGTAGAACTAAATATCTCGTGTTCAACTTCCACTTTCTCCCTTCCCGTGATTTATCTCATGCGTGATTTTAAATTTAGACTAAAGAATACTGTTTTAGTTATTTTTTAATACTTTTATTTTGTATTCCAACCGTATTTACAATTATTGTTATTAGCGCCACCTGTAATTCAGTAGCGGAACTGAATTTAGTTTCCATTCGGCCGCATAGAGGGAGTTGTTTATTTCCAATATGATCATTATTTCGATACCTCCTACGTATACTGAGACAACTGACATTTTTACGATTTTCGTTTTTTTGCATTTTTGGGATCAAAATACTTATATCTACATGCTATAAAAATTGCGTAGCGAAATAACTGTTAGTTTTCGAAATAAAGTGACGTATACTGACCCAACTAACACTATTTTTTAAATTAGAACGTCGTATACTGAGCTAAGTCACTTGTACCAGTATACGCGGTACATCTAGCGGGGGAGGGCGGCGCGGGCGCTGCGCAAGTGGCAGTTGTCTCAGTATGCTCGTTCGCTATCGTTGCGGGGGGAACTTGTCTCACTATGCGCGGGCGACAAACGATGCGGCATACGTCTTTTCTACCCGTTTTCTACCTACTACGTATAAAATAAAGCTTTTTATATTATATGATTTTGTTATTATGATGTTTATTGTTTAATTAAACACAAAATACATCAAAATGAAGCAGACGAGAGGAAGAAGTCTGGTTGCACTGGCATTAAATAAGCCATTTTAACGCGAAACGAGCGGTAGGCAAGTAAATTTAATTGTATATTTTTGAGAACATTAAATTAAAAAGCTAATTTGAACAACTATGGTGATATTTTCAGATTTTTTGTTAGTTAGTCCAGTAGTCGTGGTTTCAAATGAGAATGTTATTGATTTACTTATATCAATGCACGTGGGTTTTCAAGGGTTTTTTTTAGTAATTATTAATGATAAGTAATTAAATTTGATTTCATACTTTTCAGTACATTTAATTAAAACCTAATTTGAACAACTATGATGATATTTACAGACTTTTTATCAGTTAGTCCAGTATACGAGGTTACAAATTATTATTGAATTGCTTTTATCAATGCATGTGGATTTTCAATAGTTATGGTAACTTATTTTAGTGTCCCCGTTGCCGCTGGGAGTAGAGGAGCTACGGGAGGAAATATATTTTTTATATGTGGACTAAGAAAATATAACGTTAATCTACAGTGGAGTCTTCTTATAACTAAACTCGCACATAAATTAAGTTCGGCCGCTTTCATCGTTAGGAAAATATTGAGACAGCTCGATTAGTTTATCATAGTTATTTCCATAGTGTAATGTTATATGGTATTCTGGTTTGGGGTAAAGCAGCTGATATACAGACTATATTTGTATTACAAAAAAGAGCCATTCGTTTTATGTATAACTTAAAAGCAGGTGTATCTATTAGAAAGCTTATTAAAGAAATTATTGTAGCTTGCCAATATATATATGAAAATATTATGTACGTTATTAAAAACCTTCAGTTGTTTACCAAAAATTGTGACATCCATAATTATAACACTAAAAATAAGAATAAGCTTGCTATCAGAAAAAGTCGTGTGCGTAAAGTGTATAAATCATTATTTGGGCAATGTAGGTATTCATTTATATAACAAGTTACCAGATGATGCCTTAATATTACCCTTCCCAGTACTTAGAGAATTACTTAAAAAAGTCTTTAATGTCTAAGGGCTATTACAGAGTGTGGATTATTTGACAGATAAACATGCATGGCCCAAACCAGAACTAACTAAACTGCCTAGCAGTTAATTCAACAATTCCATGTACTGCTATATCATGTTAATGACACAGTTCACTTTCAGGTAAGAAAACATATCAAAGTTTGTCTATTTTGTGAAGTCAATTTTTTTTACATTATTATTTTCACTTTTATATTTTAGTATTTTCAGTTATATCTTGTAATAAACTGTTTGATATGTTTTCTTTTCGGACTACGCATAATTATGTACTTTAAGATGTGATTTATCACTGTTTTGAAAAAATAAGTCCCGCCGTAGTTTCTTTCCGGTATCTTCTCGGGTCAGGTCATTTACTTCACTCACTATCACTTGATCCCTTTTTTTGATTCTTGTCCTTTATGCGAATGACTTTGGCAATAATAAGAAGTTTTTTTTTTGAGGATTCATATTCTATTTTACCTTTTAAACTGATCTCAGTTGTTATATTTAGAGTTATTCATTTTAATTTTTATTGTTAATATTAAGAAAAAGTGTTGTTTAATAATTTTGTAGATATACTAAGCAATGAGAATGAAGAATGTAAGGAAACATATAAAGTCAATGGTTAATCAGTATTACGTTGATAATAACAATGGCTCTGAGTAATTCATTATAATTAAGAAACGCAACTTTAGTATCCACTTGCTTTATTTTTAGTTTCACAAACGTAACTTGCCTAAATATCTTCATTATAATTCTTTAAACTTTCTACAATGAGCACAACATACAAAATAATGTTAATAGTATACTGGTACATAATTCATTCATTCAGGCATTTCTCAGGCGTATACTGGTACAAGTGACAAATCAGGCTAAATTTAACCGATAAAATATATCCGAACTGGATTTTGGAGTTTTTTAAGATATCTAAGAATGATACGTGCCTCATGGCGTTTAGTTTAATAAGATTATGTCCATATTCATCAAATAATAATTTACTACGTATACTGGATCAAGTGGTAGTTATCTCAGTTTATCAAAAAATTGAACTCGTTAATTTCATGTATACTGGACTAACTACAGTTTTTTCAAAAACTACTAATAATTTTAAAATAGTAATTATGTAGATTTAAGCGAAATACATTCACCATACATATTTGAAAATTTCATGAAAACATGTCAAAGTATGAGCTAGTTATGGAACTTTGTACCTTTAAACAGCTCTGCTGTAAAATCGTGATTTTGCACTTGTCCCAGTATACGTAGGAGGTATCGATTTCATATTGGATTGGAAATTATCTTATTAGTATTAGCGTTTTTATTTAGTCAATGTTTAACAATAAATACGATTAGTATAAATAGGTAGGTACCCCTTATATTTCATTAAATTGTCGAAAGGGCCTCTGCGTGTTGGCTCGATCCGGCTCTGTGTCCGAAACACCATTGTTAAGTGTACGGGAAAGAAATACGATTATTTAATAATTATTGCACAATACAAGACAATACGCATGGCGGTCTTAATACTTTAAAGCATTCCTCAGTCAATCTGAGAAACTTTAATATTATTCAAATGATTACGCACTATGCTAATTCGTCCTAAATGCCTAATTCAATATAAATAGATACAGAGGCGTGTCAATCAAAAGCATTATATAGAGCGATTCAACGGGAAGGTTATTGTGTATCAGTGGCGGCGCTTCTATTCACGCCGGTTCCCGCCGGCTTTCCTAACTTTCCCGATGTTCAGTCAACAGTTTTCCCTTGGCTCAGGGAACTCTTGGCTTGCCTAAGAAAACAATTGAGCCTCAGCAATCAGTTGTGTACCTACAAAAAATAATTCATGTAATCCGTGTAAAGCTAATACACATTAGGAATTTTCGGACCCGGGTATGTCCTTAAACTACGTCCAACAATGAGAGGTAGGGCACAGCGTTGACTATCACGCTTGAATCTGGGGCAGCCCAACTGGGGAAGTACCTCCTCCTTACAGAAGACCACAGCCATAATAGCACTGCCACCTTTCAGGTATGCAGTGTTGTGTTCCTGATGGTGAGTAAGGTTCCCAGAGCTCCAACCCCCCTTAAAGGCCGGCAACGCGCTTGTGACTCCCCTGGTGTTACGGGTGCCCATGGGCGACGGTAATTGCTTACCACCAGGCAATCCGTCTGCTCGTTTGCCGCCTATGTCATAAAAAAAAAAGAATAAAGCTTAAAATGTTCTAGTTATTTCATTGATGTCTAGGAATGCCGTTAGTCCTACTCAGTACGCGCGGCACGTTGGCATCGTAATTGGCACATTTGCCGAACGGACCGTCGGCTAACATTTGGGCTCGTTCGGATTAGGTAAGCGTACAAAAATGGTTTTACATTTAGTTACATGTTTGTGGAGGGTTACATTGTAAACTTTTAAGGCTCCATAAAATTGTTAGCAAGGTATCATGGATAACGAGTTCAATTATAACGAGGTATAAATAGTTTCGCCTTGTCCGTGTGCTTGTTTGCCCAATAGGTATGCCCTGGGCATTTTAAATAATAAATAATTGATATTACCTATTACAGGGCATCTTTAGACATTGACTGAACGTCATGGTAAGGTCAAGAAGGCTTGTATTATGCACTCAGCAAACGAAATAGGTATACAAATACTTAAATAACATAGATTGATTGATGAAAAAAAAATACGAACAAAAGTTGCCGCATACTCAATTCAAATAATCCAACAGTTATAGTTAAAGTAAAATAAAAACATGACATTATATTTATTACAGCCGAAAGGCCTCTAAATCAAGGCAATAAGGAGAATTCCAATTAAACCGTTTTAAATAAGTAAGAACTTAAAATGGGTTATAAATTAAAATAAAGTTATTCAATATTTGTTGCAAGTGCTTAATTTTTCCGCTTGATATTTGACTAATAGAAGTTTACATCTTATAAACTAGGCCTCAAAGACAAGTCAGTAAACAAATCCCCAAACCTAAATACCATATTCAAATGCCAAACAACCCATATCACAAAAACCCATCCGTTATTATCGCCAATTCAGCGAATAAATCAGGGTCTGCCGAATCCGGCGATAAATTTCGGCCAACCCTGGTCAACGCCGACCCTCGGCGTTAACCCGGTTGGACCTTTCCGCTAAATAAATCCCTTATCTGCATACGGCAAACCTTTCCAGGGTCCGGCTTAATAAATTCAGGTTGGGTCGAGAGAACTTTCTTGGGGAGCTCATATAGAGATGATGCAATCGGATTTGGTGGGTTATTGTACTACCTACTTTTACGATTATACCATTTAAACCGAAAATCATTTTATATTATGATTAGAGGTAAAACATTTCTCTAAGAGGTGCAACTTTCAATCCATCGGTCACCTATTCGAACCCCAGCAGTACAGTACAGTACCTAAGTACTTATTTACCTCTGACTATAAAGAACAAGGCAATAAGGCTTAATCGTAAATAGTAAGGCCTAGTTTCCCTCAGGGTTGAAAGATGGCAGCTGCTTGCAATAATCGCTGGGACAAACGCCAAGACTGATTTTAATTTATCTATCTTATAAAGTCGAACACAGTAAAGTTATACTTATTATTATAGTACAATAGATAATAGATAATTATACGTACTACTACGTAGATGGTCACACTTATTACATTATTTCCCCATGATGGGTTTTATAATGTCACCTATTAGGGTGAATGGCAGATTTTAACTAATCCTCCACCTGGTGGTAAGGTATCTATACCTCACCACCTACATACCTTTTTATAGGTTTAGATTATTAATTTAGGTACCGTTGACTACTTTGTTACTAGAAATATTTAGGGTTATTATTAGGGTTTAATAAAGGTGAGGTGACTGATGAGAATTTCGTTTGTTAGATACCTTTTTTGTATAGTTAATCTATAATCTAGTCTTTGTTCGACATAACTTACATATTTAAGGATTAACTAAATACGAGTAAACTATACGATTCAGAAACACGATTAGGTACTTGAATTTTGCGTAATAAAAATTACCCCCAAAGTGACCTCTAAAAAAGATAGCCTTCACTTAATACGTTGCAAGCAATCAACACAAGGTCATACAATTTTTAATAATAACAAAATTACTTATTTTCTATAACGTATACATACGTCTTACATTTGTAAAAATTGTCATTTTTTTAATAATACGCACGGGCCAACATATACCAAAGGGGCCCAATTTTAACGACGTTTTTTAAATTTCTTTTATTATTTTTTCTTTAGTCTTATTGTTTACGTTATATCTCTTCAAAACTTAGAAATAACATAATATACACTTTCATGATATTTTAATTACGTCATATGAAAAAGCAGTAGAATATCTTATCCATACAACACCATACAAAACCATGTATGACACATGGCAATACCAAATAAGAACTCGTATTAAGTACATACGAACGAAAATTCCTAAATTCGTGAGCGGTTTGCCCATCCTTACCTGAGCCGCCATGATTAGATTAAATTGAGTAGTACAAAAAGCTCGACGCCCCTTAACCTAAAAACAGTATAAAAAACAACGCTGTTGAAGTACATTATTTAGTTGATTTAGTAAATCAAAGTAGCCTTGTCTGGAGTACAAAAAAGTCTGTATTTCAATCTTATAGGTAATAGTCCAAAATCCCGCCGGTGGTATTTTCCACTCCATATCTAGTCCTAAGGTCTGCTCATTTGGAAGGCGGCCGAGCGTCCCGAATCAATAGTAATTCTGCGGGTAATCCTTGGCCCTCTGAAAAATACATAACTCAGCTGCTCCCCACTTTGTTCTGTTTGGGTTCCATTAGCTTATACAATTATGGAATTTGGTGATTAACATAGTAGGCATTTAATAGTAATTTTATTGGCACTACGTACACGGATCTCATCTGGTCATTACACGAACATGTCCAAAGTTTGATTGATTAAAAACAGATAGTCTTACTAAAACTTATTACATTTAAGGTACACGCTGTTTGCACGCTGTCTAAGTAGTAATAATACTTTCACATTTGGAATACTAAATCCCTTCCAAATCCTTACGAAATAAAAGGGTAAACTCCCCCCGATATCGCGTCTCCCTCATACCAACTGGATTAAATATATTGCGTCCCTCTCCTAGCTGACCGCTTGACCATTGGCTAGTCGAGCACTTTTTTTGTGCATTCGTATTCGCCACGAGTTAAGATGTAGTGTGTAGTGTGATTATAGGTATGTGTGATATAGAAATATAATGCTTTATTGGGTGGGTGTCTAAGAAGGATTTTTAGATATCTTGTTTTAGATGACCGGTGTGATAACAGCTATTCATTACGTTTCGAACGACGCAGGCAAGTTGTTATACATTTTTTTATAAATAAAACATTTAGGTAGGTAAATATCTCCTGGTGTTGAATAAGTGGTATGTATAGTAAATGTCACTGTAGACGTCATAAAAAGTACTACCTACTTAGTACTTGTCCTCAGTGTAGTCAGCAATATAATTGAACCTTGCTTGGATGAAATCTCATGAGATGTAAGATAATTATTATTACCTAAATCGGTTCGTGTCTCCTCAGCACTACCTCAAAATTATCAAATTTATTAATTGTATTCTCTCTGATGTCGATTCCATAATAACTTGTAAGTATTTATACGTACTCGTACGACTGTACGTAAGTTGTAAGTAATCTATAATGTTAGCGGAAGTTTATTTTCACTTTCTTTTATCAGTAAAAGAGTTCCGCTAATATTATTAAATATGACTTATTACACAATAGGCCTCTGGTTTACCTATATGAGTAGGCAGGTACCAATTTATGTAAATGTAAACAAAACATGGCTACCCAAGTAATTACTTAAAATTGTTACTAATTTACGTATGTTTATCTATGGCCATGTTTTTCGTTAACTCTAAGGGAAGTGAATTAGAGTAATTTCATGACATTAGAGTAAGTTAGTGTACGCAATGCCAATAAAATGACTATTAAATGCCTACTATGTTAATCACCAAATTCCATAATTGTATAAGCTAATGGAACCCAAACAGAACAAAGTGGGGAGCAGCTGACTTATGTATTTTACAATAGATTTTATTATTAATTTATTATGTTTGAACAACATAATCATAAATTATTTAGGACGAATGTGTTCTATACCTAATTACTAATTAAAAAATCGAACTATACCTAGGTTCCGATACTTGTTAGACCAAACTCAAACTCAAAACGTATTGTAGGTACACAAATAACTTATCAATACATCTATAGATATGTAAGCAGTGGAAGGTCGACCCAGGATCTGTCGCCCGACCTAAAACTTTAGGGTGTTGGAAAGGGTGGGTATTTAAACTGATATAACAGATTTTGTCAATAGTGAGCCTAACTACAGTTAAATATAATTATAATTGTAGATGGCAGTTGGAATTTGTAATAGAAGTTCATTGAATTTGTGATGAAAATGTGATGTCTCCAGAAAAACTTATCACACTGGGAATGTTCCCGTAATGTACGAAGATTTGTACAACAATTAGCTTAATGTCAAAAATAGTTGATTTATTTCCACATATCAGTGGCCCGCATAGCGACTTCTGCTGCTCACTCTACTATAATAGGCAGATAGGCAGTGTTGTGTTCCTGATGGTGAGAAAGGAAAGAGCTCTAACAACTTTTAGGGTATGTAACGCGCATGTGAATCCTCTGGAGTTACGTTCATAGGCTACGGTGCTTACCATGAGGCGGGCCGTATGCTTGTTTGCCACCGTCGCTGTATAAAAAGGTAGTAGTAACAGTATTGTTTTATATAATGCACATACTTATCAAACCTATGCTTTGGGTTTAATTCGCTTTACTAGTAGGTATCAGCTTACAAGCTTCTTGTTATAAATAGAAGAGAAACCTAATTAGTTTACTTTTCCCACTAATGGGATCTTTATCATGGGTTGTTCCTGTTCCTTATTTAGCCGGGACGGGCAGAGCTGTAGGATCAGCCTGTTAAATGTACGGAGGACAATATCTATTAGCACAATGAGAGCGATAGAGTCGCTGGTTACGTCACTAGTTTACTATTATACTACCTGAAAGTTTATTACTACTGGTACGGTAGTAGATAGAATATACTTATTTAAGTAGGTACTTTCAGTAATGCTGTTGTCGTATTACCTTCTATTCTTATATCAAAGTATTGTTATTGATTTAATCATGGGAGTATATTATAATGATAGTAAATCCACCATTGGTCATCATTATTATGAATGTATAAATATCGCAGTAAAGGTCACGTCTAATACTAATGATGGTATAAAAAAATATATTATTATATGCGTTTGTTTAATTAAAAATGTTATTAACAGTAATCATAAGCATATTGCTAGCAAAGATATAAATTAACTTGTGTCAGTCGCAGTGGGCCAACTCATTTCTGAAACAAGACGGAACCAATATTGCTTTCCCTTTTTTATGATCGCAATGAAAACTGTTGAACTGTGGGTACGTTAAGCCGACAAGAATCTGCTTGTATTTACGCGCCGCCGCAGCTTGTATGTTATAAGTCTAAATCTAGAACAATTACATATAAAATACCTAATATATTTATGTTTAATACACATACACACACACACTCAACCATAACATAATATTTTAACAAAAGTAATTGCCTTCACTGGAACAATCAGAGCTCTTATTCTTACTATCGCGACTCCACGCATTTCCATGTCGGTTTCATTTCCTGGGGTCCGGGGCGATGCTGGGTGTTTGGTCACTGCCTGAAATATATAAATGGCGCATTTAACTGTAACATGCTTACGCTCAGGGTTGCCTTCGTGTAAAACAGATTCTACTCAAGTGAAATATAATATAATATTGTTTCTTTGGGAAGTTTATTGTTGGGAATGGGATTAGATGATTTATAGGATAATATAAAATATAGGTATAAAGTGTACATGTTATGTAAAGCTTAGAATACATAATCATGAAAAAAACATGGTTTGTACTGTCTTAGGTATCGTTAGTGCTTAGAAAGATAATAAAACCTGCCACTTCATCATGAATGTATCCCCACAACTTGCGAGCTTGTGATAAATTCTCTTTAAAAATCTACATGTCGAAGATCAAATATGGATCAACAGATAACCCTTTTGACATATGACCAGCCGGACCAGATGAATAATGCACTTGCTGTCTGAGCTATTGATCTCTTAACAATACTAATTTATGAGTAAATTCAGCAGGGGATGCTGCCCCGTATTATACAGATATTCATGCCTTTTTTAACCGGACAAGATTGAATGTGGATCAAGCCCTGACCCCACCTGTGTGAACTTGTTTGACCAGTGGGCTCGTGCTGTTGAGAGTGTTGAGATTGAATCTGTAACAGGGGATGCTGCATCCCCTTTCTGTGTCAGAGGTCATAGTATTGAATTAAGGTATGTATTGTGATGGAGATACGTATTGATATTAACATGTCCAATTATTTATTTGTCTACTTAAATAAAACAATATTGTGACGAAAACAATCGTATTTACTAAAAAAAAAGCTATTTATAGTTTTAACGATTAATACGGTACTACTCACGTTTATTTAGACAGACAGTTTATTTAGACGTTCAGTGCGCGACGGGCCGGTGACGTGAGCGGCGAACCGATCGGACACTCAGCACTCTTAGTGCTTGAAAATGGAGGCCTATGCTCTCCGAAACATGTCGCGCGAGTGACTAAATAAACGTGAGTAGTACCGTATTAATCGTTAATTATTAAATATGTCTCATGTAAGTTTAAATAAAAATATTTATTGTTTTTTTTTTTAATTTATTAATACATGTTACCATAATAAATGATTGAGCTACACATTCATAAATAAAACTACTGAAAATGTTGCAATTTTATCGAAATCCGATTTGATCTCAGAAGCAATAACGATCGCTATACGTATGTTATCGCATATCACGTCATGCATCTCCTTCGAACTTAGATACTTATTGTAACGTGACAGCTATTGTAACATGACACATGACCAAAACCCAACAATCCTAGCATATTGTAACGAAATGTTTCAGCCGTGGCAGCCCTGAACCCCATCTTGCGATAAGTAACGGGCTACCTCGCAGGCTTGATGCGCGCATTTGTAACGTCGATGTAAACTCAGATACCCCAACAACACCTATTTCCACCAGGATATGAACCCACACATGTAAATGTCTATACTTTGAATCACTTACGCACGCTCATTTGTTAAAGGACTACAAGGTGGTGTATTCTGTGCATTTTTAAACAATGCTAAACTTTACCATGTGTCTTCATTTCGGTTAAAACTTTTGTTTGTCGACATCATCAGCCGAAGGACGTCTAATGCTGGACATAGGCCTCCCCTACAGCGACCTAGAATTACCGTTTTTGGGCCACCTGTGGATTTCCGCCATGGCCATCGATTCTTTTTTTTTTTACGACATAAGGTGGCAAACGAGCAGACGGATTGCCTGATGGTAAGCAATTACCGTCGCCCATGGGCACCCGCAACACCAGGGGAGTCACAAGCGCGTTGCCGACCTTTAAGGGGGGTTGGAGCTCTGGGAACCTTACTCACCATCAGGAACACAACACTACATACCTGAAAGGTAGCAGTGCTATTATGGCTGTGGTCTTCTGTAAGGAGGAGGTACTTCCCCAGTTGGGCTTCTCCAGACTCGAGCGTGATGGTACTTCGCTGTGCCCTACCTCTCATTGTTGGACGTAGTTTAAGGACATACCCGGGTCCATTCTGCGTATAATGTGGTTTTGTATGCATGATATTGTATTTTATGGTATTTTATATGTGGTAGGTAGAAGAACAAAGAATTCGCGACGCAACATAATCTCGTGTTCTAAGTTCTTATTCGATAATCAATAGATACAATTGATATTTTGTAGATATGACATACAGATCTCTGAAGAAAAATGAGTATAGTAGAATAAACTTGGTAAATAAACTTCTTAATTCTACAAGTAGTTATCTTACTAAAATTAGGTTTCGCACGTAACGGATACGATTTTCAAAGTTATCAGGCTCCGATTTCGTGAGAAGCGGTTTTCAATAATAATACAAAGGGCCCTGAGCCTAATATCCAAATTTCCAAAGAATAACGTCTTAAGTGCATATTAAAATCCAGCACAGATCCGCTGTTTTGGTTCCTAAGTTATAGGGTCTAATATATCGCTAGACCCTTTGCCAGATTCTCGGCTATTCGGTTACTCGTTCGTTTTAATTTGTTACGTATTGGAAGTATGGACCTTGAGTTACATCTTGATTTATTTGCATTTCAGATGTATTGGAGCGCTACTACGTTACTAGTTGACTGCCGTAAAAATCTCTGTAAAGTTTAACAAATCAATATAAAAATACAAGTATTTAACTATAATAATTATAATTACACTGTTTGGTTAATATTTTGTACCATTAGATTTTTCGCTGCAAATGTTTTGTGTCATTGCTTGCAAGGATTGCTCGATAGGTTAAAGTGAAAATTAAAGCAACTTACAGAAAAGTACAAAAGACAGTCGAATTTAAAGTTTTTTAGAAGCCATACATATAATTACCTGCGCACACTTGCCAGTTGTCGCCAGTGCTCTTTCAAATATTTATTGACTTTTCCATAATTCAGTGGAGGGGCTGCCGGCTCTTTTTACTTGCCGCCTCGCTTCAACATTCATGATGCTATGAGCTATGGCTGGGCACAAGGAAGCGGAAGAAGTGACACACCCATAGACATACCATTTAACTAGACGGAGCGTGCTAATAATAATACCACGATCGAAAGGGATGGTCTTCTGTAACTTTCCATAGGTATGGCAGAGACGGCGCTATTTTCGTCCGTCCTTGTCATAGTTTCACATATTTTTGTTCCCCTCCAAACTGGACCCTTCAGAACTGTCAAAGTTGGAGGGGAACAAACAAATACAATTGGAGGTTTCTTGGGTTTTCAACCAAAGTTGCGGTAATGAATACAGAATAAGCTAATATTTTTGTTACAAAAAATGTCCTGTAAAGCAAAACTATAGTGATTTGTTACATTTTGGGCTACAAAAGCCCAGAATATCTTTGTCCCTTACTGGCGCACGCGGATGCGTTCTCCAGTCATTATTCCTCCAGGACACACCGGTTTAACCTTTTAACTGCCACACGTCAAAATTAAATTTACCCTATTGAATACTGTCATAAGTGTGAGCCAGTGTTGTCTCTGTCGCATATACGCTCAGAATTTATCGTTTATCGCACAATCCGTCACATTCGCACGCACTTACTTTTTGGATCGTGACAGATGTTGTGACAAATGATAAAAATCCGACCATATTAGGCTAGCAGAAAATGTTTATGGTCACCATAAATATATCGGAATGACAGATCAAGCGAAAAGTAATTTAATCATGTCAGTATTTTTTTTTCGTTTAGTTTCCTTTTTTTATTAAAAAAATAATCTTGGCCCGAGTTCCACAATTAGTTTACAAAATAAAAAAAAGTTTATCGCTTCACGTGAGAAAGTCTAATCGCTCTGATCAAGTGTAGGTACTACAGAAGTTCACTACAAGGTAAATATTTTTCTAAATTAAGTTAATATTTTATTTTTACTCTACTAACTACGACGACGACTAAGATTAGGTTTCCTAATCTTTTCAACATTCAGCATTACCTAAAAATTGGTTACTAGATTTGTAGGTAACTAAATATTTATTCTTCAATTCCCATAAACATAAAATTTATTTGCCGCCTCTATCTAAACTTCGTCCATATTACAGGGTATTATTTTTTCACACCCCCACAGATATAAATTTATCTCGTTTGGACATTGCCGACGTGCGGTTTCGTTGGGGGCTGTGGATGTAAGGTGATGGGTTCGGTTCGGTTTAGGCATGTCGCGTCACACAGGTCTTTCAGGTCTCATCAAGTCATCAGTACTGGTTGAAAATAATTGTGGAAATTATTTTACACGTGGCGTCAGAGTTTGTTCTTACTTCTGTTTTTTAAATCGACAATTTATATAAATTAATATATAACGTGTATAGTTGTTAAGTATGAAATTAGAAATATGATTTATTAATACAAAAAATATCGTAACTTTTTGAGATTTAATGTAGTATATAACTAACTAGTTATTAAACTAAGAACAAATCAAATTATTTTTTATGAAATATTTTTTGATTTGCTTTGATTTTTAAGTAGTAATACTACTATATAAATTAAAAGTTGAAATAGATAACATATACTTAAGAAAAAACGCGGCTGCCGCGATAGCTGGAGATGGGGGTTCGAATCCCGTCTCGAACACCGGAGGTCCTCGTCGTTTTTTCTTAAGTATATGTTATCTATTTCAACTTTTAACTAGTTATTGTTATGTTTGTACATTATTTGTAAATAAAGATATATTATATTAATACAAACTATGGTCATGGTCAAATAACAAACGGCACAGCAGAAGCAACAAGCTTGTAAGTTTTTCGATTAGCGGTTTAAAATCGTTATTTTGAATACATTATATTTATTGCTGAATTACTTTAATGCGTGAAAATAAAGTTACGTTAGTTAGTAACTATTATAAAGAAAGCTATATCTCTTCATTTATCTTTTCGTTACTTAGTCATGTATATATTTGTAAAACTCCCATTTTTACTAACAACATAATGTACTGAAAAACATTATCAAAAAAAGCGTGTTGTGTCCATAGGGGGATCATTCTTGGGGGTGGTATCAGTAACGTAAGGTGCACAGTCCACTGCGCGACTTGTGCTGTATATGAAAAACAGACCATTTACCAAAAACGAATGATTACGCGATATTGTTTACCTGGTTTAAAATGGTCATTAGTCATATTTGGGGAGGAATGACTTGGTAGAAAATGATGAATGACTGATGGTAATACTGACGTGGTTCGTCAGGTGTCGCTACTGTCGCTGGAAACTAAAGTAAAATAAAGCACTTGACTGGTGAATATTGAACGGACAGTTATGCTATCTCAATAATATAGCTCCACCAGATTAGTTAAGTAGCTAATTTTCATTGCTATTATAGGTTGCCATTTATAGAGTTTCAATTTAAGGCTTACCTTAAGTGTGTCAACGTCTGCTAAATATAGCAAAAAATTTCAAGTACCACTATTAAGTCATTAGTTACCTACATTTTGTCTGGTTTTCTGTAATTCTGTAAAAATGAAACTGCCAAATAAGAACGCTGATCAGAAAAATGTTTGACTAAATATACAAATGATCTCTTTCTAAAAAACATAAATGTTCAAAATCAAAACAGGGTAAATGATTTAAATGGCATATTTAGCGACGTTTATGAATAGGTCATAAATACAAACGTTATCTTCTGTCCAGTGTGCAACGCGCTTTACCAAGGTAAAGGGTGGTTTGAATCAGGAAATATCATAATAGGGTGGCACTAAGCGCGAGCTTTGCTGGCTCGCACAGCCTCTATTTTTATTTGTAAGAAACCGCGAGGTGGGCCCGCCCCGGACAAAATGAGTAAGTGAACATTTAGGTTTTTTCATGTTGTTTCCCGGGGTCCCTAAACTGCGATCTGAAACCACCAGAGCGGCGGAACATGGCACCCTGCCTGCCAATTGCGGCCTTGAAAACCTAGAATGTGAGATCGCTTCCTGTGGCGGTCTATGGGGGAGGCATATGTCCAGCACTGGACGACCGTGGCTAATAGGAATGAATGGCATTGTTAATATCTAGCTTTAAAACACGTAACACAATGAAACATTTACAATGTGATTACTGATTAGGTATTGAATTGGTGATATCTAAAAATGTATATACCAAAAACTGAAATAGTATATAAGTATAAATTCTTATAATCGCGAGACACGAACAATTTCGTGATATCCGATTTAAAATGCTGACAACAGCTTAATTGAGCCCTCTTATTAAACAGGAATGAAAGTGCTAAAGGGTAGCAATTAATAGGGTACTGGGTCATAAAATCAGAAGCATCTCATAATTTAAAAATATTGCGCACTTCATGTGTATTACGAAATAATACTGGTTTTTGTAAGTTATAATAGTTTTGTTAAGTACACGCCAAAATTGTTGTTGAGATTTTAAGAGGTAACTTTCAAGTCATTTTCTCTTAGGCCAATTTATCAAATAAACATAAACATTAACAACAACAGATAGGTACCTATATTTATGTTTAAATACTTTTTTAGCAACGACAATTTGAAAGCCGCTAGATTATAGTTACGTCACCTAAATGATTGTTCTGGAGCTACAAAAATATGTATATAAATTTAAATTAAGCATGGTTATTAATTTCAATTTATCTAAATCATTTTGTGCGCGGGTGTTAGTACCCTTGTTATGCATTTCATTTTATCCATGACGAAATAATGTTTAAATTAAACAAATGAACAACATATGAAAATTTAGTTACTATCTTTTACCTTTCGAGCGATCAGGGCGGTGCGCTCGAGTGTGGATTTTGAATAATATATTATTTTCTTATGTAAAATGCCCGATTACGCCCATCGCTGAGATTTTTGCGACTCTTTTATGGTGCTTCATATGTTGTGTTCTATTCCACATTACCAAGTTAAAAAATAGTCTGAATTTGACTTTGTACTTTATCTCTTGTGCCATTTCAGTTTAGTACACTGTACTCGCGAATGTGACACGGGTAATGTTGATTATAAAATGGCTTGTTAAAGAAAAATAATAATGTAATGTATACTGTACGCATAAAATACTGATATAAACTAAGTTAATGGGACGGTACTTAACGCGTATATTAACGTTAAAAAAAAACTGTAATCACATCCCGAATGAAGTCCTGCGGCGCTACAGCGTACGGACGAGAATCTCTGTCACTCTCATGATGCCTTAATTTGATTAAAAGAGAAAGATGCTCGTTTCGACGTTCGCGGTACCAGGCCTGACCTCATCCGCGGTTGAAGGACTATCTTTTAGACTCCACCTTAGTGGACTAGTTTTTGTGGGATCATTAGACACCACGAGCTAGTAAGCTGTGGGACAAAAGATAATCGCTCCCGTGTACATAAAAGAGAGAGATATATATTTATAGCTCATCGCCCGGCAATGAACTACGATCGCCCGGCTATGACATACATGTCTCTTTTATTTACACGGGATCGATTATCTTTTGTCCCTTGAAATAGCTGATAGCCCACAGCTTACTAGCTCGCGGTGGGAGCAGTGCCTTAGGCAGCCATTTTAAATATCATTTGTTATCTATGTGAATTATTAATCGCCGATTCCGACGCATTCAATTTGATCTCGAGTTAAAAAGTAACCATTTATATTATCTGTGATTTGTTTAAATTAAATTGAATTATCTTTATTTCAACCTTCATAGGTCATATTTTGTTAGTAAAAGTAATTAAATAACCTCTTATTAATGTTACAATTTTACATAGGTTTCGGTGATATTGTTACTTTTACAATAGTAACCATTCTTTATGGTCGCCTAATAGTTACGAGCCGTCATTAAAAAAGGCGTGAATCGGCTATTTTATATAACTGCGAAAATAAAATAGATGTTTTCGAATCCGTCTTTAAGGCAATAGTTTAATAAGGGTTCTTCAACGCGTTAATGATGCCTCGGTATTGTAAACGTCCGTAGGCTGCGGTGACCGCCTACCATTAAGCGGGCCGCATGCTTGTTTGCCACCTTCGTGGTATTAAAAAAAAGTATGTGCTGTATAAATATATAATTTGGTTGAACTTGTTTCGTGCGTTGCGATGAGAATAGTTTGTAAGAATAAATATTGATTAAGGTAAAGTAATACTATCTCTTTGTAGCAGCAGCAAGCCAAGAAATCATACCGAACGACACACAAAATTTATGCGTGACATGAAAAATAAGTATCCAAATTAACCCTCCCGCGCCCGGGTCACCGCGAGGTGACGTAAAAAGAGGTATATTATTTTATTATCTACATCCAGCCGGGAGACGGCAATATCACCGTATATAGATTCGATTTTCTACGTGAATTCGTTTGACGGCCTTCATAATGCTACATATAAAACTGGGGACTTACGGTCCCCAAAACCAATTTCGGGTTATGACCCGACGACTCTCTGATAATATTCTCGGGTTATTAGGTACGGATAGGAGTTTTTACTATGGCTATTTTTTCTGCTGAAAGCGGATTATTGGGCGGAGTGAAGTTTACGGGATGTGTCCCGCAGAGGTGTTCGTCTTTTGTTTTAGTGCCTCGTTTGCTTCAGGGGCCGAAGCCGAGATGAAAATCTTTTATAGAAAACGCAATCAAAACGATAATTTTGAGATTATTTTGCGATTTCTATAAACTATTATCATATTACCTCAGTCCCAGGAATGGTTTTTTTCAATCAGGTGACAGCTTGAGGCCGAGGTTCTATCCGCTTTGAAACATATAGCATTGCTATACAGATTATGAGATCTACCCTTATATTCTAACCTGAAACCACAATTGGAAAATTCTGCGCTCGTCAACCCGCCTGCAAAGCGCGACGATTAAGGAATTGAACCCCATATTTAGAAATCGCTCCCTGTTGGGATCTACGGGGGAGGCCTATGCCATAACAATACTTTCAAAGATAAACGCTGTTATTTTACACCATTAAGTTTAACATTATGTATGCGTATGTACTAAGTTCGAAAATATGTACATACCTATGAATACATATTTTTACAATATGGTCGTATCGATATATTGGTCCTTGACTGGAATAAAATTGAAACTGGAAATAAAAATCTTAAGCACTAATCCGTAATCCGTAAAAAGACGACGTTTTCGTACAAGACATCGAATTTAATAAATGGTTAAATGGTATTAGAGACATGGCTACTAAACAAAAGAGGTATAGTGATGTTATGCATGAAAAGGGACCTTATTATCGATGGCGCTTATGTCGTTGTTCAAGACGATACAATACAAACGCAACGCGATTCGATGTAAGTGCCATCGACAATAAGGTCCCTTTTCCTAGATAATGACACTTAAATTAATGTTATAGGAGTGAACAGTCTTTTCTCTCTATGGTACTGACGATGAACCGTCTTCATCGTTGACAACCGTTTATGTAATAGTTCTTTCAGACAAGTTTGGCCTAGTGGGCAGTGACCCTGCCTATGAAGCCGATGGTCCTGGGTTCAAATCCCAGTAAGGGCATTTATTTGTGTCTTGATCACATGTATATTTCACATTTTCACATGTGTATTTGTTCACGAGTTATGGATGTCTATTATTTAAGTATTCATATGTTATACATATCGTTGCCTAAGTATCCAAAACACAAGCCTTCTTGAGCCTACCGTGGGACTCAGTCGATTTGTGTAAGCAGGGGGCAGTGAGACGCAGGGGCGAGCCGCTAGTAAATTAAAATCATTAATGTTCAAAATTTTAAACACATTTCATGTAATAAACTATGCTTCAATGGTCCCCTGGCTGATGGGACAGAATAACAAAACAGATAGTTGATTCACTCTTAGAACAAAATGCGTAGGTAGGTACTGACTATATTTCTATACATTTAACTTAACATTTATGTAAACTTTTCACCAGTAAAATGATAGTAATGTTTAAAAACTTTATTCCAGTCACATACGGTCTTACGATCATCTGCCCATGATCTTTATGGTCACGTAACATCTCGAGCACAGATCCGATCGGAAAGCGACTGCAAACGATAACCAATGCCGCAGTAAAGCTTTACTAGTATCAACGATAGTACGTGACCTGAACTGTATTATTGCGTGCGATACGAAGCGTGTACTGGAGGGCGTAATTGGACAATGGTAAGTAAGACAAGCAATGGACACGATCTTCGTTAAACCATTAGTATTTTTACTTTTATAATCGCGGTACTTACCATTTTAATTGTATTGAAACGGGTAACTTACGTTTTATAAGTTGAATATTGCTTGTCATGTTTCGCTCCGTAATGAGGAGAATGAGTAATCATGATCCGTTCGCGTTGACTGACCGACGATGACTGCGGGCTGCAGCTCTCCGCGACCGGGCACTTGGCACTCGACCCTAGCGACGGGTGAGGCCAGGGAGGCGAAAAACTACCCTTATTTTCAACAATATTGTCTGCAGTAGTACTATGTTTCAGTATTGCAGTGTCTTCCCAATATGTTGCTACAGTTGCATGCACCATCATCACGGAATAATAATTCTCAAGGACTTGCTGTTATGTAAGTGACTATACAATTAAGTGACTATGTTACCTTAAAATCATATAAATATACCACATATTGTTTTATTTACAATTTATTTATCTTTGTATACGGTAACAATTATAATAGAAAATGCTTTGTGACTTTAATTCTTTTAACTGTAAATATATACGTACAAAGCAAAATAAATCGAAAAACGATTTTTAATGTATAGGTAAACGAAAATAATGTGATACGTAAATTTTAGAAAAAAGAATAAATACAAACAAATGAACAGTGTATAAGTATGTACGAAAGCGCTATATTATGATATATGAAATAGGCTATATCTGAAAGGCTATTCGTCAAAATTTTATATCAGAGATCAAAATGAGATGAGACACAAAAACCGGGCGGAATCACGGCATACACCGAACAAACTACTTTATTAAAGCCCACTCTATATTCATAACGCGTCAACGGCACTATCGCACAAATAATATCTCCCTCGAAGATGCATTGACAAAGAAATGTATCAGAAAATGTATAAAAAACCAGTATTGTCGATCTAGCCCAACTGCTACTGGAAGTGAACACGACAACTCAGTTAATACCGTTTTTATGTCGTTATTTCTCGTTCAACGGTATAGGAATAAGAAGTTGATTGACGTGAAAACTAAATAATATTTGCTAATTTTTTTTACAGCACCGAAAAATGTTGAGGTTAATTTGATTAGCCATTAATGCTTAGACATTTTAGAGTTTTTAATGACATGTTATGTTATACTATTTATATTAGGTGTCTAATAATGATATATGATCCTTTTTGTGAATCTATATCTCGAGTATTAGTTCGGTAGGCGCGTGCGGGCGACCGTGTGATTCTTATAGGGAGATATGGGATTTTCCAAACGTATAAACCGTTCGTCTGGCGCGTCCGAAAGGGGACTTTGTATAACAAGTCCCCATTATAATACCATTCTAAAATACCTTATATCGAACGTGTATAAGGGTAAACTTAGAAAACAAACACTACAAGAAACTATAAAAACATGTATATGTAAGCTTCAATGTGCTTATTACCGTAGTGATCCAATATGACAAATAGCTAGAAAAAAAATAACAAAAACCTCGTAAAACGGCATCACACCAAACAACATGATGCGACAGACCTACTTTTTTGTTTTTACTACATATTGACAACGCAAATAAAAGCATCCAGTGGCATACAGCGGTGAATGGTCGTAAGTCACCGGCGCCCGCTTAACATCTTACGTTTTTTTGGCTTTAATACATTAGGAACCTTCTTTGTTTGATACTAACAACGATCTTTAATATAATATTTCCTTTTTTAGGGGACTAGTATTTTAAATTTGTTTGCGTCAACTAGATTTAATGGAATTAATATACATTTTTAACAATTACTATTTCTGAGACGTATAAAAAATATCATACATACATCATAATACATTTCAGCCGTATGCAGTTCGCTGCTGGACATAGGCCTCCTACAAATATGACTTGTATCATCTTGGGGGTAGTTGCCATAGTCGCCACGCTTGGCAGGCGGGTTGGCGGCCGCAGCAGCTGTAGATTGGGTTTCAACGGACGCTGTTGCCGTCCGTAGGATTTTTCCCTTTGTCGCCTGTTACGACACCCGCGGGAGGAGATGTGGTGGTGCTATTCTAGTCAGCCGGCATCACGCGGCAAAAAAAAAATCGCTTTAACATCGTAAAAGGTTCGTCCTTAAATCCAAATATTATAACTTCCAAGTCATAACTGTTATAATAGTCGCATCGCAGTATAACATTCTAAATCACTTTTTTACATAAAAATAAACTGGTAAGTCTTATTATGCTTGCCAACCAGTTTTTAAATACGGGAGGTATGAAGAATATAATATATGTAGGTATTTTATTATTAGTCTACGTCTAGCGCCTTCATGTATGTACCTATATAAATATATAGGGTAAGGTTTGATTTTTCAGTCCACAGATAATCATATTTTCGACACCTACCTATACCCTGAAGCTTGGAAAATCAGTCCTTAAATAAACTAATTACCGAAAAATTATTGAAACATTAAACAGATATAACATTGTAACATTACGTCCTTCTTTCATGTAGTCCTCTCCTTTCATGTCCTCTCCTATGTAATTCAATTTAGATATTGCGCTAGTAACTTAATAAATTAAAACCCAATGAACCGTTACGAATCGAAACTGCATCATCGTAACGCCGTATGTTGCGCATCATCTAATATTAAAATTACATAAATACACCCCCGGCCCCACGTTGGGTGCCAACGGACGATTTTTTACATTCAATTATTACTGTCCCTCGTTTATGTTTTATATAAATTGGTCTGTCCCTCCCTAATAAATGGAGTTCCGGGAGCAACACAGTGTGGGAGGTATTGTCCGTGATAGATGACTCGCTCCGTTGTGATTGGCAAGATCTTGAATAGTGCGGCAGTTTTTATGGACTATTTGGTCTTCATTTATAAGAAACGTCGAGATCTATTTTGGCGGGTAAAAAGAAATAGCTAAAGAAAGTGAACTCATATTCAATTTCAAGCGAACATTATTCACCCGGACTTTTTTGTATTTTTTTTTCAATTGTCCCATTGAGGTAAATAAATAATAAACAAAAACTTTTTAAAATTATTATTAGGTACACTGAACAAATATGAACAATGTGAATGTTGAAGTATCTGTGACATGTATCACAAAAGGTTATATGAACAATTCGAGACATGATAACTTGCGACGGTTTTTGTTTATACAACGACGGTGGCAAACAATCCGGCTCGCTACATGGTTAGCAGTTACCGTAGCCTATGGACGCCTGCAACTCCAGGGGATTCAAATGCGCGTTGGCTACCCTTTAAGAACCTATACAATCCATGTTTTATGGCGTTTTGACCATATTTTGTAACACAACGAAACCTAAGGTATGGATGAAGTTATTACAAGAATAGTTCGAAACATAAAGTAACATCTTATCAGATATATTAGTGTAACTATCTCGTCTGTTCAGCCGAGCCGAAATCTCTTCGCGGGGGTCGATTACGCTGATCTCCAGGGGGGGGATTATTGGAGAAAGCACGGCTTCCCTAGATGGGATCGCCATTGTCGACCGAGATCGCATATGGCGCGAAAATATTAAATATTCACAAGAGATAGAATGGATTCGTTGGGTCTATATTTGATTTTCACGGTCTTATGTGGTGGACTTATGTAATGTCTACTTGGAATTAGTTTGCTGCTGTTATTTATACGATATATTTTAAGTACCTAATTTGATCCTACAATTTTTTTTATTTAATAATCGCTTAGATCACTAAATAACAATGTATATTGACATTTTACTAAGAAGCAATCAAAGTTAACGCAACGAGAATGGTAAATACTAATAGGTCCATCATCATTCCAGCCGTAAGATATCCACGGCTGGACACGGGCCCTAAAATATGGGTTGTATCATCTTGGAGGGGATTTGTCATAGTTGCCACGCTTGGCAGGCGGGTTGGCGACCGCAGTAGCTACTTCGGTTTTGACGGACGCTGCTGCCCATCCGTCGATTTTTTCTTATTGTTGCCTATTACGACACCGGCAGGAGAAGGTTTTACTAGAACCCGAATTTTTATAACATATTCCATAAAAACGCTGTATAATAGTCCAGTAAAGCTAATCTGGGTTCATTACAGACCACACACTCGTCCCACATCGCATCCGCCGGGTGAGCACTACAATGCCGTTTTTTTATTCAAATAAGTACTTAAAAAAAGCCACCCCAGAAGCCAAATGGCCCAGAATTTGTTTAAATTGTCACGTACAGAAGCGCGGCTACACAATCCCCGACCGGCGGTTCCCAACATTGTTTAATGAATTCATTATATTTTATTGCGTTGATGCTGTTTGGCTATTATGTTTAAAGCTACGGTCAATAAAGCAATATAAACTTTAAATATTAATGTTATCAATATATTTTTGTTACCACAATAAGTGGTTGAGTACGGACAACTATAAATAACCCATTAACAAAATATACTTTTATAAGCCCCTTTTTAAATATAAAACTATCGTAAACTATTTTAATGATATAAAACCGGTTAAATTACGTTTTAGAAATCGAATGTTACTCGAGTGTCTTCGTTGGTCAGCCAACGCGAACGGTTGATAGTTATGCTCCTCGTTACGTAGCGAAATATGTCGAGCAATAGTCGATTTATAAAAGGCGAGTGTTCCTTTGTAAGCCCAGCGGCTTACGACAAATCGTATTTTTTCCACAAAACTTAAATCAATCTCTAAGTAAACGCCCATTAAGAGACAACATAAATACCTACTGTGCAGACAGCACCACGTAAATAAACTTAAGAACTTACATTTCTAAACTACATTCATTATTGAGAATTTACGATGAGCGGATAGCAGTATTGCAAAAAACAGTTTGAGAACCATAGCCCATAAGAGACACGGTGAAGGGTTAAAAATGCATCGTCGTTGCATAAAAAAACTCCACACAGATATCGGATTTTAAATTTTAAAATGTGCATTGTATTGAGCGACGGGGTTCAGAAATCGATTGGAGCGTTCAAAGGGGTAATAATAAAAAACTCATTGATTTTGGACGCGACAGCTTGCGCTTGCGTCGGTTAATTTTATGGAAGTTGATGGTGCTGGATTACTGACAGTGTAAATTGGCCATGTGGCGAGTCGAAAGCTTAATATGTTCAAACAGCCCTGAGTGTAAGTTTTTAACGTAACAAAACGTCACCATCGCGTTATAGTTACCCGTATAAATAACATTATCACTTTTACGTCAAAAGAAACTTACACTAGAGCCTCTGACCATTTCAACGTAACATTTACTTTTATGTGTGACTTATTAAATAATACGTCAGCCGTCATTTCTATAAATTATAATGATTATACCGACCTAGTTCCAGTATAGGATTGTGTTGTAGTGGACTACGATATATAAATATACGTATAACAGATGTATATTCAGGAACTATTCTTGATAAAGACACAAATATATTAGGTATAAAGGTATATTTTCTTTTTAGGACTCGCGACCTCATACTACTTAGGCAGAGACATTACCGACTAGGTTAAGCAAATCAATCTGGGTAAAGCAATCTTCAAACTTTTAACAACCACTTATACCATTACAAAGAAATAAAAAAAATAATCCCACGTTCAAAATATTGTTAACAAACATATTAATTTAATATGTATATGTATTTAGTTACTACTAAATACATATACATATACTTTTGTTACTACAAAAAAACGTTTTTCATTGAAATGGATTTGTTCTGAAATGATAAATAAGTTCCAATTCTCTATAGTTGATTGATTTTAAAATCTAGTTTCGCTAAAAAAAAATTACTACCAAATAATATAGGATATACGTGTATAATTTAAAATTACCGATTTCTTTGTCCGTTAACACGTAGGGCCACCCACTGTGCACTAATTTAGACCCGCGGTTTTGTGTGAGCCTCCTGTTGAGCTGTTTCGGATGCAGCTAAAGGGGTAAACAATCGTGAAAAAAGGTGGTTCTGAAATTGAAAGGGTTAAATCAATTATATTGATAAATATTTTTGAATTGAAGTTTTTTTTGTTTTTTATTGTGATTGAGTATAACAATTAAGAATGTTATTTTCTTAATTTAAGAGCGCGGGTAGCCTCATATCAATGAAATAAAACAACTAAAACGGATTAAATAGCGTATACTAATTTAAACTTCATCCTGACGTTTCGAACCCTTTAACAGCGTTCGTGGTCATCGGGTGGACGGTCCACCCCATGACCACGAACGCTGCTTTGTTTCATGTCATCTTTGTTTTATTTCATGAGTAATTATCGCGGCAACCGAAGACAGTATCATATCGATGAGTTTTGCGGAACTTATGTACGAAATATCATTTGATATTTATCAGTCACTATTCGATGAAGGAACACATCGTGAGGAAACTGGACTAATCCCAATGAGGCCTAGTTTACCCTCTGGGTTGGAAGGTCAGATGGTAGTCGCTTGTGAAAAACTAGTGCCTACGCCAATCTTCGGATTAGTTGCCAAGCGGATCCCAGGCTCCCATGAGCTGTGGCAAATGTCGGGACAACGCGAGGAAGATGATGATCTTTTTTAATTTATTTTGAATAAGTATGTACATGCCTCTAGGATTAGGCTATTGCTGATGCGTGAATAAGTTTTACACAGTAAACCAATAACAGGTAATGTTATACAAAAACCTCTTTATAAAAAGGGAACTGTATTCAAACAAAATTTTGTGTGTTCAATGCCGTTCGCAGCGGTTTTTTTTTTCACCATAACATTATGGCACACACGCAATGTAAATTTTCCTAGTCACCATCCTGGCGACAATCCTATATTCCACCCCTTTACTACTCCTCAGTTACCCTAACTGCTCTTTATAACGCGCAGCATACATTGCTCGATTTTTTACACTGTTCCGAAAACATTTCTCAATAGGCCTAGCAATTTACAGCGGAAAATGCGATAGGGACGTAAACTTTTAACCTAAAATATTCGCTGTATCGTTTCTCCATTGTGTCCAACATTGAGAAACCATTAATCAGTCTATACGGGAATCATCAATATAACATTATACAGGATACGTCCAAGAATTCGACTCGAATACTCGACGTAGCGATTATGTATCCGTTATTCGATTACGGAGTATTGTGAGGCAGTTCATCACTGGAAGAAAAATGCTGGTTCATTGTGGTCTAACGATGTGAGGTTATGGTAAATAGTAGGCTCGTTGTTGGGTTTAACGAAGATATAATGTGGACGGGTAAGTAAAAGGAAACTTCATGTAATAAAAAAAATACAATAGGTATTCCTCCAATACGTAGGCAGCTAAGATATACTTATACCTACCTACATCTATTGATATACTTTTTTATATTTGACTTATTGTAATTATGACGGTTTTCTAGTGATTGCGTTTTACTTTGTTATGTGAAATACTGTGACATTTACGGAAAGAAAAAATAAATCTATCTATCTATATTAGACGTGTTATGATCACGATGTGGTTATATATGACTTTATGACACACAAATACTTCATAATTTTTATGTTAAAATATTTTAACCTCACTGATAATTTGGAAAATAATCAAAAATAATAATTTAATATTTTGTGTTGTGTACCTACCTACTCAATATTTATTCAACGTAACTCTTTTGATATGTTTCTTGAAATATGTTAAACATAATCTAATATATTGAAGTAGGTACGTATATGTGAAAACCGACTCTTGTTTTTATGCTTTAATTAGGTAATAAGACTGACTGAAACTAAATTTAACAATACAGGAAGTAAGTAATGTCATTTATACCATGTTGTTAATGTTAAGAGTTTAATTTGTGTTATTATATTTCAATTGGTAAGGGACAATTCAAGACATAGATAGTAGACATTTTATGAAGCTAAATAGTTGACAAATAATTGTATATGAAAAATGCGTAATGTAATTATAAGGTGAGGTTTATTTTTGTATAATATCTAAGTTGTATACTTAGGACGCGTTTTGATTCTTAAACAATAAAGGAATTTCAAGTTAGAATAGTTATTTGTGCAACTAGAGAGGAAAGTTGTTTTTTCTTGCGAGTGTTTATTTTGAGTCCCGAGTAAGCGAAAGATTCTATAATTGAATCACGAGCGTAGCGAGTGATTCTAGTGTTTGAATCTTGAGCGTAGCGAGGCACTCAAAAACACGAGATGTAAAATAACTTTACTCTAGTGTGACACATACAACTTTTCACCTCAGTAGTGAGAACATATTAAAGGTTAAATAAGTTGCCAAAAAAATCATTTTTAGTACAAGCTTTTATTGCCGACTTTACTTTTTTTCACAATCGTCATCTACTCTTCGAAAGGATTCTAATGAGCCTAAAACACCACGGGTTTATCTTGTTAATTTTAGGAGTTGCTTTTGCTACCTTCTGACTCCAGCATCAGATCAGATCAATGATACCATAATATTGCATTGTAACCGAAATTACATAAATTTGTGTGCTAAATTTCAGCTCAATCGGTTAAAGATGTCTGCTTCAAAATTGAGTTGCAAGATTCCATCCGGATAAATATACAAATACATACATCAAGTTAAATAAAATCTTGTAAAAAAATTAACATGAGGTTAACCACATTCATTTAAGTGTTTTATCTGCGAGTGCACTGGCTTCATTACTTAATATTTTGTTTAAATATTTTTCATTTGAAAATATAGGTACATTTCAAAATTATAATATTTGATTAATTTGTGAGGATCCGAACGTGGTAGTAGTGTTAAGGGAGTCCATTATGTCCTATTATAATAAATAGATACATATAAATACTTAAATACATAGAAAACACCCATGACTTAGGAACAAATATCTGTGCTCATCGCACAAATAAATGGCCTGACTGGGATTCGAACCCGGGACCACCGGCTTCTTAGGCAGGGTCATTACCGACTAGGCCAGACCGGTCGTCAATTAAAAAGCTACTTTGTCTCAATCTCTGGAGTGACGAAAGTAGCAACTTTCCTCACTCTCTGAAAGTGAGGAAAGTCGCACTTTCCTCACTCCCTGGAGTGAGGAAAGTAGACATGTTCGAGCTGCTGAGGTGAAAAAGTCATTTTTTTTCAAGGCCGCGAAACTGTGCTAAAAATCTTTTTGACATTAACTAAACTTCAAAGGTGAAATCGGGGTTGATTTTTATTCTGCGAGTTTGTTGTTTTTATTTATTCAATTAAAGTACAAAAAACCGTTATATTAAGACAATATAATGGTTATTGTGCGTTTGGCATACACACTGGGCGGCCATTGCAGTGGGGAGTATCCGAGCTCCACTAACGGCCAGCCATTTCGGTCATTTCGGGAGCTAATTGGATTAAGTTTCTAACCACTTAAGTATTAACTAGACACCTTTAATGTAGATGTTTTGTCCATTTAGTACCCTCTAGTTTCAGTAAGTATTGTACCTAAGTTTTCAATTAAGGCTAAGAGAAAAATGTAAACACAACGTTGGTCTTCGGTCAGGATAATATTATGTTGCTAATGTTATTAATAAGAATGTAATAAAAAAGCTAATTGCTAAACTAGATTAGTTGCAGGAAGTAGAGTGCAAAAACTATATCTACCTTAGCCTAACTGCTTTTTATGAATTAGTTATTTGAAATGCGAGTCATGTAAAGTAAACGTATCAGTACTCTACACGCGAATGCTCAATGGATAACATTCTTTCATTATTTCCAATGACTTACCATTAAAAGTGGTATCCACTGGGACGCTGTCGCGCACCCTAGTGTTTACCTTATGCTATTCAGTCAGGTTCTTAGGCTTACAATAAGAAATCGGTAACCTTAGTCAAAACAGTGCAAAGTTATCAAGTATTATACAAGTAAGAGTTGTACCGTTTTCCAATAGAACCACAGAATAGTACATTGCTTCTTATAAACGGTTCATAAGTCATAAAATGCTGATTATGTAGTCTGTGGTAACATTACAATAAACAATTGAATAAAGTTGTCGATTGCAACTGTTTTCAAACGAACTGGACCACAGTAGGTACAGCCCGCGTTAAGTAGCTACCAAAGTATCCAAACATATTGTCACAAAGCTTTATTTGGAAGACACGGTTGTGCGATATATTCCGCCACTTTAACTGTTATAATATGATGCTGAGTGTACTAAGCCGAGCGCAGCGGGTGAGGCAGCAAAAACGCCGTCCGGCGGCACATTAGTCATCGCGGTGAAAGGTGTCTACAGGGAAATTACGTGGACGCGTAACCGGGGTTGATGGAATATTTCAATATTTAACGTGTGCCCTGTAAGTTGCGGTGTGATACGGTTTAAAAAAAAGAAAAAAACAACGCCCTAAAGCTGGATGCGAATGCGCTCTTGGACGTTAGCTCACCGTTTTACCGGGCTTAGGTACATGTTTGTAGCGATTTTCATCATACCTATAAGCTTATTATTAAGGTAGATACACAATTGGTGTGTGACCAACTAACACTAGTGCGTAGGCCAACTATACCTAGTTCTCAAAACATAGTAGATTCAAAACGCAGCCGATATTGTACTAATTAGTTTTATAAAACTTGTTATTTAGCTATTGTTTAGGTAATTTACATTTGTTGTTCGAGGAATTTCAATGCCGTCAATTAGTTATACTACATAAATCAGAAACATATCCAATTATTCCTAATCATATCAAAAACATAGCCAAACTATTTAATATGCATAAGAAAATTATTGGAAATGTAATTTATAATAACAGTATTATAAGTAATACAAAACAAGCATATTGGATATACACAAATATTCGTATTATAGCTTGTTACAATGTCTGGAGAAAAAATACGTTCATATTTGTTTGCCTTTTACCTATAAGACATTGAGAACTATTTATAAAGAATATTCAAAATCAGAAGCGCCCTTTTATACAGAGATTTTAGTAAAAGTGAGGAAGCTGTATGGAAAGAGTTTTTCTACAAAATATCTCAGGAGAAACGTATCTAGTATAGAACCACACAGCCGGAAATGTAACAGTAGCCATGGATTAATGACTATATGGAAAATTATCATATAAACAGAGACATCTTTAGTTTTCAAGTATAGTTCGTAAGCCTGAATACAATACAACATGTTGTCAAATTGTCACTCTTTAATTTGATCCATGAAATAAGATTATTGCGGCGTTGTCTTCAATAAAAACTTTTAAGCCTATTTTAATTCCTCTAAATGTCAAAATTCAGCTTCACAGCATGTAAGTTATCCTTCTGGCTGTATATCATTAATTAGTTTGTAACAAAAACTATACATTAACATATAGTATGCATATTTAAATAAAGCGAAAAACATGAACTGGAAATTAAAACGTACCAGTATATATAAACTACAGAAGTACATTTATATCTCCGCACAGAGACTAAAAATATTAGGCAGAATATCTCTTTCACAGACTAAAATGTATTTACGCACACGTACGACAGCACTTGGTAGATCGTTATGAAACCCGCGCGGGACGTTAAGTATACGTCATTTTTAAGTTCCAATTTCGAATATTCTTTAATTTTAGAAGGTCCAAGCTGTACCTTAAATTGGGGTGAGTTGTGATTGCGAAGGCAGTTGGGTTATAAATGGGAAGAGTAAGGATGACAGAGGGGTGAGAAGGTGTATAAATAATATGGTCTTATTACAAAAGCTATAGTAATAGGTATTCAGAATCGAAAAGCGAGATGGTTTATGAAATCCCACCACGATGCAACTACGAAATTGAGGTGGGATCTACTATTCTGTTTATTTGTCACCCGAAACACTTATTAATAAGATTATGTTTGCGTAAATTGTTAAACTATTTTTTTATTAAAGTTGGAATCTGTATTGGTCCCTACTCATCCCGGTTTGTGATATCCGAATATTTTAGACTGTTAAGTTAATGTCTTCTACCAATATATTAAAATTCTATAAAGTGTAAATGCAGAATGGATCCAGGTAATTTGACACTGATTTGATAGTTAAGAGAAACGAATAGCAATATTTTTTGGCATCCACGAAAGAGTTTATTAAACATTAACACAAAATAAAAACGTGCATTAACTTTATCTAAAAACTTCATCTTAAAGTCAGTAACCTCAAGAGCTTACAAAAATTAACCCCCTTAGCGACCCTCGCAAATTCACAAAGCAAACACAGTTGCATCTCTACCCCGCTATCATCGTGAGAACTCACCTGGCCCGGGACCGTAATGTAACGGAACACTTTAATATCCGGGAAGGGTTAGAACCTAACCCTTAGACAAAGCAGGTTGCAGATGGTGAAGATGGTAAGGATTCGCGTGAAATTGTTTTTTTTTTTGTCCGATCTCACGTCGCTTAATGAGGTGTGAAAATTAATGGCGTTTTTCGATATTGCATTCAGCTTTTTAATATGTTCACAATTTGTATAGAAATGGGGTCGCTGTGACGTGTTAATAGGTCTAGCATAGATATTTTTTTTAATTCGTTAAAAAGCTGTCAAAAATGTATGACAGCCAGTGCTCCTCATCTATTACGCCTGCCATGGCCACTGATGTGGCTGGCCAGGCCGAATTTAGTCTTGAAGGCTCTTTTGCAGGCATTGGATTAAGGTTGGCCAGACGCGTTGTATAGTCAACCAATTTGATTGCTAGGCCACTTCGAACCTTGTCACAGTGACGTCAATAAGAGATCTTCTGCGTCTCTCATATAGATTTTCACTGTGACAAGGATCGAAGTGGCCCATAAATCAAATTGGTTGACTGTATGTATACGCGTAAGAGAACTTTGGTCTTTCTTAACATTGTTAGCGTTTGAAATCCATAGGATGTTGTAACATTAGTTTTCAAATGACACCCGGGAAAATTTATATAAAAATACAGCTAAGAAAAAACATTCTGCTGGCAACAGCGGAAACTTGACCCTGGCCGACAAAACTCCATACTTTAAATGAAAAAAACCGTTGAACCAAATAAAAGCAATCAGTCAATTAAACCCTCTTAAAAAGAAATCCTTTGACACACAAACAATTCCATACAAATCACCTTTTCAACTCCAACGCACGTCGGATCCCACTTCAAATAATTAGAACACAACGGTCACCTCAGAAGGGGCGGATATAAACTAACCGCCTTTTCTTTGCGCAAAGATGCCGGCAAAAAAACGCAGGCAATGTTACGGCAATTTTGCTTTCAAGGAAATTAGATATCCTTTCACAATGGAGACCTTTTAACCCTTTGTGGATGTGTGGGAAAAATGGCGAGTATTCGGTGTCCGGGTAACGGTGGATGCGGCACACCTGTTATTTGAGTTTATTAAAGGTGAAGAGCCATTTGGTCCGTTTGGGAACCTACTTATGGGTAGTTTAAATAATTTTGTGTTCATTTACATCGTTAATAACTCACACATAATGTGTCGGTAATTATATAAAATTAAATGAAAATGTCAGGAATAAAGTAGGCATAAAAATAATTTAAGTATACAAAATAGTTACAATGATCATAATTGTACATTTGTTATTTAAAATCAAAATGAGTAAATCTCAAGAACCGCCAATGCACCACTAAAATCACCCCAAAAATAATGTCTACTGCTAAGCGTTAGTATGTATTCAGTAATAGCCTATGTTTTTTTTTTCCTAAGTTTGCTTTGGTAGATTTGGTAATCCTCCGTCATACTTGCATAAGCAAAGGTACGCTAAAAATATTTACTACCTAACCTACCTTACTATTCCTAAGACCGCTTGTATATATTGTTTTCACTGGACAATTGTCCGTGTTATGTGACCACGTCCAGCGTTACAAGTGGCTATCGAGAGACACACCTAAGAAAACAAGACATAGACGTTGTCCGGTTAAAATAACAGACAAGTGCCCTAGGCTTCCTAGCCTAATCAGTAGTAATCCTGCCAATGAAGCTTAAGGTTTCGGGTTCGAATCATGGCCAGGACATCAGCGGAGCCTTATTGAGCTTACTGTAGGCCTAAGTTAATTTGTGTAAGACTGTCCCATAATATTCTTTCAAAACTTTAACAAAATATTATGTATACTGCTAGTAAGTATTCTTAACGTATATCTTGTAAAGATTTTCAGTGTAACAGTTTTCGCCTTATGCTGTAATAAGATTATTGGACGTGATCTTATCTTATCTTATCTTATAATATGTATACCTTATGTATTTAGACGGTACCTACTGTAATGCGATAGCCGACGGGAGTTGTTTGCGAAACCACAAATGCTATTTACCGTGCCGAATCCAGCGGCCACTGGCGGTGTCACGTTAGCTGTGTGGAATAGTACCCCTATAGATTGTGCACTTTGAAAAATAACCGTTGCTGTGGAATACTGTCATTTTCGGATATTTAATTGTCTGACAGTATTACTACAAATACTGCTCTTGGTATAATACCTTGCTCTTAGACTTAGCATTCAATGTTGGGGTTATACGCAAAGTAGGTACCTACCTACATACCATCAGCCATGGGCGTCTACTGGAGAAGGTCTACTGCGTGAATACTAAGGTTGTCTGTGTCATTCTAATTACCCCTAAATTGGAGTAAAAGAGAAAAATACACCAGTTTTGGAATTTCGGTGTTCGCGGTAGGCCCTCTGGACATAGGCCTGCTCTATAGACTTATCCACTAGGAGCAGCATAGGGGTTTAATGCTATAATCGCACGCTTGATAGACAGGCGGGTTGGCGATCGCAGTAGTTAGTGTGATTCAAAGCTTAACGCTAACGGGACGCTGGTGGTTTCTGGTCGGTTAGGGATAATATTTACCCGGGTCAATAGATACGTGAAGTAACTTAAACTTTTATAAAACTGATGTTTTTACATATGTAAGTAATCAATGAGTATTAAGGTTTACTAATTATTTCTGTGTTAACTTTAAATCATTGGCTATGCTAAATTGACTTAGTTAATGCTTACTTAATCTGCTATTGTAAAGCTAGGCGTTTAGTAGAAATTGTATTATTTGTATTTTTGTGGTCTGTGGCAGAGCTACTTCTCAGACGGTGCCCAAATAAACCTAAATGCTTGTTTGCTTTACGAAAACCTATATCTGGTGGTGACGGCCAAAGTGGTTACGCTTTAATAAGGATTTGTAATATTTAAATTATTTGTATAGACCATGTATCGTTAGAGCCCTTTATATGGCCGAAAAGAAATTTAAAAAATCAAGTATGGATGTCGACGGCTAGTAATATCATATATAAAATTTAATAAATCTTTATTTACAATAATTACATTAATTAAAATACGGGTACTTAACTAGTTATTAAATCTAAAAAAAGCCCCTTGAGGCATTGTAGCAAGGATGCTATAAGACTGATACGTTGTGCGAGGACGCCGAAAGTATTTTTTATTTTAAACTATATTAAACTAGACAGCCCCACGAACTTTAGGCATACTGCCTAACATTGACTGTTAGGCAGTATATAGTGGTTAATATTTTTTTATATACCTAATATCAGCTAATATTAAAAATATTTCAATAGTTATTCTGCTATTTGAAGCAAAGAAATTTTTTAACAAATCAAAAGTATATGTTTTATATAAGTAATCATAAATATGTAGTTAACTGGGGTTTTATTACAGGTAATTGGCCTTTTGGAACTCGTGACTTTTTTCGAATGTCATGTCGTATAATTCGAGTAAACATCAAACAAATCGAAAAACGAGAAAAACGAATAAATACGGATAGGAAGCCATATTTTCCACCGATCTCCACCCCAGTTTCCGCGCGTCCGAAAAAATAGTAGATAATCTAACTTTTTCTAACGCCCCCTAGCCTTTTACGTTGACCACTCTACGGCGGTCTCTCGAATTCCTCTAAACTGTGCCAAGTTAAGGAGATGACGAAGCAGTGAGGTGACATCTAAAAGGTCAACGTTAGCTGGTCCTAGTTTTATGGGGGCGTGCGTTAGGGAGAAAAACAGCAAATCATTACTGACAGTTGACCGTTGTATGGGGTATGTCCCCTAAAATATGTATGAGGCTAGCAAAGGCCTGTTATGGTGTC
This sequence comes from Grapholita molesta, assembly GCA_022674325.2. Taxonomy (NCBI): domain Eukaryota; kingdom Metazoa; phylum Arthropoda; class Insecta; order Lepidoptera; family Tortricidae; genus Grapholita; species Grapholita molesta. The sequence goes on along the minus strand of CP053135.2, from coordinate 7,687,163 downwards.
CGAATGCTGATAAGCCAAGGAGGGCCGCGAGATTGGTTCCAATAGAGGGGTGACATTATTAGGATCGGTTGCGACCTTTTCGATTGAACTACGAATGAATCTTGACAAATCTTTTGAATTATGATTTTGATGGTGTTTTGAGAATCTTTTGTTTATTTCTTTTCATTATAAGTTTTGGTGCTTTTAGATGCCTTGTAATACCAAATTAATTACGAACAGAAATTACATTAAGGGAGTGTTTTATAGAATATAATGTCGTATGACATTGTTTTGTTGGTTTCCTGTCATGTCGTAAGGTACTTCCCTCTGTAAAGTAGCTAGGACCACTGTAAATACTGGCCCAGGGCCCGATTACAAAACACTCCTTAAAAAATGTATGAAATGTCGTAACTTGATAAAAAATGGTCAGTTTTATTATATTTATTTTCATACTTATAATAACTATAGTAAAGTAGCTGCAGGTTTTCTTTGCAAAAAAAAATCTTGGAGTGCCAGCCTTAGTTTATTTTAATCTGCCTGATTTATCTATTTAACTTAATGTTGCCAGAATTTATTTTAATATCTATTAAAAAAACAGTTACAAAATACGGAGTAAGACATTACAAAGTATTACATCTTTTAGCAAAACTATAACTGTGTACCCATAGATAGTTTTAGTTTTTTAAATGAATGTAATAGTTTCTGTTGCTAAACTCTTTACAAATCGTGGGAACACAACTCTTCACTAAATCAAAACAAATATCGATCTCCACAAACGTCATTGTTGCCACAACAAAGTATCTAATCCCCTTTAAATCCGAGAAATAGGATTTTGTAGAAAAAAACTCGTTGACTCTATGAAAAGTACAATGGTTCGGCGCGAAAAAAAGTTTCGCTCAAAAGTAGAGGTGTAAGCCGTAGTCTAACAATCAATTGTATTTTTTTTTGTCAAATGTAATGTCGCAATTGAAAGTTTGCGCAAACTTTTTTTTGCATGATTGAAATAATGTTTTAAATAATATATTTTAAACATTGAAATAGTAAAATAAAAGAATGTACAGTACATATAATAAATGAAAATACAGGATTATCTATGGCTAGTGATTGATTCGATAGTGATAAAAAAATGTTATGGACTACATTTCAGCCGTATGCATTCCACTGCTGGACATAGACCTCCAACAAATATGACTTGTATCATCTTGGGAGGTAGTTGCCATAATCGCCAAGCTTGGCAGGCGGGTTGGCGACCGCAGTAACTGTAGATTGATTTTCGACGGACGCTACTGCCCGTCCGTAGGATTTTTACCTTTGTCGCCTATTACGACACTCGCAGGAGGAAATGGGGTGGTGCTATTCTAGTCAGCCGGCGTCACACGGCACAGTCAGCCGGCATCACTACCCAACATAAATCGGCTCACAATCAGGCTCATGCTCAATAAGCTAAGACCATGTCCGCTAATTAGGTTACTTAGGCGTAATAGTAATCAGGTACACTCGTTAAAACTCTCTCGCCATAAATGTCAAACACTATAAATTTTCTCCTCAAAACGTCAAATAAACGCTCGAATTCTCGCAAATAGAATCCCTATCAATTACTGAAATAAAAAGTGCAACAAATGACCCTTCATCTATACAAATATAATTAGTTTTGTGCTGAACATCCCATAAACTTTACCCTATTTTTACCGACTTTTACCCCAAAACACGGTATTTTAACCCCGTTTTTCTGCCCGTTTTTTTTTGCACAATTGACGGAACAATATTTACGGTGTCAAGAGGTGATCACTGTGAAATCACACTAAACTGCTCTGTTCTCATGACCTTTTATATATTATTGTTATAATTTAGTATACATTCTGGAATGTCATTTAATTTGTAGGTATATTTTAATGATAAGATTAATATTAGTTTCTTATCTCTCACCACTCATGGTATTTTACCAGGAAACAATCGGTGAAAACAAATACAAATTAAAACTTTATTGAATGTTATATTCAATATTCCGAGTAATAGTTAGCTGAGTTGGCTCATTAAGTTATATATTAGCAAATCGCAGGTATTAATACCTAAACGCTTCCTCTATCAGTTTTCGCACTCAGGACCAAGAAAAGTACCAGTACAACTTTAACAAGATATGTTTTTCACAGGTTAAAGTTATTTTTATAACACGCCAGTGAGAAATAAGCGTAGGTACATAAAGCCTGACTATAGTTCCGTTAGTTACATCACTGCTGAAATTAGAAACTGCCAAAAACAGAAAGGTATGGGCACTATGAGTGTCATGTTGCTAAGTATTGTAGGGTACGTTCAGCGAATCATCACCTTTTAGAAAACCGCAGCTAAACAGCACTAGATCCTGCTCTGAAGGTACAAACATTCATAGGCTACGGCGACTTCTTACCATGAGGCGAGCCGTATGATTGGTTACCACCGTCGGAGTATAAAAAACGGCCCTTCACCACAGCGAACAATATGCTAACCCTTGCATAGACCAGAGTTTTATTAATTTGAATGTCGCCATTCCTACCTGATCTGACAATGGATTCGCAAATCCATTCAGTTTTGCATAGAGGGGTCTATTCTAATGTTGAATAGTTATAACGGGCAGATGTGTTACGTATTTTGTATTATTAATTAAAACTTTGATCAAAGGTATTCCGTTAAAGTTACCTTGTTTATCTAGTTTCTTGTAAGCTCAGAATTAAAAGGATGGCAGTTTTATCACAAAACTACATAACTATTTTCTTTTACAGTGTTTTATAAGTTATAAGTCATTCATTAATAATATGATAAGTATTACATGTCATGATATTGATTATTCATAACTTATTATATTAATTACAGTTTTATTACAAACACAGAATATATGTATTACATTAGTTAACAGGTACATCAATTACATCATAGAATTCAGTAAGACTATAAAAAGTGTGATTTTTTTTTATGTGTGGGTACTAGACGCATTTATTATCTCCGAAGGGAGTTTATTATATATTTTGGGTCCAACGTGTGACATAATTTTAGATGACTTGACTAGTCGGTTAAAAGGTATATCTGTAAAAGATTCACAATCTTACTTCTCCCAAATATTTAGGAATTTAATGTTTAGGTGACACAGGAACAATGTACTCAAGCCTTATCCAGTCCAATTTAACTCCTAAAACGAGTATTGCATATGTTTTCATGATTACAATGTATGCACGCGCGTCCAATTTACAAATCAAAAGTCAAATTAATGCCTTACGTTCTTGAGATCGTTGAAGCATAATTAAGTATGAAAGCTTTGAAGAATACGAGATTTTATCAAACAAATAAAATCCATAGGAGCACACTTCAGCTATCGCAGATCAGAACAACCAAGCGCATAATTTGAAGTACACTACACGTCAAGTGTAGTCGCGCCTTTATAGTCTTATCTTTGCATCTGTGTGTGCGGAAATTTGACAATTGGTTAGATTTGACATTCAGTTGTTTTCATATTTGAAATAAATAGGTAGTTATAATTAATATATACCTTAGTCTTGGTGTTAAAAATGGAAATGTGATTGTTACTAAATTTTTAATAATTCGTATAACATTCAAAATGTATGATTATATTAAGAAATGTGTATTAAAACGATAAAGTATCTATAAATTAAACTCGCATTAAAAAACTGATTAAGTCCAAGCTAGAATTACCCCTGAAGATGCTTACTTTTGACATGACATTTGATGTTTGTCGTTATTTATGAAAGAAAAAGGAAACAAGCGCACACTTGTATAAAATAAATAATAATTAGTTATTCAAATTAGAAAACAGTTTTGCTTGCGCATGTTTTACGTTATTTGGGTGCTGATATGTATCAAAAAATATATAAGGATAATCCGACTATGTAGTTAATTCTGGTAAATAAGAAAATAACAATTAAAATGTCAGTATTTCTAACAAGCCGAGCCACATTAAAATTTTATCGATTACGCTTCAATTCAAAAATCGAACGCACAAAGCAACGGTTTGTTATTTCAAAAACTGATTTATGACCAAAGACAATTTTTAAAAAGCTGGTGCGTTTTTTTCTTAAATATTTGTGTTTGAAACGGGTGTTTTATTTATGTCGAAAAATTTCGCAAGGGTTACAACGGTAAAGGGGTCCGATATTATTATTGCGAAATGTTGGTGCGGGTATTGTTCGATAATGAATTATTGGGTCGGAACGTTTCAGGTACATTAAATGGCATGTGAAGGGTTAGTTTGCAAGATGACACTGAGTTTCACACGCGGAAACCAGGTAGTGCGTGTGTGAATGTCTGTGGTGTAGTCTGTGAGTGTAAAATAATAAAACAAAGTGTGTTTTTAAATTTAATAATGGATGAAATCAGTCGACAAGCTCAAACGGACACAGTCCTGTATGAGTGCTGGCAGATTTTGAGGTGTCACTTGAACATTGCGATCATTCGCAGGTATGTATATTAGGTATGACATAAATATGGATAGCTTACCTATAAGATATATGTAGGTGGGACCCTCAACGTGTTCGAGTAAAAGAGAAAGGATTCGATGTTCACGGCAGCCTAACGGCTTAAGCAGCGCATCCTGCCGGCTTCCCCGCAGTTTAACAGTGTTCCCTTTTTTTGATATAGTTGGCAAACGACCAAACGTATTGCCTGATGGTAAGCAACTATCGCCGTGGACACTCGCAACACCAGAGGAGTCACAAGTACGTTGCCGACCTTTAAGATCTCTATACGCTCTTTTCTTGAAGGTTTGGATGTCATATCGGTCCGGAAATACTGCAAACGACAATCCTTTATATCGCAAAGAAAAGTCTAAGCCTCCTAGACTCCATCTTGCCCAAGAATAAAATTGTCCTGCCAGCGCTGGTAGGTAGCGAGTAATTACATTAAGTTAAGCCCGTAATAACGAAGAGCTCGCAACTTCTTTGCACAACATATCAGCATTGCGATACAACGAGAACTGGTCTGCATTCTTGTATACAATGTCAAAGGGGCTACTTTAGATTTAAGGTAGTACCTACAGTATTTGTACAGTTACTGTACTCTTAATAATTCTGTATATTCCGTATGTTTAAAAGTATATGAAATTAAACTATATAATTCACGTCACTCTAAACCTTAATATAAATTCTATTTCATATTAATTAAAATTATAATTGAATTTCAAAATCAATTTTATGAAGATAATTTGTCCGAACCCAAGAGTTCACGGTTATAATCAAATATATCCCGAGTCACGCGTGCAACCTGGTTGTAACCCGAAACCCTTGTAAGGGCCTTTGTGTCTTAACCCTTATAATACGTTTTTGTTAACCCTTGCTTAACCCCTCTACCTGACCTCACTTCCTGATCCATTCCTTCTTCGAACTGTCTCATAAGTGCGTGTGCGCAAGTCAGTGTTCGATTTTTAGTTCGATAAAAATGTGGAGAGTGTATTTAGTGACGGTGTTTACTGTGTTTATGTGCTTTTTAACACGGTAAGTTTTTAAAAGTTATTGTTTTAATTAATTCAAAATCAATAATGTATTTATTACTGGATTTAAGAAAAATACTTTTGTGCAAAATATACAAGGTGATTCTGGGGATAATTGTTAATATTCTTAAATGGTGTAACAAAATACTTTTAATTTTTAATTACATATAAAACTCGAAAATTTCCAAGTACAATTTTTTTAAGACGGTCACAAACACTTACTATGACGTAACGTTATTAATGAAATAACAGTGTGTTAGTGTGTTGAATTGAGTGACTCTAGTTAATAATGTTAAATGAATTTAACTGTCAGTTGAACTAGGGGTGGCTAAGTGAGATTAATATTACGGTAGGTACGATGATGGATATCATTAGTCTGAGTAAAATATTTGCACTTTATGGTATTAACTAGCGATTATAAATTTGACGAAATATATCATAATAGGTTGACCAATAATTACAGAACAACATTGAGTGGTATTTCATTAAAATAACACAAAAAAAAATTGTCTTTAAACTTAACCCCGTTCTTGAGAGTCTACAGCGAATTTCAGGCATTTTTTTCTTTTACTCCACTTACAATTAATTACAATGACAGAGACAATTATTCGAAGGTAAATCTAGATTTTCACGGTAGGCCTTCTGTTTGAATTGAATACTTATTTATAATCCATTTGAATTGATTTTCATTTCGCGCCATAATGTTCACGGAACACAGGCGCGAAATTTAATTTTGAAAGTAGGTTATTTTAGAAACAAGTTTATTAATAAGCAGGTACTAGTTCAGGCAAGATTTTCTATGAAACAAATTATATATTCAACAGAACTAATATACTTATACACAGTCAAAACTACGAATATACTGCTTACTCGACCAGCATATACTGCTTCATATTTTCCTTATTATTCACTTGTCAAATTACAGCAACAGAAACAAAACACGAGCAACGTCAGCAATAAAAAGACCGGACTCGTCAAAACAAAATGCCCTCACAACGGTATCCCGGCAAAGGATGATACCCTGTTATTTGCAACATATTCCAATATATTATTTTTTATTACCCACCCACCGAGGGGAGAGGGGGGCAGTCGCGTCATGCGTGTTATTTGATATAAAGTCAGAACTCAACTTCGTTATGCGATATTCCCTTTTCAAAGGACAATGCTCTAGGAGTATTTTTGAGACGGATGTTTTCTGGTACCCAATTATTTGGTACATGTCTTCTATGAGTCGTTAGTGCGGCTTAGTTGGGCGCGCGCTCGAACGGAATTTATATATACATGCCTATATCATTTTTAATATGTAACCATAGTTATATGACAAAATTTATGTTAACTACATAATCGAATATCAAACAAAAGTGAAAAATCTAAAATGATATTGCCTTCATGCATCATCATGAAACAAAATTGAATCAATATTCTGGCAATCTGCAATGTTCTCGCAAATTTAAAATCCACGTTTTAGATCGACCACAAACAATGGTGACTGATTGCGATGTTAACTAGTTGGCGCAGCGAAGGTGGTCAACTTGTATAATTTATTAGGTACATAGAATACGGCTCATGGCACTTGTATGGATGAAGTAAACCATAGGATTAAAAGTTCTCGGCAATATCTTTTTTCGGCGTTGTGATCCATCGTGTTTGAACTTAATTATTATATTTAAAAGCTAAAAGCAGTTTTAATAAACATATTAGGTTAAATTTTCTTAAAAAAAGTAGTTGATATTTTATTTTAACGGCTCTTCTAAAGGCAAAGAGAGGAACGTTCTGTGGAAATATATTTTTCATCGAGACGTGTAATAATATTTAAAATTAGCTAGTCGGCCATTTTGTGGGGGTGGTCAACTGCCCCTTGGACAGCCAGAGGGTGGAGTGTGCCCATGTGACGCTTCATCTAATAAGGGGTGACGTGGGAGTTAATTTGATGTACTATTAAGTCTAAATTTAATGAAATATTTACAATCTTTGCACATGGTATTTGAACATGTATTATTCGAACGAACAATTTAGTGATCTGCTAAAACTACTTACCGATAATAATGTTCGTTAAAAATTTTATCTATACACAAATAACATTCAAGATATAGATGAAAAACTTAACTGAAGGACCATGTCTATACTAACTACATAGTTGTGCAGATAAATAATACGGGACTTACGTCAAAATTTGAATATAGTACATCGACATGCATCTACAGACACGTTACTATTACATAAGCCCGGTGCTTTAGCTAAGTTTTTTACAGTTTCAAATATAAATTTGATAACTGATTATCTGCTTCTCTATCGCTCTTGCAAATACGAAAGTTAAAACGAACCAATTAAATGTTTCCTGGTAACCATCTCGATTATTGCTGTGCTTTCCCAGATAAATTTGAATTATAACTGAGTGAGTACTAATCCGAACTGAGATGATGCTATTTTTACTATCAAGTTTTTGAGCCTTTCGTGTAAATAAATGAATAAACCTTTGTAAAATTATGCGAAGTGGTCATCGCGAGGTGCGAGGGTGCAAATAAATGACGGGTTGCGATCGGATAATGTCCACCTTAATAACCACTAAAAACAGGAATTTACCATATATATTTGAAAATTTCCAAACATAAGTTACCTATTGTAATGACACTAATGACAGTAACATCATTATAGACCTTTTCTTCTAAATTACAGATTGCGAAAATTAGAGTTTTTTTGTCTGCATAATTTTTGTGTACATTCGTACAGGTTTTGCCAAAACTTAAAAATATAATGAATATCATGGTTGCTATTTTATCGTCTTTCGTACTATGCGTCACTTTCGCACTCAAATACTTGTTGGAACGTGACAGATATTGTGACAAATGATAAAACTCGTACAATATTTTTTAAGCTGGTCTGTATGTTATAACAGACTTTGTGTAATGGTCTTTTTGTTTAGTAGTAATGAACTCATTTTTTTAATTTTAACAGCAATTTAAATGATATATATGTTTATGAAATAAACTTCTAATAAATATCACCAACTCACATATTTTATTACTACTAACTTCAATTTCATTCAGAACCCTGTACTTTAAAATTAGACACAAATTCACGTACAAAACATTGTTTCAAAAAGGGAGTAAGTACTAAGAAAATCGAGATAGATTCGACTCTTGGCAGCTACGCCGACTATCAACTATATTATTCACAAAACATTAAAACCCGACTGGAAATGAAATACCAGTCTAACTTGATATTTAGTTCCAAAGCAACACTGGTCAACTATATACTGGTAAGCTAGAGGACTAGCAGCTACACTGTTATGACCATTATTGGACCTTATGCTAAAGTAATAAGACTCGGGAATAGTCAAGAGTGTGCTCAATAATTTGCGCTCAGAAAGCGTTGTGAATCGACCGCACGTAACGGGGCCGAGCAAGGGACAGCTACAAATGTCGCGGTCAGTTCCCCCATCCCTCTCCCACCCTTCACCCCCCCACCCCCCCCACTGGCTACGGCGTAGCGTAGAAATGTGCTAGCATTTACGGGTTAGACTTCTTGAAATTGAAGTTGAGACTAATTTCGGTGCTATTTCCATTTAATTATTTCTGATAGTCCGATTTGTGTTTAGTATTAGTACTTGTCTAATATAATTACCGTTATGACATTTGGTAATTAAAAATGTACCGTGAAAATGGTCGATTTCATCTTGGGTGTATAAAAGTATTTGTTAAAAATTAATTCATGCTTTTAGTTGAATGATTTTAGGGTTATAAGGATAGTCACAAACTTAATGTATTTTACTAAAATATTTCTCTGACTTGAGTTCCCATGAATTAAAAGTATTTCTTACCTATATAAGGCCTAGCTTTCTCTGTGACTGAGCCCTATGGCAAGCAATATTCGACTAATAAAACGTGAGTTACCCGTTTCTACAATGTAGCCCATTTACATCGTTCAGTATGGTGAAATCTGAAATTATAAGGCATACAATGATTGGTTAGGAGCCATGTCATCGATTTTAGCAACAAGAAACACTGCATACATAGATTAAAGAAAAGACTTTGTATTGTTTTCGAGAATACGTTGTTTTGGAAAATAAAACTATTAATTACTTGTATTTGGATGCGGTCTGTGTAGGATATAGGCAGTAAATGATACCATAAAACTTGTTATCTAAAACTGCAATTGCATTGTAATTCAATATCTTTTAATTTTATTTTTAACAACTGTGGTCGATTCCCGAACTGAATACAAGATTTTTTTTAAATCGACATGCAGTTTTCCTTGTGCCTTCATTCGATGACATTGTTCGTAAGACCTGAACTTTGTATGTCTTATAGTTTCAGATTTTTCCATACTTACCGATCTAAATGGGCCATCCTGTAGGTATATGATTAATATTACAATTAAAACTGTTGTGAGCCATGTTACTACTATTTAGTTACAAACGGATAAACTCACGTGTAATTATATCGCACTAGGCGACATGTTTCGGGTAAGCTCTGGTACCCATCTTCAAACCGAGTCAGGACACACCGATCGCGATGAGGGTGTATCACTCACTGCTGTCTGCTGCTCGGTTTGAAGATGGGTACCAGAGCTTACCCGAAACCTGTCGCCTAGTGCGATATAATTACACGTGAGTTTATCCGTTTGTAACTAAATATATGATTAATATGTTTGATTCTAGTTTAGTAACGTTAGTTTGATGTTTACAAAGCTAGATAGCTGTGAAATCCAAGGCTTGTGTGTGTGTGTCTTTTGTAATTTCATGTTTTCCCCATATTGTCTTGATTTGGAGCCAAGCTGTTTACATGACTCGATCAATTAGACTTAGACTGAATCTGGCCGAATGGCCAAGAAAGGGAAATGTCTTAGTTACAATTCCACGTAATACATGTTACTTACATTTACTTGGTATATACCGAGTATTTTAAACTAGTAAGATAATTTCTCCTTTTATAATATTTTTTATTTCGTTGCGCTTATTAATCACAATATTGCCAATAGAATCGGTACCCTATAACTAAAAAAATGCTTTGTTTTTTGTTTGCCTGTTAAAAATTTTGATATATTGTTTTATCGGCTCTGCGTTTATTGATTTGGTAATAACTTTCTCAAATGAAATTAAATTCAAAACCAGCCCCTAAATTTTCCGGTGAAAGTAGTGAAGTGCTGGTCTTGGTATATATATTGTACTAACATAAGGTAGATAGATACTCTATACGTACATTAAAAAATATAAAAATACATTAGTTAAACCTTTTAATAGTACTCAGCTCACATTTAAATGGTATAGTGAACTAAATAATCACTAAGTTAAAATACTATATAAAAAATACCTGTTCCAAAAGCTAAAACAAAACATCTCGCGTCGCGATATTTTTCCTCTAGGTAGGAAAGGGGGTCAAGATAGATGGAACGGATATACGTAACTTTACGAGGCTATTAGCGTGTTTGCTGTTCGGTCCTGTTTCGGCCATTCATCAGCCGACACGATGGCCGAATTTGGCCGACTGTTTTAGTATGGACTGGAAAATTGTTAATAGGTATTTTTCTGGTAACATTTGGCCAGTTAGGCGTTAGTATGAAATGAAGAGATGTGAGATTGTATTAGCTGTAGAACGCGATTAAATATTTATCATTACTTATCATTTTCTAATACTTTACCTAAGTTTCGTTCATTTTCTAACAAGTAGCTAACTTGATTAGTATTATTTAAATCACTCGCATGATCAGCTATTGATATTTAAATACAACTAATAAGAACTGGTATTTCAGACTCAGGCCTCAAGTTAGTGTTCGTTGCAATTACTATTTCATGTTAGACATTTCATTATTTTCACTAATGTAGTTGTTAAATGTTTTTTTTAAGTTTCTGATTGTCAAATAGAACCCTAAAAAAATACGTGCGTGTTTTGATTTGACCTCTTTAGTCTATTATATACGATAGTCGGATTATCATTTGTCACTATAGTGCAAAAGTGCGAAAGTGACGCATGCTAGGAGGAATAATGACTGGAGAACGCATCCGCGAGCGCCAGTAAGGGACAAAGATATTCAGGCTTTTGTAGCCCAAAATGTAACAATTCACTATAGTTTTGCTTTATAGGATATACTTTATAACAAAAATTTGTTTATTCCGTATTAACTACCGCAACTTTGGTTGAAAACCCAGGAAAACTCCAATTGTATTTGTTTGTTCCCGTCCAACTTTGACAGTTCTTAAGGGTCCAGTTTGGAGGGGAACAAAAATATGTGAGACTTTGACAAGGACGGACGAAAATAGCGCTGTCTCTGCCATACCTATGGAAAGTTACATAAGACCATCTCTTTCGATCGTGGTATTATTATTAGCACGCTCCGTCTAGTTAAATGGTATGTCTATGGACGCACGACATGAGGTGATAAAATGGCTTCCATCCCATTCGTACAGATGAGTAACTTGCGTTTTCAACTTCATAGACTTCACGGTCACATTATTTATAAAATAAGTAAATAATAGTCCTAACTTCTTAGTAAAGTACCTTGTTTGTCGGTCACATAAGGCTAACACACGGTTTAGGAATTGGCAAACTTACAGAATAAAACATCCTAATGGTACTTGCAGCGTAAGTTAGAAATGCGTGTATTATTTTCGTAATAAAGAAACTTGGGAACTGTTTTCTTGGATTTTGGTAATGTGAGAAGTTTCGTAAGTATATATATTTAATGATATTTAATGATTCTTGTAGGCTAAGACAAATGTATTGTTATGTGTTCGTAACGGACAACATGACATCAGAATACACTTACTTATTTAATTAATGCCGTATGACATTAAGTTCACTAATTATAATAAAGGAAAAGCCTTACATAGTTTTGGAGGATTTATACATTTACGTACCGAAACAATCTCAAAATAAGTACCTACATCTTAACTATCATAAGTCATCACGGTTGACATACGTCACGTTTTTTGTCGATGTACAGTCAGCGTCATATAGTTAGTAGCATCAAAAGTACTCATAAAGTTCGATTATTTGACGACTATTTGACTACTTTGAACGCTGTGAACTATATGACGCTGACTGTACAATCACCATCAGATATATCGGAGCTGTGAAGATGGTCATAAAAATCTGAACATGCTCTTTATCGCCTTGACAATAGAGGCGTTGTTCAGATGTTTGACCACCTCCACCTCCGATATAACTAACTAATGGCGACTGCATTAGGTTCTGTAGTTTCTCCATACAAATATTTTACGTAGACGCTAGCCAGTAGGTAAGTTGTTGCCGTATCATGGTACAATCAGCGTCATTATACCTAGTTAGTCACAGTCAGTATGGCCAAATACATCAATACAGAACTTTATTTATATAGCAGTAAGGTTGTGTATCGATATATTTGGCCATACTGACTGTAACTAAACTGTACCCAGTGCTACAGGAATTATATCGGGTCTTATTTAAATTCAACAATATTGAGAGAAATGAGCGATAAAATTAAACTTAATAAATAAACGTATTAGTTAATGTGCAAGCTCAATCTCCATGTTATAAGAAATATTATAAATATACTTGCTATCATTTTACATCACCAAAATCTGTCCGCTTTCATGCACAAACAAATTTGGAGTCAAGATATGGGCTTAAGTATTCCTTGCACCAGTCATTATAAATAACAATAAACCATAGATTTTTTAGGCCATGTTGATAATAGAACCCTTTCTTTTCCAACAATCAACTACTCAAATTAATCGTTATTTCTCATTGGTTATAAAGTATAGGGGCTGGTTTAGGCAATATCAACGTTTCTAAGCAAAACTTATTTGTTATATTCTTTCATATATATACTGATAGTACTTATAAATCTTACTATAATAAGTATCTAGACCGTCTGGCTTACATAATAACATAGAGATGAGCTCATACAGATAATCTCCGGTCACCATCGCGACGTATCCCGGCAACGGGGATTAGGCTGTACAGTCATGGGTATAAGGTATGATTTCCCCTGACAGACGCTCCGGGAAGGAGTAGCTGTTTACGTAGAACTGTTTACTGTATTGCTGGAAGGAGTTTCAAAGTTTAAATGAGTATATAGGTTTTTATTCTACAATGCGTTTTGGCAAACGACTTTTTGACGACCGGTCTGGCCTAGTGGGTAGTGACCCTGCCTATGAAGCCGAAGGTCCTGGGTTCGATTCCCAGTCAGGACATTTATAGATATTTTTTCCTGAGTCATGGGTATTTTCTATGTATTTAAGTATTTATATGTATCTATCTATTATATATATCGTCGTCTAGTACCTACAACACAAGCCTTACTGAGCTTACCGTAGGACTAGGTCGATTTGTGTAAGATTGTCCTGAAATATTTATTATTATTATTTATTTATTAAGTCTACCTTTACACCGGGTTGAATATATACCGGGAAGTAAAGTTATGTAGGGTTCAACTTGTGTGTACTTATCTTTTTATTTAATAAGCAATGATGAATGACCAGTTATATAGCAAAATCGATTGAAATTGCATATGTAACAACGAGTCACGATCTAGGCACTAAAATCGGAACTGGAAGTTTGAGACATACCTACTTTAAATGTTATATTTCTCTTTACTCAATCTTGTTCTTAAGATTACCTTTTATTGTGTAAAACTATGCGTAATAGTATAAACTTTACAAACTTACTTATTCATGTCCTATAATTCTTGTAAACCTGTCACCGCACCAATGCTGTTTGAGTCCGCGTCGAGAGAGTTGTGTCGACTAACTCACGAGTAACTCACGAGCAATCACCATTAACCAATCCTTTGATTTCGACCTTTCTTAAACCTTAAAGACATGACTTAGGCTCTATAAACCGTTCGGCTTATTAGAGTGATCGGACTGTGTTTGGGGGAGGTAGCTTGAAGAGGCCTGTAGAAATGTAAGCAAATACTTTAATGGCCACTTCCAGTAAGCTTTAGTCCCCTCGTCCGCAAAGGTAGCGGGACAGTTAATATATTTGAAGTAAGGTAGAAAAAGGGTTTCTTGTACTAGCTTTGTGTGGGGATGCCCTTTAGTGGGATCTAATAAAACCTTGTTACGGCCAAAGGGATACCAATCCTGATATTGAAAGTGTTCCTCTACATGATATAGAATTTAGGGGCTTCTTTCTGATATTAAATCGAGGGAAATCTTATTTCTACAATATTGTCCGCCGGCAGAGGTTTGCCTTTTTGTTGTCTGTGGTTTGGAGAGTGCGTGGGGCTTTGAATAAGAATTAAACTAGATTTGTTTATGAGTTAAAGAAAATATGTTATGTTACATTGATTATTTTAAAAAGTAATCTTAGATATTTAGGAACTTACTTAACCTACGTACTACTTACTTAACGAATGAATTACCAGTTTTTAATACGTTTTGCTCACAAACGCCGGTGTTGTCTAGACCTATTTGTCATTGTGTTGACAAAAGATGAAATAAATAAATGCCAACCTCAAGGGGTTAAAATATATCAATATCTTAAGATATTGATATATTAATAATTATAGTCTGATTAGAAATTATACAAATATAGCTTTTAGATTAATCTAAAAGCTATATTTGTATAATTTCTAATCAGACTACCTTTGGTAAAGTAGTTTCGTAAGTGGAATACGCATAAAAACAGAAAACTAAGAAAGTACAGTTTTCAATATCCTACAGAACTGACCAATTGCAGGGTTGCCAATATTTATTGATAAAATAACTCTCTAAAGAGATTTTAAGTTAAGTTACACTTGAAAATTCCTTAAAGCATACCGAAATAATATAACGCAACAATTAAATTCAATAACAACACGATGTAATGTTTTTAACTCTTTAATATTGTCTTCGTCCGATATTTCTTTATTCACAATAAATATCACGCGATAATGATATGGACACACCATCGACATGTCCACAGACATATAATGTGTTGATCCCTATAGTGCACAAAGCGCAGGTGACGCATGCGCTGACCAGACCACCTGACCGCGGCCGGACACTGATCAATATTAAAGTCCGAGGGAGGATGCTGGGGGATGTCTGTTTGTCTGTTACATATGCTAAGAGAGGATAATACCACCGAATGTGTTTTTCGTTGAGTTATCACGTTATAATGACTATGAGTATTTGTTAGACTGGTACTTATGGGAATAAATAAGTATGTCTTTCTTTATTAGATAAAATTTACACTTTCACATAAACTCTAAATTAATTAATCAATATTGTAAATTATTACTGATTATAATACCTAAATGAACATTCAATTTTATCTTTCAGATACTAAAACCAAAACAATAACGTGTTTACTCGGGACAAACATCTTTATAATTCCAAAATTACAATATGCCGTTTGTTATCCTTATTCACATCACATAGTTAAGCCAAAAGAACATTAAACACGAAAAAAAAAATTTAAATCGTTTTTGTGATTAAGTAATAATATTCGCTGTTACGCCTTGCCAATTCCCAAAAGTAATGTTACATTTTAATTTATTCAATTTACATCTAACTAAACAGTTTCTTATATTCATAAGAATTATATATTATAGGTATCTATCTTTCGTCTTTGACATAATTTGAAAAAACATTTTGGACCTGAAAGTTACAATTTGTATACACCGTCAAGTAAATTATAAATTTTATGAGCTTATATGCTTGATAACAAAATCATCACTGAGTAAATAATACAAAGGGCAGGTGGTCATGGTATCATGAAAACCCTTTACGTTATACCAATTATTAAACAGTGCTAATATCAACAGAGTAAAGAAAATACAAAAAATATTCCACTGGCTCAGCTCTATATACTTCCCCCTCAACTCACCTTTTGCGGACACTACGGGGGAGGGTCCAAGAGAAATGACGACCCTTAACTAATACACACACATACACGCACGATCTCACCCACACACCGCCACCGCCTCACAACTCTCGCTGTGTGGGTGGGTCTTTGACTGTTCAACGATTTCTGCGTTTGTGTGCGTGTCCAGTTTCCGTGCGCTTGGGTTTTGTTAATTTAATTAGAGGTACAAAAAGATTAAGGCAAGAGGACGTGAGCATTAAGGCGGACGGTCTAGGGGTATACCCAATATGTGAATATATATGTAGTATGGTGTTTATGTATGTGTGCTAAGTTATGGGTGTTTTTATTGCCATTGGCAACTAAGCTTTTGGCAACATACTTTCGGGGAAATGGGATGTAGATGCCATAGAGTATAAAATAAGGAAGAAATTAGATTTTTAGTATTTTAGAACCTATTTAGTTTATGATATGGCACGTAGTAGCCATTCGCTAATTTTAATTACCAGGACTATTAACGAAGAAAAAAATTGGTATTCCTAAACAAAACTTAGCTCATCTTAATAAAATAAGTTACACTAAATAATCATTTCAGAAAATCTTTCCCTGCTTTCTAAGAGTTTATCCAAAGCCTAAAGCAAAAACAACGTACCTAAAAACACATTTACTCCATAAAAATACTTCCATAAGATAGGATAGGATTTCGTAAAAACATCTCATCTAAAACTACATAACACATGTTTGTGTTGAAAACAGTGGGTCGTTCCGGCCACGGCGTCGTGGAATATAAAAAGTAAGTCGATAGCTTACCATCGGAATTTATACTTTTGGATATTCGAAATATGTTCTAACAACCAGTCTCTTGAGACCCCTTATCTTTCCCACGCGCGTAGGCGCGGGTAGGATAAATATTAGTAGAACGAGGCTCTAGAAACGGTGGCATAGTGAATACTGAATATATCGTATAAATTCAACCCACGGGTGAATATAACCGTAGTAGTCTTCGGCTTGTTTTCACATAATAGAGCCATTTTCTTTTGTTTTTGTTAGGTATCTCACGTCGGAGGTAGGCTGACAATGAAAACAAAAGGCGGTGGCTTAATTTCAAGCCTTTTTGTGGAAGACGATTTACGTGTCGGGTATTATAGAAAAATATTTGGTCTGTAAAGTGAAATGTATAAAGCCTATCTTGATTTTTAATGTACAGACTTAGATGTGATAAGTTTGATGAAAAAATATTGAAGAAGTATATATTAGGTACTTATATTAAGATGAAGTGAGTTCAGAGTATGGCAGTTAAAAATAAGTTTAAAAATTCTATTATTTTTTTAGAAAACTGAACATATTAAATCCCCCAATCCACGTATTCTATGTTCATTATGTTCGTTTAAATAAATATTTTTGGCTGAAACCAAAAACAATTGTTTAACAATCATTTGGGCCGAGTTTTTGTTTTTATAATGGAGTACAGAAATATTATAATCTCACTAGGTACTCCATACTCTTTTTAATCCTGGATCAGGGCGCCGACTTTTGAGCGTCTACCACTCCACCAAAATCGAAGAAATGGTGTTATAGAAACATGAATAATAGAAACTAATAATTCTGGATAGTAATAAATACTCGTGCAAAAATAATGGTGCGAAACTTCTGCGTGCGATTATTTTCGTTATTGAATTCGAACGCATGACTCTCAAATTATCGGCTTTAAATAACTTTCTAACTACAAATCCACGTATTCTCTAATATTGCTTAAAAATATTTACACATATACAAGTATACGTGTGTATCACATATAATGTATTCCTGAGCAAATTATCGGTCGTCCTTAACATGCAGTTCAAAGTTAATATATGCAAAGGCAAGGTGCCTTTGGTTTTATTAAGTCAGCCGTACGAATCGAATAATGTCAATCTATCAGTATGGGATAAAATGGCAATATATGTACAGGTAGCATACAGGGATTGTTGAGCCACTAATGTTCATAACTAGGGCCCGGAAATTTGCTTACGGTTTTGGAAAAGTCTAAGGGAGAGAACACTATCGTTAATCGATATATCGATATTAGTATTTATTAGCGTTTCGCACCTAGAGCGTAAAAAGTATATGGTCTTATTCAGTTTTCGTATTCAGGTAACCATGCATTTTGGCTGGTACGTAACGGTAGCTTATTTTTATCTGAGTTATTAATTGCACTCTTGAATCATTCTGTATAATGCTACGGAACCGTTCGTGCGAGAGTCCGACTCGCGCATGGCCGATTTATTTAGGTACATATATATTTCAATCCATAAACTGAAAAACATGTCGTGTAACACACTTCCGTTTTAATGAAAATGTAGTTGGCTGACGTTGCTTGCCTGAAAGAAAGATAGAGTGACCAAGTATTCGTGTCAGCAGCGGAGGCTAAGGAGAAGAGTCGCCGGTTCGAATCCGGATGCGCACACTGGACGGCTTGGTCAATGAATCTTAATTACATATATATAACTCTTATGTTGAATTATACACACCTCCGCAAATGAAATATAATTATTAAAGTAAAGAGTTGTTTGACGTGTGTAATGTTAATCAATAATTGAATAAAAAATAGTTTATATATTTAGAATAATTAAAACAAAAGTCTTATAACAATCTTCCTCGCGTTGTCCCGACATCTGAAGGTCAGATGGCAGTCGCTTTCGTAAAACTAGTACATACGCCAAATCCTGGGATTAGTTGTCAAGCGGACCCCAGGCTCCCATGACCCGTGGCAAAGTGCCAGGACAACGCGAGGAAGATGATGTCTTTTTTTTTCGGTGGTAGCAAAAAAAAATATATTTAATTGATCTACTTGCATATTACGAGTACTCTGTCAATAAACTTGGAGCTTACAACATAAATTCTAGTTACAAGTGTATTCAAATGTTATCAGAATTCCATTTAACATCACAAAATCGTTGATACCTATGTGCATCTAGTTACCAGCATCCGAGTTCCGAAATAGGTACCTAGTACAGTCAGCCACGCTTCTGGAATAAAATTAGCAACCGCACGCGAGCGTGTCCGGCGGCAAACGGAATTTAGTTCCGTTCAGTTGCGCCGGCCTTTGCCGGCTGTCGGGTAGGGTGGCCACGCGAGCTTCTAGCCAGAGGACAGTTTTTGGGACAACTGCAAAATTTACAACTTTACTTAGTTGTAACCTTTAAATCCCTTACACAAAGTTCTAGTCAAGAGAGTATTTATGAATAGTAAAAAAAAAAATGTATAGAAGCGGGTAACTCACGTTTTATAAGTCGGAACTACCCTTATTTTCAGCAATATTGAGCGTGAGTTACCCGCTTCTATACAATTAATATGTGTGAATCTCACGATACTTTTGTGCTTATATTTTTTTTATTACTTGCGATCTACAGATAGATATGTTTTACCAGAAAAAATAAAGTCTATTGCAAAGAAACTTAATGCGCTACATAGACAAAATAAATTACCTAATTCGTTATGCCAAGTTACTCATCTAACTTTTATTAATGACCAAAAAGGTATAGATTAAATAAATACCAAGTTACTGTTACCTAATTACTATATTTTAAACTTGTGATTATCAATCAATATATTTCCTTATAAAGGCCGTACAAATATTAAAAAAAAAATTACTTAACTTCATAAGTACCTACATCAACAGTCGCATAGATTCATTGGATTATTGTTCTTTGTTGGTAAATAAAAAAATGTTCACAGTCGATTTGTCCCTGCAAGATGGACACCCACACTATCGGCAACTTGCTGAAATACGGCGCAAGTTGTTACCGGTCGGTTGCGCTACAAATTGCTAATACTCCCCCTTTGCCTAACTCTTACGAATTTTGCTCCCCCACTCAGATCTAGAAACTATTGGTGTAAATTTGAACGCTTTTACTAACTTAAAGGCACTAAACTAGTACTGGAATGTCTAAAACATTGTTAGCATAGTGTACATGCAACTTTCATATATATGATCGGAAAAGTAGCCTTGACAAAAATGCAATATTTAATACTTCCTTAATAATTATTTAAAATATACTTAATACTAACTAAATTTCTTTGGAATAACGACAAAATCCAAGTTCAAGTTTCTACCAACATATAATTATATAAAATATTTATTAAAAAAAATGTTAAGCAAAAACGTCTGCTATAACGTACAAACCATCATTATTAAAAATAAAGGAATAATCTAAAAAAATAAAATAATGTCTAGTAATTTGTTTTTAAGGCTTATGATATAAATGAAAACTTAAACAATTGAAATTAATCATAGATATTAGGAAATCAGTAGTAACGTTGTGGAAACAACGTTCTAGAACAAACATTCTAACGTTAGACAACTTGTTTTCCAAGAGTTTAAGCAAGATATTGTAAACTACCTACAGTTATTTTCCGTGCAAATGACACGGGCTGCGTCACATTTTTGGCGCGGTGACCCTCATCACGCGCTATCTGGTCTAGTGACAACGTTGCGTCATTCTTACGTGTCACACTTTTCACGGCTAAGCTCACCAACATTGTCACCCTAGTCACTGAGACTGACTATAATGCGATAAAAATATAACCCATTTAGTTCTCTTGTCTATGTTTATTAATCCGTTTTACATTTTATAAGCAAATATTTACCCATAGGTACGAGTATAGGTTGCATGTAAACAATATAACACAATACAAAGTCTCAAGTTACGCTCAAAGAAAATAAAACCGAAATGTTAACTACTTTGTTACAGTTGAAATTACATTCGTGTTTACCCAGACCAACTCACTAAAGAACTTTAGTATGAAAGTACTATCTTGAACAATAGCGAAGCTAAATAAAGTAAAAGCATTAACTAATTATATAACTTATTACATCCCTTACCTTTGTGCAGTCCACCCCACACGTTAACACAAAAAATGCACCAAAAATAACAAAAAAAGGGGTGTTGGGTGGACCCACCCCGCCCCCACGACCCCCCCCGTATCTTTGCACTCGCCATCGCTAATCTTCTTATAGCAATAAAGTCCGACATCCACCCATTATTTAAGCGATAATACAACATCCATAAAAGAGAACAAGGTTGGATTTTGCGTGGGAGACGAATGGATCTGTTCGTAAAGGTTGCGTCCAAAACAAGAGACAGTTTGGGGAGTGAGGTCTACCTAAAAACGTGGAAACACTGATGAATGTCCCCCATTAGATGTTATTTATTTAGAATGTGGCGGAGGGACTCAGTTTAACTTCGGCTGAAGTTTACTTAGGACTTGCATTGGGTTAGCCCGGGCTGACAAATAGCGGTGATTCCACGGGTCCAGTTTTTTGGGTTTAGTCTTATTACGGTGATTTGTCTGCTCTTTCGGCGGGTTTTAGTTACGGGTATTGGATAGGTGGTGATAGGGTTGAAACATTAGGAGTTCTTTTAAATTGACGTAGTCGTAAGTGTAAAATATTTACACATCATTTTCCATAGTTTTCGCCATTAAGTATTAACTTGCTAAGACTAATCCTAAGGATATGAAGCATTAAAATAGGTTGTGATTTGATTGAGATTGAATTAGGTTGTAAAAACGTAGTTCACTAAACGATTGCTTACTGGGTTGTAAATTTTGTTAGGTCCGATTTTTCACTCCTGAGATAAGCCCTATTTAACGAATAACTCTATGGGTATTTGTCGGGTAGTCCTTCCTCATCTGAGGAATTGAAACATAGGACTTTAGATGACTGCGGATTATACATATAAGTATTTGTTGGCATCTATTTAATAGATTTTCAATTCGATGCAGCAATAATAGAAACAGAAGAATACAAACCATTCCATTTCCAAACTAGTTTCCATCTGTTCAATGGGACGTAAGCGAAATCCGTTTGGTCTGCAGAGTGCACGGTGCCAGGACGCTCATAATCCCGCCCTAATGCCCTGTCCTCTGCAAGGGACATTTCCATTTATTATTGAGCACTTAATTTATGTGTTTTGTTATGGACCGACAGCCGGCGAGGTTGCGCCAATCTAAATTGCAAGGATTTGTCTCTTATTAACAGACGATAACTAACCCTACTACTTTGGCATAAGATCTAAAACGCATCGACATTGAAACTGGTACTTGTTGTTGTATGGTTCTGTCTAAAGAAATTGCTTCATCGGACGCTTTAAAATAAACACGGCTAAAATACTTCCGACGTTTTGCTTCACACAATAGGGCCTTATTTGCATTAAACTTGAAAAGGCGCTTTAAATCTTTATACACTGAAAAATATGAAATTTTAAAAGTGGAGTATTCGCGCGTCTTTGCTAATTTAATCCTTATCTGTTTGACTATAGGATTTAGTTTAGAATAATTCTTCAAAATTTTACGATGTTTTAGGTTCAGTTGTTCACTTAAGAATTGTTTAGACAATGTACGCGGCAATCCGTTTGCTTCAGAGGCAGGTTTTGTCAAAGGGGGTGAAATGACATTTGGGATAAAAGTAAATCTGGGGGCTTTGAAGGTCATTTTTCAAAACTGTTACTATTAGATGCAAATACTTTGCCACTTTAATTGTATTTCTACTATTGCCGTCGAATATATTTTAAAGGAAACCAGTTTTCCATTAGACTACCGATATTTGATTCTATTAATTTAATAATTAAAAATTAGACTTTAGCCAAAAATATAAAATTAAAGTCCAATATTAGCGATTACCTTTAGGCACAATATTAGCCCATATTTTTATGATAAAACAAATTCAAACATAAATTGACTCTTATTCTGCAAAAAAAACTAAATGAGGCAAAGTGCTCTGATATAATATTCCATGTGTAACGCTCAGACGAGCATATAAGCCTATGAGAGCATAAAAAATCAAGAATATTCCATGTGAACCGAAACACATGGCGAATAAACAGACGGAGTAGATACTTACAAAAATATGAAATTCACCACAACATTTGCCGACGGGTGAACTGGGTACCGTAGGCAAAAAAGAAATCAAAACGCGTGTACAATTTTAAAAATATTACGAATTAGTAAGTTTAGCAACGAATTTAGAAAGTGTCCGACCGAGAGAGACCGTAACTTAACTAAGTGGAAATCAGTAGTTTCATTTTGACATCTTTTGCTATCATTTTGACAATACTAGAACAGAAATTGACAAAATGCGGTTGGAATCATAGCTATTTGCTGAAAGAAAATAACGATTATATTTTAGACACGGAGTTTATTTCATGTTTCAATCATAATTAAAATTTGCAAACTAAAGCATTTCGTTAATTGAGATGTCATTGTCATTGTTTTATCTCGTAAACACTATAGTTTATCACTTTATCGCTATCAATTCTTACTCGGTAACCTTCAATATATGAACATGTTTTCATTTCTCACTTTTCTTATGAGTTGTTTTTAATTTATAACAAAGTCGTAATGGGATTAGACTATTATGGCCAAGGTGTTTCTCAATTCGAGCATAGATAGTGATAATCAATCTGTCTTTTTCTTACACTAAAAAAGAGCCTACTGCTGCTTTTCAGCGTACCGTTACTGACAAATTTGGTTCGCAATTCAATATTTACTGTCTGTTTTGCGCACCGTGCGCGCTCTCCCGTCCATAATGCGAGTTGATAGGTAGATGTATTAAAAATAGTATACATTAGACGTCTAGTATACACGACATTATATACCAACCAGTAATGCGGAGGATTACTCATCATTTTTACTTCGCATCAGCATATTAAAATGTTTCGCTCGCTTGATCTTTTTGGACGCATGTCCTTAACTATTAAGTCTCAAACTTTAGCTATTGGGCTGGAAAATATAGTATTTTAGGATATTTTAAATATAATAATAATATAAGGCCTTGCTAAAAATTATGAGCTTAGTAAAGTAATGTTTTGAACTTTTAATATAATATTGTTTTTCCTATAGGTTTTTGTTTGCCCCGAGGTGTTACCCGCGGTATATTAGGAAAATAAGGTAGCCTATGTGTTATTTTAAACACAAAACTATCGTGAGATTGAAAGATATTAATTGTATAAAAGCGGGTAACTCACGTTTTATAAGTCGAATATTGCTCGACATGTTTCACTCCGTAACGATCCGTAATGTGTTAATCCGGGGTGTCAGCTAACTTCATACCAAATTTTATTAAAATTGCTCAAGCCGTTTAAACCTGAAGAAGGAACAAACATACACACTCACACGACACTCACAAACTTTCGCCTTTATAATATTAGTGTATATGCTTATTATAGAAGCTATGTAACATCTTAAAACAAACAAATATAAGATGTTTTTTTTTGCTTGATACTGTTTTAAAATATTAAAAAGCACCGTTGGTTTAACAAATAAATAAGTTAATTTTTAAGAATAATGTAATTTGGAGAGACAAAACACAACTAACTTAAAACAAAAAATATATTTAGGTATTGTTACTTAATATGTAATCTGGATACGTCATTTTTATGTGTTCTGTGTTTTTATTATCTAGTACTTATCATTCGTTTCTGTTTGGCCCAAAATGGTTACCTGGTTAAAAAAGTTTAAAAGCAATAAAAATAAAATAAAATATATCATCCTTTAATCTCATTTACCCGTATCACACAAATGGACAATAAACAGTAAACAGCCATTCACGCATTACACGCTTTCATCCCAAACAGGTCTGAGCACACGACAAAACTAACCATTTAGGGAGAAAAATCTTACAAAAGTATCACTTTAGCCCCTGTCAAGCTTTGGCCACTAAGTGGTCAGATAAATGGCCCGTGCCTAACCTCTTTTGTAGCTCGAGTACCTGTCTTGAAATGATAATAGGGATGTTTATCCACACCTTAAAATCAACATCCGAGGTCCATCCGAAACCTGATTGTATCGACCGTAACGCCATGATTAACAATACAATGTCCATCCCTCGATAACGGAAAGAACACAAAATCGAAAAGTCGTATCTGTGTATGGACTACCTGCTACATAACCTTTTTTTCTTTTTGTCAGGATGGCCGAACCGGACAGCACGCGCCGAAGGGGAGAACCGGTCGCCCATTGGTCAGCAAGGGGAGTTAAATGAGGCCATTGGCTGTGTGGAATTCGCCAGGTGCTAATTTTGAATTTGGAAGCGTAGCTTAAAAAAAAACGTTACTACTTGATTTCAGAAATACCGTATGATCTACGCATTATTAGGAGTTTTTCGTATGATGGGTTTTAATACATTCTATCTAGAATACGGCTACGTTATATATCTATATATGTCATATAAAAAAGAAGTCTATAGTATAACTAAATAAACGTGAGTAAATCCGTTATTTTTATTTTTTAAATACGCCTCTTATGTATAAATATGAGGCGTATTATATAAGTAAATATAATGGATTTACTTACTTTTATTTAGTGAATCGCGCGACATGTTTCGGAGAAAATAGGCCTCCATTTTCAAGAACTAAGAGTGCTGAGTATCCGTTCGCTTCGCCGCTCGCGTCGCAGGCCCGTCACGACACATGTCGTGTGTATGACTAAATAAACGTGTGTATATGCGTTACTTTTCATTACAAACACAAGAGCGGGTTTATAATTATACATACAGAAAATATGTGCGTCAAGCGTCACAGCAATTATGAAAAATTTTGGACAAAACCTTTGGCAATATTAAATTTTTATCTTATCATTAATACCGAATAGAAACAAGCCATATAATGCCCTTTTTCCGGAATGTGCTCATAATAGGTACAAGATGCTAAAGATGTCCCTGGTTGTAAATTAAACCACTGTAATTTTTTTATACTTTTTAACAAAAAAAAAATGAGTTGTCTATTGTAGGAACCAGATTGATTTTGACACGGGTAACTCATATAACAACTTACAAATGTCACTAAGCACTTTAACTTTGCTCTGTAAAATGTGTGACAAAAATACACCAGTAAATAATACATATAGCCTATATTCCGAACTACAATGGAAGCTCAAATATTTCCCAATAAGCGTTACTTTAAAATCGTTGCCATCGTAATTTATATTCGTATGGGGGTGCATCCAGAGCTTGCGTCAAATGCGAATAAATCCGTTTGAAATTTAATATGTAGCAAACTGAATACGTTCAAATATGCATGTTCCGAATGCAGCCGACCGTCGCCTAGTGAAGATACTGATCGATTTTATACGTGCAAAGACTCCGGCTATCATTTGTGTAGAAATACGACATTGTTGCGGAATACGGGAATAGGTTTCTTGCAGGTTTTATTAGAGGTCAATAAAATGTTACGGTAAGCTAGTTACATCGCGACGTAATGTATAGCTGGGTACTGGTCGTAACTTTGACTTTGTAGCTAATGTCGGTACCCAGTTTATTTGGCTATTCGTGGCGACTTTAGTGTGAAATATTTATTTTTGTGTGTATTAAGAAATATTTTATGTGTAAAAGTAAAGTATATATGAGTTATGAATATACCTAGATATTTTTCTAGCAGGAACGGCATTTGTTTTGTGCTTGCCACAATAAAAATATCGACAATCCTGCTATCGATAAGTACATACTACTTCAACTTCAAGATGTACACACAGTCTTATATCGGCTACCTACCTAGACGCCGCGTGTCACCGATCTTGAACAAATTAAACGTAATCCGTATACTTTTGATCCAATTTACGTTTATAATTTGCAATGAATAGTTCCAAATTGTTTTCTGAAGTAGGTATTTAAATATATATTGACTTTTATTATTGTTAGTTATTTTTAACCCTATTACCCCATATTTGTCTTTGTATTACCTGTATGGAAATTGAAGGGGTACTTATCGATAACAGGACTGTCGATGTTTTTATTTTGTCAATCACTTACAAGAAATCGTTCGTGCTAGAAAAATATCTAGGTATAGTTATGAATCTTACAATTTACCGACTTAAACGAGGGATACAATTGGTTGTGTTATTTCATGATCAGAATTTAATTTTTTTTTTATAGTTGATTTGTTTTTTGTATACTAGATCAAATATTTATTTAATCAATAAAAGATAAATGTAACATATTAATACCTAATAACTATTAATACCTAATTTAATTACGTTTCTATATAAACTGGAACTAAATTTTAATTGATGTATAGTCTGGAATGTGAAACACTATAAGGTACAAATATTGGTAAAATAAATGTTCTGTTCTTTGGAATATCTTGCCCTCAATAATACTTTTTCGCAAAATTCTTCGTTTATGAGATGATATTATTTTATTACCCAGAATGAATTATAATACACACATACTTAATAAAAAGTACCTCCTTACAGATTAATACATTATATACTTCATCTATAGATACATATTGCTATTTATTGTTAGTTTAAAAAAATAGTAAATATTACTACCTAGTACGTGTAATTAAAATACTGCATATTGCTACTAGTGAATTAAAATTATAAACATTTTTTTTTGTCTTAAAATAGGCCTACAACTCTTTGGTAGGTACATTATAAATCCATAAAGTTACTCGAAATGTGCCTTTTTAAATCGAAAACAGGTAGATTACCTGAACCAATTCCTCACCTCCCGCGCGTCCCTAATACTAATAAAAACAAAACAGAACTAAACATCTCATTCGGCCACTAAATTACAATTGGAAGGGTCGTTTTGGGAACAAAAAACATTTATATCAATGGTTGGTAGGTTCTAAATTTACTAGTCATTGACAGGCTGTAAAGAGGCGGGGGTCTCACGAGGCTCGTTCCGATGTAGGAGAAGTAAGTAGATAAGAAAACTGGAGATACTGGCCCGTCTTGTGTGACGGGCGTGGACTGCTATAGAGTCGGTATTTACACCATCTATTATTTTCGTTCTTAAACGATTCGTACCTTACAATTCTATACCAAAAATAAGGTTTAATATTTTAGGTATGTTTCGACTACTTTTTACCTGAGTTGTGTTGGCAGCGAAACAGAAAAAACGTAGCAAACTTAGCTATGTAATCACAACTAGTAACAATGTATTGTGACGTGAAATACTCGATGCAAACGATAAATTACCCCCGTCAACACCAACTTTTAGGTATACTGTTCTAGTACAAAGATGCGTTATGCACCCTGTAGCCCTACAGGGTGCATAACTTGCATTATTGTTTTGAGAAACTGAAACATATGTCAGCAAAACCGACTGTTTAATAAATTAAAATTTGCTTGTTCTTTTTAACGGGATATTAACATCTCTATACATTTCCTACTTCTTGAGGGTCAAAGGCAAACTTTTCGGACGGCGTATACCCACGGGACGGTGTGGGGTTCGGGCCCGGGATAAAACTCCGGGTAATTCGCACGTACTACCCGCATTTGTCAGTGAACCGCATCCTATCGAGATATAGCTATGTCGTGACCGGCGCCATGGAGGTACCTGATGGTACCTAGTTATATTTAATTTTTAATACGTAGGATAACCTACCACTACACGGTATAAACCAGTAGTAGCTGAGGATGCGACCCAGTTAAACGGTACCTAATGAGAGAAATCTTTTGTTTGCTAAACATTGTTAGTTCAGCTTAAGATCACGCAGTATCACCGATAAGCCAAGTTTTGTTCTAAAGTTTTTCAAAATTATATATATTATTTTTAGCATTCATACAAACCGCGTCAGATTAGCAGAAATTGGTATAAGAATAAGTGATTAGTCGTTGCGTATTGTTACCATGGCCATAATAATATTGCCTTACAAGCCAGAGGATAGCTAGGGCGTACTTTGACAAAATAGACTAGTTTGTTTGCCGAAAAGCAACAGGTGAATATCAAAAGGTATTTCATAAATGACTATTTTGTTACAAACGCATAAAATCATGTGTAATTAGATCGCACTAGGCGACATGTTTCGGGTACGCTCTGGTATCCATTTTAAGCCGAGTCAGGACACACCGCTCGCGTTGAGGGTGTATCGCTCACTGAGTTTATCCGTTTGTAACTAAGTAGGATTAACATGGCTTACAACAGTTTTAATTATTTTAGGATTTCATATAATAATAAAATAATAGTACTAGACTTGGCTCACGAGGTAACCGCCATGTGGGAAGTTAATTCGGCGATCATTGAACCGATAGTTGTTTCCGCGAACGGTCTCATAGCGAAGAGTCTCGACCAACATATTGAGAGACTCTCGCTACGTGGTTGTGGTTGGATCAAGGGTCAGATTCAGAAGGCAGTAATCCTGGACACGGCGCGCATAGTCCGACGGTTCTTCTCTCTGCAGCCCTAACCACCGGCAGCCTGGGCCCTGCTCCGTTGTCGGCGGCGGCAGCGGTTTTTTATAATGTTTTTATTGTTTTGATATGTTTTAGATGTATGTTTATATTTTACTTTTATAAAAATATTGTAAAAAAATCTAATCTAAGAAAGAAGAAAAATAATAGTACCAATCTTCGACACGCGAAAGCGTATAAAGGTAACCCTCTATTGAAAATGACTTAACATTGAACTTAACACCCTGACGTTTATTAAATATTATACAGCCTTTAGTTTCGTAGGCAGGGTCACACTAGGCTGATGCATGTAAGTTCCCATAAACTCATCGGTACAACGGTCGGTAAAATAAACACAAATTTACGTATTTAAAACCCTCTTTAATCTCTTTGAGCACGTGCCTAACCCTGCCACTGAAAATTGTAGCAAAGTAAAAACTTACACCGGTCCGTACATAAAGTCAAGCGTGTAGGCCGCGTCGTCAAATATTTATATTGGCTTAGGCTAACCCTTGCGAGGACGTCCGTCCATCAGGGGCCTCCTGGGACGGCTAGGTAGACTTGTCTATAGAAACCGTTAGACCTGAAGCCAGTCCCGAAACTTAGACAAAATAGATTTCATGAATAATTATCGCGGCAACCGAAGACAATTACTTGGGCAGTTTTCATTTACCGTTGGCAAATACAATTTTACTATAATGTATAAGCATTGGTTATCGCGTAACTAACTTTAGGCAAATCCTGATTTCCTACCAGTGAACGAAAAATTTTGATAAGAATCGACCTGGGGCGCTACCGCGAAACACGATTTTCGAAGATTTCGGACGATTGTCTCTGTCACTCTCGTGACGCCTTGATTGAAGTAAAAGAGATTGATGCCCGAAATATACGGACTTCGATGTTCGCGGTACCGCTCCTCTTTAGACACCCGGCAATTTTGGTGTTGTATACACTGTATTTACCATTGGTTAGGACCAGTACAGTGTTAGGTTGATTTACATTATCCCACATGTTAAGTACTAAAGGTACTTTTTCGTGTAGCTGTAAACTTTAGCTAAATCACTTGCCTTATATTTATATAACACTTACGTATACGTATGTCGGCGTTCTATGTTCAAATTTTGAAGTAAGTTCCATATTAATCCTTCAGTTTTTCACCAATAGTTAGTTAGTAATGGACACGAAAAAGTCTAAGGTCCATCCAGAAAATAATTAATAATAGCATTATTTCTAATGTAATAATGTTACTTATATTTAAATTACTATCAATACATTAGGTCTTTACATATGAAATTGAGGTTTTTTCGAATTAACTGTTTGACAAAACGCCAATTTCATAGGTATATATTATATATAGGTATACCCAATATAAAAAATCCAGTATTTCTTTATACAGGTGTTTCTTAGGGCCACTCTTGTCGTTAGTAAGGCTACGTGGATCCGTGGGTCATCTTGCGCGCAATAAAATATTCGCAGGACGCGGGTCGGACCCATGTAAAAATGTTGTTTTAGAACCGCGCTCAATAATGTATCTTTTAGAGTACTTTAAGTGAAGTTTTCCTACGTCATCTCAGGAAATGTAGACAGGAGAAGAGTATTTGACTTTTTAATGATAGCTGTTAACTTACCGACTATTTTTGGAGGTTTGTGAAAAGTGAAATGAATAAATGAAAACTTGACCCAACGTAACGGCGCCAAAGCTGACAACATTTATCTTATTACGATCTCTTTTCAGATTACCTATAGATTTTAGGAATATATTTAACTATAGGCTATAGTTGTTCATCGTAGAACGTCATAAAAAACAAAAACGTAGGTGTAACAGAAAGTAATTTGTTCAGGTTATAATTAATAAGTAATAAGGCACATCGTCAGACCCCGAAAAAGGGTGAGCGATGACCTGGTAAAGATCGCTAGAATTCACTGGATGCCGATGGCGCAAAACCGGTCAATGTGGGTCGCTTAAGAGGAGGCCTATGTCCAGCAGTGGTTGACCTTCGGCTGGTATGAGGATGATAATCTAATTTGTAATAAGTAGGAAAATATCACCGCCGTAAGGCCGTAATTGCC
The DNA here is from genome assembly GCA_022674325.2 of Grapholita molesta. Lineage (NCBI taxonomy): Eukaryota > Metazoa > Arthropoda > Insecta > Lepidoptera > Tortricidae > Grapholita > Grapholita molesta. Next base: position 7,655,720 of record CP053135.2, on the reverse strand, counting down.
GTGTGATGCCGGCTGACTAGAATAGCACCATCCCATCTCCTCCCGCGGGTGTCTTAAGAGGCGACAAAGTGAAAAATCCTATGGACGGGCAGCAGCATCCGTCGAAACCCAATCTACAGCTACTGCGGTCGCCAACCCACCTGCCAAGCGTGGCAACTATGGCAACTACTCCCAAAATGATACAAGTCATATTTGTGGGAGGCCTATGTCCAGCAGTGGGCTGTATACGGCTTAAATGTGTATGATGTAAAAATGCAAAGTTCCGCGTGCTCAGCACTGTCTCATTCTATATACAATACCATAAGTATTTAAACTTAAGTCATCAAAGGTGAACCACCAATGAAGATGACAGCTGGGTGTCCACTATTGGGCAAAAGCATATCCAGTACTAGGACGTTTATTCAATCGCAATTCGATCTCGTTTATTAACTTAAACTAATTCAAAATAAAAAATAACTTGTTCACTACATGCTTCAAACTAACACAGATATTTCTGCCAAACTATATTGCGGTTTGATTGCAAAACAGATCAGGCTCCATGTAAAAAATAGAACCACATAATAAAAAAATAATATCTAAACTGTCAACTTTGTCTATTTCTTATCAACCCGTGATATTCTTTGAACCCGTGTGACGAAGGATCCGACCTCCGACCAGTCGCCGACTGACATATTATGAAACCGGCTTTAAATTTAAAGACTGGCAGGATGAACATTGACAAAGAAAATGAAACAGTAATCAACAAAATCTCAGACAAGACGGTCATACGAAGAACAAGAAGATGGTTAACCAGAATCAAAATAAAACAGAGTTAAAGCATCTGACGGAACAATTTAAGTCAAATCAGGTGTACTCGTAGAATATAGGTAACCCATAAATTCCACAAAACTTTTTCGCCGTATCACTATAACCAATAGTTCAGAACTGACTAACATTCACTATCAATAAAGTACGAGCCGGTGGGCAAAGGGCGGTGATCGATGGAAGTTCTAATTTATATACCCAAAGCCCTGAGGGCGTATCGATTACGGCTAACTTCGTACCGAGTGCCGAGCGATGCTTTTTGCCAAATTTCCGTTTGTCTCTTGAGGGTTAACTTGCGTGGTTGATCGTCGATATTAAATTTTCGAATGCGTGGGAATTTCGTGATAATTTGTCGATGCTGGCTAATAAGAAGAGAAAGATATACAACCAGCAAAAGTGTATATATAATTATGGGTACTGTTACCCATAATTGAGCTGTGTGATGCCGGCTGACTAGAATAGCACCCATCTCCTCCTGCGGGTGTCGTAAGAGGCGACAAAGGGAGAAACCCCACGGTTGGGCAGCAGCGACCGTCGAAACCCAATCAACAGCTACTGCGATCGCCAACCCGCCAAGCGTGGCGACTATGGCAACTACCCCCCAAGATGATACAAGTCATATTTGTGGGAGGCCTATGTCCAGCAGTGGACTGTTGTATGTTTTACCCATAATTATATAAGGGTTAACGAACAAGTTTGTAAGATCCTCGACATATTAAATTATCGAATACGTGAATGTTTTACAATTATTTGTGGATGTTAGCTAGTAACAAGAAGGAAAAGTAAATAATTGCGACAAGTACCTATCTATTAATCTTAATGGGTAAGCGTTTGTATTTAACTTGTCGTGGGAATTTTGATAATTAGCGAAATACTATCAGGTGAGAAATTAAATAAATTTATTACAAATAAGCGGGAATGAACCTCGTATATTAACTTTAAAAATTACCTCCCAGTCTTTATGCGAGACCACTAGGACAACGTTGTTCTCGAAAAGTCGGAGTTAATTTTTAAAATTATAGTTTAGTTAATATACGCGGTTAAGTCCCATTTATTTACAATTATGTGTCAAAACCGTGGAAGTTTAAATCAGTATATTGAATAAATTTAAATAAAAAACATTGGCTAGGTAATACACCTTAAGAAATAATGTTATTTGTACAAAGATGTGTTCACTTACCCACTTGTTTATGTCTAAGCTTTAAGTTGTATGATTGATTGCAGGGAAATGGAAATATATTTTATTAGGTAATTTATACATTATAAGGACCCGGATGTTGTCCCTGAATTGCTACCAGAAACCACCTGAGGAAGAGCAGCAGTATCCCTTAAAACGGAGGAACATATTGCGATCGCAAACTGGCCTGTCAACGTGGCCATTATGGCATTGAACCCCCCAAGCTTCTATGATGAAGGTCTATGCCCATATGGCATCCATGGCTAAGGTAGTAAACGACATAATCTTTATCAAAATATCTGATTATTGTGAGGTTCTTTATGCGTGCCGTAACTTACCCCAACAGTATAATTTCATATGTGAGCCCACATTTTCTAGTTAATAATGTAGACTACCCAGAGTTCGTTAAGGCGGGGTCATCCCGGGGGCAGAGGCTCTCGATGGGATAACGTATCCGAGTATTAATTACTAACGTGGATTATGTGATTAAATATCTGAATTATTTAAGGAAATTAAACAATGAATAATAAGTTAAGTAAAAAAAGTACAAGTCACTACTTTAGCCAATGTCGTTCACTTTTGGAATTGCCCTTCCCCATAGACTACCATAAGCAGCACGGGGGATTAATATCATAATCGCTACGCTTAGCAGGTGGGTTGGTGATCCCAGTTCGTTATAAACAATATAATGCCACTTATCTACCAAAATAAGACATATAGTTATAGCAATAATAAATAAAATAAAAATATCTTCATTTTTCAATTTAGATAAGCACTTATAAACGTTAAAGAAAAATCTACACGGTTCTAACGCTACACCTCTGACCTGAGAACAGACGGGCAAGAAAGTAAAGTACCTACATAATTATGCGTAGGTATTCCCAAAAGAAAACATACCAAACAGTTTATTACAAGATTTAACTTAAAAAAATATAACAAAAACTAGCTCCCTTTAAGAACTGTTCATCATATTTCCCCGAACGTCAGAAAATTAAAACCCTATATAAAAGCGTATATACATGGCGCTGGTAGCGTAAGTAAGTTAGGGCGGGTCATCATTCCGAGGCAGGCTTGGAGGATTAATTAGGTGTAGGCAGTGGTCGGCGATACCGGTACTGTCGCGAAGGAAAGGGGTAATGTTTTATCAACACAATTTTTTGATTTAATTTCACTTCTTTAAAATTACCTTACCTATTGCTACTCTGTGATAACACTGTTTTTTTATACAATACGCATGTCGTTCTAAATTAAAATTTTGACGTAAGTTCCATTATTAATTCTCTGCACCACTAACTACATAGATAGATAGAAACATGTATTCATGTAACACACATAATAATAACAACAAAAAATAATAACACATTACACAAACAACGTGTGCCACGAAATAGACATACCTATATAAATAAATATTTCGGGACAATCTGACACAAATCGACCTAGTCCTACGGTAAGCTCAGTAAAGCTTGTGTTGTAGGTACTAGACGACGATATATATAATAGATAAATACATATAAATACTTAAATACATAGAAAACACCCATGACTCAGGAACAAATATCTGTGCTCATCACAGAAATAAATGCCCTGACTGGGAATCGAACCCAGGACCATCGGCTTCATAGGCAGGGTCACTATGCATTAGGCGAGACCGGTCGTCTAAGTCAGACATGATATGACCCTTCAGTTAAGTTTTTCATCTATTCTAGATACATTGTAACATTTGAACTGACGCATTTCGTAGATAAATTTAATTAATTATCAACGGGTTTATCTCGACGTAAATGTATTTATGTTCAGTTTCTACGTTTTGGCACAGGTTTCATGGTGATTTTGGGGTATAGCAAATGTCAAACCATAGTTGTGGGAGTAGTAATGTTATGTTACAAAAAACCTGTTTCCCCAATACTACCTACAAATGGTACATTTTTATTGTATCAAATGTTTGCTACGACGTACGACGCCAATTGTAAGTACGTGGTTCCCAGCTGTCCTGGTAGCCATTTATGTCATTTAATTCCCAAGACATAGCCAGGCTAATACACGAGCCCTGGAATTTAATATTTCACAGCTTTTGGTGCTACGATGTGTTTCCAATAAGTTGTTTCAGAATTAGAATAAAATTTAAATATAATGTATGCATAATAGACGCTTCATCATCATCATCATCAGGCTATATACTAGTTCACTGCTGGACACAGCCCTCCCCTAAAGAGCGCCATAGCACCCTGTTTTCAGTTTTCCGCGTCCAGCATCTGCCTGCAACCTTTCGGAGATCGTCATCCCACCTGGTCGGACGGCGTCCCAGACTACGTTTTCCGAATCGCGGTCTCCACGGAAGAACGCGTTTACCCGAGCGGTCTTTCGTGCGATATGGCCAGCCCACTGCCACTCTAGCTTGCTAATTTATTTTTATACCGGATTAGTTATTTTCAAAAGTCGTAGAACAAATGTTGCGTTCGTGGTGTAGAAACGATCCCTAAATTTTTTGCTCCTATTACAGGCCGCACCCGGTATACATGTTTATCTTATCGTTCATATTAAAGGTGCCTTCGTTTTGTTAAACTGTTCGAATGTAAATACATAAATACGTAACAAGCAATATGATAATGAATGTACTAGGTAAATAAGATCTCCTATTCCAAATTTGTTCTATTTATAAGTCCTTTTTTCTTGTCTTCAGTGTATGTAATTTTTTATTTGTAATGTCAACACTTCTACAACTTAAAAATTCTGACTGCCAGTCCCACCTTTCTACTCACGTGTACTAGATACTCGTCCAGTGGTTCCCAAACTGGATTATCTATCATTTTGATTGAACGTTTGAGGCCCTCAGAGCTCCGGGGATATTTGCACGTCGCGTTAGCATCGGCAGTTTTAAGCTTTGATGGCAACTAACCTTATATTAACTCGGTTAAATTCGTCTGTGCAATAAGTAAGGCAAACAGAGCAACTAGGAACAAATTAAATTATTTTATTGAATATCTTGATTTGTGTTGATTTTAAATGGAAACACTACTATATCAATTAATGACCCAAATAACTAGGAAAAAATTAACGTAACCTCCAGTACCCGAGGCCGGACTTGAACTAGTGTCTTCAGATTTCGCGGTTCTATGTTAATACAATATGTATTTCGGTACTATAAAATTAGTATAATTTGACATACCTAATATACTATGAAATACAGTACTGTAAATAATTTTAAAACAGAAACTGGTAATGAAAGTATATTACAAAGCTGACACTTAAACTTTTATTTTACATTTTTATATTGAATGAAATTTGATAAACTATTTTTATGAAAAGTAATTAAAGTTTCACACATAAGCTACGTAATTAATTTCAAATAGGAGTAAAAGTGAAAAAACATACATTTCTCACTATTATTTAAAAGATAAAAAGAAAATACGCATTTTCCAATACAACCCCAACGGTCACAGACACAGAAAAGGGTTGTAAAATACGGGTCCGGGCGCAATACGCGTCTTAAACAAATGTAAGGATGGCCGGCGACCTTTGTCGCGGTGTGGGTAAGGGACGAAGGGACGCTTACACTTACAGACGGTATTTGCAAACGGCCCTGTGGGCTTACGAAACTTGTAGAAGAGACCCTGTTTAGCTAAGTGGTATTGATTTTATATAAAGCTAAATTAATATCTTAACACTTTGAGAACCAAAGCCGGCACTTTCTACAAAACTGGGCACGGCTACGAGCGTAGTGCGTAGCCAATAGTGGATGGAAAAGAGCTTTACAAGTTTAGTATCAGATAAACATCTGTGTATATGTTATGGTATCACAATACTATGAATTATAGAATTCGTATTATTGTGATAGCATAACATATACTCTAGGGTAATGATAGCCAGATATGCTACACTACACTACATATTACGAATGAATCATATTTCAATTCATATAAATTCATCCACCACATCCACCACACGGTCTGCTTAATTCCTCTATACTTACTGTTAATACCTCATAATTGATATAAATCCTAGTACAGGAATACAAGGAGTGCAGCGCGGCGAAAGTGCTTCTTCTGCACGTAACAAACAAGTTTAAAAATGGGGAGCAACGAAGGGTTTCCCAATAAAAAAAACACAAACACTTTAATTTAGCGAATTGCTATTATTATTATAAAATGTCAACTCCATCGGTTCCAAGCTCTGTGTTAACGCGTTAAGGCCGGCCGGGCACCTCAATACAATAACGCCCGCGCGGTCCGAGCCCCGACCGTCCGTACCTACAGCGGTACTGTCGCCTCAACGCGATATATTTTATCTAATTCAACTGGAAATTGAAATAAATGTATAATTTAGAATAAGTTAAAGCTTACTAGGAGGATTTCAATCACAATTCTAGACTACAAATCACGACGGGATAAAAAATTCTCAAGTATGCTGGATATTAGAAAAAACAACTTTTACTTGGGTCAAGTTTGTAAAATGAAATAAAAATTGAACTGTTCCATAGAAAAGTCAAGTATAAGTTGACGATAATGTATGAGGGAGTTAACCCCATAGTAAAAGTTATTCAAAATCATGAACAGACGCCGGTTTGATTATATTCTATCGCATTTTTTGTAACACCCAGTATCTATAACATTTCTGAAAAATCTAGGCTCTGTTCACTATTTATTTAATTACTTGTAATCAAGGTTAGGTATGGTTTAAAAGGGCTTATACACTTGTACAATAAATAACTTAAGTTGATGTGTTTACGGCGGGTGAAATATATGCATCTTTAGTTCCGTCGTTTCGACAGATGCTTGTAGAAGTGTTGGCCAATCTTGCGGAGAATTATAGTAGTGCTTATAGTAAACAAATCATCGCCCAAACACTACAGCTTATTCCTGCAACTAAAATTGTTCATAACATGTGGGTACAATGCGCGATAGAACTCATTAATATGTAGTTGATTTTATATCAAATGTTACTCGCTTACTAATTCAATTATACTCACCACACGTCTTCGTCTATTGATATTAGAAATGCCTTAATCGGTTCTCCAATCTATGTTTCATTAAACTGTACTACGAATCAATAATATAAACACTTACAGAGCTATGGACATATTCTGGAAGAACAATTAGATTCGAACCCGTTTTTATAATAAATACGAGTATACGTAATAAAAATAGATATTTATCTAAAATCTGCTTCATAAAAATGCATTGTACGATAAATAATCCGACAAAACATTAATATTACTTACACAGCTAAGTATAATATTTTGTCGGACTGTACGACCCTTGCAAAACTCGCCCGCCCCAGAAACAAATATTGGTACATTACCGTACCCTTACCCTCAAACTGTAATAAAAAGCCAGGACGTCTTGTTTCGACCATGTTTCTGTTATTTACTTTTACTGGTCTATAGAATAACTGCAAAGTACAAGTAAAGTTATTAAAAAAAAAATTGAGGACGGCTAAGTTTCTCATTCTTAAGTATTATTACAGTTTAATGATACTATTACTTCAGCCGCGGACGTCCACTTCTGAACATGGACATTCCGAATAGGCCGCAGTAAACAGCATGGGGGGTTTAATATTTGATGTCCGCGCTTACCAGGCGGGTTGGCGACCGTAGTGTGACCACCGCCCTAAAAGTCATGCTATTGCCTGTCCTCCGATGGTTTCTGGACGTGCGTATTGTCCCTAATTGCGACCAGAATGATATATTGATTATTAGAAATTTTGTAAGACGATACAATATTTAGGTACCTGCCTATAAGCGCTTGCCTTCCTCGTATAAAGTACTACAATCAAAACACTCGCTTACTGTGTATTTTTAATACCTGTGTCGAGGTTTAGGCTATAGGTTTTATACATTTTTGTCGATGTCTTTATTTTTGAATCCTGTTTTTGTGCATATTCTATTAGTTGTCATTATATTTTTGCTAACTACTTTAAGTTTTTAGCCCATTTTAATATACTCAAAAGCTATCGAATTCCCTAGAACCTGTTCCCTTATTTCATCCACCAATCAAAAAGCTTATATCGTTACCGAAACAATTATTACCAAAAACAATAAACAAGTAAAATTTACGCAACACGGACAAAAGATCAGATCCATTGTAACAAGAAAGCAATTAACAAAAATGTTATTTCTCATTGGTCAACAAAATTCAGGACGGGTTTAAACAACATCGGTATTTGTAAGCAAAACGTTTTTTGAACACTGGTTTATGCCGATTTCATAATTATGATTTATGACTAACTCGATTGATATTTCGTATCTACTGTATAGCCAGCTTTAGATAGCAACTAAATTGGCTACGTGTAAGAACATGTAGCGTTATATAAAATAAGGAAATATTACAGAGCCCTGAGTGTAGATTTTAACGTAACTTTACGTCACGAACACGTTTGCGTTTCCCATATAAATAACATTATCACTTACGCGTTCGTAAATGTTTTTTTTTACGTCAAAAGAAACTTACACTAGAAGCCTCAGAACAAGGTTACACAAATTGAGTGAGCTCCACGGTAAGCTCAAGAAGGCTTGTGTTGTGGGTACTCAGTCAATGATGTATATATAGAATATACAAATACTTAAAATACAATATAGAAAACACCAATGACTCACGAATAAATACATGTGCCCATCACACAAAATGCCCTTACTGGGATTTGGACCGTCGGCTTCATATAGGCAGGTATTTGTTATCTGGGCAATATGACCACCTCGCCACTATTGATTATAGAAATAGAATCAAAATCGACAGGAAAAATGATGTATTAAATAGAATGACAGATCCAACGACAAGTCAAGTGATGTTTTCCATACATTATTTTTCGTTTCGTTTCCGTTTCTACAATCGATTGGCACGTTCGCTACGGCTCCTGAACAGCAACACACAGCAGTGTATACAGAAGTCGCTAGTTCTTATCATATCAGAGGCTCTAGTGTAAGTTTCTTTTGACGTAAAAAAACGTTTACGAACGCGTAAGTGATAATGTTATTTATATTGGAAACGCAAACGCGTTCGTGACGTAAAGTTATGTTAAAAACTTACACTCATGGCTCAGGGCTCAGTAGTTAATAGAATGCCTTTCTTTTGGTGCTTGTTTGCATGTACAAACGTCCAACGTTTCAATGTTATGACATGCAAGGGTTGTTTGAAACTGGGTCAACAAAGGGACTGAAGTTCTTAACAAGGACAATTTACAGATTGGACCGTTTAGGTAATGCTCCCGTCTTTCCTATAAAAACGCCTTATATAGGAGCTTGTGTAATAGTGAGCCTGATAAACAATTATCAATATATCATTGCACTTTTAGGTTTGATTTTCATTTATATTTATGATGTTAGAATCATATAATTGGCAGGTACCTGGACTTGTATTCCAACTGGCATGACATCGGTATTAAAACACCTTGTTTTGCACCTAAAAATGTTCATAGATAAATTGTTAGTTTATTTGAATCTAACTATATTTTAATTGACATCGATTGTAACGATCAATTTAACGAGACTTGAATGTAGTATCCAGTCTACTGCTGGACATAGGCCTCCCACAAATATGACTTGTGCCATAGTCGCCACGCTTGGAAGGCGGGTTGGCGACCGCAGTAGCTGTAGATTGGGTTTCGACGGACGCTGCTGCCCGTCCTTAGGATTTTTCCCTTTGCCGCCTCTTACGACACCCGCGGGAGGAGATGGGGTGGTGCTATATAGTCAACCGGCATCACACGGCCTATTCTAGTCGTCCGGCATCACACGGCCTTTTGGTCAAAGTGTTGAAACACTGCGGAGTGTTGGAAGAAAAGATGTGTCGGAGGTTCCCGAACGATGCTCAGCCGAGTCCGATTCAGTGATTAACCTCTTTCTCGAAGGCGCTGAGTAAACAGACCCGTGGGGGTCATTTATGATGTTAGAATTATATTATTGTACAATAAGTACCTGGACTTGTATTCCAACTGGCGTGACATCGGTATTAAAAAACCTTGTTTTGCACCAAAAAATATTCATAGATAAATTGTTAGTTTATTTGAATCGAACTATATTTTAATTGACATCGATTGTAACGATCAATTTAACGAGACTTGAATGTAGTAATTAATAATGTTTATAAAAATATATTTCTGAAGCGATCGCGCAGAGACACCCAGCATAGCCCTCTCCAATACCCTTTTGGGTGACTTTGAGCCTTCTTATGAGGGCCATAGTAAAAGTGACCACGTTTCAATACAATATGTCATTACTGGCAACACAACTTGGTCCCAGACTTTCTCTTTTGGTCAAAGTCTTGTAACACTACGGAGTGTTGGAAGATGTGTCGGAGGTCCCCGAACGATGCTCAGCCGAGTCCGATTTAGTGATTGACCTCTTTCTCGAAGGCGCTGAGTGAACAAATCCCCACCAGGTGGATCATCGATATGGTGAAGATTGCGGGAGGATTTCCATGGATATCTGATGCGGGTGGCGCAAAACCGGTCACCGTGGGTCGTCTGGGGGAGGCCTATGTCCAGCTGTGAACGTCCTTCGGCTGATATGATGATAATAAAAATATATTATATGTAAAATAGCTTACGTATGGTTTTATTAATTTGTTAGAAGTTTAATAAAGGATAAAAATACCTTTAAGTAAAAGAAATTGAGATAATGCTCCTAGCATGATATAAAGAATTAGTGATTCCAGCAATTTCTTTATGTTCGAACACGACACTTAGTTATTCAAGAAAATGTAACAATTTGTTGATTCAGTAACAGTTATAACAATGGATCGGTACAGCAGATATACCGGGCGCTCCATTGAGTTTGTTCAGTAGCTAACTAAATACGCAAATAAGACGGTATTTAATCGTAACGAAAAGCTTTGGATATCTGAGCCTAATGTATGCGAGCCGGATGTATCCTTCGGAATGTCTTTTGTCTTTCAAGTTAACTTGCGTGATAAGTTCTAGGCGATTTAATGGGTGAGTTACTTGAAACTGAGCTTGAGGTTCTATTTCGCCACAAAGAGGAGAAAAGTCTCCTGTGTCGGGATTAATTAGGCACAGACACTCTAAAGAGGTAAGTTTTCTGTGGTTCTGTTCTAAAATAGCAACTTGTCCATTCGTCTATTGGAAAAAATGCATGTATTAAATTAGCTAAATAACGGAACAAATATAAAAGCCTGGACAGAGAGTACCATTTTGTACCGTTTGGCGTAGAGACGCTAGGTCCATGGGGTCCCAGCGAGCACAAACTTTTTGCAGAAATCGCGAAGCGTCTGGTTGATGTAATTGGTGACCGAAGAGCTGGCAGCTTCCTCGCACAACGTATCAGCATTGCGATACAACGAGGCAATTCCGCCAGCATCCTTGGTACAGTGCCTCAAGGGTCTTTTAGATTTTATACTGTAACTAGTTAAGTACTTGTCGTTATCATAATACGATTGTAATTTCTGTAAATAAATGTGTATTTAATAACGGAATTCTTAAAAACTTCCAAGGACTTTAAGAAATATTATAAGTAATTAAATAATGTTTTTTTCTATAAATCTTTCTAGTTACTTAACTTATTTAAATTAAAGAAGTGAATGTTCATTTCATCATCTGGTTGACATTGTAATTTGATTGATTGTCACAAAAAAAAATTACATGCATCACACGCAGCAGTAACTTACCCAAGCCATTTGCCATACCCGTTCAAACGCGGCACAGACCGGCCGACCCTTTGCGGGCAGTTCTCCCTAGCTGTGGGCAGTACACCCTCTAAACAACCTTTTGTACTTTACAACGACTTAACTCCGGCAACAGCACATTCTAAATTCAACTGTATCGTCAATATAATAAAGTAAATGTTTGTGTGAATACAAAGTTATTGGGCAGTAGGGACTAAGTAGCAGGGGGCGGTCGAATCGACCCGTGGCTACTGTACGATTGCGTAGTTTTGATTTCTATTCTGTTTGTTAGCTAAGGAATATTAAACTTACCTTTTTGCTTGAGCAAATATTGACGTCGGGCAAAGTTGAAGTATGATTGAGAAAGAAAGTTTGTTGATTTGCATTTCGGATTTACTGGTCGAAATATTGGCAGACGTTTAGTCCAATTTTAGAGATGATGAACCTTGGCTATAGAAGCTTAATATTTTAAAACACTAATTAAGCAATTGCCTAATGTCATAAATATTTTATATTTTTACTTTTGAAACTAATAGCAAATTTTAAACAAATGTTCAGCTTAAAATTAAACCATTTCCAATTAAAATTTTTAAGTGTTGGTGATCTAGCGTTACCTACCCGTCAAATTTCCGACTTTTATTTGGATTATCATGGTTTCGAACCCTGGCTAGTACCACTGTGTTTCTCATAATTCATTTAATAGGTTTTCCCTCTGGGATTGGAGCACGAATGGTGGATGCTTTCATAATATTTAATGTTAATCCAAAGTCTTCGGATTAAGTCACCAAGCGGACCCTTGGCATAACTCCGGCCCTATAGCTGTAAAGATAATTAGTGTAGTAAAATTCAAAGCTTTATTGAAATTGGCATTATTGGAAGTATGATTGCACTTTAAATCAATTAATTCTAGAAACAAAAAAAATAAGCGAAGTACAATAGAATGAGTTATTTTCAACTGACAAGGACAACTATGACGTAATATTTTTAAAAGTCACTGCAATCAAAATACGTTCCTTAACAAAAAGAACCAAATTTTTAAAGGTATTATATATATAAAGGGGCAGTTTTCAAATACCTGCGTACTTTTAAACGTAAATTGTAAATGAAGTACTCCGTCCTTTAAAACACCTAAAAAAGAGTACTTACTTAAGGTGAAAATCTATTTCTAACGAAGTATTTTCTGCACACTTCCTGCAACCCGTACAACCCTCAAACCGCTGTCAATGCAAAACGTGACCATTTGTATCGACACGCTGGAAATTGCTTCGTTTTTTCTGCCCTGACAGTGACACTGTTTACATAGGTAGCCCCGACTCCAAGAAATATCCCCGCGTGTGTTACTCGCCTAACTTTGGGTTAGTTGCAAGTAAGGGACTTGCAGCGTTTCGTTTCAACGAGGCATATAAAAATAAACCTATGTGTACTTTTTGTGTTTTCTTAATATGAACTTATTTACGGTACAGTCAGCAGCAGAAGTGGCTAAGCGGTTGAGGTGTTCAAAATAAGGTCAACACAAGGTCAAGAGAATAAGAGCGCGTGTCAATAGTAGTAATAAGAGGTCATTTTGAACACTTCAACCGCTTAGTAGCTTGTACCAAAAGAAAGTACAGTAAGCTTAACTCTCGTCCGGCTAATCCAACGTTACCAGAATTTCGTACAAAGTCAATCATACAAAATATAAGCAGAATAAAAAAAAGTGTTTAGAATTTTGTCTTTTCACATTTAGTTACTAGATATCAAACAATAGCAAAAAAATTTGCAAGTCACAGCTACTTGTATTTACGAGTTGCGGACTCCAAAGCTTGCTATTTATTAAGGTTTTTAAGGTCATCAATAATCTCAAATTATATTTTTTGTTGCAGGAACTCAGAAATAGGAAAACCAAATATTAACCGTATTGCGAATTCATAAAATAAAAATGCTCAGTAACATAGTGATGTTATTAATAGATAATGAGTGATTATTATACCAGTAAATGTAATCAAATCGCTCCCGCTGCCGCTTATGACTAAATTGTCGGCAAAGTTGGACCTCGAGCCTTGACAGCGTAAAGCGGGTCCGGCCGCTTACCCCGCTCAGCCACAAATAGGTACATTTCCTCCCGAAAACCTCGCTCAAACAACTTTACAATTATTTTTACAAACTTTTCACTCAGCTCTAAGAAGGTAAGGGTACGGTTCCGGGAAACTTTTACAGCCCAGCCCAGGATACATTCTTATACGATTCTAAACGTTATAACGTTATATAAATGTCTTATAAGAGTATGTATTTATAATCTTACCTTATTTTATAAACAGTTTCTGATTATGAATATAAAATCTAATAAGAAAGCGTCGAGCGACGAAACGACGCCACCTAGTGGCGAGTAGCGTGCTTTACATTTGCGCTTTGCGAATTATCGTTGACCCGTGTTGCAATAGAGGGCGCTACTAAGCTAATAATTTCAAGAGGTGTAAATTATTATGAGCATGCATTTTTTTATAAGCGACAGAGATAGACGTTAATAAGTGGATTTCTAATCCTGAGTTTGATATCAGTAACTAATGAAAGTTATTTTATTTTATTGCTTTGCACTTATCAGGGAGAAAGTTATTCGCATTGCAGTATAAAATAAGTACTTAGGTACTACGTTTATTTTATTAGTCTAAAAATAAAAGGCTGACTTCATAAAAAAGTAGGAGTATATATTATCTTGTGTATAAACACAAACAATCTTTGAGACTTTTAAATATTGCAAAAGCTCTGGAAGCTTTATCTTAAAGTTTTCAAAGTGAAAGTTAGCGGGACGGGAAGTGAAAAATGCAAGGCAACTTTACTGAAAGTGAAAGTAAACTTCTAGAAACTTCTACTTAACCAGGACATCTAAGGGATTTGGAGTTCACTGCAACTGCAAGTGGGATAATAATATTACCTAGGGGGTTTAATGCAGTCAGCTATAATAATTCATCATCATCATCACCATGTCAGCAGAAAGACGTCCACTGCTGGACATAGGCCTATAATAGTTAAGACAAGCATACTTAACTGAGATGTACTGAGAAATGAGAGTAAAACGAAGTCGTGTCAGATCATTTAAGCCGTTGCCTGAGACATTTTGTTTTGTTTATTGGAATAAAAAGCGCTCAAACTGTAAGTGGAAAAAACTTTTTTTTTAAGAAACAACACATTTGCTAAAAGTTATTTTTTTAGACAAACGCTCATACTCGTAAAACACTTATATGCGACAGTATAATTTGTGTTCTTGGACTCTTAGGAAGGCCAAAAATGGATAGCTTAAGTACGTTTTTATAAAAAAGCTATATATATATATATATTACAGTGTAATATTGCATTACTTTAGGATATTTCGCAGCAGACTAGATAACATGAAAGTGAGCAGATCGCTTACACGCGAGAGAGCAGGAATAATGAGATGGCAACTACTTACTCGCTACAAAGAAAATTTATTGAGAGTAGAAAAAATACGTCAGTGCCAGTGTTTTGTCGTGTTTAGAATTGATACAGCTGCGTAGTCTTTAAATTAATTGTAAAAATACTACACCATTACTTAACTTATGTAGAAAACATGAGCTGAAAGGAAACCCAATCAAAAGTCAGTAGTCAAATTGAAAATTAAAAATAAAATACACGAAGAATAAGCACTGATATTAGCGTACTATCGGGAAATGTTTGTTTAGTGAATATATGCCTTGGACGTGTTATTTTTGTCCTCTATATTCCATTTTTTCCTTAGCTTAAATATTCATGAAATTTATTTTATAAATGTAAAATACAATAATACGTTAAGATTAGACCAAAAAAATGGCCCCAGGTTGAAGGTGGTTCGGGACAAAGCATGAGGAATCTCCAAGATTTACTACTTTCTGAATTGGCTACAAATAGCAAAACTCTCTACATAATATATATTATGACCAGTATTATGATACTTTGTCAGGTTTTTGATAAGCCCGTTTACTAGCAAGAACACAATTTTACTAAAGCATCTATATAAAAAATAAGCATTCCTATTACTAATGCCTAGTAACTATCTATCAAATAAGCTTGTAAATAGAATTCCTGCAACTCTGGCCGAGGCAGCCTAGACTTATTTCCGGGCCTGATCCGTTTAGAGGCAGTTAAAATGGGCGGGAGACGCGGCGGGCCATATCCGCCCGGTGGCAGAGCTGATTGATCGGGTGATGTGTGCACAGTGTCAATAAATGTGTGATGAATGTCTTCATAGGAAACTGAACACGTGCAGTAACGGCCAATGGAGTAGCAGTTTCATGTGGACTTAAC
This sequence comes from Grapholita molesta, assembly GCA_022674325.2. NCBI lineage: Eukaryota > Metazoa > Arthropoda > Insecta > Lepidoptera > Tortricidae > Grapholita > Grapholita molesta. The sequence goes on along the minus strand of CP053135.2, from coordinate 7,639,844 downwards.
TAAATATTACAGGACACGGTAAGCTCAAGTAGGCTTGTGTTGTGGGTAATCAACCAACAATTTATTTGTATATATTGATATATTTAAGTATTTGTAGATTATACAAATACCTTAATAAGTACAGTCAGCAGCAGAAGTGGCTAAGCGTTTGAGGTGTTCAAAATGAGGTCAACATCTCTATTGTCAAGAGAATAAGAGCGCGTGTAGGTCATTTTGAACACTTTAAACGCTTAGCCACTTTTGCTGCTGACTGTACATAGAAAACAGCCATGACTCATGAAATATATAGATATTTGCATAGGCTCATTTTTTATTTTTTTAAACTAGACTGACGACTGGCGACAGTAATTGCTTACCATAGGGCAATCTGTCTGCTCGTTTGCCACCTTTGTCATAAAAAAATATCTTTCCGGGAATACTAACGAAGGGAGCGAATTATTTATATAGATATTTGTATAGGCTCATTACACAAATAAATGCTCTTACTCGGAACTAAACCCAGAATCATCGGCTTTATTCTAGAACCATTACCGATTAGACCAGACTGGTCGTGAAGACTTGCTTTTTAATTTTGTTTATATAATTAGGTTTTAAGTTTCAGACAAGAAACTAGCCGGGGCAGCAGCGTCGTCGTCAATCCAATTGCCAATAGCGTGGAATTCCCCATGCTCAGAGATTTGCCTGTGACAATCTATTGTTTCAAAAATAATATGACTATAATTTGCCGTTACTACGAGTATACTATACATTTTCAAATCACCCACAATCGATAGCATCTTAATTCATTTTAGTAACCCCTCTAAATAATTAAAAGAAAAACTGAATTAAGTCATTTTTACGGTTTAATATGGAACTCGTTAGATTTTCGTCGGCCGGTAATGAGTGTACGCCTTCTCTAACTCTCTTACCGACCTGTTCATTCGTAGGGTTGTTTTTGCTTAAATGTATTATCTGTATTGATTGTTTGATTTATACGTTTTTAGCTCAACTTAGGGCCCGTCCCGCATGGGCATTGGATAGCTGAGCCGCTTAGATTAGCCCCGTTTCAGCACGTTTTCCTTACTAAGGCCAAACTGGGAGCGCAGTCTGTCTAAGGCTTTCCGATTCAGCCACGGCGGTGGGCATCTGCCCAAAGTCGACATTTCGTAAAGGAGCTGTGCTTTGTCAGGACTGACGCTGAAAAGTGCCTTTATCGTATGTAGGTATTTTTCGCATAAAACCATCGTGGTGGAAGGATTCGCCGGCCACCAGTCACCCTGACCAACAGTCGTCACTTGTATTGACAAGTGAAGATTGTTAGCCAGGATACGCCAGCTAGGATGTCTCATAGAAACATTAATATCCCTTAGTGCGTCGTGCGAGGAGACTCCTTCCTTGCACACCAAGGAGGAATATGAGGTGCACCGTAGTTATACCTGTATACAACTTTATAAAACTATTTCAATGGGAAGAAACATTTTGTCTCTGTACTTTAATCGTATCGTTCTCAATAGCTTCACCCGACATTGCATTGGAACAAAGAGACGAAGAATTTAATGTCCTATTTATAAGCTATTGTAACAGAACGTTATCTGTGAGATAACTTTTGAGTGCGGTAATTAAAATATACTTATTCTTACGGGTACATCGTGGGTACAAGAAAATGGTGAAGCCACAAACATTGCTTTAGTTTTGTATTGTTCACTAGGTTCTAAATATAAATCAGTAGGGGCAGTATATTAAATTTGATTCCTATCAAACCAAATTTTAGGCGGTTGATAACTTCTCATAAAAAAACATGAACCTAATAGTTTCATTTAGATATTTTATTTGCCCTACTGCCTATGGCGGTCTACTCTGATATTAAAAATTAAACATTGCATCAATGACATATTAATTAATATTAAATTGAGCGTAAAAACTGTTTAAAAGAAGTCTAAGGGCGATGGATTGACACTTATGAAAGCACGAGAAATAATTATAGTTTTATGGCAGTAGAATAAATATGGTATAGATTGTATAGTATGGTATGATATAGGTAGGTGGCTAAAGTAAATTTAATGGCTGATTTAAAATTATATATATTATTTAACTGGGTTCCCTTTATTTGGCATAACTTGTTTTGTCCGAATCTTAATACGCATACCAATTTTCGCATAATTTATTTACGCCGAATGTTAATGTCGCCGATTTTTATTTAGCCTAATTCTTTAGTAGCCGAATACTAGTTTGTCCGAAAATATATTAGCATACTATTATTGAGGCCGAATATCCGAAAGTGTGTTAGGTTAGGTTAGAACTGTGACCACAACAGAAAAACAATTTCGGTTAGGTTAGGTTATAACTGTGAACACAACAGAAAAACAATTTCGGTTAGGTTAGGTTAGAACTGCGACCACAACAGAATCTCACTCCTGGGAAAAAAATCGTAATAATTCGGGCTTTCCAAATTATGCGTATCAACCATTCGGCTTAGATTAGTTCTGCGTAACAGAACTCGGCAAAACAGAATTATGCGAGAACAATTTCTGCTCATATACTATTATAACAACTCTGGGTATGCGGTTTAAAATTATGACAAAATAAATTATGCGTAAACAAGGGGAACCCATTTAACTAGGTACTTTAAAGCCAATTTATCCCGTCAGAAACAGGTACGTATTTTTATTGGGTATATAATTGACTATATAAATATTATAAAACCTATATACTAACAAAACGTTAAGATCCCAACATACTCGTATGAGAAAAAAATACTGTGGCGTTTAACTTCACTTCCCTCTTACATCCTAGCCTTAAAATTAAAATTTAGGTTTTTTACTGTAGTTGAGTGGTATTCATGCAAAATAAATGAGAGACATTTCTCCTAAAAACGTCCGAAAGCATGTCGAGGGATGAGAGGGCGTCACATACGAGTAAAAATAGAAATAATGTATATTACGCCATGCCACCACGTGCGAGGGTCAACACAATAGGCTAGAGAGGGAGGGAGAGGGAAGGCCGTTAATGAACGGACATTAGGTGACGTCATTGTCTCCTAACATGGCGGCGTTATTAACATGTTTGTTTGAATGTGGAACAAAAGAATAAATGACAACGAAGACACAAAACTTGTATTTTTTAGTGACGTCAGTATTTTTATTTAGTTGTGAAACTTGTAGTCCTAACCAGCTATTTAGGTGTAGTGTTATTCTCCTTCGGTATAGAGTCCACAAATTTCATACCACGATACGATAGGCGTCGAATTATTAAAAATACCTTTTTAGTGCTTATTTACTTTACAGTAGTGAGATATTCAGCTTTTATATAAAAAGGATTGTGCGTGGCGTAGATTTGCCAGTCAGTCAGTACTTTTACATTAAGAGAAACACAAAAAACTACTAGGTATATAAAGCTACCTACTGACAATACTAGAACTACTACTAGACTAGAAACCAACTGTGGGAGGTCGAAATTCTTAGAATATGATGTTAAATAAATATCTTACATTTTGTTTTCATTATATCATGTGTGTCATAATATCATTTGTTACACGATATGATTTATTTTGAAATGCAATTTGAATTAGTTATGTGAATTTAAATATTAATAGAAAAATAATTTTATAATTATCCGTATAGTGTCGTAATAGTAGTTAGTACATATTAGAATCAATTAAGTCTCAACAATAGTCATCCACGGACAGAGGCAACATCCGCTTAGTGTACCTCTTAAATTTGATTACATTGTCGAAAGGTCTTCTGCGTCTGGCTTCGGCTCAAATATCCGGACACCAATAGTTCTGTGTATGGGAAAGACATTCAAATAATAATATTTTATCCTAGAAAGCTGCATTTTGACCGAAATAGTTTCGTATTAAAATCATTTAACGTAACTAATTATTATGTAAAAAATATACTAAAGCTGACGGAACATATCAAAAGGAGATTCCGTTTATGCACACCTTTAAAAAAAATAGATGAGGTAAAACCGATCAGTAACAAACACATCACTGCTCTGTATATTGTATTTGTACATATTTGTACAATAAATGACCCGCGCGTAATGGTGTGTAAAAAGGGTTGATGTACTACATAATTTTATGTCTGAGTGATGAATGAGGTTATTATTTCTACGAATTATTTCAGGTCTGAGTTGCGTATCATCATCATCGTTTCAGCCGTAAGAGGTACCACTGGACATAGGCATCCCCAAATTTGAATATCAACTTGGGGGGAATTGTCATAGTCTCCACCCTTGGCGGGTTGGCGACTGCTGTAGCTATTGAATCGGACTGTTGTAGCTACAGAAACTGCTATACCTGCGTCGATTTTGCCTTTTGTCGCCTCTAAAGACAGAAGAGAGAAAGGAACGATGGGAACGAATTGCAGTTAGTTATATGCAAAAATGTCTACCATGCAAACTAAAGATTCGATTTTTTTTTGCCCGAATTAACAGAATACTTTTTGGCCCTGTGATGCCGGCTGACTAGAATAGCACCACCCCATCTTATCCCGCGGGTGTCGTAAGGGGCGACAAAGGAAAAAATCTTACCGACGGACAGCAGTGTCCGTCGAAACCCAATATACAGCTACTACGGTCAACAAACAGCCTGCCAAGCGTGGCGACTTTGGCAACTACACCCAAGATGATACAAGTCATATTTGTGGGAGGCCTATGTCCAGCAGTGAACTGCATACGGCTGAAATGTTACAGAATACTTAAAATATCTAAGTATTCAACTATGTAACTCATTTAATCGAAAGAAATACCTACACAAATAAGATAACTTACTACAACGAACATTAAAAAAGTTAATAGAAACAAGGTTTTTACAAAAAAAAAAATACAACTTTTTAAAAATAGTTTAGAAATTATTCATTTAATATTTATTCATTTCTAAGCATATTTATAATATTTTATAAAAAAAACGGCTTCACTGCTAGTATGACAGATAAAAACTTATATCCTAATATTTATCAGACGTTTTAATATATATATTTATTTAACTTTTATTGAAAAAGCGAACTTTCAAGAAACAAATGAGTTTTAGCGAAGGTACTCTAGCAGTTAACCTTAGGGAAAAACAGAAAAGATTGTAGGCGGATAAATTACCTAAATTAAACCTTAAAAACCTTCCATAGCCAATAATAACAAATATCAAAGTTTAAGAGGTTTGTAATGTACTAACAAAACAAATTATCCCATCTTAAAAACATTTTTCTATCATGAAAAAAAAAGTTACATATGCATTAGGCATGTACTTAAAACTGTCACACCCACTTCGCTCGTAGGTAGTCCGCACTACACAAGTTTGGATTAATTAACAAAAAGCCCGTCTCGTTCAGATTGCGGGGGTGAGAGGGGGAGAGATTAACGAGCGCCGCTGTCGCATGATTAATACGTACCCACGTGTGATTGCGGACTGAGATAGCTGTTGTTTATTAAGCTGTGATTTTTTTTATAGGTTTCGGAAATAATTAAGAAAACATCAAATTAGTTTAATTTTTGATTTGTATTGATTTTGAAGTAGTAATACTACTTAATAACAAATTGAATCAGGTGACATATACTAAAAGAATAAGTGACCAGGTTCTTAAGTGGCCGGAATCGAACCCGCATCACCAGCTTTTGCGGCAGAAGCTCTACCAATTAGACCACCCGGACGCAGGGGAATCCTTCAAAATTTCAGGGTTCAAATCTTGCCTCGAACGGGTACTAATAATATAGAGTCTAGTAATTTTTTTTTTGTATAAGTTATCGGTTTCCATTTTCATCAATGCCTTTTATAACATCCGTCACAGCATTGTATGCAGCTTTATGAAAAAAAATATTAATTATATACAAAAATAAAAATAAATCTTTATTTACAATAATTCCAATATTATGAATACTACGAGTACTTAACTAGTTATTGCATTAAATCTTTGGATACGAATTTTATTTAATATTATAAACCTACAACCGATAACCCTGCGCGTACCTTAAAGATATAAATAATTGTTTAGGGTAGGTACAAGTAGGTAGGGTATCTACATATATACCCTGTTTAAGTAAATACCTAACTACCAGCAGCGGCGCTTGCATACATGCCCATTCTCTCCGGCTTAACTACATAACTTTCGCATAGTTCATACAAAACTGCCGCCAGAGGTACCTTATATGGTGATTACCGATTCAAAACCAAGTACCAATTTTTTTGTTTTATAATTAAACCGAACACACCTTTCTTAAAAGTAATTACACTCAACGCAAACAGAAAATGCAACTGCACCAAAACGTTCATTCCTGGCTAAAGCCACGATTGCATTCCGTATTTACCCCATACTCCAACATCCCCCACCCCCTGGAATTTCGGCGGTCTGCATTCCGCTTGGTCATCCTTCGGGTCATAATTCTAGGGTGACATGAGCTCGTGTAATTGTTTTTTGGTTGAGTTCTTTGAAGTCTTCGCTTCTGAATGTAGGGGTAATATGGGTACCTAAAGTCGGGTACATAAATGTTTGTTGTTGTAGTAGTATTATGTACCAAGTTTGAACATGGGTGTTTTACGATCACGAGGAGCTCTCTGAATAATGTGTGATCCACATGTAATACAACATTTATTATCTACTGATGTATCTTAGAATTGATTATTGTAAAGTCTGTAAGAAATATAATATTATGTTACCGTTAAATTAATATGAATAAATATGTACTTATAGTACGTATATTAATCTGATCAGAAGTAAAAAGAAACATATTATAGTTGATAATGAAGACTGTATGTTTCTTATAATACTTATCATAAATAAATCGGATCAACTCGAATTAATCTCTTCTTCATTCATAGATATTTCGATTTAACTTTTTTTTTGCATTCTAACAAGTTATTTTACATCTCCTCAACCAATCTCGCTGGACGCGTAATCTCAGTAAAAGTATTTCAGTGGTACAAATTAAGTCTGATGCGGAAGGGTCTCGGATTTCCCCAGGCTACCTTCCCACAAAGTCAGATCGCTCTAATAAGCCGTACGGTTTATAGAGCCTAAGTCAGGTTCAAAAATAAATAAAAAACTCTTTTAACTTAAACGTATAGAACAACGTTGTATTCGATTCTGATTGGGATTCAAAATGGCTTATTCAATTCTTATTAGTATATTGTTGTGCCCTATTTTTTTTTAACTGTCTCAGAATCTTTCTCAAAGACCTCGTCCGCTTCGTTAGGCTTGCAATCATCATATATGTATCGTATAACATTTTAGTGCTAAAAAATTCTTTGTAAAGGCGCTTTGGCACATACACTAGTTTTTAATTACCCGAACTGTCCGTAAAACTACATAGCCGCAATAAACGTACAAGGCCTGAAAAGTAGTGCTCTATGCTCGGAATTTTGATGCGTACAGTTCTGTATGGTCATTGTCGTTTTCACAATTTCACTCCGTCGCGTCTTCTCCGAAATATGGAGTAGGCTTTTGTTTTAAACTCTAGTATATAGCCTCCTGGATCCTAGGCGGTTACAGGTGTCAAAACTCGACAAAATTCTAAATTCAAAAACAAATCTGAACAATTAAGGACTCGAGAGAAATTTGCAAGCATTTATCAGTATTACGATTTTGATTCAGTTTTAAAAAAAATAATTAATGAAGTTTATTTATTGTTTCAGATCGATTACTAGATGAGAAGAGAGGCCTACGTCAATCGCAGAAACATTACAACCGAAACGGAAACAAAATAAGTATGTTCTGCTAATTCTCTTATCTAATCCGTGTGGAAGCTTCGAGAGTCCAGGGGCTAAGGAAGATGCATCAAATTATTGTATAAATTAAACTCGCTCGCATACATACATGCATTGCATGGTATGCATGCATTTTTGAAACGACGGAAAACGTTTACAGTCACAACAGATAACCAAAGACAACCAGAACAGAAATAATACCTCTACTTTTTATCGCACGTCACCACAGCCGGAGCGCTAATACGAAAACATCGATATCTAAATTATTCGTAAATTCGTAATCTTTTTTACGTCGTAATCGTCGTAAAAACGATTCGAGTTCGAGTCGTAATCGTTTACCTCTGTCATTCTCATGAGGCCTTCATTGGATTAAAAGAGAAAGACGCTTGAAATTTTCGAACTTCGATGTTTGTGGTAGGCCTACTGTCTCGTTCTAATAAGTATGTAAAGTAACGCGTGACGAAATAGAAGCATGATATTTTTACTTCTACATTAGAGTCCGTCTCCTCACTAAACAGCCAGAAATGCCCAGAATGCGGCTCTCACTTGATATTTTACGCGACTCGTTTCAAGGGGCTATAACACGCTGCAAGAATAAATATCATGTGTAGTAATTACGAAAGTTTGCCGCTGTTTCCATTTTCTACATCTTGTAATTCTGACTTTTAACTTTAACTTACAGTAGCCATCAAATAGTTAGTGATTAACGATTAATACGGTACTACTCACGTTTATTTAGTCACTCGTAGTACCGCATTAATCGTTAATTATTAAATATGTCTCACGTAAGTTTAAATACAAATAGTTAGTGGCAACTAGAATGGCTAAATCGATAAGTACATATATATCTTTACTTGTATAGCAGTAAGGTTGTGTTACTATATATTTGACCATACTGACTGCAATTAACAATGTGATGCTGACTGTACTCTTAGTTTTTTTGGTGAAAATTATTTGTCATAATTTGAAGTAAAAATCCAATCGTAATATTTTTAAACAAAATTTATCGTAGAAAATTGCAAGATATCCAAAGTCTATAGGAAGTATTGTATAGGTTTTACTACTTTACCCATAATAGCCGCATAAGCCATTGAACTGAGGATTAGTTATTTATGATTACCTACTCTTGACCTAACTATTGTAGTTAATATAAATTTACCTTTAAATAATTAATTTACCGATTGTCAAATGTGTGATCCAGTGTTCAGAAAATAAATTAGGATAAACGTTTATATACTTATTTATTGACTATGACTTCACACATTCACATAAAACATACATTTCTTTATATATAAGTGATAAATAAAAAAAAGTTAATTAAATATAGAGCAGATTAATGTTTACAATCTCAAATTAAATTAATAAATCTCCCACATATTGCTAAGATATACGGCGCAACATTTTTGACAAAGTACAACATAAAGGGGCCGACGTTTGGCCAGACTAATTCCGCCGCACCGTACTAAATCACGGTACCTATTATGTGCTTATAGATGCCTCATCCGCACCCAAAACCCACTTCAGACAAATGTATAAATATTCTAAATATACGGAAATTTCCTAGTAGATACAGGAACAACCATCACTGTGCTAACTGATATCTAACTACAATAGAAAGCGACCTTTAAATATCACGCGTTAAGTTTCAAAATTGCCTGCATCGGTTTGGTTTAAAGGATGTTTGGTGATGGATATCAAAAGTCCTCACAATCCTTTCTGTTAAACTATTCTCTGTGAATAATTGCCGCATGGACCTGAAGGGTTAGAGCCCATATTAATGTTGTTCCTACCCGTGCGGTTAGGGTCTAGCTAGTTAGAGTGAGACAGGGCTAGTCTGGGCCGGACAATAGCATTGTCGTACGAGTTTGAAAATGCTTATGTGTTTGAATGTTGGAATGAAATGAAAGTATTTTTGTTGGTATTTTTTAATTGATTGTGCGAGTGCTTCGAGCATGCCCGTCTTTAAAACTGGCTATGATACCACATATGGTTACCAGTAATAATGGAGAAAATGTCAATTTATATCTTTATTTTTCTAGTTATTACCAGTATTCTGTCGGCTACCTAATCCCAAAATTTTTCGTCTAATTTTCAAAGGCGACTGCCATCCGTTGTTTTATTTCTGAGGGGAAGCTAAGCCTCATTGCGATTTAAGTTTTCTTTCAGCTAAAAGAGAGAAAGAGAAAAAGAAAAAGAGAAAAACGAAATATAATGTGATATTCGGTGCTGATGATGCTTAATGTTTGTATACTTTTGTCTATGAATAAAATCAAGATGATATTTATTCATAAACGCCTAAAAAATGCCACTATACCGATTGGGGACCTTACAAAAAATTTGAGAGAAAGAATTAGGGGTTTTCTAATAAGGCAATTAATAGTTAGTATCTGACGCTAAAAATAAATTAATCTGTCGAAGACATGCAATCATTTTAATTCACCCCTTTTCTTGCCATCTACTCGTACGAAAGTTAATTATCAATAATTTTATTTTTATCGTAAGTACCTTTTGGTTAGTGCCTTTATTACTTTAGTAAATATATCCCTTTATGTGATTATAAATCACACCAAACCATATCATTACCCAAAGAAATACGACAAACAAAACAAATAATAACATTTAGAACTTTACAGACGTAGACCAATATATCCGTAGAACAAAGAACAACGCGTCACGTCCGAAAAGTTACACTACTCTAAATATATTCGGATTGTCTTTTCAGTGCATTAATTTACACAGGTACACCTATTAATAATTATCATCATCCTAAACCTCTTTCAATCTTCCAACCTATCGGCCAGGCCGTCCACTACAAACTTCTAAGGCTTGGTTTTCTCATACGCTGGCGTCCATCGAGCATACCAATAACCATAATATGAATGGGGCGCACAGAAATGCTGTAGTCCGCGGCAGGCTCGGTATCGTGAACATCGAAGTTCTTCGAGCATCTTTCTCTTTTACTCCAATGAAGGTGTCATGAGAGTGACAGGGACAATCGTCCGAAATTCGCGAATATCGGTTTTCGCGGTAGGTAACGCAGCAGATTTAGTGCTGCTGCGCCTTGTTGATGGCGCGTAGACGGTATAGCTCGTCAGCGCCACGCGCGTCGGTGCGCTGAGATTAGCGACCGACATCAGCGTAGGAGGAAATCAAGCCTAAAGCCTGTGGCTTCCACCGGTCTAAGGCTAGATATCCTCCTACGCTTTTGGTTATTTGTACGTTAGGTAAGGGAAACTTGAGCCTAAAAGCACCCGGCTTCCCCTACATCTAATTATTTGTACTAACATTATAATATAGAATATGTTATTTACTAACAACATTGTATGGAATTCAAAATTATGAAATAAATCAATTTTATTTTTATTTATTTTACGTACTTACTTAAAATTATACAAATATATATGCTTAAAGTCTGACTTGTTTGTTCATAAAACACATCACATATCTCAAAACTAAAAAGGATCACAATTTTTATGACATGACCTAGCAGAGTTTAAAATTAGTTAGAACTTGAAACGCGTTAGAAATTGTCCACAATATATTCCAAAGTACCTACTTAACTTGATTATATTCTATTAAATAATCATAATAAATACACGTGTCTTGGAAAATCGGGCCTAAAATATGTATAAGTGCCTGTTGTATTGACCCAAGACACGTGTATTTATTATAATTTATTTACCCTTTAGTGAGATAAAACCGGTCTTGATCATCCTCTCTGCCCCTGTGATCTTTAGACCATAGCATGCTATTATGCCAAAGGGCTGTCAGCAGATCACATTATATCGTAAGGTCACCTGGTCAGTAGGGTCAGATAGGGATGCTGCGATATGGCGCATGGGACAGGTTAAGGTCAAATCAGTTTAGATTGAATTGAACTGGGTGAAGGGGTTAACGTAGATTCATCTCAATAAGCTGTTTATATGGTTATGATCAAGAAAATTTACATATCTTTTGAGATTAAATAAAATAGGTCTGGTCTGTCCTGCCAAAGGAGTGCAGGTCGATTCTCCAGACACGCCGCAATTAATGACATCATCCGTCGGTCTCTTGCCTCGGTCAATGTGCCCGCCCTATTGGAGCCAACAGGGATATGCAGAAGCGACGGCAAGAGACCCGACGGAATGTCCCTAGTCCCTTGGAGTATGGGGCGGGTGCTAGTTTGGGATGCAACCTGCGTCGACACACTAGCCCCGTCCCATCTCCAAGTTACTTCCTTAAGGGCGGCAGCCGCTGCAACCGCGGCGGAAAATGGAAAGTTTGACAAGTATAGAGGTCTCAGCGCCGAATATTGCTTTGTCCCTTTTGGCGTTGAGACCCTAGGTCCTTGGGGCCCTAGCGCTCTGAGTCTTTTCAAAGCTATTTCGAAGAGACTCAGAGATGCTACAGGTGACCGGAGAGCTGGCAGTTACCTCGCTCAACGCATCTGTCTCGCAGTTCAGCGGGGTAACGCAGCCAGCGTCTTCGGCACCATGCCGAAGGGACCTTTTTTAGATTTAGTATAGTTAGTTTTTAGTCCTATTTTTGTATTATTTTATTATTTGAGTTAATGTTTATATACTGTATTTTTTATACTTATGACAATAAAATAATTTCAAATAGGTCCACATTTTTTTTGTAGTATTCATCTGGGCATTTTGCTAGAGCTTTACGGAATTTCGTACCTGCTTCGCAACCTTAGTTTTTTATGTGATCCGCCAAAACGCTACCAACTGATCATCCCTCTAATCTAGTTATTATTAGAATGTTCGAGTTTGAGGATCTATCATAGGAAGTATAAAAGTTGTTCTAAAAATATATGGTTATAATAATACAAATCATCCCACAAGACATTGATAATAATACAAATTACCCTGAATACAATATACCCTGAATATAATATAATTTACGAGTCCATATTATATATTTCATGTACCTATGCCTAATGAATTTCAATTTTAAAATTTTCTACGTATTTTATCTGATTGTGGACTAAAATAAAGGTATAATCTGTATTATACCTTTATATTAGTTTCTGAACACTAAACTGGGTATATCTGTATATACCCAGTTTAGTGTTCAGGTAGATAAAGGCAGATCGAATTTTTAAGATTTTCCATTTCATATACCAAGGAATAAAAAACGTTTTCACTTTTACGAATGTTTTCAATTTATTTTTAATAAGTTGGGGAGCCTTTACAATATTATCCGCAATAGAAACTTGTCTCAGCAACATTTAGCCACTATTAGATTTGATATAGTGCAGCCAATGCACGCCTTGATGCACATTGCACATTCGACATCAAATTAATGGTCACGGTCTTGAACCTTACCCACATTGTAATAAGGCAAAAAATGTGTACATACATTTGATTTTGGCTGAACATTGTAAGAAACTTCCTAATTGCGTATACGGACTTCATTCGACGCTAGTTGCCAACTCTTCGCTTGAACTTGTTCTTAAGTTATGACTATTGCTTTCCAAAATGCACCTTCTTTGGGCAATGAAGTATATAAAATTTGTCTAAAACATATTAAAAGCCTCAATGATATTTTGATTCGTGTCCTACATTGTTTTGTATCATAAAAATACAAAAAAAAGGTGTCTGGATAGATAACATCAGGTCTAGGGAAATCTAAAGATATTGATAATGTATTATGTAAATATTTGAAATGGTTAATTAACACTGAACTACCATTGGCACTACCAACTGGCATTGCATGTAGCATTTAAATGACTAATCACGGACCAACAAATGATTATCTTATGTATGTAAGTGCATGTAATGTGCCTAAATTGAAAAATAAAGATCTTTTATGAATGCTATTTACATTTTGTCACAACAAAGCTTAGCGCCTCTACATAGTCATGTAACAATTTGAACTTTCTCCAGTAAACATGTAAAAAAAACACCATTGTGTATCACACCATAACTCCGCCACCATTCTACGCGGCAACATTTCCACCCCCACCACCTGGATAGTTGGAAATCTTCTACTGTGCCTTTCTCTATAAACTTCCTACCTCGCACATCAAAACTGTGGAATAATTTTCCGTCAGCGGTAATTTCGTACCGAAGAATCGGACCTTTAAGAAAAAGAGCGTGACTTCCCTGGTCTTCAAGGTGCCCACGGGCGACGGTAATTGCTTACTATCAGGTGATCCGTCTGCTCGTTTGCCACCTTTGCTATAAAAAAACTTCTAATTTCAAACGGTAAAGCATCAACCTCCTTGCATTGTCTTGGCAACATACCGCGGCCCATGGAAGCCTGGGGTTCGCTTGGCAACTAATCCCCGGATTAGGCGTAGGCACTAGTTTTACGAAAGCGACTGCCATCTGACTTTCCAACCCAGAGGGTAAACTGGGCCCTTATTGGGATTAGTTCAGTTTCCTCAAGATGTTTTCCTTCACCGAAAAGGACGTAAATATCAAATGATATTTCGTACATAAGTTCCGAAAATTTCATAGTTATGATGATGCTGCTGCACATCCTCCGGTGGTTTTTGGGTGTAGTCCAGGGACAATAGCAGAGTTTATTTAACTTATATATCTATATTTTTACTGGTGAAGTTCTTAACGGGCAGCCTTTATGAGGAGATTCAATTCCATCCGCTGAGCAGACCAAGACACTAATTACAAAAAAAAAAGAAATCTGCAATCCAAATGTCGTGGCACAATTTGTGGACTTTTTAGAGTCAGACGAAGACCACCAACAGACGGCATATCTTGTGGTCGATAATGGATTTTATTGCGATTATATAATGTTACTGAATAAGTGATTTTATAAAAAAGTTTATCAAACTTTTATTTTAATATCCCGATGTTGATCATACTACTACTTCAATCACGAACGTCCACTGTTGGATATTGGCCTCCATAATAAGCAGTAGGTTTTGTTTGTCATAATCATACGCTTGGCAGGCAGGTTGGTGATCGTAGTCTGTTTCACAGGCCTAATCACGCAATGCATTTATGTATCCATTTTATTTGATCGATATATTTGAGACTAGGTACTTATGAGAAATCATACTTATGACCGCATCTCATTGATAAAATAATCCATGAATCGCTTTATGTACGATATAAATAAACAAAATTTTAGGTGCATAAATTAGTACATTTCGATACTAGTGAAAAAAATTTTTTTTTCGACGAGGGTGAAAGTTGGAGCCCGAGTGAAACGAATCACCCGAGTCTTAAAGAAGTTTTTACACGTGTATCGAACCCAATTTTTCATAACAAGTGCCTTAAAAAGTGAAATTTACGCACGCTCAGCGTGCGCAAAGTGCACTTTTTACGCACTAGTTAGGAAAAAGTATTTTATACAACGATAGAAATAAAATAATTATGCTGTCTGTCAAAAAATATTTAATCCTAAACAACAAAGCCACAACACTAACGACTAACCAAATCGAACACTTGTACAACTTTGCCAACATTTCATTCCTAAGTTTGGTCCTGCGCATTGGCCGAACCCTCCCCTTAGTCCCGAATTAATTGCAATCAAAAGGAAAGGACACGAGTGTAGTCCAACCCTAACTTTGCCATGTTGAAAATTTGCCCGACGACTGTGCTTGTGTGCGTTCGTGTGTGTGGGTGAGCGTCCATTTTGTTACGTCGGCGATTTTGTGCATATGGAAATGCATTTTAGGTGATTAATTTGTGTCTGGAATGTCTGCATTGGTGTTGGTTTTTTTATGTCGGCAGCATTGTAGGTTTAAACAAAAATAGATGTTAAATACATGATATAAAATGACTACAAAACCCTTTCAGTGTCTGAGGGGCGATTCGAACCGAAACAAATTCAATAAAGTAATTTTGTTTTTAAATATACGCTTGCTTGTGAAAACTGTAGCGGCGTCAAAAGTGCCAAAGCGTCATACGAATCCAACCACTTACTTGAAATCCTTCGTTTAACAACAACATTTTTTTAAACTTACATAAAGAAAGGCATAAACATACGTGTTTGGTTTTACACCTAAACATATAAGCTCGCTATAAAAAGTTCCACATACGAAAAGTCAAACCGAGTGTTAAGTGACGGTGAAACTTTTTCCAAGCAACCGTAGCTTTTTTTTATTCAGCGACAAACTAAACGATAAATTGTCGTGTGCAGTATTTCCGGACCGATATGACATCCAAACCTTCAAGAAAAGAGCGTATAGGGATCTTAAAAGGCGGCAACGTACTTGTGACTCCTCTGGTGTTGCGAGTGTCCATGGGCGGCGGTAGTTGCTTACCATCAGGCAATCCGTCTGCTCGTTTGCCTCATATATCATAAAAAAAAAACTAGAGTCAGATCCAATTCTTTTATTGTTGATAAGTACATATAGTAAGTAACTAATTGCTTGGTTTTTCATAGGCGTTCAAAATTTGAATGTCATTATTATATCGATTTTGATATATTAATGAAGCAATTATAACATTTATACTGATAAGAAATGTTTTGTTGTAAAATAATGTTGAACGCATCATAGAGGGCTTATCGTATGTGTGTGTAGAAAAATAATATCATAACCATGCTAATGTTATAGGTATTGCTTTGAACTTCCACCTACATAGTTACAGGAAGGTAAGTTATCAATTAATGTGGAAATATTAACTTTTACGGATTTCAATCTGTAGATTTTGTCAATAAATGTTAAGCCACAGATCATAGGAAGACCAGTTTCTACAAAAATAATATAAGTTAACTTGTGGTACCGATTTAGTACGTGGACTGCAATCGCTAGTTTGACGTGCATCCACATCAATCTAAGTTATTCCATCATAATAGTAGGTAGTACTAGGTACTGTACACCCACTGAAATCAAAGGTATGACCAAGTTTCTAGACCGTATAACTATGTATACCTAACTAGCTTGAAATAGCCAACTGATTACTAATTCTAGACATACCCATCGACCAAAACTGTGGGCAAATATCGCAAAAGCATATACACCAGTCATATATGATTCTGTGAAACTACATTAATATTTCAGGGGCCGGGTACAACTTGGGGTCCTTTCTAAACAGCCTTTGGTCTTCTAAAGTTATTCCAACTTGGGCAGGCCTATTCTGGAGGTTTGGTGGTGTTAAGAATTGTAATGGTTTATGATAAACATACAGCTTCAATTGTTTTGACTTATATCTAACTAAGGGTCAGTTGCAGAATTTTTGTACCTAAACTTTTCCTATATTTTTTCTCAGTTTTTTTACATCAATTAATAATATGTTATGTATGGTAACTTTGTAACGACATTGATAAAAAAAAATATCAGGTTTATTACGATAATTAACTATACATTTGTTTAGCGAAACTGAGAAAATTATGGGACAAAAGGTACAAAAATTCTGGAATTGACCCATAACAGAATTTGAAAGCAAAATGATTCGCGATTGTCGTTTGTTTAATACGTACCTATATACGAATATACGTATATACGAATACCTGAGAGTAGTCGATCGTTTATTACGAAGTAATCAGGAATGTAAATTTTTTTGACGTTTGAGAATTTTTTTAAATATTTAATGGAACATTACTGTAAACAGCATTTATATTAGAAAGTTAAAATAAGGATAAAACAAGAAAAAATGCAAAACAATTCCTGTTAAAAAATAACGTGAATCAGGCAGGTAGTACTTAAAATAGCTTAAAAACTAACTAAACAAAGGAATTATTGTAAATGTACCTTTTTTTTTAATTATTATTACTATGGAATAGACACCTTAACTCAAAAATCTTTTATATTTAAGATTAACTGTTAAGTAATAAAATAATGTATTTGATTGTTTTAATTAATGAGATAGACAGATTTTTTTTTAAGATGGTTGTTGAGTTTATACTACTTTTGACATAATGTCAACATTACATAAATTGATTTGGTCTTACAGTAAGATGAAAAGCCTTTATACTGTAGGTAAATAAGATGTGTTATAGATAACACTTCTATGTATAAAAAAAATAGATATGGTTCGCAATCCAGATATTCTTGACCAACACACAAAAGTATATAAAAGTATATCCTTTGCCAGTATGAAAATCCGGAATCTCCAGCCAGTTAAATATAATTAATAGGATTAAAAAAAACATATCTCTGTTACCATTGGCTTAATACTCGCGAGATCTCTACCGAAGGTGTCAAAATTACCGTAGTAACGCCGACCCCATTATAATTCAGCCACAATCAGAATATCACTCCAGAGTTTAGGGGCTCAGCGCAAGTAAAGATTACTTTGTATGGAGGGAGGTGGCCTTATCTTAAAGTTTTGTCTTAGTTCTTGCTTGTAATAAATTTAAAACTCATTAGCGTGTGAGGTCAGATGGGTTTTGGGTGTGATCGAAATTTGATATTTTTGGATTTTAGAGGTTATACCTTTCTGCTACGTAACTTAGTACTCGTGTATTAAGAGACTGTGCACCTATGCGATGCATCTTAAGTTTAACGTGGCAAGTGCTTAGAAAGTTTAGCGACTACATGAGAAATCAGGTATTTAACCTTATGATAAACTTATACAGTGCGTATTTTTCATACAGGCGTATATTGTGGCGGTATTGGACCTCGGGAACCTATTTCAATTCAGTTTGTTAAAAATTAGGTTATTTTTTATCATACATAATAATTCAGCATGCGATACATCGCAATACATTGCATCCATAATAATTAACATACCGATGAGTCATGTCATGTCAGTATTACTTGTCATGTCAAAATAAGTTGGACTGCGTTCATTGCTGCCCGGTCAGACTTAAAAAAATAGGTAATACTATTTTATGACACAATTTAACAAAATTATTAACATAATACGAGTCGTATTACTGGATACTATATGTGGACAACGTATACGCCCGTATGAAAAATACACACTGTATTATATGCAGTTACCATAACCCTACAGACATTGACTACATAATAATATATTGACTACATATTTAGCTGTAAAATCATTTATTTCGTAATAAAATGTTGGCTACAGAGTGAATACCGGTAGCACCAGTCTCACTGCGTTAAAAAATTGTAAAACTTGTGGATTTTACATATTTATTAACTTTTAAATGAATTTGTTTGTGCATGGTTTAAAAAATAATCAATACAATGAGATATTATGTTAGGTACTTGCCTACTTTAGGCACAAAAATGGACAGAATGGACACCATATGCATCCAACCCTTAAAGTCATTCATCGCCCCATATTCCTATAATTATTGTCGAACCCCAAGTACACTCGACTGTAATTTATGTACAGTAAAGCATATAACTAAACTAAGCAGAGTCGATAATGG
Source organism: Grapholita molesta (assembly GCA_022674325.2). NCBI lineage: Eukaryota > Metazoa > Arthropoda > Insecta > Lepidoptera > Tortricidae > Grapholita > Grapholita molesta. Next base: position 7,620,925 of record CP053135.2, on the reverse strand, counting down.
AGCATATTGTTAGTTGTGCGCCGGAAGATGGTATCTTTCTAGTCGCCGAGCGTAGGCAAATGCTGATACCCCTCTTAGCTTTGGTTGTAGGGTGACAAAGATTGCTTTACGATTGAATTTATGTAAGGGTCAAAAACATTTTCACTTCACCTGCTCGGAAAACCTTAGTTTATAGCGCAAAATCTGCGTGAAAAAGCCTATTTTATCCGCTAGCGTGCAAAAGTCATTCGAATTTCGAAGCCGATTGTTGTAATTATCTGTGGTGCAAATAACTTTTTTTTAAATATAAAACTCCTTCAACGCGTGACTGATGCCGCTACCGCGAAAAACGATAGGTATTCGTAAATTTCGGACTATTGTCTTTGTCACTCTCATTGGAGCAAAAGAGAAAGATGCTCGCAATATACGAACTTTTTCGCGGTACCAGGCCTGAGTTCATATTAATTAACCATAGATAATAACCAATCAGAAAAATGATTTTTGATTACAGATTTTTAACTTCTTTATTTTTACCTACACTTTATTTTATGTCAAATAGGTTTTATTATAAATACTAATAGTATTTCAGTTTAATTTACATGTTATGACTAATTTATTCATTAAATAAAACACAATTATATTGTTTATTTGATAAAGAAATTGAAATGTACTTAATATTGTAATTTTTCAGAACGCAACCGAAAACAAAAGAAAAATTTTAAAGTTTTAAGTTATCACAATTCACGTAATCGCAAATTTGTCGGATTTGTCCTGTACTAAGCTATTTGAACTCAACGTTTGAACTATAAAAACGAGTGATTCTAGCAGCGATGCCGATATGATTTCCCTGAAAATCGCGCGATAAGTTTAGTTTATTGTTTTTCTTGCCGCTCGAATTTTCCTCGCTGTAGTGAGGTGAAAACTTGTGTGTTCCGCATGGCTGCAAAATTATTTGGCGTCTCGTGTCTTGAAAGCCTCGCTACGCTCAGGAATCTATATTTGAACCATTCGCTTCGCTCATGGTTCAATCTTAGCTTCCTTCGCTTGCTCAGCTTTCAATTTCAACACTTACGCCAAATAACCACTTTGCAGCCTTGCATAACAAATAACTATTGATTCCTTGTTTTTGTATCTCCTTTGGACAATATTTAATAGCTTGTGTGCATATTAGTTATGCTTTTGTCACCCATTAAGATATATAATAAAAATGGTGTCTAACTGAAGTTGAGTACATTAAAAAAATAGACGAGGATTCCCTTAACTCACGTCCAGAGGAAAGCCGCGTAACCACACAACCTCGGTTACCGCCAAGAAAAATATTTTAGGCAATGAAATTCAGTAAAAAATTTAATGTAATAAAAATCTGAGAAGTAAGTTTATTCTATAGTATTAGAAATTTTATAAGCCATTGAAATAAAATCTATGTAGATTTATTTTTTCTACTACAAAAAAAAAACATTTTAAACCATCTAATGAAATAAATATAGATACAATGTATGTATTAGGTTTACTTACGGTAGATGTTTTTTGGATGTGTTTATGTTATCCAAGCAATGGATATATAATATTTGTTACTGAAGTCCCTAAAAGATGAACCCAATCACCTCTGAATTGAAATCTGAACCTTTTACCAATACGTTAAAGCATCGTAATCAAAACATTATTTTTCATTCAATATTAGTCAAACAATTCAATATTAATCTAAACAGTAGAATTAGACTTTGTGACTCCAATGTCCCTAAAATGTATATATTGACGTTAAATAGACTTTGTCTTCGACAATCCCACCTTATGGTCACACTATAACTTAAGTATACGTGAGAAGCCAACAAGATCTGACCAATTTACAGCGTGCCAAGTGTAAAGATAAGCCAATCCCCGCCGAGGGGGCTCGTATCGGAAAACTAATTTTGCATAAATACACTCGTGTGTAACGGCCTAATGTTTATTAATGTATCTGCATATTATATGTCTGTCTGCCAGGATGTAATGATTCATTTTAGGCAGGATGTGAGATCCACTGCGTTGTATAAAGGTAAGGTTGCCAATTGATATTGTGAATTGAGCCGATGGATATGCATATTTAATTGCGTTTTACACCATAACCTTCCGCTTTGTTATCAGCTGCCAATACATTTTATTGATCTTTAAGAAACTATTTTTACCACCACTAATTCTACTACGTAGTAGAATTAGTAGTAGTAAAAATAAATTTGTAGTTTGCTTTTTTGTGTAAGCTATGACATTAAAGAAAAAATAATTATGTTTTTGTATATTCAGCACAATATACTTCTGTTTTATTACTATTTAGTATTATTGTAGTAGCTTTCTCACCGAAACCATAAAATATATATAGGTACCTATAAGAAGTTACATCTACCGACTTACAAGCAAGTTTCTTACTAACATGTAATATATTTATATTAAAATATGAAGCAGCCATAACAACAGGCCTACTTCAGAACTTCAATTAAACGTGATTATTCAAAAATGATCTCCAGCCTCCCATCAACGCAAACAAACACAAACTTAACATATTAATTACAATAAGTAAACAATATGGCGGAATTACTCACTGGATATTCGACATTTCTTATCCCATCCACTTTAAACAACCGAAGGGCAATGGGCCCGTGGAGTGTCATTCATCAAGAACTCGCTCCAACTTTGTATGTACGGGACCTCTTATTATTTGCCACCCTGCACTATAAAATTGGACCAAACCCATCTGTTCTACCCTCCGTAAAACCATCCTTAACTACTTCAAATAGAGTTCAAATTTGATTGTTTCTAAGGGTTGTTACACAGTCGTTTTAGAGCATTAATTACGCCTTCAGCCCCCAGTTTTAGGGCAACCCTTTAGGAAAATTTCGTCCCTTGCTGGTCACCCCTCGAGGTCCAAGCGCGTGTCTGGAGTCATTAGGGCCGAGGTATGCGAAGGTCCGCAATTTCACCGTGATCTTTATGTAGCAGAAGATGGTACCGGCATTCTGAAAAAATTGGAAATATACATAAATAAAAGCCCATTACAAAAGTATAAAAAATACCCTTCGTTGTTGGGTCGTTATTTAGGGACACGTTTTATATTTATTTACAAGTATATATCTAAAGATAAATATATAATTAAAAAAATACAAAATATCACACAAAAACTTATAAACTCATATGTAGGCTGATTACTTTCATTAGGACCGTTAAAACCTATGTAAACTTATGATTCTCACATCCTTATTTTTTTTAGCTAGGTTCGGTAGGTTAGACGGATTAATATCCAATCTTGTTATTACTAGTAAGACTTAATTGAACTTGAAATTATTTGGGAATCCTTGGTTACAATGCCTACAAATTTAGATCTTTTTAGAATGTAGTAAGTACTTAACTATTTACTTACTACGAGTACATTCTAATAAAGGCCTTAAGTCGTAGTTACTAATTATTGTACTTAACAAAAAAAATGGGAATATAAATCATGTTTCTGAGTAGGTATCGGACTAGGGGTGTAGGGTTGCATAATTATTAATAGCCCTAAAATATTCTGATTATTCAGTGTATCAGATTTGTGGTAATTTTCTATAATCATCATAAAGTTTTCATTAGTTTTATATCAAAGGTTGCTATTTCATATATACATAAATCTCAAATGCTACTGCTTGATGTACTTGCTATTTAATATATACATAAATCTCAAATGCTCCTACCTGGTGTACTTTTTTGTACACCAATAATTACAATTAATTATTCAACCCGATTCCTCAAAGTCTGAACATGCCAAAAACGATCATTATTTTTGATATAAGACCGCCATATGGCAAGGGACGGATTAGACTCGCTAATCATCATAGTTTGGGCCTACAAACCCCGTGTCCGTAGTCCCGTTGCATTTTTGTAAAACCATTGTAATTCTGACTCCGATTTCCATAACACCTGTAGTTAATGGGAGTTCACACCTAGGTTAGCTAACATGTTTCCATGGAACTGTTTGGAATGTGATTCCTGATGAGTTTTACTAACGGGTTCTCTTGATTGGTTGGAAATTTGAAACTGTTGTTAAAAGGGTTGGGATGGGTCGGAAAACAGTTTTATGGATAGTTCTACTGTTTTGTAATGAAACTATAGTTGTTAGGTTAATTTTGGATACATACCTATATATGTACAAGTATATATTAAGACTAAATATTATGTAAATTATTTACCACTTTGTTACAGATCGTAAAATTGAATTGAGTAATATAAATTAGTCATTTTAAAAATGTTTTAATTATGTTGTTGAGTTAACGATTTACTTTGATTTTTAAATCGAAAGAAAAAAAGAAAAAATTGAGTCGCAGCGGGACTCAAACCCACAACCACTGGACCACTAGCCCAGTGCACTACCAATTGTGCTATACGAGTACCACTTAGACGTGTCAAATTTTTCTATCTTATCCTTCCTGGCATACGTCATTACGGGTGACGTGTTGTGACATCTACCGAAGAGTATTGAGCCCTTTTTTTACGGCATCGAAGTCTCTTCAGATTGAGAATTCATCGATAACAATGTGCTACCCCTTTCTAAAATTGTTTTTATATTAAGCAGAAACGTCTGCTAGCATATCAAAGATATTTAAATCGAAAGAAAAATGGAAAAATTTTACTCGCAGCGGGACTCGAACCCACAACCACTGGGTCACTAGCTCAGTGCACTACCAATTGTGCTATACGCTTAAACGTGTCAAATTTTTACGAATTACTTTGAATACATACGAGGTTTTATTGCCGACTGTACTTATTTTTGCACAATCATCAACTCATCGAGAGGATTTTAACGAGTCTATAAACACCAAGGGTGTTCTGTGTATTTTAGGAGTTGCTATGGCAACCTTCTGGCTCCAGCATCATATCAGATTAGTGGTGTCATAATATGGCATTGTCACCGAACTTATATAATTGTGCTAGCTAAATCGGTTAAAGATTAGAACATACTTATAAGTACGGTAGATAAAAACATACTTATAAGTAGGTACATATTTACATACTTTAGTATATACTTACAAATTAAATAGAAAAGATACCTTCCTAGCATGAAGTAAAACATTTTAAAAATAAGTAAATATTTCAATGGCCTATTGTTATTTACTGTGTTTGTTGTTATGTACTGTGTTATTGACCTCACCTGAGAAGTTTCATGATAATAGTATTGTGAAAAAAAAATGGTACAAAATATCAACTACCAAAACTTTACACAGGACCTGGGTATTAGTGATTTTTAAATTATTCAAAGACATACTTAATCAAAAGTTCGATTTTCAGACAAGTTAAACGGAACCTAGTTAATCACGTTTGCCGTTGCGTTTTGTCCGTGTAGTGCTGTACCCTTAATACCATGAGTTGTAACATTGACGTTTTCGATACCGAGTATCGAATTTATTATCTGTGCATCTCGTTCGCACTAACTCATGGTAAGGGTACCGGACTGAGAATAGCATCATCCCATCTTGTCCAGCTGGTGTCGTAAGAGGCGACAAATGGGAAAATCAACGGATGGAGAGCGTCGATGAAGGCCGTAGCCAACATGACAATCGATTTGATTCGATAAAATCTCGTGACATATGTCATAGAATCGTTATGGCATCGTTTTTACAATCGATTGCGATGTCAGTTAAAAAGATTAAAATTTATATCTACACTAATATTATAAAGGCGAATGTTTGTGAGTGTGTATGTTTGTTACTTCTTCAGGTCTAAACGGCTCAAGCGATTTTAATAAAATTTGAAGTGGAGTTAGCCGACACCCTGGATTAACACATAGGCTACGTTTATTCCCTAATAAAACGCGGGTAACACCGCGGGGCATAGCTGGTAATTTATAATTGTGTTATTCAATGACAGTTTTAATAACCCGCGATTTTTCTGTCGCGTTTTCCTAGTGATAAAATTCGTTTGCTGTGCTATACTGAGGTATGCACAATGTGTTAATGTGTAGCGTCGCTAACGAGGCATCGGCTTTGATAGCGATACTCCTGTCGCTTAATTATTCAACGTCGTATAATTAATGATGGAGCATATCTTTATTATCTATCCATAATAGCGCATTGGTGGATAAATTATTACATTTTAAAGCTCAATTTAAGTTTACACAAATATTTTTGTATGATTTTAATTGTAATACGGAAAAATTGTGGTAATAAAATTTTGGTTGTTTTATATGTAAAAAAGCGTTTAAGCTTTTTAAGTGAAACTAAACTGGGTCTGTGTTGTTGTACAGAAACATAGGTATAAAATATAAATAGTATACATGTTTAACTATACATGTTTCAGTTAATATTTACTCGATTTTTTTTTTAAATAATCAAATAAGAAAAAAATAGTTAAATAAGTGAGAATCGTAATAAGCGAAGTAAGAAGAAGTATTAAAAACCGAACACAAATTGTGGTTTTCTATTTATCTAGTCATTATACAAATGAAAAGTGAGCTCATAAACATTCTGCGTAACACATTAGTATGTAATCCACCTAAGTCCGATTCGCACTTAGTTGTCTTTTTTACTGAATTTAATAGCAGCCGGCTCAGTGGAGATTATATTTTATTTCATTATAACAACTACCTGATTAAATCTCAATGCCTAATCTAATACATACCATAAAAATAAACCATATAATATTTTCCTTATATATTCCTGTAAGTAGGTAAAAACGGTGATCGAAACAATCCATCTAAGAATGACTTTACCGCCTACCCACTGCTCAATTTATCAAGATGATGTTATTCCGCCATTAAACGCAAACCTTGCCATCAGCAGCACCATACAAACTCAGCCTTTATACAACTATGAAAACCTAATGACCATACGTCAAGCAAAATACCTACCAAAACAATGGAAGTACGCGACAGAAATTAATACATCATTATGTCAGACCCATGTACTGCCAACCCTCACACTTCACACCCGTCCTACTCTAACATATAGCCGGGTAGTCATTTTATCCCACTCGCTAGGGGTGGCAAACTTTGGTATGAGAATGCAAATCTCCCGTGATTAGGATTTTGTTAATCTTCGCATGAAACTTAAAATTGTGTATGTGGAATTCCTTTGGGTAGTGTTCGTTAATTTGTGTTAGTTACAGTTGTTGTGGCGCTTTGGCTCGAATATGTAACCTCATAAATTACCTACGGGGAAATTATGTTAATTATAGCTTATGTATGTATTAACAATTTACATAATTTTGTGTTATCAATTGATTTTGCTGAACATGAGTTTATTATAAAATGTTATGTCTTAATATGACATTTTACCATAGCGAAAATAGAGTAACCACTTATATGTACTCTGATAAAAAACGTGTATATTATATTGAAAATAAATTGAATGCTTAATGAATAAAAAAATATATTGCCAGTTCCTATAATTACAATATTTCGTCCGTATGTAGTGCAGGACATTCAAACAAACTAACGTAGATAATTTTAAAGAAACGTATAAGTAATTAAATAATTCTTCTATATTTCTTTAAAATACTCATAGGCTTGCAAATTTGTTTGTACGTATGCTAACAAGAATAAACACGTAATAACAGGGTGTTTTTATAATTTTATTGTGACCTCCGACTGAGGCAAGATTTGAACCGACATCTTCCTTACGCGGTTAAGCCCTAACCAATTAGACCACCCAGAGACATCGGATCCTGTCGAAATTTATCAAGTATGTAGTAGTAAAGTAATAAAAAATGATTTGTTTTAGTTTAATTTGTTGGCTTATTTTCCACAATTGTATTAGATAGCTGTGATACGTTTTGAGATGGCAGTTCTTACAAGCTTACGATTCTGTAAGAAACACACTGGATAAATTAGTGGTAATAGAACCTAAATAAATATTGATTATTTATTTTAAAATATTACATTATATACCACCTCAGCCACGGCCATCCTCACCCATAGACTACGATACATAGAGATAAGCAGCATGGAGGTTAGTTAAATGTCATAATCGCCACGCATGGTAGGCGGGTTGGCGGTTGCTCTAAGGAATGCTCCTGCCCATCCTCCGGTGGTGTCTGGTCACAGTTTGGAGATAAAACGCGGGTCCCGGAATATAGAACCAAATCGTCAGCCATATACAAAAAGCGTTATACAGCCGAGCGCCAATTGGCATTTTCCTAAAAAACCGTAATCGGCAAATGCACGAAAAAGCAGGTACAAAAACCTGGCACAATACCGCACGCCTCGCGTGTCTTTGGAGCTCACATCACAGGCTAATTTGCGCGACGCCGCACAAAGAAAAATGTGCTAATTAAAAAGCGAGGTACAAAGTGTCGTCTAACGGAACGGGAGCGGCTGTTTGTTGTCGTATCTGTGGTTAGGGTTGCTTTCCCGCGCTTTTTACTTTTGAGGTTACGTTGGTAGTTTAACTTTCAAGTTAGAAGCTGTTTGGAAAATAAATATTATATTATTTACTGAAGTGTGTTACACTGATCCTAAATAATTTTGCTTTTATTTTCTATTTATAAATCCTACTCCATACCTATTACAACACTTTACAATTAAGCTTTTTGCATACTTAAAAATATTTTGGCTAACTAATTTAAAAATCTATAGCTACAGTAGTATAATACTGTCGTGCAATACCTACATATATTTAAAGACAGGGGCACAACCAAAAGTATAAGGAACCTACTAAAAGGACCTTGAAACAACCAAACACTTGAACAACTGGTGTGAAAATTTCACAAGGCGTCTACGCTTCTAAATCACGTTTTTAAATGCGTCTACGCTATAAATAACTAAATCTTAACCCTGTTACAGAAAACCATTTCCTTTTAGTTTATTTCACAACATAACGAGGCATTTCTTAACAAAACGCTAGATCAAGGATTGAAATATGGTCCAAAGGAAGCCCCTAGCGTAATGAGCTGATTCCTGAGTGAATGCATGTCACTGTTGCAAGCCAACAAAAGCCTTTACGTACTTGGGTTTCAAAGAGAAAATATACTCGCATCTCTAATGTGATAAGCGTCTCATTGGATTTGAAAAGGCCTATTATTAAGAATAAGGGTTGTTTTTTAAAATGTTATTTTTGTGTCTTGTCTGCGTTACATTGGCTCTGTTCTCGAAGTAGATTTTTACTAAGAAATGAATTTTGCACTCGCAATATTATTATTTTTTTTATCTTTTAGGTTCTGGTTTCTGACTATTATTATCAGTTATCTTGCTATATACAAAGATATGTATTGTTTACTGGTAGATAATGCTTTATAGCATTACCTCCGCCTTTTGTACTTATGTATTTTTATGCAATAAAGATTAAAAAGGTTCATATACGTATATGTATATTTATTCACTATACTCCCGTAATGGAGCCACCCGTTAGCCACAAACGCTGGCACAAAGTGTTCGAAACGTTGGGATATCATTTAAACTCAGGTTACTCGATATAATCCGTTTACATTTGATTTAGTTTCATGTATTTCTCGGAAACCATAGACAATATTTTTTAGGTTCGTTGACGTAAATTATACCCATAAGTCTAATGCCACAACTATAAATCAATAATGTGCAAGTTTGACTAGTGAGTTGAAGTAGTCATGGTAATACTTTGTATTTGTTCCAGATTCCAGATGGGTTGGGGCTGCATCAAAAATTAAAAGCCTTTTAATGACGACCGCCTGCCTCCGGCGGAGCCTGCTGTCTGCAATACGGACCCAACAAAACTCTGTTTTTAAATAATTTGAAAAGCGACATGTTCACTTTGGTGACAAGCTCTTAAATAAAGAGAAAAATAATAATAATAATAATAATTTGAAATAAGTTCCGAATAAAAAGGATAGATAACTTTATTAATTTTTAAAAAATGCAAAGAAAAAAGGAATTTAATTAAGCGCGCAAACCACTTCAAAATATTTGTAGTAACAATAAATTATTGTATTTTTTTTTGCTATTTCTAATATGCTAGGAGTTATTTTAAACGGTCTCCAATTTATTATTTATATGTTTGTATGCAAAGAAATCGAAATCATGTAAAGATTTATTTTATTACATTATCAGATTAATATTGTATACATAATTAAACTATAATAAACTATGTATGAACAATTAAGTATTTATGTCTGTAAAAAGGCTTAGCACTCTTAGTGCTTGAAAATCAAGACCTATGTTCTCCGAAACATTGAATCAAGTTAGTGAAATAAACGTTAGGAAAGCCGTGTTTTTGATAAAAAGTTAAAATGAGTTACGAAAGTTTCAATAGAAATAGTTTATAATATTATTCAGGAGAAGAGTACCCACTCGGGCCTATACATCCCGGCCATTTGGTAGGCCTGCGTGGGGATACATATCCAATACGTAGAGGGTCTTTGGAGAATTTTCCCATGCAGTACGCCTTCTAAAACTCATTCACGGGTACAACAATTAGAATTATTATTAGAATTATTCACGTAGTCAACTCTCGCATAACGCCATCCCTCTAAGTGCTTCGCTTCTTAAAACCATAGGTGGTTTTATCGACAACCGTCGGAACAATACTTCGATCAATGTTCCCGATGATTGCTCTCATGTTATATTCAGGCGCTTTCTGCAAATCAAATGCCAAGCAAATCTCCGTTCTTTTAAGAATACCTAGTGGACTTCTTAGCATACTTATTGTTTTTATAATGCTTTCTGGAAATATGACAACTTGATGTTTTTATTGGATTTGTGGTTATTTTAATGGGTCTGGTAATATAAAAAGAAAATAAAGGTCTTAGCGCGCTCAAAATGGTTGCTTCGGTCATACTTATTAAATAAAAAAACACTGTTTTACCATTCTTATTATCAATGAGGTAGTAAGAGAATTATTTATGCTAGAGAAAATTATAGGCAGAAGTTGATCAAGTACGGGAGTTTTCAGTTTCCAAATAATTATTTGTTACTGTTTTGTTATCAATATTATGAACTGCTTATTATAACCTCCAAACAAATTGTGATTCTGTCGATGTATTATAAAACGTTTGGTAAACATATCCGTAAAATAATGAAATAATCCCTTTTTTTTGACACAAGTTATTGTAATATATACTATATAATAAAATTATATTAACAGGGTTACTTGCAGGTTTGTCACGACAATTTATAATTGAACGTACCTAATGTAGTCAAATATATATACTAATAAATGCAACAAAACATCCACTCAAATCGTTTTTCAATTACCCGAGCGCCGAGTGCATCGCGTCAAGGCGTCATTTGCGTCACGGCACTTCGCGTCACGACACTTCGCGTCACGGCACTAGCGTCACTTTTTCAAATGCCACAATAGCGATGGCGATAATTGGCATCGGCAACACGTGACGTAGAGTGGCAATCTAGGGTTGCTCGCGCTAATTAAACCCTTACCTTAGCTACAACTAGTGAATCTGACAAATGACAGTTCTTTAGGGTTATGCTGGCAGTATTATTAATTATAAGGTCATGTATATAGTACATGTTTTAGTGCGTAGTGTAAATTCAATTAGGTACTCCGCCATGGTTTTGAAATTGTATAAGTAATTTCATAAATAAATAAAAAAAAAATATTTACTTACTAAACGGGTATGAGACTTGATTTTGATGGAAGGCTGAAATATATTAATTACTAACCAAAATATAGTTCGAAAAGCGATCTCGCTCATGCAATTTACTTGGCTAGAATAACGAATATTTACCGTTAACAATTATGTTCTTAATAACTATTAGGTAAGTATTTTTTTTATGATAAAGGTAAACTTTAACGAATGTTAAAAAATATCTAACAAATTAACTTGAACTTTAATTTGTTAGATATTTTTTAACATGCTTACAGGTACTTTTTTTAGTATTGGTACTTTGGAATGATGTTTTAGCTTTCTTCGACTAAGCTGTAGGTTGATAAAGGTTCCAATTGTAATTTGTTGTCAATGTAAAAATATAGTATACTATATAATGTCATATACCTTTAACTGTCATTCCCTTAATTATATAGGAATAAGAAAAAAAAATATACAAATAATCAATTTGCATTAAAAGTGTGTTTACGAGCGAAATAGATTGAAACCAAAATGGTACACAGCTGGGATAATGTCGCCCAAATCGCCCAATTGATAATATCTAAATATCTTATTACACAAACAAGGATTAGCAATAAGTTACCGTAATCTTAAAAATATGAAAGCTGTTCGATCTAACTTAATTGTATATTTTATAATTGATTTGAATGAATTTAAACTATAATATTCATAATATTTTATTCTATTACATACTCTATTTGTCATCAACTTAAATATACGGAATCCTTGCCCATAATCTAGTTTTTCAATGTACACCATATTTTTAAATCAATGTCACATTGAAGCAGCACTTTACTATTTAAAATTGTCATTTTTATAATTCTACACACTTATAAGTACGCATTATAATTGATAACATATACCTCTCTCTGTCACGCTCAGGTTCTGAAGCCACATTGAAGCCTCCCTTTGAATTTTTATCCCGTATGCCTTTCATCTCACTTGATGGAAGATGACGTTGATTAGAAATGCTCTTGTGCGTACCTACCATATAGTTGTGTGTGTGTAAAAATATTCCCCATATAGTTATATCGTAGTATTACGAGCACTTTTACCTTAAAAGTTTTTTTTTGAATACTGATCTTACTTCATTTGATATTTGTACATAAATAATGGCCACGGAGATTGAAGATCCCATAAATTAAGTAAACATAATATAATTTTGTATAATTTATATTTCAACTATAATAAACTATCATAGCTATGTGGCTCGATAGCCGTAAGCATAATTTGTTTAATTTAACAGCTTCGCTGCGGCAGTTAAGTGACATCGCAGTTACCCATACTTTTGTAGGGGTCGATCGACCTAATGACGCAGCGAACGTTTTAAGGACATGCGTGTCCTTAATACGTTATAGCGCTACGCCTAGTCTTAGATTCAAGTCAAGTTATTTGTTTTATATCACAAATATTAATCATTTATCTCTCTAATGTTACTAATATTTATAACTGTGAAAGTTTGTGATGATGTTTGGAGGTTTGTTACTCAATCACTCAATAGGATGAACGGATTTACATGAAACTTGGCGTATAAATATACAAAGATCAGAATTGAAATAAATAGTACTTGATATCCCGAAAATTGGTTCCTGATGGACGCAGACTAAGTTGTGGGCAAACTAGTATGTGATATGTCATCATTGTCATCACAACCCTTCTTGAGCTGACTGTGGGACTAAACATAACAATATGAACGATATAATGAAAGTCAATTTAAGTATTTTTAAATATAACAAAAATAAGAGCTAGGGCACAGTACCATTTTATACTGTTTGGCGTAGAAACGTACATGGGGTCCCAGAGCGTACAAAATTTTGTGCAGAAATCGCGAAGCGAACGTAACTGGTGACCGAAGAGCTGGTGGTTACTCGCACAACGTATCAGCATTGCGATATAACGAGGAAATGCCGAAAGTATCCTTGCTACAATGACTCAAGGGCCTTTGTTACATTAAATATAGTAAATAGTTTAGTACTCGTAATTTTTGGAATGAAAGTAAAGTACCGCAAAATTAAAAATTGTTATAGATGACATATACTTAAGAAAAAGCGACGAGGAGCTCTGGCATCCGAGACAGGAACTTAAAACTCGATATCATAAAAAAATATTTTATTTGTCCTTAGTTATAGCAAAATTATTTAACTTGATGTTGTGTCATGCTAAATGAGCAACAAAATCACCGCGTGACGTAATTTTCTCGTCAAATAGTTGCTTTGAGCAGCCGAGTACGCCGCACCTGAGTCCAATCTCCATACTAATATGACCATTACACGATTGCTTTGGACTCAGATGTTTTTCGAAATAGGTCATCGCTTCAGTAACTAGAAGTAATTTTAACATTTGCTACTTACGTGTTTTGTACACATATTAAGTAAAATAGAACGTCGTAAATCTATCGACCTACCTGTCAGGACCAGGGATCGATAGCGGTGTTACTAAAAACATAAATATTGTCGTTAAAAACAACTTTCCGTTATATTTTTAAACTAGCTGTTCCCCGAGGTGTTATCCGCGGTTGATTAGGGAAAAACATAGCCTATGTGTTAATTCAGGGTGTCAGCTAACTCCATAACAAATTTTATTAAAATCGCTCCAGCCGTTTAGACGTGAAGAAGTAACAAACATACACTCTCACAAACTTTCGTCTTTATAATATTAGTGTACATGGTATTTAGGTACCTAAGACTAACACTTTATCTGCTTAGCAGAATAAAATGCAAAAATACGCTATAACAACCGAGATTTGTATCTGAATAATACCGATATTTATCCCGACTCGGGGTTATAATACTAGTTCCCAGAAATTTGTTATATTTTTTATTGTGTTTTGTATGAGGTGAGTTTGTGCTTAACATGATGATTTTCGGGAAAATAATGAGCATGAACAAATCGAATAAGTAATACTTGATACTTTATTTGGTGTAAAAAGAAACCGTTTTGTATTTATATTAATATCACAGCTGCTCTAATAATATTATTTAGTAAGCTACTTAATAGTAGCTTACTAAATAATATGATTGTTAATACAATCATAATTATCTAGTTAGAAAATGTATAATTGTACTATACTCTAATTTGTTCACTATTAAATAAAACACACATCAAATAATAACTAATACTGTTAAAAAATGATACATCATTAATGATTCATAGTCCTAAACATCAACACTGGTCACTAATAATTTGTCAAATTTAACCCTCCAATGCTCGCGACCCATCGCGCCTCGTGTTGACAAAACTTTATTACCGAAAATTAGACAATATTGGTCCAAATCGGGTAATTTTTTTTTTGTTGGCCCACCGCGCAGTTGGTCGTTCGATTCAATGGAATGATCTAGTTCTGTGACCCCAGGCCGCTTTGAAAGCTGACAATGGGAACTAGTATTTCTGGTTTGTATTTAGGGATTTATAATAATGTAATAAAATCAAATTAAATGGAGAATAGAAAGTTATTTGGTTACAATATACTGACATTAGTAAGAACTTATTAGGTTTCGGCGATTGTTTTAAATTAAAATTATAAAATTGATACGCTTTGTTGGGACAATATCAATTAAGAACCCACAAACAATCCGATACAATAATATGTTCACTAAAACACTCCAATGATAATAAAATAATACAATTGTAATATTAATATTATTGAAACAATTGTAATATTAACTTAGAGTATTATGAGTAAAACAAAAAAGAACAGAATGGCCTTCATATTATCGAGGTGTGTTCATTTAATTGCGAACCCTGAGACACTTCGTTATTGTACCTGAAAGCAAAGACACTGTAGTTCCAAACACACGAGTTTATCGCTATCCGAATTAGGTAGGTACCTCATAAAGGATCTTTTATTTTTATCCTCACTTAAACTTCCTATAACTGTTACATACCGTTTTATACTCTAGTAGTGTTCTAACATAGCTTTAAACTCACCCTGATGACCTGGGGATTTGAGTAGGTAAATTAAAGCATATCTAATTGTAAATGATTCACATTAAGTTAAAAAATAATTAACAAATCAACACGAACACGAATGAAAGATACTGCAACATAAAAAATGCAAGCATTAGAAAACTAAAACAATGGTAACATTCGTTCAATCCGGGCACAATGGCGACTCATTGTTTCAGCGTCCATTTTAAATGAACAAAATGGCGGCCGTTCCGAATTCAGACGTTGGGAAACTCGGAGATTTGAAACAATGCTCGCCTAATCCGCATAAAAGGGTTAAATGCATGCTATTGGTCAACGCGACCCCTACTCTTGTTGATGAGTGTGTAAGTGAGGTTGTGTGCGTGAGCGTTGATGAAGTGCTTTTGTAAGGTCTGTGGAATATTTTATTTTTTAAATTCCTTATTCCGTTAAATGTCGCTAAGTCCCCGCAAATGTAGATACGTACCTAATGGCACTCGTTATATTATACCTAACCCTTTGTGTCGTACACAGTGTTAGGTTAAGTACAATCACCCAGTTATATAAAACACTATTTAAAAAGGTAAATTTTAAAAGGTATACTTTAATGTAAGAACCCCTATCCTCCTAAAAGGTATTGATTAAATAGTAATTATTATATGTCTTGTAAATTGATATTAAACCAATATCTACTAGATGATATTTATTAGGCAACCATGGGCACCAACTTTAGAATAGGCAGACACGGTGATCAATTGATCATCCTAGTTCCAGTATATATTTTTTATAATACAGAGAAGATTCATCGTTTCAGTCGCAAATCATCCACTGCTGGACATAGGACTCCCCAAATATAACTTGTACCATCTTGGTGGTAATTCAAAGTCAATTTAAAGTCGCCACGCTTGGCAGGCGAGTTGGCGACCGCAGCAGCTGTATATTCGGTTTCGACTGCACTGCTGCCCAGCCATCGGTTTTTTTTTCCTTTGTCGCCTCATAAGACATACGGGAGGAGATGGAGTGGTGCTATTCTAGTCAGCCGGCACCGCACGGCAAGTAGCCGGCACCACATGGCAAAGTCAGCCGGCTGAGCCGGCACCTCATAACAAAATCAGCCGGCACCGCATGGCAAAGTCCGACGGCACCGCTTGGCAAAATCAGTCGGCACCGCTTGGCAAAATCGGCCGGCACCAGGTCACAGAGGAGACTATGGTCACATATTATATTATATAAAATACAATACTTATGTAAACAATGTTCCGTAAACACATGCATTAAAATATAAGCCGTAAAATTATATAGATGGGAACTAAAATGTGGGATTTTTTCAGACCCAATTAATAAGTTATTATGTTCAATTACATATATTATAATTTATAGATACCATTATAGCTAACCATTTAGTAATCATAAATACCCGACACTAAGTGGGTAGGTACATTTGTCCCCAGTAGGGTACATTATTAAAAGTGTCCAGAACTCGCGAAGGTACCAATTCATCGGGCATGTCAACCGTGACAGTCGGCGCAATCAAAACTTCCTTTGCGTACCCAACATTTGTGGAAGGGTTGCGAGTACAAAATACTTGTTGTTTGGAGGGATTGGTACAAAATACTTGTTGGAATTGAGTATTTCGGACAAGTATTTAGGTTTTATAAAATACTTTCAGAAGTATTTTATCTTAAATTTATTTTATCTTGCAGAATTTATATATAACCATTATTGTATTCTAGTTTTATTTAAGTAGGTTAAGTAATTATGGTTTATTACTCTGTCCAGATTTCTGTAGAAATGATCATACAGTTTGGTGTTATTTTTGGTTTACTGATAGACAGCTGGGCTGGCTGAAGGATAACCAAACCCTACTTAATATAATGCAGGCACTTCAGAGTTATATACAGTACATGTATTTGTATATGTTAGTAAAGTATACATTTATGTGGCTATTCATAAGTAAATACTTTGCAATACACGCTCCCAAAAATACTTCCAGCACTACCCGCACGTCCCACTTTTCTCCAAAGACTATTATTTGAATGTCTTTCAACCCGTGAGTAGGGTCCACCCCCCTCCTCCACGCGTGTGCCGCGCTGATAATGTAATTAAAACAACACCTTTATTCTGAACACTTCGCTGTTACTGCGCCACAATTGAGATGTTCTTATGTTTTATTTTTGCACTTTTTAATAGTTTCGGCTATGTGATATGTAATTAGGAACGGATTTGTAGAGATGATGAATTGTTTGAAGAAGAATGCACTATGTAATTTAAGTTTATTTTGACTTTAAGGTTTGCCTTATTTAAAACTCCCTTTTTTAGTTACATTGGATTGACGACATAGACGAGCATAGATATTTGTTCCTGAGTCATGGGTGTTTTTTATGTATTTAAGTATTTGTATATTATTTTTCACCTCACTAGCTCGGAAAGAACTGTACACTAATCGTGTGCTTTTTTGATGTCAACTGATTAGATGTTCTAATATTTAATGTTTTTGTCATAATTGTATACGGATCCTTCGGTATTTAAATACAACCTAGATAGATAGTAACAAATCTGTTTATTGCATCTAAACAATCAGACATGGGTAAAAATTGGGCAATATGGCCGTCAGTTTAGTATATGAATTAAATATGGATGAACGGATGGAATGAAGTTATTAAAAATATATCTATCGCACCAAAAAATCTGCACCAAGCCAACGTAGAACGTGGGACGTAAAGAAAACAAAAGACAACATTAAACCATTTTAAAGCCCGGTTGGGCAAAATTTTCGGGTAACATTATACCCGTACATTAGGGCTAAGTGATAGCGTCACATTTGGTGGATTAATTCATCATCTGAATTGCCGTGGCCAAACTGATGGCCCGGAACCCTCTCCTCCTGGGGGGAGGGGGAATGTATGAAGGCTGATTGTAATTTATTTCAAACCTTACTTTGAGAGCCGTGGACCTTTTGCGGTTAAAAACAAAAGGGTGTACCTAAGGATAATTCGGTTCACACTGCATTAATTATAACGTAGAAAAAAATGGGTTACCTAAGAGAATATAGTATTTAAAACATTTTTTTTTATTTTAAGTTCGATCTACCGATTGGCTAGTAGCTGAAACTTAATCGTCAGATCAGGTAAATATTATTTTTTATTCTATTCATTTACTACGTGCATTTTCTTTATACTACTACGGTCGATTTTGACACATACTGTCCGTCTGATGGTAAGCAGTCACCGTAGCCTATTGGCGGCTCTAATTTCTGAGGACTTAGACATATATTTTGATCTTAGTTAGTAGGTAGTATAAACTGGCTGATTATAATCAGAACATTTATGATCAAAGCTCAAAACAAATGTGTAAACCCTACAAAAATCTTACAAAGAGGCAATAAGCGCTTCATCGCTTAGCTTGCGTTGCCCTTTACCCCCCGAATTAGTCACCCTCATCCCCCCAGGACGAGTGTAAGGATAAATGGGTGGGCTGCCTCTTCGGTTAAGTGTAGATTTTCCGAATGCGGTGTTGATGATGGCATCGTGAGTTGAGGGTTTGTCGATAGTTTTTGTATCGATGAAATGTGATTAAAATGTATCGAAGTCCTTGTTACTAAGGTTAGGAATGTATTTGTGATTGCGGTCTTTTTTATTTGTCCTGAGTTGCTTTATCTGTATTCGTAGTCACATTATTATAGATTACGATAGAGTGGCTATTTCTAGTTAAAAGTGGAATTTAATTATGTGGCATAGACTATTTGTGATAGTTATTATTATATAATAAATATGTATTCCCCGATTCGGTTTGTCAAATTGTGGTAAATTGTTTATTTACCAACCAAATTATATTCTGTTCTATTTTGAAGTATATTATTATACAGTTTTAACATGGGTAAACTACACCTTGCGCATTTCTACGTCAACATTTTTCAAGATTGCTGAATTTCAATTCTTCGGGTTAAATGTAAATTATTTTTATGTGTTAGTAAGTAGATACCTAATTTATAATTAAAGCATAAATAAATATAACATCATTCCTGGTATTTTTCTTTTACTGACCTGTTGTTAATACCCAATTTGTAAAATAAATAAAATAAGACATTAAAATACATAAAGAAGAACAATCGTATACATTTCAGTAATATGCAGTCCACTGCTGGACATAGGCCTCCTACAAATAAGACTTGTATCATCTTGGGGTAATTGCCATAGTCGCCACGCTTGGCAGGCGGCTTGGCGACCGCAGTAGCTGTAAATTGGGTTTCGACGGACGCTGCTGCCCGTCAGTGGGATTTTTTCCTTTGTCGCCTCTTACGACACCCGCGGGAGGAGATGGGGTTGTGCTATTCTAGTCGGCTGGCATCACACGGCAACATTATTACAACATTATGCCTGTAAGGGCTCACTTCCAGCTAACCTAAGAGAGCTTTAATTATCTGTCTATGCACAAGAAAAAAAAGAAAAACGTTTTTTAGAGATAGAGAAATACAATAACGAAAAAAAAGCTACCTAACTCGTACATCGATAAATGAAGGGCAGCCCTATCTCAGCAATTTTCCGAGACCGTTGGACAGTGGGGTTCTAAATACTCGTGTAAAATTGTCCACATTCCCTCCCGGAACCTTTTGTGCTATATATTTCTTTGTTATTTACCCCGGGGGTAGCTACCTTTGTATGGGTGGATGAAATACTAATGTGTTGGACTGGAATAGGTACCGGTATGGAAAGTTGAGATTAACTGTTTGTATATGAAAGGTAAGCGTATAGTATTTTGATTAAGATATGTTAAAAAAATACCGAAATATTTAACTATAAAGATTATGGTCAACGTTGAATTAGTTTATATTTATCGTTTATTGTATAAAATATTTAATGTTGTGATAAAATATTTTAGTTAAGTTAAATTAAAATAAAGAGGTTTAAGACAAATACACGATAACAGTGACAGTTTTTATATTTGAATCATTTAAATTCAACTAATTACTAAAGTGCTTGGTAATACTGGACTCAATTTTATTCAGGAGATTCGCCACAAAGGCTCTAAAGTGTCCCTAACCACGCCTCAAACATTCAAAATCTTCATTAAAAACCATTCTGTAGGATGTAATCAAAGCAATAGACAAGATAGGTGCGCATAGTTACAGAAAACCTGCACAGTTTGACCTCCCTCGTCCCGCAAAAACTTTGGCTAACATATTAGAAACAAGGTGACCAATAGGACGTGAGAGTTCATCCTTAACTGGTCGAGATCGGTGCTACAATCCGAATCAAAATTCAAAACCGCGCTCTCTCTTAATCCGTGTTGAGGATCACAATAAAAGGTAATACATTTTAAGTCCCCAAAATCTGCCCCAGGAGTTTGGACCTTGGTGCTATGGTTAATGAGATGATGATCCTGTGAATGGTGCGGAAATAAGATTATCCAAGCGAAAGCAGAAGGTGAAAGGGAGACATTTTGTTGTAAAGTGCGGCGCACAGTTGACGAGGCGAGGATACTCATTATGATTGGGTTGGGTTAGGTACCTGTTTAATTCTATTGCTTAATAATTCTTATTAGTTAAAGTCCTTTTATACTTTTACGCACCGTGTATTTTATTTCATACAATTTAATACGTATAAATTATATTTAATAGGTTGATTCTCCGCCGCTTTGATATGTCTCTACATGTATGATAGGATTGATAGGATATTAAAACTGATGATTCTAAACAAATTCCTGATAGCAACGAGTGTATCTATGACACCCTACTATCCTAGCAGCTCAGGATGTCAATTACTGGACATAGTCACATAGGCTTCCCCCATAGACCGCCAAAGGAAGCCATCTCTGAGCATGGAGTTCAATGCCATAATAGCCACGCTTGGCTGACGGATTGGCGATATCAGTATGTTACACCACTTAAATCACTTTAAAAAAAGAAAGCTACTGCCCATCCTATGGATTGTAAAAAATAAAAATAATTTGCCGTCCAACGGGTCACTTGACAACCCACGTAGGCTTGTGACAGTCTCTAAACATTTTTCCAAAGCTGTTCTTATCTCGAAATTGACGTCTCATAATAGCTGGCCCGATTCAGGAATTCAGGTGTTCGGTAAACCTGAGAATAATAATTAGAAGTTGAAAATAATCACTCCGAAACGTATGTCAGCATTATTTTTACTCGGAACCGATAATTTCATTTCTAAATACTATACGACTTCCTTCCTTAGTGTGAAACGCTTGTCTCCCAAACATTGCGTCTTTGATCAATCTACTCAGAAGTAAGTATTTCTACATCTACAGAACAATAAATGATTATTAGCTTAATTAACTAATTGGGGTCAATCTTTGGTAGAATTGGCATAAGTAGTTATCCCATTGAAAACTAACTATATACAATGTTTAGTACTAATTGTTTTCAATATCTACATAATAGTACATTTCGATACTAGTGAAAAAAATTTTTTTTTCGGCGAGGGTGAAAGTTGGAGCCCGAGTGAAACGAGGGTGACAATCACCCGAGTCTAAAAGAAGTTTTTACACGTGTATCGAACCCAATTTTTCATAACAAGTGCCTTAAAAAGTGAAATTTACGCACGCGAAGCGTGCGCAAAGTGCACTTTTCACGCACTAGTTAGGAAAAAACATATATTCTGCAAGTAGGTCCGAATGGTCGAGATTTTTGTACGAAAAATTAGTTTTTCAGTGATTTCAGTGTAAGTCGCCGCGGCGCAGTCGGTGGCTGCGTGACGCGTCTCATTTGCACCGGCAATTACCGCGGCGTGGCGCGAATGTCTGAACTAACGCTAGCTCTGACTGTGCGAGTTCTATTTGACCCTAGTAAGTACAAACCTGCAAAATAGTAAGGTAAAATTTCGTTTCATTAGTAAAAGCGTTGGTGGCCTAGCGGTAAGAGCATGCGACTTGCAATCCGGAGGTCGGAGCTTCAAACCCCGGCCTGTACCAATGTATTTTATCAGCATATTTATACCAGTCGCTTTTCGGTGAAGGAAAACATCGTGATTAAACCGGACTATACCCAATAATGCCTAGTTGATCTTCTTGGTTGGAAGGTCAGATGGCAGTCGCTTTCGTAAAACTAGTGCCTACGCCAAATCCTGGGATTAGTTGCCAAGCTGACCCCAGGCTCCCAGCTGTGGCAAAATGCTGGGACATCGCGAGGAAGATGCCATTACATTAGTAAGTAAAAGACAGACTTATACTGATGAGTTGCAAAATCACTTCATAAAAATATTTAACTTTAACGCATACGCTAGCGAGTACATTTTGCCAACTTGTGATAGAAGTAGGTAGGTAGGTACATCTTTTGTGAACTTGTATCGTCTTTACATTTATTTCAGTAAATATAGCCGCTAATGGACGCACAACTACCTATTCTTGTCATTTTACATTCGATATAATTATTACTATCTATATACTACTCTGTCAAACCAAAGGATTTAGCAGGATTGTCATTTAAATTCGATACTGTTATCAGATCAAAACTATCATGCTG
Source organism: Grapholita molesta (assembly GCA_022674325.2). Classification (NCBI taxonomy): domain Eukaryota; kingdom Metazoa; phylum Arthropoda; class Insecta; order Lepidoptera; family Tortricidae; genus Grapholita; species Grapholita molesta. The sequence goes on along the minus strand of CP053135.2, from coordinate 7,598,028 downwards.
ATCTACGAAGAGAATAGTTATTTGATATACAAGGGTGAAAATTGTATTTTAACTGCGAGTGTGGGATTTAAACTCGAGCAAGCGAATGGATTCTATAGTTTAACCACGAGCAAAGCGAGTGGTTTTAAAATAGAATCCTGAGCGTAGCGAGTGTTTCAATACACGAGAAGTAAATTACAATTGCACCCGTGTGTAACACAAAATTTTTCCCCTCACTACAGCGAGGAAAGTGAAACATGTAAAAAAAACGTTTTGAAATCGGATTGACTTTTTCTTTGCGTTTAGATACATTCAACATTTTTACAAAAGGTGCCTTTAGCTTAGCTTAGCTTGTGGTGGCCAGTCCGATTTTCGAATGTTCTAATTCGATTTTCAACTCGGTGCGCTAGCGAGGCTCGCCTGCGCCCGCCGACGCCGCCGCGGGGGCAAGTGAGCTGTACTTCGCGAATTTAGACTTTAAAACCATAGCAATAAGAGCTATGATAAGTCAACTTACTTTAATCACTAGTGGATAAAATGCGTTTTTACCCTCTCGTATTAAAGGATAAACAAGCGCTTTACGAGCTAGTGAGGGGAAAAATACATTATTTGGGCGTTTGAACTGTTCTTATTACTCTGTCCAGATTTCTGTAGAAGCGCCTGCATTATATTAAGTAGATTTTGGTTGCCCTTTAGCCAACCCAGCTGTCTACTAGTAAACCAAAAATAACACCAAACTGTGTGATTATTTCTACAGAAATCTGGACAGAGTAATAAGAACGGTTCAAACGCCCGAATAATTACCCTTAACAATTAATTTAATTTACTGCAAACAACTTCAACTTCACGGCAAAAAGTATTTATGAAGCCATTTTTAGAGTTATGTTAGTTTTACTTTAATTTTACTATTAGTTTTAATTATTAATTATTGATTGCAGATATATATTTATGTATCGCTTTGTGTATTTACAAACTTTTCGCAATAGGTACCTAAGTAACCGGTTTAACCCACTCGCTGCCACATGGCCAGTAGGGGCTCAACCCTTTAAGCGCTGCGCCCCAGCTGACCCCCGCGACCCATTCCCGTTTTCTGTAAACGCGTGCCCCAAAACGCTATTTTCTCATAATAATATTGTATTTGTGAAACATGTGTCTCGTGTTATTTTTATGGTTAGTGTTGATGTGTCGATAAGTTATTTGTTTGGAATGATGTGTCATAAATGTGGAGTATTTTGTAAGTAGGGTTATTTATTTATAAGGATGATTATTTATAATGTTTTGTAGGTTTCTACCTATTAGCAATAAATAAGGTATATTTTAAGTTGTCTAGGAGTGTTTGTAAATATTAAAGATGCAGTTTATAGTCAACTTTTATTTATAAATTTGTTCATGATTATCTTAAATTATATTTAGATGATAGTCGGATGTGTTTATAAAATACCATTTAATACAGACGTTATAATTCATATAGGTACACAATATTGTCCAAAGCATTATGAAACACGCAGTTTATCAGCACTAAGATAAATTTTCTATTTTATTTACGATTAATTACTATCAAATAAGATAATATGGAATAACTTACTCGCAATTCAGAGTTATCCCAAATAAAATTTACAATTTCATTATAATTTGTATGTTTACCACTACTGCGACTAAGTAACATTGCTTCAAAATTATTAAGGTAGGTCTTTTTTTTTCTTTAATTTGGCAAGCGTAGCATGCCAGTAAAGTACCTACGCAATAACGGCCTGTAATAGATAATAGATATATTCAAAACCGGGTCTTATGTAAAAGTTATGAATGCAAATATTAAACAGGTTTTTTTTAGAAACAACCCTACTAGTGTTGCAAAAAGCATTTGCCAAAGTTGCATTGTTAAAATGGCAGATGGTCAAAATTTATTATAATGCACCGATGCATCAGATTTTAATAAAAAATAACAATATTTTTGCAACGTATTTTAAAGGAAATTTAAGAATTACATTGCCGATAACTTAATAAAATAGCAACATGTAAAATATTTGCGAAATAACGACTAACATTTAATTTAAAATATAATTATGCACAGTTTATAATACGCAATGTTGTAGTAAAATTATTTTTCATAATTTCTGGCTGGATTCATAGCTAAATAAAATTTGTTCCCATATTCAACTGTATATTGTATTATAACCAAGAATATTTGTATACAAGTTTAAATTGATGCCTAAGATTCTCCTATAAAACCAGATTATGAAAACATCAATAAATTGATCAATAAATTGAAACGTTATAAACACTATTATTGTTTTTTTTATTATACAAGATTCAAAAACTATCCTTTTTATTCCAAAACAATAAACGCTCTAAAGTAACAGGTAATTAAAAACAAAAATCAATAGAACAACTCACCGGTATACACCAAAAATTAAAAATAAAAATTTAGCCCTAAAGGGCCCCCACTGCCCAGTGTCCAGCGGGGCGTGGCCCTTACTGGCCCATGCCTATTGGTCACTCGCACGCGACGGGTTAACGGCTCTTATCGGACGATTGGGTGTTTATTTCCAACTGGAATTTCCCTCGGGCATTTAGGGGTTAATATTCTTGTTAGATTTTAGTCATATCTGTTCTCGGGGGCGTTAGGGTGTTAATAATGAGATTATATTAACTTTGATGTTTGATAACGTAATTCTTATCTAGTATGTTAGTAACTCGATATTAAGTTTACATAAATCTTTTTCTACACAAAATGGTACCTAGTTCAGTTTTGTACCACTAATAAACTGCCAGTATAAGTACCTATTACTTACATTTATTATAGGTTTGCGGTTTTTATTGAAATTAAATAAAACAAGTCCTGATAAAAACAGTTGAAACTGAGTGTATTTAAGTAAGGAAAGAATTAATATTTGCATCATTTGAGTCATATCGTTAGTTGACTGGTAGAGACTGTCTACAGTCCGCTATTCCTGTATTGTGCAATAAAGATTATATGTTAAACATGTATTTATAAATACCAGACTAAAAATTACTTGAAGATATTCATATAACTGCAATGCGTCGCAATAATGAAACCAAAGCATGCTTATTTAATTCCTTGTTATTTCGTTACTTAGAAAAGTATTATAATTACAAGTTAAACAAGACAGTTACGCCATTATAAAAGTGGAAGCATTTAGTTCGCGGTCAGAGCTGGTTTTCTGAATAGATCATGTAAACCAGTATAAATGAGAACGACACATCCGTTACAATTATACGTATTTGGAGCTCTCATTTACACTGGCTGATTGAAGAAACCCTTTGTTAAGAAAACGCCATCATAGTCTACTGGGACTGCGGGAAGGACATACCATTTGTATTTTGCGAATTTTGAATAAATATCGTCTTAAAAATAAACAATACCCTCGGTCAATTAGCCTTGGTTTGGCCTAAAGAGCACCGAAATCATCAGGGTTTCAAATTGTTAGATGAATCGCTTTAGTTTTGCGGAGGACATTTTTTGATAGTGTCACTTTACCTGACCGAGTTGTAACGAAATAAATAAATATATTTGAGAAAGAGAGTAGGTAATTGATATTCAAATTATGAAAATAAAAATATTAAATTCGTGCTTTTAATATTGACAGCTTTTGTAAGGGTTATTCTTTTTTTTCGATTACTAAGATTTTTGAAGTAGAGATTAAGAAATTCATTCATTAACCGGAAGGCCAGACCTCCCCAAGGTGGCTTGACCATATGTAAAGGTCCCGGAAATCATTGGCGTTCCTAGACTACTAGGATGCCGTGGAAAATATGCGTCATTATCTAGGAAAAGGGACCTTATTGTCGATGGCACTTACGTCGAATCGCGTTGCGTTCGTATTGTGTCGTCTTGAACAACGACATAAGCGCCATCGACAATAAGGTCCCTTTTCATGGATAATTTATTATTATTATATTTATTTATTAAATATACAGAAACAATACACACATTGGACTTTAAGTCCTGCAAAACTGTTAAGACAGTTTGCCTGCAGGAAGACTTAACTTAAACTATACTAAACCTTATTATCTCATATTATAACTTTATAACAATTCGACTTAGTGACAGATTTTATGGCAGTGAATCTAATAAATACTGTTTCAAATTTCTTCTAAAAATGCGGTAATTCTCTTCCATTCGTATGTCCTGAGGTAAGCTGTTTAATACATATGGCAGGCGTTTTTTCAGAGTTCTATCTCCGTAATAATTATTTATTCTAGGAACGTTAAATTTACCTGCGGAGACGTACCTCGTACCATGCTCATGTGTAGTTCGATGTAGATTATAATGTCAAATATTTAGTTCTAGAATACATCGGAATACGATTAATCAGTTTTTTACTATATAAACCTGTACTGTTTGAATGCGGTACACTAAAAAAAAGATTAAAAAATTATTCAATGATTTGATTAAACATCTTACTAATTATGTTCAAGTAGTAAATAGTCCTGATAATGTTTCTTGTCTAAACTGTAAATAAATAATATCAGAAACAAGCGACATCTAGTATGTAGTAGAGAAAGTACTAGTTGCGCCATCTTGTAGAATGTGTCAGTACTAATTGGCTACCGATCGATGCAAATAATGATTTGGTATTTAAAGGTTTAAATTCTTATAAGACATAAATAATTGTTCTAATAAGTTTAATCAGAAATTAAGAATAAGTCACCACTGAAACTTTCAACTTAAGAACAGTTGTTTAAAAGTATTTTATTTATCAATAAAGATTTATTCGAATTATAAGGCGCTTAGATTTAGAAATTCAAGTTATGTAATTTAACGTTAAGTAATTTTTTTCTTGTTGTATATGTGTACAAAACAAAATTACTGCATAAACCAACTAAAAAAAGTCTAAACTACAGGTACTGGTATTATGTTAATAAGCCTAAACGATTTTTACAGATAAATCAAATAACACAATAACTTAAGATAGACCACTATCAGAAGAATTGCCTACTAAAACAAATAGGTACTTAATTTTACGAGTGCTAATGGAATAAGATGTTGTGAAATAAAAAAGAAAATTAAAACATAACATAACTACGCCCATAATAATATATAGGTACTCAGATTTTGGCAGGGAAATCAAATAACAAAACAAAGGAGATCTCTACAAAACAAATAATTTTGACAATGGCAGAAGTCATACTAAACTAGTCAAGAATAATATATGAATTAAATTAAAACGCTAAGTAGTACAGTACATGCAATCGCTTTTGACTTTGGACCACGCACAAAAACTTTTCTAACAAGTTTCAACCCTCCTTAAGTATCCGCTACTCGACGGTAGATGACGCTAGTAATCTCAAGTTATTTGTTACGTGGTTGTCAAGAGTTTTACCATATCCAGTCGATCATTAACATTCATACAATAAACAATTTAGGCCGATTATCATTTGTTTGCCTGCAAATAAAAAAAAATATTTATGTAATAAATTAATTTATTTTTGCGAAAACGTTTCCAACAGCTCGCAACAATTAGCAGTGTTCGTCTTCTTCGAATACGAGTATACTAATATTTTGTATTCAAAAGTGTTTACTGGAACTCTTTGCTAGTATATATGTATGTATATTTCGATTTTTTTTCTTTATAAACTCATTTGTTTGCAAGAATGCACTTAGACAATATAGATGTGGGCGGGACACATTGCACGTAGAACCGATGGCCGTTGGGGCGTAAAGGTTCTCGAGTGGCGACACGAGCCGGAAGGCGCAGCGTGGGTAGTTCCCCCACAAGGTGGACCGACGACATAGTAAAGGTCGCGGGTTTCCACCGGATGTGGGTGGCGCAAAACAAGTCAATGTGGGTTGCTATGGGCCTATGTCTAGCAGTGGACGTTCCTCGGCTGATATGATGATGATATAGATTATAACTATACCTAGATATTTTTCTAGCACGAACGGTTTCCTGTAAGTGATTGATAAAATAAAAACATCGACATCGACAGTCCTGTTATCGACAAGTAATAACAGGAATCAACAACCTCATATAGGTAATACAAAGACTAATATAAGGTAATAGGGTTAAAAATAAATAAAAATAACAAAACTATATATTTATTTATATTTTACATACTTCAGAAAACAATTTCGAACTATTAATTGCAAATAATAAAGTAAGTTGGATCAAAACTGTACGGATTACGTTCAATTTGTTCAAGATCGATGACACGCGGCGTCTAGGTAGGCAGACTGTGTGTACGTATTGTCGTTGAAGTAGTATGTACTTATCGATAACAGGATTGTCGATATTTTGATTGTTGCAAGCACTAAGAAAATGTCGTTACTGCTAGAAAAATATCTAGGTATAATTATAACTTTACAATCCGTTTTTGGAAATTTGTGCACTCGAATCCAAAATCTTTGAGCACAAAAAAATATGTAATTAAATTACCCACTGTTATTAAATCCTATTATTCATATTTCTCTATATAAAATACCATTCCTCGGTTTCTGACAAGATTCCAATATAGGTACACACTACACATCTACCCAAACATGTCACAGTGTGTTTTTTGATACAAAGGGTAAGTGCCTGCGAGCACTTTAACCATTGATCGTTACATACCGTTACTACTAAAAATCTAAATACTGCCGTTAATCATATTCTTATTTTTTATTTATGTTATATACGGGAATAAACTATAGTAAACTTATACAATGACAACTGAGATACCGAATTGAATACCGGTTAATTTGTATGAACATAATGCTGATATTCGATTCCAGCGCCAGGAACTAACGATTCAAGCATAATACTAGTACTTTAGTTTTACCAATTACTTGGTTATATATTCTGAGGCCTGGCCTAGCCTAGTAGGTAGTGACCCTGCCTATGAAGCCGATGAACCTGGGTTTAAATTCGATAAGGGCATTTATTTGTGTGGTGAGTACAGGTAAGAAGTACTCATGCGTGTTTTCTGTTTATTTAAGTCAACATCTTCCTTACTATGTCCCGGCATTTTGCAACGGTTCATGGAAGCCCAACAACTAATCCTAGGATTTTGAGTAGGCACTAGTTTTACGAACGCGATTCCCATCTGACCCTCCAACCTGGAGGGTAAACCAGGCCTAATTAGGATTTATTCGTCCGATTTCCACAAGATGTTTTCCTTCACTGAAAAGCGTCAGGTAAATATCGACGACCGGTCTGGCCTAGTGGGTAGTGACCCTGCCTATGAAGCCGATGGTCCTGGGTTCGATTTCCAGTCGGGGCATTTATTTGTGTGATGAGCACAAATATTTGTTCCTGAGTCATGGGTGTTTTCTATGTATTTAAGTATTTATATGTATCTATCTATTATATATATCGTCGTCTAGTACCTACAACACAAGCCTTACTGAGCTTACCGTAGAACTAGGTCGATTTGTGTAAAATTGTCCCGCAATATTTATTTAAATATCAAGTGATATTTTATACATAAGTTCCAACGAACTCATTGGTACACACCGGGGTTTGTACCTGTGACACAAGCGATTCTTCTGTTGATATAAGTATTTGAATATACATATTATTAATCCGGGTGCTCCGAGGTATTCCGAGTGCTCACGAGTTCAAAACTGTACCATGACGCAGTATTTGTACTAAGTACCTTATTTTTTTATGTCTATAGGTAACTTAAGTTCCTATAACTCTAATTTCGCTACCATGCAATATCATTTACTATTACTATCACGTTGTTGCCTACCGACGATTTTTCAATTGAACTTCGGGTCGGATACTTAAATTATGTAATTAAGATAAACCAAAAAGTGAGTGAAAAAATTAAATTTTTATTGAATTTTAATGTCTTGTATTACCCAATGGTTGACTGGTATAGAAGGAAAATTTTCATTAACCCTGCCAGTTCTACTTCGTTTGTTTGTGCAATAAATTAAAAATATATATCCAGTGAATCAATTCTAAACCAATTGTTATTAAATTCTATTATTGTCAGTCATTTTATGACTCTTATTATATGTATATCATAGCCTATAGAGTTACAAACGAAGGTGGCGCTGGCATACAGAGCCAATAGTTTTTATGTGAAACTCTTACAATACAATTAAAATCAGTTAAGACTTCGGTTTTCTCGGGTATCATCGCTTGTACACGATATACATTGCCGCGATTACTTTTAGGTAGCATTTAATTTGAAGTATCATAAACGCAATGTTAAGCACCTGCCAAGATGACATTATTAACCGGTAGACCTAGGAAGAAATACGCGAGAATATGAAGAAGCGACATGAATTTGAACATTCATTATTGAATGAAGCTATACTTGTATATAAATATATATATACATACATGAGTCAATATTTTACTGTTTGGTGTAAGTAGGTACGATATTATGTCGCATTAATCATTAATAATAAATTAATCATAAAATTAAAATTTAAAAAAACCGGCTTCAACCGTTTTTTATTCATATTTCGTAAACGGCTTGGCCGATTTTGGTAATTTTTAATTTTCATATAGTAAAACAACAAAGCTAAGTTCAAAATTTAAAAAAATATTTTTTGTTTGAAATGTCTACTTTTCGTAATTTTTCCTTGATCTGGGTGCTTCGTGCCAAATTTCAAGTTTCTGAATTCAAGGGAAGTAGATTTTGCGAGTGTTGAAAAGTCTGAAATTTGCACCATTAACGACTGTATCTTTTATTTGACACTAAGAAGGCAGACTGTCAAACTATCTAGTACTTGCTAGCATTTTTCTTATTTCAATATAAAGGTTGTGTTAGTTTTGAGCTACAAAGGAGGTTCTGTTGCTCATATCGTTCTTGTACCTACTGTATTCAATAAGACAACGAGTAATATATTAATATAATTAAAGGTCAAATCTGTAAATTGATAACTCTATGTGATAGACGAGGGATTCACGACAATTACCGAGGTTGGCCGAAGTCTTAACTGATTTTAATTGTATTGTATGTATGTTAGTACAAAGTTAAGGGTGTAATACATTGTAGTGAAAATTGACTTACCCTCCGGTACTTGCTTATGTTTACCACCAACCACTGTCTGGTCTGTTGTCTGGATGCAACTTTAAATGTTAAGTCGTTGTCAATAGTTCAAGTCGATGACAGAAGTTTCTCATCCATTGGATATTCGCGTGTCCAGCACTGGTACGTTTACCTTACGTGTGTAATTGTTTGTGTATACATAATTTATACATTTGGACATATCGATATTCTACCTTGATTATCCAATCTGTAACTTAATTAAATGATAGGATACCTATGGATCCTTTTAATGAAGTGTTTGTGCTCATTACATAACAAAAAAACTTGGGATCTTAAACAGGGTGAAGCGGTACAGCTTTTCACCAAGCCAACGATATTATATAATATACCTACAAATACTTAAAAACATAGAAAACCATCATTACCGAGGAACAAGTGTTTGCGGTCATCACACAAATAAATGCCCTTACAGGGATTCGAACTCAGGACTTCATAGGCAGGGAAATATTGACTGCTACTAACTATTTGATGGTGAGTGTACCACGAATCACGATTTCTTATATAGGAATTTAATTCTGAGATCACTTATTAATATGAATAAAATTTTGTAATAAGGGATCTTTTTATTATATGACGTGTTCAAGTAGGTATCTATACTATATAGTATAGTAGGTAGATACTGTTTACTAATGCTAGATTTGTCACCACTACTGTAGTACTAGGTCGATTTATGTAAGATAATCCTACAATATTCATCCAGTAGTCTTTCCCGTACACAGAATAATGGTGTTCCGGACATATGGGGAGCTGGATCGACCCAACGCGCAGAGGTCCTTTCGACAATTCAATGAAATGTGAGGGGTACACTAAGCGTATGTTGCCCCTGTCCGTATCATGGGGCGCGGACAGAGTCAGCACCCGCCATGATGTAAGGACTATTGGTTTTAATGGAATCTAAAATGTACTAGGCTATTGGATCGAAAGGATGGACTAGCTCTATTCAGTAGTTATTATTAATTTCTAGCTTTTCCTCGCCACTTCGTCGACCAGCCATGCCCATATTTAAAGTATAGTTTAGTTTCAGATAAAAATTATCCTCTGTCTTTTCTCGTAGTTCGAACTCTCTCCATACCATGGAAATTTCATCCCCATTGGTTCAGCGGTTTAAACGTGAAGAGGTAACAGACAGACAGAGAGAGTTACTTTCGGATATTGTAACTATATTAGGATGAATTTATTTATACTTTTGCTGTGTTTAGTTGTAGGATAGAGCAATTCCATGAAACGATAAAATTTTGATAGCTTCCTCTGATAGGTCTTTAAGTTCTATGATAAAGAAATCGTGTTATTCTAGTTCCTAAGGGGAATTAAAGAAAACAGAAGAGTTGTTTAACAAATTGTGGATATTTATTGAAATAAAAATAATAAAAATGAAATATAATAAAAACAGTTCATATTTCACGTCGTTACACAATAAAATTTGTCTTAGTGTTTTTGTTTTCACTATTTTGTCTCCGTTTGTCAATTATATCAAATATTACAGTATTTTTTTGAAGACGCCAAAAAATACAGTTTTTTTTTTGAAACTGGCAATTCTTTTGGTTTTATTGTACTTTAGTTTGTTTGATGTTTGTTTCGTGTATGTTTCTGAAAAATTGTCGGCTTCAGAAAAACAATATGTCTTTTATAAGCAGTATATTATAAAATCCAAGAAGAATATTTTTGAACAAGGAATGTATGAGTTTGTTTCAATCTGCAAATAAAGCCTTATAACAGAGAATGGTAATTTCGCTATAAGCTCCACTGACAGACTGAGAACAACCAAGTACAAGTACATTTATTTTATTGGGTGTAATATTATGAACTGCAAAGAGTCATTTCAACATTGTACCTAAGTGATTAAAATGACACTTTGACTAAATAAAAGAAAAACAGACAGAAGTTTTCTAAGACCTGTCCACACTAGGTTTACATTCTATATTTGTCTAGATGTTTCCATTTTTAAGAGGCTAAAACAGCTAGAACTCCGGAAAATTATTTATACGTTATGACGTGACGTGTCTAGTGATGTACACGTAAGTTGCATGAAACCCTAAAAATAGTAAACATCTTACCGAATAAGACAAAACCAAATAGTATGAAGAGGTCTTCAGAAATTTGATAATCTTTGACATGGTGACTGGAGACAAAACTCTTCTATAATTTCCTTACATATTTATCTAATATAAATTCTATCATAATTTACATTAAGTACGTATACTGAAAGATTTCACACTTGGACTAATTTAGGTACGAGTGAAAGGATCCATAAATCACGAAAACGTTTTTAAAAACAAAACTGGAAATATTTTCAGTCTTAACAAAGAAACTAGCTCTCGTCGGGTCGACTCGAGCGCGGAACTTGGGTCTAATGCTTCTCCCATAGATTCATTTTGATTAATTTAACCACTAATTAAATTTAGAAATACGCAATTACTATAACACGTACACTTAAAATCGATTCCAATTTTGTTTTCTACAATACTTAAAATATCGATTACAGGAAACTCACCGTATTTTCCAAATTTCGTTATTTTATTTTCTATAATTTCCGAAACATCTTGTCTTCTATAAATATGAACATCAATAGGTACTCGATTTACATATCATACTTATTCCTAATATTTACAAGGGCTTAACTAAGATAGGAAACATTTGCTTATTATTGTACAGTAAACCCGAAAAATACCAAACAACTTACTCCCAAACACGTACATGCTACACCGAACTATGAAGATCCTAAGAAAATACTGGAAAAATCTATTCGTAATTGACACTATACAGCTTACAACTAAACCATACATTAAATCAACATAGCTTAACTTTGGCATTGGTTTCCACATTTTCTACAAATAAAAACATGTCAAACAAAGATCAATCGAATGTAACATTTAAAGATCATTGAAAATGAACAGTACAGCCTCAAAATAAAAACATAATTCGCAAACTAACATCAACAATGAATCCAACGGGAACTGTTCAACACTGGTTCAGGCCTATACGATATGTCACTTAAGATATAAATTAAATTAATGCCCTTCGGTGCGGAAGCTCGGGGCTAGTATTGCAATCATTCGCCAACCAATTCAATTCTTAAGACTAGAACGTTAGTGTTTATCAAGCGGTAAGAAACGCAACGATTTTAGGCCTAAAATATCTGGCTGGGCGGCGCAGGCGGCGGTAGGCGGAGACCGCCCCACGGGTAGAGTCACGAGGCCTCTTCTCGACAAGCGTTCGAATCGTCGGACAAAGCTAGCGGTGCACCGTTACTCTGATTCACGACGCACTTTCGCATGTGCTTTTCGAGTGTTGACGGCACGGAGAAGGGCATCTCGCAAAACCGGCAGCGATACACGTCCTTTCCCAAACGGCCGTGCGTCTTCATGTGCCTGGTCAGTTTGGAGCTTTGAGCGCACGCATACGAACACAGCTCGCATTTATATGGTTTTTCGCCGGTATGCGACCGCCTGTGAACTGTCAGATTTGAGCAGTTCTTGAATACCTTCCCGCAGTATTCGCAGGTGTCATTACGGCGTCCCTCTTTAGACTTCAAGAGAGGGTTCTGTAAAAGTCCGTTGCTGCTGTTTTTGAGGCCATCGAAAATGTTTTCAGGTGGTCGTTGCGCGTGTAACGTCGGCAACCACCAACCTTCACCTCGGTCCATGTCTAGCTTCATCCGCTTGGAAGCTTCAAACGGATTTTCAAAGGGATTAAACAAAGGGTGAGGCTGAGGTGGCATTTTCGCAAACTCTTCCTTTAGGCGCAACGCGGCAGTGGGTGGCATGCCGTTTGGCTTATCGCTGGAAGGACCATTGTTGTTGTCTCGGTCCTTGGCGAGTTGCCATTTTAGCGAGTTTCCAGATTCCTGTAATGCCTGTTTGAAAGCTTCACTATATTGAGCAATGTTTGATAAACCAAATTTGTCCATTAGTTCACCAACAACGGAAGCCGAAGGGGGATGAGCAGGTAGAGGAAGAGATTGTTTACGGGGTGGTGCAGAAGGAGCACTGCTATTCGATACAGTCAAGTCCTCAGCTTCCTCAACGTCCTCGCCATCCTCATTCTCCTCATCTTCTTCACCATCTAACTCCTCATCTTCGAGATCTTCATCTGAATCATCTTCACCAGTGTCACCACCAGACTCACCATCTTCAGTATTGGCATCAGTGCCCCTATGAACTTTCATATGCCTTTTTAATTTGGAAACTTTCTCAAATGCTTCGTCGCATTCACTACATTTGTACGGTTTTTCGCCGGTGTGTGTGCGGCGATGCACTATTAAATTATTTTCAAAGCGGAACTTTTTTCCGCAGAACTCACAGGAATGTACAGCCTCATCATTATTGCGTTTTACAGGCGGAGTCGAACACGGGCGGTCGGGAGGCGCGTCTGCGATCGGCGGTTCCGCGCGGCGCTCCGGCGACGTCGAGCTATGGGGCCTCGAAGCGTCGCGGGGCGCGTCCACCGTTCCGGGTCCGGCGCCCACCGGTGGAGTCTGGCCGACTCGGGAGGGCGACGGGGAAGCGAACGGCGGCGAATGCTTCCTGGGGCTAGGAGAGCTGGAATTGCCTGTGGCCGCCCCTGGACTGGTCGTACCGGCCAGTTGCCGCAAGCGCTGCGAGTAAAAATCCAGCTGGGGTTCAAGTGATAGTGGTTGTGATACTGGAGGTACTCTGTCCCGAGAGGAGACCGACGTCGGTATGACGGGTGGTCGGTCTGCCGGTGACGGGAACGGTTGATGAGGTGGGAGGGAGTTGGCCGCTACTGCTGCCGCGGCTGCAGCCAAGTTGATCCCGTGATGGCGAAACTGCTCTGATACCAATTGCTCCATCCTAAACCTGTGGTCGTGGTGGTTCGGCCGTGCGAAAAGTGGCGCAGGAGGAACCGAGGGATGAGCTAGTGGTGGTAAGCTCCCCGGGAGTGGCATTCTTAAAAGACCACCGACTCCGAAAGGCGAATGCATGTCTGGAGGTGGTAAGAGCGGGTGGTGGCGTAGCGACGGCGGTGGAAGCGGCGCGCCAGTTGACGAGCATCCAGAGCTTGAAGAAGACGTACTGGATGAGGAATGATTTTGCTTATTGAGCTGTTGTGGAGCGTTATCCACGTATATCTTGACCCCATGGACATGTTGCACATGCTGCAGCAGCCTCCACGCCGAATGCACTCGCGCTTTGCAAGTGGAGCACACGTAGTTACTCGGTTCTGTGGGCAAAGAAAACAAACTTTAAAAAACGTAAAAAACTAATCTTTTAGGGGAGAGGTTTCCAATAGAAGATTTACAGCAATATTAACACGGGCAAAGTGTCTAGTAATAGCTCTCACATATCGTAGTGTTGGGCCTAGGGAGTGCGCGTGGCCCGCATGCTAATCAGAAGGTCCGAGGGCCGGGTACGTCGGCGGCCGTGAATGATCGCTGCTCCGTGTCCCGCAAGATTCATGCACCTCTAAAATCTTATGAAATATACGGGGCCGGGATCACGTACCGGCCCAGTGTTGATATTGAAATCTATGTAACATTACCCCGTATAAGAAAAATAAAGCTTGCGTGTTAAATTTTTATATTTCATAACTCTCTGGTGGTCATTATTCATTTCTCTTTTGTAACCCTGTGACAATGAGAAATAGATCATAGTAGTAATTTTCTAGGATATGTACAGTCGACTACAAATATATGTATACATTTTTTCACCTTAATCCTTTGTAATAAGGTGCAAAAGTGTATACATATCCTTGTAGTCGACTGTACCTACAAACAAAACTACCTATAAGGTACCATAAGGTACCTACATTCTTTATACAAGAAAGATAAGTTTAATTATGTTTAAGAATAAATACAGAAAAGTAACAATTTGCGTTCCAGGTTTTGATTCCTACCAACATAGGTAATAATTTGTTTTTCTGCTACAAGTAGTGATTCGTTAGACAAAATGAAATTGGTATTTGGTATTGTTTCCTAATGTAGACGACCTCACGTTACCCAGTGGACGCTTGGTCAAGCATCGGTCATGCAAGGCGGAGATTTGACAGTAATTTGATTACTCATTGTGCGCGGGTCACATTTTATTGTAGAGACAATAACGTTCTTAACTAGTGATGGGACTGATTTAATCTATTTTTCATCATAGTTTGTCTACACGGTTAAAGATTTCATTTTACATAGCTAACTATAACAAAGATCAGCTACCCTATACAATTAATATTTAATTATTACAGGTCCGTATTTCAACACAGTCTAATATAATTATGAATAAATTTACAAGTACTTTATTATTTTACCTTAGTTCATCTGAAACGAATAATACTTTCAGAGTTCCAATATTGTAACAAGGGTCTTTTCCAGAAAAAAAAAACATTTTTTTGTCAGTTCCCTTGATTGCAATTATGGGAATAAAGTGAACCTATAAAAGTTTTTCTATCAATTATACTTCCTACATCAGTATTTACGCTTCTTGTACTTTTTTATATGTTTTTACGCAATAAAATAAGGAAAAATACTAGCCAATGAATTGTCTAAAAACACTTTAAATGGCAATAAAACTTACTTCCATAGTGTATAATTGTTATTTTATCCTAGAATGTCCTATGATATTAATTTATTTATCACAAATTCAATTTACACGCTAAGATGACTAATACTTGAGACCATACTTCGTGGTTCGGTATCGATGTGCCAGTTCTCATCGATAACAACACTAGTGGGTGCGGCGATAACATCGGACTGTTAAGATGCTTATTGAATTGTAACGGTCAAATTGATGTCGGCCAGATTTTTCTTGTACAGTCAAGTCTAAAAATATGCTTACGTTTAATGTGACAATAATATCTCGTCACGACTCTTTTACTATGGCTTGAAGTCTTGGATACATGTTTTTGATGCATTTAATGAAACAGTATTTTCAGAACAAACCGTATCATTGAATTACTGTCGCATGGAATTAAGTACACCTTGGTACTTAAATTGTATTTTCTCCTTAATTGAAGTAAGAGAAAAGTAAAACACGCGAGAAAAATATTTAGCCTGTTAAATACAGAATCATTAAAGAAGTAAAAGTCATATATATTCGTATGATATTAGTAGGTTGGTATTTTTTTATTGAGTTGTACTCGTCACTATAGCATATTATGTTCTAAACGTCGATAATTCATGTAGAAAAATATTTTTATGCTTTTATTTTTTTTACAGTTCTAAGAATTACAAGTCATAAATATTATGACCTTTAATAGCACTGTTCATTGTGTCTGGTCATCAAGGTAGCGACAGCAGAGAAAAGGAAAAATAAATTCTCATTTCCGTGACTTTTCATTTCCTTACAATTTGATTGCATTTTTTGTTCGATAATGTCTATATCAATTTTCTGATTTCTACCTACAGTTACCTTTCTAGTATGAGATAATGTATTTTAGATATTGTTTACATCTGTTTCTATCGGTGGAATGATCTTCGTCTAATTATTGAATATTTGCGTGATTTTACGTTAAAGTTATATTATGTAGATCCGAATTATATTCCTAATTAAAGCAAAACAATCCACTATGGTATCTACAACATTTTGTTCGTATATATATCTTTTCATTTCGTGTGTAATTTAAAGGTGTATGAATATAGTAGTAGACTTATTATACAGGTGTTTTTAAATAAAGGGGCCAAGTCGATGATCAGTTATCGACAACGTAATGAGCTATAAATAAAAGGTTCATCTCATCATGGGCTAATCCATAAATAAAATGTTTAACTTTCGATTACTGTCGAAAAACAATTTTCACATGGCAAAACCTAATAAGCCCCAAAACATATATGTTTTAAAAATTGTCTTCTACCAGTACTTGTCACTTTAGACGTGTGTCGTAAGTAGGGTCAACAACGGACTCGGTAGCGGTCCGGGCTTACAGCGATCGATGCCGGATTACACCGATTACAGACCGAGTCGTAATTTAAATCGATTGTTTGATAAGATCTATTCGCCTGACCGTACCTTCTTTTATAGGACGGTTTGATTTTTTAAAGTCGGTTAGTAATTTGTCTTAATTTATTGCTCCTGAGTATTTTATAATATTTTTAACTTGTCATTGACGTTCATTATTTGCTCTATATATTCCTTTAATTCAATTAATAAATACTGTTTTTGGTTTTGTCGATGGTTGAAAATGTTATGAAAGAAAACAGCTAAAACCGGATTATATCGCGAGTCGACCCGTTGAGCACAAACGTGCCTAAATATTTGAAATTTTGTATACTAACATTTTGACAAGGATGGATATAATTCAACATTATATTTTATAAGGAGGTGCTGATGACTAACAAACTATAATATATTGTGAACTTAAAGAAAAAACATTTTTATAAATTTAAATACAACCTGTATAAATTGCTCTAATATTGATATGTATAGATAATTGACATGATTGAAGCTTGATAAAATTATGGACTGGTGTGGGTGGTCAATCACTAGCATAAGCTGTCATATTATTTAATTTAGATTCAATATGAATCGATTATATGATTACAATTTAATACGGGTATTAGCAGTAGCGGTATATTATGTTGTATTAATATTAAAATATGTAACTTTATAGGTTATAAGTTAATATTTATGTATATTACTCACAGTCACCGTATTCGCATGTATTTTTTAGAATTTTATTAATATTATGTTTGGAGACTATTAGTCGCATATCATACTAACACTACGTTTACGCGTAATTATTAGTAGCGTAGTAATATTATCTTTTAAAAATCGTCATTGTGATAATATATGATGTTCAAGATTAGGTACAGTAGATAAAAAAAATACACATTCAATTCTTTGAAGTAACTAGTCTAATAAAATGTCTCATAAAATCTGCTACATATTTTGTTATGTACATATTAAATTCTTTTACATCAATCATGAATTAAGATTTTCAAAATTGTATTCAATGCCAAAACAAAGTTTGGAAACAAATTAATATGTTCATGATTTTACAGCATATAAGGATACGATATGACGTTCTTGCTAATAAATCTGTTGTGAATATATGTATTACATACCTATACATTTCATAAACAGTAGCTGATTTGACTTTTTTTTTTAAATTATCTGAAATGGTAAATGTACTCCTAGCTATTTTTTTTAAATAAACTGGACAGCAACAGCGGAAATAATAAACTAACCTCATCCCTTGTTGCAGTACTAGCGTAAGAAAAAGACAGTATGATTCTCTCTATCTAAACTCTAATTGAACAGTCTGGCCACTATAATAATTTCATATACGATGTTCGAAATTCAAAATTTAAATTTTCCCCAACCAGCCAGCAACTGTTTTGGGTCACAATTTGCACCATTCGAGTTATAACCGGGTGGGGGAGGGACGGTCATTCAGCGCAGCGGCGCGACGGACATCCGCCGCATAACAAGTCGATGGTCCCGTTCTTATTTCGAAAGATACGAAATGTGAATTTGCGGCTTTTAATTTTGCATGATTGGTTGTGGCGCTTTGGCGTCGGTTTTTGTTTATCGGTTTGCGATTGGGAAATTGATTGTAGGTTTTTCTATTTATGATTTTGTTTGTTTTTTTAGTTTTTCTATTCATATCTTTGGCTTTTTAAAAGTATATTTCATTCTACATTTCCGCCTTATCCACAAAACTAAAAGGATTTGCAATAACTTCATGTATTTTACTTTAATAAGGGCCGATTTTTCAATTGTCAGATGAGCATATATCTGACAGATACCCATAGAGTTATTCGCCGAATAAGGCTTATCTGACGATTGAAAAAGCAGCCCTAAAAAGATTGGTTACGACGAAAATACTCTATAGTCTAAAATTAATATTTTAGATGATTTGATTTCAATATCCTCACAAGTTTAATCTAAATTGTTTTTAATTCTAACCGACACATTTTGGCTTGCACGTCACTAAATCAAGAGTTTAGTAGTTCCTCGCAGTGTCCGCGCGAGGCGCTAGCGTAACTCCTAACCTAGTACGAGTTGATCATCCAAGTTATCCAGTATAAGTCAGCTCTTCGATAAAACACATTGTTAACACCTAGAGATCACGTTATAGTAGTTAGCTGGAGAATTCGGCTCGAACACGCGCAATTAAAGAGAATGCTAAGGCTGGGGTGCGAACAACTGTCGGCGGCGCCGGAAGCTGCGCGCCGGCTTCCGGCCGTGGGTAGTTCTACTAGCGCAGCGTTTTAGGCTCAACTTTTCAAATTTTACACGTTCCTAACTGAAACAGTTATAGGGACTTAAGTAAATTGTCTTTTAAAACTGAAAAAAAAATTAAGGCCTAGTCTGGTCGATATAGTGACCCTGCCTAAAAGCAGGAGGTCCCGGGTTCGAATCCTGAGCAGAGCATATAATTTCTTAATTTATTGTAGGACTAATTTGATTTGTGTAAGGTTGTCCTAAAACTTGGTTCCTTATGAGTCCTATATAAGTACAAGACGAAAAAACAGTTTGAAAAGGTTCTAAATTTAAAATAAGAATTAAATTCAACCCAAATAATAACGCATAGAACTAAGCGATCGATACAACGGTAAATGTATAGATACAG
Source organism: Grapholita molesta (assembly GCA_022674325.2). NCBI lineage: Eukaryota > Metazoa > Arthropoda > Insecta > Lepidoptera > Tortricidae > Grapholita > Grapholita molesta. The sequence continues at coordinate 7,578,522 of CP053135.2, read as the reverse complement.
TATTCTACTTTGTATACTTACGAGTATACCTATATGAACGCGAAAAAAAATCCGCGGAGGCATTCTAACGCCTTTCATATACCAACCTACTTTGTATGTAGGTATGTAGTGTTTAAGAAATATTAGCATTTGTTATTGTATCCGTCATTTACTTTGCTTTTTAATTATCCTTAAAACGCATAAACAATGAAATGTATAAATTACAAAAGTTTCCACTGTGGGTAAAAAAAGACAATATGATAAAATATAAAATAAATAAATTCATGAACGCGATATGCCTTTTCAATAGACTCCTACTTTTATTAAATAAGCTTTAGATATAAAAAAAAAAAAAAAAACTCAAACGTTTATTCAGTAAGTAGGCCACAAGGGCACTTTTACACGTCGAGTATACAAAAGTAAAAGAGAAAAATAAAAACTACACCGGTTCTAACCCTACACCTCTGACCCGAGAAGTATTTTGACTTTTATGACCGGCAAGAAACTCGGCGGGACTTATTTTTTCAAAACAGTATTACAAAAGATATCTTATACAAATTACATAAAAATGCGTTATTCTTTAAGAAAACATATCCAACAATTACAAAAAAATTCTGCCAAAGGAAAAAATAAAAATAATTATTAATTACTTAAAAGTCCAAATCTGACTGCTAAGAACGAAGTTAACAAAACGTTCGATATGCTTTCTTATCTGAATTGTGTCCTTTATTCTAATTTAGAAATTACAAAATTAGTACCTAATCAAAATATTCAAAAAATATTATATGTTTTTTGTTTTCAAAATATACACAAAAATAGAAATACATGCTTATACAAATAAACCTCAGAGATGTATAAGGTCTCCAGGTGTCATAATTTCAATATACTAACACTTTTTGTTTTTTAAAGATAAACAAGCACCGAATGAAGTGTATCACGTAAATAAACAAGAAGAAAACTACCTAAAACATAGCCCCAAATAGCCAAAACAGACCGGTCTCCACAAACAGCACCCGTTCACGAGTATGACGCGTATCTCAGCCATCGCCTCCCTCAACCTTTCTTCGGGAAAGTGGCGACCCGATCAACGACGCCACCATAAGCAAAGACTTTTAAGTGAGCATGACATGTTCAGGCTGGCAGGCTCTATCAATTAACAAATTTAGTCACATGTACATCCTGGTGAGAAGCCACATTCTGTGCTTGTCCATTACATACTTAAATAACACTTTAGTTATGAAAGGCATATAGAGAAATGTCTCTATGCGTCAGAAGCTATAAATATTTATTTATGCAAATAAATATTCATGAATAATAATATAAATACAATAATTAGGGATGTATAATGTCCCTAAGTGTCTAAAGAGTAAAATAAAACATTATAACAAATAAAATAAAAAGAAGAGAACAACATGTCTCGTGTCAAACAAACTGGACACTAGTAGGTAAAGACCATATAGTAATGGAATAATCTGTACTACAGTATCAAGCTACAGGCTTAAAGGCATCCTTATCCTCAATGAAATCTTTCAGAGTATAGTATTCCTTACTTAACAAATAGTGTTTGACGTATGACTTGAATTTATTTTGTGGCAAATTAACTACATCAGCAGGAACTTTATTATAAAAGCGTGTACAGTTTCCAGCGAAAGATGAACGAACCTTGGCGAGGCGGTGGCCGGGCACAGCAATTTGATTTTTATTTCTAGTGTTAAAGCTATGGATATCACGGTTAAGTTTGAATTCTTGGATGTTATTCCGCACATACATAATGTTTTCTAGTATGTATTGAGACGCTACAGTGAGAATATTTGCTTGCTTAAATTTTTCTCTTACGGATGCTCGACCGCGCATTTTATAAATGCCGCGGACAGCTCGCTTCTGTAGCACAAATATGGTCTCAATATCAGCCGCTTTACCCCATAACAGAATTCCATACGACATAACACTGTGAAAGTAACTGAAGTATACCAGCCTGGCAGTCTCAATGTTCGTTAAATGGCTGATCCGCCTCACTGCATAGGCTGCTGAACTAAGTTTCCCTGCTAGGGTGGCTATATGTGGATGCCATTGCAATTTCGCGTCCAGGGTGACTCTCTATAAATTGAGATATGAAGTTGTAAACACACAGAAAATTAGCACTTGTGAGCGTAATTCGTAGTGCCACTTAGGTTGTACACCCGTATATATACATTCCTAGACCTCGTCCATAAAACCTGCTGTCCACGAACAAATAGAGGATACGGTGGACCCCCCCTGGGGGGCAGGGGGTCCAGACGGGTGGTGTTTAAAAATTTCACCCCCACTGCCTTCAGCCTTACAATGCTGTAATCAGCGATTGCCTTTTGAAATCGAAGCTTCTTATTTTTGTTTTAGTTTTTTACCTATGTACTCGGTCTATGATAGTTTGTTCAGGTAAAAAATATTTTTCATTTTAAAATTCTGTTCGAACATACATTGACAACATAAAACGTGAGTAATGTAGAAATGGATCGAATAGATGGAAACCAAGCTAAATAATTATTGTAAAATAAATTATATAAACGCTAACGACACGCAACCTTTTACGGTTTATTTTGAGTTTTGCCCTAGACCCCTACTTATATAGATATCTACTTTTCCGTAACCGTTCCATTCGGCTTTAGAAAGTATTGACTTGTATATTACATACATAACAATTATATTATACTATCTTCAGTCCGCAAATTCTAGTGTAATAATATCATCGCTCCCCAGTGAATGTAGGTGCAATCGAAGTCTAAAACATTATTTTGTCACTTTTGCATTGCGTAGTTTCGTACCATAACTTGTTTACGAGCCTCTCACGGGGATCGAACATCTAATAACCCCAACAATAATATCTTTAATATTTTCTCATTTATATTTTTAGTCGGAAAACATACCTATTATTTTTCTGACTCATAAAACTCGCCAATATTTAACAAGCGTCTGGGTCGTAAGTACTCAACTGTAATCGAATTTGCGAGAACAAGTGACCGATTTGACCGTCGCCAGTAGTTATGGATACAAGTGTTTTGCACCGTGGGTATAAAAAGTGACCCCTAGACTTTGAAAACATTGTTCAGTTGTTTTTCAGCGTGTACAAAAAGTTTTGTGGGTGATGCAAGGGTCAAATTGTTCATCTACAGATTTCTAATACCTATGAGAAACTGGTGACACTAATTATATACCAGGCAATAATATGGCTTAATGAGTTGTTTCATTCGTTTCGTATAAGTTGTATTAGTTAAAAAGTAGTAGAGATTTATTGAAACGCTGAAATCAAAACATTACTTCCGAGTTCAATCTCAGGCATAAAAACACAACTAAAAAAGTAAATTAACACTCCTCAGTGTCTGTTAACTCAACGACTACAGCCCTTGTAGTCTTCCTACGCGATCATTATAAAGTCAACCAAGACAAAAGTTAGGGAAAATTATTAAAACCGACACCAATATCACGGCTCGGCACACAGGCGTAACCAATCGTGGAGGGTGCGTACAGTTTGTGAAATGCGATAGTTTACAGAAATTAAGGCGAAATGGGCGAGGCGGGCGACGCCATTTTTTTTTATATAACTTATTTTGGAGCGCGTTTTCATGTCCTTAGACAATGACAACAAATGTGACATTCAACATTAGAACATAATTTTAAAACAATATGTCAGGTGTCAGCTGTCAAACTGACCTCTAGACAGAGTTAAAAAAGTTATTTGAATATGTGTTTGGGTGTTTCCAAACAATTTCTTACTGATAATAAATACGTTGTGTTTATCTAGTTACGCAACCGTGTGTATGTAACTAGATAAACAGTTTCTTAACAAAAATAACTATGACATAAAAAAATGTTTCCTAAAGTAAAGTTCCATAAACTGCTATGTATTTTTTGTTATTTCAAATCTGTCAATGAATTTCACATATGAAAACAAATTCTCGTACCTATACACTCGTTGATCCTGAAAGTATAGACGACACAGGACAAAACGCTATCACCCAAAATTGGCCCTAACTTAACACATGTGGCGGCTATTTTAAACTCGTAATAACGCCACACGTGTGACACACCCATTACCACATATTACAAAAAATGCGAGGGAAACAATAAAATCGGGGGATAAGTGGACGTTGTAAAATTGATTTTGAGAGCATGGAGGAGATTTGAAATTAGAATTTTGATCTGAGGCCAGGAACAGATTAATTTGCTGAAAATAACAACAAAATTTTCATTCATAATTCTATTCTGAATAATTAATAAATATTACAGGACATCCTTACACAAATCGACTGAGCTTCAGAAGGCTTGTGTTGTGGGTACGCAACGAACGATATATATAAAATACAAATACCTCCATAAAAAATACTCATGACTCAGGTACAGATATCTATGCTCATCGTCTGGGATTGAACCTAGGACCGTCCGCTTCATAGACAGTGTCACTACCCACTAGACCAGACTTGTGGTGAATTTATATAAACAAAAGATGCGTACGTGAAATAAAGAATCTTCGCAAAGTATCTACTTTTAAAACCAAATATGCTTCCATAATAGAACATAAATTTTATTATAGTAACTTAAAAAATCGTCAATCCCTTTGTAAATCAAATCGGCTTTTAATTAACAAATTCCCCACCGGTCAGTCCACAGTGCACAAAGCAACCATGGGAGGTATTCGCCGCGAGCCGTCCAATGCAACATACAACAATCCTTCAGATTCCTGACCTAGGGGACTGCGGATAAATTAAGCCATACTATTCTATAAAAAGCTTGTCAGAAAATATAGATAGCCCATCTCTACCCGTTGCGTACCCGAGGCAATCTATCACAGAAAATCTATGATATATTTACACACACTGAATGCATTATCGCCATTCCTAAATCAGCTATCAACGGACTCTTTTCACTAAAAGGGTGAGCTCCACTATAGAAAAGGTTGACCCCTCATAAAGACTTATTACCTCTTATACAAAATAAGGCTATACTAATCCAAATCATGTCAGGCCAAATGACGTTTAAGGAAGCAGATCTTAAAGATCAAAATTCCGTGTTCTCAGACCCGTAGATGGGATCTCGCCAAAGTTAGCGGTAGTTTTTTCACAACAATCTCCTCTCGGACTTAACTTACGTTATCTCGCCCACGAACGCCACGAGGAATGGAGCCCGCACGTACATAATAAGGACGATATTTCTAAAGAAATTTAAATTCACCCGCAAAGGTCCCGAGTCCCAAGATAGGATTAAAGATTGGGCGCAAAGATGGCCCTTTTGTGGTCGACCCTTAAGAAAACATGTCTTGATATGGAAATATCTTGAACGGGACGTAATCGAGGAATCATTTGCGAGGGTGATCGCTTGTCGGAATTATCAAAATCTATGAATGCGTAGATAATTGGTCAAACTTTTAACCCCCGAGTTTGGGATGGCGACGTTTATTTTGCATGAGTGGCGAAGTAAAAAGCGTATCATTGTTAAGTCATATCGGACCGAGCATTGCGATGCGGTAGAGCGTACACGCTCACGTTTAAAAGGATAATTTGATCTGCGGCAGGGGCGCTGAGGAACCGACGCGGCTACAACTGTCCAGACCGCATAATCGACATTGCACTGCAATAAAAATGACCCCGCAAGCGATAGACTCAACATGCAACCGTTGAAACAACAAAAAAGGATCAACCGATATTTGTATAAATATGAGGTAAACGATTTTCGAATTAATAATTATAAACATTGTATCCACAAAATTTAAAAGAAGACCCCAGTAATTTGAATACGAAACACCTATATAGCTCGACAATCCTTCATTAATTTGTAAGCCAAACAAAAGAGACCAAATACTGGACCCGGTGTACACTTGAGCCAATATTTGTTTTGATACAAATAAGTGACGGCCATCGGTTGTCGGTTTTGTGATGGTAATGACTGTAGCAGACCTTGTGGACACAGTATCCATATGTCGTGTAGTATTTCTTTGTTGAAAAACCAAATGATATATAAACATGAACATCTTTGTGCAAGGAATTCTTTAAGAAATAGTCATCGACACCAAATCGTATATCGGTTTGTTCTAAATTTAGCTAGAAGCTTATTCAAAGGACACGCGATAGGCACGAGACAATCTTCCCCTCACCTTTACTTGGCGACGTCACTTCTAAAATTAAATCCCACTTATTTAAAACCCGCCACTTAGCCACCTTCCCGTCTGTACAAAAACTAAAAATATCCCCGACCATTGTGTCACGTTCAAAGAAGTTCCATAGGTCACGGCAGCGCATGAGCATGTTCCGCGTGTCAGGAACACGCCAAACATTTTTTATCTTTGAAAAAATTATAAAAGGCCGCCTAACAATAGACCTCAGTAGCATCTTTGACAATTATAATATCAGTCGACCGTTAGTGAAATGTCATTAACGCCATCTTGTTGTCAATAAATTTTAAACTCTAAACAAATGATACCAGGAGTTTAAAATGCTATAACTGGTTCTGAGTATTCAGCTCGTCGTCATGGTTAACATAAGGGTCATCACAAAAGGCACAAGATAACAATGAGCGCACGTCAATCGTGTGCTCATGCAAATACTTTTTTCTTCTAAACCTTCCCCTTATCTGTTCATACTGCGATGGGGTTAATTAATATGTAAAATTAAATTTATATTCACTTTTTTAAGTCGACGCGAGGTCACGACTTACTGTCACCATTAGAATTATGTCCTTGTTTTGACAATACAATTCCATTCGAATGCGGTTTTAATGTTCTGTAGATTTATGGATTGAAGTCTTTTGTTTCTGGTTATCAATTTAATGCGATATTTTATTATAAAGAGGCCCTCATGCTTTATTGAGCCCGGGTGGTGTGACAGCTCACTCGAAGGGGTTATATTAAGGTTGAGGATAGACGCAATAAGCCGAAACAACTGGTGTCGAGTCAAACCTGCAATTGACATTTCGTTGATAGCGCAATCGTATTACGTTGCAGCACTATTCTGCCGGGGTTTTTATTTATGTCAGAATTTTAATAACTCTTTTATAACGTTTACTGGTCTCAAAGTGTAAATTGTCTGGTTTCAGTTAGCGTCAAACTTCTAAATCTACAAAGCGAGGTAATGCGGGTAGAGAATGTTGTTCGTTGCACAAATTCGGGTTTAAGAAAGCTTTTGTTGTGCAACGGCTTAATACAAAAGTGTCAAATGACGGCACATCTGCTCCCACAAAGGGTTACGCTCGGCTTTTAGATTATTTTCCGAACCACCCCCGCAAGATTGTTCGCGTATACAGATGTTCATGATTTTAGACGTTTATTTCTATTAACTATGGCTTAAAGGATTCTTGATTTTTTTAGACAAGATTTGAACATAATAGTACTTAATGTTTTGAAACCATTATTCAGACAAAACATTTAAATACGTGGACATGGTTATATGGGAGTAAAAATCTAATCATATTCTCGGGAGTAAATAAATACTGGATATAAAGATTTCTAAAAACGACTTTTGCAGATGCAACTTAACTTACCGTACTACAGTATGAAAAAGAATTTCAGGTACACATTTGGTCAAAATGAAAGCACCCCTTGCATCAATGAACAGCTAAAGTGACGAGATATGCCAGGGAAAGAAATATATGGACAGACGATGACATCAGCATTCCGCGGACTAACATTGTTATTGTGCAACATCTCACAGACGACAAAGAACCAGATAAAATTGTCTTCAACGGCCGAATCCTTTGACACCGACCGATTACCTAAGAATCATTTATAAACTAAACATTACCAAACAGCGATGACGTGAAACTTCGAAATAATAGGGAATTTGTCAGTCGCACGTGTCATTTTGGAGATATATTTAGTTAGAAAATGTGCGTCATCTCCGACTAGGGTATTATTTCCTTTGAATCAAAAGAAGATCTTGAGAAAGAAAGGACTCAGCTACTGATGCCGATATTTATAAAGGGTTGTTTAATAGATGACATAATAATCTGTAGTAGGTATTTCAAGTTTCACAAGGAAAGGCGTATAACTGCATTATTAAATCAATCACTGAACATTTTGTACTTACCACTGTGCATGGTATTTGATTCAGCGTCAGCCACTTCGGTTCTCGATTTTTTTTGATCATCGGGCGAGGCTGACGTATCCATATGTTCTTGTTTTATCTTGGGTTTGATGTCTTCATCGGGCGAACTTGATGGCATTGGCGATGTTGATGCCCTCCGCTTTGGTGTTGATACACCAGCATCGGCTTCTGTAGATAACGGTATTTATATTTATTATATGAAAATAAAGAGTTAGTCCTAACTAAAGACTGACATACCGAGATACTTGGTTAAAATAAAGTCAAGGTTGAAAGTATAACAATAGAATTTGGTTTCAAATGTAATCCTCTCAGCGGATTATAAATTTTGTATTTAAATCTTAGAATAGCACTTACCATCCAATAATCGCTTTGGCGTGCTAGAAGCACCTCCATCTTCAATGAGATCAGGAGGGGCAATGGAAGGGCTAGCCAGCGGAGGCGTATGGACTCTGCTGCTGGGCGGTCTTCTGGCCGTTAGCAGGGATGGCCTTCGTCCACTCGCATTTGCGCTTGAAACTTGACCGGGACGGGATCCGTCTTCAGGGTCGGAATTAGGGCCTGCGTAAAGATGAATAATTTAATAATACTTAGAAAAAATTAGGTCCTCATCTTAAATCAGCTGGTTTTATCAAATGCTACACCTGTCATAAATAAATATTTTAGAGGTTATACATTAATTACGCGATATTTGGAATGGAACCGGCATTACGTTCCCGGGGTCTCAAGTTGCTTAGAAAGAAACGGATAAAAGCATAGATACGCAATGTGTCATCGTCACTGAAGTTTGTACAGAGCGACTAAAGCGAACGTACCAGCGCTGTAGCAATGGTAGGACGTGAGGTCCTTGTCGCACGACGAGATCTTGTGCTGGATGAACCGCACGATGTCGGCGAGCGCGAAGGCGCGCCGACACGCGCCGCAGGTCAGCGTGTCGGACACGCCCGGCGTCGGCGAGCCGCCGCCTTCGGCCGCGCTGTCTGCATCCGCTGAAAGATGAGGAAAATTAAAAAAAAAAACATAGGTGATATCATAGATCTGACTTATACGGAAGGCCATAATTTAGATGAACCGAAGTTAGGAATAGCAAACGTAGTTGAATCTTGAAATAGGCTACTGACTTTATTGAAATAACACTTATTGATTATTGAATTGAAGATCTTTTTTTTTTTTATATAACTGGTTTTGTTAAAATTATAACTGCTGAACTATTCCTGCATCACTAGTATAAATCAGCATCAGAGTACCCAATTTCATTTAATATTATTGTTATCGAATGGGTCTTTTCGGAGATGCTACGTACCTACAGTTTTAACGTCAAGTATTTATAAATTATTCTGAATTAGCCAATGCCACCGACCGTGTTATTATACTGATACGTGTCCGATCATTACTCATACATCCAATATTTAAACAGTTGCTTACTGGAACGCCATAACATCATCTACCCTTTTAAAGTAGATACTATTCCAACTAATTACGTAAGTACACTATAATATGTCTGTAAACGTTATCTTTAAATTTACGAAATGTCCACCGAGTGTTAATTTTTTTTTTATGATATAGGAGACAAACGAGCAGACGGATTGCCTGATCGCCCGGTCGCCCATGGACACTCGCAACACCAGAGGAGTCACAAGTACGTTGCCGGCCTTTAAGATCCCTATACGCTCTTTTCTTGACGGTTTGGATGTCATATCGGTCCGGAAATACTGCACACGACAATTTATTCCAGAGTTTTAATTACCTACTTAATATTTATCCTAAAGTATAGGTAAATTTTGGTTAAAAGTAACGAAAAATGTAACAATAAAAAAAATAACCTAAATACAGTCACGCAAAGCGTCAATTGCGTAATTGCCAGTATTGTTTACATATTGCGGTCCAAGAAACATGTCGTCAGACACAAAAAGTGGTCTGCGACATATGGACAATGAAACTTTCATCCTTTTGAGTGTGAAATTACATTTAATTATGAGTTGTAAGTCACGGTGTTTCTTTAAGGTGTCAGGTGGTTTGACCACTTATATCTGAGCAAAGGATAATGACGGGGGCTTGCGGTCACGGAAGGTTCTTTTGACTGTTTTGTATCAATCGCTTTCACATCTTTTGAATTTTCAATAAGATGTCACTCAATGGGGTCAAGTTGTCTTTTCTGTTATATTAAATAATTAGCTTATTTAAATTTATACTTTATATTATTACATACAAGTAACTAGATAATATTGAGAAAAGTAGGCCAGCAAATAAAAAAATAGGCGAACTTTGATTACGAGGCATCGCTTAAATCAAATACTTGTACTTATTAGGTACCCATCAAAGAAATGTTATGGCAGTTCACAAATTCCTTGTGTTATTCATTGTCAAGACAAATAATAAATAGTAAATAGACTTAATGCGATACCCACATAATAGGCACACAATACATGTACCCAACTTTATTGCACTAGAGTGGGTCAATTATAAAGCTGTTTCACACACGATTGGTCCGTCTTGTTTTCATCAAAGGCGCTCTTTGGCTAATTTCACACAACTACAGTCTCCAACATTCTCTTATTATTATTTTCTTCTTCATAAAAGAATTGTGGGCCGTACCTTAATGTACAGGGGTGAAACCTGAGCACTAAATTAATACAGGGAAAAAATGTGATTCGACTGTTTTGTTTACCGTTGTACCTGGGTTTGTACAGGGGTTTATTATGTAAATGTGTCATTATTAATGGGATTTTTTTCACATTTGCTCAACGGCATGGCTCGTGGCAAATGGGTTTTGTTTTTTAATCTAACTTTTGGATTTATTTACATATAGGCACACTTCGGTTCAGATTTAATTGAGAACAGGAAGTAAATCTACATTTTGAAGCACAGTTTTATAAAGTAAACCATGAATTAAAAATATAACTTAAAATTATACTAGCAACCAAGTTATGAAACACTTTTTTCCTGTACAGGCAATATTCCACTTACGTCGCATAATACCTATCGGCTCAATACGAAGTTAATATCTACGACATTTGATTACCAATCGAACCGTTTACGTTCACGTAAATCCGTGACTGCGTGCCCACTGGGCAACCAAGCCACACCCTCCGCACGCGACTGGACAGTGGTCAAACACATGCGCCCTGGACAAAACTTTACTAACTCCACAATTCCGACCGGTGATTTATCGAAACTATTGAAATGAGGGTGTTAAATGCTTTAAGCTTTAATTGTGTGGGCGGGAAGTTACATTTTACGACCACTTTGTGTACCTAATAAATTGTCTATATAACCTTTTATGAGAATACATTTAAAGTGAGAACTTTTCGCTTTATGTTAGCGTAGCGTTTGTTAGTATTTTGTAACAAAGCGCTACACTTGTAATTGAATGTAGGTACTTGTAAGTTTGTATTGGATATTGTGTAGCTCTGGTTTATTGAAAGGCGCTGTCTAGCCGCAAGGATAGTCTAACGCCTCAGGTGACGGCACAGGGAGAGCCACCCTCCAAAAGGGCTGGAGACCGAAAAGTTTAAATTAGCTCGTTACCACACACGGCGTAACACGCCAGTTTTATCTGAGTTTTGTTTTTTCGCTACAGAAAAGGTCACCGCGTCGACTAACTTGTGTGTTAAAACTAACTTTCGACTTGGACGTCGCATTAATAATTAATTAAGTTTTGCCCCGACGCGCTGCGATCCGTACCCCCGTGTTAATTTGCTTGTCGGAATTGTACGTGTTACAATTTGTTTTGTCAGAGTGTCTTTTACAAAATGTATCTAACATTTTTCATTTATTTTTGGGATATCGCCTGACTGCCTTTTGCGTCATAGATGAAACTTTGGCATCTATAATTTCTATTATATTAAATGATTGATGGCCGTTCTATCCATAATATGTCTGGAAAAAATGCATCTAACTCTGACATTTTGGTGACCACCGTGTCCAATATTAATTGGCAAGGGATAGTCTATTGTGCATAGAGCTTGAGTCACAATGGGTCGAATAAAAATAATAAGAATAGCTATCGAATGTTGCGGGGGTGTATTGTGTTATGCTTCGATTGTGGGTTGATTTTTGATAATAATAGTTATATTTTATAATAATTATATACATTTGTAAGTGGAGTGAAATATCGGTTCCAAAAATAGTCATCATCATACATTAGATTTATGAGTGCATTAATTGTCTGTAAGTTAACGTTGGCAAGTGCAAAAATTCAGCTATTTTTGATCTTATTGTTCAGGTTTAATGTTAATTGGTTAATTTTTAAATTTCCTCTCAAATCATTTCACGATACTTCTCAAATCACGATATACTTGGTCCTGGTAGATCTATATAGCTTTCTATATTTTAAAAGCGGCTTTATCATTTGCATAACGCCAATTATACCTAAACTTGTCAAACAATTTGATGATTCTATTTTAAAATCCCGCAGACATCGTGTGATTCCAAACTCCTTGGTTCTGTTTACGTTGTCTTTTGTACATGGTGAATGGTTTCGGCGTCTTTGACAACTACTTATTCAGTGCTTGAGATGTCTTGAGGTCGGAAATGGACAAGAACAAAGACCAAAGGTATTGCGCTTTAATAAGCAATACTTTAATGGAATCGGTCTAAAGGTTTTGATAAAACTTTATTTCCGTTAACCGTCTATACATAATGGGACATTTTTGCACTTTGTCGTTCATATAACTTATTCTCAAAGAAATTGTAACGAAAATCAAAAGCTCTTAAAATAACAACATAAATGAGAAATATTAAATTATTATAAAAATAATAAACTATTTGTATTCAGGTTCAATAGAAAAGAAAAATGAGGCACACAAATATGGCGGACTGACAACTAAATTTCTAAGTAAAAAAAGCATTCGAGGCATGACAAAATATTATTGTATAAATTCGTTTTCGCTAAATATAGGTAATTATCTCATATTTCAACTAAACAAGAACGTAAGTAACAAATGTATGTGTAAACAAGGACAATGACACCATGGTTTTCTTTCAAAGGTGCGTAATTGCGAACCTATGAAGATAAATGGGTTTATTAACATTTTTTTCGTTTTCTATTGACCCCGAATATACCATAAAAGTTTAACAATAAAAAAAAACTAAAGTAAAATGTACATCTAGAAAGTCAGTTTGCAAATACTTGACAGTAAAATATGTTTTTTTTTTTGCATTTATAAATAGCCAACATACCACGCCCATCTAGGCCTCCACTTGGCCATTCATAGGAGGCGGGCTATGTCAACACCAACTAATGACGTCACACGGCTCAATATGGCCACTTTCTACCCTTTGCTTTTTATAATTATTTAGCTAATAGACGGTTATGTGCCAAGTATGTAAAGGGTACGGTTAAGGATTTAGCTCAAGTACGAGCCAAAGTGTGCACCTTTGATTGGACTTGGGAACTTGGGAAGCCATATTTTTAACTAGAGGCGTTTGGCTTTTGTTTTAGAAATCACTTTTTTATGGTGGATAAATTGCCAGGTAATATTTTTTCTTAAGTATTATGGTTGCAAAGGTATTTGTTATTTATCGATTGCCTGATGAAACACGGCAACAAATAGAGGCTAAAGAAAATCTTATCTAGTCGTTTTCTGTAGGTATGTTTAATTGCAAACTCTTTCTTACCTTTTTAATAAAAAAAATATCTACCCTATCCTACCTAATAAATTTATAACACTGCGTATCGACCGCACAAAAAAAAATATTAACCTCGTAAGGCAGAATCTATTTTGGAATAACAGCCCGTATCCTACAAATAGGACATAATATTTGATTTTTCCGCTTCCAGAAAAAGGTTAATTTTGTAAAGAAATTTCATCTCGTGGATTGTTCTGTACGACTTCATTTCAATGTCCTAAAAATAGGTCTTTGGGCCTTAGAGGTTAAAAATACAAAACCACAAATGAACTACAACGGTGTAGTTACAAAAGCAGACTTGATAAAATGAATATTAACAAACATATAAAACACTAAGATCATATCGAACATACCACTAAATGAAATATTCCTATAAATAAAATGAGATTACTTAAGGGGGCGATTCTCGCCCACCGTGGCTAATCAAATTACCCGACGTAATACGAAGAGACAAAAACGGTTGATTATATCCATATTTTTTTACCCCGGAGAGCAAAGGAGATCACTGCCAGATGCAAAATTGTTTCAAGGTGTTTAACTTATTAAATTTGCCCTTTGACGGGGTAATTTCTCGAGTATTTGGGCTAATGAGTGTTCAAACGTCAACATTTTTTTGGTTATTTAAACATATTAGGACGATATGCTAATAAAAATAATTGTATAGACAGTTAAGTGAAAAACTAAAGTTAATACCAATTATATTTCTTTAATTGAAGACATATTAGGCACATCTATAATTATTCTTTCCGTAGCGTCAACGGTTTTTTACGGAGTAGGCTAATGGCACCACTGATGGACACTTAATTCTTAATTCAAAAACAAAACGTTGCAATTGATTGTTTACAAACAAATGCACAACACTTAACTCCTTTAAAATAAGTTATAATGTTCATGATTGGTTCCTCGTCCAGTACTGGCGTCGTCACCCTGTGTTGGAACACACGTATTAATATTTAAGTCGCTCTTCTGAAACTAAAGCACTACTTTTATATGATTTTTTTTTTATTGTGCCTATTTAAATCATAATATATAAATAGTATATACATACACGCCAATTCGTAATACCTATCATAAATGTCAAGCTCCTAAGGGAAACACGAAAAAACAGCGGCCACTGATTACATTAGGCCGGGTCAGTAATCCTGTTACCGATATCTAATATCGGCTCGAATGTTCCTGCTGAAGAAAAACAGGGCCCTCTGGTGTATTGTCCTTCGTTAGAGGGATTTCAACTTTTTTCACGGTTTTTTCGTTTTAAGCGTGTAACGTGATGCGGCGGGGGTGGCTCCTTAATAGAAAAATGTCAAGCGAAAATTTGATGAAAATTTATTAATTTCGGACGGTGTCCGGTTTTATGGTAACTTGGTAACTATTCCCTTTATGCAAGTGCATCGTATGTCAAAAATAGAGATACATTTGTTGCGACATATCTAAATTACATCAAACGGCACAATTACCCAAAAATAAAATATAGGTATCACATACCTAGTCAACAATGACAGTGCTGAATATTGGTAAAAACGTGACCAGAGGTAAATATTTTTAAAAACATTTTTTTTGAACCTATATATACAACAGAAAATGTCTCAATCATTTTACCAAATGAAGTCCTAAATGAGTGGCAGTAAAATCTACAAGTCGAATAGCAGCCACAAAATGTGCTTATAAATAGCAACCCTTGTGTGAGAGTATTCTTTCTTGAGATATTTGTCACCGTACAAGTGTCAATAAAAACGCCACACCGGACTGTCTTGTGCGGCTCTACGAGGCACTTTAGAGAAGGGAAACAGTGGTAAATAAACATATTATCGATAAGCGTAACGCGTAGGTATGCGTTAGGATCTTGTTAGATCCCTTAACTAAAAAACCTTGTATCAAATAAAATACTTTATACAAATCAGTTTAACCATTTCAAAGTTACTGTGCCACAGACACACACAGGCACAACGGTCAAAAGTATAACTGCCCTCTTTTATTACCAGTCGATTTCTCAATTAATTATACCTCAATCGTAATTAAATTGGTTATGTGCATATTATTTGATATTTGATGTAGGGTACACTTACTTGTACTCAGTTAAAAATAAATAACTAAAAAAAATTGCTTATAAATACTACAACAATTCACATCGAGAATGTTTACGATAACTCCCTATTTCATACCGTGACAAGCTCTTCAGTAAAACCTAAATTTAGATTAAGAGATTTCTTAAAAGCAATCGACTTGTTCCCAAGTGCTTTTACTAATTTTATTTGAATGTTGCCTTGCGAGAATTGTATAAGAGATAAAATTACATTAGAATGGCCAAGTATAACTCTAAAGCATATCGACTTTTTCCCTTCCCTAGCGCAATACCGTTAAAGCGGACACTTAACCCCTAATCCAGCAGTTCCCGGGCATTTACGGCAAAAATCTTAATTCCGCCTCTGTCCTTAACTGCCCGATAGTAATTATTGCCAGGCAGTCTATTACGTCTGTGTATGTATACGATAGGTACTTCTATATTGTTTTCTCGTAGATATCAGATAAGACTAGCTATATGGATACTACGTAGTTAGGTTTTTAAATGCTGGTTGACGTGATACAGTCATATGTGACACAAATCAGAAACAAAAAAACAGCCTGTCTTTTTTTTTATCGACGAATATGACGACCAAAATGTTTTCTTTTTTTCAGTTAGATTTAGTACTTAGTAATTTTCACGAAACTGACAACTATAAAACCTATATTATTTAATTTCTACATTTCAAATACGTATTTTCAAGGAGCACTTTATAATTATTTATTTTAAGACATTACAGTATTATGATTACTACAAGTACTTAACTAGTTACTGCATAAAATCTAAAAAAGACCCTTGAGGTATTGTACCAAGGACGCTGGCGGCATGCCCTCGTTGTATCGCAATGCTGCTATATATACAAGGAGTCTTATAATTTCAAACGTGAAGACCATTTCCTGTGTCCGTATAATTTATGGTACAAATTTCCTTTAGTATTTTTAAACCTTTCGCGTAACCGTGCATGGTACGGCTCGCGCGAAATATCGGCAGTTTTCCGGGGCAATAAAAGAGGCACCGCGTCCGGCTGGGAGGGCTGCCAGTACCACCCTCTACTGCAGTCTGACTTAGATTTTTCTTATCTTTGTTTAGATCACAAAACAATTATAAAAATAGCAATACAGAACTTGGTCTTTTGTTAATTTTCTAGAAACTTTTTCCTGTCAATAAATTTTTTAACGCTATTTGAAGTAATATTAATAAATATACATATACATATTTACAGTATTGTTACTTTACTGCTGATGTCTTATTAGTATTTTTATAAATCTTGTGAGACCCATTTTTACAAGTACTAGAAAGAAAATTAAATGAAATCAAGTAAAATAAGAAATAAATAAATATGTGAATGCGTATTAAACTCGAACAAATAAAACACAGATAAAATAATATATGAAACGAAAACGAAGCATGGCGAAAATAAAATAGCATATCCATAGTTCTTTCAAAATGCTCGTATAACTATGATATTTCATTGGAAATACAACTCTAATTCACAAGTTTACAGTTTAAATTTGTATAACGCAATATCGACGTGAGAATATTTTGAATTTATTATCCAGTATGCGATTCTAGTCTGGCCTTTCCTATTAGTTCGCGGTCATTATTTTGACAAACAGCCTCCGTGGCAAGAAATTTGTGGTCACTGCAGAGTTTGCACGCAATTTTATCTGCAGTTGTATTTGTATATCGCCTTGATATAGTGTCGAGGTTTCTTGGCATACAACCCGTATGACTTTCTAGACATGCCTA
Source organism: Grapholita molesta (assembly GCA_022674325.2). Taxonomy (NCBI): domain Eukaryota; kingdom Metazoa; phylum Arthropoda; class Insecta; order Lepidoptera; family Tortricidae; genus Grapholita; species Grapholita molesta. The sequence continues at coordinate 7,561,035 of CP053135.2, read as the reverse complement.
TTGGCTTGAGCTAAACCCATTTATGACTGTGCATGGGAAGAGTACGTATAATGTTTATAGCAAATCAATACAATCCATTAACTATCCAATCTCGGCGAATAAATAAAATGAGATTAATTTCTGGTTCGGACCGATCTACAAGCATACGTATAAACATAATATACGTCCACTTACGTTGCTATTTATATGTTAATGTAAAAGCATCCGATTTCTTTAGATTCGTATAGAGATATCTTTCGGGGGTAGATATCATTTTCACTGCCTTATTATTTTCCAATTTGTCTCCAACATTGGTTATTGCTTCGTTTATTGCGAGCCAGCCCGGTCTATTAACTTCGATACTTCATTATTATACGAAAACATTCAAAATTAAAAGAGAGTGAGTACCAAATATCAGTCGGTCAGAAAATATAGTTATGTAAAGGACTGATTTTGAAACTCACTAAATTACCTTTTCGCCTTAAGTCGATTCCAGAGTCGAAAAATCTTGACTTACTCCTCGTTGAAAGATCCATTCTTCATAAATATCCACAATTTAACCACTATAACTTAACAAAAGTTAATAAATCCCTAGTCCTACTAGAGTTCACTTAAAACTAAACTCAAAAATTCGCAAGTCCGATCGACCACTGGGCACCGTGGGCAAACTCCTTGAAGTCATAAAGCATGTGATCATCTTCGCAGATGAACACAGACTGACTGGCTACCTCGATAAACTTCGAGTCCCGAAATTTCAATGAAAAAAGAACCCCCAGAGTCCCAGGTAAAAAAATCCCGTATCAAAACCGCCGTTTCCTAGTGACCCCGATCGCACTCCCATCCCTTTGTTAGGCTTCTTTTATTTATAATAGTACATTTTTTTCACACACGGCACCCCTAATAATGTGTGAGCAAAAATATGCGTAATCGTCTCCAGAGCCTATGAAATAGGGGACCCGCGAAAGTTCCATACAGAAAAACACAACTGTCCCTCCATTTGAATGGCAAAAAGTGCATGTCACTACGAAATGGCATTAGCGGATGAATATGATTTTGCACAGATCTGAATGGATGGATGACTTATAATTGTGCCGCGTTATATTTAGCATGAATTATTGGTTTGACGTGGTTTTGTGATCGAATAGCTTAGCTAGGACATCCGTAATACGATGTAATACTGCAAATTCTGGCTTATGGTTAAGTGTCAGATTGAATATCCATAAAAATATATTATATTTCATTTTCTATAAAAATGGTACATCGTATAGTACCTAAGGAATCAAAAGGAGTCTAGAGAAGAAAGACTTACGTAATTATTACGCAACCAGCTGAAAAAAGTTTGTCTTTGAATAATTGTAAAATAGGAATCCGACTAAAAATTTATATTTTTTGTTGTTTATGATTTACGATTGTATAATCATAAAAAGAAAACGTAACAAATAAAACGATACAATTGAGCGTCCAATAAGTGCGAATCAACCTTTCAAATCTTAAGCCAAACACTTCTGTTTATGACGGAACAAAAGACTACTTTGAAAACTCGAAACAAAGTTACTCCATCGGCCCAGAAAGTTATAAAACTCTTCTGTAATGAAGTTATGACAATCATATTGGCGAGCAAAATGAGTGACCCTACACTGTTTGCTGTGACTAGGTAAACAAACATAGAAGATTGACATCCAGTGTACATCTGGTATACTGACGCAAATAATGGGGGATGCGATAAACAATATAATTTGATTTACCTACGGACGGTTGGGACAAATTGCGTGTGGTATTTAGTCGGAAATGAGAAAACGCTTCTGATTTTTGTGACTAACGTATAAACTTGTCTAGAGAATTTGAGTTTATTCATGTTGCAAAGATCAATACTATTTATAAAGGCTCTCGATTGTCACTTAGTATCAAATGATTTATGATTGTTACATCTATGTAAAATGTTGTCTTTAATCAATCGTTAATATTTTAATACGTAGGTACAATTTAGTGTATATGGTGAACAAAACTGACATGTCAATCTACAGATAGTAATTACTAGATTATAAATAACATATATTTTATAAATAAAATTTTAACGTATTTGCTCAGTGATAAACTAAAAAGTTCAAATTACTGCAAAGAAATTCGACTATCGCACCTAACAGGTCTAACAAAAAAATGTTGACAGACTTGAGGGTAGAACAAAGTTTTTGCCACCGTCCCGCTATTCGGCCGGTCAGATTGGGCTTACCTGCACCGTGTGAAAACGGAACAGGTGGCTTCCGACCCGGCAATTACGCCGGACAATGCGACGCGTGATGCGCGGGAGTGGATAGTCGCGGTTTCTCTTGTGTGAAACAACTTTCAAACCGAAATGAAACAAGAATTTAAAGAAATTACTGCTATTTTGTATTCTGTGGCATCGTTATAGAATTCGAAATGAAATGTTGCGGTTGTGTTAAATAGTGCGTTTTGTTAAAGTTATTTTGGAAGTAGTGCATATTTTGTACTTTACTTGATTGTGGTTCAACTGTATTATCAATGACATTCTTCGATATTGAGATTAAGACGGCTTAATATTATGTGATTTAAATTGTTGGTGGTTGTTTTCATAAAATACCATAATTAAATATCATTATTTTGTTAAAATTTTTAGTTCATATTTGAAATGAAAATATTTTTAAGACACCACTCATTACAAATGGCATCGTGAGGAAACCGGACTAATCCCAATAAGGCCTGGTTTACCCCTCTGGGTTGGAAGGTCAGATGGCAGTCGCTTTTGTAAAAGTAGTGCCTACGCCAAATTCCGGGAAGACGCGAGGAAGATGACTTATTAGAAGAGATAGTTTTAAAATAGTTTTTTGTAAATGTTTTTGTAAAATTATGAATTGTTTCCATTAAAATATTTCATTATTATTCTATGTAAAAAAAGTGAATATGGTCAAATATTCTTAAACAATTTCTATTTTGTTTTGTTCAAATGTCTGCTAAATGCTTTCTTTTTGACCAACTTCAAAAAAAGGAGGAGCTGGTTATCAATTTATGCGTTATAAATAAATGCATTAGCTTAATCACCAACAGACTTCTAATGGTTTCCTATCTCACGCATTTTAAAGCGGAAGGACCGTGGAATCAATTTATCATTTTTGCGAAAAAAAAACTTTCCCAAATGCTCTGATTCTGGTCAAGAAATCCTTTGTTGGTATTGTGTAGGATTCTAAAAGGGTTGCGGTATCGTCGCAAGACAGCGTGGGACATTCATTGACATTGCGGTGTTTGGATTTTACATCTGCATTTTTTGTGTCTATGGCCCCAATATAAGCGCATTCATTTAGTTCATCAAAAATAGTTTTCCAAATCATGTTTCTGACTGCCTTGAGTACCTATATTATAACAACGGAATCGTAAACTGTAAAGAAATTATTTTTGTTTTATATTAAGCAGAAACGTCTGTCCCGCTTGTCTTGTCTTGTCCTGCTGCGAGTCAAATTTTTCTATTTTTCTTTCGTTTTAAATATCGATGATATTTGCTAGCAGACGTTTCTGCTTAATATAAGACAATTTAGAAAGGGGTAGCACATTGTTATCGATGAATTCTCAATCAAAATTTGAGATTTCGATGCCGTTAAAAGGGTTCAATAGTCTTTAGGTAGATGTGTCTACACGTCACCCGTAAAAAGTATAGCAGGAAGGATAAAATAGAAAAAAATTACAAGTCTAGCACAATTTTTGTGGCACAAATTTAATGTGGGTTCGTGTCCCGCTGCGAATCAAATTTTTCTATTTTTCTTTCGATTTAATAATTATTTTTCTGATTAATACAAACTTTTACAGAAAAGCTTTCCGTGACCGCAGATTTTCTATACACCCATAAAAACCTGAGGTCGCATCTTTCTCATCGATCATTTCCTACATCTCGATTAATAATCTCAGCCAGTGTAAGGAGAACCCTAAACGTGTTGATATCGAGTAATTGTCAGAACTAGTGATGGTTAGTGAGAGGGCAGGTTAAAATGGTTGGTATGGGTGAGGTACGTTGATGAAACCAATTACCGTGGCGTGAATTAACTCGCTTAATGCTTTACAGTTCGCACCGTGGAGTTAGAAATAGATGGACAGGGCACATAAAAACAGCATTTATGATTTGACTTTAGTAAAGAGATATTAATTATTAAAATGCGACTTATCTTGAAAAAGGGTATAATTAGAAGAAGTAACGATTTTTAAGAAACTTGGTTGGAGTTGCATTTTGTGAAAAAAAAGTTAGTTAGCATTTTTTTTTTTTCACTTTAATTTAAACGTTCAATCCCGTTACAACACTTACCCTCACGAGTACCTCATTTAAAAAAGGTTCTATTTAATTCAAAGTTTCAATCCGTTCTCAACAAACAATGGCGGGTCAGTCGGCGGTTATCAGCCGATCGCGCATCGCGTCAAATTTATCGCCGCCCGCGCCGTTTTAGTTGCGCCGGCGCATTAGAATTGTATTCTCGAGTCAACCACTGAAGCGTGACCTCACAATCTATAGAAATAAGTATGCTTTGAAAACTGAACTTGTATTGGTTATCAAACGACCCAGTAACCCGCTAGTTAAGCAGGAATAAAGGTATTGCGTGCTAATTTTGTAGTAAAGCCTTTTATGTTGAAAATTACCGTGGTGTGTGTGTGTGTGTGAAAATATAAGTCTAAAAAGTATTAACAGTGGCCAATGCAAAACCATAACTTAAATTTACAAATTAAAAAAAAGTCGGTAAGGTACATTCAGAATGCATCTCCTGATTACTTATATTGCAGATAGTGAAAACATGGACACAATATAAACTTACGCGGTACTCGTATAATATCCGTCATATAGAAAACATGAGCCACTTTTTTTACGGGTAGTTATAAAACAATAGATAAGTAGATGTAGGTATAACCATTTATTTGTCTGGACATTCTTTTATTCACGCTTTAAGTTCAGTATTCCGTTTCGTAGCTTCATGGCAAATTGTCGCGGATTGTAAGATTTTTAAGTTACTATTACAAAACAGTAAAATACTAATTATTTTTGTAATTTGATTTCGAATTATTTTTGTATTTAAAGTACGTGCCACTATACTGCCTACTTAATTTTAGGGTTTTAAATAATCGATAAGATCTTACAACTTAACATGTTAATCTTGATAAGTAGGTTACTTGAATAATATAATTACATCGGCAGTATAATCTTTACTTTTCAGGTTTTTAAGCATTTAACTTTTTATTGTTTGTTCGTAAAAATCATAAAGGATGAAAAAGTTACGGGACATAAAGATGCAAAAGCCTTTTTCCTTTGACCTCAATTAAACGGACACCGTGCACAAAAGTGTAAGTGCAAATTCACAGGTCATCGGAAACAATGAGTGACCACATGATTTATAATAAAAAAATGCTGTTGTCTACTTTTTATCATTCAAAACTCAAAATATAATGAAACTTAAACGTCTATAACCCGCTATCTAAGCAAAACCGCGGTGATTATTTCCTTTTGACATCCGATTGCTCAGAATTTAGCATACTTAGTTTCATCCGCTTGATTAATTTGTCCATAATTATCTTTATCATCGAAAAGATTGCCCATTTTTTTTAACTCTGCCATTTTTACTCAACCAGTCATAAAGCAAGAAAGTTAATCTTCACTCGCTATAAACGCGCGAAACCTTTGTTTCGTACTCACATGGCCTCAATTAAACAGTCATCGCACAGACGGATGTAAGTGCATAATCTCGGCTCAGGTCATCGGTAACAAGGCGAGCGGTCACGAGTGCCCGGTATGGGAAAGCTCCCAGAATACAAATGCAGTTACGACCCTATGCCGCTGGGGCGTAAGCGTGTGATGGAGAATAGATTCTGGGTGATTTTACAGTACGTTATTGCTAATTAACACATTCAAAGGGCATATCAAGAGGTAAGCTCTTTTAAGCAAAGATAAAAAATAAACTGTATTTGACCTAACCATATCTCACTGATCATGATCGAGAACTGGGTTTTTTAACCCAGTTTCATATTACGTTGCACATAAATACATCATATAGATTGGAATATTTTTCACCCAGTCTCCAACTTAACCCAAATGACTCAAAGGAATGTTAGAATCACCTCCAACTCTGACCCGCTCCCAACCTATGCATATGCCGTCTTCCCATCTATGTTAAGTACTATGTTGTGACCAGCGAACAATGTTGTCGGAAATGCAACACCTACGATCGGGATTCAATATCCTTTGGAAGGAGTCACGGCTTGTGATTATTGGTTCAATCTAGTTCGATTGTGACTTTTGATTTCAAATCTAGTTACTGTAATTTTTGAAAGAAATTATGACATTTGTACAAAAATTAAAAAAAGACAACTGTCTGTTACAAGACAGTCTGAAACTGTTACCATAAAGTTTTAAGACATAAGAAATCAGGGGTGACAATACACAAACTTTTTACCTAAAATAATTCCAGCTTTAGAGCTAGTGAGAAAATCTTAGAACTCTCACGGTTACTTATTGCCAAAAATACAACAGACAGTAACATTTTTTGAAAAATTTAATATAAATGTATGAAACTATAGGGAGTTATTAATATTATTTTAATATTATTAATTATGTTGAATAACTGTGACAGGACAGTAGAGATCATGTAGGAAATATTGAGTATCCAAATAAGGAAATCTGATTTCTGAAAATGTACTCGTATATCCTTCATCACGTCTTTTAAATTCAATTCTATCACATTATCACAAGTTATTGTTCCGTTTAAGATAAAGTGGGTGTTAAAAATCATCAACCCAGAGCCCAGAGAAAGACGATAGTCGATGTTCGCTTATGATTTATGTTGTGTTGTTTCGTGTGTTGGTATTGTTCTGGTATCGTGGGCGGCTGTTAGATTTATAATACTTTGCCCTATGCTTTGACTAAATACGATTAATGTTTTAGCGACTTGATGTTCGAATGAATGATGTAGATTTAATTGCTTTGTCGTGCTATCATTTTAATCTATTTGTCTTAGCATGATTGGTGGTGATATTCATTAATTTAAGAATTAACACATTTTAATTGCCTATGATACTATTTACAAACCCGCTTATCTATAAAAGTTACTAAAACCTACTTAAGTTAAATTATATTTTGTCCTGATTGGCAATAGTATTTGTGTAAGTGAATAACGTGTATATGAATAACACCTTAGTAGGTATATGAAGATAATATGTAAATAGAATGTGTAAACTTCGTTACCAATAAAAACATTAAAACAAAATTTTTATTGAACTCTCAAGGAATGCGATACAAGACAAAAAATTAGGCAGCATTCGTTTGTTTACTCGCGCAAACTGAAAAAACATCCTTTTGCGAATCGAAAATGGATGTAATTCAATAGCGAGCTCTATTAAATACGTCCGTGACGTGTGGTGAATATCGCACAGAACACGATCCGACGTGGTATCAAAAGGCTTTGGACAAGGGTCAGGAATTCGAAGATCACGGACGACGTAAAGATCAGGTAGAATAAAGAAAAAAAATCTGATTTTGTTAAATAATACTTACATAAAACCATAGGATCAAAGAAGCAAAGCGCTGATTGTGAAGAAAATTTCTGAGCGTATTTTACAAGGGTGTAAATATATTTATATAAATTCCTTCATTCGATTTATAACAAATCCTTGTTAACAGTTAAATTAATGAGATCGTCAATATCATAATCCATTATTTAAGCGATAAGAGCAGAGGAAGAACAATTTGGAAAAAATAAAGATCATAATCAAAGAATGTAATAGAAGCAACCTTAAAATCCAGCAGCCGTCGATTAAAAACACAATAGCAAAAGAATATGGAAAGTGACACTTGTAAACCCTTTTCTAGTAAAATTGATGAAAGGAACGCATAATGACACACAATAGTTATTTTGCCTATGCTTCGGAAACCAACCCCATTCGGCATTGTAGAAACGTTATCGGGCAGTATGTGGGTGTGTGAGCCTGTTTTGCCCAAAAAAAATCTTTTGACCAATTGTTTGTCAAAGGACCACTGTGTATTTTTTGTCGAGGTGTTTATACGAGTTTGACCATGGGAAAATATTGGAGCTTCAGGTGTCTCATCTGAGTCGGGCTTCGGCCCTTTGTCAACCTGTACAATTTTGATGAATCTTTACATCCTTTCTTCGGCTATTTGATTCGTGTTAAAACGAGTTCTCAACTTTCATTCATACAGACTAAGCGTCGATTCGACTGACCTTTTTATTTATTGCCCTCTTAAGTGTGTTGCAAGGCAGTGCTCCAAAAGCTGACACCTTCAATCTGTCGACACGTCTTAGTCTAATAACACCTACCAAACTTTAAATCGGCTCTAACATTGAAAGGCCGACAATAACAAATTGGTATTAAAGCCTGACAAAGATGGACTTGAGAGACTGTCCACCCACTCCCGGCTATTGATCGCGGACTAACAATAAATTAATTCTTGTTATGAACATTTTTTATCCCATTGTATTTCGGCCGGGTATTTATTTTCGTAAGCTTCGTAATTGAGCCTAATGGGCGGACATTGGTCAAAGATTTGCCCCGGGATTAAAGATTCAAGGTTTCTTTTAAGGCAACGCAATGCGATAATTTGTTAAATGGCTATTAGAGTTTAAAGATTATATATAAATAAATATACATTAAATTATATGAACAAAAAAGTATAAAAGTTTAAATTTATTTATCATAACAAATCAGTTTATACTTTCTAATTTGACGATCAAAATCAATACTTCGAATAACCTTAACAAAAACGTGGTCACAATGAGCACCGATTTCTTGTAGGCGATAAGTTACTGAAGGTGTATTATCTCCCGTTGCATCTACATCTCCAAGATTATGTCTAAACCGTTCACAGAGGTGTTTAGCTACTGTTTTTATTGTTTGCGACGAGATTTGTATTGTTAACAGCAGTAATCCTTTTTTCTGTCAAAGGATTGTTTGTTAATTCGAAATGTACAGCGTAACCTTTTTGGTCATGCTATTTTCTTTATTTCACGTGATGAATATCATAAATATGTGTCGGCCGATATACTATATCTTTTTAATAAAACCTCCAACATCGTTTTGTACTGCCTAATTGGACCGGACTAATAAATCCAATTTAAATGTTGCCGGGACCTCCATTGACATAACATATGTAAATCCATACGTCTTTATCTTAAGGATCACAAATGCAAAATGACGATCGCAGCGGACAATAAAAAGGAAAAAATACGTAGTCGGTCCACTCCGATCGAAATTCAAAACGGGTGGCCGCCGTCCGCTGAATCATTATTCTAAAATCGAAAATTAACTTGATTCCCATAATTTAAATATCAACTGCCAGTTCCCGAGTTGTCTCCTTTCTCCTGTCCCTGTTTCGCTCTAATGTAAAGATGTCGATTGCTAAATTTATATGTTCTCTTGACGAATTCAATTTATTGGTGCTCTTCTTCGACTTGCATTTGTAAGGGATGGGATTCTTGATTCTTTCCCACGATTGCGTACGTAGACGCATAATTACATACTTCTCTTTTAGTGATCAATACTTAGGAACTTTTCAAATGGTTTATTTGTTTGGGTGTAAGGATACAATTTCTACTTACTCTAACAGTTATTAATGAAGAAATAAAATGATACTACCCATAAATTACCTAATTAATATATTTATAAAAATAAAGGCGTTTTAATTGAAACACGAGACGGAAAACATCTGTCGACCTCGACTTAAAGATTTTCTTTTGTCAATACTTCAATTGTTAGTAAAAATGTTTTTCCAGAATTCAATGATATTATTATCATAATTACTTTAATTACAATGGTAAGGTCAGTGATAGAGCTATAAGTAACATGGCATCGTGATCGATAAATCCGGTTGTAAATGCGATTCTGCGATATCCTTAATGAAGACATATTGAATCGCCAAGCGGGAATGGACAAGATATAAGCAATGTTTAAATTGACGTGCGACTCTTTTATGCAGTATTCATTCAATTTTAAACCGGGCCCAATGGCATCGAAACAAAATGCTCGTAATATTTTTACTGTTAAAATTCCTCATTTGTTTGTCTAAGTTAAAACAACAAAATCACAAGAAAAAATAATTTGTATTTAAAGGACATACACTCGTAACAAAATCGAATACTCGGACGGAACATAATTTAAGTAAGATTAGATATGAACATACATACACGTACATAGATGTTATAGAAACTAAAGTTACCAATTAAGATCAATATAACCAAAGACAAAAACATATCAATTAGCGAGAAAGGCCCGTTTCAAAAAGGTTGTAGGTACGTATAATATTTTATTTAGCCGGGTCGCGGTCGCCGCCGTTCAAAAGTTAACTTAGATTTTTAAAAGTTTGTTGAAAAGTTACCGCGGTATCCCCGTCTAGTCTCGTACCTGATAAAGTGATTTTACGATTCCTGGATCCACACTTTTGAGGAGGGTTTTAAAAAGCCAAAAGGTTTCGTCTAATTGGCATCACGTTAAAACCTGTCCCAGGATCGTTTAAATTTTTAATGTCCCATGACTCGGTGTCATTTGGTGCAACATCCCTAATTAAAGCTAATGGTAATGTATCCTTCGTTTACAAAAAAAATGTCTAATGCAATTTACAACGTTTTTGTTAGCTATAACTATGTATGTATATTTACACAAAAGGTTGGTTCAAGTATACAAATGGGGTTCGAGATTCCATTGTTGGGTACGGCAAAAACTGAGTACCTCGAACTTCTTACGTACGAAATAAGAACAAACGTGTCATCGACGAAATGACGCGTGTCGACCAATCGGGCGCGACGGCCGCAGATGTCGGTGACGTCATGGCGGCAGCGACCAATGAGAATGGTCCGTCGCCTCCGGTCAACTTGGACTAATTGCCCATGTGTGCGATAACAGCTTTGAGATGCCGTGCGCGTGCACACCGCTCTACTCTCAATGAATATTGCACGCAGAAATCATGGAATATTTAATTTTATGATGTCAATTTACTAGAATTATTACTAGTGCTGGTGAGATTAAAATTGTTGTTTTTATATTTCCTTAAATAGGGTTACTTAGACGGAGTTTAGTGAAAATGATCTAAACACAAATGTATGCCAATAATTTTTGAAAAAATGTTAATTTACAAAATGTTAGGGGATGGCGGAACTTTTCTAAGCCTAGACACTAACATAAATGGACTATATTAAGATACAAGATGAGAAAGTAGAATAATAATCAAGATATAAAGAAAAACACATAGTTAGGTCTGTTTAAGTAGAATGTGAAGTATCAAAAATATGATATTACATTAGGTGCATTTAGTTAAGATTAGACGATTACCTAAAGACTAATTTAAAATTAACCAAATTTTGGACATCATGACTAAAAATTATATTTTCAAGTGGAAACATTTTAAAGACATTACTTGCCTTTATCTATTTAACCGAACAACTTTCTTTTCACATGTCAAGATTTCAGATGACGAATGAAACCAACAATAAAGCAAAGCAGCTTAAACACAGGTTTGCACAACAAACAAACACAACAGTTACAATTTCTGTCAGAGAACGCAGATAGTCCGTTTAATTTAAACCAAAGTAAAGCATGAGAATCCGTAGTGTGCAACAATGTGCAATTAAAATATATAACCGTTGGCCAGTGGGAACTCGCGACAATGGTAAATGCAAGTTAACGAAGTAAAATAGTTTCTATTCGTCGTGTTTGCAAGTGGTCAATGCTTATGGAATTTTTATAAAATTTTGTTCTACATTTTTTTTTCTTTTGTAATATTCGAATTTTTTCAATATTCTGAGTTCATTTTGGTACAATTACTTGAGCATGCATAAGAATATGTAGCTATCTAATTTAAAAACTTTGTAACATTTTAATTATATGTACTTTAATTATTAACTTTAATACATTTATTTACAGAAATTAAAATCGTATTATGATAACTATAAGTATTTAACTAGTTACAGTATAAAATCTGAAAAAGGCCCTTGAGGCATTGTACCAAGGATTCTGGCGGCATTTCCTCGTTATTAACGTAGTTTTCTTTTTTCATTATTTTAGTTTCAAATTTGATATTTTGTGTTAGAAGATAAGCGAATAAAGTGCGTTCAATATTATTATCATTTGTTTTTTCTTATTATAATGTTTCAATAGGATAGGTTTTTTATTATATTATCTTATATATTATATATTAGAAAAACCTAACCCTATCTCTACCTACATACCTACCTTAGATTTTAGTTTGTATCAGTTTCTACATCTTTTTGCACTCGTCGGATCTGGAGTGACTTCATTGCATAATGAATTTTTTTTTCAAAATTATTTAAGGTTAAAAAAATGTCATGACTGCCACAAAATAGTTGTGGCAAACCTTCCATAAACGTTTGACCGCACCCTTATCTATTATGGCAAGCCAGTCAGCTGATGAAAGCCCTTTCAGAGCTCGGACCACGATGACCACAATCGTCTTGCGTCAATATTGACACGGGCCCGTTTAAGTAGCTCGTTGCGCTGAATGGAGTCTCCGAGGCACAGCGTTTTGTCTGCTGCGTGTAGTTTCGCTAAATTTCATGTCTTTGACGGCGATTGTCTTATTAGAGATTTAAGAGGATTTTATTATCCGAAATTTTAATCAGGTTTTAAGCTTTTATTGTCTTCTGTTTCTGTCTAATCCTGTCCGATTTACAGGTGAAATGGAGTAATATAACACGTGTGTGAATATTGTTACTTACCTTGCGCGATGCGTACAGCTGGCATCTTGATTCTCATCTTGATTTGGTCACCTATTTTTAGATCTTCGACAACTTCTTTATCAACAATAATTTTATCTAAATATCTTCGGTATCTGGCGACAGTTCGTCACTTCACATTCACAGCCCCGACGGCTTATCGTTCAGTGTTTTAAAAAGTTTATGATAACGGGGTCGAGGTGTCACAGGATACTCGAAAGTCCGACGGCAGAAAACTTGCGTAAAATTTCTAGTCATCTTCGTAACTTTTTCATGTTTAGCAAATTTATTTTCACTCATAAACTTGCTTACTTTTTCCGTTTCATGATGCCGTGCACCCAATCGCTCTTCGGATGTTTATACGCCAAAATTTGGTCATACGTTCTTATCAACACTTGAATAAGCGTCTCAGTGTAATCTAATCAATCCACACCTAGTGGCGATTTCGTTATTTGGCGAACGTGGCTGTTGGTCACACTTCAGATTTTATGGCATGATAAAACTTCTTCACTTTTTAGTTCATAAATAATAGTTTGCACTGTCTTTCGCAAAGTTCACTAAAATGTTCGAGTAAGGATAAATACTGTTTATTTAAGTATATTAAAATCAACGGTAAGAGAGTAACGTAATAATTTTCAGGACTTGTATTTTCAGTTTACGATATCGTCGCGCTCGAGTACCGCGTGTGCGGAGCGGTGTAGCAGGTGCGCGGCCGGCCGCCCGCTCTCGCCCGATGTCCGAGAGCGTCTGTCCTGTGTCCCTTCGCGCGAGGGCTCCGCGGCGTGTCCACGACTCGCGCCATCTCGCTCGGCCGGCCGACGAGGGCGCGTGCGAGTCCGTACGGATAGCCAGGGGTTACTCGCGGTCGCAGCCGCCTCGGCTGAACGAGAGAGACCGAGTGTCCCTCCCGCGCGGCGTACGCCCGCGCGCGACAGAGACGGCCAGCGATCATAAGTGCCGTGCGTTGGTGTGCGTGCGCGGGTGGGGCGAAGATGCAACGCGTACAAAAGAAAAGGGATAATATTTGCTTGCATATTTCATGACTCGATTAGGAGATGGAATTTTTAATTGAACGGACCTGTCACGGCGGTCAGTGTATATTAAAATTTAAAAAGTCAGTGAATGGAGCGGAAATAATTAATTTATCTGACTGTTAATAAATGCTCTGTATATTGAAAGTACAAAAATGCTAAACACTTCACAATTGGCAGAGTCATGAAACATACTGAGGAAATAATTCGGTCTACAAAATAGACCCGAAAATTACATAATGTTAGTTTATTACGAGTCAAATCGCTCCGTGTAGCGCTACGAATGCTACGCTCGTAGCAACACGTGTTCGTAGACGTCGCTCGAATTGCATTTAAAAGATTTTTACTAGTGAAGAAAAATGTTCACGGAAAAGTGTAGTAGTGATAAGCTTGAAATGTTAAAGGGTTAAAAATGTTCTCGATAAAAAGTACTAAATAATGCACCTCTTATACACGCACGAGCCTACGCTGCCCCACAACATTTTTCACTCTCACTCCGCCAAGTTTTAGAGCACATTTTTCCCGGCGTTATTTTACTTAAGACGCCACGAGGAACTTATCTCGGTCGGTCCTTGACTTTAATAAGTTTTATGAGTGTCAGTCGCGACTTAACTGCCGCGAGAACGCCGGCGAAAAAGAACTTTTTCATAATTGTTTCTGAACGAACTCTGAGAACTTTGCGTTCGATTTTTAAATTCGTGAATTGTTTTAGCAATTTTGATTGATTGACGAAAACGTTGTCAACTGTTCCAGTGATAAGAAATTACGTTATTTAAATTAAGGAATGGGACAAAGAAAAGGTTGAATACCTATTTAAGTAGGTAGACTGTTTGAATGCGAACGTATACATGTTTTATACAAATCCTTTGAATTTCACCGTCGCTTGACCAAACACGCTGTGATAGGCTGAAAAACCGTGGTCATCCAATGTCCAGTTCATAATGCAACCTTAAAAATATCCCCATTCCTCTCTAATCTTCACACATATTAGGAATAGATAGAGACGGATAGGTTGGTCTGTTTTCCGAAGTGAAAAGCGTGGGACATAATGACCGATGTATGTCTATCTCGGTCGGGAGTAGGGTTGCGAGGGGGTGGTGAAAGGGATGGTGATGTGTAGCACGCATATGTGTCCGGTGCCGCTACTCGCCGATAGGGGGCGCGTGGAAAACTACGCGCCGTTTCACTTTGATATGAACCTTAGTTGAGGTTCGGATCTAAGTGCCAAACCAAGGCCTTTGTTTTTATACGATACGACGCTATAAAATTGTGCTAATATAATATGCATCTAACATTGTGTTGATATTTAAGTACAATGTTATGTTACGCTAACATACCCTTGGAACATATTATATAATGTACTTGTGACTCCTCTGGTGTTGCTAGTGTCCATGGGCGGCGGTAGTTGCTTAACATCTGGCAATCCGTCTGCTCGTTTGCCTCCTATATCATAGAAAAAATCAACTTATTTTTGTCTGCCTAAAATAAGCTATGGTTTTAAACAACAATGTTTGCCCAACCCAAACCATTTTGTTAAAATTGCTAAAATATAATATGTGAATATATTTTAAAACTGATGTTCTTATTATACTAATATAACTACTTTATCTGTTTGTTGTTTATTTACACATTCTGAACATTTCCTTCAATTCATATTTTTTATTACAAGTACTCGTATGTACCTACTCGTAAGTAGTTAGAAGCCTATACATAAAAAGAAATGACTACTAACCCATATTGAATAGCATTGAGTACGGCTCAGCAAAAGTAGTTCTAATGAAAATTGAGAACAAAAGGTGCGACAGGTTAAGATGCCTTGCCGAGGAGCCCTTTTTACCCCACCAACGGAAAATACAAGGTATAAACCATTAAAAATCTTAGTCAAAAATGTCTTAGTTTTACATAAGCTAAACGCCATTTACCTTTTGCATTACATACAATTGATGTTTGCTTAGTTAAGAAACTATTTTGTTTTTGATACATTTAGTTCACCGTAGCAAAAACGTAAGTAACTTATAGGATCAAATTTTTTTTGTTAACCGGTAGTTGCATAATTGACGTTTTACTTTTTTCTTCCCTTCTCGAGTGACATGTGTGTGACAGGATACGCGGATTGCTTAATTTGAGACTTGTAACGCTATCGCCGAGAAAGTATCGGATTCAAAGACACATTCACGGAGTTTTTGTGCGCACCATTTTCAATGTGTCGACATGCTGTATTTTTTTTTTTTATGACATAGGCGGCAAACGAGCAGACAGATTGCCTGGTGGTAAGCAATTACTGTCGCCCATGGGCACCCGTAACACCAGGGGAGTCACAAGCGCGTTGCCGGCCTTTGTGGTTGGAGCTCTGGGAACCTTACTCACCATCAGGAACACAACACTGCATACCTGAAAGGTAGCAGTGCTATTATGGCTGTGGTCTTCGGTAAGGAGGAGGTACTTCCCCAGTTGGGCTGCCGGACGTAGTTTAAGGACATACCCGGGTCTGTATGCTAGAATAACGTTGAGCTGTTTCAACTTTGTCTTTAAGATGATTTTATTATGCACATAACGCATTGGATATTAAGAAATATAACAATTCAAGCTAATTGTATTGCGTGTATGTAATAAAACTATCAAATTTTGCAATAAATAAATAAATATTTCGGGACATTCTTACACAAATCGACCTAGTCCTACTGTAAGCTCAGTAAGGCTTGTGTTGTAGGTACTAGACGACGATATATATAATTGATAGATACATATAAATACTTAAATACATAGAAAACACCCATGACTCAGGAACAAATATCTGTGCTCATCACACAAATAAATGCCCTGACTGGGAATCGAACCCAGGACCATCGGTTCATAGGCAGGGCACCGACTAGGCCAGACCTGTCGTCAAAATACGCGATAGTACAATGTTTTCTTCTATTAGGTACATTACATAATTATTATCTAGGATTGCTATATTAGGCCATTTGCGTATGTTGGGTAACTATCTCCAGCAATATAACCATAAACTTTAAACTTTATTTTATGTATAAAGCCAGACTGAATCGTCCCATAAACGGTTTTACCCTGGGCTACCGCCTCTTATAATTTATTACCCAACCACGTTAAGTGATTCTTCTAACGCCTTCTAGTAAACAAGCTCGAATACATATCTAGAACCCTAAGTTATACAAAAAGTAATATTACAACAGTTATTTCAGCCGCTTTCGGCCATAAATTATATGTTTAATTGCCATGGACACCCTTTCCCCTCGTCTAAAAATAAATAAGCACTCTCGTGCTTACCTAAGACGGTCCAAGGGCGTTTCAGTCACACGTGTAAAACTAAACTATGTTCTCATAATGTCAACATTACTTACACTCGTACCTAAATTGAGAATCTTCAATTGTCAAAGTGTGTCAACAAATAAAACGTTCAGTCATAGTTCGATTAGTCCTAGGTCACGTTTTTTAAAACAGGCAATTTTGTAAAGCAGGGGGGCAATTTTTGGACGTCAAGTACTCTAATTGTGACATAAAATCTTAACTAAATAAATGGTATTTTAGAATCATGAATGATTTAAATTAGTAATTGTGAGTATCAAAATCATTACGCTCAGATGAGGCCATTTCGTGGCACTTTCTTCCTTTTATGTTCCATGTTATTTGTATTCTTGTCACCTTTGTGTCGTGTGTTTACGAATAAAGAAATATTCATTCATTCATTCATTAAAATATTCATCAATTCATTCAAATATTCATTCATTCATTCAAAATCGGCAATTTTGTGCAAAACTATAGAAAGAAAACTCTTGTGTGCGATTATTTTCGTCCTCAATTTTTTTGAATTGAATTCAAAAAAATTGAGGCACGACTCTCGAAAATTCCAGGAGCATTACCATGAGTTAGCAAAAACGTACTCACCTTCGGGCCTGTATAAAATATTTGTAACTGTGGAGAAACAGCTTAATAAACCGACCATTGACCATCACAATCCATATCCAAATGGAAATAATTAAAAGTTTTATTTTGCAAAACAACCTGATTCTATTCTTGAACAGAATACACGTTTTTTTCACTGTATATATGCCGATTTTCTTGTCCCTAAGGTCGATAGCATTGTTCTTAGGAAAAAATGGACTCGAACCAACAACCACTGGATCACTATCCCAGTGCACTACCAATTGTGCTATACGAGCTTTCGTCGTATATGCCATCATGGGTGACGTGTAAACACATCTACCGCCAGCGTATCTCATAAGTCTCAATTCATATTGAGAATTAATCGATAACAATGTCCTACCCCTTTCGAAATTATTTAAATCAAAATCAATGTTTTATATTTTCTTTCGATTTAAATGTCGAAGATATTCGCTAGCAGACATATCTGCATAACAAAAAAATGGGCCACCCTGTATGGTAGTTCACAGAAGTGAACTAGCCCTCTTAATTAACAACATACTACAACATAGATACTGACTGTACCTACAGCTATTAATTGTTTTCTCTTACTCACATAATATTGAATTCCTTCACGACGTACACAACTAATCAGAAATACACACTGTTCTACCATCTGTATGGCATTGTATCGGCTTACAAATGACTGCTAATGTGAATTCAGAGCGCAATTGTTAATCGTTAATGAACTCATAAGGTGGAACGGATAGATTAAAGTCGATTAAATTTAGTTGTTGACATAATTATGTGAACCAAATGCCTGGTTCAACAATCAGGTTACGGAGTGGATGTGAAAACACACAACTGCATTATTAAATACAGTTTATTAAATAGTAATGCTCGTTTTACCAATCAAATTTAGTTAATACCGCTTGTACATGAAAAAAAACATAACTGTCACTTTTTCCCGCCGAGGAACGGATGCCCGTATTTTAAGCTTAAACGGACCAGTCTATTCGCCTATGATTGGTCGTCTTGACAACTGTCAGAGACGGCTGATCATAAATAGTCAAAACAACTAAATTTAATATAAATTGGTTAAAAATGAACTACATTTATATATTTAGTTAAAAGTAAGTCCTAAAATTATAACAATTATGTATACACATTATAACTTCAACCCTTTATCATCATCATTTCAACCAAATTCATTGCTGGACATGAGCCTGCCCTATACTTCAGCATAAGCAGCATGGGGCCCTTGAGATATTGTACCGAGGACGCTGGCGGCATTTCCTCTTTGTATCAACCAGCATTGTGTGAGGAAGCCGCAGAATTTATAATTATAGACTTTCCATGATGTCTTTAAAAAAAAATATTTTTTTTTTATTCTTTCTACCTTTTTACATATTTCACGCTCTTTACTATAATTAGGAAAAAAGGGATTTAGATGAAAAAAATAAAATTGTATTTTGATAATTTTGAATAAAACCAAACACATAGCTTTTAATACTTAGACATGTATTATATTATAAGGAAAATAAACATCCTTCTAAATTATTATAATATTTTTCCTTAATTCAACCGTTCACATCGCGCAGGAAAAAGATACGTAGATAAAACGAAGTCGTGTATGTCTAGTTCCATATTTCAATTTTAAGTAACATTTATGTAAAATTGAGCTAATAATCTAAACTAATTGGTAAACCCTACGTAAACGTAATCAACGTCTATTCAATTAGGACGTTTTATAATTATATCGCGGGTTGTAGAATGCCTATTCGTTTATATTACGAGTTCAATTTCAAAAGGACGTATGTATAAAGAACATACAAATATAATAAGACCTTTTTAAATTAAAGATCCATCCCTGGTTGGAACACTGAAAGCTAACCGCTAAAATCGAATTTCGAAAATGTTCACTCTCTCTCTTGCATATAGAAGCGATAAAGAGGAAAATATATGAACGAACCAACTCCGTCGTCCGCGGTACGCCTTCTGATTTTAGTGTCCGCCAACGTATAGATAAATCCTAAGAAACATTAATTTCTGAAACTGCCTAATAATTAAGGAAAAACATGGTTGACTCCGCACTATGAGTCAGCAACTAATTTAGGTACCAACGATGACTGTGATGTGGCAAGATTAGAAAATCGGAGAGAGATAAGATCTTTATTTATGAATGGAAGTTGCCAGTTGGTACTAGTTAGGTCCAGTATACCTCTTATTTCATACTTATGCAATAATAAACTGAAACACTCGGATAAATAAATTCGTTTGGTATCGATACTTTTAATTTGAAATAGCAAACACTATAAAAACATGAGTTTTGTAGTTAGCTAGTTATTTCTTCCAATACAAGAATCTTTTACAAATTTTAAATATACTTGGTTGTGATTTGTGATAATAAGGGATAGAGCCACCCGGTAAGCAAAATAATTTGGGCGACTTCGCTCTTCCTTAGCATTTTATAATTAATATTATTGTATTAACTTAACGAACAAATGCTTTATTGCATACCTATAGATACTAAGTAACTTAACTAACTTATAAATTACTTATTACTTACAGCTAGAACATCGTTCCATCCATCCATCCATCCAATGGGAATACATTTTTCAAAGTGATGTATAAATAAATCTATAACTATACAGCTATGTTGCACCCAGTCATACAGTAAGCTAGGTAATATATGTAATTGTTACATACTACACACCTATAAATATTATATTAAGACCACAGCCATAATAGCACTGCTACCTTTCAGGTATGTAGCGTTGTGTTCCTGATGGTGAGTAAGGTTCCCAGAGCTCCAACCCCCCCTTAAAGGCCGGCAACGCGCTTGTGACACTCCTAGTGTTGCGGGTGCCCATGGGCGACGGTAATTGGTTACCACCAGGCAATCCGTCTGCTCGTTTGCCGCCTATATCATAAAAAATAATTAAAGCCTATTAGTGGTCCCACTGCTGGACAGAAATAGCTCGGTTTGAATATTACATGATAAAAAAAAATACACAGATAACTTCCATCTCATTGCATAGTTAATAATCATATTCCTCATATTCATTTCAAGGGCCTATATGCCTAAACATTCAATTAGTCAAAATAATGCAGCTCTGAACTTTGCTGCATATTTAATTAACATAAATATTCAACTCAGTGGCATTATCTTGAGCTAAAGAGAATGTGACAGATCAATCACCAGACGGCAGTTGAAACTAACGTTTAACATCATTTTCTAGTCAAACGCTTATTTACTTACGATTAAGATAATGACACACCTGGGGTCATAACAAAAATTACAGCCGTTTATATAGAAAATGCAATTGAAAAGAGAATAGTCTATGGAAAAGATCACGTGACTTTTCGTTCCATCTGTCGTTCCGATATATTTATTTGCGTTTCGATTGCGGTTTGCATAAACGATTGTGGTTATGGTAACAGCCTGTGCAGACACGTGAAAATGTGTGGCTAATGTATCTACGTACATTAAGTATTTTTGATTTTTTTGGTTGCCGTTAGGTGCTAGCAGGGGTTTGTATAACAACTTGTGACTTATAATATTAGTGGAAGTCCCTTTCCAATTCCTTCTATTAGGAAGAGAGTTCCGCTAATATTCTTAGTTGTAAATTGTTATGCAATGGATGTTATAAAAGCAAATATGTTAGAATCATCTGTCATAGCTATCACATTCTAACAAATATATGTAAGTTGCAAAAGTAATACATGTTGTGATAGGCGATAAATGTCAAGCGTTCTGTCTCTTCTGGACGCATGCAGGTGCTTTAGCAGAAGGAGTCAAATAGAAGATTGTTCAACGTCTTGGTAGAAGTCGACTCGAGTGAATTACTAATTACGTATGGGCAGTTAAGTTTATTTAGCTTTTAATGTTTTAACTGAATATCTTGATTTAATAGACTGCTAGCTTTGGAGCTTTAGAAAAATCATATATTGCATATTGAAATCGAGATTCATAATCCATATTACGAATTTCGCCCTCATAGTCGATGCCGACGTGCCTAGTGTGCCCCGGCGTTAAACTCGGGCGCAGCTCTGCGCAATGCATCCTGCGCCCACGCGATCGATATTCCCAGGCTGACTCATCATTGCAACACCGATCACTTGTATAAATTAATGAGCGGATACTTTACGCGCCAGTCCGTCTTTACGTATATGGTGGGCGTTCCTAGAATATAAACTAAACACCTAGAATATAAAATAATAAATTGTTCGTGTCGTTATATCGCAGAAACGAAAAAAAAAGATGGCCTTATACTCGTATACATTCTATAGTTTTGTTGTTTTGTTGAACTCAAAAAATGTATTTGTGAAATGACCCCGAATTAATTAATTTGCAGGTGGGATTTTTTCACATCTTACATCGATTTTACGACCATTCGTATCAATTTCTATGTGTCTTAAGGAATCTTCCACTATCTTTTGGGTTACTTTGATTGGATTTATAGGTCATGGCACTAATGTAGGTTATAAATACAAATATATATTTTTTATTTTTAGTACTTTTTTACTAAAATTATGTGGTCCTGAAAAAAAATCATTAATCTCATTATTCTTTTTTATTTCATTAATATTAGATAATTTCTAACGTTACATTCATTTTTTTTACTGAGACAGTTTATTTTAACTGAGGTGTTAAAACCTGATTTTTTGGTCATGGGTAAGTTCAATATAGAAATGTCTTATAGTCCAACTTTAGTCATTTAAGATCCACAAGCGAGTCCGTAGGCACAAGCTAACTAGCTTCGTCAAGATTTATGCGCGCTTTGCACAATCAACATTGTGTGCAGTGCACTACCGCGCACGCGCAAGTTATGGGCCCAGCGCGCATAATGAACAATACCGTGTTGCGCATAGCGTCTTCTGATTATGAAAGTTTTAAGGTTATTACATATTTTGTTAGGGAATGGTACAGACAGTGTTCTCAGAACTATATTCACCATGTTCTTCCTCTTGGTAGGTATGTGAAACATACCCAGGGTTGATGGGGGCAAAAATGTACCAGTGGTTAAAACAGTACTTATAGTGCCTACATATTTGGCCCATTAAAACATTGCAAAAGAAGCAAAAAAATAGGGATATACGAATATACTGTTGCTTTTGTATAAAATCTACGCGAAAGTCCTGACTGAATGATTGATCAACGCCCAGCCAAAACTTCTTAACGTATACAGCTGATTTTTTTTTACAATAGGTAGTTTATATACAGTAAGGATATTTGGAACCCACTGAGATATTTGGAATCGGGATATTTGGAAATTCTACCATTCTAGGGGGTAAAAGGGGGTTAAAATTTTGTATGGGAGCACAAGTGTGTGTGTACAAGTGGACATATACATTTAAAATTGCAATTTTCTCACTTCACTTCACACTTTTCCACCTTAATCCTTCCTTTTTTTAATAATAAGTGCAAAAGTGTAAAGATATCTTTGACGTCGACTGTAGGTTCATACCTAATTACCTATATGTTATACGTTTTATTGTAACTTACTGATTTGTCACTCTAACTTATCAGCGGGCAAATTTTAGAAGTCAAATACAAATAATATAATATAATAATAATTTTATGAGCATGTTTTTACGTGCTTGATAAACAAATACACAATGTTTAAGATTTGTCGTCGATAAATTCAAATAGAATTCACTCATTTCCAAGTGCTTTGCGTTTTTTTTAGTGAACCAAGGGCTACTTTTGAACAAAAGCAGAATTAGACAAAGAGGTTGAGTCCGATTTTTTTTAGTTTGGCGCGTGCCGGTATATTGTGCGAATCAAGATAACATCTCTGTTTACCCTTTATTTCTGTTGTAAATACAAATTCACTTGTGGTCCATGATTGTAAAGAAATAGCCACTGATTTCTTTTTGAGACATGGAAAGCTAAAAAAAATGAACTCCGGATGGAAAAAATAATAACATCTTGCTAAAATTTAAGTTCACAATTGACCAACCACACCATAATTATATTATTCATATGATTTCATTACTTTCACTATTACTTAAGTAAGATTATTTCCTTATCATTTAATAGTCTACTTTTTAAAAGTTTTCTCTTGATTCTTGAAAAAAAAAAAGAAAATCGTACTCCCTCCGTCGAATATCGTGATATATTTTTTTTTATAATTGCTGCATGACATCCAGAAATAAATCATTCAGTAACATTGTCCAATGTATCGTCAGTACTTTAACGACAGTACTTTTTTTATAACAAATTTATTATAAAGTTTAGTTATGAAAATTTATGGCCAGTATCTAGTTTACGGCCTAAACATGTGCAACTTCTCACACAACAATCTTTCCAAAATAATCGTTCCATTTATTTTTTAATCTAATCTGGTAATCAGGCGGTGCCCCCACAGCCCCCCGCGTGGTACTGGCAGGCACGAGCTATTGACCCGTCCGACAATGCCGGGTCACTCAGGTGTTCTACAAGCCTTTTGAATTTGGGGCTTTTTGAAATTAGAATGGCTTTCTGGTCAGGTATTTAGGAAGGGCTAACGTGCGTTTGTTTTTAATGCTTTGGCGGTTTATAAGGTAAAAATGCTATTATTTTTTGCGTTTAGTATACCAAGACAGGCGATGCCATGAAATTGTAAAGAGTGCCTGCGTAAAACTGGCAAAATCGTATAAACAAAATTGTAAATACAAAGCGATCCAAATATGTATCTCAATTGCAACAAATCTAAATCTATGATCCGTCCAAATAGTCATGAATGCCGTGATGCTTTAGTAAATTTTTACAATTCGCCAAAAAGAAAAAATACCATTTCTACTTTGATCTCTTAATAAATCTATTGGTATATATAATTGACTCACCTCCTTTCCTATAATCACTCACCATGATTTTAGTATTACGTGGTTGTCTACCACATTTGTTTACAAATCGAGTTGACTGCGGCTAATAGGTATGTGGTGTCTGGCCGTGCCTTACACCTGACAGTTAGGGTAGCTTAGCCACCGGCCATGAGCGGTTCTTGTTTTATAAAAGGCTTAAGTTACATTAAAAATTTGGGAAATTACTTCTTTCTAAATCCAATGGTAACCGATAATAAACACCATATTCAACACGGGTCAGGCGATGAATGAAGCACCCTGCTTTACTAATATTACGCTATTGACACACCAAATATAGATGACACAGACCACATTTACCCTAATTCCTTAAGTGTAACAATAATTGTTATACCAAAATTCTTTCATTTTGTTCTCCAACATGTTGCATACAGTTTGTAGTCACACAGACTTATCGTACAGTCAAAATGCATCGTTAAATTATTTCACTCGAATCAAAAGACCGAAAACTGCTCAAATGAAAAGGTTTCCGTCTAACTTTGCCGTACTCAGGTAAAAATATCACACATTGAGAAAAATATCTTCAGCGTCACTAGTTTGTCAATCATTTCTGACCCCACTGACCTACGGCCCCTTGGTCAAGTTCGCTCCTAATTAATTCCCGATGACGTGGAGGCCAGGGTCAAAACAACAGCCTTAAATTTACATACAAAAAGACAAGAAAAATCTCCATGTCCACCGCACTGTGGGGTCACCGTTTTTGTCACTTTTGTCCGCTGTCATTTGTTTAAACAATGGAAATATCCTTAGAAAAATTACGTTTTATGTTTTTAGAGATTATTGTGGACTGCGGTTGATCTTTGGACTCTGAACGTTATTTTTGTTCATGCAAAATTGATGAATATTTTATGTTTCGTCGCAGTCAAGATCAAGGAAACATTAATACTCCTTTATGTAGATGTATTTGAATGTATTATGACTAGAATAATATTAGTATTTTTGTGTGGTCTAACAAGAATTATATTTTGCCTTTCTTATTAATGATTTCGACTATGCGTAAACGACGGCTGCGTATCGACGATGTAGTCAATAATAATAATAATAATGACGCTGTCACTGTCAGACGTGTTTTTGTAATTCTTTCTGTTATTTTGCTAAAATAATGTATTTACGGGCATTTTTAAAGTTTATTTTGTATATCATTTTCGTGGAAAAGTTGCCTCATATCGCAACGGTATAATTGACCACAAATATACTTTAATATATGGAAATAAAATGCCCACGTAGTACTACTCAAATGAAGACGCAGTAATGATTACACGCAGCAAAACACGCAACCAACAAGCGTCGACACACAACGCACGGATACCACCCTCGCCCGCCTCATCCGTCTCCTCGCCATCGTCGTCGGCCGACGAGTTCGCAACTGCGGCCGACAACAGCGAGTCGAGCGACGAGTGCGCGCCGCCGCCGCCGCCACGACCACCTGCGCGGCGAGGACGGCCGCCGCTGCCGGCACGCTTGGGGCCCGCGGGACACACTGCCCCGCCCATGGCTCCCGCTGCCGGTGGTGTAGTGCGTCGCATGCGGTGGACTCAAACAATGAATGAGAACTGCATGCGCGCCTATTACAGGGCTACAGAGGGAGGAACTAATCTGTGCGCGTACCGTGTCCGGATGCTGCCTCTGTTTCAGGCCCTTGAACCAACTATCGACGTGACTGCGCAGCGACTATCGGATCAGGTGCGAGTCATCCAACGGCTCAAGCGATTGGATGACTTGACGCTTGATCGGCTTCGCCTGGAGGCTCTCTCTGCTCGTGCCGCCTTCACCTCGGCGCAGGACCCGCCCGCTACGGCGCCGGTCTCGATGCCAGCATCCGACCTGGCACCACGGGTGCCGCGGGTGGATCCTTGTGCCGACGAGGAGGAGTTCGCGATTCAGAGTGTGAGTACCACAGCTAATGAGCAAATGAGGAGGACTCTGGAAGAGACGATTACGCAGTATCGCTCCACAAACAACCCTAGGCCTCGAATACCACGCTTGCCAATGAATAGACGCAATCATGCGATAATGGGAGCCTTGAATGATTTACTAGAGCCATATCTTCGGACTAGTAAAGATTTAGATGATACACACTCGATCATGTACTGCGGGGCCATCGCGGCGTGCCGTGTTGCACGAGTCAAGTTTCCGGATGCTGAACGTGCACCTAGGACCGCCGGGGGTGTCCCTGCATGGCAAGTACGGATCGAGCGTCGTATCACTTCATTCAGGACTCTCATTGCAAAGCTGATGTGCTTCAGGGGGGGCAATAATCGCCCCCGAGTGATGCGTTTTGTGAACCAGGCGTTCGCGGGGACGAATATCAGGCCCCGCGACTACATGGCCAATATCGCGGAACGCATCGACTTCCTGAAGCAGAAAGTGTATGCATGGGCAAGCCGTATTCGTCGCTATAGAGAGCGTGTGGATCGATTCCAGCAGAATCGCCTCTTTCAGAGTAACCAAAGGAAGGTGTACCGAAGATGGGAGGAAGCTGATCCCCGTGTGTCTAACACGCAGCTGCCGAATGCTACTGTCATGACTGATTTCTGGCGTAGCATCTGGTCAGTGCCTGTTGAACACACGGAGGGTGAATGGATGAGCGTTGTTGAACGTGAGTGCGAGTCTATCGAACCTATGGGGGCTATCACCATCAGTCCCGACGACGTAAGTTGTGCAGTCCGCACGGCCCAGAACTGGAAAAGTCCTGGGCCGGATGGATTGCACAATTTCTGGTTGAAATGGTTTCGATGCTCGCACTCGCGATTAGCAGCGCAATTCCAACAAGCCCTTGAGCTCGGCTCCTTGCCACCTTCCTTAACAACTGGTACGACCTTCCTGCTCTATAAGTCCGGTAGTACCACGGAAGCTAAAAACTATCGACCCATCACGTGCTTGCCTACACTCTACAAGCTCCTTACATCCATTTTGAGAGCAAAATTAACACGCACGTTGTCGCGAACAACATTTTGGCCACCTCTCAAAATGGATGTAGGGTTGGGTCCCGTGGTACTAAAGAGCTCCTCCTCATAGACATGACCATTTGCCAACAGGTCCGGCGGAACAAGGGGCCCTCTCGGCCGCCTGGATTGATTACAAGAAGGCCTATGATTCAGTGCCTCACTCATGGCTGCAGAGGATCTTAGAATTGTATAAAGTCAATGCAACTTTAAGATCCTTCCTAGGTGCGTGTATGAGGCAATGGACACAGTCCTTCGTCAACCAGGAGGTGGCGATTACCCCCCTGGCCCGCAGGACTTCATAAGGATTGAGCGAGGAATATTCCAGGGTGACAGTTTGAGTCCCCTATGGTTCTGCCTAGCTCTGAATCCGCTCAGTACTTTACTGAAGGATTTGGGACTAGGTTGCCGGCTTCGGAGAGAGGGTGAAGTCATTTCTCACCTTCTGTATATGGACGACCTCAAATTATTTGCGCCAAACAACCGAGTCTTGCTGGAGCTACTGAAAACCACTGAAGTGTTCAGTAGTGCCATCAAGATGGAGTTTGGTGTCGATAAGTGTGCGGTTATGCATGTACAGCGGGGGAAAGTAGTAAATTCAACAAATTTACAGCTTTCTGAGACGATGTCGTTCAGATCTATCTCCGAATCAGAAACCTATAAATATCTTGGTATGTCAGAGTCTCTGGGTATTGAGGATGTGGCTATTAGACAGGCGGTGAAGGAGCGCTTCTTCGGTCGGCTGACAAAAGTACTTAATAGCCTTTTGTCAGGTGGCAATAAGGTACGGGCCTTCAACGCTTGGGTAATGCCCTTACTTATATACTCCTTTGGCATACTAAGATGGACTCAGACCGAGCTGGATGCCCTGGATAGGAGGGTCCGACTACTACTCACCACACATCGCATGCTACACCCACGTTCGTCGGTTATGAGATTGTATATCCCACGGAAGTATGGAGGCCGCGGCTTTTAAATGCCAAAAGTCTCCATAACCGTGAGGTGTGCAATCTCAGGAATTATTTCCTGAACCACGAGTGTGGGATGCATCGTGATGTGGTGGCAGTAGACAGGAACCTCACACCGCTCGCCTTGGCAAACGAGAACTGGCGCAAACCAGTGGTACTAAGCACCGAGGACCGCAAGGCCGTATGGAAGAGTAAGGAGCTACACGGGCGGTTCTACAGGGCCCTAACGGGACCAGACGTAGACCTACCCGCATCGGTGAACTGGCTACGATTCGGGGACCTCTTCGGAGAAACCGAGGGTTTTGCCTGTGCAATTGCGGACGAAGTTATCATGACGAATAACTACCGGAAGTATATCCTGAAAGACGGTACGGTCGACATTTGTCGGGCATGCCGCCGTCCCGGAGAGTCACTCAGGCATATAATTTCCGGTTGTTCTCATCTTGCTAACGGCGAGTACTTGCACAGACATAACCTTGTAGCCAGGATTATACACCAGCAGCTTGCTCTTATGTATGGACTTGCGGACCGCGAAGTGCCGTACTACAAGTACACACCTGCGCCAGTTCTCGAAAATGGTCGTGCCACGCTCTATTGGGATCGATCTGTTATCACGGACAGGATTATTGTAGCCAATAAGCCTGATATCGTGGTGATAGATCGATCGCAGCGCCGGGCAATGCTCATCGATATCACCGTCCCATGTGACGAGAACCTCGTGAAGGCCGAGAAGGACAAGTCCAGCAAGTACTTAGACTTGGCTCACGAGGTAACCGCCATGTGGGAAGTTGATTCGGCGATCATTGTACCGATAGTTGTTTCCGTGAACGGTCTCATAGCGAAGAGTCTCGACCAACATCTTGAGAGACTCTCGCTACGTGGTTGTGGTTGGATCAAGGGTCAGATTCAGAAGGCGGTAATCCTGGACACGGCGCGCATAGTCCGACGGTTCCTCTCTCTGCAGCCCTAACCACCGGCAGCCTGGGCCCTGCCCCGTTGCCGGCGGCACTCTAGGTTAGGTTTTTTATAATGTTTTTATTGTTTTGATATGTTTTAGATGTATTTTTATATTTTACTTTTATAAAAATGTTATAAAACCTAACCTAAGATTTAAAATGAATAAAGAGAATAATAATAATAATAATATATTCTAAGAAAGAAGATAAATAAAGAGAAATAATATTATCTTTCTTCATATTCTTTAGTCTTTGGTTCATGGATAAGTCTAAATGTTGCTAATCCATATTAATTAAGATGCAAGACCTATACTTATAAAATTATGGTACGTTAAAATATACCTTATTTGTTTACCGCCAAGGTATAAAATAATATCCATCTTGGATTGTTCGCAATCTCTCTTCACCTTGCGAGGCCTATTGTTGCTGATTTAAATATTTCATTGGTTTCGAATATGTATTGTAGGATAAAATAGTAGAATTTGTACATAACTTGTCGCTCTTGGCTCATAAATAGTTAACTTACATTATTGGTTAATTATACGGATTCTTCTGAGAACAGCTTACTCTTACTTACTTACAGCTTATTCTCTCATGGAAGTCTAAGATGCAATGAAATAGTTTCTGAAAGTAAAGGTAGACACAGTTCATATAATACTACAGCTGTGGAGTTAAAAGTGACGTTAAAAGAATTTTGAAGTGATTGGAAATGGTTCGCAATTCGATCTTGTTATCTTAAGATCTATCTCGAGATAGAACTGTTGCTCGAATGACACGTATTGTATAATAGAACACTGGGAATTAGAATCACAATCCCATGCTTTCGGCAGAATGGGCCAAGCATTATTACCCGTAGAAGGCCCATTGTGACAAATCGACGGCTAAGTAAATATTTTGACAAAAGTCCGTTACGCCATATTAAGTTACTAAGAGGACAATTGGCGTATGAATGGCGACAAAAGAACTGAATTAAAGTGAGACAGAATGTCAAAGTTTTTCTTAAGAGTAGTTTGCCAATGAAGGTACATATTAGTGCGTTAAAACATACCATCAAGAATGGGACAATTGAAGTCGCGCGCCGATAGATATGTATATATTATGTTAAATCAAACACTTTTAGGCAAGATTTAGAGTATATTTTAAGTAAACCTGCATTTAATCCAAAATACTGGGTAACATCAAAATGGTGATAAAAAGTTATATTTTCTGAATCTCTTCATGATTACGATCAACTTTTACTATGAAGCCATAACTGAAAAATCAGTAAAACAAGTTCCGGCGCAATAGTTTACTTGATTTGCCGATAGATGTCGCTGTACATGGAACCTTATATCCTACATGGCGGTGTTAAGATTTTGTTTACTCTTAAGTGGGTACACTTACTATGACGGACAGAAAACTATGGCCCAACATGCTCTTGGCCGGTTTTTTATACTGATTTTTCTGTTGTGACCCCATAGTAAAAGTTGATCGTAATCACGAATAGATCCAGAAAATATATTTTGGTATTACCATCTTGATTTCACCTGGTGTTTGGATACGTTAATATCTGCCCTACAGTCAGACAAACAAAGAGATGGTCATGGGGTCACTTGTTTTACCTTTATGGGACGAAACCCTAAAAATTGTTTTTCTGCTCCGCACGTGTAAGACGATTTTTTGCACTCCACGTGTAAGAATTGTTGCCTCCACAGCCTCCGCGTTGGAGGCTACTCATATTTTTAATACTTGTTAATAAATTAATACCAAAATAAGGCAGCGCGGGCGGAAACATGCAAATTAGTGACTTATAATAAACACATAATACACAATACCTATAGTATTATATCTTTGCCAATGGCACTAAATTAAATGACGTAAAAAAGCAATTAGAAATAGATCGTTTTAATGTATTTATTTATCAAATAATGTTTTAATGGGAACTAATCAAATTATTTAATCAAACGTTTTGTTTTTGTTTTATAGTGATGTCGATGGATTCCCTTGTGACCTTCCGCGGCCGGTTATCTTGGTAAATTTTTCTTAAGTATATAAATTATAAATTGAAATAAGATGACTTATACTTAAAAAAGGTGACGAGGTCCTCCGGCGTATATTTATAATATTGCAAATATTTATTTTTATATTTTTAGTTATTATTATTTACATTTTATACTAAATTAGTAATATCTTTTTACACCTAGCTTCTGTTTATATTTTCAATAGTTTATACATTTATGATTACACATCAATAATGTGTTTGTACGTATTAAGTACATACATTTTACGTGCGTATGTATAGTTTCCTTGTTCTTAATGTCCTTGGTTTAACCCAATTTTTTTCCCAAACAATTCTTTTGGACCCGGGTATGTCCATAAACTACGTCCGACAATGAGAGGTAGGGCACAGCGATGACCATCACGCTTGAGTGTGGGGCAGCCCAACCGGGGAAGTACCTCCTCCTTACAGAAGACCACAGCCATAATAGCACTGCTACCTTTCAGGTATGTAGTGTTGTGTTCCTGATGGTGAGTAAGGTTCCCAGAGCTCCAACCCCCCTTAAAGGCCGGCAACGCGCATGTGACTCCTCTGGTGTTGCGGGTGCCCATGGGCGACGGTAATTGCTTACCATCAGGCAATCCATCTGTTCGTTTGCCGCCTATATCATTAAAAAAAATACTTTTTTTTATAAAGTAACCAACAGTAACACCTAGTACAATTATAGGAATTTTAAAAACTCTAACACGGCATTAAAAATAAAGAGAATGTATAAACTTCAAGTAATAAAGAAATATATAAACTTAAATTAATAACAACAATGTATAAACTTAAAGTAATAAGAACAATGTGTCAATTTATAGTGGTCTTACTAGTCCATGGCCTCAATTATTGAAAGAAAAACGTGAAAGTGTTGTCCTAAATTTTCTTTAAAATAAACTTGATCGTTTGCCAAAACACCCATATTGTTACACCGCACCGCATATTTTGCACACAGAAGGGAAAGTGTACACTCACTGACCACGATGACTAACATACATTTTATGAGGCTATGGACGTAAAAGCTAATTCTACCTACTATAGGAGCAAAAATAGTTTGATTATTGGCCTAAAATATATTATTTTAACAATGCCCTCGAATTAAATGTTGATTTTATAAAGCTACACATAATCCAGATGGTAACTTTTTTAGTATTTCTTTTATTACTCTAAACGCTTCTAATGAGCAAGGCACATTTTCTTTTCTTTTAAACTAAATGTATCTAATTTCATCATCAACCTTAGAGCATGAAACTTAAGATTTTTTTTCCATCCTCAAGTCATTGTTGAATAGAACTTGCTTGTGATGGTATGTACCTATGTATTGCTCCCGTCTATACTCAAGTCCTTCTCAAATTGAAATTTTAATCCATAAAACTTAAGCAAAATAGTTATAAACAAAAACATCTACAAGGTAAGTAGCCAATCAGGAGGTTTAAGTTGTGCAAGTCACTGTTAAATGCCGATTCGAATTTGGAATAAAAGCGAGCCAGTGGCTACGCGGCATGAATGGCGAGTGACGGCCGTGGGCCGCCATGTGGGCTGAAGGACTTTCTATAACTAAAATTCGTATTGATTTTACTTTTAATTTAATTTGTTTGTGACTACTAACAATTAATAGTAAAATAATTGGATATTTAATTGAACAATACGGTAACAGAAAATATAGACTAACTTAAAGTGAATTAACTCACAATCTTATTATGTTATACGTACTTATTTCTAAAGGGCATATTGATTTTTTTTAGGTATGTAGTTGTGTAGGTGTATGTAGTTGTAGTTGTTTGTATGTAGGTACTAACTACTAGCGATTACAAATTAAATTTCATTATTAATTTAGGTACATCACTTGATGATTTAATGTTGTAACCATTTTGCAATAACACGTGTAGTTTTTTTACTATTGTTATTGTTTCTAATAGTCACAAATTAGATTCAATCAAAGAGTGAAACTACTAACACTATTCATATTTTTCTTGAATGGCAACTCTTTCGTCAGATCTTTACTAAGCAGTTGATGGATTACCGCGTCTTGCTACCTTTTCATTCATTTGTTTTAATTCTTAACGCTCTACAACTTTGTAATAAAATTCTTGGAAATCTTATCACCCACTAATAAAGTTCACTTTTGCCTGTGTTACAAGTATTGGCAATATGGTAAGCAGATCGCAAGAAGAGCTTAATGTGGGCGATAGATTATTGTACAGTTGAGTAAAAAAACTAAGCGCAATAACAAATTAAAAATTAATTGGATTACCGATTAACGGCCGTTTACTTTTTATTCTGTAGTTTTTTTTTTGTAGTTTATCTAAAAAATCTATTTTCTCCTTCCATGGATTTTAATTTACTAATGTACAATTGGGCGTAGTTTGGAAAAAGCAGTTATTTTACAAACTCTTGCAAATATAATTTTTCTGACAGAAATTAGTGACTGTAGAGAATTGAATCGGGTACTTTACATTTCGTTTATACGTCTCTTTAGAAGTGGTCTAATAATTTAAATGGTACTATAAAAAAAAAGAAATTTATAATTACCTACTGTTTCGTTTTTTTCTTTTAAAGGTTTACAATTAATTATGGCCAGCGTTTAGACGAAACGAATTTTAAGTGCTGTTATTTTGTGTTTTTTGAATGGACTGTAGGCCGACCAACAATAGGACCGCCAGTGGGCAGTCCGTTTAGCAACGCGTTATCTCTCTTCATCTGCACAACAAACACAAATACAGTAGGCCAGCAGTCATACGGATATAAATTGAATGTATTTTATTTGCAATCATACGCAATATTTTATCTAAATAATTAAAAGAAAGTTGTGTTAGTTCCGACACTTATAACTCGAGAATGGCTGAACCGATTTGGACGATTTTGAGGTCGTTGTGATCGCCTTTGTCAAAAGTTTAATTGCTTATAAAATAAAAATAAAAAACATTAAAAAAAACCATTTAGTTCGCCGTGACAACTACTAATACATAATTTTAGGGTAGGCGACGCAGGTGTGAATCCTCTGGACTTGCAGGACCCATGGGCACGGTAACTGCTTGCCATCAGGCGGACCATGCACTTGTATATGCCACCGATGTAGTATTAAAAAAATATGTTACAAATTTTATTCAGTATTACTTACGAAACACAAGTACCGTTGTTTTTTTTATACCTATGAGTAAGTATTGGTTTAAGTAAAATATAATATAATAATTGATATTATTATTTGTTTTTCCGAAACAAATCCATACTAATATTATAAATGCGAAAGTGTGTCCGTCTGTCGGAGCGACGAATTGACGCAATTTTTAAAGTGGAGGTAGTTGAAGGGATGGAGAGTGACATAAGCTACTTTTTGTCTCTATGTGACTCCCCACTTTCCTAACAAGGGGGATCTTTGTATGGAGCATTCCGCCAATTTCAAAGTAGAAAGCTAAACATTGGTATGCGGACCCCAAATTAACGCGAGCGATGCCGCGGGCAAAAGCTAGTTGTCAAATGATTTTATAAAAATAAACCCACTGTAACTTTCTCCTAAAAATCATAGCCTCACATTAATTACGCTCACTTACCGCTCATTATAAATAGACAAAACCAATTATACCATTTCACAACTCCGCGGCGAACACAACTATAATTTATGTCTTTTTTTTGTTCCAATGACGCGCACTTAGAGGTGTTTAGCAATGAAGCAATCATATATTATTCGGTTTAAGTTGGGAAGAAGTTGAGATTAAAAAAAAACTTTCTAAAAATATTATATGCAAAAGAATCTTGTATTCTATGTCGGGAAGAATGACGAATATAGGTCATACCTACACACTTTTTAATAAACCCCGGACCCGTATGGTATGTCCTTAAACTACGTCCAACAATGAGAGGTAGGGCACAGCGAAGTACCATCACGCTTCAATCTGGAGAAGCCCAACTGGAGAAGTACCTCCTCCTTACAGAAGACCACAGCCATAATAGCACTGCTACCTTTCAGGTATGAAGTGTTGTGTTCCTGATGGTGAATAAGGTTCCCAGAACTCCAACCCACTTATAGGTCGGCAACGCGCTTGTGACTCCCTTGGTGTTGCGAGTGCCCATGGGCGACGGTAATTGCTTACCATCAGGCAATCCGTATGCTCGTTTGCCAACTTTGTCATAAAAAAAAATTATTTGTACTTGTGCAAAAGCGACGACTAAGTATCTTCTTTGAATAATGAGTACCTATATTCAAATTTAGTTTTTGTTTGGACAAAATCGGACATTCCAAATTACACACTACTTGCAAAGTTGCCCTTTAAGTAATCGTAAACATCATGCTGCTTATTGAATGCGTACAAAAAAGTTTTCAACAACATGTCAGTAATTGGTCAATACCATAGACTTAGTATTAGCCATAGACGAGCCACGGTAATAAAATATTGAGATCAAACGGAATGGTCTTATTAAACTTTTAATAGGTATGACAGAGAGGACACTATCCTTCGTCCATGACGTAAGTGCAATATAAACATTTGTTCACCTTCCACTATTGAAGGGGAAACGGAGAAACCGACTAAATTAAGTAAGCTAACAACGGTATGATATCAGCCATCTCGAAATGTGTCTTGGATTTATTCGCATTAGTGTATTCTGTGCTTCTTGTGCACAACGTGTGTTTCAACTCTATCTTATACTTCCTTTGAGGTCAGTACAAACGTAACAACTTGTCCAAACAACTGCTGCCCATCGGACAAATAATGTAGTCCTTTAAGTAGTAATTTTGAGCACGCGCCACCGCTAAGCGCATGCGACTGTCCTTACCTGAACACAAAAAGGGACTAAGTACCTTGTAATAGAAAACAACATTAGTCACTTTTATTTAAAGAGAAAAAACGTCACATATGGCTGATGGAGCGCAAACCAAAACTTAAGACGTTGGTGGTCATACGTAATAACTTATTCGAGTATGAAGAAATGGTTCATTATATTTTTGAAACCGCTTATATTCTAAATTAGACAATAAGTATACAATTATGACTTATACTAGTCTATTATTACGCTGGTCCGACTCAATGATGATCACATTGAGTGCAGTTGGTTAATACATTTCCACAGATATATGATGATATAATCCACTTTTAGGGTAACCAATCTAGCCCCCGCCTGCCAAGCGTGGCGACTATGGCAACTACCCCCAAGATGATACAATTCATATTTGTGGGAGGCCTATGTCCAACAGTGGACTGTATACGGCTGAAATGTATGATGATGATGTAAGATGATATAGCTCCAAATCGCTAAAATTAAGTGGCAGTGGGCGGGGCACATTGCACGTAAACCGATGGCCACTGAGGCGTAAAGATTCTCGAATGGCAGCCACGTACCGGAAGGCGCAGCGTGGGTAGACCCCCATAAGGTGGACCGACAGGGTAAAAATCGCGGGAATCCACTAGATGCAGGTGATCCAAAATCGGTCATTGTGGGTCGCTTTGGGGGATGCCTATGTCCAGCAGTGGACATCCTTCGGCTGATATGATGATGATGATGATTCCACTTTGCCCAAAGAAATAAATTTTTAGTAACCAAAGTTTGAAGTCTATGAGAATGGAGACTACTGAAGGAAAATCCCAGGAGGTCATATCAAATAGAAGCAAATCATCCTAATGCACACGAAGATCTGTTTGGGTAATGTGATCTGTTTGCAGTGTCCAATCTACACGTGCGCAAAAATGTACAGACAGATCTGATCGACAGATATGTAGGTACGTACCTAAATGATAAAAGATACCATGATTTTTCATGATACACTTGCCTAATTGTCATAAACATCTTCGAACTAAGCAATTTTTGGAACTACCCGAACTTTCATAACTCTCAGCTATCGGCTTTTTGGACATGTGGTACATTTACGAAATATTGGATTCCATATAGAAGAAATCTATATGGAACTGAAATTGACTGAATTTTACTATAAAACTGGCAATCAAATTAGAGGATTTTTTAAATATAAGTATACATGGGTTAAGACGCGTTTTACTAAAATTTATGTTTTTATGATGTTCATACTAGACAAGGTCTCCCACAAGGTGGAACGTCAAACTGGTAAAGATCGCGAGAATCCACTGGATGCGAGTAGCGCAAAACCAGCCATCGTGGGTGGCTTTGGGTGATATGATGATGTTCATACATAAAAGCAACGTTAGTAGCAAAGGAAATCCAAACTACAAGATTACTACATCTATCTATTTGTTCTATAGCTTACGAGAAAATAAAATATGAATTCAGGTAACAATGTACTAAACCAGATTCTGGTGGGTAAAAGGACTCAGAACAGTAGCTGTCAATCTCTGTATGAGACAAGCTGGCAGACTTTGGCTGGCTGCCAATTCAAGGACAGTAAGTAGGTATAATAACTATATCTACGATGCAAAATGTAATACTTGTCCGACACGGGCGTAATTTGCATTTAGCACAACAAATACTATGGAGCTGACCGCGTTGAGAAGATTTTATGATAAATGTTGTGTGTAAAAATTTGAGAATTTAGTAACTTGTCTAATTGTTAATTGTTTGAACATCTGAACAAAATATTTATATTTGTAGGTTTCGGCATCTTTCTGGTTAAATTAAAATTATAATTAAAAATAAATTAGTTCAATTTAATCTACAACAGTGCAATGAAATAACAATTTCACTTATTCATATTTATTCCAGGTTTTTGTCTTATTTGTTACGTTTTCTTATGTTTGCAATTATTTGACAGAAGGTATTAATACTGTGCAATCATTAATACCTTCCTATGAGAAGAGCTTAGAAGAACACTCAGTCATTTTTAACATCTTTATTTACAATAATTACAATGACAATTGATTAAAACGAGATATAAAACAAACAATAAAATAAAGAAACCTACTAATCCTAACATTTTTTTAT
The DNA here is from genome assembly GCA_022674325.2 of Grapholita molesta. Taxonomy (NCBI): domain Eukaryota; kingdom Metazoa; phylum Arthropoda; class Insecta; order Lepidoptera; family Tortricidae; genus Grapholita; species Grapholita molesta. The sequence goes on along the minus strand of CP053135.2, from coordinate 7,522,786 downwards.
TTTATGACATAGGCGGCAAACGAGCAGACGGATTGCCTGGTGTTAAGCAATTACCGTTGCCCATGGGCACTCGCAACACCAGGGGAGTCACAAGCGCGTTGCCGGCCTTTAAGGGGGGTTGGAGCTCTGGGAACCTGCCTCACCATTAGGAACACAACACTACATACCTGAAAGGTGGCAGTGCTATTATGGCTGTGGTCTTCTGTAAGGAGGAAGTACTTCCCCAGTTGGGCTGCCCCAGATTCAAGCGTGATGGTCAACGCTGTGCCCTACCTCTCATTAAAACTTAATCATAATATTTACAAGGGAGAACCTACAAAACCGTCTCCATCGAACTTAGTCGCAGACCCGGCACCATTTGGTGGAACCGCGAGAGTGGTCGCCATTGTTTGACATACAAACCACCACATAATCATGTCATTATTGATTTTTATTTTTTGTTGAAATAATGAATATCGTGACCACTTTTCATTGTACACATACCAAGATAGAGACATTCAATTTACAGTGTAGGTAATACTTTTATAAAGTTATCAATTGCGTAATTATGCGTTTGTTGTTTCGGGTATCCAGAGAGTTACAGCTTCGTCTAGTTTTATATAAATGTCATAAGCAAGAGTACCTATACGTAATACCGTTAAATATTAATCTAGGGATATGTAAATAAGATTAAGATATTCTATTTTTTTACAATAAGATACAACTTAAGGTTCAGTCCATTACCTGTATGGCGTGGCCGAACACATTTCTGTAATTTCAAGTATGGTATGAACTTAAAAGTTCGTGATCTGAATACCGTCTGTCGGGGCTTCCGACCTCTGTACTGACCAGACTGACTGTACAGGCTGACTGACATGTTTTGGAATGACCGACACTAAATTTAAAGACTGACAGGCAAAAACATTGACAGGAGAAAATCGACAGTCGACGACAAGAACCAGACATAGACGGTTCACCGTATTTGTTCAATGTATGTCTTAATACATTGTCTAATCAACAAAATCTTCATTATTAGGCATTTAAAGTATATTTTTATTTTATTTTGTTTGAGCCAAACTTTAAAATATATTCCATTTATCAGCGGTGGGACACCAACTAGGCTATTAAAAAAATTTACATGATGATGATCTCTTTGTCTATTCCTGAAACATATGTCTTCTCTTCTAGCGCACGTACTCAAAAAACACAATGACACGCTCTATTAAAAAATACGCGCAGGATAATACAAGTTGTATTTGGGGGAGCTCTGTTTCCAGCATTGGATGACTTACGACTGAACTGATGATTGTAATAACAACTATTTCTTACGCCAATTTACAAAGAACAGAGGCGTAACCGCCAAAAACGATATTCATAAAATTTCGGACGATTGTCGCTGTCACTCTCATAACGTGTTAATTGGGATAAATAGAAAAGATACTCTAAATTTACGAACATCGTTTTTGGCGGTAGGGCCTCTGATTAAAAACAAGCGAAACTCACGCATCACCGAGCATGTTAAAGATGCATACGGCGCGTGGAACACAATAATTTGTGTCAGGGGAGGGGCGACAGATTGTGCGTCCGGTAATGACAGGCCGCGGGCCGCTTGTCCAGTCGCGACCATTCAATGCAAATACGGCCGGCTGTACATGGAACGATGTAGACACGGCGTTTGACTAATCGAAATGATGCAAGATTTTGTTACTAGCTTTGATAGACTCAATACCGTAGTTTTAAGTCAATGTGAAAGATGAAAAATAGTTACAACATGAGTATAAAATTTTTATGCAATCCCGGACAACTTAAAAGTTCTACCCCTAAATCAATTTAAAAGTAAACTTCGCTAAAAGCTAAAAGAAAAAATTGATTATTCAATAGATGCCCTCTTCACTACTAACACATAACTCACTTCACATGCTAATATGTGGTAAAATATGTGATTGTTATATTGTTATTATCTATTTTTACCATATTTCACGTAACTGAAGCCGACGATTTTAATAAAATAAAATAAAACATGAGCAACTCAGAAGCAGCTTTTGCCAAAACCCTAACTAGCTCAATATTCTGTAATACTTTATGCAGGAGTTAATGATATATGTATTTAATTAATAATGATAGAGGTTCCGATTAATTAAATTATATTATTTTATAGAAAACAACCGTAAGAAAAAAAAAGCCGAGAAAAAAAGCGTTATTCTTGTATATAGTTGTTTCTCGAGGCTCAGGAGTCTGTACCCTTACCATGAGTTGTGACTTTGAGGTTTTCGATAACGAGTATCGAGTTTACTAGCTGTGCATATCGTTCGCACTAAAATAGTACAAGCGAGATGCACAGATAGTAAACTCGATACTCGTTATCAAAAACCTTAATGTCACAACTCATGGACAACATTCAACCTCCGCCTCTGACGGTACGCAGCTCTGCGCGCGGTCACTGATGACAGGCCGGCCCACGCACGCGCTCTGATCACACCTATCGCACCATTCATACAGCCTTTAGGGTTCCGTGGCGATTGGTTTAACCATATTTACGAAAATACAGCCGCAGTCTTATATAACTTATTTGACTTTATTCCATAACGGTAACAAATAAATGAACTGTAGAAAATTTAAGTGCAAATGTAACCCCTTACACTCGTGAAGAATAGATTTTTTTTTTTTTGGATTAGCTTGCGAATTCTACTTAACCACCCAGTTACAGCCTAGATCACTAACACTATATTCATATGTAGGAACGCTACATACGTAGCAGTTTAAAGCTTCAGACGCTGTATTCTTAATTGTTCACAAGAAACGGCATGTCAGCATGCAGAGGTACAATTTACTTGTAAAATACTACCGTTCGATGAGTCCGAGAGATACCATAGATTATAAACCAAGTCTTATCCCTAAATTTCATTTGAACGCAGCTGTAATAAGTGATCCCGAAAATCTCTGTGAGGTAACCACGAGTTGACATAATCTGAGCAGTGCTACTCGTATTGGTTGGTCTTCTATGGAGTTACTTACCTTTATGGTCTGGTTTTTTTTAGTTTATTGTTCACGTAAATACCTACATTTTATACATTTTATGAAACTCGCCAACTGTAACGTTTCATGGCGAGGTACGCTCATTATTATGCTTATAACTTAACCTATTAACTTAAATACAGCAATTCAACATTTGTATTTACTTGCAAATACATTTATTTTGTTTCAAAATATACATATACATTATAATTAAAACAAATATATAAATATACATTTAAAACAGATAATCATCAATTAAGAAAACAAAATCCTAGGGCTAAACAGTTTATCTACGTATTGATTAAATTGTAAAATAAAACTGGAAGCCCATATGATTTAGAAGAAACTACTCAAAGTTAATGATTTCACAATAGTATGTAGGTATTAGGATGGTTTAGATGATGATACGGAACAATTGCTAGATTTTCTCGCTCGCACTTGGCTGGTACCCGTTATCGTTCGTGAGTGGGCAGGTTTGTTTCATCGTGCCGGTTGCGATGCTCGATTTCATATCAAACCAGCTATATTAGCGAACACCCATTCAAAATATTAAATCATGGTACCTTCATTTCATCATTCATAATGTTAACATGTTTCAAAGTATTGAGAGTTACGATAGATACAATAATTTGTTATTCTAATTTTTATTTTCTTAATAGTAATTTAGATAAAAAATATTGGGACAATTAAGCTAAGCTATAATCTTAAAAATTAAAACGGCTCTTTCAATATATCATGAGGATATTATTTTGAATTTTAGTCATGCATGCATAACTATTGTCGAAATTATTATACAGGGTGATCAATCCAAATGGGTCAGTAGGGGGAGGTCAGAAACTATGAGAGATATTTTAAATTTAATAATAATGACATTCAAACTTTTGATGGGACGAAACATAAATTCGTGAATCACAACGAGTACATTTTAAATATTGCTTAAGTAATTAACAATAAAATACAACAAATAGATAATTATTTTATTTCAATAATGTTCAAAATGATAACCATTTTCCTGGATGAAAAAATTTATTCTTCTTAAAAAGTTTGAAAGGCATTATTTTTAAATCTAAAATCGAAGCCATGGTTCCTAGAAAAGATTTCGCTATCTCTCATAGTTTCTGACTTTCCCCTACTGGTCAGTAGGGGAAAGTCATTCATTTGGATTGATCATCCTGTATATATAATATCTAATGTATGGTACGAAAATGACATAAGTATGACCTCTCATATTTTGGGAAAAAATCGTCATCATCAACTTAAATGTAAGTATATTTCATTAATTCTATGGTACAATACAAATAAACATAAAAGAAGTAAGTTAAGTTCAGTTAAAAGTTGAAATTGATAACATATACTTAAGAAAAAACGACGAGGACCTCCGGTTGATTTGTTCTTAGTTTTAAGTTCAGTTAGTTTTATTTTTTGTATGAAACTAAATACATTTATGTTCTGTTATGTCTTTTATTAAACTAACTTAATTTATAAACTGTAGATGACATATACTTAAAAATAAGTGACGAGGACTTTAGAGTTGGTAAACGATGCCCAACCATTAAAAATAAAAACAAGATTACTTATAGATACTTGACTAATTTCGACGGGTTCTGCTGTGTTCGGGTGGCCGAATTGGTATCAGCCTTTGCGATGCGGTTTTCAATCCTGTCTCGGATGCCGGAGGTCCTCAACACTCTTTCTTAAGGACATACAGCCATATTTATATATGTAACAATTCAGACAACCGTATTTGCCGACAAATACGACGACACGAAAAAAACATAATTTTTGTCTAACAACATTTCACGTTTAATATCAATATAAATTCAGCAACTTAGCAAAAAGTCAGTTGCGAATTTCCCAACGATCAACACGAGAATCTCATCGTCATTTTAAAACAAAACACATGCAGTGAAAGGTTGCATACAGAACAGCATTACCATAAGGTCCGTCGTGGCCAGTATGCTAATAGGGACATTTCAAATGTCATAACATTGCGTTGATGACTGTACACTTCTGCGGCCACACCCTGCCCCAAACATTCAATGGGTCATTCATAGAACTTATTCATGTTTAAGTCATAGACAAGATTTGATTTTGATTTAGTTTTGTTGTACTACATCCGGAGACCGAGCGGTCATTGTGTTTTTATTTGGGTTTACTTTGAGCATTTGTGATTCAAGGAAAAAATCGGTAAAGAACATGGAACGTGGTGTTAATAAAGTATAGTTCCTATGCATTTTTTAAATATGTTTACAAATTTAATATGACTCGGATAAATACATGAATTTATAAATACGATCGGTTTGGTCTTGTGGGTTAGTGACCCAGCCTATGAAGCCGATGGCCCTGGGTTCAAATTACAGTAAGTGTGTGTTAAGCACTGATATTTGTTCCAGATTCCCATGATTCTGGAACAAATCTATATGATTTCATCCATATGATTCTATGTACTTAAGTATTGGTTTATTATATATATAATGTACCGTTGGCTGAGTAACTACCCACAACACAATTTCAGTCAATTTGTGTAGAGATGTCCTGATTTTTTTATAATTTTTATATGAAAATATGCATCACTTTTTGTCAATTGCAATTGCTATTTTTGAAAAATTGTTATTATTTGCTTACGTTATTTAAAGCTACAATAATTTAACTAAAGCATTGTTTTTTCAACCAAAAAACGGATTGGTTACGGTAATCGGCACGGTAGCTCTATAAACCAAGAGAGTACGTTTTTGCTAACTCCTGATAAAGGTACTAAACGCCTCTGGCTTCTGTCTTGTCACATGAGTAAAACGTCGACAAACATGTACGTTTGAGTTTGTTTTTATATTTCATTCTTTAAGAACCAAAGGTGTCTTGTGTTTGTCTAAACGTATGTACTAACCAAAATAACTTAAAAACTTTAGTTAAGGGTAAGGTCAACCAATTGTTATTTATTTGTGTCTTATATTTGTATTTAGTTTTTTGAAAAGTACGAAAATTCTTAAGTGATGGAGTTTAAATCTCACAAGGCGCGGGATTGCACAGGTAGCGGCCATGTGTGTAGGTCCGTCCATAAAAACTCATTAAAAAACCTCATTGTGCGGCCTTTGTCCAAACTTTTTTCATCTTTTATGCTTTTTTGCAAGGAAAAAACGGTTTTATAAGATCTCAAAGGAAACGATGCGAATGATTCCACGTTTCATGTTTCTTTGAGTTTTTTTTTACGGTCTATTCCTACGCCCCCGGCATTGTTGGCGTCTATCGATCTAATCTCCTTTTGATAGACCTCCTTAGCTCGATGGACCCCTATTGTCCACTAGTTTTTGAGGCACGTTAGGAACATTCAATTTAAGGCTGGGAAAGAGTTGATGGATGGATATTGGATTGGATTTCTACGAGCTTATAAATCTATCTGTTAAGCGATTTTAGTAATTTTGAATTTTCTCAAGAGGTTAAGTTGAGAAAAAATTGTCAAGTAAATAAACATGAAAGGTCAGTCTTTCATAAATCTGTCGTCATAAAAATTTAAATGTTCACTGGAAATACCTGCAAAATGATTTCTTTGAAATCACTTACAAAAAATCAACGCAACTCTACCGTTACGAGCTGATAAGTGACACGCATACGAAACTGAAAACTTTTGACAAACTTAAACGTGCAGTTTTATACACCAACACTGATACTTAATGTCTATAGAAACATGCTGTATTTAGATTTATCTGATTACATAAAATATTTAAGTCACCAAACCGCAGTTTTAAGAAAAAACCTTTACCGTTAGGACAGCAACGCGTTTTGCATAAATCATCTTGAGGCTGCAGACTTATTGGTCCCTTTTCGGAAATAGTTTTTGTGAGGTATGGTGTTGGTTTGTTTTGAGTTTTGCATCACGTATATGGTTAATTTAAGGTCAGATTATTGATCGATAAAAACTTTTGTGTGATAAAAAACAGACGAAATTTATAATTGTATTAATTATTCAGGTACCAAGTTGTAATATAATATATAAAATCACGCTCAAGGTAAAGCCAGATGAGAAAATAGAGGCTGTATCAGAGTACTTTTTTCTTTATTACACATAAATTTTGGTATTCTTATTATATTTAACGATCTGGTGCGGATGTGTAATGCGCCAACTGGAATCAAGTGTGTAAAATCACCAGATACAACTAAGCGTATTGACTTTGTAGGAGGCACATGTCTATCAGTGGACTGCATACGCCTGAAATGTATGTATGTATGTAATATACTTTGTCTGTCGTGTTTATAAAGCACAAAAACATCCACAATCCACATACCAAAGACAAAAAGCCGAAACTTTTTGTCACGCCGAAAACTTAAAAATCATTAGCGTGCCCAACATGTGTCGCGATACAATCGACCCTAGCACATAGGCGATATTAAAAACAAAGTTTATAGACCATCGCAAAAAATATCCCGTGACACTGACCGCCGTAAATTGGTGTCTCTGGTTATCTTGATTTTTGTATGAAATATTACAAATTGGTTTCTGTTTTGATTCTGTTACGTCAGCTTCATAGATAACTTTTTATTTGCTTATTTATACTGAGATAGTGGTTCTACTATTCAATTATCATTAGGTATTATTCTTAAATGTAAAACTTGACGTCGAGAAACTTGTTAATATAGACTTATATTTTGCTATTTTTCCTTAACGAAATCTTTGCGGTGAATATGTTTTATGTAAATAGACGAAACGTGCGTTCCGGATCTTTAGGGTATGTTACCTTCTCGTATGTAAATTGAATGTCAGAAAGATTTAAGAGACGTTTAATAAATGCAGCTAATACTTACATACGTTTAATACATACTCTGAGCTGTACATTGGTAGACCTTATTATATAAAGCATAAGGTCCACTGATGTACAGCTAAGAGTGTTGCTGTGTGTACTGATTGTTACCTAATAAGTAGTTCCTCTACGTACCTGTAATTATAAACTTGTTTTTTACAAAAACACGTTTTTTGGAAACTAAACGTAACCGGAATATTCTAAGTTATCATAAAGAGTATTTTGTAACGGGCAAATTACTTAACGGGGGGTAGCATAGAACATAAGAAATAGATTTAGATAACTTTCGCTTAGAAGTACAATTAAAATTGTATCCATATAAAAAAAAATCGGCCCGCAATGTTGCAACACACTCGAGTTAAACACTCGTTGACAGTTGGTTTCAAACTGGTTTCAAAAGCTCATATCGCGTAATGTTCGCAGTACATTACTGCTCAGAAATTTTTCAAAAATTAATTACATATGTATAATAGGTATAATTAAAGAATAACCTTTTGGTTAATGATTATACTGGTAAATCCTATGTCTGGTTTAATTCTTCGCCCGTATTAGACTTACACACAGTATATAAAAACTCAAGACGTTTAAGATTACTAAAACAAACGATATCTGTTATTTTACATAACTTTCGAGCACCGTCAAGGGCCTAACCAGATCCTTATCGTGTTTAGTTTTTGCCACTGTCCCAAACGTAGGTCAGTTTTTGACAAAAAATGTCATTCTCACGTGTAATATTGGAGATTTATGTTGCAACCTGTTTGTTCCGAGACTTTTGTATGCGACGTGATATCACACCCGGTATAGTTAAATGGACATTATAATATTTTTGTTGGTTCCTTATAAAAGGAATAAGAGTATTTGGTCGCAGTGATGATGATGAGAAAAAACCGAGTTAGAAAATATGCACACATCTTATTAATAAATAACGCCATTGTTTTCAAGCGCCGTCATTAAATAAATAAAATAATATTGTTGCGGCGCGATATGTATTCAAAAACAAAAAAAAATACATAAACGGAGAGAGTATAATATATGACTTAATTATTGTTGCTGCGCGATGTGCATTAAAAAACAAAAAAAAAATGCCATAAACATAGAGACAGATAGACACCTATAATAAGAATTGCCTCTTTAAACCGTTTATCAGTTTCATTAGTTACTTTTCGTGAGAAGGAAAGCCAAATGTGTATCTATGGTTAGGTCTGACCGGCATTTATACATCGAAAAATATCTGTGCCCTAAGTGTAAGTTTTTAACGTAACTTTACGTCACGAACTCGTTTGCGTTTCCCATATAAATAACATTATCACTTACGCGTTCGTAAACGTTTCTTTACGCCAAAAGAAACTTACACTAGAGCCTCAGATGTAAAGATAGTTAGTAAAAAATCTATACACATATTAAATCAATTATATTATATTAATACTGCGTCAGTCTTTAGAAAGAATAATAATTAACCGTCGAGCCACACGTGGCCGCCAGATCGCTGTCCGATGGGCATCTTAGTTATTTATGTTTCACTTGTATCTACATATGTTGCGCGTACGTTTGTAGACTGTATAGGGGCCCTGTTGACACAATATTTTATATACTAAAGTGCTAGTTAAAACGCTGTGTACCAATTTGTGTTCGAATCTGTTGAATTATGTAACAATATGGCAATTATCATGTGTGAGAGACGCAATGACAAATCATAATCTTAAACTTTTTTCTACAATATTACTTTAATTCCATTTAAGTAATACATATTGTACTTGAAATAATAAGTAATCTAAATTTGTTAAAGAAAGAATTGTTTAAGGATAAACTTAGCATAAACTCAGAATACTAACTATCACATGATAGGTACTGTAGGTATATATAGTTCTAGAAACTTGATAATAAGTTAAAATAAAATCACACGAGTCACCAAGAAAACAGCTTGTTTTAAAGCATGGGAAGCTAAAGTCAAAAGGAAACGTATCTGTTTTTACAGATCTGAAATAAAAGTATGTCATATATTTCATTTAAAATCTGTTCACTAACATTTGACCCACTGCATCGTTCCATCCCGCGCAGACCAAACAGTGGTTAAAAATAACTACGAAGGTGGACAAAAAATATCGCCTGAGACGCTCACATGGACGACTTTGCGCAATATGGGGTTTGACCCTTGTAACCAACGGATATTTGTTTTATCGCTTGTGCGTTCTACAGGATGAGTTTAAATATACAACTGTAAGTCAAATTGTATACTAGCCTAATATCGTATATTATAACTTTTTTTTATGACATAAGGTGGCAAACCAGCAGAGGGATTGCCTGATGGAAAGCAATTACCGTCGCCCATGGGCACAACACCAGGGGAATCACAAGCGCGTTGCCGACCTTTAAGGGGGTTTGGAGCTATGGGAAACTTACTCACCATCAGGAACACGAAACTATTATGACTGTGTTCTTCTGTAAGGAGGAGGTACTTCCCCAGTTGGGCTTCTCCAGACTCGAGCGTGATGGTACTTCGCTGTCTCCCCTACCTCTCATAAAACTATGAACAAATCAATTGTTTCTAAATATTTTAATAAGTATGAAAAAAAAAATTAAAGAAGTAACACTATAAATACCTAATAAAATTAAGTAGGTACATGTATGACAAATACTTAAGACAAAAATAATTGGTTATCTTTAAAATTTATATATCACAGTGTTTACTATACTCAACACGTGGGAAATATTATGTTTTTTATGTGCATTTTATTAACTTTATTCAGCGCAATCATTAAAATATAATATATACGAGTATAACAACATAAAAAATTAACTAACTTATCTATTAAATAAAACTACATTAAATATCCACTATTTTTTATGTTTTCCCATACATCATGGCACACATTTTAACAGTAACTAACAGATAATATCGGGTACCTACTTTTTCATTTAAAAAAAGAATCACACGTATTTTACCGCAATAGTAGTGCATTTGCACACGCGATCATAATTGCTAGTATCGCATATTAATTTAAAACACAAAGCTGGAGCACGCCTACGCGTAGGTTTTTTTGCGTCAGGTCACGGGTAACGGTGAGAGCGCAACGACATCCAGATGCGGCTAGCGGTATTCTGCCCTGCTGGGAAAGAACGAATCCACATCTCGTACTTATACACTTTTACATATCGCTGGGGTGGACTGATTTTTTTGTCTACTGTGAGCCGCAATCGCACCAGTGGGCTTTTGTGACAATCACAAATTCGTATCATATATTTTAAATGAATGCATGATCATAATTATATAGTTTTATAACATGAATACCAACCTAAATTTTAAGTTTCAAGGAGCAGATACAAAGGTTTTACTTGCTCACCCATATATATGATATTCTTTTGTATGGCACTAGTGTAAATTTTAGCTATAAAATTATGCTCTAATTTTAACATAAAACTTTCTCTCCGGTGACCATATTTTGGGTCCAAACTGCCAGCCACTTGAGAATTACAAAAATAATCTTAATTAATAGCAAAAAGCGTTCAAACATCCGCCGCGGCCCCAGGATCCAATCGACCACAAAAAGCCACCACAATCTTTCCCACATGTGGTTTACACCGCAAACTATGTAACCACCACCGATCGCCCCCATAAATTAACCCTAACACCTTAAAGCGTTTGGCATAAAGTCCAAAATTGTAACGTTAATCGATTAGCCAACAGCAAGGTTAACGTGGTTTTTTAAACTAGGTTTTTTCATCCCCGGATAGTAGGTCGCAGGTTAGTTGACGCAAGGTGCACAGTAACGGAACACTTGGTGCCAAAATAAACGGAACAGTATTTGACATAACGGACCCGTGATAAAGGAAGCTTTTGTTTTTGAAAGCTGCACGCTGTTTGAGGGACTGTGTGAAACGTTAACAGTCATAAATTTTAAATAAATTAGGTTAATATTGAGCCTTCATGTTAATCATAAACACCTCTTTATGCAAATAGTTTTTCAAAGAATTAGTAAAAATCAATTGTATATTAATTTAGTTAATTTCAGGGATCGAATACCAGTATAAGTATTACTTAAAACGGGATAGTTTGTATGTTAGTTTGAATGAGTTTCCGATATTTCTGAACTAATTATTACTGAACGACAATGTTAACTTAAAATCATATAATATATCGAATATCAGTATTAATTTTATACAAATCACCGGTATTCAATTGCGGTATTTCGATTGTTATTAGATAGGTATGTTTTTTATTCTATTTTGCTAATCAGATAAAATATTTTCTTTACCTAAATACTTGCAGAAATACAATAGAAAAAATGGCTTTTAAAGACAATAATTTAGGATTTTAGGTATACCGGTAATGATCCCTGGTTGTTTTAGAGCTACACTTGTCAATTCAAAGTTTCTAAGTTATACATATATAACCGTTCATTCACATTAATTTTTAAAATTACGTAATTATAAACAACAACGTCTTAACCGTAAGTCTAAGCACGATGTTTAAATTAAACAAAAGATAAATCATAGTTAAATAGCCTTGTGAATAGCCTTCGTGGTACTGTTAGCCTTTTGTGAGCTGTCGAGAACACGTCGCCGATCAAATAGGGCATTAAAAAGAGTTATTACTATATATAGTTGACAGCGCGTTGAATGGCAAATACGGAGATTCATATGAGAGCTTTGAGATACTTGGCTGTAGTGATACTAGATGAGAGCAAATCATTTTACCTGGATTTAGCAAAGATAACAACTTAGAGACGTCCATGTAGGCACCCGTAACTGCTGGCCATCAGGCGAGCCGTGTGCTTGTTTGCCACCGTCGTAGTAAAAAAAGTACGAAAATTTCTAGTAGTACAAGCGGACATTTACGTGTGGTTACGTGATTAGGTGTAAAATCTATGTAATAATTGGCAAGGCTACTAGCCCAGAATCCTATGAAGTAAAACGCAAAAATTAAAAAGCATAATGTCCAGCAATGAACTCAAATATACAAGAAGAGTAGATTAAGATATCATAGAAGTTTGATGAATTAATTCTACTTTATTTTTTATTATGCAGAAACGTCTGCTAGCGAATATCTTCGATATTTAATTCTACTTTTTTATTTGTTGAACTGAATGGAACCCTTCGGAAAAAACAATTAGCAACGAATTTAAATGAGCCGCTTTATAGTTACCTACATGTAAAGCTGCATTTTCATTGGGCCCAGCAGGGCTCTGTACGAGTATATAACTGACCGGTTATCATGACTCTTGAAAGTATTTCTTCACACGAACTAGAAATCGTCATTACTTTGAAAAAATCTCGTATCTGACACAGATACTCCAATTTGAAACGCAGTAACTCTGTACTCATCCCATACACAGTTACGTCAATTTGTTTTGAATACCAGAATGAGTTACGAGGTTTTTTCAAAGTAGTGACGAAAATATATCTTGTGGTGTCTGATTAAACTCACAAGTTTTCAAATGGTTCAGTAAAAAAAATCTCAATTCTTATATGCTTAATTGCTATACTTTATTATTACCCGCATAATTAGTTTTATTTGTATAGACGTGTATCGCGGACAGTTTTATAGAGGTGATAAAGCTGATGTCACTCACTCTTTAAAACCGCGATATATACTGAAATTATCACGTTGTCATGTTAAAGACTATACTGTCCATTATTTGCCGACAGAAGTTATTTGTAATATGTCTATCAACATTGTCATAATATGATAATATTATTTTTTGTTTTATATTATGCAGAAACGTCTGCTAGCGAATATCTTCGATATTTAAATCGAAAGAAAAATAGAAAAACGTTACCCATGATGACGTATACGACGAGGGATAAATAGAAAAATTTGACAAGTCTAAGCGGTACTCGTAAAGCACAATTGGTAGCGCATTGGGCTAGTGATCCAGTGGGTGTGGGTTCGAGTCCCGCTACGAGTAATTTTTTTCTATTTTTCTTTCGATTTAAATATCGATGATAATATTAATATTTAATCGAAACAAAATTGTTTGTTTTAGTTAAATTAATCTGAAACTAATAAAGCATAGTAACCCTATGAATTTTGACCAGGTGTAGGTGATTCCAAACCTAAGGGAATGAAAACAGGGGATGATTGACTGTCGCTGTCAGTGAGTTACTGATTGTAATGTTTAACCACGTTTAACTTTGTACAAAGTAGTCCGATTTGGCTAATATTTTTTTTTAGACAGGGTACCCTCAAACTTACTAAGGAATACGTACAAACCTTAAAAACTCAGTTATTAACGTTAATTAAAAACTGAAGTTCATTACAAAAATATGTATGTACAAAAATGTGTAATATACTTCCTCGTAGCATTTATGCTGAGGCTTGTCCATTTCATGGTAAACTTTTTAATTTACACTTTTTTTTAAATATTGTAATTGTTTTTATGTTACATGTTTGTAAATTATGTAGTTTATCACGAATGAAAACCTGAATTTGAATTTGAATTTTACTTTCATTAGCTTAAGAACTTTATTATGAGAGTTAAACAAAATAGGTTTATTATTTCTTGTTTTCTAGTTTTTTAGAAAGATATTATATAAGCTAAATGTCACATCCAGCAAAATTAGTTTATAAAGCGATTATGGGTCAACAGTGTGGTTTACACACCAAATCATAACCATTTGAACTTTCTCTGGCTGAATGCTCGGTACATAAATTATATAGCTAGCGAATAAAACGACGGTATGAATATTATTGACCGTAATACCGTTAATACCGTTTCAAAAGCTGTTACTGTTTTTCAGTGCGTTTATAGCTACTTATATTTTTGGAAAATTGGTAACGTTTATTTTTTTAGAGGCATTAGCTGTTATTTCGTCATATATGGTGCAAATTGTTCCTACACGTTTCCTATACGTTTACCAATGCGATCAACTAATCAAATCAAGAACTGACGATTGTTCATCTCAATGAGTGTAGTCACAAACCTCAGGCCAGAGGAAATTGGAGGAGGATTATGCAACGTCCACCGGCAAACAGCATGAGCATACTACGTCTAAGAAGAGAGAAACGCAGAGTGTCTTTCTTTCATCTTTCCTATAAACATGATATAGATAAAAAAAATGATCTATACGAAGTGCGCACTGGTTTACACAAATCATTACGGCGCATGAGATAATGTGGTATTAGTAAATAGTAATCGCACGCGCTGATCTAAGAAAAAGATTATAAATTACAAATTATCTACACTGATTAGAAACATAATATTATAATCACATTATATCACGAGTGAATGTAATCATGAACGAAGCGAAGAGTTATAAAATAGAATAGCAAGAGATTATTTTTAGCGGTTTTAATGTTAGTTCTGTAACTCTTTAATAGATGTTTTATTAAAAGTTGAAATAGGTAACATATACTTAAGAAAAATCGACGGTGTTTTCCGGTGGTTTTTCTATTTCAACTTTTAATTTATATAGTAGTATTACTACTTAAAAATCAAAGCAAATCAAAAATATTTCAAAAAAAATAATTTAATTTGTTATTAGTTTCATAGATGTTTTATTATTTTTCTTATATTTTTTTTTTTATGTTAGATATTGTAAAAGATTACACTTATAACAAATAAACCCGCGACTATTTCCTATCTCTTCGGAAAAGAATAAAAATAACGAATAGCAAGTATAGTTTACGTATAGCGGTATAGTTTTCAAAAGTTAACTTATCCATATTTATTATGCTTATCACGTTTCACATACAGTACTGCAAGTGAAGCTTTCCATTTTTCTCGAATTGTGAAGTGCAATAATTTCCGTCACGTCTCGCTACCGAAAACAATAATTCTCGGCTTTCGTCAGATAAGCTTGATAACGCGTGATGGACGGTTGGGCAGACGTTCTCACGGTTGACAAGAGAATGACAAGAAGTGGCGGTAACGGTTTAGATTAAACGTATTTCATATATTACACAATATCACACATACTTACCTACACATATATAGTCTGTTTAGGTAGCTGTGCAACTGACGCGGATATAGTACAGTGAGTTGAGAACTAAAGTAACCAACATAGCTGATAGTACCCTTATCATGAGTTGAGACTGTGAGGTTTTCGATAACGAGTATCGTGTCTACTATCTGTGCATCTCGTTCACACTAAACTAGTACAAGCGAGATGCACAGATAGAAAACTCGATCGTATCGAAAACCTCAATGTCACAACTCATGGTAAGGATACAGGATTGCACAATTGAAGTGGTAAGGCTATGTGAGCATGGCGAATCGATAGCAGTTGGGATAGAAAAGTCCTAAAGTGGCGACCGTGGATAAGCAAGTGTAGTTTCGGACCATCGGACGATGATAAAAGTACGGTCTTTTGCTTTATAATCCTATGTTACTAGCTTCTAAACTTTTGACAATTACAAGTGACACTAGATATAAAATAACTTAACATATAATTATTAACTATAATATTAGTTTAGTGTCACTCCGGTATTTTAAGCAATAGTTTTTCAATTATCAAATATTCTAATAAAAACATTACTCAAAGCCACCTCTACATACCTTACCTTGCCTTATAAGCGGATACCAACTGATAACACTGGCTGATGGAGATTGATCGCGTCAGTGTAAACACGCCATAAGACGGGACCCGTCTGGACCTGATTACGTGACAATCAGTGGATCAACCTTTAGTTTTAGGTTTCAACGACATTATAGACTCTGCTTTTAATATTATATCACAAAACTTTCATCACTATGTTGTTACTGAAAAAACTTCCTATGTCGATTCCGAAGAGTAAAAAAGCAATGTTAACAAAGTAGGAACAAATCAAATTATTTCATTAATGCTTCCTCTTAATCAAATGATTTCATTAATGCTTATATCAATATGCTTAATCACTTTTTTCTCTATTGATATGAACTCTATTTAAATGTACAATGTCAACAAACTTATAATTAAAAAGTAGGTAAGTTAAAGTACTTTGACCCCTTCTATATTTGAACGACTTCGGACCTTCTGTGATCAATCGAGTTTATAAATAGCTTTATGCATGTGGTCAAAAATTGCACTTAAATAATATCGCTTCGTCTTAACCATATTAAACAAACAAAACTTTATTTGACTGAATAAATAAATACAGACTAATTACATCGCAATGATTCGTCACTTTGATTTGCAAAGTATTCTTTTATTATTCAATAATGTTAAGTAGCTGATGCTCGTTTGTTTGTTGTATATAAAGTAAAAAAAATATCCAAGGACTCCGAGAAGGAAACAGCGGTACGTTTTAATGTTGCCGACATCTTTCCTCTTGGCTGCAGAGGTTTATCCTCACGTATCACACGCCGCCGCGGCAACTCGTAAAGTGTGGTTTATTTATTGCGTGCGCCGGCGCATAGGTTGTGGCGTAGAAAGTGCCAGTGTCAGCTTTCTGAGGTTTAGGGGAAATTTCGTTGATATGACAGTGCAACTGAAATAACTTATTAGTAGTTCACGAACATGTATTAATCAGGTATTTAAATAAATAAATAAAATAAATATCACAATCTGACACAAATCGATCTAGTTCTACGGTATGCTCAGTAAGGCTTGTGTTGTAGGTACTAGACGACGATATATATAATAGATAGATACATACATACATAGAAAACACCCATGACTCAGGAACAAATATCTGTGCTCATCACGCAAATAAATACCCTGACTGGGAATCGAACCCAGGACCATCAGCTTCATAGGCAGGGTCACTACCCACTTACAGGTCGTCATTTATCACCGCTGATGGTGATACAATTTTGGACCCTATATACCTTAAATTTAAAGCAAGCAGGACATGGTTTTATTGATGCTTCGCTACTTTAGTCCGGCAACAAACTGCGTACTGTCGACGCGTTGCACTTCAAGAGACTATATCAGCTACGGATGTTATAAACAGCTCCCGTAGCATAGGGGGTTGAACGCCATAATAACTATGCTTGGTAGTAGTCTAATCCAATACCTTCAAGAGTCTAGATCACATGTATGGTTAGTAGCGTTCAAAAAGGCGAATTTAATGTTCATTGACACATATCTTTACAGTTATACAACAAAAGATTTGTACCGATATATTTGGTAATATTGATTGCTACCAACTTTTTGACAGAGACTGTATTGTAATAGATTAGTTTGTTTTTTACAGAGCACTTTTATTTAGTGCCATAATAAAAAAATAAAAATAAAAATCAAAGGGTTCAATAATGCTGCATCTTTTACAAATTTTGATACTTATAGCAATAGCATAGCAAACCATTTCAGTTCGTCACTTCATGCGCTAGTTTTAACGCTGACTGTACTAACTGCTATCAATCAGATCGCATTATTATTAAATCTCCATAAATAAGAATAGCATTGTCCATCTACAATTGGGTTTGTAGAGCGTGGTAATGCATTGCGTGCAGACTGCAGAAGTGCAGACTATAAATTGAACGGTACTAATAACCTATATACTGATACTATCAGAAGATTCTAGGAGATAATTTGTACATATGCTTCATTCATTAAATCGTTTCAATCTCAAACTTTTATGTAACAGTATTTATTTTTTAAAGTAAGCTTATAGGTTTTATAAGACGTATCAAACTCGACGCATATGATAATAACATCCTAACTAAAATAAAATAAAAATATTTTTAGAATGTTCTGGAAACAAACACGCCAAATGTTTGATGGACATTGTGATTTGTGTCCATAAGCGACCGTGATGCGGCAAAACCCGGCCCACCTGTTGCCTTATCCTGTTATATCAGAATATCGCGTTTGGACCATTAATTAAAGAGAAATTTATAGACGTGTATGGACAAATCGTCGTGGTTTTCGGAGGAAGGTCAGCAGAAAAACCACGAACATATATATTTTTAGTAACAAAAACCTAGCAATTGTTCTCCGTTATTTACCAAATACCTAAAATAATCGACTTTTACGTGATATTTGTGGTACTGTTATGAGACATCCTGGAGTGATCAAAATCTAAGGAGATGTCCAGTGTTTTTTCGGCGTTTCCATATGAAATTGCACGCGCAGCGTCTCCGCGGCGTGCGAATTTGCATGAGAACGCCAAGAAAAAACGGTATAGAAACGCTAGTATCCACACACCCTTAATGTGCTTTCAACGATTTATGTCGTGCTTTTTCGTTTTTTCGGTACCTAACATTTAATTTATTATTCTGTGACAATAATGACGGACAACCATACTCCTAACAGGTATAAGATAAGTATGAAGTTACAATGCCCCTAACTGCGCAATTTAACCCTGCTAACGCTACTAGCACGGAACTTGGGCACGCACCCGTTTTTTTCTAAACGCTATGGCCATCTGGTTACGATTTTTTGTACAAAACACAGACGCCTGACCCTTTCTTGCCTTTGTGCTGGCCCCGGTTTTTTCAACCCCAAGCAGACCCCCACAATATGTCGAATTAGCGTATTAGTCGACTCAAAAGGCCTGATGAATTTTTTGATTGAACCGACTAACGGATTGCGTCTTAACGGTTTTGTATACAAAACTTTTTTGTGTACCGTAATCGACAATTATTGATTTTTTGAACAATTTCTGATTGCATCGAGCAATTATATACACCTGCATTTTGATAAACTTACGCATTTTTTCTTAAAAGATTGTGTTCATAATACGTCATATTTCTTTTGAGTAAGCAGTCTGTTGAACGAGTGCGGGATTTCGACTGCTCAATTTCTGAGCCTCTTGCCCAATGAAATCATTTTGAAAGGTACCTTTTTGCTTATGAGATAAAACGAATATTTCTAAACCACAAAAAATTCAGATCCGAGATTTTGAAAGTATATTTGAATTTGTCGTTCGATTTTCAAAAGCGCGCCGACTTAGCCAATCGAAGTACTTGTAAATTAAAAAAATGTATGCCGGAATGAATGAATGAATTATCGCGACGCGGATCTCTGTGTTTATTTTATTAAATGCATTCACAATGGGTGTTGAATGCAGTGCGGGGGTTGTGTAATGGAATGCAGCCGAATGCAGTTCAATGAAATTTAAAAATGGTATTTTATGCGTTGCATATTGAGTTTCTCAATATGGTGACACGGATTCAAATTTCGTTTTTTTTTTTGTAAATGTGTAAAAAATATTATTCAATATGTTTTTTTTTTTTTGCCGTCACAATAATTGCTCGTTTTATTGCCTGTTACAATTATTACTTAAAACGGAATAGTTACTTAATTAAAGGTAATTTTTATTTTGAAAAACAGGATAACAAATGTGAAAACAGTAACATTATATATAATTAAATAATAACAAAAAATAAAATCTTATAAATAATAAACCTGTCCCAGGTCTCGGTCACTGAAAATTGTCTTATATATTTAATCTCTAAAGATAAAAAACTAAAATAGCCTATCTTGAATTTGTATGGGTACAGTGTATATTCCTAAAAACTCATAATTATAATAAAATATTAAACATTGTCCACTTAATTCCATGCAAGAATTTCGTACTTAAGTGATAAAACTTCTGAGCTAAATGAATAATGAATTTCCAACAATTATGTCCAATAAAAAAATTATACCTACCTCTACTCGTATAGGTAAGTATAAAATCTTTTGATATTTGACCTTTGAGTCTATAGTCAATTCACAAGAGTTGAGATGTGAATTTTGTACTCAAAAATTACAAATTCTATAATCATTTAACTTTTGACTGCAACATATACATACGGCGTCAACTCTCATGAACCTACAGGCGACATAAATTTTGACGATAATTATCTTTATTTCGAATGCCTGAATGGATCTTAGTCAATTTTAATATCATCAGTTAGCATCTTTCAGAATCCTTTCTAATTTCTAAGGATTTTGATTAAAACTACCCACCTAAACCGATAAAATTTGAAATAGTTTTTGAATAGGGCTATAATACCTAGTTTAAAATACCACTGAGATTCAGTTGAGAAAGTCGAAATTCCCGGAACTCCCTAGGATATATTCCAGCAGTACTTATCAAGTCCGCTTGCTCTTACATTCCATAGAGTAGGCTCAGTTACGTTAAAAAAACAGTTAAAAAGTTTTTGCCAATGACTAAACTAGGCACAGGGCAAAGCAAAGGCTAGAGTGTGGTTGCATGCCGGGCCGGCCTTCGTGACTGACTGGGCCATTTCACCGCTGTATTTATCGGGACGTGCCGTGCGACACGCTGCGATCGTCGTTGGACTACGTGCCACAAATATATGAGCGATTTTTTTTTAAATAGTGAATGCGACATCTTACACAAATCGACCTAGTCCTACGGTAAGCTCAGTAAGGCTTGTGTTGTAGGTACTAGACGACGATATATATAATAGTGAGATACATATAAAATACTTAAATATATAGCAACATCCATGACCCAGGAACAAATATCTGTGCTCATCACACAAATAAATCGACCCCAGGATCATCGGCTTCATAGGCAGGGTCACTACCCACTAGACCAGACCGGTTGTCAATAAGCAGTCGCTTCTTTTGTGCATAGACTAATTTTTACGTCAGTTATTGATCGGTAGACTTTGTATAACCATCTTGAATCTCGGCGATATCTTACTTAATATTCTGCACTAAGTATTGTGCCTATCTACGTGATTGGTACAGGATATCATCATCATCATCATGTCAGCCGAAAGACGTCCACTGCTGGACCTAGGCCTCCCCCAGAACGACTCAAGAAGACCGATCCTGCGCCTTCCACATCCCGCCACTCTACAGGTACAGGTTATCTTGGATATTAAAGGAGAAAATTATAATGACAATGTACCGACATTAACACATTCGCTGCCAAAAAATGCCTCCAAAAATATATGGAAATGAACGCACATGTGCGTTGGTGGCAGTGAATGCGTTAAGCAAGACCCTCCGAGACATTATTCGTACATCAAGCATCAAAGCTGATAGTTTGATATTGTACCCGTTTATGGTCGAACTTCTGCCGATAGCTATGAATTAATCATCCTGGTACGATTATAGCTACGCTATAACCCATATATACGCAACAATGTCTTCGTAAGACATGGTTGTCATCTGATGATAAAAAGCGCACTATGGCCACGGGAATGAGGTTTACCGTGGGCAGGGGACCACGGGCCACGCGTCTTGGTACGGCCATCGCCGCCCCGCCCTGGTCCGATGGCTACCGCAGTCAATTCGATGCTGACTTATGACTTTTAACTTTCTTTTTTGTTGTGTTTTTTAAGACCCCTTGATGCAAATGAGGGTAAGTCTGAGTCATGTTTGTAAACGTACCAGTATCTATTGTCGCATTTTGGAACAGGTGTATTTATGTAAAATGGTATATTGACTAGTCGGTGCTCAAATCGAATACTTAATACCTAAATTTTGATCTGTTTTTTCCTGTACATTCTGGAAAGCAGGAGTCAAGTTAAAAAGGCTCCTTTTGGTGGTAAACCGAACCAAGTTGGCTTCGCCCCACTCGTCAACGGTCTTCAGACTTCAAATGTTTTATTAAATTTCTTACCGCATTGCCAATAAATATTTGATATAGTACGCCCTCAATCTCCACGCTTTTATTAATAAAATTATAAACAATTTTACAGGAAATCCAGCAAGAGCATGTCAAAACTTTTTTGACTCAAAATCGGAGATGACCAAACAGCGATACCCTAAAAACAATAGCATACCTACCGTGTTACATTTGCGTTTGAGTTCCATGTTTCCCATCGCCCCCCTGTCCGCGCAGGGCGGCGACGGCGCGGTCGTGACCCGTGGCCGCCCGCCCGCCCAGAGGTGAAGGTAAATATGTTAAGTACCACTCTTGTAGCTATGTACCGTTAAACTATATACAACCATGCCTAGGAATCCTGTCCTGGGTCCAACCCCTACTGGGAGCTGATACCTGTAATCAGCATGGGTATTTCTTTCTGAACCATAGGTGTTTTTTATTTATTTAAGTATTTGTAAACTATATAGATCGTTAGCATAGTACCCGCAATACAAGCCATGAGGTTCAGTATTTGTAGACATGCAAGATTAACTATTTACTTATTATATATTTATTCCAGGAGTAC